>OX467711.1:40189259-41681759 GCA_950111635.1 Agelastica alni | reverse complement strand
ACAAGTGCTTAGTGTTTTTTAAAGAGAGAAATATTTCAGTGTCAAATAAAACTTTAAAAAACCATTGATCTATGATTTAATTTAAGTCCACTGTTATACAAGTATAGTTTCCCCGCGTACGAAAAATGGATTTAAAACCCTCGATCCGTACAACCTTTTCTGACATTTGTAAGTAAAAAGCAGTAAGACATTAAAGTCATGTGGAAACGTCATTGACAAAACGGTTTGAAGGCTCTACTGTAACAAACAAAAATAGTTCTTTCAACTAAAGTTTAAAACCAAATGCTAGAGAAACGTCAAATTGGTAAAATTATTTAAAAAAAAGTATATACTTTCATTCAAATCGTCAAAAAATTACACTAAAATTGTAGCATGACAAATCGTAATATTTCCACCTGCTTTTTTTTTTTAAACAACACTCGAAGTATTTGCAAACGAGAATTTTGCATACATCAACGAATAATCCTGCAAAACTGTTCTGGAAAACTCCAAACACAAATCTAATGGATTTGTAGTTGATTGTTTTGCGAAATCCCAGTCGGGATTTGTAATTTAACTTTGCAAACATTGATGTTACCACCATTTTAAAATGAATTCATTATATCTTTTACGTTTTCAAGTAAAAGTTTCTCTCATTTATACCTCAATGAAGTGATACTTTATTTGTTGGTTAGTTACTTTACGAACACGGAATAATAAATACTACTTATTAATCTAAAAGAAAAAGATAATTATCCATTTAACGAACTGTAAAAGTTTTAAATCGAAATTCAGAAATGAACTAATTGCATAATGTCAAAGCATCTCGTAAAGATTTTCGGTACATATTGCTGCGATTAATCTAAAATTGCAAAACTTCCAAAAATTCCTTTTAGAAACTACTAGTTTGGTAACAAAAATATGTTAAATAGTTTTCATGAGGTAGAGAGAAAACTCACAAATGCCCTAAACGACCTTGCCACCTACAACTAGCACAATCTCCTCCGTCCCAATCCAGCAAAAACTCAAGTGTGCGCCTTCCACCTTCGCAACAGGGAGGCAAGGAGACAGATAAATAAAGTGTGGTGTTGCCAACAATTGGAACACTGCCCAACTCCAAAATACCTCGGGGTAATACTAGATCGAGCTTTCACATATCAGAGCCACTGCCTCAATACCAGAAAAAAGGGCTGACTGGTAGGTCATGGGGAGCACAGCCAGCAACATTGAAAACCTCAGCCCTTGCATTAAGCTTCTCTGCAATCGAATACGCCGCTCTAGTATGGTGTGCATCTACTCACGCAAAGCAAATCGACTTCATTTTCAATTAAGCAGTTCGCTTAATAACAGGTTGCCTGAAGCCGACGCCACTTCATCAAGTATACTCTCTGACTCACATCAGGAGAGAGGTAGCCGCTGAGGCAGAAAGGAGCCGACAAGACACCGACCCAAGGCACCCGCTCTATAGTCACCAACCAGCTAGACCCAGACTTCGATCCCGCCACAGCTTTTTGGCCAGGACAGCACCTTTGCAAGTCTCTCAGGAAGCCAGAAGGCTCCAGAAATGGCGCGCTGAGGTTCAAGACCCAATCACTCAACAAAAAAAAGAGCTGGCACCAGGACATTTCCTTCCATACCCAATCTGGAGAACGCTTAACAGACTTCGCACAGGAGTCTCGAGGTGCAGAAAAAACCTGCAAAAATGGGGACAAAAACCCCCAGTGTTTCCAAGGAGAAATCCAGAACCTTCCACACCTGCTGACATGCACCGACATGGGTCAGAGAGCACAGCGAACGATCTTATTTTAGCAAATGACAGGGCCATTAGAGCCGCAAACTTTTAAATGGACATAGTGTGATCCGGACACGAATAACGAACTAACTAACTAATTTGTTAATACAAAGACAATGCCCAAGTACTGAAAAGTACCATATTTATTTAGATTAATTTGTTAAAATATCATAGTGGACCCTTTGTAGTTTTCACCGCCCAAAAATCCGAACATAGATATTGGTTTACCCCCAAAAATTAAAATGCCAAAACCATGTGCGCTGCACGTTTCATGGCCCTACGCGTCGAATGGCACCATTTTCATTTTGCCCGAAGGACAAGACCGAGTTCGATGATAGGCCATAACGGTACATTCCTTCAGGTAGCTGCCGTACAAGGTAATCCTTAAATTTTCCGCATTTTGTACTCTTTGCACGATCACTTCAGAAGGAGAGCTAGGGCGATGAAACTTTCATTTTTTTTTCGAGCTAAAGGGTAAAAAAGGAAAAGTATTGGTTTACCGCTAAGATTCAAAATAACGTTTGGCCCGACCGATCATTATTCAAAAGTTGGTCAGTACCTCCATATAAATTATAAATACAAATTCAATTTAATGAATCAATAACAATAGGACAACTAGAACTATATTAAATAGAAAAAAACCCTCGGTTTGGAAAAGTTTGTTTTGCTACGGCAATACTGTTTATTCTGTTAGAGCCTATATTCTGTGAATATTGGCAATCACATTGGGTCCATATTACTATTTTCGTCCACACATTAAAAAACTGTGGTATTATAGTACCATTACCTAAATAAACTAGGAGCGTATGGAACCCTAACATTGGACGGTAATATGTTTGGCTTACGAAACTAACTTCCGTGTAAAGTTTTTTTTTATCACTTATTTTAAAGATCTGTTTTAAGTAATAAATAATCAAACAACTTTTTCACATCCTTGTGAAGAGCTCTTAAAACAATTATTATGAACACAATTAGGTTATTTAGTTGTAGCGTTATTCGGGGTTTGATTAATTATAATAATTAAATAAGTTAAACAATTTAATTAAGAAAAGGCCTCTAAGAGATTTGTAATTAAATATCTCTAGCTATTAATCCCAATAGGAGTCCCAAGAACTGAAAATGACATCATGGGATTAGTAAAGGCGGATACAAATGGGTCGGGGATTATTATACTCCTTGTGAATATTGCAATACCATGTCTTCTAAACAGTTATAAATTTAGGTAATTGAAAATTACTGTTTATTTGGTGAGTACTAAGTTTGTGAATTAGAATATACAAACAAATTATTTTTGCAAAGTATTAATCCTGTGAATTTGTTATGCAAAAATTATCCCTAAAATGTAAGTATAATTAATAATTATAAAACAGTATATAGGAAAAATAGGAAATGCTCCATATCAAATTACCCCGGTAAATCACATTAAATATCTAGGTTTTATTATAGACAAACATCTCAGGTGGGATTTGCATATAAAATTTGTAATAAAGAAACTTCAAGTAATATTATATAGATTTAGATACTTAAAAAAGGTCCTATCCACTCACCACCTGAAGTCTTTATATTACGCTTTGGTTCAGAGTCATTTGCGGTATGGAATAGTTGGATGGGGAGCTGCAATGAAAACCCATATACAATTATTAGAAATTACACAAAAACGTTTTCTAAAACTTATTTTTGATAAGAGTTATCGATATCCTTCAGATCAACTGTATCTGGAAACAAAAATTATGGACATAAGACAATTGTACTATTACTGTGTACTTATTAAATATCATACCACCAAACACTTAACAATAAGACCCACTCACTCGTACAATACACGCCACCAAACAGAACATCTAATCCCTCATATGATAAAATCCATCACTCAACACACATATGATTATCTTGCTCCAAAATTTTATAATACAATACCGGAATCCTTTAGAATAATAACATATCTTCCGATATTTAAAATTAAATTAAAACAACTTATTACACAAAGACCCAGACATATAGTTCACCAATATATTGATGAAAAAGTCTCCTAGATGTGTCACGTTTCGGATTAAACTATTTTTTTCTGCTATTTTTTTCTGTTGTTTTGTTTTATATTTATCCTTTCTTTATTTTATTTTGTCTTTGGATATGCAACATTTACTTTTTAGGAATAGATTAATATTATTATTATTATAGATTTTTGTTGTTGTTGTTGTTATTGTTATTTTAATATATTACTAAACACAATCCATTAATCAAATGCTGTAATTTCTAACTCTAAACAAGTGAGTACTCACTTATCGAGAGCAAATTTATTCATTTTATCTATTTTAGAATATTAACCAATTGTACTTATATATTGTATTTTAATGAATAAATTATTATTATTATTATTAGTATAAAAGCTATAGCGTTTATTATAGTAAACAAAATAGGTTATAACCACAGTAGATCAGACTTTAAATAATATTGGCAATAATTACTAAGACAGGTTTTTAAGCAATTAGTCATACCATCGACATACCTCAGACTATCATCAAAGTTAAAAATTTCGTTCTCACAGAACATGTCCGAGATGTTGAAGAACATCGTCGAAATAACAAAAGTTATTTGATAGTCAAGAAATATTCGACAAGCACTACTTCTTTAAATATTAATAACAATTAAATGATTTATTTTATTAATAAAAATTTTAAAGATCAAATAAATAATATAGCTTAATTTTTTTATTTTGGATAAATTAAGCTCGATGTGTCACTAATGTGGTGCAATTGAGTTTATTATAAAAGTAAATAATAACGCATTAATTTACTTTATAAATAATAAAGAAAGTGCATTTAAAACTAGTATCGAGCAACAATGGGGCAAACCCCGTCCTCGGCAATTTGCAACAAAAAAAATATTCAAAAGCAAAATATTTTGAAAATATGTTTTCGCATAAATACAAACAGCTGCAAGAACCACAGAAAATCCAGATTTCCGAATTGATCTTAAACTCTCCTTTGAAGAAATATTTGACAGCTCAATCGTATAAATATTAAGATTATAGTACTACTTACTTCTGCCGTCTCACTGCCACTATCCACTTATTTTTTTGAATACAAAAATAAATAAATGAATGCTGGATGAAGAAAAATTGACGAAACAAATTTATAAGGCGAGTGTGAATGGACAAATCGGTAGAGGTCGACCTCGGCCAACATATCTCGATCAGATCAACATTATTTTAAAGAACGGCCAGGTCAAAAGTACCAACAACCGACGAGCATGTATGAGAGCACTAATGAAAGTAGAGAAAGCAAAAGATGTGTGTAAGAACCGTAGCAAGTGGAAGAAAGTGGTTTCTGCCTACCCCTACGGCAAAAAGGCGTGACTAGATGTATGTATGTTCTTTGGTTTATTTTTATTTTGCAGTTGAAAATTTTTAAAAATTTTCATTTTTTTTGCGTTCGTATTTTTGCAATTTACTACACAGCAACTGCGGTGGCTGTTTTAACCCATTTTTTAAAAATTATAACAAAATTAATAATCTGGCGTATATTTTTTAACACTGATATTAAAATTACCGTCCTTTATTGCCTAGATTGTAGATTATAGTGGGGTCGTGAAGGCTACGCAGCCTCTCAAGCACCTCGACCTATCAGATCTTTTGACGATTAACATGACCGTGAAATCAGTTAAAAGAAACGCATTAAGGGTTTTTTCTTATTTTTTCAATATTAAGAGCTAAATAAAAAATAAGTATTGAGTTTAATGTAGCGAATTTGTGAAATAAAATAATTTTCTTTTTTAAATGTTAATTTTTGTAATAGATCTGAAAAACTTAATATTTCCGAAACAGTTAAAGATAGGTATGGGACATTGTACATGAATTAGTTTAGAATTTTCTGAAGAACTCAAAAAATAAATAATATACAGGGGGTTGTATTTAAAATAAGAAAGTTGATATCGGCCACTGTCACATGACACACCCTATATAATTATTGTTTTTTGAAAAAAATGCGCTTTTAAAAATACAAATCGACGTGTCCAAGCATTTTTCCCAACACGCTTTCATTTATTTGTTATCGAATTTATTCCATTTGGCTGTTTCACACTGTATAATTTAGCTTTTAAAGTATTCGATTCATATGAAATACATTGATCCATTAACCATTGCTGCATTGCTGTTTTTTGCTGTAAAAAATTTGGAGAAGGATTAACCCTTACATTGTGGCAGGTGACCTTATCTATCACCTAAACGCATTTTTTTTAAACATTAGGGATAAATTTGTCTTTTACCCATTGCGTAAAATTTTTGGAGTTCATTTCAACGTGGTTGTCGCGATTCACGTGGTAGTTGACGATGTAAATATGTTTAACGCATTAGGTACTAAAACTAATGCACCTGAATTCCATTATTTTTAATAATATTCTTAAAGAATTGATCTTGCTCGTAAAATTAATTCTTTCTCTATTTTTTACAGCTTTAAATATACTTTTTATGTGTTGGAAATCAGTACTTTCACCCGTACAATTCATCTTTGAGAAATTCCTTAATTTTTAAAACTACTCAGTACGGCTCTTACGCCGACAAAAAATCATCTAAAAAAAACACGTAAAGTTTTTGTAATCCACTATAATGTTCTGCCCTCATCACGTGAAAATTAGTAATCGGCTAGAAACAAAAGGGTCCCGTGCAATTTTAAAATCAGCTAAAAACACGTGATTTATTATCCCTCCAGATCATTCCGAAATCGTCGCACGCAATTGTAGCAAACAACTATACGGTCACGTGACAAGACGGTTACGATATTTGACCAATAAAAAATGCTGAATTCAACGCGAAAAAGAAGCCATGTTCGAACAGGCTTCCGGCCTCTTTTTTTCTTTTCTTTTCTTTTCAACAGCGGGTCGATGCACAATTGAACAACGCTCGTTTTAAGATCACTGCTATCAAACACCACGTGGTAAAATGCACATCAATATAATCAAATAAAATAAATGAAATTCAAAGCCAACAACCAGTGAAATTATTCTGAAGATACAGGAGGCTTGAAACTGTAAGCTCCATGTATTAAATTACACAATATATTCTCGATGACAAGTGTGTTGTTTTATTTACTGTGATAACAAAATTCACGGCGATAAAAAGCAGTAAACCCTTTAGCCTATAGTAGGTAAAAAACAGATCGAGCCAGCTTAACTGAATTATGGAAGGAATCCACCATCTACGTTTTCGGAAGATGTCGTTGAATAGCAAGAGTGAGTCGAGGCATCAGAGGTTCCCATGGTGAAGCTGCCCACACCTCAAAGCATTTCTCCAGCTTGTCGATTTACCACTGCTAGCTTCTCGTCATCGTTGCCAGCGCGCATTATGGAAGGCCTCATTTTCTAAATAGCTATATAGGAGTAAATACATTTTCTAATTATTTCTTTCATAAATTCATCAACTAATTCCTTGAAAGTTAAGGGTTTGTGTATGGAATTCCTTTCTAACGTAGCGAAGCCTTTTATAGCCATAAACATCAAAGCTCCAACAGAAAGTGATTTAACTGAGTATTCCTTAAACTGTCGCTTTTAACATTAAAGTTATTAAGTTAACTTAAAACGAAAACACAATTAGACTGTACTAAAACCTGAATCCGTATAGACGCGCGTTAAGTCGATCTGCTCCATACGCTTCTACGAATTAAATGCCTACATTTTTAGTAGACGGTGTCATAGACGGTAAGAAAAGGAAGAAGCTCTACTTGGTCGCATAAAGGAAGATTTGTCAATTCGGTGCGCCAGTAGGACCAACAATTATTTATGCCACTTTTATCTCAAAATAAGTGTTTACCTTTTATTTTTGGATACTTTTTTAATGAACGATTTAACAAAAAAAAATATATTTTTTAAAATATAACAAAAAGTAGGACAAAATAATAAACACAAAGCGACAAAGGTTTAAAATAGATAAAAAATAGGGTGGGAGACCCATTTTATTGCTGCCATTATTGATTTCTTTTTCTTTAGATCAATTTTTTCATAAGTATGTTCGTAAAATTATCTTAAAGTTTTGGAATGGACAACGTTTTGCGTAAAGCCTTTGATATCCTAAGGGACACTTTTGTAATCAGAATTACTCATATAAATACTTCTTTTTTCAAACTAAACGCATGGCACAAAATTGTACGTGGCCAAAATCAAAATTGCAACAAGTGATGTACCATGACATCAACCAATATGGGTACCTGATTAATTTAAATTTAGATTTTTCTGGTATGTTGGGATTAATCAAATCTTTACAAATAAAATATATTTGCACCATCAAAGATTAAATTTTAAATGAAGCACTTTAATAATGAAACTTTTGTGACCAAACCACTCGTATAACGCCTCGTGGTTCAGCCATACGACGACACATTTCGTTTTACTGTTCGAACTAGTTAGCATCATTAAAAACTATAAACATATTTACTTATTTTTCAGAAAAAATTAAATACCATTTTCTTGTCTAAAAGCGGAAATCAAAAATTAAAATATACTTTTAATTTTATTTCCAAATAAACATTAAATTTGTAAAAATAATTATTTTTGTATTATTTGCTAAAAAGTGTTGCATAGGAGAAAATTATATAATTCATTTTTTTTAAAAAATAATTTATTGAAACAATGACATAAAAAATAAAATAACAGAAATTACCACACCTCACATTTCGTCTCGGGATTCATTTTGGACCCAACTGGGCATCCAAAATCGAAAGCAAATTCTTTTAAATTTTGCAATGGTCCGTTTACTCTGAATTGTTGCAAAGACGATCTAAAATTAAATAAAGAAAAACCTTGAAAATCTATCATGTCATTTAAGATAATAAAAAAAAATTAAAGCTTTTTATTTTTTTAATAATGACAATGCAAATTTTTTAAAAGTCCATTCTAAAAATTTGTGTAAGTAATTCAGTCTGTCAATCTTTGTTTTGTTTAAAAAAAAACCATTACTTTTGTCTTGCTTACATTAATTTTTATCACTTTGATGTTAAGGGCATTATGCATAATATTAATCGTAGCCTGCAACTTTTCTTCAGATGACTTGATCATAGGCGTCTCAGTCCATACGCACTTTCTTTTAAATATTTTAAACAATCGTCTATGTATAAGTTAAACAGCCATGGCGAAGCCACACATCCCTGTCTTACACCTTTTTCGATGTGAAAAGAGTTCGTGTAAGCTCCGTTTATCCCGACACAAGCAGTGGATCTCTCGTAAAGTAATTTCAGCGCTTGTATTAAACTACCGCTTACTCCATACGTAGACACTGTCGACCATAATAAATTTTTTATTACTTTGTTGTAGGCCAGTAGACCTTTTGAATTATAGCCAAGACTATGCCTCGTAACGAAAGGACCCTATTCGTACGTCTCCTTTTTTTCTTCTAAATCCTGCTTGCACATCCCATATCATCTTCTCAGTTTCATTCGTTACTCTTTTATTCAATATCTTTGCATATAGTTTGCCGACTATGCTAAGTAAACTAATACCTCGGTAGTTTTTACAATCCTGCTGAGAACCTTGTCCCTTTTAAAGTGAAACGATAACAGCCTTTCATCAGTTGTCTGGTACGCTACCGGTCTTCCAACAAAAAAAAGGCGTTACAGCAGACTAGCTACCACATCCTGACCAGCCTTTAGCAATTTTGTCGTACCCTGCAGCCTAAAAATAATTAGTGTCTTACAAGGACCTATTTATTTTTTATTCTTTAGAAAAAAGACGTTTTAACTTATCCACCAACTAGAACGTTGTGCTTTCTTATGCCTCTGCTAACCCTAAAATAATATTGCTGCCTTATAGAATGCCAATATTATCTTGACCTCTTGACCTCTCAGATGTGTTTCAGGTGAGCACAGGTCTTAAACAGGGAGACGCACTATCACCCACTCTTTTTAATATCGCATTGAAGAAAGTAGTAAGAGAAGCAAAAATCAAAACTCAGCTATTCGGGGCCAGTGGATCAAACTTACTGCTAGCATATGCCAACGATATAGACGCAGTGAGCTTAAAATCAACGAGGCCAAAACAAAATATATGCATGTCTCAAGACCAGGCAGAGCTAGGGTAGGACAAAATGTGACCATGGACAGATACAACTTTGAAAATGTAAGACGATTTAAATACTTAGGGTCCATAATCACATCTGACAATGATAAAAGAAATCAGAGAACGCCTAAAGTCAGCCAACAGGAGCTTATACGCCCTAAAGGATATACTAGAGTCCAAATACGTGACTAAGAGTTTGAAAATTAAAACGTACCAGACCATGATAAGACCTGCAGTAATGAACGGCTGAAAAAGGCTCAAATCCTACCTCTACTGGAGTATTGCTCGCATATTTGGGGTTCAGCACCAAAGCATTTTCTTTGTCTTCTAGATTCCATTCAGAAAAGAGCCATTCGCTTGATAAACAGCTCAACTCTTCACCCTTCACCCCCTAGAATATAGAAGAAAAGTTGCAGACCAGTCATTGCTCTATAGATATTTTCATGGCAGATGCTCCAGAGAAATAAAAACTCTTGTACCACCATTGGCCACATTTGTCCGAAGAACTCGGCACGCTAATCAGTCTCACACATTTACTCTTAAGCTTGACACTACAAGGACCAATCTTCATCAAGAATCCTGTTTTTACAGGATTGCTACGGAATGGAATAAGCTTCCAAAATTAGTTTTTTCAGAGAACTATGACCTGCAACTTTTTAAAAAGCGTGTCCACAATCATTTTCTTTCTATAATCCCTTCCCCTTCTAATAGTCGCAGTGCGGGCCGTCCGCGGCCCACACGATAGGTCTACCCTTTTTGCGACTATTTTCATAAAAAAAAAACTGGGCTCTTACGGTGCAAAATGAGGAACTCATTCGAAAATTCGAGAGAAAAGTGCTAAGGAAAATTTTTGGACCCATCAAAAACCACGGTACTTGAAGCTACCGAATCAAAACAAATGCAGAACTAGAACAAATATAAAATCAGCCAGAACTGATTAACCTCATAAAGGCACAAAGGTTGAGATGGGCAGGGCACGTACGAAGACAGCCAGAGGATAGAATGATCCGCTTAATATGGGACAGAGCACCAGAAGGATGTCGACCACTTGGAAGACCAAAATTAAGGTGGCGTGATAAAATAACATCGGACTACCGGAAAATGTAATATGTAAGTAATATTATCTTGGCAGGGTTTCTCTGTAGTGCGCTCCCATGTAAGCAAATATCTTTACCGGTATCTTGGACATTTACATAGTGCATAAAAAAGCTTTCTTTTCATCACGTCCTCTACATATAGGGCTCGTTGTCAAACCCATAATGTAAAGGTATTAATTAAGTCGAAAGTGACTTATTATGTTATGTTAGGTTAAGTTATGTTAGGAGATATCTTAGACAACAATGTTCTGTAAGCAGTCCCGTCAGAATTCACAGGTAGTCTCCACTATATTTTAGGATCTACTTGCAGGCGTTTTCTGAAGGTTTAGGTAAAAACACTTTCAAAGATTTTTGGTCCTATGAACGCAGATTCGACTCTTTTTTTTGGAAGGATGTCGGATTTCTCATTGCCCTTCACCCCCTGGTGCCCAGGCACCCACAACATATTCACTAAGTTGTGTTAACCAAGACACTCCAGTGATTCGATACAGTTCCATACAAACTCACAGTTTATCTTGTTAGAGCCCAGTGCTTTAAGAGCAGCCTGGCTGTTTAAAATGATACTTATGATAATTAGATTTACGGTTGTTATAAAAATGTTAATTAAGACGATGTCACTTTGTTATATTATTGATTTTGCATGCGTTGCTTCTTTTATTAAAGATAAGAATTTATACAAACTCGTCTTTACAAAAGTTATTCTTAAAAGAGTATTCTCAGAAATAACTTTAATCCTAAAGAGTCTTTATTGTGGATGCTGCTTTATTACCTTAAAAACTTTATAAAGATTGCTTCTTTATTATTTAAAGAAGTAAAAGCTGCTTTTAATTAGGTTAAGCTGAATCAAACAAGTTACTTATGATCACAAACACTAAAGATTCCATAGGCCCACCCAAAGCAATTATAGGAAAAACTTCAAAAATTCTATGTAGGGTTACCCTTAAGATTGTTTGGACAACACCACTGTTGGGATATATCCATTTAAATTGTTTATTTTTAAACTAAATTACTAAGTATAGAAAAACAAAGAATGTAGTGTCAAAATAAATTCTGATAACTAAATATACATCAAAAAGATCTTTTCAAAAAAAAAAACGTATTTTCAGTAAATAAATTAACATTAGTGACGTCTGTAACTGAAAACATCGGCGATAAAATACTGTAAGAAAAAAAAAGAACAGCTACAGCTACTTTTTATACAAAGCAGTTAATTTTTGAAACTAGACAATTGGTATACAAGAATTAAAAATATTTACATTAATAAACGCATAAGTACCTCAAAGAAGCGTACTGGGGCCTGTGCTTTACTTATTATACACATGCTACATCCCAGTTCCAGATAACAACAAATTAGCCACGTTTGCTGATGATACTGCAGTGATAACAATTGGTAAAACCATAAACAACTGCATACCCTCAAAGCGCAATAAATAACGATAACTCATGGACCAGACGATAGCGCATAAAAATAAATGAGAGCAGATCTAGCCACGTGAACTTTAAAAACAAAAAAATTAATTATTACCCAGTACAAATTAACAATTAAAAATTCCATGTGAAAAAACAGCTAAATACTTGGGTCTTAATCTAGATGCCAGGCTTAAATGAAAAGAGCATGGAAAAAAAAATTAATATCAGTGGTCTGGGTACGAACCGAGAGGTCCACACGACTAACTTTCCAGTGGAAAGAATGAAAAAATACCATATGTTCTGTTGTTATAATTATTATTATTAAAATTATTATAAAAAACGATTTCAAATTATAATTGTCATTAACAATATTCTGTTCATGTCAACCGTATTTTTTAAAACTTTTTTTTAACATTTGATAAGTATCATGTGAGTGGGGCGCCCTTCCACCGCGACCTAAAACATTTGATAAGCAGAAGCTATTTTCAATTGTTTTTAACAATTGAATTTTTACTATAAACAATGCTTAATTATTACTAACAATAATTTTTTACTGTTATAGCGTCTTCAATGCTATTCTTTCAATACTGACACAAGTTTAAAATTCTCCAATTACTATTTTTGTTTTCTAAAACTATCTCTAACATTTATTCCTAACATGCAATAATCATATTATTTATATTTATTATTTAAGAGATCTTAAAATTCTGTATTAAAAATTGCAATATTCAGGTAGTTTAACATTTTTTTCAGTTTTTTAATTCTACATAAAACAGCTTGACCGATTTTGCTAAAAATCTAAGTTGCGCAATTATGCTTTGAATGCAATTGGTCTCACGTCGATATCATTTTTTGTTCTCGAGACAATCGAGACGAAAAATAATTTCGAACAAACATACGAACATACAAATAAACGTACATACACACATACATACATACATAAAGTCACGCCTTTTTCCCATAGGGGTAGGCAGAGACCACTTCCTTCCACTTGCTACGGTTCGTACACACATCTTTTGCTTCCTCTACTTGCATCAGTACTCTCATACATGCTCTTCGGTTGTTGGTACTCTTGACCTGGCCTTTCTTCAAAACAATGTTGATCTGATCGAGATATGTTCTCCGAGGTCGACCGATTTGCCCATTCACACTCGCCCTATAAATTTGTTTCGTCAATCTTTTTTCATCCATCCTTTCTACGTGTCCAACCCACTAAGCATTCCTTTATCTATCTTTGTGACCACATCTTCTTTTACACCACAGCGTTTTTTTATCTCACTATTCTTAACTTTATTCAACCGAGTTACTCCGGCTATACACACACATACGTTCACTTAAAAATTATTGTATTCGACTCTGGGGACCTTGAAATGTAAAGATATGTCAAAATTCGGGATTCGCAAAATCGGACCCATTACTATAACTTTCCATTGGGAAGTTAAAACATTAAATTTGAAAATATGTGTTGGTTATTGAAAGGAAACTTCCAGCTGTCTATTAAAAACAAAGTACTAGTCTACCAGCAAGTGCTTAAACCAGAGTGGACTTACGGCCTCCAGCTATGGGGCTGTACCAAAGAAAGCAATTATAATTGCCTCCAAGTATTCTAAAACCGAATGCTACGAAACATTGTTTATGCTCCGTGGTATATTCGAAACGAAGACATCAAGTGGGAATTCCAGGTGAGAACAGTCAAAGAAAAAATAATGAGAGTGGCCAGGAGTCATAAGGAAAGACCATACAAACCTCCAAACGTAGAAGTACTTCAGCTTTTAGACAATTAAGACTTAGTGGACTAAACCGTTTGAGCTTGTGTAATTGTTCAGTTATCAGTTAAAAGCAGAGTATTGTGTAGTGTGGCCACACCAGTGTTGTGAGCAAGAGCAGTATTAGAAACTGAAATGTAACTGTAGTAATTTAAGTATAAATTTAAAAAACCAATTAATCTTAGGATTCGTTGCATTCTATATTTTAGAGAGAAAAAAATTGACAATAATCACAACATTTCTTGTTTTTATATAAAAAGCAATTTAGAATGTAATAATAGTTATTTATGTACCAAGGGTATAAATAGATGTTTATGCCCTGAGGGCGACGTTTTGCAAACCCGAGGGCCTCTGGCCTGAGGGTTTGTAAGTCGCCCGAGGGTATACACATCTGTTTATGCCCGCGGTACATACATAACTTTATGTCATACTAATTCGTTATTGCAATCCAATCTCAATACAAATCAGTATTTTAAAAAATCCGGTTTGAATTTATAACATTGCCATTTTATCATAGTAGACACCATCGTTGCTAGGTGAATGTTGACAAACGTAAATGTCATAAAATCACAATAATGTTTATGTGTCAAAGTTAGAAATCAACATGTACGAAGATTTTGGAATTCCTGACGAAATTATTAAAAAAGCAAAGAAAGCAACTGAAAATCTGCTGCCAAAAAAGTCTAAAGGAGCTTAAAACATGGAATATGAAAAATTATTAAATTGGATGCAAGAAAACTACGTAAAAGATGTTAATGAAACAGTGTTGCTTGGACACTTCGGCGATCTCGCTAAAACATTTTCTCCGAGTTCCTTGTGGACCAAATATTCCATGGTAAAGAAGACTTTAATAGTAAATAAAAATACTAACATTGCTAATTACTATAGGTTAATGGAATATTTGAAGCAAACTTCGAAAGGCTACAAACCAAAGAAGTCTAAAATTCTGTCTAGAGAAGATGTTTTAAAATTTATTCATAAGGCACGGAACGAGACGTTTTTAATGAACAAAGTTGCATTAATATTTGGAATATTTGGTGGATGTCGACGGCAAGAACTTGTGAACATGTTAGTTACTCATGTAGAAGATAGAAAATCGGTTTTTGTGGTAAATGTACCAGAGACAAAGACCGATAAAAAAACGCATTTTTACCATTATAGATGAGGGTGAAATGAAGAGTTTAAAGCTAATAAGAGATTATATGTCACTACGGCCACGTGGTTGCTCAGAAAAAAGCTTTTTCTGACCTATAGACAAGGTCGATGTACTGTACAGCCAGTAGGAAAAAACACGTTTGGAAAAATCCCGTCCATTATAGTGAAATATCTAGGTTTGAGTGATCCTGAGAAATACACAGGTCATTGTAAGAGTCGAACGTCAGCAACTCTTCTTGTAGAGGCTGGAGCCAGTATGACCACGTTGAAGCGCCATGGTGGCTGGAAGAGTATGTCTGTTGCTGAAGGATATTTAGAGGATAGTTTAACTTCAAAAAATGAAATTTCAAGAATGCTGGCAGGTGTACCTTCCTGGTCTGGCGTTTAGGTACAGAAATTTGAAACTCAAACTATGAAACATGAATCGTTTGCTGCAGGCAACTTAACTATCACCGGATCATTTCAGAACTGCCAATTTTATGTTAATTCGTCAAAATAATGTTCATCGAATATTTACATATATTACTATATTCCGTTTGTAATTTCAATAATAAAGGTTATTAAATAAGTTAAACAAAAAATTTTTTCTCTTTATGCCCGCGCGGGCCATAAAGTGAACTTTATGCCCGCACGGGCATAAAGTATGACATTAGATAGTTGGTAACTAAGTAATAAAAACACAATAATGAACTAGTATGACATAAAAATAATCAAGTATAATAAATATTCCCCAACAACCATTTTATGAATAAAGAAAAGAGCAAAGTATTTGGTGCTCAGTTAAATTTTAAGGGAGTATTTTCATAGCACACACATATGAATTCATTTTAAGAGAAATTGTATTTTAAAGAGCGGTAATACACTTTCTTCTTCTTATGGTGCCATCTCTACACGAAGGTTGGCTATTATTATGGCTATTTTTACTTTCGACGCTGCGACTCTGAATAGCTGGAGGGATGTGAATCCAACCACTCTCTCTTTTTCAGTTAGGATATACGTCTAATACACTTTACTAACCTATAATTGTCGATGTGGCTTTCCATACCTTCCGGGGAATATTTCGAACAGTGACGTATAGCCGCTGATATCCAGAACAATTGGTTCGGGGAGTACTCTAATCCGGGTAGTAATGGCTGCGCCCCATTTTCGCGACCCAAATTGATGTAAGTGTCGTAAGAAATTTTTATCCCTGCTAAATCTGCCATGTCCTCGTCGCGAGTTTTTGCTGGATTAAGCTGAAAGTTAAGGAGGCTGTCAGAATTTAAGGAAAGGGAGATTATTTTAGTTTACAGCGAATACCGAACTGAAAAACTTAATAAAGTGCAAATTTGTTTAATTTGATTTAAAGTATCATGTAAGACGAAAAAAAAAAAGTTATTATGTTTAAATTATTGATAATTTCATTTATCGTTTAAATCAAAATATATTCATTTAAAAAAGACATTGTTTTTCATTGTTTGTAAATTTTAATTAAAAAAGTACCTGCAGTGTTATAAAGTTTAACTTTCCAATACTTAAAAACTTACTTTCAATATGATTTTTTGAGTTTGCAGGTAAATGTAACAATTATAAAATTGAACACAGGAGTAATATTTTTTCGTTATACCTAAATTTGTAACTTTAAAAGATACACATTTGTATAAAAATAAATATATAGAAAAATTAAAAACACGTTTTCCAGTTTTTAAGGGGAAAATAAAAATGTGTGTGTCAGCTCCAACGCACCACGGGAGTTTACTCCTTACTCCTAGACGGCAGTTTACTTCTTATAAAATACATAGATTAGTAAATACGAGGATATTTCATGAATTGTTATCCCTAACATAGTTGGCATTGAATAATAAATGCAAATAAAAGGTCAGTCAAAAGCTTATTGTATGACATTAGCGTGTGCCAATTAGAATCATCGCATCAGTTCGTGTGTGTTAAATATTAATTTTCACCATTGAGGTGTGCATAATTTTATAAAAATGGACAAAATTGTGATAAGAGGTGCGATAAAGTACCTCTGTAAAAAGGGGGTTATCACTGCAAGAAATTTATAAGGACATGGTAGAAGTATAGGGTGACTCTGCCCCTTTGAACCAGGTAATAAAGAACTGGTCACGAGAATTTAAACTGGGAAGAGAGTCCTGTCAACATGAACCAGGTGCAGGAGCCCCCAAAACTGTGTTGACCAAAGAAAATGTGAATTAAGTCCATTACATGGTATTAAATGACAGAAGAACTACAGTCAAGGCTATAGCAGAGACATGTAGGTTTTCTGTTGGAAGCGTTAAAAAAATATAACATCAGAAATTGGGTCTCAAAAAACTCTTTGCACGTTGGGTTTCACGAATGCTGACGGCAGACCAGAAGCGTGTTCGCCAGGTTGCAACGGAGACAAATTTGGAGATTATTAACAAAAATCTCGATGAATTAAAGCGAAAATGTTTTACGGTCAACAAAACATGGGTTCATTACTTTGATGCAGAGTCCAAAAAACAAAGCATGGAATGGTGGCATAGGGATTTCCCCCCCTCTCTAAAATTTCGTGCTGTCCCATCAGCTGGTAAGATCATGGCTACAGTTTTTGGGATTTTGCAGTTGTTATTTTTTTGGATTATTTACCGCGTGGGCGCACCATAATAGGTGAATATTATGCGATTTAATACCAAAAGTACGCGAAGCGATCAGAGAAAAGAAAAGAGAAAAATTAAGTCGAGGTGTGCTCTTCCACCAGGACAACGCTCCGGCCCTCAAAATTTGTATTGCAATGGTTGCCATTCACAATAGGGGATTTTGTTTCCTGAACAACCCCCTCATTTCCCAGATTTGGCCAACAGCACTACCATCTATTCCCAAAATAAAAAGAACATTTTATGGAATCTGCTTTGCTAATAATAAAGAAGTGATGTCGGTGGTAGATAAATGGCTGTAGACTCAAAGATCTGAGGGGTTTGAAACACTTTAACACTGATATAAACATTCCAGGTGACTATAAAAAATAAATTTTTTCATTTTTCTCATGTGTTTGCTTCAATATTACGTACAACAATTCGTAAACTATCCTCGTAAGTGTAGATAATTGCATTTTTTAAATTACTTAAAGCAAACATCATACATTTAATTATATTAATTATACAATGAATTCGCCAAAATACATATCATAGCCATGAAAATATGGAAAATAATCATTTTAGTCCTGTCACCAAAATCAAGTTTTGCTTATTTAACTTAAAAAGATGTTTAGCTTTCCTTGGTAAAAGGCTTACCAGTCTTTTCACTTGTTCTGGGCCAAAAAATTGTGTATTTGCCCCTTCCTTGGCAAGGCAGTTTTCTTCTTCGTTGCCTTTAACCCCCTTGTGGCCTGGAACCCCCATCAGAGTAACCTGATTGTTCGCTGCCAGTTGTCTCAGGGATTGTTTACAGTCCCAAGTCAGCTTAGACTCACAAGTGCATGATTTCAGAGCTTTTAATACTGCTTGTATATCTGATACAATATAAGAGAAATATTTTCCATAATCTTTAAATGTCCAATCCGATTTCCTGCTTTAAGATTTATTGTCTGGCTCAGTCTAAAGGCAATGATTGCTGCTTTATTAAACATAAGTGCAATAGTGGAAGGTTTAGCATCACCTCTACGGCTGCAGTAGGGCACGTAAATGTTGCTCCTGTTATTTCCAGACAAGCTAGTCTCTGCACTTTTTGAAGCTTGATATTACAAGGCATTGTCGAAAAAAAAAATTCTTGGTAAGAAGTCAAAAGGTCTACTGCGATTCGAAAACTTAAAAAAGGCCTATGACAGAGTGGTGACGAATAAATTGTGGTCGACATTGTCTATGTAAGGGGTAAGTACTAAAATCAGTTTACAAGGATTTCACTGCCTAAGTCAGAATAAACAAGGCTTACACGAAAAAATTTAACATTGAAAAGGGTATTGGACAGAAATGTGTGGCTTTGCCATGACTGTTTAACTTATACATAGTAAATTGTTTAACAGATTTAAAAAAAAGTGCGAATGGATTGAGAATAAATTATTTGATCGTCAGATGCCTTCTTTACGCCGATGATCAGGTCATATTAGCGTCATCTGAAGAGGAGTTGCAGGCGATGGTTAATATTATGCATAATGCCCTAAAAATCAAAAAGATAAATGTAAATGTAAGCAAGACGACAGAAAAGGTTTTTGAACGAGAAGTAATCCTGACCAATTGCGAGGTACTAACTAAAGAAAAAAGATTAAACAAGTAAATGAGTTTGTATAATTAGGTTCAAAGTTTTTAATAGACGGAAAGTACAACTGTGATATTAAACGAAGATTGTAGATTGTAGATTGTAGGGGGGGCGTAAAGGCTATGCAGCCTTTTAAGAACCTTAACCTATCAGATCTTTTGTGCATAACCCTTAATATATTTAAGGTCCGGGATTCCAAGACTTTGTAAAAAAATTTCTGGGAGCTAAGTTCCTGACACGAAGTGTGTTGGTGGGTAAAAAAATAAATAGGGCACTGCAAAACTGTATGTACAGCAAGTGGCTGTGCATAAAGGAGTGCTGGTCTCTACATATGTGTTGGGTTCGGAAGATGAAGCATGAAAATAATATTAATGCTGCAGAGATGAGCAGTATGAGAAGAATAGCCGAAGTGATTTGGTTGGATAAAGTGAAGAATAATGAGATCAAAATTTTTTTTGAAAAAAGGCCAGGGCAAGAGTAACAATAACCAACGAGCATGTATAAAAGCACTCAAAGTAGAAAAAGCGAAAGATGTTTCCGAAAACCGTGGCAAGTGAAAGGAATTGGTCTCTGCCTAGAAAAAGGCGTTACTATATATATGTAGGTATGTAGAAAAATAAAATATTCTTTAATTTTAATACCATGGCAAAAAATAAAAAAAAAATTTTGCAATGAAAAATTTTTTTTTTATTATTTTACTTAAATTGATCAGTGTTAAAAAGGAAAACAAATATATTACTGTTTTCTGCATTTCATTAATTGCACTTGTACTCAAGATATTTTTCTTATACTTACAAATATTAGATAATCGTTTTGTGTTTCTTTATTAATAGAAATATTATTTGTGTGTTCTTTATAAATTTGCTGACAATTAAATGGTCTATCAGTATATATTTCGAGCAAGATCTGGCAAGACATTCAAAGTTTGGGATAAACTTACGTGTTTGTGTCTTAATTCCGAAAGTCCGAAGTTACTGTACTGATTAGATAGACATTGTAGTTTCTGATCGTAATTCGCGAGGCTGTTAGACGACCACCAACTTCTCAACTCCCCCGAGGGCAAGTCTTCTCGTACGGCCCTCATGAATATATGGGATACTTCGTGGGCAATTATGGAACCCAAAATGCCGTAGTTCATGTACTCCGGTCGCTCGTTTTGGTAATAGACACCGCCAAATATGCCGACTGGGAAAGCTACAATAAAATCGTTTTGTATGAAAACTTTAATACCATTGTTCGTAAGGTACGAAAGGGTTTATTTACGGTTACTAATTATTAAATATTTGATTCTGTTTAACACAATATTTCTCTTAAATAATCATTATCATTGGGTATTAGTCTGATCATTTTTTAAGCAATAATTATTGCTTTTTAAATGTTATAATTTACCGTATTTGCTAGTTAAAATTAGAAAATGTTTATATTTCCAGCAATTTTATATTGTACATTACTATATTTTATATTTATATATATATATATATATATTTATATGCAAAAATGTGTAACTGATTGTTTAAAAACCAGCTTACCTTCGCTGTATTATACCTATTTTTATATAGGTAAATGTGTGGGTCGATTGTACATCAGATAACAACTACTTCCCTGACTATGTGTTGCGACAGGTATTGAATTACATCCAATGTATAATCGTGTATAACACCCCATCTTTGGAAGCAAGATATACAGATGCTTGTTAAATAGGACAAAAGGCTATTGAATTTATTTGCTCGAAGAAACCACCTGTATACTAGTTTCGAAGTGATTGCTCCTCATCAGTACAGGGCAGGTTTTCTCAAACAAACACATTCAACCTTAGACTCCTATTAAGTACACATGAAGGATCACGCAAAAGCGTTAGTGGCGACATCTGTAATTTTTAATATACCAATACCTATATAAAAATAGGTATTATACAGCAAAAGTAAGCTGGTTTTTAAACAATCAGTTACACATTTTTGCATCTATTCACGCTGTCGAAAATACCTTTATAGTTGACTGTTCTAACACTACAGTTTTCTATAAATTTTTACATATATATATTTTACGTATAAATATATATATATATATATATATATATATATATATATATATATATATATATATATATATATATATATATATATATATATATATATATATATATATATATATATATATATATATATATGTATGTATGCGAAAATTATAAAAAACTGCATTATTGCAATAAACCATAAAAGTATAAATGAAGCCCGACAGCGAAAAATTATATGTGAGGATTATGACTGCAGTATGTACCTACATATTTTTAATATATAGGTATAAGTGGGTCGATTATATATCAGAAAACAAAATAATCCTCTGGCTATATGCCAACGACAGGCATTGAATTACATCCGTTTACATTTCTTTATTAAATTGTGCAGTTGACGGTTTTAAACTTACTTAGTAGGTTTTTTCTTGGTGAGTAGCTGACTTTAAAACCAGTAAGAAATTCGATGTCACTAAAAAAGTCTTCTTCGTACTCGCTTCTTAATTTACTTTGTTGCTTATAAATTTTAACGAGATTTAACTGCAAGAAAGCTTCCAAATATCGAGTTTCATTTATTTTAATCTAAAAAAAAGTTATGTTGGCAAGTTAAGGTTTATTTCATTTTGCCAAGACGAGTTTAAAATTATTACGAAACATTTTTTAAAATAACCAATTGGCGTGTATTTGATTTCAATTTTTGTTGTTTAAATAGGTACTAGTAAAAACATTATTTGGTAAAATAAGGTTTCATAAATTTAAAATAGTTTTTTTCTAAAACTGTTTGTGGTTATGCACAGTTTTGTAAAAAAACAATAAAATTGGAATGACAAGGTACATTATGTAACATAATTTATTATTTATTTGTGACTAAAATAAAAAATTTACTATGGATCTACATTTGTTTCCAATTGAGATATAAAAAATTAAAGATTAAAAAATAAAAAAAAAAATTGCCAATGACCCAAAATAATGTTTTTGTATATTTTAAATAAACATTAATCGATATAAATGATATAAATGACAATGTTATACACACAACGTTAAAAGTCTTGGACCCCTATACAGTGTGGAACAGCCAAATGGAATAAATTCGATAACGAATAAATGAGAGCGTGTTGGGAAAAACGCTTGGACACGTTGATTTGTATTTTTAGATGCGCATTTTTTTCAAAAAAAAAAAAAATTATATAGGGTGTGTCATGTGACAGTGGCCAATACCAACTTTCTTATTTTAAATACAAGCCCCTGTATATTATTTATTTTTTGGAGTCTTCAGAAAATTCTAAACATAATTTATGTACAATGTTCCATACCTATCTTCAACTGTTTCGGAAATATTAAGTGTTTTCAGATGTATTACAAAAATTAAAAAAAAAAAAAGATTTTACTTCACAAATAATGTAAAAGAAAAACAAAAAATTAATAATTTCATTGTAAGAGATGTTCAAAATATTCGCCGCGAACGTCTTGGCAACATGCTAATTTGGTATAGAAATGTCTTCTAACGTTACTCAACATCTCAGGCGTGACTGATCTAATCGCAAGCGTGATTCGTCTTTTTAAGTCAATGTAAGTCGAGTGGTTTAGTTTTGTATACAATACTTTTGACATATCTTAACAAAAAGAAGTCTAATTGCGTCAGATCAGGAGATCTTGCTGGCCATTCTATCGATCCACGCCTCCCTATCCACCGATTTGGAAAATTTTGGTTTAGGTACTGCCGGACATTGATTTGGTAATTGAGCGGTGCTCCATCTTGCTGAAACCATAGTATAATGGCAGGAATTTGTGGGTTTGCTGGATCAAGATATAAGTTTGTCAAAGTTGGCACGACATTATTTTGAAGCAGTTCTATATATTTATCTCCATTCAAGTTGCCATCAATGAAAAAGGGACCTACGATATGATTTCCAACAATTCCTGCCCAAACATTAACTTTTTTAAAATATTGCGTATGTTCCTCTTTCATCCAGTGAGGATTCTCATTAGACCAATAGCGGCAATGTATTGAGTGTAATGTAGCGAATTTGTGAAATAAAATAATTTTCTTTTTTTAATGTTAATTTTTGTAATACATCTGAAAACACTTAATATTTCCGAAACAGTTGAAGATAGGTATGGAACATTGTACATGAATTATGTCAAGAATTTTCAAGAATCCAAAAAATAAATAATATACAGGGAGTTTTATTTAAAATAAGAAAGTTATTATCGGCTACTGTCACATGACAAACCCTATATAATTATTTTTTTTTGAAAAAAATGCGCATCTAAAAATACAAATCGACGTGTCCAAGCGTTTTTCCAAACACGCTCTCATTTATTCGTTATCGAATTTATTCCATTTGGCTGTTCCACACTGTATATCAAATAGTTCGATTAAACCCAGTTATTTTTTCTACTGTGCTAAACAATTACATGTATTAAGGGAAAAAGATAATAAAAAGATGTCGAAAACGATTCATTGCTTTATTGAGTGGAACAAGTTAATGAATTTGTGTATTTGGGTCCAAAATTTACTAGAGATGGAAAGTATGACAGTGACATTGAGCAAAGGGTGTTGGCAGGAAAACAAATGAATGTTGCACTAAATAGCTTTATGAATAGAAAGAAAGTGTCAACAAAGGCACGTCTGGCGATGAATAGAGGTGTGTTGGTTCCTACACTTATGTATGGTAGTGAATGTTGGGTTTGGCAGAAGAAGCATGAAAATAGGATTAATGCTGCGGAGATAAGTAGTCTGAGAAGTATAGCCGGAGTGACTCGGTTGGATAAAGTTAAGAATAGTGAGATAAGAAAACGCTGTGGTGTAAAAGAAGATGTGGTTACAAAGATAGATAAAGGAATGCTTAGATGGTTTGGACACGTAAAAAGGATAGATGAAGGAATATTAACAAAACAAATTTATAAGGCGAGTGTGAATGGACAAATCGGTAGAGGTCGACCTCGGAGAATATATCTCAGATCAACATTGTTTTGAAGAAAGGCCAGTCCAAGATTACCAACAACCAAAAAGCATTCATAACAGCACTGATAAAAGTAGAGGAAGCAAAAGGTCAGTGTAAGGACCGTAGCTGAAGTGGTCGCTGCCTACCTCTACCGGAGAAATGCGTGACTATATGTATGTATGTTACAGCTGCATTTGTATTTGAGGTGCCGGTTATCGTTGGGTTGATTTTTGCAGCTAATTGTAAAAAAATCTTGACTATGTCATCTCGTGCGTCTTGTGTTTTTTTCAGATCATTAAAGCGGAAAATTACGCTTTAAGATGTGCCAAATGTTCGCGCTTTATCTGTTGTCGATTGCTAATTTCTAGCATGCCAATGGCTCACAGCATTAATTCACGATTTAAATGGTGTCTTTTTATGTTTAATTAAAAAATATAATATACTATTTAATATAAATTTAAATTAATACTTAAACATTTTCTTTTTTTTTTAAAACTGGTTGAACAATGTTTTTTTCATTAAAATACAAATACAAATTAAAAATACAAAATAATTAATAAACCAATTTAAAAATATTTAAATATAAATAATATCCTTTGGTTTTTTCCATGTGTTTATTAATAAATCATTGTGAAGAACACAACTGGGATAAAAATAGAGCTTATTTTCGTAGATGGTACGCAAGTCTTCTTAAATAATGACCCTTACATTACAGTACAAGAAACTTACCCACCTGGGAATACAGTGATTTATTTTCTTCTAAAAGATTTAGTAAGTCTCCGGTTGAGGGTAATTTTTCGGTGCTAAAATGCAGCGTCTGGATAATTAGCTTTTTCGTTTTTACATCCATCCACTCTAATCTCATAAGTGTTTCTTCCGTTTGCTTTCTAATATTCCTTATCATAGTTAATATTTTATATCTGATATCTTCTGGAAAAAAATTTTGGATGTAAGCAGCCGCAACGACTGGACCTAAACTGCAAAACGTAACAAAAATATAACTTTGGTGACAATGTTACTCTTAATAGTAATATCGATGTATTTATAAAATTATGTAAAGCTAAAACATTTTAAAAACAATGATGTTTAAATTTATGTTTTTTACATTTTAAGTAATGGGTTTTTTATAGAGTTTAAGGTTAGGTTAGGTTAGGTATCATGTTAGTGGGCGTAGGTCACCCCTTCACTGCGACCCTTAGTGGGTCTATTGTGGCTCACCCATAAAGATTACAGTTCACCGCACAATCCAGCCATTTTCATGAAGTTTATGGTTGTATGGGGTAAGATTTTCCTAAAATCGATAGGTTTTAGGATGGTATAACTTAATATGTTAAACCTTATTCTTTCCAGGCAAGGGCATGAACATAGTATGTGTTCAGCAGTTTCGTCTTTCACGCAACAAAACCAACAGTCCGTTTATTGATTCAGAGATGGTATATTAGACAAGAGTTTAAGGTTAACAAACTAAATTTTTTTAGTGAAAACTTCTTTTGGCGCGATAAAATCAACGTTGAAATACTTAAAATAATTGCAGATAATGAAAGTAAAAGCCTAGATTTAATAACAGCATTATATAACAAATTATATAGGTCAAGCAAGATACCGTCAGATTGGCTTAAATCGACATTCGTAATCCTGCCAAAGAAACCCAATGCCTCACAATGTGATGACTATCGGATAATAATTCCTATGTCCCATGTCCTAAAAACCTTTCTTAGCTTAACTGCTGCCTCTTATCTGCCTATGATATTGATATCGTCCGCGTAGGCCAAGATTTTGATTAATTTATTTTATATCGTCTCCGATGTTGTAACCCCCGTCATTCGTATAGTTTTTTCAAGGGCCAGGTTAAACAAGGTGCAGGAGAGCGCGTCTCTTTGACGCAGTCCATTAGAGGTTTTAAAGCTTGGTATCTTCCTATTTCCTTTTTTTCCACATTTTTGGTTATTTAATAAATGATGGCAAGTTTATAAGACCTTTAAATTACCCTGTATAAATTGACCCCATGATGTATGAAAGTACCTTACTTGTAAGGTACTTTTGTACACATGTGTTATGCTTAAAAAATCGCTATTACCCTTTAAACTTTAAACTTAACAGTTTCGAATTTTTTTTTGTAATTTACTTCGATATATTTATTACACTTGGATGCTTAAACTAGAGAATTTAAACAGTTGAACAGTTAAAATAAAAAAAAAGTGAAAAGTGTAAGAATGGTAACCACTTTGCTCTTAATGGTAAAAGAATTTCAGACTTAAAAAAATATGATTGAATATGAATACTCTTGGTTTTGTTTGAATATATTTTAGACCTGCAATGCTTGGGAATCATTTAAAGTTATTAAATATCTGTCAATTTAATTTTGTGATTTAACTTAAAAATTGCGAACTTAGTAGTTGTTAAGTAGATATTTCAAATAATATAAGGTTAAAAATGTCTGACTTTAAGTTTTCTCTGACTCCACCGGAGTAGGTAGAAGCAGCGTCACAAAAATTATTAATTTTTCGGAACTGATGGCGCAACAACAAAAGCCATCAACAGTTTGGTCAAATTATTCAATGATTAAAAGTATGTAACAATTTAATAATAATGTAGACAATTTAAAATATTTCAAATTAACTACATTTATTAAACGATATGGGAAACTCTTGTCCAGGAAAGCTGCGATTTTGACAAAAATTAGTGATTTTTGAAATAATAATTTTTTTAAAATAATTTTTTTTTTAAATAATAATAAAGTTTATTCACTAGCCAAAGTTGTTGTTGTATTTGGGATTACAGGATCTTGTTAACTTCAGCGACTGTATTCTTTATGTGACCACTCAATGTGGAGCAAGGGAACTGAAGAATAGATTACAAAATACCCATGGTCAATAAAATTATATCGTAGTCTGTATAATTTAAGTCAGGTTTGTCAACTAGGATTAACAAATTTTAGTTTAATTATGTTCAGGAGTTTTTACTTTTATCCGCACAATGCTTAAACTGTTAAATAAAAGAAAACTAAACAAGAATCTAAATCTCCATATCGTATAACATTCGTAGTTAAAGAAAAAGCGTAAGGAACTTCGTTCCTGGCAGGGGTCCCGCGGCACAACACAAAAGCTAAATAATTAATCTTAATTGATTTTTTTTTCAATAAACTTACCTCACTTTAGTCTCACTAACGCAAGTTTTATATCTTGGTATTTTAAAATTCATCATTTTACCATTTATGCTATCAGCAAGTTCCAAAGATTTTTTGACGATTTCTGCTGGCATGAAGTTCATTAAATACTGAATCGTGTGCCAGGAAATTAAATTTGCTAAAGACCTAAAATAAACAACAAATTATGTACATAAGTTATTGTTAACAACTGCTTTTAGTTCTCTCTTAATTTCTTTTTCTAGTTTTAAATCCACTTGTATACTCATCATTTTTAATACCTTTGCGATGTAATAGCTAAGAAATTTTCCATGAATTCTACGTAGCGAGGTTGAGTAATAACAACTTCATCATCGTAATTAATATTGGCTGCTGGTTTTAACAATCCACTAAGAAAATAATACCATTGAATATCTCTATATTTATATTGCAGTTCGGGTATAGTCCTTCGTTCCCAATCCTTTTCAGTTATATTATAGTTAATCGATTCTTTTGATATCTGTAAACATCAAGAGTTTTGTTTTGATTTCTATTGTTGGAAAAACTTTATTTTTTTATTTAATCTTTGTTTTTATTATTGCAATTACTAATTGTAGTAAAGTACACTAACAATATTTCCTAAAACCCAACAAATATCCAAACTCCTCCACCCTGGTTAATACCCATACCCAAAATCAATACCAACCTCAGTATATTAAAAAAACAGGAAACTCCATCTAATCTCATAAAACAGTCTTTTTTGAATAAAAGAAATAGAAAACTATTAAAAATACTATACGATATACACTGACGCTTCCAAATCATCAGACGGTGTAGGAGCAGCCATCCTCACCCCAAACACATCCATAAAATTTAATTTTAAACCGATCACTTCTTTATACACTGCAGAGTTGTATGCAATACTACAAGCACTTATTCATATTAAAGAATCCAAACGTCGCTATCTCTAATAATAACAGACTCAGCTCACTTCAAACTATCCAACACTTGTATACCAAAAATCCAATCGCCTTACTGATTTTTTTTTTTATGAAAATAGTCGCAAAAAGGGTAGACCTATCGTGTGGGCCGCGGACGGCCCGCACTGCCACTATTAGAAGGGTAGGGATTATAGAAAGGAAATGATTGTGGACACGCTTTTTAAAAAGTTGCAGGTCATAGTTCTCTGGAAAAACTGATTTTGGAAGCTTATTCCATTCCTTAGCAGCCCTGTAAAAGAAGGATTCTTGATGAAGATTGGTCCTTGTAGTGTCAAGCTTGAGAGTAAATGGGTGAGACTGATCAGCGTGCCGAGTTCTTCGGCAGAATGTGGCCAATGGTGGTACAAGAGTTTTTATTTCTCTGGAGCATCTGCCATGGAAATATCTGCAAAAAATGACTGGTCTGCAACTCTTCTTCTATGTTCTAGAGGGTGAAGGGTATCTGTGAGAGTTGAGCTGTTTATCAACCGAATGGCTCTTTTCTGAATGGAATCTAGAGAATGCCTTGGTGCTGAACCCCAAATGTGCGAGCAATACTCCAGTAGAGGTCGAATTTGAGCCTTGTACGTTGTCAACAGTTGATCAGGAGTAAAAAACTTTCTGGCTTTCTACAGAAAACCTAGCCTCTGGCTTGCCGACTTTGCGATGTTAGCAACATGGTCATGCCAAGACATATTATTGGACACCGTGACTCCCAAAATCGAGATGGAGGGACTTGGTTTAAGGGTATTTCCGGACATTGTGATGGGATGATTTGAGGAATTCACTCTCTTGGAAAACGTGGCACTTTGTGTTTTTTGGGCGTTGAACTGAACAAGATTGTTGGTTCCCCACTCGACGATTGCTTTAAGATCTCTATTGATAGAATCAACCTGTTCCTGCTTGAGTCTATTTGTATCATTCACCGAAAGTGATCTATAAGGCAACGTGGATTTTATGTTTGTACCATCACATTCCGGTATAAAGGAAAATGAAGAAGTAGACCAACTAGCCCGAGCAGCACCAAATAATCAGAATTCTATCCCAATAGACGAAGTATCATCTTATGACATGAAATCCGTAATAAAATCTAAAGTGTTTAGTGCGTGGCAAAGCGTTTGGTGTGCAACACAAAATGAACTAAAAGAAGTCAAACAATCAGTAAATCCTTGGCCCCAACAAACATCGAACAGACCACACCAAATAAGAATATCTCGTTTGTGGCTGGGTTATGGCAATTTAACCTATAAACATCTCATCACATGAACTGAGTTACCAATATGTGAAACCTGTCAAATAAGTGTTAGTGTGAAGCCTATATTAATGGAGTGTAAACAATACGAAGCCACAAGAAAGAAGTACAACATTTTAACGAATACAGCAGAGACTCTAGGAAAAAACATGAACAGTGAAAAAACAATAGGTTATTTAAAGGACACCGGCTTATTTACATTATTGTAATTTTTTTTTTAATTTACACTCTGTATCTTATGTCGCTAATAATTCCAGTGGTTAAAGCGACTAAAATGAATAAAAAAAAATATTTCCTAAAATATCTAACGGTCAAAACTCAACATAAATGTGGTCAGTAGGTAATAAAACTCATTTAAAAACTTAATTAAAAACACATCGGTCGAAATTTTTAAATTAATTAATCCTACAAGGTGTCCAATTGCCAACAAATATTGTTATTCTGCTGAGTACATTCAAAGAAGATATATACATAATAATTATGGAATTTCTGATCAAAGAAAAAATCACAATTTAATTTCAATATAAAATCACGATAATATATATATAGATATAATGATAAAAAATTCTGTGGCAAAAATACTACGGTTTAATGCCAACCCACCACAAAAAAAACTTAATTAAAACTTTTAAACACAATGTAAATTGTTTTTCTTTTATTTTACGAAGCCACCTACAGATTTTATTCACTTACTTTTCCGAGTTCAGAAAACAGTCTTAGAGTTTCACGTGCGTCTTCTGCAGCAGTATTTCTGTTTGCTCCAAAAATAACGGCGACGTCAATCATATACTGAATAATTAAACTTTTCATTTCACTACGTCTATAAACTTGACTGTATGGAAGTTCTCGAATCTGCAAACTCAATTTTGAAATTTTTAAAAATGACTGGAAATAAAACTAAAAAGTCAAGTAATCAAATTATAATTATTACTAGCTTTTGCACAGGACCGCAGGAACTGTAGTGTTTGATTGTATAAGTGTATGTATTACTGATTATTGCATTAAAAGGAAATAAAAAAAATAAAAAATATTGCTGTTGTTTCCCTGTATATTACTTTTGCTTATTGAATTAAAGCTACTTTTTATACAATTTTTTAAAAGTAGGTTATTTGATAAAGTGCATAGGATTTTAATACATACACACATATTCATAAAGTAGGATACCGCAAATGTATAAAGTGACTCATAAACGTAGATCTTTGCGGGTGCACGGGGAAAGAAAATCGAAGAGTCATAGGCGTGTGGTTATTACTATATTATTAAAAATACTCTTCAGCATTTAAGAACGAATGAGATGTCAAAAAACTTATTTTTTTATTTAAAAGATGCCCAAGATGGGGAAAACCGACAATAATAATTATTGAATAAGTTTAATACAAAAAAAATGTTACATATTATGTCTTCCTATTATTATTGTTAGTTTTAAGTTAGGTACATTCAAATTTATAATATATTTTTTGTATATCCCTTTTATAAACTGTAACAGTCTTTTAAAATGAAAGTAATAGTAATAAATAGTTAAACAGGTGGAACAATGGTATCAGGATAGGGGATTTAAGATCAATCCCGCTAATAGCTTTCACCAAAAAACGAAACGTGGACCTTGTTGCTAATTTTCAAGACGATACTGCTTAAAATCACGAAATAATTAAGAAATTTTAAATTAAAATTTCAACTTTAAATACCCTATATCTCGTAAACCTGCAACATTTATATAAAACATGTTAAGCTCAATCGCCATATTTTGGTGTGTAGTATCTCCAGTTTAGAGATTTCCCATTCTTAATGAATCACCCTGTATAGCCAACTTACGATTACCACTGTAAAACGTTATAAATTTTTGTAACTTACGTTTTACAACACTGTAAACATTTATTTTAAAATTGATTCATGACTGTCGATAATCTATGAAAATTATTAAATGTCTGTGTTAGATGACGCAATGTTGAATTTACCACCCTGATTGGATTCGAATATACTGACCGGCGACAGAGCAATTTATTATTGTAGGGGACATAATTGGATTAATTGCAGGTAAATTTGCAATTTCACTTAACTTGAATGGAAAAAAACTACACTCAAAAAAATATTTCAATAACTTTTTAAGCGGTGTCAAGTTTGTGAATTTATTGTGATTTTTTGACAGTCTTTTTTTTAATATGTCAGTTTAGGATGGATGCTACTAAACGGATTTTAAAACAAGAAAAATTCTAAGAGAAAAAAGTTTGCAGGGGAGTAAAATAAGTAAAATATGTTATTTTTGCAGAAAATACTCATCTTGTTTAAAAATCCTATTCATAGGTTTACGGTACATTCCCGAAAAATGTTTTGAGTCTATTCTCCGTGATGTCAAAGCTTTCATCAGAGTTACTCCGGCTATACTTTTTAGACTACTTATCTCAGCAGCATTTATTTTTTTTTATGCTTCCTCTGCCAACATTTACTAAACTACTAGCACTTTTCTGTGCATAGCCAGTTATCCCTTTTTTGACACGTTTTAGCTGTTCATAAAGATATGCAGGGCGCCATTTATTTGTTTACCTACCATCACCCTTTGCTTAATATCACAGCCATACTAACCGGAAACAAATCGCATATTATATGAGTTTAAAAGTTAAAAAAAATATAAGCGCAATTGTGTTTTTACACGTAGTATTTTTAATAGAACATACTGTAAACCTTATTTTTAAGTTTTTTCTTTATTTCTATTCTATTTATTTTATGTAGTTAGATATTTTTTGAGTAAGTGAAAGATACGGGTTAAAAATGAACATCAACAAAACGAAATTTATGGTCATAAGTAAAGAGAAGAAAGAAAATTACTATTACTATTTATTAAAAATATACCAATAAAACGGGTATCCAAACTTGTCTACTTGGGAACCTTAATAAACGAACATTGGGACCACTCACAAGAGATCAGATGTAGAATAGAAAAAGCAAGAGATGCCTACATCAAAATGTCTAAGCTCTTCAAAAGCCATAACCTCAAATTAGATATAAAAGTAAAACTCCTGCGCTGCTATGTGTACTCCATATTGTACTATGGCATGGAATCCTGGACATTGACCGAAGCAACACAAAAGAAGCTTGAAGCCTTCGAGATGTGGCTATACAGAGTGACCAACGAAACAATACTGAAAAGAATGGAGGAGTAAAAAGAGGTGATGAAAACGATCAAAAGAAGGAAACTGGAATATCTCGGACATGTAATGAGAAATACAACCAAATACATACTCTTAAAATCTATCCTCCAAGGAAAAGTGTTTAAAAAGAGAGGACCTGGAAGAAGAAGGATATCATGGCTCAAGAACCTAAGGACATTTTTTTTTTATTTGTTTTCTAGTTAATTTACAATCTGTTCAAGAATAGTACAATAACTAAATGTTGTGTATATAAAAAATAGCTTGTGGGGTCAAAACCCTGCGGTTTTACCCCCCAGTTATTTAGTTTGTTGTATAAACTGCTTATGGCCTAGGACAAGATATGAGTTACAGAGATAGTAAAATTACTTATAACATGTTAATAAAAAAAGTATAGGTTAAAATTGTAAAGTAAAGATAAATATAGTTGTTTAGAAGGTATAACTAAAACATTAGGTTTAAAATATCTATACTAGAATCTGTTTGTGAGGTCATACGGGGTGAACCTTTTAAGTCTGCGTTTGATAATTGGTTCAGTAACTATTTTTTTGGCGAGGCTATTGGCTATTATCTAGTCTTTTGATGTATTTACCACTAAATACTTTAATTTCTTCTTTGACCGAGAAAACTTGAATATCACGTGCAATGATATTATTAGGCACAAACCAGGGTGCAATGGTCAAGAAATACCTCAGTCAGAAGATGCCAAATATCTTGGAATCCATATAGATAGAAGACTTTCCTGGAAGAAACATATATTCACAGCTTGGAATAAAACTTGGACAATTATATTGGATAATTGGAGGTAAATTCCAACTGTCTCTCGAGAATAAGGTATTGGTTTACAAAGTCGTACTAAAGCCCATCTGGACATATAGAATTCAGCTATGGGGATCAGCATCTTCCTCAAATATTGACATCATTAAGAGGTTCCAATCCAAAGTATTAAAGATGATAACGAGTGCACCCTGGTTTGTGCCTAATAATATCATTGCACGTGATATTCAAGTTCCCTCGGTCAGAGAAGAAATTAAAGTGTTTAGTGGAACTAAAGAACATGGTATTCAAAAACAACCAATGAACTGTTTAAAGCAGCAGTCAACAAGGTCATCATAGCCAGGATGGTCGCCAATATTTGAAACGAATAGGCACTAGAAGAAGAAGTTATATATTTTAATAAAGCATGTTTTTAGATTTTTGAACCTATCCTTATCATCCTATAGGCTGTTCCGCAGCATACTTATCAGTTTAAAATGGCGTACTGACATGGTATACTGTTACTAAAGGATGGATAAAGAAAGATTAATAAAACAAATTTATAAAGCGAGTGTGAATGGACGGAAGTCGGTAGAGATCGACCCTGGCGAACATATCTCGATCAGATCAACATTGTTTTCAAGAAAGGCCAGGTCAAGAGTACCGACAACCGACGAGCATCTATAAGAGCACTGTTGAAAGTAAAGGAAGCAAAAGATGTGTATTTGAACCATAGCATGTGGAAGGAAGTGGTCTCTGTCTACCACTACGAGAAAAAGGCGTGACTATATGTATGTGTGTATGTAAAATATAAGCTTGGGTACAAAAACCAAAAAAAAGTAACAAAATATACTTACACCCACAACGTATCTGGAATCGGTTTCCTTGCCATCTCTGTCCACTTTAATAAAAAAAAAGATATCAAAATCAACTCCCATTTCCCGAAGTTTGTGTAGAGATTTCATCCAATCAAAATTTTCTTGTTTCCAATTATATCCCTCAAGGGTGGGCCAACCACCGCTGTTTTTCAAAATTTCTTTTATCTTATTTAATCCTTCTTCAGCGACTGCCGTTTCGTTCATGCAAGCACGGTAATACTTTTTGGCCACGTTAAAGGATTTGGAATCTTCTCTGATAATTGGTGATTCCAACATCTCTCTAAACAAATCTGCATATTTATTTTGGTACACCGTATTTAAATAAAACTTAACATTAAATAATTTTAAAAATTAACATTAAATAAATAAAAACATCTGATTGGCAAAACTCACTACTACACATTAAAAAATACGGTTAAGTTTTTAATAATGCAAAGCAAAACAAAACAAAAACATAAATTTTTATGTAGGAGAAGTTTAAAATGCTCGTCTTAAACGTCTTTGTAACTTACCCAATTTTAATAAAATTGTCTTCTATAGTTACTCTTTTTTTAAGTCATCTTAATCTAGTGTTTAGTTTAGTTTTGTATACCACACTTTTCACAATACATACATACATAAAGTCACGCCTTTTTCCCATACGTGTAGGCAGAGACCACTTCCTTCCACTTGCTACGGTTCGTACACACATCTTTTGCTTCCTCTACTTTCATCAGTGCTCTCATACATGCTCTTCGGTTGTTGGTACTATTGACCTGGCCTTTCTTCAAAACAATGTTGATCTGATCGAGATATGTTCTCCGAGGTCGACCTATACCGATTTGCCCATTCACACCCGCCCTATAAATTTGTTTCGTCAATCTTCCTTCATCCATCCTTTCTACGTGTCCAAGCCATCTAAGCATTCCTTTATCTATCTTTGTGACCACATCTTCTTTTACACCACAGCGTTTCCTTATCTCACTATTCTTAACTTTATCCAACCGAGTCACTCCGGCTATACTTCTCAGACTACTCATCTCCGCAGCAATAATCCTATTTTCATGCTTCTTCTGCCAAACCCAACATTCACTACCATACATAAGTGTAGGAACCAACACACCTCTATGCACCGCCAGACGTGCCTTTTTGACACTTTCTGGCTATTCATAAAGCTATGCAGTGTCCCATTTATTTGTTTTCCTGCCAACACCCTTCGCTCAATGTCACTGTCATACTTTCCATCTCTAGTAAATTTTGAACCCAAGTACACAAATTCATTAACTTGTTTCACTCTTTCTCCCTCAATCGAAACCCCACAGTTTGTCATGCTTTCTTCTCTTTCAAAAACCATTACTTTCGTTTTGCTCACATTTATTTTTTCCCTTTGATATTCAGGGAATCATGCATAACATTAACCATCGCCTGCAACTCCTCTTCAGATAACGCTAATATGACTTGATCATCGGCGTAAAGAAGGCATTTGACGATCAAATCATTCATTTTTAATCCATACGCACTCTCTTTCAGATCTTTTAAACAATTGTCTATGTATAAGTTGCCATGGTGAAGCCACACATCCCTGTCTCACATCTTTTTCGATGCTTTTCACAATAAGAAGAAGTATTATAGTGTAATTTCAGGTGGTTATGCTCTATTTTCTATCGATTCTCGCCTTCTTTTTCACCGATTTGGAAATAATATTTTACTGCCAGACATTAATTGGGTAATGTGGTTTAATCTTATTTTGACCTCATCATATTTGTTAAAAAGTGTGTGTAAGTTTGCTGGATAAACATTTCATCATCATCATCATCAGCCTTGTCGCGTCCACTGCTGAACATAGGCTTCCCGTAATCTGTGACACTACTTCCTGCACTGTGGTGCCTGCATTCAGTAATGCTTGATGCGCTTTATATCATCGGTCCATCCTAATGGTGGTCTTCTTTTATTTTGGTAAGCCTTATGTCTCGACCTCCATTTAGGGATTTGTTGTTCTGGATTCTATTTTTTAGAAAAATGCCCAAAATGGCTCTCTCCATACCTCGTTGTGTCACTTGTAATTTATTGATGGATTTTCTTGTCAAAATAAGTAAGTCAAAACAGACAGGACACACTGATTAAACACTTTTCTCTTTAAACATAACGGGATGTCGCGTTGGACCGGTTCCCAAAAGCTGCTCAGGTGAGTCCTAGTCTTCTTTGAAACTCAACAGTATGGTTGTCTCGACCCATACGAATTTCATGACCAAAATATTTGTAGGACGATACTTCGTGCCCACTCAAGGATATATTACCACCCATTACCAGATTTGTCATATATTGTGATTTTAAAGAGGCTTTTTTGACGCTTTTTCTAGATCGTATAGCATCTGTGTGACTTTGTTAATCCTATCCGAAATCAGGACAATATCTTCGGCAAACCTAAGGTGGTTCAAGTCTTCTCCATTTATATTAGCTCCTAAGTTATTTTAATTTGTCTTCCTCAGCATGTACTCGAGTAAATTTGTAAATAGCTTTGATGATATGGTGTCACTCTTGCAATTTCCTCGTTCGATTTTGAACCGTATCTTCATGGAGCCTAACACATGATGTTGCGGGTTCATAAATATTTTAATTATAACGGTGTATCGGTGGACTTGGAGCATTTTGTGTTGGTCAATAGCATCAAATGCCTTTTCGCAGTCTACAAAATATAGATGAGCGGTTTATTGCACTCTACGAATTTCTCAATTAGGGTTTTCATTTACTGTAAGTAGTCGTTCGTTCCGTATCTGCGGCGGAACCAGCTTGTTCTCGTGGTTGGTAGTTGTCAAGCTTGTTTGTAAGTCTCTTTGCTATTATTTTCGTGTAGCTTATAAATGTAAAACGCTGACAACGCCGACAATTTTTTAGATCTGTGATGTTGCCCTTTTTGTGCATGATGACAATAACAGCATTGTGACACTGGGAAGGTGTTGTGCCATTAAGAAGACATAAATTAAAAAGCTTATAAATAGCGTATTTTAGAGCTTCACCCCCTTCTTTGATCGACTCTTCGTCTCCTGGAGATCTGTTATAAACATATAATATTACCAAAGTTGGTACTACACAATTTTGAAGTATTGCTAAACAAATATCTCCATTTTATTTGTCACTAAAGGAAGCAGGGGTTGTCAATATTTTTTTTGTACACGAGAAATTATACTTTACTTCGATAATAGCGGACAGGTTAAAATCATATGTCGCTGGTTTTTAAAATTTTTATTATCTCTCTTCAAAATAAAACATGGACTTGTACTACACTAACGGTTAGCCTTTTTATGTAAGCTTACCCTTAACTGGATGAATAAAAATAAATTCAAACGCCGTGAATAATCAGAAAAAATCGATTTTTTCGATCGATTGAATGAAAGAATTTTCGACCGTCTCTGGTCGACGTTTTTTAAGATGCTGCATAATGGAAAAAATCGATCTCTTTGATTCGTCGTCTTGGAAGATAACTGCCATCTGTCGATCTTAGCGACCGATAAATGCGTGAGGGAAAAGAATGGTTCCTCAAAATTCATCTGATGGTCTAACAGTTTTAGACGTTTAAGCTCAGGGACGGTTCGAGACTAATTTAATTGGAAATTGCGTATGTTTTTCTCTTTTTCAGTGAGGATTATTTGTACACCAGTAGTGACAATTTTAACGATTAGTAAGTCTGTGAAGCGTAAAAGTGCAGCTACCAAACCTTTAATTTTGTTGGATAATAGGTTATATTGGACCAGACAAGACACACACCGTGTTATCTTTAGGTTGCATCCTGATTGGGTCAGTGACTGGCACAATTTACCTATCATACTTTTTTATACTATTGCGTGACATATGTTAGTTTATTTAGTTTTATTTCACTACCATATATAAGTGAAGGAACCGGCACTCCTCTATGCACAGTCAGTCGTACCTTTTTGTTTACGTTCTGTCTGCTCATAAAGTTATGCAGTGTTCTATTTATTTGTTATCCTGCCAACACCCTGTGCTCACAGTCATACTTTTCATCTCTCGTAAACTTTGAACCCAAGTACACAAAGCTAATCATGTGTTCCTCCCTTTCTTCTTTAATCAGCACCTCTCAGTTTGTCATGCGCTTTTCTTTTTCAGATACCATTATTTTCGTCTTGTTATTTTTACTGTTTTTTTTTTGTTGGAGAAGAGGATGGCATTGATTCAGGACCTTTTGCCACAGTTTGTTTTATTATTTCTTTTTCTTTTTTTTATTATTTTTAATTAAAATTGTTTCTTTATATTTATTGTTATATATCTATTTTAGCGTTTAATGTGAAATTGATCAGGCTATCAAAAATAAATTTGTCGGTTTGGGATAACAATGTAGGTATATTTACAGGCAGTTGTAAATTAGTTTTATTTATAATTTCACTATATAAGAAGGAGATATGGTCAATGTTTTTGTATCACTCCAAGTATATGTGATTTGTATCCCCTATGGTGTTGCATGTTACACAGTTAGAAGAGTTTATAACGCCGATTTTAAATAAATGTGATGGAAAACGACCATGATTAATCTTCAGACGTGAGATGATGGTAGACTTGTGTTTGTTGTAACCCCAATAATTAATATGTGGGATATTATTGGGTAACGTTGGGTATATATTAAAATATTGGCTGTTTATATTTTTTGTATACTCCTCATATTGTTTTCTCCATTTCGTTCTGATTTCTTTCCGAAAAACGTTAAAAATATCTTTCCAGTTTAGCATTGATATTCTCATCCCTGAGTTACAGGCTTTCTTTGCAATAATGTCCACTAATTCATTCCCCGTAATACCACAATGTGTATATTTACTGTTATTATTTTAATTTTAAGGGCATTATGCACAATATTTACCATCTTCTGCAACTTCTTCTTAAATAATGCTACTATTACCTGATAATTGGCGTAAAAGAGACATTTGACAACTTGCCACGTCTTTTTTCGTTCTCTAAAGAGTACTCTGCCAGTGGTCTCTCTACTGGCAAATTATGCCCGAGCTCAGCCATAGAGGGTAAAAGAAAAAAAAATAAAAATATAAAAGTGAGCCGCGCCACCGACTTAGACGGTTCAAGCCGAAAACCCCTAGGTCTTATAGGCACTAGCAGAGCCACACGATAAACAACTAAGATTATGGTGAACCAAATAAATAAAATTATAGCAGAAATATATTGGATACTTTACTCACACAATAAATTAAAATTCACAGCTCAATAACAAAATTATAACAAATATCATCAAAATTAACAGCCAACAATAAAACGAAACTTCAAAATTTACAACTTTATAAGACAACAATAAATCAAAAATCCAAAGTTTACGATTCCATAAAATAATTAAAACAAAGGTAAGAATGACAAACCTTATCAGGTTACCAAAAAAAAACGTATATAAGTCAACTTTTTAACAATACTTCATCAACGTTCACGTACCGCTGCAAATTTACTCACGTTTTTTTTCTTTTCCATTTACATAAAGATTTACACTGTTAAAACAATCGAGCTTATTTAAAAATATTTCCTTTTACGATGGCTGTCCTTCAAAATAGCAATATTGTAGGATATTTACAAATAAGTATGAAGATAACGTTTTTACTTGGACACAAAGAACTATTGAGAATATTACTTTAATCAAAGTTTAGCCTTGGCATATTATCCAATGCAATAAATAGTTTTCAACAGTGTACCATATTAATAAATTAAAACAAAACTTAATTGTGGTGTCAAAAACAAATCACGTCGTTTAAATATCCTAAAATAAGTCACTTGTAACCTTTGGGTATACGAATTCACTAATCCTGTGGCCTACTCCTGTGGCCTACTCCTGTAACCGGATTGATTATGGAACTGCACCTGCTACTTAACAATGGCTTTCCTCCATCAGATCCCGCATGCGGATATTTTAACTCGACACCAAAATCCAAAATATCAACAACAAAGGTAAGATAGAATGGTCAAATTAAAAATTAAATGGTTTTTCTTCAAAATCCAATTAAGATGGCCCAAATACAGCCAGATATGAAAGAAAAAACCGTAGAGGTTCTGCTCACGTGTTAATATCAAATCGTTCCAAAAACTCTCACCACCACCCGTCTTCCAAGACTGACACCAAACGACTCACTAAACTACTCACTCCCAGGCCGGATATCAAAAATGACACGGAACACGCGTCAACCAACAATCTTCACAAATCTATGTTCCAAACTCATAATCACACTCGTCCGTGTTGATAGCCAGCCCCATCCACACAGAAATGCAAACCAAACAATAATATAGCTGACAACACACGACAATCGAGGCTAAAAATCAAGGCAAAATCTAATAACAAAAACCCCCACTCCATCTCCATCGATTAAAAAAAATGTCACAGCCATTAATAATTGAATCCTAACACTTCAAGGTATGCAACACTATTTACAACGAGTGATAAATTTAAGTTACAACAAAATACGGTATGCAACCCTACTTACGAGTACCTAAGGAATACGAAATCGTCAGAGACCCAATTAATAATGGAACTGTAGAAGGGAAAAAAAATAGGCACGTGACAAACTAATTCATTTATTCTTAATTTATGCGCATTCTCTTTTAAATAACTGTCTATGTAAAATTTATTTTTAGGGCATTATGCGTAATAATAACCATCGCCTGCAACACTTTTATACTCGCGCAGTCCATCGATGACCTACAGAGACTTATTAATAGGGTAACTGAAGCTTGCGAAGTATTTGGTTTAAAAATAAACACGGCAAAAACCAAATACATGCTAATATGCAAAAGAATTCATAATCAAGTTGCCAGTGTCTACGTCAACGGAACACAATTAGACAGATTTTCAAGTGCGAGCTACCTTGGTTGCAGGATAAACGACGACTGGGATCTATCAGTTGAAATCAAAATACATATTAAGTGTGCCTGGGCAACATTTATTCGCATGAAAAAACTTTTTACCAGTCACGATCTATCGATTGCCCTGCGAATAAGGATGATTAGAGCATATGTCTTTCCAGTTCTTTTGTACGAAGTCAAGAGCTGAACATTAACAGAAGCCACGCTCAAACGTTTACAAGCTTTGGAGATGTGGTTGTACAGGAAAATGCTAAAAGTAAGTTGGGTGGAAAAAATCACAAACGAGGAGGTGCTTAGAAGAATGCATAAACATACAGAAGTGGTCAATATTGTAAAACAACGAAAGCTTAAAAATTTCGGACATATCATGAGACACCCAGAAAAGTATGACATTCTACATCTTATAATACAGGGTAAGATTAATAGTAAGAGACGCCTCGGCAGACGAAGAACTTTCTGGCTCAAAAATCTCAGACAGTTTGGTCTCACCACTATACAACTTTTCCGAGCGGCTACCAACAAAATAATGATTGCAACATGATCGCCAACAATTATTTAACGGTCATGGCACCTAGAAGAAGAAGAAGCAACTTTTCCTTAAATAATGCTAATATTACCTGATTATCGGGAAAAAGGTGTGATTATATGTATGTATGTATGTATCGGCGTAAAGGAAGCATTTGACGATCAATTCATTTATTCTCAATCCATAAGCATTCTCTTTTAAATCTTTTAATCAACCGTCTATGTAAAAGTAACACAGCCATGGCGCAGCCACACATCTCTGTCCAATACATTTTGATGTTAAAACCATTTTGTGTAAGCTTCGTTTATTTTGACAAAAGCAGTGGAATCCTTAAAAATTGATTTCAGCGCTCGTATTAAACTACTGCTTACATCCTTTAATCCATACATCCAGACAATGTTGACAACAATTTATTTTTTATCACTCTGTCATAGGCCCTTTTAAAGTTTATAAAAAAAATTTCTTTTGTAACTTGAGAAAGTAGTCACAAATCATTTTAAGATAACCTTATTTAACATTCTTATTCACTCTTAAAAAAAACATTTATGGTAATTTACGTACCAAGTTCTGGCAATACCGTTTTTTAGACTAATAGACAAAATCCAAAAAAACAGTTTTCAGACGAGTTTTGTACACTATTTTTTCGACAACCGTGCAAACTAACAATTTAATAAAGCACGTTTATTTACTTGTAGAATAAAAGTGTAAACAATGTAATCCTTGTTTATTATAATATTTTTATTAAAATACAAATTATTGCAAAATGTCCACTATTTTGATGGTAAATTGGCAAGACGTTACTTTATTGTATGCATTTAAATTTTCGGATTTTTTTTTTAATTTTAAATTTAGGTATGTCATATACAGGGTGTTTCTGTATTTATCCAAAAAAATTTAGGAGGTATTTGTCTGTATAAAATAATAATGAATCTTTTCTGCAACAATTTTTTTTCGATATATCACCCCTAAAAGGTGTAGAGTAAAATTAAAATTTAATTTTGGCTGGGGGTGGTCATTTCTAACATTTATTATAAATTGTATTGTATTTTTGCTTTTTTTACTTTCAATACGTAGTTTATTATTTAATAAAAATAAAATAATGAAATTATGATTGTGTGTATTCTATTTTTTTTCACCGAATCCATTTGTTCTGGGAAAAACCGAAAGAAATGTTATTAAATAAACAGGGATTTTGAATATTATATTTATTTTACAAAACTAAATTTTGAAAAAAGGTTTGATATTAAATAAGGTAAGGGATGCCAATTTCAACTCTTTATGATGTAACAGGAATGTTGCACGAAAATTACAAAATTTCAAGTTTCTATCTTTACTTAAATTTGAGAAAAATTAAAACTTAATTTTACTCACCACTTTTAAGGGGTGATATCTCGAAAGGAGTGGACCGAGGAATATTTGTTACAGGAAATATTCATTACAATTTCAATCAATTCCTGAATTTTTTGCATGAATTTGTAAACACCTTGTTTTTAGTGAGTAGTGATTTACCCTGTACCATGACTTAAAATAAATAAATTAATTAATTACTCCTTAAACAATTAATTAAACGAGTTTATTTAAAGGAATTTTACCTGATTTGAGATTGTATATCGTCGTCTGCGATGTCTTCCACTGATCGGGAACCCCATCGGGATCTTCTATTATTCTGCAAGTGTGTGTTCTGCAGGAAATTACCACAAGAAAATCGATAAAAATCCTCACATGGATCTGCTTTAATATCGATGTGTCTCAATATCTCAGTGGCAGAGTGAACACATGTTGGAGTCGTGCAAGTTTCTACTTTTACTGAAATAGAAAGGACTAAGCTAAAGAGGGTTCATATTTAAAGTAAACATAAACCATTTAATTTATAAGCAAACCACTTTATAAAAAATTCCTCAAGGATAATTCTTAAAACTTAATGAATTAATTAAATATTAAACAGCTAAAACTTGATAAATTTAAACATTATATTTAAAATAAACAAAACTTGTATTTATTAAATAACTGTAGTTCAAATAAACGACTATCTAGGTTCGAAATGTAAGACAGCTAACTGTTATATTAATTAAAAATTTATTTTACCATTCAATAAATCATTTAATAATGGCTACTATTACATAAGTACGGGTACAGTGCAACAGAAGTAGCTTGGCGGGTCACAAAATCTGCGGACAACTAAAACATTCAAATAAGGATCCGATCGGCGACGACGAAATTGTCAGTAATCGTGAGTCTCAAGTACAATCGGAGGAAGAAGATTACGAATGTGAAGTATATTTAGCCGAATATTTGTTATTTTAGAGGCAAGTCGCCCGCCAAGCTTCTTCTGTTGCACTGTACATCTACTGCTTGCCTCGTAAATCTGCTGTATTAATAGCCATTACATGCTTTATTTTTCATTAAATAATTAAAAATAAAAATAAGATTTTATATTAAACTATTTATGTTTAAACATTTTTACAAAAATAAAAATACACCATTATTATTAATCGTTTTAATTGATATAAATTATTAACATTGCAATTTAAAAATATGATTTGTGGAATTTTCGAAATATAAAATTAGATGAGTAGTCTGAGAAGTATAGCCGGAGTGACTTGGTTGGATAAAGTTAAGAATAGTGAGATAAGAAAACGCTGTGGTGTAAAAGAAGATGTGGTCACAAAGATAGATAAAGGAATGCTTAGATGGTTTGGACACGTAGAAAGGATGGATGAAGGAAGATTGACGAAACAAATTTATAAGGCGAGTGTGAATGGACAAATCGGTAGAGGTCGACATCGGAGAACATATCTCGATCAGATCAACATTGTTTTAAATAAAGGCCAGGTCAAGAGTACCAACAACCGAAGAGCATGTATAAGAGATGTGTGTACGAACCGTAGCAAGTGGAAGGAAGTGGTCTCTGCCTACCACTTTAACTGTTGTATTTTCCAGATTTCTGCGTTAAAAAAGCTTTGGGTTATCCGACCTATATTAACATACACAGCGGAAACTAGACCAGATATATCGAACACAAAGAGAACATTAGAAACCACCGAAATGAAAATAGTGCGCAGGATCACTTGAAAAACACTTTTTCACAGGGAGAGAAGCGAGGACATTAGAAGAACATGTAAAATAGACAATGTAAATGAATGGATACTGGGAAGAAAGAGAGAGTGGAACGAACACATAGACCGGATAAATGACGACAGAATAGTCAAAATAACTAGAGACAAGTCGCCCTTAGGGCGCCGAAGCTTTGAAACACCCCGCAAGAAATGGAGCGACAACCTTTCTAATAATTGAACGGCAGAGGATACGAAAAAAAACAAGCAAATTGCTTACATTAAAGAAGGAAGAAGAGGAAGAAGACCATTGGCTCAATATCACAGTCATACTTTTAGTCTATCGTAAACTTTAAACCCAAGTATACAAACTTATTTACTTGTTTTACCCTTTTTATTAATAAGCACCCTGCAGTTTGTCATGCAACTCTTTTCACTTGGTTTGTTAATTTACTAACCACTTGTATATTTTTTTTATAAATGCATTATTTAGTTTTACATGTTATTTTGATTTGTGAGTAGTTAACTGTAAAAAAAATAAATTAAATAGCATTTTTTTACACCAAGAAGAACAAGCGATTTATTTTATGTTGAAAGTTTGTGTAAAGTTTTTTTGAGTTATTGTTACATAAAATGTTTTTGCTTACTTTTCTAGCATGAAATAAAAAATTTTAATACGTTTTTATAATTGGTTTTTAATTTTTATAAATTTTTTATCCATTTTTTTATGTAACTTAACTTTGTTTTTAACAGCAGAAACGTACAGAGAATACAAAAGAATTAGAAATTAAACAACAGCTCTGGTAAGGCATCTCAAAAATGAACATTGGGAAACTTTTTCGAAAAGAATCGAGAGTGACTTTTATGGTTTGCAAAATCAAATATGGCGATTTATTAGATCACAAAAAAAAAGAAATAAATAAACTAAGCGAATAGGAACTTGGATTAAATACTTAACCGAACTTAACACACCTGAAAATATAATAGATCTCGCACAAAGCACATCTAAAATCACAACCAACGAAATGACTGAAATTGAATTTATACATGAAAGATTGTTCACAGATTCCGTCTTTGTGTTGAGGCAAATAGTGGAAAAATCAATAAAATACAACAAGCCTGCATACATTTGCTTCGTAGATTTGGTGAAGGCGTTTGATATGGTTAAGCTAAATGACGTAATACATCTCCTCTACAAAAAAAATCCCCTATAACCCAATCAAAACAATAGAAAATATATACAAGGATAATCAAATCCAAACGAAGATAAACGAAAAACTACCGAACCCTTACCAGCTGGAAACGCTATTCGCCAGGGAGACTCGCTGAGGGGAGATAAAACGGTTAACATCCTGTGTTATGCAGACGATGCCGCATTATTAGCAGAAAATGAAGATGATCTCCAAAAACTCCTCCACCAGTTTAACCAAACAGCTAAAACACTCAACATGACTATATCCGGTTCAAAAACACGTTGCATCACAACATCAAAAACACCGTTAAGATGCAAACTTAAAGTAGATGGAGAGGTCATACGATAGAAAATAAAGTTTAAATATTTTGGTATAGAACTGTCCAGTCATGGTGACGTTGAAGCGGAAGTAAGAGAACTAACGGCAATGACGGCGAGAGTGGCAGGTTATCTGAAAACCGTTATGACATACACTACGGAAACTAGACCAGAAACTCAAAAAACAAGGAGACTCATAGAAACAACGTAGATGAGAATACTAAGACGAATTTATGGCAGAACTTTATGGGACAGAGAGAAGAGCGAAGACATAAGAACCATATGTGGAATGAAGCGCGCACATTGACCGCATGGGAGATCAGAGAGTCGTAAAAATCGCATGAGACAAATCACCTATAGGACACAGGAGTGTGGGTAACCTGCGAAAGCGGTGGAGCGACAATATATAAGGCTGGCGGATGAAGATAAATTAAAAAGAAAGAAGAAGAAGAAAAATAACTTTGTTTATTTTTATTTTCTATTGTAGGTATATATTTTCCATTGCATTTTCTATTCCGACTGAAGAGATTTCACAAACCTCGATGCCCATGCACTTTTTAGAGGCGCACAAGATCGAAGCGAGTATGCCAGAATTGTCGCCAACATTCAGTAAATAAATGAGGCTTCTTAAAAAAAAGAGGCTTAAAAGGATTTCTCTGTTTGCTTCCCATCTAATATTCGCCATACATTGTATTATGTTTATAGATTTCTGGTATTTTACCATTTGTGATTGATGTGTTTTGTCCAGTAGAGTTTGTTGTCAAAGAAGATGCTAAAAATTTAATAATTTTTTTGACATTTATTTGATGTCCGCGTATAAAAAGTTCCGGTTCTGGATGTTTAAACCTCAGTCTTTAGAAGTGAATACAATTGGTTTTTTCTCCTAAAAATAAAAAACCTCATTGCTTTGATTTTTTTAATTACTTTTATTTTAGAAAGTAGTAATTTTAACTAAAATACCTAAAAGGTTCCACCAGAATAATGTTTTAATTTAAACCGAAACGTTGATTGGATTTTGTAACTATTTTAATTAAAAGCCCTTTGTTGTAGCCAGTTGTTGTTATATTCAAGTTATCTTAGCCCCTTATTGGCTCACAGTAAGTGTTAAGTATTTACAATAATAACATACCAAAGGTATGATATATTATTGTTTGTAATATAAAATAAGCATATTATTTAACATTTTATTTGGGGAGAGATGGAACTCTTTATCCGTCGTGTAATATGTTAATTGGACGACCCCAGGGTCCATAAAGGATCTGTCAGGATCCATACCCCATGACATGAAATACAAATGGACCGAACTTTAGTATCTTCTATTGACGCCGGCGCAGTGGAAAAGAGTCAGCTATTGAAGTATGGATAGTTGTTGTTTTTACGCTTATAAGAATTCAAGTCTTCAGAGTAAATTTATGTAAATTTTAAATATTTAAAGCCAACATCAAATAGTCGATGGTTCAAGTTTCGAGAGTTTAAAAGACATATTCATATAAGAAAGTGGGATAAAATGTTTTCGAACTCACTTAAAAATAAAAACTGGGAAATGTGGTTGCGCATCACTAAAATGTTAGCCATTTTGAACGCGCATTTGTTGTTTGACAATTGTTTAAGTAAAAATGAAAACAGTCGAGCTGTCATTAAATATTTGCATTACGCCTACGCAAATTAAATATAAGATAATTAATTAATTAATAAGATAAGACAAAATAATTATTTAATTACTCCTTTATAAGTTAAATGTTTTTTTATGATTCGTTATAGTAATATTTTTTTATTTGAAAAACATTATCAAAATAACTTACCGTTTTCCTGTCTTTTAGACCGCCATATACCTGAGAATAAAAATTACTTAAAAATATGTTAATAAATTATAAAAAATTAAAATTGCGTAATTTCAAAATGTTGAGCAAATTGAAAACTTTATTTTGGTTAACTAGTTTGGCTTTACCGTGTTCTTAGGATATAAATTCATTTTCTATTTTTGCTCATTGTTTTTCTATAACATTATTTTTTATTTTGCTTGCATAAGATTTGTTCTACAATTGCTATTTACATACATACATACAAACAGACATACATATATACATATAGTCACGCTTTTTTCCCGTAGGGGTAGGCAGAAAACCACTTCCTTTTACTTGCTTCGTTTCTTACACCCATCTTTTGTCTCCTCTACTTTCATCAGTGCTCTTATGCATGCTCGTCGGTTTTTGGTACTCTTGACCTGGCCTTTCTTTAAAACAATGTTGATCTGTTCGAGATATGTTCGCTAAGGTCGACCTCTACCGACCATTTACACTCGCCTTATAAATTTTATTTCTTTAATCTTCCTTCATCTATCCTCTCTTCGTGTCCAAACTATCTAAGCATTCCTTTACCTATATTTGTAACCACATCTTCTTTTACACCACATCGTTCTCTTATCTTACTATTTTTTACTTTATTCCACCGAGTCACTCCGGTTACACTTCTCAGACTACTCATCTCCGCAGCATTAATCCTATTTCCATGCTTCTTCTGCCAATCCCAACATTCACTACCATGCATAAGTGTAGGAAACAACACACCTATATGTTTATTTGTTTTTTGCCAACATCCTTCGCTTAATGTCAGTTTCATACTTTTCATCTCTCAAAAACTTGGGTACTTTTCATTTTAAAACGAATTTTTGGCCTATAGAAACACGGACTCGGGCATAATTAAGTGGTATGTTTTCACATACTTGTTTGACATTTAATTTTTATCGACATTTAATCACAACGTGACAAAAGTACTTGTAATTATAAACATGTCGAGTAGTGTACGTTCATAAATTTTTGATAAAGCAAAAAGTGTCTGAAAATTTAGTTCCCACAAAATCAAAAAAAAATCTGAAGAATGGAGAATGGATTGGAGAATTATGTGTTGTTAGTTTATTTTAAATAACTTGCAAATAAACTCAAATTTACAAATTTATGGACACACTATTTCATATTAAAAATGTTGCTGAATATAAACGATTAAACTAAAATTTTAAAATTCGCAATTCGCAAAAAGGATACATTAGAAAGAAGTCCAAAACATTCCAGCCAAACAAATTCATTGAAAAAGCTTTAGAAGGTGATAACCTAATAATAAAGGGAAGCAAATCTGTGTATTCAAATTCTTATGAAAAATCATTTGTATACCGGGCACTGCTTCCGTAGAACTTCTGCTACGATAATATTTGATGCGGGGAGCGTCACTAAGGAAACACGGTGGAAGGATCCATTAATAGAGTTAATATATCCAATACGATACTCAATTCGATAGAAAACAGGCACAACGGAGTTAACATGAATATTCCGCCAACCTCTGCAATTCTTGAAACTAGAGAAATTCCTCAAATAAAATTATTAAATTGTCCTAATAATAATTTATTTTTAAAAAAATATGTATTTTAATTTTTGGAAAAATGTTAAAATCAGTTAAAATATAGAATTCTTATTTATATTATATTACTTACTGGTCGTAAAAAAATAGTGTATGCAACGATCATATAATACTAAGGCAGCTGTTTGGACACTTCACAATAAACAAAAGTTCAGCGAGATAACCAATCTTTACGGCATCTAGGCTGCTATCAAATCACCGAACTCAATCTACTTGACCTCTAGGGCAGCCATGCGATGCTGAGCCACCCTGAATAAGCTAGCAGCTAAGTTCAGAGTTAAAGAAGAGGTTCGATGCTGGAAAACAGGTGAAATGAAATCTCACTGGCATAAAGTGCCAGGACAAAGACAAGCGAAAAGACTAACAAGCCTTTCGTCAAGAAAAGCTAAACAGCCTCTCGAGTTGGACAAGAAAGACTTAAAACTGGTGACGGGGCTCCTTACTGGACACTGCCCTCTGAGGTATCAACTTAAAAAGATAGGCAAATCAGAGAGTGATAGATGCCGCTACTGCGAGAACTTCGCTGAAACTGCAGAACATTTGCTTTGCGAATGCCCAGCGCTTTTCTGCAAGAGGCTTAAGTTTCTGGAAGGGGCCTTCCTATAGCCCTTTGATGTCAGAAACTTAGCCCCCAGGAAACTGATAAAATTTGCTCGAAGATTAAGGGTTATGCTTCTTCTGCCAAACCCAACATTAACTACCAAACATAAGTGTAGGATGGAGCACTCCTCTATGCACAGCCAGATGTGCCTTTTCTGACACATTCTAGCCGCTCATAAAGTTATACAGTGCCTCATTCATTTGTTTTCCTGCCAACATCTTTTGTTCAATGTCCCAGTTATACTTTTCGTTTCTAGTAAACTCTGAATCCAAATATACTTATACGCTTGTTTCATTCTTTCATCTTCAATTGGCACCTAACTGTTTTTTAAAGACGGCATAGAGCCAATTCCATCCACACACTGAGAGACAACCAAGGCCGCATGATAATCGACGGTAAAGAAATAACTGAAGAATGGAAAAAGTATTTTAGAGACCTTCTAAACATCATACAGGAAGAACAGCACAAAGAAGAGATCTATATCACAGCGGACATGCCCGTCAAAAATCCTTCCTTTGAAGAAACCCAAAAGGCCTTAAATAAGCTGAAAAATCACAAAGCGCCGGGTACGGACGAGATACCAGCAGAACTTCTGAAATATGGGGGAGACGCACTACATCGCCAAATCCACCAGCTAATAACGCACATATGGTTAGAAGAAAGGATACCAGCACGATGGAAGGAAAACATAATAGTGCCAGTCCACAAAAAAGGGGACAAAACAAAATGCGCGAATTATAGAGGAATCTCACTCCTAAACACGGCATATAAAACCCTCTCAAACATCATTCTTAGTAGACTAATCCCTTATGCTGAAAATGTCCTAGGCGAATATCAAGCCGGGTTAGGGCAAACAAAACAACAATAGATCAACTATTCACGCTGAGACAACTTTTAGAAAAGGGATGGGAGTATAACAGACCCATACACAATCTTTTCATAGACAGGCATATGATAGCGTAGAAAGAAGCCAAGTATGGAATGCCATGGCGGAGTTCTCAATACCAAAGAAACTCATTCGGATGACCAAAGTCTGTATGGAGGGTGGAATATCTAAAGTACGTGTAAATAATAAACTGTCTGGCAGCTTTGAAATCAACAGTGGACTTAAACAGGGTGATGCGTTATCTCCACTACTATTTAACCTTGTATTAGAGAATGCCATGAGGTCGGCCGAAATAAAAACAGAATTGCTATCGGTTCAAGGTCCCAAGCTGTTACTCGCATATGCAAATGACATAAATCTCGTTGGAGACTCCATTCTATCCACGAAAGACATTTTCAACAAGGTGGAAGGAGCAACAAGTAAAGTAGGTCTGAAGATTAATGAAGAGAAGACGAAATATATGTGCATAAATAGAACGACACGAAGAGACAGAATAGGACAAAATATGACGATCAACACCTTTAATTTCGAAAAAGTACAACGTTTTAAGTATCCTGGGGCCGTAATCACAGCGGACAACGATGTTACCGAAGAAATAAAAGACAGAATCCAATCTGCAAACCGCTGTCTATTTGCACTGAATAAGCTCATAAAATCAAAAAATCTCACAAGAAGTTCAAAGATCAAAATCTTTAAATCCATCGTCAGACCTGTAATAACATACGGATGCGAAACGTGGACCATGACCAAAGCAAACGAAGAAAAGCTCAGACGCTTTGAACGAAAAATACTTAGAAAATTTTTCGGACCTCACCATGACATCACCACAAACCAGTATAAGATCAGAACCAATATCGAATTAAAAGCACTCTACAACGACACCAATATTGTCCAAGAAATTAAATCACAGCGACTAAGATTTGCCACGTGCACAGACTGCATAACGAAAGACTAGTAAAACTGGTATGGGAGGAGATTCCCACAGGCAAGAGACCGCTCGGATGTCCCAGAATGCGATGGAGAGATAACATCCAAGCAGATCTCCGGAAAATGAACATTTTATTTGACCCTAGGTTGATGGAAGACCGAACAAATTGGAAAAAAGTTGTACAGTCAGCCAAGACTCACCCAGGGTTGTAGCGCTACGTGATGATGATGATGTTTGTCATGCTTTCTTCTCTTTCAAAATCCATTACTTACGTTTTGCTTAAATTTACTTTCATACCTTTGATTTTCAGGTGAGGTGACCAGACGTCCCGCTTTTGCGAGACAGTCCCGATTTTTCACAATTCCCGCGACGTTTTTAAAAAGTCCCGACAAAAGTTAAATTTTATATTTATGAAAATCATTGTTTTGCGCTCTAAGAACCTTTTTATTTGTTTTGCGTTCAAAGAATCCTACGGGCTACGACGACTACCCAGTTAAATTGTATATTTTTCTCAGATGATACACTTCGTGTTCGTACTGCGAGCTAGCTAGCTAATTTAACAAATAAATAATACAAATATGCTTCTTACCATAAAAAATTAAGGTAAATAATTTTCCTTACCTTAATTTTCTATGGTAAGAAGCAGATTTATAATTTGACCAAATCTTGTGAATACTTAAAAAAATGACAACAATCTACTGAAACACATTCACTCAAATAAAAAATATGTCAAGGAATAAAATATTATGCATTTTTTTATATTTATAAATTGTACTTATGTTAAAAATAAAAAAATATTACGATATTATTTTTATTCTCTATGAAAATTTTTGTTGATACCCCCCCTCATTCAGAGTTGTCCCGATTTGCCCATCTAAAAATCTGGTCACCTCATTTTCAGGGCATCACGCATAATATTAACCGTCGCCTGTATCTCTTCTACACTAATATGACCTTATCATCGGCGTAAAGAAGGACGATCGAATCATAATCCATATGCACTCTTTTTCAATTATTTTCAACAATCTTTTATGTATAAGTTAAACAGTCATGGCGAAGCTACACTTCCGTGACCAACACATTTTTTAGAATTAAACCAGTTCGTATCAGCTCCATGACAAAATGAAAATAACAAACAGCTGAGCAGTAAGTGAATAAAAATATATTTAGCTTTTACTTTTTTTTATTAATAAACAATTGAAAAGTTGATTATTCAAAAGTTTTTAATTTTTTATAATTACGAACAATTTATTTTCAGATATAAAGTAAGAATATTTCACAAAATAATAAAGTTACTGTGAAAGGTGACGAAATAACTTAAATTGTTTGAATAAATTTGCAAGCTTCATTGGAAAATCATACCTTGATTCCATGCATTCACCCAGTCATGTAAGCCGTGCCTAATCGAATTACTATCAGCGAGTTTTGCTTCGTTGAGCCACATTAAATCAACCGTTTAATAACGTTAAACCAGAGAAAGCACGACCAGTGAGTTTGGATTAGCAGTTTTCGATAACTATAGTCGCACACATAGGACAAATAAAAAAACCATTTTTTGAAATGTAATATTTATTCATGTTAAAAAAATTATGCAAAGATAAAACAACAATAATAATGACAAAATATATCCAATAAAATTGGGCAATTTTATACGACCAAATTTCCGTTTTAAATACTTTTGTTATGGGTAATCTTAGTCGAGATCTCTTCGCGATTCGGGTCCAATTTGGCAACCATACCGAGGCAACGCACTCCGCACCACACTTGGTATTGTACTATAGCATCTGTGTGTGAAGCACATGTTATTTGTATGGTAAATGTGCTTGGCCATAACAACGCACTGCCCCTTGCTTCGCACATAACGCGTAGTGCATGATGGAAAAAAAGTTTGTGCGAGGCAGAGTCCTTACTATGGTACAATTTTAAATGAGATACAAGGTGCATTAGGTGCACCGTTACGGTGTAAATTGTTTAAGAATAAATTATAGAATAAAAAAAAACTAAAAAACACGCTCGTAGATTTAATCAAACAAAAAAGTAAAAAATAATTCCGAACATAATGATAATATTACTGACGAGAAAATTAATTTCACCGTTCTAAAAGTGTGGTAAAAGTTAGATTAAAGATGTCATACAAAGCACCCCACGCTTTAAGAACAGTGACATTAATTTTTTCTTCAGTAATTTTATTCTTATGTTAAGAATTTTTTTTAACTCTTTAGTTTGATTAACTCAGCGTGTTTTTTAGTTTTTTTAAACTATAATTTCTTATTCGCTTTTTAGTTGGATTTGTTTTACTCATCCTCTTGCCATTTATCCATGGGCACGTTTCTAACCAGTCTGTTGGATTGGGTAAATAATAATATGACATTGGAACTGCGTGCATGCATAGTTCACGAACTAGTTCTATCTATTTTACTCGCATGCAAAGGATCCCTAAAGAAATTTATAAATCCTTGCGAAACTAATTAGAATAATCGGATATTTTAATCGAATTATTGCATTGTCGTTGGTCTTTGACAAGTGTGCGAAGTTTAAATTAAATCTGATCGCTTAAAGAAGAAAAAAATCGAGGCCAAAGAATCAGTTATAAACAAACATACAACATACAACATGACGAATGAAACTGAGAAGATGATATTGGATGTTTAAGCAGGATTTAGAAGAGGAAGGAGATGTATGGATCAGGTCTTTTCATTACGAGATATAGTCGAAAAATTCTTGGCTAGAAGTCAAAATGTCTATTGTGCTTTTATAGACTTGGAAAAAGCTTATGACAGATTGGTAAGGAGAGAATTGTGGTTGACATTGTCTATGTTTGGGGTGAGCGATAGTTTAATACGAGCACTGAAATCACTTAACAAGGATTCCACTGCTTGTGTCAGGATAAACCGAGCTTACACGGACTGGTTTAACATCAAAAAAGGTGCGAGACCGGGATGTGTGGCTTCGCCATGGCTGTTTGACTTATACATAGAAGATTGTTTAAAAGATTTGAAAGAGAGTGCGTATGGATTGAAAATGATTTTATCGTCAAATGCCTTCTTTACGCTCAAATCATGATTAAATCATATTAGCGTCATCTGAAGAGGAGTTGCAGGCGATGGTTAATGTTATGCATAATGCCCTGAAAATCAAAGAGACAAAAACAAATATAAGCAAAACGAAAGTAATGGTTTTTGAAAAAGAAGAAAGCATGAAAAACTGTGAAGTTCTAAATAAGGGAGAAAAAGTGTAGCAAGTAAATGAGTTTGTATACTTGGGTTCAATGTTTACGAGAGATGGAAAGTATGACAGTGACATTGAGCAAAGGGTGTTGACAGAAAATCAAATAAATGGGGCACTGCATAGCTTTATGAGCAGCCAGAAAGTAACACAAAAGGGACGTCTGGCTGTGCATAGAGGAGTGTTGGAACCAATACTTATCATTTAAATGTGTTGTATTGGATATTTTAAAATAATAAAAATTATAAATTAATAAAAATATTGCATTTCAAGATTAAGCAACTTCGATTTAAACAAACTCACAAATTTTTTTAAAACCATAAAAGAAAGATATAGAGAAACCCAATTTTTTCAATTCTAAATATATATAGGGTGTCCCATTTACAATAACAAAGTTATAGACTTTTGAACTGCCACCTTAGAATCACCCGTACATTATTGTAAAATCTTCTAAAAATAAGTAGCTCAGAATATATTTGATCAAGTATAAAAACATTATTTTATAATTACAAATAGTTTTACAGTTATATTCATTTTAAAAAACGTTATTTTAAGAAAAACGTACATTTGGATTTTCCTTTTTTTACTAAACCATAGTTTAAAAATAAACAAATTAATCTCCCCACAACAATCCAAATCCCATAGATATGGAACAGGATATAATCCGGTCTGCCGAAGACAAAACTTATTAATTCAAACTTTTCTCACTAATTTTCGACTCGGGACTAACTGCTAAACACTGACTGGTATTGAAATTAAATCTCTGCATTTGCTTCGACTTTAAATACATACCGATTGTCTCAAAATGTAAATATATTTTAAAAAATCAGCGCCAAAATTTTAGTGATATAGCGAAGTCCTGTTGGAGTCATGGGGTGAACCCTCAGGGAGGTTTGGGGAAGTTGAACCCCGTTTATAACCAGGACTAATACTTTCCGTAAAAACAAGATTTTATATTTTTTCGTTGCCTTATAATAATTTAAATAAATTTTTATTGTAGCTATGATTTATAATTTCGTTAATTATCATAACCTTTAACCTCTGAACTTTTTAAAAGCATGCGTGTTATTGTCTACAGCGACTTTAGTTATTTTATTATTTGATTTGATAAGAAAAAGGTATTTTTGTTTCTAAAAATTTGACCAAATCGGTAGTTTACTTTAAATGGCTTTTTTTATTTTACAAATATTCATTCGTTTACATACATATTGATTATTATTATCAGTAAAAAGTTCTTAAATACAACAAGCTCTATAATGTACTTAACTTTTTTCAAGAAAAAAACTGAGAGTGCGGCTTTGTTTTAAGTTTATCAATTCTTTTAAACCAAAAATGTTTAAGAGTTGCCAATAATCAAAAACAATATTGAGCTTGAAAATGATTTATTAAGTCTTTTAGAGACTTATTCCTGCTTTTCTTAATGCACCAAAATATTTATGCAGTAAAATGATATTTAAGGACGTGTATGAGGTCAAATTATGTAGTACATCTAATTAATTTTTAAACTTAATAAAATGTGGTTAATTGTATACAACGACATTTCCTGTTAATTATAATAAATTTCTATAATAGATTTTTTAATAAATATTTTATAATTAAATATTATAAAAAATATTTAACATTGCATTTGACTACCACATTTGTAGTCGGAAGAAAATCTGGCAACACTGCAGGCCGCGTGGCGTCCGGACGCTCCGAAATATGTGTATTTGAATTTATAACCCCGAAATTTGGCAGTCATGGATACTACTAGTGATGCACATAAAAGTGTTAAGATTATATTAATATTTATCTCAGTAGTATTAATGTAGTAATAATATGTTGTATATTTTATGTTATATATTGTTTATGAAATAAAAATGTATTTTCATATGATACAAGTTTTACGTATTAAATTTCAAATAGAGAGGAAAATAAAGAGCACGTTATTATCGACATGCTGCCGTGCAATGTTGTCAGATTTTTTATATTAAAAACATCTACACCGTAGTCAGTTCAGAACGAATAATTTCATGAACTTCAAAAGAAAATATATTTCTGCAATTATCGGAAACCACGCTTGTTTTTGGGCTCCAAAAATCTCAAATCGTCTGAACTTACTAACAATAAGTTTTTTAACCGTACAAGTTTTATAAAAGAACATAAATTTTTCGAATCTTTTAAAAATTATTCCACTTTCAGTAAAAATAACACTGAATAAATGGTGACTATAAAATGAATTATTTCGCTTAAATTATCAAAAAGGTACCAATTTTTTTATCTTAATCGACGCAAAATCATTTACTCTATAAAATATTTCAAATTCAGGCAGCCAATTAAAAATTCACTAATGTTATACACATCCGTGAAACATAATATTTATTTAAAAAAAAATTAAATAAATATTTCGCTAAAAATTTAAAAAAATTTAAATACGAAAATAAATATAAAAAAATTAAGCAAAACTTTTAAATATTGTGTAATTTTGCTTATATGACACCGTATTTTTAATTGTAACTCGGTGAATTTAATTAACCTGGGAATCACCACTTTTAATCACGTTAACAAGTGTAACTGGTTAACCATTAAAAGATATAATTTGTTACCGCATACTTTAGCATCCTGTGTAATAAATACCGTAGCATGTAACTAATCTTAGAGGATTAAGTCAACTAAATTATCACTTGATTAACCTCAACCTATAAAGTAACTTAAATGGTCTGACAGAAATATTTAATAGCCTTTAGTGTGTGAGTGTTTATTTAAACCTGAATAATTGATGTTTTTAACTTCTTATTGTTAAGTAATGTAATTTCATTTAGTTATTTTTTATATTGTGGCATTACAGCTGTTTCTTGTAATAATTAATTTATAACTATGCACGAAGTAAATAATAACAGCAATAAAATGATTATAACCTAAAAAATATTATTTGGAGTTACTTAATTTAAAAATAAGAACAAAACTTGTGCCTTTCAAATGTAGAATAATGCAAAAAAATTACTATTACAAGTTATTACTTTAAAAAAATTATTTATTGTCTATGTATGGCATGAGCGGTAGTTTGATACAAGCACTAACATCACTTTACGAGGATTCCACTGCTTGTGTCAGGATAAACGAAGTTTATACGGACTGGTTTAACATTAAAAAATGTGCTAGACAGAGATGTGTGGCTTCTTCATACTTAGTTTAAAGTTTATGGTATTAAGCGAAGAGTGTTGGCAGGGAAACAAATAAATAAAGCTCTGTATAACTTTATGAGCATCCAAAATGTGTCAAAAAAGGCACGTCTGGCTGTGCAAAGTGGAGTGCTAGTTCCTGCACTTATGTTTGGTAGTAAATGTTTGGTTTGGCAGAAAAAACATAAAAATAAGATAAAAGCTGCGGAGATGAGTGGTCTAAGAAATATAGCCGGAGTGTCTCGGTTAGATAAAGTAAAGAATAGTAAAAAAAGGGGACGCTGTGGTGTGAAAAAAGATGTGGTTAAAAAGTTAGATAAAGAAATGCTTAAATTGTTTGGACAAGTAGAGAGGATGGATAAAAAAAGATTGACAAAACAGATTTAAAAATCCAGGCCAGGTCAAGAGTTCCAACAATCGACGAGCATGTATAAGAGCACTGATAAAAGTGAAAGAAGCAAAAGATTTGTGTAAGAACCGTAGCAAGTGGAAGGAAGTGGTCTTTGCCTACCACTACGGAAAAAATGCGTTTCTATATGTATTTATGTGCAAATAGAGCATACCACTCATACATGAAGACCAAAATTACATACATACATACATATATATCATGCAAATTACTTGCAGTTCTTACATAATGATTTACCAGAGTACTTGAAAAAGGCAAATATAGGAATAAGGAAAAATTTGTGGTATTTACAAGATGGGCACTGATGCAACTATTTTTTGGTCATCCAGAAGTCCAGATCTTAACTCTCTTAACCTTTGCTTCTGGGGTTTTATGAAAGAGGACGTGTTTTGTGTTGAAATTATCGACGAACAACAACTGAGAGGTCGAATCAATGAAAGTGCAAATCGATTTCGTCAGAAGCCAATGGTATTTCAAAAAATTTGGTTTTTCTTTTTAAAACGATAACGAATGTGTATTCAGGATAATGGGGCCATTTTGTTTATTTAATAGTAAATACTAAACATTTGTAGGTACATTTTCTTTATACCTGTGAATAACATGAATACTCAGTTATAACTTACATACTTTTTGTTACTTTAAAAATTTTGAAGGATATTGAAAAAGAGGTCCCATCTCGATAAAAAATGACTTTTCAAAAAAATTTTAAAAAAATTGTTTTAAACTAATGGTGTCACAATACTATTTAAATTATAACTTATAGAAAAGTTTAAGGGGAGTATGGGTTCAAAACTTCACTAAAATGTGTATGGTTTGTACAGATTTCGTAGTTTTATACGAAAAAAATGCACTTACGATAAGAAAGTCATGTAGCCATTTTAATTACAAAACAGTTTATGAAATTTTAAAAAAATCGATTTTTATTTTGTACTTTCCAAGGTCTGTAACTTTTTGTGTATGCACATTTGCATTAAGGTAAGTTATGTTTAATAAAGTTATTTTTGTCCCCAGAACATGTGGTTAAATTAATGACCGTTTTATTACATCCTATACAGCTAATTGTTTTTTTAAATGTTTGTTTTAACAAGGCAACAACTACTTTTTGGTGAAAACCCTTTAATTATTTTACATTTTTGTCAATTAGTTATAATTATAGATCGCGGCAAGAAAAAACTATCTGTACTTTTGTTTTTATTTTATACAGTGCTTTCATTTTAAAATTAGCCAGTCCGAATAACTTTTGATATGGCGTAAATGTAAGGGCAACAAAAACATGTCAAATTTTAAATGAAGAAGAAGGTTTAAAAATGTTATTCTGCTGTTTTCAAATGGTACCCCTTTAACACCCCCCCCCCTTCTTTAAAATGTTAAATAGCAACCCCTACCTTGTGATACATCAAATGAAAACCCCTGATAAATGTAAACAGCCGTATAAACAACAATTTATTTTATTGATTTATTTTGCAGATAATATTTAAAATATCGAAATTACAATAGTAACTTAAATAAAATTAATTACAAACAGCTTCTTAAATTTATTTACAATAACTGGTTCATGTGTGCTTCGTTCATTTTGAGGCAATAAAATAACTATTTTTAAATTCTTCTCACTAGTAATTCATCTTCATTCTTTAGTTTTTTTAAACTTTAGTTCTTAAATGTCTTTAAAGAGAGCTTTGTAAACGTTTTTAAATAGCAACACAGAAAAAATAAAGTGGTGTTGGATCTAAAGATCTTGCTGGCCATTCTATAAAACCCCCTTTGCCAATTCAATATCTTGGAAATTTTTAGTCTAGCCGTTGTCTTACAGCTAGTGCGTAATGTGGTGTAGCTCTGTTCTGTTGAATATATACATATATTTTGTTCATCTAGCATTATATTTTAAAGTTCTTCAACCTGTATTTCTAGTAACTGAGTAATGAGTGGACCAATTTCATTTTATAATAATTGTAGGTACGATTCTTCCGTTAGGTTTTGGTCAATAAAAAGTGGTCCAATTATCTCATTTGCTAGAATATCAGCCCATCTTCGCTGGAAACTAAGTATTATCCTGTCCAAACACGTAAAGATTTTCGTCATCCATACATACATACATAAAGTCACGCCTTTTTCCCATAGGAGTAGGCAAAGATCACTTCCTTCCACTTACTACGGTTCTCACACTCGTCTTTTGCTTCCTCTACTTTCATCAGTGCTCTCATACATGCTCGTCGGTTGTTGATACTCTTGATCTGGCCTTTCCTCAAAACAATGTTTATCTGATCAAGATATGTTCTCCGAGGTCGACCTCTACCGACTTGTCCATTTACACTCGCCTTATAAATTTGTTTCGTCAATCTTTCTCCACCCATCCTTTTTACATGTCAAAACCATCTAAGCATTCCTTTATTTATCTTTGAAACCACACCACAGCGTTCTCTTATCTCACTATTCTTTACTTTATCCAACCGAGTCACTCCGGCTCTATTTCTCAGACTATTCATCTTCGCAGCAATAATTCTATTTTCATGCTTCTTTTGCCCTAACCCAACATTTACTACCATACATAAGTGTAGGAACCAACACACCTCTATGCACAGCCAGACGTGCCTTTTTTGACACTTTATGGCTGTTCATAAAGCTATACAGTACCCCATTCATTTGTTTTCCTGCCAACATCCTTTGCTCAATGTCACTGTCATACTTTTCATCTCTCGTAAACTTTGAAACCAAGTACAAAAATTCATTTATTTGTTCCACTCTCTCTCCCTTAATCGAAAATCCACAGTTTGACATGCTTTCTTCTTTTTCAAAAACCATTACTTTCGTTTTGCTTACATTTATTTTTATCCCTTTGATTTTTAGGGCATTATGCATAACATTAACCATCGCCCGCAACTCCTTTTTAAATGACGCTAATATGACTTGATCATCGGCGTAAAGAAGGCATTTGACGATCAAATCATTCATTTTCAATCCATACGAACTCCCTTTCTTACACCTTTTTCGATGTTAAACCAGTCCGTGCAAGCTCCGTTTATTATTTTTCGTCATCCCAGTACCTACAATTATGTTTGTTAACAAAGCCATTTAAATAAAACGTTGATTCATCTTTAAAAAAATATTTTTAACCAAATTTGCGTCTTCTTGTATTTTTTGGGACATTGTTTCGCAAAATTAAATTCTGCGGTCATAATCTTCACTAAGCTGATAAGAATTTTAACACTTGTGTATTGAACCAACAATAAATTTTGTAAATTTTGATACATTTTGAATTAAATAGGTAGGATTTTTAGCAAAATGACCCAGTACTTTTATTTGTGGAGCTTTGTCGAGAACTCTGGAATTATAATTTTTTTTTAATACAAACGGATCCAGTTTCTCCAAATTTCTGTACTAACTCTATGATGGTCTGGTGGCTTATATTTTTATCAGGTAAAAGCTCAAGCTGTTCTTCGAGAAAATTTGTTTTAATGACCATAAATAAATATAATTTCTATTCGTTTTTGCAGAGAAAACATTTTAAAATAAACCACGATGCTACAACTACAAATAATGGCTAATTTAACGTCACGAATAACTAACTAAATATACTGTTTATTTTTGAAATACAGAAACAAAGTGACAAAAAATGTCAAAAAAGGTAACATGTATTCAAAAGTTAATTGATCCCCAATTGGACATTTACCTATCCAAGAGTGGCGAAGGTCGTTTTTGTTATGGTCTCATGTTATTTAACAACATTTTTTGTTATCAGCAAAATAAATCAAAAGAATAAATTGTTATGTATATGGTAAATTTGCATTTTCTTACATTTTCATTTGACGTATCACAAGGTAGTGGTTGCTGTTTGACATTTTAAAGAAGGGATGGGAGTGTTAAAGAGATGCCATTTAGAAAACAGCAAAATAAAATTTTCTAATCTCTCCGTTTATTCAAAATTCGACATGTTTTTTGTTATTTGGACTGGCTGGTTTTGAAATGAAAGCACTGTTTGAATCCACTGCTACAGAAAGCTGATAAAGAATTTAATAAAATTTGAAACTATGTCAAAAAATTAATTGTTTTTTCTTCATTACACGGATCCAAATTTTAATTAACTTTTTAAGTTAACTATAAGTAATACTCGCTATTTATCAAAATATTTTACTCACCCGCAAATCCTACATAAAAAAGTCCAGCCACCAATGCTAAAATTCCAATCACTACAACTGCTACAATAATTCCTTTACGCCTTTGAGGTGTACATCCATGTTTTCTTGATTTTGATGCTGGTGAAGAATATATTCTGTAAAAATAAAAGCATATTTATTACTTAAAACAGTTTTAAAATATAATATAAATTACGTATGTAATGTCAGTTGCATTACATAATAGTAATTTACTATACAAGTGAAATAACGGCATCATTAATATATAATTATGTAAGTGTCAATATATTAATGATGCATTTTCACACAATATGTATGGTACAACGTTTTATATACGACTGCCTTCAATGAAAAAAAATGTACAGCAATGTTCTGATTAAAATTTGTGAAATTAAACTGAAAATATTCTGGTTTAAATCAATTTCCTTAAAATCAACTATGTTTATTACCTTGACAACCATTTGACGTCCAGCCAGTTTCGTCGTAGTAATAGTTGTAATAATTATTCACGCTTTAAAAGTAGCATCAAAACAGGAATAGCTTCTTCGGGAATAAACGTGTCAAATTGTGAAGATTGTACGATTAACATTTACAACAAATAGCTTATTCACAGTTTTAAATGTTTCTAAATCTTTTTGTAAGTTTCTTGTTCAAATAAAGTTCTTTTTGTTTCTGAATTAATCTCCAATAAACATGCGTTGCATAATGAAATTTAGGTTGCATAATTAGTTTTGTCGATGACAATTAAATTCTACAACAATTACATAATATGCGTTATCTATTGATAAGTGAATATGATTTCTTAGATATATGAATCCTGATACATTATTTAATAGCTGACAACCAATCGCCAATTTTAATATTCAGAAAGAGACCAATAACTCGATATCGCGAATGTCATGTTCGTTTTGATAAACTGTTATCTCGACTATTCGATTACAATAATTAGATGGAGAATTTAACAAGTGATGGTCTGCATTCATTCATTATAACACGAATTTCTATTATGTTACAAATTTTGGCCAATAAAAAGACGTACTTTTTATAATTAAAAGAATTTTTGGCCTATAGAAACATGCTAGTGGTAGCTAGTCTGCTGTACCGCTTTTTTCACCTTCGTTGGAGAAGAAGTAGCGTACCAAACAACTGGTGCAAGGCGGTTATCGTGCCGCTTTACAATAGAAAAGGTTCGCAGCAGGACTGTAAGAACTACCGAGGTATTAGTTTACTCAGCATAGTCGGCAAACTCTATGCAAAGATATTGATTAAAACAGTAACAAATAAAACTGTGAAGATGATATGGGCTGTGCAAGCAGGATTTAGAAAAAAACGAGATGTATGAATCAGGTTTTTCCATTACGAGGTATGGTCGAAAAATTCTTGGCTAGAAGTCAGAAGGTCTATTGCACTTTATAGACTTGAAAAAGGCCTAAGAGTGGTGGGGAGTAAATTGTAGTCGACACGTCTATGTATGTGTCAGGATAAACGGAGCTTTCACGGACTGGTTTAGCATCAAATAAGGTGTAAAAGGTGTTAAAATATTTGAAAGAGAGTGCGTATGGTTTTAAAATTAATGGTTTGATCGTCAAATGCCTTCCTTACGACAATGATTAAGTCATATTAGCGTCATCTGAAGAGGAGTTGCTGGCGATAGTTAATGTTATGCATTATGCCCCAAAAATCAAAGGGATAAAAATAAATGTAAGCAAAACGAAAGTAATGGTTTTTAAAAAAGAAGAAAGCTGGACAAACTGTAAAGTTTTAATAAAGGGAGAAAGAGTAGGACAAGTAGATGAATTTTTGTACTTGGGTTTAAAGTTTACGAGAGATGGAAAGTATGACAGTGACATTGAGCGAAAGGTGTTGGCAGGAAAACAAATGATTGGTGCACTGTATAGCTTTATGAACAGCCAGAAAGTGTTAAAAAGGCACGTCTGGCTGTGCATAAAGGTGTGTTGGTTCCTACACTTATGTATGGTAGTGAATGTTGGGTTTAGCACGAAAATAGGATTAATGTTGCGAAGATAAGTAGTCTGAGAAATAAAGCCTGAGAGACTCGGTTGGATAAAGTAAAAAATAGTAAGATAAGAGAACGCTGTGGTGTAAAAGAAGATGTGGTTACAAAGATGGTTTGGACACGTTGAGGGATGAATGAAGGAAGATTGACGCAACAAATTTATAAGGCGAGTGTGAATGGACAAGTCGGTAGAGGTCGACCTCGGCGAACAACTCGATCAGATCACCATTTTTTGAAGAAAGGCTAATTCAATAGTACCAACAACCAACGAGCATGTATGACAGCACTGATAAAAGTAGAGGAAGCAAAAGATGTGTTTAAGAACCGTAGCAAGTGGAAGGAAGTGGTCTCTGCCTACCCCTACGGGAAAAAGGCGTGACTATATGTATGTATGTAGAAACATGCAGTTGGGACGAATCAAGTATGTAAGATTCTTTCACATATTTGGCATTCAATTTTTATCGACGTTCACCTACAATGCGCCAAAGTTTTAAAGTATAAACATTTCAAGTATCTTGTACACCACCACACATTTTTTAAAAAACAAAAACTGTCTGTGAAAATTAAGTGCCAACGGAGTCAAAAAAAATTGTATGACAAATATTAAACACAATTCATGGATTAAGGAATAAGGAATAAGGAAATATATTTTTTTTTTCGGAAAATGTATTGTTAGTATATTTTTATTTTTTTTAACGGTCGTAGATAAAATAGTACATGCAACGATCATGATCGTTAATACATGATCCTTGCATAAACAAAGTAGACCAAAAGTCTGGAAACGGACAATTATCTGAGCACATTTTGAACACTTGATCAAGTAATTATTATGTTAAAAATGTTATATTTTAATTGTTTGTTACGTTTAAATGTAGTTGAAAATAGTTTGTATTAAAAAAAATTATTGAGACAATTAGGCGATGTCACACTTATTTTTTATTTATTTAAGACCTTCTAGACAACATAGAATCATAAGTTATACATATGGCTAGACTTGTATTGAAGAGGAGATTCTAATAATTACTGAATATACAGGGTGATGCATTTAAAAAACCAAGGAGACTAATAATATCAGAGAAACGGAAAATCTGACAACATTGCAAATGTCAAATCTGGGAATCTTCGTATGTCAAAATAGGCTTATCCCAAATTTTGTACAATTCGGACTAGCAATTTACGAGATAATTGGCCGTTACCAGATTTTTGGTCCACTTTGTATACTATTATTACCCCGTACATGGACAATGTCGACCACAATTCACTCCTCACCATTCTGTCATAGACCTTTTTCATGTCTATAAAAGCGCAATAGACCTTCTGACAAAGATAAATTGTATTATTTTAAGTTGATTAATTTTGTATTATTGCATTTAATTATATTATATATATATATATATATATATATATATTTTTATTAATTAAACTTTTATCTTTTTTATTTAATTGTTTTAACTGTAATTTTCCGGCTTTCTTCTTTAATATTCGTGCATTTTCAAACATTTATTTACGGTAATTGAATGTTTAATATTTAACTGTGCTTGAATATTAAAAGTTGTAACTATGGAGATAAAAATTGAATTTGAATGATACATTTAGGAATTCCGATAATTGTCATTAAAATTTAATGCTTTTTATTTATATTTTATTCACAATTCTTGAATTTTTTTTAGGCTTAAACTCATGTAAAATAGAGCGGGGTACGTTTTTTGTACATTAGACAAATACATATTTAAAAAAAATCATACTTACTTGTGAATAATTTAAAAATTAAATATACTGAGATAAAATAAAACACTTTTCGTTAATTTCCACAACATGTATTTAAATTATACGACCGGTTTCGACTATAACGTCATTCTCAAGTAAATATGAACGTAACAGGTAAACCTACTTATATCTAGTCCTTAAAGGTTAAGAAATGGAGAGGGGTTGAGGTCCAATTGATTATTTACAGTTAGGAATTTGGGGTTTTTCTTGAGCTTATTGATTTCTAAACTTTCTTACAGATTAATTGTGATTCCTTTATTGCAGGTATGCAGAATTTTGAGATCTTCTATTGTAATTTTATGACTTGTATTTTTAATATGTTCGAATATTGTAGATTTAGTATCGAAAGAAATATGTTCTTTAAAGCGTGATTCGAAATTTCGACCGGTTTGTCCAACGTACGCCGTTGGGCATTCCCCACATTCTATTCTATAGACCCCCGATTTTTATACTTGTCTGTTTTTTGTTTAGCATTGAATAATAGTTTGCTTAAGTTCAACCCACTTGAAAATAATGTTGTTACATTAAATTTTGAAAAAATAGTTACAAATATTGTTTGATAATTGGCCAATATCACTAATACTCGCATATCTTCTTTCTGATTTTTCCATTATGGAGTATAGTAACCGAAAAGTTCGTTGCTGCTCTTTACGATTAATAATTCGGTTTAAAAGGTGTATAGGGATATTATTATTTGAAGCTATTTGTTTTATTGTACTAATTTCTATATTAAAGTCTTTATCTGATAGAGGGGTGGAAAAGGCTCTGTGAATCATTGAATTATAGGCTGCTAATTTGTGATTTAAATGATTGAAAGATTTCATTGGAATAGTTGCATCTGTAAAAGTGTTTTTTCTATAGATATTGTATAAAAGTTTATTATTTTGTTTTGATATTTTTTTTTTTTTTTTGTTCTGGTTCCCACGAAAAGGGATATCCTGTAATGTTCAGAGAACATCGTGGGAACCAAGGGAAAGAAGGTAGGAGTTGGTGTTCTTCTTAAATTTCTGGAGGTTGTATGCCTCGGGGAACACCTCCTTAGGCAATGAGTTCCAAAGCCTCGCAATTCGTTGGATGAATGAGTCTTTGGAAAGTGATGTTCTGCAGGTCTCCAAAGTGACCACGAAGGGGTGTGAAGACTGAACTTGACGGGTTAATCTCGAAGAGACTGCCAAAGGAGGAACGATTGTTGATATTTCAGAAGAGCATCGCCCAAATCAGCATTGTCAAATCTAGGAAATGTATGCAGTTAATATTTTCTTTTTCTACAGTGAATTTTATGTTATTATGAAAGTTATTCAAAAAATTCAAAAACTGGTCTTTTTGTCTACTTGAACCTTGAAAGCCTACTAAAATATCGTCAACATAACGGTACCAGAAGAGGATATGTTTTTTTGAGAGTCTATTATTCATAATTGATTTTTCCAAATTATTTATAAATATATCTGCCAATAAAGGACTAAGTGGAGAACCTATGGGGAGGCCTAACTTTTGTTTAAAAAATGATGATTCATATTGGAAATAATTTTGGGATAAGCAAGTTTGAAAAATATCGCAAAATTCTGTTACTATAAAAGGTAAATTGCTATTTGCAGTGAAAATTTTCCTAATTAAAGGAAGACACTCTTCTGTTGGAATATTTGGAAACATGTTACTCACATCGAAAGACATTAGTTTAAAATTGAAGTTATTGAACGATTGTAATTTAAAAATTATTATTTTTTAACTTATGATTTTTGGGACAACTAGCCTTTTGTTCGGTACAGATAAGATTATTATTTTTTTTTTAATGAAAATAGTCGCAAAAAGGGTAGACCTATCGTGTGCGCCGCGGACGGCACGCACTGCGACTATTAAAAGGGGAAGGGATTATAGAAAGAAAATGATTGTGGACCCGCTTTTTGAAAAGTTGCAAGTCATAGTTCTTTGAAAAAACTGATTTTGGAAGCTTTTTCCATTCCGTAGCAGCCCTGTAAAAGAAGGATTCTTGATGGAGATTGGTCCTTGTAGTGTAAATCTTGATAGTAAACGGGTGAGACTGATCAGCGTGCCGAGTTCTTCGGCCGAATGTGGCCAATGGTGGTACAAGAGTTTTTATTTCTCTGGAGCATCTGCCATGGAAATATCTGTAGAGTAAAGACTGGTCTGCAAGCCTTCTTTTATGTTCTAGAGGGTGAAGGGTATCTGTGAGAGTTAAGCTGTTTATCAATCGAATGGCCCTTTTCTGAATGGAATCTAGAAGACGAAGAGAATGCCTTGATGCTAAACCCCAAATGTGCGAGCAATATTCCAGTAGAGGTCGGATTTGAGCCTTGTACGTCCTCAACAGTTGATCATTAGTAAAAAACTTTCTAGCTTTCCACAGAAAACCTAGCCTCTAGCTTGCTGACTTTGCGATGGTCATGTCAAGACATATTATTAGACACCGTGACTCCCAAAATCGAGATGGAGGGACTTGATTTAAGGGTATTTCTGGACATTGTGATGGAATGATTTGAATAATTCACTTTCTTGGAAAACATGGCGCTTTGTGTTTTCTTGGCGTTAAAATGAACAAGATTGTTGGTTCCCCACTCGACGATTGCTTCAAGATCTCTATTGATAAAATCAACCTTTTTCTGCCTGAGTCTTTTTGTATCATTTACCGAAAGTGATTATTGTAGTAAAGATTAAAGTTAAGATTATATTTGTATGGGGCTCTTAAACCTCTCCACTGCGACCTTTGCAGACCCATTGTGTATGCCCTCATGTTGTGTATAAAATTCCTGTCTAGACCTGTTCTTATTACCAGACTCAAAATTCACGTTTTGGGTTCTCCATAAATTAGAAAAGTTATGGTTTTTCTATTCTTAGCTAAAAAACTCTAGCATGCGTGACGAGGTTTCCTTATCTTCTTGTGTCTGTTAGTCCGATGTTGTTTATGTGTTATAAAGATTTATTGTCTGTCAGTAGCCCAACTATGAACCTAATTAATCGCCTTACTCGGTGTAAATTTTATCGCAACAAGATTGTTGCATAATTTGATGTTGGAAAAGTGCATTAAACAAGCGAAACCCTGCAGATGTTGTCCTGCCCGAACGTTAGCTTTGCCTGATTTGCAAATATCAATATCAAACTCAGCGATCCCAAAAACTGTTAATTCAACACTAATATCGGTGTTTTTAATGTAAAATGAAGCAAAACGAAAGTAATGGTTTTTGAAAGAGAAGAAAGCAGGATAAACTGTGAAGTTTCAATTAAGGAAGAAAGAGTGGGACAAATAAATGAATTTGTGTACTTGGGTTCAAAGTTTACGAGAGATAAAAAGTATGACAGTGACATTGAGCGAAGGGTGTTGGCAGGAAAACAAATTAATGGGGCACTACATAGCTTTATGAACAGCCAGAAAATGTCAAAAAGGCACGTCTGGCTGTGCATAGAGGTATGTTGGTTCCTACACTTATGTATGGTAGTGAATTTTGGGTTTGGCAGAAAAAACATAAAAATAGGATTAATGCTGCGGAGGTCAGTAGTCTGAGAAGAATAGACGGAGTACCTCGGTTGAATAAAGTAAAGAATAGTGAGATAAGGGAACGCTGTGGTGTAAAAGAAAATGTGGTTACAAATATAGATAAAGAAATGCTTATATGCATGTATGAGAGAGTAGAGGACGTAAAAGATGTTTGTAAGAATCGTAACAAGTGAAAGGAAGTGGTCTCTGCCAACCTCTAGGAGAAAAAGGCGTGAATATATGTATGTATGTATGTTAATAGTTTTTATATTTCATTGCCCTCCTTTTCTTTTTGCATTGGTACTAACATAATCGGCAATGTCACTATCAATCTCAGTTACCTTAAAAACTATGAATTTGTTAAAATTGGAAATGTTACTCTTTAACTAAGCAACCCCGAAAACTATGAGGTGGACACTAATATCTAACATTTTCAATTTTTTTTTTAAATTTAACCCACTATAATCCCCTTAAAGGCTTCCCTGCTTTGGAAATATTACTATGAAACTCACCGTCCACGAAGATTATAAATTTAATTTTGATAACAACCTTCAGAGAACATTAAAAGTTCAAACAGAAATATTAAACCATTTAAATAAATATTGAACAATAATTTATTTGTTAACTTTTAAAAGCACGTGATATAATATTTTTACTGTTTTGTTTTTATATGTAACAAAAAAATAAAAAAATTGCTCACCCATTTTTGACGTTACGCATATTAATATCCTTGAATCACGGCCACAACAATTTAAAATTTGAAGATGACTAGGTGTGTGTAAGAGATGCTTCTCTTTAATAAGTAGGTATATTTTTTGAAGTGAGTAAGTACAACAATAATTAATTGTATAGACACGGAGATGCTACAACGCAACGATAGAAGTTCACAGAAAAGGAGAGACATACGAGACATAAGTGCAATTAAATTTTCAACATTAATTGTCTAGTACCTATACAGAGTGGCCCATTTAAAAGTGTCTACCTGGAATATTTTTAAAGAAAATCTTTTTACAGAAAATTGCAAAACGTTGTACTTTCGGGGGACTTTTTTTAACCTAAATTCATGGATATGGGATCATTCCCCTGAACTGCGAATCGACCGTTTCAAGAATTTCAAATGACATGGGTAGTCCAGTAACATATCATTTATTACAATGAAATATTTTTTTATTTACATTAAAATGTACATGCTGACCAACTTTTACGCCCATAATGAACTCGCAATAACAGAAACAACAAATATATTATCGATTATAATTAAGAAATACAACATCAAAACCCTAAACCAAGAAAGTACTAGAACATTGTACAAAAACCGGTTAAAACAACCAATTAAACACAATAACATAATCGAAACCGAGCCCATAAATGATTTCTGGAATAAAATAAGAAACAACATACACAAAGCAGCTAAGAAAGCACTTGAAACAGGAACAATAGGTGCCATACCAAAAGTATACATCAAGCCATAGTATACCCGGCAGTAAAAAAGAAAACAAAAGAGACAAAAGAAGCCTATATAAGACAAAAGAACTTAGACTCAAGAGAATTAAAAATATATATATACAAAAACGAAACGAAGTCAATAACAGGTTTCGAAATATTAAACAGGAATACTGGGAAAACCTAGGTAGAGAAATTGATAACGACCTTTACGGTACTCAAAAGAGAGTATGAAAAATGTTGAGAGGGATAAAGAAAGCAGTCAATAAACACATAGAGATTAAAAGCATCAACAAAGAACAATGGACTAATTACTTTAAAAACTTATATAACTAGAACAAGACGACACCCAATATAGTATTAGATAAAGGGAAGGAAACTCCAATAATTATAACAGAAGAGGAAGTAAAAGCAGCTACAAAAAAACTCAAGCATCTTTTTATCTAGGTGCCGTCTCCGCTTCAAAGGTTGGCAATCATCATAGCAATTCTTATTTTTGAGACCGCAGCTCTAAATGGTTCATTGAAAGACACCGAACTAAGACCGGATACATAATGATACATAATGAATTCATTAAATATGGAGACCTACTAACCCAATAGCTAACGAAACTATTTAACAACATTATAAAGAACGGCAAAATTTCTGACGAATGGAGGAAAAGCACAACAATCCCCATATTTAAGAAAGAAGAAAGAACTGACCCTTCTTACTATAAAGGCATCACCCTCTTAAGCTTAGCGATGAAACTATTTACCAGCATTTTAGCTACCAAACTAAGTCTCTACAAACCACTGAATGGAGGAACAACAAGGTTTTCGCGAAAATAGATCCAAAATAGATGCAATTTTTACCATCAGACAAATAGCAGAGAATTCCAAAAAACACAACACACCAGCATTCCTCTGCTTCGTGGACCTAACCAAGGCGTTTGATAGAGTAAGATTGAAGAATGTAATTAACAAATTAAAGCAGAAAACTCTACCACATCAACTACAACAATTAATATTGGAACTAAACACTCACAACACAACCCAAATAAGAATAAATTTCAAATTAACTAGAGAAATAAACAATACAGGTGGTATACGTTAAGGGGACACCATAAGCCCCCTGATATTTAACACCATAATAAACAACATAATAGACAGAGTCAAAGAGACCGCTCTCAGATACAGAATAGGCAATACGAAAATAAAGTCTCTGCTCTGCAGATGACGCTGTTATAATAGCTGAAAGCAAAGACAATTTGCCAAAACTTCCATAGGCCTTTAACAAGAAAGCCAGAAAATGGAACGAGAAAATCTTGAAATCAAAAACAAAATTGATGACCATCGCAAAAGACCCACTAAGATGTAAGCTAGTAATTGATGACGTACTGATAGAACAGGTCATGGATTTCGACTATCAGGTTCGCAAGATCTCCAGCCGGGGAAATTTAGAGGAAAAAGTCAAACGAAGCGTGAACAAAGCTGCATTAATCTCTGATCATCTAAAAAGCATTTGGCGAAACAAACATATAAGCATTCAAGGTAAGTCACAAATCTATAAAACATGCGTAAGGCCAGTAATGACCTACGGAGCAGAGACAAAAGCCGATACATCAAAAACCAAAAGAATACTTAGAACAACAGAGATGAAAACAATATACGCAATAACAGGATTGTAAGTAAAATCATCTTGTAATAAGGAACATCACGTGTGTTAATAACTAGCGTACTATCGTTAGCGTAATTTAAGAGGCAGTATTAACAATCTTTCAGGGCATTTGAAGATTGAAAAAAGAAGAGGTCGTAGTATGCTTCCTTGTGAAACTTTAGTTATTATTTTTTGAATATCATATACATAAAAATGAGAATATATATATAAAGATAACATAGCTATGGTAAGATCTAGAGAAAAACTCTCACTACCTATCAAGTATGAAACTGGCATTAGACAAGGGGATTCGCTGAGCCCATTAATATTTAATATGATAATGGATGAAATCATAAAGAAAGTTAAAAAAGAAGAGAATATAGAATGGGAGAAAAGAAAAAACAGATAAAATGCTAAGCCGACGACGCCATAATAATAGCCGAAAATGAAGATGACCTACAAAGATTAATTAAAGAATTCGAAGATACGGCGCTCATATACAACATGATGATCTCAACAAAGAAAACTAAATGGATAGTGATATCAGCGGAACCGAAACGATGTAAACTGGTCGTAAATGGAAAAATAATAGAACAAGTGATGGAAACGGAATAATTGGGAATTAAACTGTCAAGCTACGGAAAAGTAGACGAAGAAGTACAAAAACAAGTGAACATGACGAACAGAGCAGCAGGATATCTCAACAATGCAATTTGGAGAAACAAATACCCCACAAAGGAAACTAAAACTAGGATATATAAATCAACAATAAGACCGATAATGACGTATACAGCAGAAACAAGAGCAGATACGGCGAAAACACAAAGATTACTGGAAACAGCAGAAATGAAAGTCTTACGAAAAATAGCAAACAAAACTCTAAGAGACAGAGTAAGAAGTGAGAAAATACGAGCAAGATGTGGTATAGAGGAAATAAACAGAAGAAAAATAGAATGGAATCAACACATAGAAAGAATGACAGAAAATAGAACAGTACGAATAGCAAGAGACAAATCGCCATAAGGAAGAAGATCGATGGGACGACCGAGGAAAATATGGTCAGACAACATCAATTGAGTCTAAAAACCTAAGTAAAACAGGCATAAGCCTATTAATAAAGTAGGAAGAAGAAGAAAAAGATATACATAAAAGTTGTTTTATTTCTCGATCATAACTATTAAGTACGATTTTTGTAGTAACTCCTGAACCACGTCAGCATATTACCTTTAAATCATTTTTTTTATTTAGTTAAAAGGATCTCCTTATTAATGCAATCAATTGCCATTTTAAGGACCAGAAAAATTTCACACGTTATATCACAAGACTCCACAAAGTCTAGAATTTGTTAGGTCAGCTTAAATATGGCGGTTTCTGTACCTTTTTTTAGTAAAACCATGTTGTTTCAAATTAAAAAGTTTAAATTTGTTGAAAAAAATGCAATTTCTATAAAAAACAATTTTTTCGAAGAATATGGCAAAAGAATAAAGAAGACTTATAGGTGTTTAGTTGGCAACATCTTTTTAGTCGCCCTGTGAATGCTGTTCTTTTATAATTGAAGGATTCAAATTATTCCAATACCTGCAATTATGTCTGTTGACATAACCATTGATAAGAAAATGTGCATGGAGGCATATAAAAAAATGGGACTGTTCCAAATTTTTTTCGCCCATCTCCTCACAAAGTTTATTGCAAAGATATAGATCATCTTCATTTGGATCGTGCACAAGGCGATCGAGTCGAGGCTCGTTTAAAATTATTTAAATATTAGTACGTAATATTCCTAAAACTTTCTTTAATTTTCTGGTAGGTACACTGTAACATGCCCTTGCAGCCTTATTGGTAACACTGTGTCGCCTTGAATTTTTTCTGTTAACAACGAATCCAGTTTCCATGGGTAATTGGAATTTTTACCGAGATGACTTATATTATTAATTTTGCAGTTACTCTGGCCATTTCATTATTTTTAAAATAAATAAGGACGATTTTATTTCTCTTTGCAGTTGTGTAAATCATTTAAAAATAAAATTGAGCTGTCTCGGGTTTTACGAGAAAAGTATTCTATGGGCCACCATGTATATTATTGTGCATCCGTTTTCGTTCACAGTATTGGACTATGAGACAAGTATCTTGGTTGAGAAATAAAATCAAAATTAAAAAGTAGTCTTATTCAAATAAAATATACTTTATTTAAACCAACCAAATAAATTTTTGGGCCTTAAAGATATTAGTTATAATAATTTTAAGGTTTATGTTATAAATTATGAAATTTAAAAAAATTTATTTAACAAAAATAACAGCAGACTTACAAGTTGATTAGTATACTGTGTTTGTAAATTTTTATTATAAATGTTTGAGTTAGTTATAATTACAACAATAAAAAAAAAAAAAACTTTTAATTTTTTTTTTATTTATTTATGCCATTATTTATTTGGCTTATGACTTTTAAGATACACATAAATCAATAATTACAAAAGTAAATCAGTTAAACCGGCGAAAGTTCTACGGGGGCACTCTCCGAAGATGTGGTTTATTGTTTGCGGTTCCGCCCCACAATCACATTCAGGTGACGATTTCAAACCCCATTTGTACAAAAAGTAATTGCAGTGACCATGGTCAGACCGTACCCTGTTGAGTGATACCCATATCCTCCGAGAAAGCTTAAGCTCGTGCTTGGAGAAATTTAGTAAAAGGGGCTGCCGTAATCATTTCAATCTACTTAAACCATGGTTGACTTAATATAATAATATCCAAATTGGGGATTAGAAAAGCCAACATGGTTCCATTTACCATTCCAATTTGATCTGCCACTCAAGCTCAGCACCACAATATTGGGGTATCAGTGGCAGACATGAAAATGTTCTATATGAATAAAGCCCAAAACTCCGCAATTTTTTCGTGCTAAAGTGGCTCGAGGTCGTTCGGTCCCTCTACAGACCACCTGTCTGATTGCAAAGCCGGCTTTCTGTATATCATCAAAATGCACCTTTTCTTTACCTCATTGTTATTGTTTTGCTAGTACGACAAAATTTGTGGAAGCGTTGAATAGTATGAATTTGGGTAAAGATGCTGGGTACGACAGGATAACAGTTAAAATGCTGAAGGCTGGACAAAGCGTGGTAACTAGTCTGCTGTACCGCATTTTTAACCCTTGTTGGAGGAGTGGTAGCGTTACCAGATGACTAGTGTAAGGCCGTTATCGTGCCGCTTTAAGAGTGACTAATGAAACTGAGAAGATGATATGGGATGTGCAAGTAGGATTTAAAAGAGAAAGAATATGTATGGCTCAGGTCTTTTTATTACGAGGTAAAGTCAAAAAATTCTTGGCTAGAATTTAGGTCAATTGCGCTTTTATAGACTTGGAAAAGGCCTATGACATTGTCTATGTATGGGGTGTGCGGTAGTTTAATACGAGCACTGAAATTACTTTACAAGGATTCCACTGATTGTGTCAGGATAAACGGAGCTTGCACGGACTGGTTTAACATCGTAAAAGGTGTGAGACAGGGATGTGTGGTTCCGCCATGGCTGTCTAACTTATACATAGACGATTGTTTAAAGGATTTGATAGTGCGTATAAATTATTAATGAATGATTTGATCGTTAAATGCCTTTTTAACGCCGATAATTAAGTCATATGTGCGTCATCTAAAGAGGAGTTGCAGGCGATGGTTATTGTCATGCATAATGCCCTGAAAATCAAAGAAATAAAAATAAATGTAAGCAAAACGAAAGTTATGGTTTTTGAAAGAAAAGAAAGCATAACAAACTGTGAAGTTGTAATTAAGGGAGAAAGAGTTAAACAAGTAAATGAATTTGTATACTTGGGTTCAAAGTTTATGAAATATGGAAAGTATGAAAGTGACATTAAGTGAAGGGTGGTAGCAGAAAAAAAATTAATTGGGCATAGCTCTATGAACAGTCAAAAAGTGTAACAAAAGATACGTCTGGCTGTGCACAATGGAGTGTTAGAAAAGCATTAAAATAGGGTTAATGCTGTGGAGATGAGTAGACTGAAAAGTATAGCCGGAGTGACTTGGTTGGATAAAGTAAAGAATATGGAGATAAGAGAACGCTGTGGTGTCAAAGAAGATGTGGTTTTACTTATTAGCTTATGACATGACACACACATAGATAACACAGAAATAAAATACAAACAACATAAAATAAAGATGTAAAGTTCAACAATGACATCAAGACAAACATACTAGTAGGTGTATATACATAAAAAAGTAAATATAAAAATAACATGAGATAAAATAAATATTGAGCTTCATAAGTCCACACTCAGGTTTTCCATTCATTCCATAGCCTGTGGTGTTGCTCTCAAGAAGTCGTCATCAGTGCCAGTAAATTTTCTGAGTGGGCAGTCGTTAATGGTTTGTTCTTAAGCACCACAGTCACACCCACGGTCGGTTTGTCCTTATTCTAGTGAGTGCTACCCAGGTTTTCCTTGGTAGATAAAAGCCCGCTGGAGGGTTTGGAGTTTCAAGTAGAGGATACAGTCTGTGATTTACTTTGTTTCTCCAGTTCGTAAGCCAAGTTTCAGCACCATCATAGAAGATGTGATTACAAAGATGGATTAAGGAATGCTTTAATGGTTTGGTCACGTAAAAAGGATGGATAAAGGAAGATTAAAGAAACAAATTTATAAGGCGAGTATAAATGGAAAAGTCGGTAAAGGTCGACCTCGGCGAACAAATCTCGATCAGATCAACATTGTTTTAAAGAAAGGCCAGGTCAAAAAAACCAACAACCGACGAGCATGTATAAAAACACTAATAAAAATAGAGGAAGCCAAAGATGTATGGAAGAACCGTAGCAAGTGAAAGAAAGTGGTCTCTGACTACCCCTACGGGAAAAAGACCTAACTATATGTATGTTTTTATTAGTTCCGTTAATAGCAGGTTGACTTAATAACTCAATAAATTAAGTACTACGAAAAATTTTTTTAAACGTAAGGAAACTTAAAATATTTCGTTAATAAAACAAAATAAATAATTTGTGCACCTTTTAAAATTGTTTGTTTCTGTTATTATTCTAGTCTAAGTCTGGAACAGAAAATTTTATAGCAAATGGTCGTCTCGTTGGGGGTTTTTTTAAAAATCAGTATATATTTATTTGTAGCGAATTGTAGTTTTGTTAATTTCTAGTTTATAACAATTTAACGTTATTAAAAAATATTTAAATTTGAAACACTTTCATGAATAATTTTTTATTTTTTTTTAATAAAAAAATTTATTTCATTAATTTTTTTTTATTTTTAATCAAAGCGAAAGTAAATATTTATTGGTTACGTAATATCGTTCCCTGTTTCTAATAAAATATAACTGAAAAAGTCCGGTACTGCATAAGATTGCCGTCTTTGTCTTTGGAGTCATCAGCGTAGGTGCGAATAACGATCATTCTTAATTAACAATTTAAGAACACAATTATTTAAAAGTTGACTTTTGTACGCTCTGCTATCCCTTTACGAAAAACAAATTATAAATTAATTTTAATTATTTCATGATTACTGTCCCTACGCATTCTGTTCCATTCGTTATACTACCTTTTATCTTTTTTAAAGATACATAATTAAGTGTTTTGGGGTGGGATTTCGTGGACGCTAAATGTAGCCTTGTATAAATCAGGCACCAACGTTTGCACCATTGTTAGGTCATAAATATGGAACAGTGGCCACCAAGGTGGTTAAATGTTACTACGCTGGATACTTAAGATTGGGACCGTGTAACGTCACGGCAGCCATTTGCAGAAAGGTCAAAGGAAACTGGATTATCATTATGTATAGGTTCGTGAAAAGCTGCTCTTTTTTATCGTCTTTTTAATATAATTACCTTACCAATTTATTTACACCGATTTAATGTTTTTAAAGTTTAAATATGTCTTAGATAATGTGGATATGAATGCTAAATTAGAGCACATCCTGGTAACAATGAGTAATTCTTAGGGTTAGTTTAATTTTTAGCTAATAACGTTAACTGTAATACACTCATAAACAAAATTACCGCAACAACTTATTAAAACATACAAATTGCTATCGTGAATTAATTTAAATATTTTTATGGTCATTGGTTATATTTAAAGTTAGAAAAACGGATTTGAGTTCTTGAAAAGTAAATAAGCTTTAAAAATAAAATAAAAATAAAAATAAAAATAAAAATAAAATAAAATAAAATAAAATAAAATAAAATAAAATAAAATAAAATAAAATAAAATAAAATAAAATAAAATAAAATAAAATAAAATAAAATAAAATAAAATAAAAAATAAAATAAAAATAAATATCTTTAAAAATAAAATTAAAATTATTCTTAAGACTAAATAGCAGAAAAATAATTAAAATAAAATATGGTGTAAATTAAACATTTTGAGCGAAATTAATGGTTTAAATGCGACACTAGTGGCGTGCAATGCCACCTCTACTTCGGACCACAGCATCTAGGCATGCTTTAAATTAAATTTTAAATAAAATCCTAAAGAATTTATTCCCATGCTGTTATAACTGCAATTTCAAGTTTTCTTAGGTTTCTAGGTTAAGCGAGAAAATTTGGCACAAAACCCAGGAAATTTGCGGATACAAAAAACACCCGAACTGTACGAAGGTCGCGGAATCTGAATATCATGTCCAAATTGTCCCCTGTTCACATAAAGGACAGGATGTCATTAGAAACGTCATCCCCTGGAGTTCCTGCTTAACTTGTGATAAATCAAAAGAAATTCGTGCCTGAGGGTTTTTTTAGGCTGTACGAATTTGACACCGGCAACCCGCCCCGGAGGACCTGGTGCACTAGACGACCTGACTAGTAAGTCATCCCTTGGTGTTTTAATGGATAACATTTTAAAACTTGTTTTCTGCAGATGTAACGGCGATTGCGACACACACACACACATATACACACACTCATACACAGCGCACACACACACACACATACACACACACATACACACACACACATACACACACACATACACACACATACACACACACATACACACACACACACATACACACACATACACACATACACACACACACACACACATACACACACATACACACACATACACACACATACACACACACACACTCACACATACACACACACATACACACACACACATACACACACACATACACACACATACATACACACATACACACACACATACACACACACACATACACACACACACATACACACATACACACACACATACACACACACACACACACACACTCACAAATACACACACACACACACCCATATAAAGACTTGGATTTTTCGACAAATGCCTTTCATTTGTCTCCATTCCCAGCTGTTAGTCCAGATCTGTACTTTTAGCTCTTTCAGGTGTTCTAGCACATTATCTTTTTATCTTGACTGAGGCCATTCTTTAGGTCATCTGCCCTCTGGTGTATTTGTAAACATAGCTTTGGCCATTCTTGTGTTTGGCATTCTCCAGACGTGGCACATCTATCTAATACGTTTAAATTTTAAGTTTATCCGCATTCTTCATTCTTTTTTCGCTTTGTCATAGACAGGTCCATATATATTTTTAAATCCCTTCTTTCAAATCGATTTAGTAACTTTTTGTTTCTTTGTGTAAGTGTTCACGACTTGCTTTCAAACCTATCCAGCGTAGTAAAAAAACATGTGCCCTAGGTACGCTGTTTTTCTTTTCTTGATTGTCGTTAGTAGTTCTCTTTCTTTCTTTATTCTTTTAAGAACGTTCTCACTTGTTTTTTTGTGCGATCATGCTTGTTATTGGAGATTAGAACGGTATCGTTCACATATCGGATGTTATTAATTCACACCCGTTAACTTTGATGCCCAACATGGGCGAGAGAATACTTCCTTGGCGGACTTCTCTACGAATTTCAACTGTGTTAATTATCTCACCATCAATCTTAATTTGGGCTGTTCGGTTCAGATATAGATTTGCAATACATCGGATATCCTTTTGGTCAATATCCATCCTCCTTAGAATTTGCAACAATTTCTGGTGTTGTACCCTGTCAAAGACATTCTCGAAGTCTATGAAGCACATGATTACATTTGTTCTCTGGTCGTAAAAGTTTTGCACAAGCACTTGCGTTGCAACCAATGCTTTTCTCGTGCCCATACCTTGTCTAAACCCAAACTGTGAGTCACTGATGGTTTGTTCCCATTTTCTAAATATTCTTTGGTGTATGATTTTAAGAAATTCGTTTCAGGGTGCGACTCATAAGGCTGATAAGCCTATGCTTATTACATTTCTTTGAATTGTTCTTTTTTAATAAGAGTATAAAAGTTAATAGAAGCCACTGGGCAGGATACTGGCCAGTTTCATATATTTTGTTAAGGAGTTTTTGAAGAACTGCATTGCCTCCGTCGTTTAATTAATTCTACCGGAATCTCATCAGGTCCTGGTGCTTCATTATTCTTAAGATTGTTAATGGTTTTTTTAATTTCAGATTTTGTTATTAAGGAGCCTGTTATATTCTCTTCTGTTCTTTCGTTTTTCGTTGGTACGTCTAAAAATAAGTTTCTAATATATTTTTTCCAAATGATTTTTCGTTCTTTGATGTTGCTGGAGATTTCGATGTGGTCATTTGTAATCATGAAGAAAGCCTTCTTTCGGTATATTTCAGTTTCTTTCACCTAGTAGCTATCGGGTTCCACTAAAGGTTAGATTCTGATTTGCACTGCTACGTTGAAATTAAGATAATCTGAAATGTTTTAAGTAAATTTGCCTTTTTGGTGGGCATATTCTCTTTTATGCAAAGGTATTTTTTTTGCTAATCTTTTCTGTCTAAAATGGGGATTAAATTAAAATTGATGTGCCCTTAAAAATTGGTTCAAATTCGCTTGGCTTATTGCTGTGGTTTTTCATTTTTGGCATAGACTTTCTTTAAAATTTTGAAATCTATCTCAGGCCATTGATAATTTTCAAAAAGTGAGTTCATATGATGCAAACTTGTTTGTATCATAATTAGTAAAATGCCTCAAAATTTTTATGTTTAAATCCATTGATATCACGTCTTGGTATAATAGGTACTTCTAAAATATTTTAATCTTAATCTATATTTCTCTTATAAGGTGTTTTGTCTTGTTTGTTAAATACGGAAAGTAAGTTCTTAGAAGTAGCTCCATATTTCCTCCTGTTTTGCAGGTTACTCACTATTTTTTTTTAAATACCCTAAATCTGATATTAGTCCAGCGTTTCTTAAACTGTGTCCTGTGTCCTTAATGTGGATAGCTATGGCAGCGTTTCTCAAAATGTGGGGCGCGCCCACTAAGGGGGGCGCCTTTACATGATTGGGGGGGGCGCAGTACAGATTAAAAATAAAATGGTAATAATAAAATGCTACAGATAGATTTTTAAAAAATCTTTATTGAAATTTTACTTACTTAATGATGACAAAGAAACATTCTAAGGACTAATGGCTAACATGAGCTTGTTTTAAGGCGCACAACTTCTCTAAATTTGGTTCTATGTTAGAGATGGCCACTCTGAGTTCATTTTCTACTTGAAGTTTATTTCTGTATTTAGATTTCACGACAGCAAGTGCAGAAAATCCAGTTTCACAAAGGTAGGACGTTGGAAAAAGGAACAGAATTCTAAGCGCTTTGGCTTTTATAACGGAGTAGTCGTTAGGAAGTTCAGTCCAGAAGTTTGTTAAAGATTTGTTAACAAAATTTGATTTTTGTAAGGGATTTGTTGAAATATCTATCAGTTGTTCTTCTTCTTGCAGTGATAGTCCGACAGGTCTATTTTCGAATGGATTTAAAACCCAGCTCCAGTCTGACAACTTGATATCTTTCTCTGCAAAGAAGTATCGCTTGAAATTCTCAGTTAAGTATTCTAAATGGCTTTCTATGGTTTTTAGCATCACAGCTTTATGAATATCTTCCAATGGGGAATCTTGCACAAAATCGCAAAATGTGGGAAACATTTCCAAACTGTTTTCTTTCAATTTGTTATGCCATGACTGCAATTTCTTACAAAAAGCATCAATCTTTTGACTTAAATCAAATATATTTACGTCTTTTCCTTGCAGCTGAAGATTAAGTATATTAGGTTTTTCAAAAATATCTACTAAATAAGAAAGCTTCAGTAAAAATAATTTGTCGAAAAAATCTGTTGTATGCTTGTGACCTTCCTCGCTTAAAAATATCGCTATTTCCCTTCTTAATTCAAAGACACGCTTAACCGTCTTACCGCGTAACAACCATCTGGATGAGGAATAAAACAACAAAGATTGATGCTCAGCTCCCATATCTTCACACAGAACAGAGAACATCCTTGTTTTTAGTGGGTTGGTTTTTATAAAGTTAACAACTTTAATAACTACTGTCAAAATCATGTTTAGTCCAGGGCTTAGCGATTTTGATGCTAACGCTTCCCGATGTATCATGCAGTGCGTCAAGATAATTTCTGAGGATTCCTTTTTTACTAGCGCTTGTAAACTGTTGTATTTACCAGACATGGCTTGAGCTCCATCGGTGCAAATCGCAACACAATTTTTCCATTGCAAATTCATTTTAGTAATAGATCATTTGTAATCTTGAACAACTCGGTGGCTGCAGTTCTTTCTTCAATCTGTTTACAAAACAATAAATCTTCACATATTTTAGAACATTGACAGAATCTAATGTAGAAAATCAAATGGGAATCATTACTAGAGTCAGTTGCTTCGTCAAGTTGTATAGCAAACAAGTTTCCAGTAAGCTCAGATTCCAGCTGCTGCTGCATATAAACTGATATATCGTTAATTCGTCGACAGATTGTATCATTTGACAGAGGAATATTGTTAAGTTGTAAAGTAAAATTTTCACCAAACATTATTTCTACAATGTCTTTGCAAGCGGGTAAAATAAGTTGCTCTGCAATAGTGTGCGGTTTTTTGCATTTAGCTACTTTGTATGCCACTTTATATGATGCCAAGAGAGCCTTCTCATTTACTGCCAGTACTCTATGGAAGCTGGATTTTTGTTTTTTAAACAATCTGAGTTTCTCCACAAAAAAATCTCGCGGTTTATTGACATATTCTCTGTGAAGCGTTTCTAGATGCCTCTGTAATTTATTTGGTTTCATGTTATCTGCAGCCAATACTTTTAAACAGATAACGCATTGTGGTTTTTCTTCGCCACCTACTTCAAGGCTAGTAAAGCCCAAATTTAGGTATGATGGGTCATATTTTCTTGTTTTAGATTTCGGACGATTTCCACCTGAACCTGTCGATGTACAAGCCCCGTCATCCTCAAGTTTTCGTTTTAAAAATTTATTCATACTACATCTACTTATACACTCACACTTCACAATAATGCTTGCTTAGTGTTAAAACACCTTCACTGAGAGACTGAGAATACCGTATGTGCGATTCTGTATTTATAGTCGCGTTCAGATAGTTCGAGAAAGAACAGGAAGCTTGAATACGTGGCACGAACGCCGCGAACTTTCCGACAGCATCTTTGGCGCTCTCGACGAGACAATGTTGCCTATTTTAGTCCAAATTCCTAGGTCTACGGATTGGGGGGCGCAACATTTTTTAAATTAAAACAGGGGGGCGTGAATAACAAAAGTTTGAGAACCGCTGTATTAGTCTTTAAACTCTTGCAGCTTTTGCTAGGAAAACATATCATGATTTCCTTTATATTTTCCTCTGAACCTTATTGTACTTTGTGAGTATAATGCGATATTCGTCCTATTCTCTCTTTTTTTTCACTCTATTAAACAAGTTTATAGTTACTTTCCTGAGATTATCAAACTTCCCATTCCACTAAGGCACTTTTCTTTTGATAGTTTTTTTAACATTAGTAAAATATTTGTTTAGGTCATTAAAACCTCTTTTAAAGTTCCTAATCTTTTAATGCCATTGCTCTTTGGGATTATAATTTAAATTTAGCTTTATTTAAGTAAAGAGGAAAGTATCTCGACCAGCTTAATGTTTATGGGGTTTATGGGATTGGGTCCTTAAAAAAAAACACTCTTTTTGCCACCCCAGGTTTCGAAAAAATTTATTCGCCTTTTCAAGGGCTACAAAGTAAAAATATACCATGCAAGGTTTTCTTTGGAAATCAAAACTTTGAAACATAATATATAATTAGAAGTGGAAATGACATAAAAATTTAATTGACAAAATCATTTAAATTTTTAGTAAATAATTGGATACACAGTAGTGTGTTGGTTCAGGTGGTAAAAATGGTCCTTTTTTTGTAAAAGAAGGAATAAAAAAAGGTATAAGTATATTGTTTTGTACAATCGTTTAAATCAACGGTTTATTTAAATCAAAATACAAAATAAAAAATGACTTGACTACTTAAAAAAATTATTTCTATCTAAAAGTTCTTCTTCTTTTTCCTTCTTCTTTATTCTAGGCAAATCGCCTGTTTCTTTTTATCGTCCCTCTGCGTATTGTACTGCTAAGTTGTCGCTATCTCTTTCTGCCGAGAACCCACTCATTAATGTTTTTTATCATTCTCTGTTCAAGTTCGTCTTTCCGGTTATTCTACGAAGTACTCTCATTTCAGTGGTCTCTAGAAGTTGTTTAGTTCTCGTTGTGTCTGGTCGAGTTTTTGCCGTGTATGTCATAGTTGGTCTTACTTTTGCCTTGTAAATTCTTGATTTGGTTTCTATTTTAATGTTTTTATTGCACCATATTGTGTCATTTAGGTATCCTGCTATTCTTGTTGCCTTCGTTGTCTGTTTTCTCACCTTCGTTTCAACATCACCATAGCCTGAGATTTCTATGCCCAGATACTTATATTTCATTTCCCGTTGGATAACTTTGCTTTCAACTTATTAAGTAATTTGGTGGTGCAGTTAAATTGATGTAATAGCCGCTGCAAATCGTCTTTATTTTTAGCAACAAGTACAGCGTCATCGGCATAGCAGAGAACAGTAATTGCTATCTAAAACGCCAATATAAAATAAAATCGTATTTTTCTTTTTCTTCATACAGTGAAAAAGGCCGCATATATTTTGCTTAAATTATTAATATCGGTCTTTATATTCATATCATTAGATTGTAATTTAATTTTAGCCATATCACAAAAAGTCTTTTATTCCAATATTTAAAAACTGGAATGGAGTTTTTTATGCCACCAACAATACTTGCAGTGATAGATTGTAGTGTGACAATATTCCCAATACCCCGCCTATAGTAGAGGTAATTGGGATAACTAAAAAAAGTGTTGATATCTAACCCATCAACCGCCAAGCACAGTAATAACAAAGTAATGTAAAATTTTTTTATTAAATAAGCTTATAAGACCTAAAATATTACAAAAAAAAATTATATAACACTTTGACATTGACAGGTAGTGTCAAACAAAATGGTGCGTTTTCGAATCTTTAGCGGAAATAAGTTTTAACTTAATATAATACATAATTCTATTTTTATGGAAATTTTCGAAGCATTTAGTGTGTGAATAAACTTGAAATTTTTGACAAATAAAAATTGATTAGAGCACTGTTTTTTTTACCGAAAATAGTCGCAAAAAGGGTAGACCTATTGTGTGGGCCGCAGACGGCCCGCACTGCGACCATTAGAAGGGGGAGAGATTATAGAAAGGAGATGATTGTGGACCCGCTTATTAAAAAGTTGCAGGTCATAGTTATCTGGAATAACTGATTTTGGAAGCTTGTTCCATTCTGTAGCAGCCCTGTAAAAGAAGGATTTTTGATGAAGATTGGTCCTTGTAGTGTCAATCTTGAGACTGATCAGCGTGCCGAGTTCTTCGGCCGAATGTGGCCAGTGGCGGTACAAGAGTTTTTATTTCTCTTTTTTTATGTTCTGGTGGATGAAGGGTTTCTGTGAGAGTTGAACTGTTTATCACCCGAATGGCTCTTTTCTGAATGAAATCTAGAAGATGAAGAGAATGTCTCGGTGCTGAACCCCAAATGTGCAAGCAATACTCCAGTAGAGGTCGGATTTAAGCCTTGTACGTCGTCAACAGTTGATCAGGAGTAAAAAACTTTCTAGCTTTCCACAGAAATCCTAGCCTCTGGCTTGCTGACTTTGCGATGTTAGCAACATGCACCACCTTTCGGGGGTGATATCTCAGAAAAGGATGGGCCGAAGAAATTTTTTTGCGAAAAATATCCATCATAATTTTATACGGACAATCACTTCCTGAATTTTTTCGCCTAAATTTAGAAACACCCTGTATATGAAATGTTTTAATTATTTTGTACAAGGGACTTATAATAAACATTAACTGCCACTTTTTGTTTGGTATCTTATCTATGGCTTATAAATAAGGATTTTAAATATATTGGCAAAGATAAAATTCTTTTTTTTAATGTCACCAATAAAAAAAATTAAATAATCTTAAAAAATCATAATTATAAATACCATTGTTTGTAATCTTATCAATGATTAATAAATTAATGGGGAGTTAAATTTTTTTGTGTGGCATTACATCCTAGATTTTAAATAAGATTAAAACAAATTAACCGCAATGATGGTAATAGGTTTTTTAATATTTAGTGTAATTTCCAGTGTAAGTAATAATTAATTATTTGAATTTAAATACGTTCTTCAGTTGTTTAAATAATTACAGGTTTTTTGCGAAAATCCCATAGTCACTCTACCAAATGGAAAAATTCAAGGAATGTATGTTACACACCCTGTTATCAGTCCTTTGGGGTATTATGCATATCTGGGTATTCCATTCGCTGCCCCACCAGTAGGTTCGTTGCGGTTTCAAGTATGTATCAATAATAATTACATATCTATTAATTTATTTTTATAACAGTTTTACCAAAGCTGCTGAAAACCTGTGATATTTTTATTTTTGCTTTAACTTTAAAGAATTCTTTGGAGAGAAGACCGCACATATATTAAAAATTTAAATACTATAATTTGTTGCAAAAAATGCGAAATTTTTCCGAAAATAATTTTATTTATACCTAGGTTAGGTTAGGTTTGGAAAGGTATCATGTAATTGGGGCGTGGTCCCCCCCTCCACCGCGACCCTTAGAAGGTCTATTGTGGCTCACCCCTAGAGGCTACAGCTCACCGCACAATCTAGCCCTTCTTACAAAGTTCATGGTTGTAAAGGGTGAGCTTTTTTGAAATTGAGAGGTTCTAGGTTGGTGTAACCAAATATATTGAACCTTATTCTTTTCAGGCCAGGGCATGAACATAGTATAGCAAAACCGACAGTCCGTTTGTTGGTTCAGACCTATCTTTCTGAGGTGGTATCTTAGACGACAGTGTCCTGTAAGCAGTTCCGTTAAATTGTGTAGGTTATTTCTGCTCCATTCTAGGATATGCTTAGTTGTGTTTCTCAAAGGTTTAGATAGAAACGCCTTCGAGTGAGTCAACGCTGGTATTTTGGACCAGTACGTGAGTATTTTCCTCTCCGCCCAGTCCGAAATAATTGTTTTGGCGGCACTTGTGGTGACTCCAAAAACCGGTTCTGGTCCAGTAAACGCAGATTCGGCCCCCTGTTTTGTAAGGGTGTCGGCTTTTTCGTTTCCCTCCACCCCCTGGTGCCCAGGTACCCACACTGGGGTCAAAACTAATTTATACCTATCTCTGCCAATATTTTTCCAACAATAATCCTAACTTACCAAATGAAAATATATGGTTGCAACAAGATGGTGCACTACCGCACTATGTACGTGATTGTGGAGTACAGGACATAGTAAAATGGGAAAGGCAAAGAAGACGGGTATGGTACAAGCACGTCAAAATGATGGCTTGGGATAAACTACCCCGTATATCACTTGAGGGAACACCAGTGGGAAGCAGACCACCCGGTAGACCACCAAAGAGAAAAGATAGCTGGCAATCCACATCACAAAAATTATTACGACAGCAAGCCTGGAATTAACATATTCAAACGAGTATAAGAAGAAAAAGACCTATTTCAATTTAAAAACTATTAACTTTTTTGAAAATCTGTTTTCACAATAAGGTGTATTTCGATAAAGGCCACGATTTAAAATTATTTTTGTGTATACAAGTTTTCCCTAAAATGTGCTAGGTATCATAGTTATGTTTTTTATTTGGAACACCCTATATATTTTATTGCATTTTTAAATTCTGCAAGAAAATCAAAGGAAACTTTTATAAAAGTTTAATATACTTGGGTCTTCCCGTTTTTAACATATTTTAGGATTTACGAAAATGTAAGGTGTTTCTAAAATGGACTTAAATGGCAAACTACCTAATAAAAAATTTAAATTTATTTTTCACACTGGAATTCCCAAATTATTATTTAACAAATATTTCTAATAAAACTGTTAATACAGATACCAATGTACCAAATTCCAGTTACAAAATTAATTTCGGATTAATACCATTCATTAAAAATTTGTCTCCGAAAAGTATTAATGTATTTAAAAGTGAATTTAATATAAAAATATCACAAAAAAATATCCTTCCTATAAACAAAATATATACAAAATTAAAGGAAAAAGAATGTGCACCGATGAGAAGCAGTTCTTGCAAACAAAAACCACATTGGAAAAACGATTCAAACTTTGAAATCTCGAATCGCTGCTCATAAAAGTGACTGTAGACTCCAGAAACTTTCTTGCGCACTCTCTGAACATTTACTCGTACCTACTTACAAAATGAATTTTTATGCTAAACAAATATTTATAAATTTTTCCTGTACATCCTTTTTGTATAACATCAATCATTCTCATAAAAATGAAATGTCTATCAGTGTGACAAAAATTTTTTAAAGTCAATATATGTTGTTTCCTTCATTTTACATGTTATACCATTTATTTATGTTCAATATTTTTTAACCATTTATAATTTTTAGTCTTGTTAAAGACAATAAAAAAAATAGCTTCTGCGCAGAAGCCATTCACCAGGTGGTGCTTGTTAAAAAGTATAGATGTCGTGACTGGCACTTTTCGCATAGCACTTCATGTATACTGGGTAGGAGTCCAAGCTGTTGATGTGTCCAGTCGAGGTAGACCTGCCCTATGCTGATGAAGGGCAACACACCCCGAAACCGGTCAACAGGTGCTCACTTCAGATAGATAAATCTAATAGTTTCTTCTCTTACTTAACAAGCATCTGCATATTATTACCCGAAATGGGGTATTATACACGATTATAAATCAGATGCCCGTCGTGGCATATAGCCAGAGGAGTAGTTGTTTTTTGATACATAATCGACCCACGTGAACCTATAATATGGGTGACATACAACAGTATTGGCTGATTTTTAAAAAATCAGTTATACATTTTTTCCATCTATTGACGCTGTCGAAAAATATTTATGGTTTGCTATAATAATATTATAGTTTTCTATAAATTGTGCAGATATATATATATATATATATATATATATATATATATATATATATATATATATATATATCATGCGCGGCTAAATTAAATATTTATATTTATTAAATTAAACATAACATTTATTAGGAATTATATAAAACAAAAAATATTAACTAATTAAAATTCTGTACTTCAAATAATTGTTTTGGCAAAAGTTTTAGCCCCCTTTCCTTATTTTTATAAGGAGGGACAAAATTTCGAGGCACCTCGACATAAAGATCTGCGAAGGTTGGAAGTACCTTGACAATCGTCATTTTTTTTCAAAATGGTTTGCAGATTCCTACAAAATTTTTGCTTACAAAATTTCCTTAAATCTTTTTTTACCCTGCTATTTTTTATATGTTTGTTAATAGGGTAGTGGTTTTTTTTAATTTTCATTAATGTTAATGCTTTTCCTCTTTAGGGTTTTTGCCTTTATTTTAGAAGATAATAATTTTTAGCCGCCACAGCCTGTCAAAAACTGGCACGGAGTTTTGAATGCCACCAACAGTACTACCATTTGTTACCAGGTGGGAGTGGTAGAAAAACGTGCATCAGAAAATTGTTTGTTTTTAAATGTTTACACTCCAGTAGTAAGTAAATAAATTTATTAATATATTTTTGTTTATCTGTATTGTTAGTATTGTTTTCTGGGCATACAGGGATAAATGGCAATGAGGTAGCCGATGAACTGGAAAGAAATGGGACCCTAGTGAAACCAAATAGCCAGTTGGTCGGATTGCCAATTGCCAAAGCGAAACATTTATTGTAATTAATCCTTGAACAAAAACATATTGCTAAGTGGAATGCAAATACAGGCTGCAGAACATCAAAACAGCTGATGAAAAAACCTTTTCAGAAGAGGGTTGACGCACTCTGGACGATGGACCAAAGTAGTCTAAACAGCACGCTTGGCCTGCTCACAGGACACATCGCACTAAGGGCGCTTCTCTTTAAACTAAGTTGGCGGCCGAAAAAAAACTTTCGACTATGCGGAGAAGAGAAAGACAGCAGTATACACATTCTGTGTCACTTCCCGATGCTAGCGGTGTACAGGTATCAAACCTGGGGCCGTATGATAATGAATCCAAGCTATTTAAATAAGACAGGGCCAACAAAAATCCTGCGCTTCCCCAAAACCAGCAGACTGGAATTCTGATGCACTGAAGACCCAGCGGTAGTCGCAGAGGATCAAAAGATCTAGGTGACATAGGTGCCGATACCAATGGCCCAACCGCAAAATTGTAATATAATGCAATAAAACATTGTTCAGTTACTTCATGATTACTATTTTATTTTAATATAGGTTAAATTTATAAAAAATCTTTGCAAAAATTTAAAACAAAATTTATAACATGTTTTCTTTACAAATGAGGAAAAAATGTGACTTTTAAAATACATTATAAGTAAATTGCAAATAAAAAACTTGCAAAAAATATTTCTTTTTCAGTATGAAAGCTGTAAAAACAGTTTTGGTCCTTGTTAAGTAGCAAAAAACCTTACAATTTACACTGTTAATTTGCGTTTTTCCTTTGCAGGCTCTATACCTAGTTTCAGCGTTAGGGCTCAGTAAACCATTCTTGTAAGGTATTAGTTCTTATTTTTAGAGCTGGTATTTTTTTTCATTTGTAGTTTTATTTGCAAATCATTACTTGGCCTTCCCTTTTTCTTTTGCAAAACATTAGCCTTGGTTGGAATTTCTGCCAGTGTTACTTTTAATTTTGTTAAAGGCAAATACATGTCGGCATAAAAGTTTTATTTTTTTGGAGCATCTGCCATAAAAATATCCGTAGAGTAATGTCTGGTCTGCAACTTTTCTTTTACGTTCTAGTAGGTGAAGGGTGTGAGAGTTAAACTTTTTATCAACCGAATGGCCCATTTCTGAATGTAATCTGGAAGACGAAAAAAATGCTTTGGTGCTGAACCCCAAATGTGCAAGCAATATTCCAGCGAAGGTCGTATTTAAGTCTTGTACGTAACAGTTGATCAGGAGTAAAAAACTTTCTAGCTCTCCACAGAAAACCCAGACTCTGGCTTGCTGACTTTCTTGGAAAACGTGGCGCATTGTGTTTTCTGGGCGTTAAACTGAACAAGATTAATGGTTCCCCACTCAAGATCTTCATTGATGGAGTTAACCTGCACCTGCCTGAGTCTATTTGTATCATTCACCGAAAGTGATCGATAGAATGTGAAAGTTGGAACAAGTGTGCTGTCGTCTGCGAAACTGTAAATGGGGTTTGTGGTGGTTTTTAATCCATTAAATTCTCTATTTTGTTGTTGTTTATTCATATTGTGATCCACCGGACACATACTTTTGGTTTTATTTATATTGATTTTAAGGTCTATATTCCTTGAATTTTTTACTATTAATTCCTATGCTAAATTTCAGAATCCATATGAGTGCACTTTAAGTGTCACCGGCTCCCCGCCTATGTATCTTTTTCAGTATGTTTGTGTATCTATGGTCGACACAGGCCAGCCCTAGTTTACTTACAATTGCCCAATATTTGATAGAATTAAAGGCTCTCGTTATCTATGAAGGCTGTGTATAATGGCATGTTGTGTTCTGTCATTTTCTTATTTAGAATTTTAAAAGTCAAGAGATGATTGCGTGTGCTAAAGCCGCTTCTAAATGATGCCTGTTCTATACTTTAATAATCAATGGGGTAAAATAATTTGTTTTTCTACTTTTTTAATCTGATCTGGATTTTATAGTAACCCAACATTACTTAAATCTTATAGATCGAGACCAAATTGGACGTGTGTCATACTTGGCACAGTAAAAAAATGCTAATTTTTTATTTAACATCTGTAGCATATTTTGCAATGTAATCTATGTACAGGGTGTTTCAGATTTTAACGAAAAAACTTTATGTTAGACCTTTGTCATTAAATAAAGAATAACTAGGTCAGAAATAAATATTTAAAAATAATTTCAAAATTTTCAACATACTGTTACGATTTTATTGAATCCGTCTCTGTCAACCGACGGCGCCGACCAAATTTAGGGTGAAAATTTAATGAGCATAGAAGACAAAGAATAATTTGAGAAATTACTGGACCCTTCTAGTGGGTATTCGTACAGGTATAAAAAAGGGACATCGGACGGACAGAGGCAGTATTAGTAAGAAAAGTGTTTATGATTTAAGAAACGTATATAGTTATAAAAAGTTGTAAAAGTTGTATATCTAAGTGATTTATAAAAGTAAAATTTATTGTATTGGAATAAACATTGTTTTGTTACTGTATCGAGAGTTTAAATCGCCGAACCCACGGAAGAAATAAAAATCGCAATAATACGGTGTCAAACTTTATAAATAAAAAATATTTTTGCTGTAACTTTTTTAAAAATGAATATTTTTTAAACATTGCATATATTACTAGACTAATAATATTCATTAATAATAATTTGTTTTAAGTAACTCTAAGCAGTGGTGTACCAGTTGGGTAGGGCCGAATATTTTGCCCCCAATTTTCCACGCAACTTCGTTTTTTAACCTTTACATTTTGTTATTATTAATTTACCAATAAACGAGTAACGAACTTACAATTAAAATGTTGCAATGACACAAAACTTTTTTGTTAATATACTTAATATACTTAATATACTTTTTGTTAATATACTTTAATTCTAAGAATTTTTTTTTGGATATACTTGGTACTCTTTATTTTATGAGATATGTCTACCAACATAGTTTGTTTATTTAAATTTTGCAAACATTTTTTTTAGGAACCTTCATCAAACAAAAGTCTCCCGGTTCTTGTATTTATTTATGGAGGTACATTTAGACGGGGACAATATTTTGCTGGATATAAACAACCAGCCTTTCTTATAAAAGAAGAAATAGTGGTTGTTTCATTTAATTACAGAGTCGGACCATTTGGTAAGATATTTTTTGAAAGATTAAAAAACAAATATTTCTCTTTAGATTGTGAAATATAGTCAGTAAGTACCTATTTTATAAAAACCTTTGAATTAATAACTATTTAGTGTAAAACAAATTTAATTTAAAAATATGTTTGATTTACCCTTTGTTGCAAAAATGTAAGGGCAAAATTTCCTTATTTGTCACTTGTACCATAGTTTACCGTGTTTGACGACAACCCATCAGGCATCCCACCAATCTTCTTTTAATTTGGACACCAGAATTAAGATTTTATTTTTACAAAAATCCCCTTAAAATTTTTCTTCCCTATTGCAACCAAGATTAAAAAAAAACAAGTTAAAGTAAATTATTCCTTACGTAAAACCGTCAAAATCTGCCGAGATCACCCACTGATTTGTTTAACAATATAAACTTTTACTCACCGGGTATTAATTTAAGATATTTGGATTCTTCGAATCTCGCCGGTTTATATATCGCCTAATTAATTCTTCTTGATAATTTTTTAGTTTTTTAGATAAAGTTACTGCTTGTCACATTTTATGCAATTAAGCTTATATTATTGTAAAAAAAATTAATAAAAGCAATGTTATTTAAATCACTACAGAATTAATTAAATAAAGAAATATTTTGGAAAAAGTTTTAAAATATTTTTCAATTATTGTGGCAACTATTTTAACAGAATTTAAGTTAAATAATTTAAACACAATAACTATGCCAAAAACTTTATAATAAACTAACTTTTAGTATTATTTTGAAAAGTCATTGGTGTAATACTCTCTGCTAGAATAAATGAATGTGTAACTAACTTTAATTGTGTGAGCACAAGACTCCTCTGGGTGAGGCTAAAAGTTGGTCTTACTCGTATATAAAAGCCCAAAAAGAGAGGCGGGAGTTTTGGGATAGTGTGACAGATATTCTAAATAAGTTTAACCAGAATAAAAAAATGTAATGTTGGGTGATTTTAATAGTTGGGTAGGAGTAAAGCGTAATGGATATAAAAGTGTTCTGGGAATGGACGGTGACGGCAGGGTTAATAAAAACAAAGAAAGTCTACTTTAAGTATGTTTAAAGTGGAATCTTGTGGTAACTATCGCAATGTTTAACCATAAAGGGATCCAATTGTACACAAGACAGGAAGGATACCAAAGAAGTATAATTGAATTCGTTATTGTGGATGAAAGATTAAAAAAGAAAGTAATCGACACTCGGGCATACCGCGGTGCAGGTATTGACACAGACCACTTTTTAGTAATGAGCCAAATAAAAGGTCTCTTCAAGCGGTGGCTGCATCGTGTGCAGAAATCAAGTAGTGTACTAGAGCGTATAAAAGTTGAGAATTTGAAAGAAAAAAACATAAAAAATGAGTTGGTTAGTAAATTAATCAAGAAATTTTACAGTTTAGATGAAGTGTCTGGCTGTGCATAGAGGCGTGTTGGTTTTCACACTTATGTATGGTAGTAAATGTTGGGTTTGGCAAAAGAAGCATGAAAAAAGGATTAATGCTGCGGAGATAGGTAGTTTGAGAATTATAGCCGGAGTGACTCAGTTAGATAAAGTAAAAAATAGTGAGATAAGAGAACGCTGTGGTGTAAAAAGAGATGTGGTTACAAAGATAGATAAAGGAATGCTTAAATGGTTTGGACACGTAGGAAGGATGGATGGAGAAAGATTGACGAACCAAATTTTTGAGGCGAGTGTGAATGAACAAGTCGGTATAGGACGACCTCGGAGAACATATCTTGATCAGATCAACATTGTCTTGAGGAAAGGCCAGGTTAAGAGTACCAACAACCGACGAGAATGTATGTGAGCACTGATAAAAGTAGAGGAAGCAAAAGATGTGTGTAAGAATCGTAGTAAGTGGAAGAAAGTAGTCTCTGCCTACCCCTACGGAAAAAAGGCGTGAATATATGTATATAAAATTGATAATCCTTAATTCGAACGAGAAACGAAAATAGGAGTGGACTACTTATTAGTATATACATATTTTATAAAAGGTTTTAAATAAATAAATTATGAACGTTTATTTTAAAAAACCTTTTCAAATTTTTAAATTAAAACCGAAAAGATCGGCCCCTGAAAGCAATTTATGTGTCATTGTTCACATTTACCTATTGCTCAAATAATGTAAAAATAACTACAGACCGTAAAACTTACTCAAAAAATAAATAAGATTTCTAAAATACTATTGTTTTATAATTAGGTAGCTATGATATTAACGATCTTTAAAAAGCTACTTAAAACTTGTCCTTACATCGAAAGTTTTTTAAATCACTTAATGTTACCTTCCGGCCCTGTTTATTTGTCGGCGTCCAATAGTCAACCACAATTAGGGTGTATATTAATAATCGCTTTGTCGGCCTCCGCCTCCGTCTAGTAAACTCTCGAACACCTCTTCTAGCGGGTTCAAGAAGGTGAAAGGATTGTTCCAGACTTTTGAGAACAGGTCGATTACTCTGAAATTATAATTTAGAGATATAAAAAGGACAGCGGCCATAAAGCTTTAAATTCGAATGAGTTTAAAAAAATTATTAGTTGTAAACGTTGTAATTAGTTGAATATCTAAGTGATTTATAAAAGTAAAGTTTATTGTGTAAAAGTATTGAAATAAAAATTGTTTTGTTACTGTACCGAGAGTCTAGAATTACCGAACCCAAGAAAGAAATAAATTTTGTAATAATAATATAAGAAACCTTTGTATAAAATAAAACATTAATCAACACAATAAAGCATTTTGTGGCTCTAAACAGAGCCGATTTGTTAAAAAACGATATAGCGAGACCATTATACTTTGTCACCCCTTTACCCATCTATTTAAAGTCAACGTCAGACATTTCATTACTGCCATCATCCATACATTCATAATTAATTTACTTAATATTGGTAAACTTTTCACATATTTTTTTTAACCCCAATTACGTTTTCAATTGCATTTTTCCAACTTATTACTTTCATTTTCTTCGCTTCTTCTTTAATTAATTGGAGAACAGCCAAAAAAAATTTCGAGATCAAGTTGTTTTTTCTTACATACATATAGTCTTGCCTTTTTCCCGTAGGGGTAGGCAGAGACCACTTCCCTTCACTTGCTTCAGTTCTTACACATATTCTTTGCCTCCTTTACTTTTATTAGGGCTCTTATGCATGCTAGTCGGTTGTTAGTACTCTTGACCTGGTCTTTCTTCAAAACAATGTTGATCTGATCAAGATATGTTCGCCAAATTCGACCTCTACTGACTTGTCCATTTACACTCCCCTTATAAATTTGTTTTGTCAATCTTCCTTAATTCATCCTTTCTACGTGTTCAAACCATGTAAGCATTCCTTTATCTATCTTTGTAACCATATCTTCTTTTACACCACATCGTTCTCTTATTTTACTATTTTTTATTTTATTCAACCGAGTCACTCCGGCTATACTTTTTAAACTACTCATCTTCGCAGCATTAATCCTATTTTTATGCTTCTTCTGCCAAACCCAACATTTACATTTACATAAGTGTAGGAACCAACACACCTTTATGCACAGCCAGACGTGCCTTTCTTGATACTTTTTGGCTGTTCATAAAGCTATTTAGTGCCCCATTCATCTGTTATTCTGTCTACACCCTTCGCTTAATGTCACTGTCATACTTTTCATCTCTTGTAAACTTTGAACCCAAATACACAAATTCATTTACTTGTTCCACTCTTTCTCCCTTAATCAAAACTTTACAGTTTGTCATGCTTTGTTTGCTTTCAAAAACCATTACTTTCGTTTTGCTTGCAATTATTTTAATTCATTTGATTTTTAGGGCATCATGCATAACATTAACCATCGCTTGCAACTCCTCTTCAGATGGCGCTAATATGACTTGATCATCGGCGTAAAGAAGGCATTTGACAATTAAATCATTCATTTTTAATCCATACGCATTTTCTTTTAAATCTTTTAAACAATCGTCGATAAGTTAAACAGCAATGGCGAAGCCACACATCCCTGTCTCATACCTTTTTTGATGTTAAACCAGTACGTGCAAGCTCCGTTTATCCTGACACAAGCAGAGAATTTCTCATAAAGTGATTTCAGTGCTCGTATAAAACTACCGCTTACCCCATACATAGACAATGTCGACCACAATTCACTCCTTACAACTTTGTCATAGGCCTTTTTCAAGTCTATAAAAGCGCAATATACCTTCTGACTTTCAGCCAAGAATATTTCAACTATACCTCGTAAGACCCGATCCATACATCTCCTTCCTCTTCTAAATCCTGCTTGCACATCCCATATCATCTTCTTAGTTTTATTTGTTACCCTTATCTTTGCATACAATTTGCCGACTATGCTAAGTAAACTAATACCTCGGCATTTCTTACAGTCCTGCTGCGAACCTTTTTCCTTGTAAAGAGGCACGATAACAGCCTTACATTTACTTTTAATAGCACCCATATTAACTCTATTGGGATTAATACACAAAAATAGGAGGTAGTCTAAGCACAGTAAGCCCATTATAAAGAGCATTGTTATTAACAACAGTTTTTCTTTTATTCTTTTTAATATAAATAAACTGTAGTACCTAACAATCTCTGGTATAATTTTTTATAAAATACAAATCTTCTTTAAGTACATATTATTTGATTTGTAATTTTCGCCGAGTAGAATTAGGCATTTTTACAGTAAACCTGGAGAGATAAAAGGCATTGTCCAAAACAATTACCCTGTATTTTGGTAACTTTGGGAGCATAGTTTTTTTGAACTAAGATTTAAAAATAGCACTTGCCATGTCATCGTGGTGGTCTAAGGGGGCATCTTTAGTTTTTTTGGCAGTTATCAATAATGCATAGTCTATTCATCCGTTTTCTTTGTCGCAATGTAAAATTACAGTTCTTTTTTCTCTATTGCAAGGTACAGTATTTAAACATTTGTTGCGTATCATGATTTGTCCAGCCCTTTTTTTGCACTGTTTAGTTATAAGTTCAATCAAATGACTGCCACTATCCTTGTTTTTCCTAGTGTAGATGTTCCTCGTAGAATCATGTAAACGGTTCCTTTTGGAACTTTTATTAAAAAAACCTCAGATAGCCTCAGATACAAAAAGCACAGTCCCTTGTAAACATTTTTCACTTTAAGTTTAGCATCATCAGAGAGATATGTAACACTTTGCTCTTTTTTGATTTGGGTATTACTTATACATATTTTAAAAATTTTTAGAAATAACAAACAACAAAAATATAATTCTATATACCACACTTTATAAAGGTTTAATTATTCTAACTAAATCACAATGTTTCAGATATAAAAATTAAGCAGTTATAAGAATATTACAGAAAATAAAATGAAAAAAAAACCATTTCATAGTAATTACACAGAGATATCTACAAAGATTAGTTGCTTATTATAATTACATTACCATTTTTTATTTTCAATATTTCATTTGGGAAACAAAATGAAATGAAATCCCACATATAGTTTTTAAACAATCAAATTAACATTATAATTTTAAGGTGTCCCAATTGAGTTTCATTTAATCGGTAAATCCATTTATGATTTTCTCGGGAATATATATATAATTCACTCATTATGCGCGATCTAAACGAATTTTGTGTAAACTATAATAATTTAATTTTTGTGTATGAATAAATAGAACCTTGTTTGTTTGGTCTTATTGGATTATTATTTTTTTCCCTTTTTTAATTATACAGGCCGTTGAACTTGTTAGGATTTCCACATAGAATGGGTTATAACTTTTTAAATACCCTGTATAACAAACTATAACCTTATATTGTTGTAATGGGAAGATAAAGCTGATTTTAATTTTAAGGTAAAATACAGGGTTTTTTATTTAAAAAAACATAACTTTGATTTGGCACCGCTTTATGGAACACTCTGTAACATTAGATGTAACATAGATGTAATTTATTTATAGGATTTTTGTCAACCGAAGACTTGGTTATTCCGGGAAATATGGGATTAAAAGATCAACAATTCGCTCTTAAATGGTTACACCGTAATATAAAACTCTTTGGAGGTGATCCAAATAAGGTTACAATTATGGGGCAAAGTGCTGGTTCTGCCTCAGTTACATATCAACTTCTCAGTACTGGATCAAAAGGTTTGTTAGTAAAGTAACCGCATATAAATTCGCGAAGGAACTGGACGCAGTTAAAATTAATTATAAAGAAATTTATTTGTCGTTCATTATTGATAGTTAAGTATTTTAGGATTGTTTAGAGCTGCTATTGGCAGTAGTGGTTCAGCATTGTGTACTTGGGCCCAACAAAGAAATGCTGCAAATACAGCTTATGGAATAGCCCAAGAAATAAATCCGGAATTCGGAAGAAATAAGACAACTAAAGAACTTTTAGATTTTCTTTTAAGCGTTAGTGCATCTGACATTGAAAAAACCGCAGATGTATATAGGGTTAGTAATAATTATTCACATTGAATTTTATAAAAGGTCACTTTTTAATTTTTATTTTAAACATATTTATAAAATAAAAATTGAAAATATCAAATTAATTTTCTTGCTTAAAAAAACTTAAAACTAAATTTACATTAAAACTAATAATAAAACTATAACGGTTTTGTACTAGAAAGTCACATGGTACATAAAATATTATCAAATCTAATTTTTATTTAATTCCAAATATTTTTTAGAGGGTACTAGATTCTTTTTTAAATAATTTATAATGTATTAAAATTTTTTTATGTTTTTTAGTATATTTCTTGCTGCAAAACCTTTTTGTTGTTTTTGGTTACATATTTTAAAATACACACTTTATTTTAAAAACTAAAAATGGGGTTTATACAAATAAAATAAGTTTTTTAATTTAATTTTTAACTATAATTTATGGATACAAATAAGCATTGCCATTTTAAATAATAAATTTACTTTTTATATTTTTTGTTGTTGAAGTAAATTAAAAAATTGCTTATAATTTTATTTACTTTTAAATACGGTCATTTTAAAACCAACCAGTCCAAATAACATTTGATTTTGCGTGAATGTGAGAAAAGCACAAAGCACTTCGAATTTTAAATCAAGAGGAAAGTTTAAAAATAATATTATGCTGTTTTCAAGTGGCACCCCTTAATATCTCTTACCCCTTCTTTAAAATGTCAAATAGCAACCCCTACCTTGTGATACATTAAATAAAAATTAAAAAAAATGCAAACCAGCTATATAAACAACAATTTATTCTATTGATTTATTTTGCAGAAAACATTCAACATAGCGAAATTACAACACAAACTAAAATAAAGTTTATAGCAAACAGCTCCTTAAATGTATTTACAGAAACTGTTTAAAGTGTGCTTCGTTATTTTATAGGTAATTATATAACCTTCAAATTCTTTTCGAGCTATTTGCAAAGTTTTGCCAGTAATTGGTCTACATTCTAAGCTTTAGTTTGTCAGTTTTTTTGTGAACTAATGTTTTCAAAAAGCCCCACACAAATAAGTCAGGTGGTGTTAAATCTGGAGATTTTGCCGGCCATTCTATAAAAACCTTTTTGTCAAACCGATGTCTTGAAAATAGTTCGTCCAGTCATTGTCTTATAGCTAGTGCTTAATGTGGTGTAGCTCCGTCCTGTTGAATATATATATATATATATATATATATATATATATATATATATATATATATATATATATATATGTAAAATTATAAAAAACTGTAGTGTTATTACAGTAAACTATAAAGGGTTTTTATTTTCAACAGCGTGAATGGATGTAAAAATGTGTAACCAGCTTACTTTCACTGTATGATACCTATTTTAATATAGGTATATATATATATATATATATATATATATATATATATATATATATATATATATATATATGTGGGACGACTATACATCAGATAACAACTACTCCCCTGACTATGTGTCGCGACTAGCATTGAATTACATCCGATGTATAATCGTGTATACTATACAGGAAGCAAGGTATATAAAATCGGAGGGAACTACAGTTTTCTATAATTTTTACATTACTATTCTCCGATTCTTGGTAGTAACTTACCGGGTGGTGCTTGTTAAAAAGTACAGATGTCGCGACTGGCGCTTTTCGCGTGGCTCTTCATGTGTACTTGATAGAAACGAAAGCCATGAATTTATTTAATTACACATCATACCTGTCCTATGCTGACGATGGACCAATATCCTGAAACATCATACATCGGATGTAATTCTATGCCTGTCGCGACACATAGTCAGGGGAGTAGTTGTTATCTGATATATAATTGACCCACATATATATTTACCTATATTAAAATAGGTATCATACAGCGAAAGTAAGCTGGTTTTTAAACAATCAGTTACACATTTTTACATATATATATATATATATATATATATATATATATATATATATATATATATATATATATATATATATATATATATATATATATTGTTCTTCCAGCACTTTATTTCCCTACTCCTTAACATGTCTTTCTAGTGAGTAATTTCTATTATCCCAGTACCTACAATTATGTTTGTTAATAATACCAATAAAATAAAACGTAAATTTATCACTTAAACAAATATTTTCAAACAAATGTGCGTCTTTTTGTATTTTAGGAGACATTGCTTAATAAAATTAATTCTGCAGTTATACTCGTCCCTACTAAGCTGATGATGAATTTGTATTTTATAAGGAAAAAACTTTTTTATTCCTCTCCCTTGATTTAGAATTCAACATTTTGAATTTTTTGTTTTTTTTTTACCATTTCTTAAAATCAAAAGGTATTTGTACTGGCTGGTTTTGCATAAAATTTTACCACAATGAAAGTATAAACTGGTTTACAAATTTAAAATCTTGTTAATTTTTGATGTAAGCAAATAAAACTTATTATATCCCAAAAATTGTGCGAAAGTTTTAAACCCGCACATAAACAATTGCAAATTTTATAAACAATTATTTATTCCTACTAAAAGTCCAGTTTTCTGCCAATAACCATAACCGTTATAACTATTAAAAGAGGAGAGAATTTTCATATACAGTATGCTCTCGAATCTTTTTAATGTTTTAAATGTGACTCTTTGCGATAAATTATTAAATATAAATTTTAAAAATTAAAAATATTGTGGAATTATTCAGACACTTCCAGGAATAAAATACGGCCAAAAAAAATGTTTACACCAAGTTTTTACAAAATAATTCTATTTACTGTTAATTAACTAAGTTTCACTCACTCACCTTTTGACAATTGTACCCAATGAGATTATCAACTGCAAGTATTTTTAATTGTTTTTTAGTACTCATGCGGGGTAAGTAGTATTTAAGAGCACGCTGTTGCGATTGAAAAATAGCTGTTTGCCCATTTGAGTGCGACAAGCTTACTTGGCGCACGCTTATGTCTTTCGAGTGCAAAAATTTTACTTGGCGCACGCTTACGTCCTTTGAGTATTAATTGGCGCACGCAAATTATACTTAGCACACGCAAACTATCCTTGTCGCACGCAAATTCGGACTACCAACCTTTCGGTTAATAGCCGAACGCAAAACTGTCAAGTTGACATTACAAAGTTTATATTTTTATTTCAGTTAATATTTTTAGTCTGGACCCCTGTTTTATGCTCGCGTTTATTTCGCATTCGCAATAAAAAATAGTATGTGCAACCCGTGCGATGTTGTCGTTTGCTCATTTGAGCCAACTTGCCAACTTATCGCACCAGTTGCACCATATACTTATAATTTATTTATTATTAATTATTTAAACCGCAACAACAAAATTTTTCCTATTTTACAGCATTTATAACTTAATTACACTGTTAAAAAATTTATGTTTTATTTATCTTTGTCTAAAATATTCGATTCATGTAGGGCTTCATGGGCTAAGTGCCTTTTCACTTCGACCTTTTCAGATCCTTTGTGTGTGTGCCTTCATGTCCTGTCAGAGTTCTCTACCTAGTTAGGTCCTTGTTTCTAAACTTCATTGGTCAGAACTTAAATATTTTAGAAATTAAAAGATTTGTAGTTTTTCTCTAGTATTGTTAAAATTCATAGCCCTGTCATACCTTTGAAGTAGCACAGCATGTGTTCAGAGGTTTTCTTATTTTTTTTGACAAAACCTGCATAACATTGTGTTTCCCAGACCAATGTGTTTTAATCTAAAAAGTAAAAAAACATATTTAACAGTTTTTTAAAAAAAAAATTTGAAATCTTTAATTTTTCAATTGTTTACGGGTTTGTAATTTTTGCACATTTTTCTTGGTATTACGGCAAATCATTTATTTTACTTTAAAGTGTTATAAATATCATTAATTAAAAAAAAATTACCATCAATAATTAATACACCGTAGGTAATAAACAAAAACATTTTAATACTTTAAAGTAAGCGCTAATAATTTCCATTGTTTGTTATGAAGGTTTTTGCTCCTGTAATAGAAGTTCCTCATGATGGCGCAATAATATCTGAAGTAATGTATAATACTGTGAAAGATGGAAAATTCAATAAAGTACCAGTGTTAATGGGACTAAATTCAGAGGAAGCTTTGTTTATAGCACAAGGTAAAAAAGTGTTATTTTTTTTTAAAATTATCAACTTATATGAAAGTTAAGTTACTTATTACATTTCATGTATACATTTGCTGTATTCAAAAAAAATCTTGCATTGTATTTAAGGACAGTTAAAATTATGCAATTTTATAGTTAACCAATATAATTATTATTCTACTAAAATATTTATTAATAAACGGATATATATATATTTAAAAAAATTTTTATTTAAGGTCAATTTTTTAATATAAATGCAAAAAGACGGTTCAAGTTAGTATTACCATTATTTATTAATGTTTCGACTTACTCAGCCTTTTTAAAATATATTGACAACTAAAATAAAACTATCTTTTCACTTAAATATTTAGTACAACAAAAAAATCTTATTTACTCACCTTAAACGTTAAATAATTAAAAATATTCATTAAAATGTACAAAGTTAAGAATTTTGTCAATAATTTAAAACATTTTAATTTATTACCAAACAATATATATTTACAAAAGCTTATCTACTAATAAACAAAATATTACCTTATGCCATGAAGCAAATCAGATGCTGTCCAATAATTTTTCAAAATTAAGATCAAAAACGCCAAAAAAATTAAAAAAAGTATTATAATTTATTAAATTCCGTGTAACGATTGCAATGGTGTTAACATTGGACAAACAAGCCAGTATTTGGAAAATAGGATAAAAGGACATAAATATGATAAAAAAAATCCAACAGCTCTAACTTGCGACGAAAACTCAAAAAACAAAAATTATAGGGTCGGAGCAAAAAATAAAAAAGGGAAATTTTAGAATCAATAGCCATCCAAAAAATATAGCATGCCATTAACAATAAAAAGGATCTAAACAACCTTAGTAAAATTTACCTATCAGTATTGATTTTAAAGTGTATAAAAGTTGTAGATTAGCTTTTTTAAATGTATATTGTTTTGTGAGAAATAAAAATGTTTTATGTTATTGACAAAATTTTTAACTTTGTACATTTTAATGAATATTTTTAATTATTTTACGTTCAAGGTAAGTAAAAAGATTTTTGTGTTGTACTGAATAGCTAAGTGAAAAGATCGTTTTATTTTAGTTGTAAATATATTTTGAAAAAGGCCGAGTAAGCCGAAACGTCAATAAATGATGGTAATACCAACTTAAATCGTCTTTTTGCATTTATATTAAAAAATTAACCTAAAACCAAGAAAATTTTTAAATAAATATATACTGAAAAGGTCAAACAAAGTATCCCTATTCTTACATTTTTTTTGTTAGATTAAGCATTAAAAACTGTATAAACTGTAAAAACGTCAAATATTTATTAGGCAATTTTTTTTTCAAATTTGACTTTGCCAATGAATTCAGCATAGTCATAAATGAAAACACCTAAATATTTATAAAACAAGCCGTGTGGTGTCATTGTTTACCCGATAGGTACAAAGTTTACGCTATTTATAAATTTTGATTAAGGTATGTATTTTATAAAAAAAAAACAATGAATATTTTTATTCTGTCGAAATTGTTGTTGGCGTTGAGCATTGGTTTTCGGTATTTTATTTGAAATCTGACGTTTGCACTATCCATACACTTTTGGACTTTTGAACACATGATTTTACTTTTGTATCCCTATAATTTAAATAGTAAAATAAATGGTAAACACTTAATCACATGTACCATAAACGAATGTAAATAGTAAATACTTTTATCAAGTTAAACAATTTTATCAACTCACTTTTTCAAATCTTTATTACACATATTTGCTGCAATTTTCATTTTTTAAAACTTAATTGCAATAATAAAACAATATTTACGTATGATCTAACACAAAAACATAAATAACAAATGCCTTTTCACAAAATTTCCACGTGTCTGTACAACCCTGTATTGAGGTTACATAATAATGAATTATAGTTTAAAAAAACTAAAAAACACGCTTTTAGAGTTAATCAAACTAAAAAGTATAAATAATTCTTAGCATAAAAATAAAATTACTGACGAGAAAATTAATGTCACTATTTGTTTATCATACAAAGCACCTCACGCTTTTAGAACAGTGATATTAATTTTCTCTAAACTATTACATTTACCAAGAAAATTATCTGTCACCGTTTTGATATGCTAAACAATTTTAAATAGTATTTCGCTAATAAAAAAATTATGTGTTGAATGGTAAAAGCACAAAGAGAATGCGTCGGCCAATGATGGAACCCGGACCGCCCGCGTGACAGGCGAGCATTCTACCAGTGATCCAGCGATGAACTATGTTAATATTTGTTTTGAGCACATGCGTAATTCACGCACTAGTTTTATCTCTCTTACTCTTATGCAAAGAATCCCATTTCGTTACGTGACGATTTCTACTAAATCGCACTACGCGTAAGCTGCGTTAAGGAACATCGTTCCAAAAATATTTATTAACAACAAAGTTATAAGAGCATTAATTATGCAAATAAAGTATTTGAATCTATTTTTTACGTAGATTGTAGACAAATTTTAAATCTGCCAACTTGGTAAATATGATTTCCAACAATAATGCAGTTGAATACTAAAAATCGATATCCCATTCCTTTCAAAAGTTCCAACTGCTGAAAATGTGGTAAAACGGTGTTGGTAAAATTAATTTATAAATGAATTGGCAAACACTCTGTATACCTTTAATTTTTTTTAACAGACTGCAATAAAAATTAAAACAAAACTTCTAAAACTAAAGCAAAAATACATTTTAATAATTAATCAGTTCCCAATCTAATGCTAAATGTATGTGACTTCGATTAATCCTCCATTTACTTGCACACATTTATCATATCGCTTACGAATTTGTTGAATAGAATTTTGATTTCTTGTGAAATAATCTCAGCACAAGTCTGTTATATATAGAGTGTTTTCCAGTTCATTCATAAATAAATTATTTCTAACACCGGTTTACCATATTTTCGGCAGTTGGAGCTTTTGAATGAAATTAGATATCAAAATCTGATTTTTAGTGTTAACTGCATTATTGTTTAACATTATATTTGCCGTTAATAAATATTTTTTTATAAATTTTTGGGTTTATATTTATGACTATTCTGAATTCAGTGGCGAAGTCACAAAAATTAATTTATTTCTTTGAAATGACCACCAACGGACCTCTTTCGGGCTGTTGCACCTCATCAGCATAGGGTAGGTTCCGCAAACTATTAACGCGTTTGCAGTTCGAAGAGATACATTGATACTCCTCAATTTTCTTGTTCATATATAAAATGCTGAACGCAGACACGGGAGCTCAGGAGCTTTTGTTCTTCCTTCCTTCCCTCCTAATCGTAACATCTTTACAGATGTGTTGTGACCCATATTAACGAGGTTCAATGTTTTGGATGGCTCTCTTGACTGCAACCCGCCATTTCTCTCTATTAGATGACATCTAAATCGATTTGGTGATCGGTCACGCCTTCTGTTATCTTTAGGTTTTCCCTGTACAATAAGCCTCTTCATATGTTTACTCCGACTAATGTGTCAGAAAAATCTAAGAATTCGAGAGTACACGATACTGGACAAACGTTTTGACGGACATATTTCTTTGTTCTATGTACGATCCAGGACACTCTCAACAATCGCAGCCACGCCCACATCTCAAATGCATTAATCCGACGACGATCTACTTCTTTGACAGTCCAAGATTCTAAAGCATTTCGAAAGACCGAAAATACCAAGGTACTCACCAGATTGATTTTAGTCTGTTTTGTGATATTCCGATCCCTCCATACTTTATTTAACTGTGTCATTGCTGACCTAGTAAGCTGAATACGCCGTGTTTTTTTGTCATCACATCCCGCGGTGTTTTCTATTAGGGCTCCAAGATAGACGAAACTGGTGACAACTTCACAGTGTCCAAAAGTCCCAGTTTCAGGGTAATTGTTATGTTTTCTATCAATAATCATAATTTTGGTTTTATTATAATTTATGTTTAGGCCGCAAAGAGCACTGACATCTTTAAGTCTCATTAAAAGTTCCAAAATTTCTCTCTGAGAGGCAGCTATCAAGGTCGTATCATTGGCAAACCTTAAGTTAGATAATTTTGCGACGCCAATATTTACTCCACCATGCCAGTCCTCTAGAACCTGTCTCATAATAAATTCACTATAGATATTAAAAAGAAATGGCGAGAGAACACATCCCTGTCTCACACCCTTGCATGTGGCACCTTCATCAGACAAGCATTTATCAACCATAACCTGTTCAAAATTTTTATTATATAATTGTTTCATAAAATATACTATATGGCCTGGGACAGCCATTGACAACAGAATAGACCACTGCTTTTCCCATTGTGCGTTATCAAAATCTTTGCTATATTTTTGTTCTTATTTATATATAAATATATTAGATATTTTTTTTTATTTACAAATAACCCCTTTAACCCCTTGGATAATTAGCGGTGGAATTACAGTCATAGTTTGTTGCCTAAATTCAAATCATTTAAGAACATTATGATATTATTTATTATTATTATTTATTATTTATTATTATTTATTATTATTATTTAACATTTCCTTAAAGTCATGGGATATACGAAACGTGTCTCTTTGTATCTAAAACATGGGACATTGTACTATGATATGTTTCACAAATATCAAATAATGGTTTATTTTGACCAGATAACAGAAATTTATGGGTGAGTTTTGTGTGTCCTAAGCGAAGTCGAGCCATCAGCACCTGCTCTCTTCTGTTCATCAATGTGTTTTGCCATGGTCCAATGTTTAGTTTGATTTCCCGGAGTTTTGAATGTAAGGCTAGCCACTGAGTATGCCGAATATGCAGTAATTTGTGTTTTTGTGTTACATGTATATAATATTCATTAAAGTTCCATTGTAAAATAGAGAATTTTATTAATTTGTTGAGAGAAATGAAAATAATAGATGAGTAAAGTTGATCAAAGGAATTACTTTGGGGTTCTTGTGATTTTAATTGTCTCTGCAGTTTTTCCTTAATTTTGTGCATCTAACTTTCAGACTCCTGTTGTCAATGTGACAGTGTATCTTGATTAATAATTCAATGAGTCCAGGCGTGTCTTCTGTGTAGTCTTTGAATACGCTCAACGCGTCTTTTGAGCCGAACGTATTTTCAAGAAGGTTTTTAAGTTCTGCTGCATTTATTTTTGAATTTTATTATGGGACAAATGATTTATATCTTTGACTTAATGGCAAGTCTTAAATTTTAGATATGAACAAATGGAATAAACAAGTAAAGGTTTACGATAAAGATCCTGGTACATTAGTAGATAACGATATGTATATAAACGATGAAAATGAAAAAGTTACAATAGGAAAGAAAATAAAAAATATTTATATAGCTGAAGACGAATTATTTGCAAATAATATTGGAAAAGCAGTACAGGTAATTTAACTTTTTTTTTAAATAAAATATATACCTACAAAGTTATCCAAGGTACCCAAAACCAACCAAAATGACTAACTTGAAACGCTCACCGGAAAAAAAAGATAAACAAAGCCAGATTTATTTTCTGGAACATCGGAAGAGTATGCGGCAAGTTATGTGGTATAAAACCCAAACATATTTATTGGATTTATTAAACAATAATAAAATCAATGGACTCGTATGGATCAGTAGTCTGGGGGACCAAAAGGATGCAACAGACAGCTAAAACAAAGCTTACTTGCTTGCTGGCCACAACCATTATTTTGGACTGGGCAAAGATAAAAAGGGTAACGCACTGTTCTAATGTACCAAGGTTGACATATTCAAAGGCATTTTTACCGAAACCCTCAAAAACACAACCAAACAGTTCCTGGAATGTGGTAGAAATGACAATTTCTAACGGGACTACTTACAGGACATTATCGTCCAAGATAACGCATCACAAAAAGATAGGTCCAAACTAACAAACATACTTTTGGTTTTGTTGCATGGGACCTACCGATTTCAAGAAAATCTTACCTCATACAACCATAAACTTCGCAAAAAAAATTGAACGACTGGGGTTGATCCGCCCAAAATACGGATCTAGAGAGCGAAAGAGGCTTAGCCCCAATAGGGGCGTTTTGGCCGCCATATACAAAGTGAGTTTTAAGTATGGAACGCCTTAATTATTACGAAAGATGTAAACGTAAATGTAAATACCACTGTAGGATCGGCCATTTCACAAAACCCACAGAAACCAAAATTTGTAAAAATCGTGCTAGTCGTTTCCATAATAAATAAAATTCACTGTGTATATATAAAATTAATAATTTTTTTAATCTTTTTACTAATAAAATTTTAAATAATTATAGTATTTTGGAGACAACAGATTTATTAGACCAATAATAAAATTTGGAGAGCTACTATCAAAACACGTCCAGTTGTACTTTTATCAATTTTCATATCATGGTGAATTAGGAGCAAATAAAGTATCCATACCAGGTTAATAATAGTTAAATGATAAGTATTATATAAATAAAATTAACGGATTTTCTAGGTATTGGTAAAGTTACGCACGCTGAGGATCAGAATTATTTGTGGGCTATACATGACAGTTACAAATCATTCCCCGAATCTGATAAAATAACATTACAAAGATATATTAAACTGCTTGCTAATTTTGTTAAATATCTGTAAGTTCATTTAAGGATTTATCTTAAAACTTTTTATTTTTACTGTACTTGTTTAAATGTATTAATTTTTAGGGTATATTGTGTTTTATAATTTTGTAAAACTATTTTTTAACAATTTTAGGAATCCAACACCTGTTCCTGATACTTTATTTGAAAATGTGACGTGGCCAAAGGCTGACAGTCACAGTTTTTTCTATCTTGACATTGATGAAAAATTAACAATTAATAAAAACCCTAGAAATTTTTCTTACGAAAAGTGGGTAGATATTTTTAAAAAATATGTCAAAGAACCCTATATTTCTTACTAAATGGAGGAATTTATGAAAATACAAAATATTTAAGATAGACTCTGGTATTACATTACTAAATAACAAAATTTGAAGGGTTTTTTTGGCCCAATTGATAATAATTTCTTTCAAATGTAAATACAAAATAATTAAATAAACAATCAAAATTTGCTGGTAATTTCTTATTACACTAATAAAGAAAAACGTAAACTAGTAATGGAAGAAAAAGTCACCAAATTGTTTTACTATTTATATTTTTGTTGTTTTTTCTTTGTTAGAAATTTAAAATACATTTTACTTTATTGTTATTAACGTACTAGCTTCTAACGACTGCTTCGTCTGCATGGACTGTAAAGGTTTGATTGTAAAAAAATATAACTAACCAATTATCGCATTTGAACGAAATAAGAAAAGATAAATTGAAAAATATTGCTGATAAGAATAAGTCAAGCATTTATAAAAAATATTTAAAAAAATATACCCAGAAGTACTCAAGCTAGATATAAATGGCGGTTGTTGGTTAAAAGAATGACTATAAAACATTAGAAAGATTAAACACACATAAAATATATAACTAACAGACTAAAAATATATTATAATACAATACTATCTTAATTGGTTAATTTTATAATCTACCCCCCTCGTCAGTAAATATGGCTATATATTTAAAATGTTTCTGAACCGTACCTTCTGCCGGCCCGAGTTATACGTTCAGAAACAGATGTAGAAACAAAAACAGATGTAAAAACAGAAACAGGTGTAAAAACAGGAAGAGGTGTAAAAACAGGAAAAGAAATAAACATTTCATCTTGAAGAAAGCTGGTTTTCCCGATTAATGGATACTTTTGTCGGTTTATCACGAATCTTTAAAGTGACCGTTCTTTCATCGCGAAATTTCGTGAGGTCTAGTGTATGGTGTCTGGAGTTGTTGTTGTAAATCTTCAATTTGCCGCTAAAGCCCCTAATTTTTTCCTCGTAGAACGACGAGCAGATCCGCATTACATAACATGTTAAGACGAGGTTATAGATTGATTGTATATTGTAGGGGGGTCGTGAAGGCTATGCTGCTTCTCAAGCACTTCGACCCATTAGATCTTTTGTGCATAACCCTTAATCTATTCGAGGCCCGGGATTTCGATACTTTGTACAAAGTTTATTAGATTCCTGGGGGCTAAGTTTCTGACATCGGAGGGCTTTAGGAATGCCCCTTCCAGAAACGTGATCCTCTTGCTAAAAAGCGCTGGGCATTCGCAAAGCAAATGTTTTGCAGTTTCAGCGAAGTTCTCGCAGTAGCGGCAACTATCATTCTCTGTTTTGCCCAATTTTTTACAGGTGATACCTCAGAAGGCAGTGTCCAGTGAGGGATTCCCGTCACCAGTTTTAAGCCTTTTTTGTCCAACTCGAGAAGCTGTTTCATTTCATCTGTTTCCCAGCGTCAAACCTCTTCTTTTTAGTGAGCTTTTGAAAGTTCACAGATAGGTTCTGGGCCAGAAAATTGTGTATTTGCCTCTTCTTTGGCAAGGAAGTCTGCTTTCTCGTTGCCTTTAACTCCATTGTGACCTGGAACCCACATTAAAGTAACCTGATTGTTTGCTGCCAGTTGTCTCAGGGATTTTTAACAGTCCCAAGTCAGCTCAGACTCACAAGTGTATGACTTTAGAGATTATAGTGCTGCTTGGTAAGATGAGGTTATAATTTTGATTGTTGTTAAAAAACCCAAATTGCATTTCTTATTTATTCAGCAATGCGTTTTTTATTTATTTAGCAATGTGTTTCTTGTCGGGGTCACCAATATATAGAATATAAAGGTTAATATCCTATTTTAAAAATTACAATTTTTCATATAAATATAAAGACTTTGACACATATAAAATTTATAACTGACAGATTAAAAATATATATAGATTACTTGATTTTATAATCGCCACAGGAGCAAAGTGTCAAATAAATGTTGACCGTAATGAAGGTTGCAATTGGCCGACTACTGTTTTCGTTTTGGTAAAGGCGTAGGGCTTTAAAGTAGAATAAAAAGAATAAAAATGATAATAGATGATAATTAACTCGTTTAATAATAATAATAATGTTTATTAGCAACAAGAATAATTTTACAATACAATTTAATTTTTCTTTTTCAGTACAAATTCTAATAAACTTAAAAGCCACAAAGCCAATGGGCTTGTCAGTGGTATCAATTTTATTATGTAATAATATCATATATTATAATTATTGTTTATATTTTAATAATACTATAAATTAACTAATTTATACGGTAACAATAACTAATAGATATATTTTATTAACAACACTGTATGATTTTCTAATGGAGTTACATATTACACCACATTTCCAATATTTTCAAAATTATTTCTGCCAATAAAATGTTCATTAATATTTACAACTTTGGTCATGTTTTTAAATGATTCAGGGTTTCTACAAATTACCATTGGGGTAACTCAAGTAGCCTTACTTTTAACTTGGATAATCAATAAATAAAATACTTTTAAAATAATTAAACCGTAACAGACTTCTTGGGCAAAAATAAATTAAAATTCTAATGCCTATATTTAATTTGTGTTATAAAGTGTATGAAATATAAAATTACCAAAAACTTTTTATCGTAGGAGTAGGCAGAGACCAATTCCTTTCACTTGCTACGGTTCTTACACACATCTTTTGATTCTTTTACTTTTATCAGCGCTCCCATACAAGCTTGTCGGTTGTTGGTACTCTTGACCTGACCTTTCTGATCAAGATATTTTCGCCAAGGTCAACCTCTACCAACCTGCTCATTTTCACTTTCCTTATAAAAACGTTTTTGTCTTTTTTCATTCATTCTTGCTGCGTGCCCAAACTATTTAAGCATTCCTTTATCTATCTTTGTAACTATACCATTTTTTACATCACAGCGTTCACTTATCTTACTATTGTTTACTTTATCCATCAGAGTTACTCCAGCTATACTTAAACAAATATGACGAAGATAAACAGGTCTCTTTTGAGGCAAACATGGTTAAAACAAAATTTGGATATCTTTTACCAGATGAAACTGTTAAAGCAATTAAACCACTTTAAAGACACGCTGGTGATGATTGTCAAAGTATTATTAATTGGTTAGAAGAGTATTATTTAATAGAAAAACTAGAAGAATAATTTTATACGTGAGTGAAAACACCCGTACTGTTTTCATAAAATTATTGTTTGTTTCCAATAGAATTAGGTTTGTAATACATAGAATAGCACGGAGGGCTTGCATAATAGACTGCAAATTCTAGTTGGTGCTAATTATGTTGGACTTGTTACTATTATTTACAAGTTGCAGGGCATTGAAACGATGGACATCACACGAAATGATTTAGGAAAGAAATCTAATAAATTTGTTGACAAGAAAAACATAAGAATTCTTTGTTGACTGTTATAAGGTAGATCTTTTTTGTTATTTAAAAGAAATGTCTTACAATATATGGATTTAATTAATTTGTGTGAGCTTTGTGACTTTTTTAAAAAGAACATTATTTCAATTTGCTGTTTCATGAAGTATCATTTGATTACCTGTTATTTGATCAAGTGTGGTTTAATAATACGTAAAATAACGTTTCTTACACATACAGAGTGATTTATTAAGAATGGGCAATCTCTGAACTGAAGATACTACACACGAAAATATGGCAATTGAGCTTAAAGTTGGAGAGACTGTTAATTTGAAATTTCTTGATAATTTTGTGATTTTAAGCAGCATCGTCTTGAAAATTGGCAACTTAATGTTTTTTTGGATGAAAATGACGAATTTTATGCTGAATTTAGAACTATTCATACAGAGCGTTAGTTACACCCTGTTACTTAGGTAAATCACAACATATCTTTTTTGGCTAATGAGCTATGGCTAAAATGACCAGAAAAACTAAAAGGCAGTTTAATTTTTAATAAAATAGGTTTTTTTGTTTATTTCATGTAACTTCATTAGTTTTTGAGTTATTTGCATTTTAAATTTATTCCTTTAAATGACTACTATGCGGGGTAACAACAGTAAATACAACAAATAACAAATAATATTAGAAGATTCTTGAATTTTTTGTCGTAATTCTTCGATGGAATTAATTGTATCTTTGTAAATCATGTTCTTTATTTGTGACCATATTAAGAAGTCTAGAGGGTTTTAATCTGGATTTTTAGGTGGCCAAACAAATTCACTGCCACGCCCAATCCACCGGTAAGAAAAATGTTCATTCAGGTATTGCCGTAAAAAATGTGGCGGCGCCACGTCTTGTATCAACCACATGTTACGCCTTATGGCTAGTGGTTTATCTTCTAGTAGTGTGTTTAACTGTTGTCCAAGAAAGTTTAAATAGGGGGGCCCATTCATATTAAAAGGAAGTTCAAAAGGACCAATAAAAACGAGATATGACACCAAATATTTATCTTGAATTTATGCTGAAAATGTCGTTACTTTAGAGCATGTGAATTTTTGGAGTTCCACAAATGATTGTTTTTCCAATTAAAAACACCTCGTTTAGTAAACGTCGCTTCATCGGTGAAAAGGAGGTAATTAAAAAAATTCTAGTTTTCGTTTTGTTTATCTAGCATAAATTAAGCAAACTGTACGCGAACAGGTAAATCTTGAGGTAGCAGATTTTGGACAGAAGTATAGTGATATGGACGGAGATTTTCTTTTTTTAAAAATTTTCAGATAGACGATTGGCTTATTCCTGTTGCCGCACTTAACAAACAAGTACTGAGATCTGGATTTTCCGAAATACGAACTAAAATCTGTTCTTCATCTTCGACGTCAATATTTTTGTAGTACCATTTAAGCTTTTAGGACGAAAACACCGTGTTTCGCCTAGGCGGATATAAATTATCATTTCACAATTAACAAAATTCATGGAATGTTTAAAATGCAAAACCTGATAGAGTTACATGAAATAAACAAAAAAAAACTTTTTCATTTAAAATTGAACTGCCTTTTAGATTTTCTAGTTATTTTGTCCATAACTCATTAGGCAAAAAAGATGTTGTAATTTACCTAAGTAACAGGGTGTAACTAACGCCCTGTATGAATAGTGCTAAATTCAGCATAAAATTCGTAATTTTCATGCCAAAAAACATAAAGTTGCCAATTTTTAAGACGATGCTGCTTAAAATCACAAAATTATTAAAAAATTTCAAATTAAAAACCAACTTTAAATACCCTGTATCTAGTTTACCTGCAACATTTGTTTAAGACAGGTTTAAAGCTCAATAGCCATATTTTGGTTTGTAGTATCTCCAGTTTAGAGATTGCCCTTTCTTAATGAATCATCCTGTATATCCATATTTATATAATAAAACGCAATTATTTTTGAAAACTTTTAAAAAGTAAAAAAAGATAAATTCTGTTTAATTTACTACTTAAATATTTAAATTAAGCAATTAAAACGTTTTAATCAATACATTTTTTGGATAATCTTATCAAATGATAAAAAAGATTAACGAATACTTATTGAAAAATGCAGAATTTACATTTAAAGTAATTTTAAAAACAAATTAGAAGCAATGTTGATAATAACAATATTTATTTTAAGTGAAATATTTAGTGTGGGTATTTTTTTATTTTTTTAAATTTTATAATAAATAATTAATTTTATATAAATGATTATATATTTAAAAAACCTACCAGGTTTTAGGCAAAAATCCGGTAGTATCCTTTCAAAATGGAAAAGTTGAAGGAAGATACCATTCACCTCCCTCTATAAGTCCATTGGATTATTATGCATTTTTGGGCATTCCATTTGCTGCACCACCAATTGGAATTTTACGTTTTCAAGTAAGTTTTTAAAAATTCAAAAGTTCCCAAAAAAAAAATGTATTTAGGCGTACTTTATAATCTAATGTAATGGCAATGAATTCTTTGTGTGACAACTGTATCATACAACATAGTAGTAATAGAAATTAATAAATTTAGAAACAATTTAGTGTTTTTAAGTAAAGTTTTTACATAATCAGTTATTGTTATTTTATTTATTAACAATATTTTAAAATTGTATATACACGTTTAGTTTGGATGACAATGCATGGTTAGCTATGTGACTTCATTCTTAATCCAACGCTTAGAAATCCGAATAATTTAAACAATAAGCATCATCAAAGTTAATGTTATTTTAAATGGTTCACTGTTGTCTTTAATTAAATTTACGATTTGAATTATGGATCAATCAACTTATATTTTAAATAAGAAATATTTTTATATATACTTAGCCATTACTTAAACTCATGCAATACTAAGAGGGGACCAATTTTGTAATTTTTCAAATAAAATTTAATTGGTAATAAAATTTGGGAAATTATTAATTTAAATACTTTTTTTTTAGCAAATTTTTTCTCTCGACTGTAGAAAATGATTCAAAATTTGGGACATTATTTCCTAAACTGAAGCTAGTTTAAACTTCTTTTTTTTCTTTCTAGATATTTTGGTTTTTCCAAATTTAAAAAAAAGCAAAATTAATTTTCGAGTGAAATTTATGCAAGCTTTTATTTTTAAATAAATTGTGATCGCACAATGATTTAAAATGAAATGTTGAGTTCTCTCTTTCCTTCTTATTACTTGAACCATATTTCCAAATTCCTGCATCATTAATGAGTTGGTTTTAAGGCCTTAGCTTCTTATAACAAACATAGTCAAGATTCCTGGTTTAAATGGATTTCCTCCTCCCTTCCCCACCAAAAAAAGCAAATTGGAAATTGGTTAAATGAGTTTTTTCGAAAAAGAAAAAACGATTTAAGAAATAAATCAAGATTTCATTTATTATAAAAAAAATATGTATTTTTAATAATATAATAAACACCTGGTACTAGGTACATAACATATTGCAAATTTTGTGAGGGTGAAGAGGGTTGGTACAATAATTTTTGGCCCTGCCTTCACAGATACACACTCCTATGATTTTTGGCCTGTCGACAATAAAAACCAAATCACCAAAGTAAGGCAAATAGGCTTCATGCAGAATCCCGCCTTACTTTAATAGTGTTTTTTGTTGAAATTTATTTTTCGCAGTATACACACGGAAAATAGGTTGCAGTTTTCGATTTTATTCCATGAACTCGGGATTTGTGTCTCGTTAAATTCTGCTTATGACAAAATTATGCATGACAATTTTCACATTTGTAATCCATAGTTAACGGAGACACTATACGGCTATACAGGAGCAAAGAATACATCACAATGGTGTATACTGTGACAGGAGTGTAATAAAGGCGGAAACCGGAAACGTCAGCAAGTCATATGATCAGAACATCCAATAACGTTCAAGTTGGCAAACCCTTATTCGCGAGTTTTGGACGCTTCTCAAATAAAAGGGCTTGCTGAGAAGAACTAGAAAAAAAGAATGTCACTTTAAATTCAATATGGCGGACTTAAAAGATGGCAGATTAAGCTTTTTATGCTTTCTTACAATATGGGTATCAAATGAAAGGACTTGCTAAGAGTCGAAAGCTAGTTAAACTCCGTACTCAAATCTGTCCGAAATTTTGGTGTACTAGGGTTTTCGATGTCCTTGATTATGATATTTAAGTCAAATTGTTCGAGTCTCTAGCATCGGTTAGTTAACTTTGATTTGGGTAATTTGTTGAGATAGACGTTAACAGCATTGGTTTGCAATCTGTCCAGGAGAAGGAAAACTCGAGAAGTTTATTTTCTTCTTTAAGGGCACTTAAATAAAAGCGTGTTTTAAATTTTTTTTTCCATTAATTTATTTCAATTATATTTATTCAAAAAAAAACAAAAGTCAAGGTTTCCTTAAATTTTTTACAAATTATTTTAACAAACGTCCAAATTCACAAATACATTGAAAACATTTTGTTTAACATTGAAATTTAGTAAAAGTCCAGCCTTCTATAAATAAAGACTTCTTATTAAAATTACATCTCCAGGGATACTCTTTCTGGGGTCACCATTTTGTCAGTAAAGTGCCAATATATTCAAATATAGTTGTATAATATTCTGATAGATTTTTGAGAAGTATCAGCATTATATAAATAAATACAGTAAATTTACAAATTTATGCGAAAACATTCAGTGGGTGATTACCCGTATGAAATTATGTTGAATGTTTCCTATAGCAAAATTTTTTCCTTTCGAAATTCCACCCCTTAAAGGTGGTGAGTAAAATTAGGTTTTATTTTTTTTTCCAAAGTTTGGTATCGATAAAAACTTGAAATTTTGTAATTTCCGTGAACTCGCAAAGGACTTACCACCAGTTTTTTTTCAATATTCCTGTTACATAATAAGGGGGTGAAATTATCATTCCTTACCTTATTTAATATTAAATCTTTGTTTTAAAATTTAGTTTTGTTAATTAAAAATATAAACTAAAATCGTTGTTTGTTAAAAATCTTTTCTTAGTTCTAAAGTTTTTTCCCAGAAACAATAGATTCGGTGAAAAAAAAAAATACAATATCATGATTTTATTCTTTATTAAATAATGAACCAAGTATTAAGAGTGAAAAACAGTAAAAATGAAAAATGCAAGAATAAAATATAGTTCATAATAAATGTTGGAAATGACCGCCCACAGTCAAAAAATAAAAAAAATTAATTCTCACTACCTTTTCGGGGTGATATTATGAAAGGGGGTGGGCTGAGGAAATTTTGTAGAGGAAAAGATCCATCATAATTTCATATAAACAATCACCTCCTGAATTTTTTGCGCATGAATTTAGAAGCACCCTGTATATCTAATCAAAATCAGAACTACATGCATCGCTACCTTACGGCATATTTAAGAAAACCACTGCTTTATTTAGTTTTACCAAAATTTAAAGAACTACATTTTATTAATGTACCTATAATAGGTGCTTGCTTCATAATGGTTGTATTTAATTGCAAAAACCTATGCCATTATTGCTAAATAGAATATATACCTACCAATTTTTTGGCCTAATCGTAAACTTTTAAATACAATAAAATTCATGAAAATCAATCTATCAGTTTTTGCATTCTGCACATCAAACAAACAATTTAAAAATTAGTGATATCGTAACCTTTTTGTAAATATCTTTACATGTACAGGCATGATTTTTTTACAATTTTATAATAGTGGAGATTTACAAACAAAACTTTAATAATCGAAATAAATAAAATAGGGACCATTATTTTATAACGTATTTTGTTCAAAAATTTTAGCCTCCGCAACCTGTGAAAAACTGGACGGGAATTTTACAAGCTACCAGTAATTCTGCAATGTGTTATCAAGTGGGAGTTTTAAAAAAACATGCATCAGAGAATTGCTTATTTTTAAATGTTTATACTCCAGTCGTAAGTAAATTTACAAAATAATTGCGTCTTGTTAATATGTACAATTTTCCAATAAATATTATTTTTTATTATCTCATAGGTTATGTGTATATATGCTTTTAAATTAGATACAAATTACATTTATACCGAATGTCTTTGTTGTAACATTCCCACACCACATCTTGGTTGTCTTATTAAGTTTAAATTTAAAATTATAAACGTTTTATACAGACCTAATGTACCCTAGAAAAATTATAATAATATTCCACCGCACACAGACCTAACTTTTAAAACTTAAATTAAACATTCTATATTTAACTTAAAATTTAAATTTTACGTACAATATCCTTTAATGAGGTATAGGTATCAAAAATAACCTTATTTAACCATACCTACTTACTTACATACATACATGTCACGCTTTTTTTTACTTAGGGGTAGACAGAGACCACTTTTTTTCACATGCTACGGTTCTTACACACGTCTTTCGCTTCTTCTACTTAAATCACCGCTTTTATACATGCTCCTAGGTTGCTAGTACTCTTGACCTTGCCTTTCTTTAAAACAATTTCGAGATACGTTCACCTAGGTCGACCCCTACCGACTTGTCCATTCACATTCGTCAATCTTCTATCCAACCTTTTATAATTTTTCTACTAAACCGAACATTCATTACCATACACAAATGTAGAAACCAGCAATTCTTTATGAACAGTAAGCACAAGTTCTTCTCGTATCTGGACAAGCCGTAAGTGACCAAATATGGTTAGTATACCTTTTTTAAAGTTTTTTATAAATTGTTTAAATATTAATTAATTAAAACATCTATTATAATGCGTTGAAACAATACAGCTGAGACGTCTGGTGTAATAAAAACTACAATAAATAAATAATTATTATTTTTAATTAACCATTTACAGTATCCATTTACTTCCAAGCAATAATGTATGTCATCTTCAAAAGCTCGACTAGCAATTACTTCATCATTTACCTGCTCCTAATAGGCGACGAATGTGGTACCTACATGACAGGGCATTTCACCATACCCAACTGATCAATGCACATTTAAATAATAAATTTCCCGGATGATTGATAGGTAGAGAATTATCCCATAAATGGCCACCTCGTTTACCAGAGCTTACAAAGATGTATTTTATTTTGGGGGCTTACGTCAAAGAACAAGTATACAAAACACCCGCGACTACTACATATATACATACATATAGTCACGCCTTTTTCTCATAGGGGTAGGCAAAGACCACTTTCACTTGCTACGCTTCTTACAAACATATTTTGCTTTCATTACTGCTCTCATAAATGCTCGTCGGTTGTTGGTACTCTTGACCTGGCCTTTCTTCAAAACAATGTTGATCTGATCGAGATATGTTCTCCGAAGTCGACTTCTACCGACTTTTCCAATCACACTCGAATTATAAATTTGTTTCGTCATTCTTCCTTTATCCATTCTTTCTACGTGTCCAAACCATCCAAGCATTCTTTTATCTATCTTTGTAACCACATCTTATTTTACACCACAGCGTTCTCTATTCTCACTAATTTTTACTATATCCAACTGAGTCACTCCGGCTATACTTCTCAGACTACTCATATCCGCAGCATTAATCCTATTTTCATGCTTCTTTTGCCAAACCCAACATTTACTACCATACATAAGTGTAGGAACCAATACACCTCTATGCAGAGCCAGACGAGCCTTTTTTAAAACTTTCTGGCTATTCATAAAGCTATGCAGTACCCCATATCTTAAAATATTCTAGATATGTGTATCGACGCAAATACAACAACTTTTATTTAAAATATTTTTTCGTATTTTTTATCCAAAGTTATTACACTTCCACACTAATGGGCCACCCTGTATAATGTCAGGCATGTAGTCCTACCTTATTTTTAAAATCCTTGCAGAAATAAGCCTTGGTTACCAAAATAGATATTTTATTATTTTATGCAGTTATAATGAAATGAAACAGTATTTCTTAGGAACCTTCATCTAATAAAAACCTTCCAGTTTTGGTATTCATATATGGAGGCACTTTTAGACGAGGACATGCTTTTAATGGTTATAAAGAGCCAGCTTTTCTAATGAAGGAAGACATTGTCGTTGTAACTTTTAACTACAGAGTGGGACCATTTGGTAAAGTTTTGTTTATACAAAAAAAAAGATAATTTCTATATAAATAAAGCAGATTATAAGTGCAAATATAACACCTAATAACTATAATTTTCACGACTATTGGCAAAAGTTTAACTTAATAAAAAGTAAGTTTTGTCTGTAAACCAAACAAAACAGTAGTTTAAAAATTTCTTTCGTAAGTTTTAAAAAATACACATGTATTGTTTATTATTTTTTAAAATATCTACGGGTAGTCAGAAACATACTATAAAAAATTTGCAATCAGTAAAAAACAAATTTATTTTCATAGTATTTTATTAGGTAACGTATTCATTGAGTAAATTTAATTAAATAATTTTAGGATTTTTATCTACTGAAGACTCGGTAATTCCGGGAAATATGGGTCTCAAAGATCAACAATTTGCTCTAAAATGGGTCCAACAAAATATAAGGCATTTTGGAGGTGATCCACAAAAAGTGACTCTTATGGGTCAAAGTGCTGGATCTGCTTCAGTTACATATCAACTTCTTAGTCCTGGATCAAGTGGTTGGTAAATATTATTTAAAAAAATACAATTTATACAGTGCTCTTGAGATAATAAAAATTTTAAAGAGACTATTTTTTACGATAAACAAAAAAACATATTTCAAACAATAATTGAAAAGAAAGAAAGTAAGCCATACGTCGACTAGAAAAGTCACCCTTTCAGTCCTGCTACCGACTTTCGATTTGGTCTATCCATGTTTAGATTTTTATTGTTTTGATTCCAAAAATATGTTAAAATTAATTAGTTTATCTAGATCAACAAAACCTCGTTAACATCAGGTTGTTTAAGACGTCATATGGGACAAAAAACATATGAGCATCGGCAATAAAGTTCGAAACCCAGATTGTGCTAAATGAAAATCCAGATGGTAAAGGACAATCGCAAGACCAAAAATATGGAATAATGGTTGAACATCTCTATCACAGAAAAATCAATAACAGTGACCAGCCTTCGAAATAAATAGACCAAAAGGTCTTTACACAGAATAAGAAAAAGAAGAAGTTTATGTGCTACAGAATTTTAAATAAAATTAAAGTTGATTAACGTAAAACAATTATATTAATAAACTACCGAAGAAATTCCTGTAAATAGTAATATTCGACAAGGAGATTCCCTTAGCCCCTTATTCTTTAACATCGTTATGGACGAAATAATAAAAAACACTTGTAACCTGAAATGGTATAAAATGGGGAAAAAAGACGTCAAAATCCTATGCTATGCCAATGATGCTGTTCTGATTGCAAAAAACGAAGATGACCTACAGATATTACAGAGATTCAAATTTAGCACAACGGCAAAAAGTCTAAAAATGAAGATATCTGCAGCAAAGACGAAATTCATGACCACTTCAAAAAGACCTATCAGATGCAAACTGATTGTGGATGATAAAATTTTACAACAGAAGATGAAATTTAAATACTTAGGCATAGAAATATTAGAATACGGTGACATCGAGGTGAAGGTAAGAAACCAAGCGGCAAAACCAGCACTAACCTCAGCTTACTTGAACGATACAAACAAATATATCGGAATCGAGACCAAATCCCGAATTAACAAGTCGGTCATTCGACCTATATTAACATACACAGCGGAAACTAGACCAGATACATCAAACACAAAGAGAATATTAGAAACCACCGAAATGAAAATAGTGCGCAGGATCACTGGAAAAACACTTTTTGACAGAGAGAGAAACGAGGACATTAGAAGAACATGTAAAATTGACAACGATTATAAATGTATACTGGGAAGAAAGAGAGAGTGGAACGAACACATAGACCGGATGAATGACGACAGAATGGTCAAAATAACTAGAGACAAGTCGCCATTAGGGCGCCGAAGTGTTGGAAGACCCCGCAAGAGATGGAGCGACAACCTTTCTAATAATTAAACGGCTGAGGATACGAAGAAAAACAAGCAAATTGCTTACATTAAAGAAGGAACAAGAAGAAAAATTATATTAATTTTTTTATCGTGGTTGTTTTAATTGACACAACAGATGTTTCATTTTTTAAAAGTTTCATTGTTTAAATGAACGACATTTACTTTTTTACAATGAAATATATTTAAATGTCGATATTTATATGCTATTATATGTTGTAAATATTTCAGAGATTTTGGTTGAATATAATAAAATTTGTTTTCAAATAACCCCATGGGACAAAGTCTGGGATGTTAAATCCGGTAGCTAAGGTGGCTACTTCATCATCAACTTACTTCTACCTATCCAAATAAAGAAAAAAGGTTTATTTAAAATTTATGCAGGCAAAAAAGTGTGAAGGTACTTTTTCCTATTGAAATACAATCAAATCATACAGGCTTATTTTTTGGAAGTTCTAATTAGACGTTTTAGGGAAACTTGACATAATTAAAATCTGAAAATTTAAGGTAAAAGGTTTTCGGATATGCCAAATTGATCTAAAATATTTAGAGCCTTCAACTACTTCCGGTTATACTGGAAGTTAACTGTAACTTGCTTATTTTAACTAAAACACCCTGTATATTATTACGTATTTCGATAAATCTACTCTTGGAGATTCTCCTAATATAGGGTTTTGCTACCTTACACTTAGTGTTTTATGAGATACGACCATTTTTATCACGAAAAAGTGTCCGATATGACACCCTGTATCATTATAATTTATGTCAATTTAAACATGATTTTTTTCTAGTATTGTCTATTTTTAATAAATCAATTTGTTAATAAAATTATTAATATTGTACAGGGTGATTAAAAATAGATTACCCTGTATTTTATAACGTTGTTAGACAGAACTGTTACTGCTCTTTAAGTTTTGTACACAACTTCCTATATCTAAATCAAACCGTTATTTAGATATTCAACTTTTAAATTATGAAATGTGCGTTATTATTTTCTTTGCGGTTATTTAAAAAACACAATGAAAAATATTTAATTAAAATTTAATAATTTAAAATTTTAAAGTAAATGCTCAAAATCTTCTTTCTGTTGATGCAATTAAAATTATAGCAATATTTTTGTTTTTATGGTACAATAAACATAATACAAACTCATAATTAAAAAGTTAAATATCTCAATTATAGTTTGATTTAGGAACAGAAAGTTGTTGACGAAACTTAAAGAGTAGTAAAATTTTTGTCTTGTTAACGTTATAAAAGACCATTTAAAAAAAATGAGAAATCTTTAAATATGTGTTTTGAATTACCCCGTACAATAATAATAATTTTTTTAACAAAAAGACCAAGTTTATTAAATATATATTACTCAAAAAACATAATTCAGAAAAAATGTTTAAATTTACATTAATTATAATAATATAGGGTGTCAAATCGGACACTTTTTCGTGATAAAAATGATCATATCTCGTAAAACACTCGGTGTAAGATACCAAAACTCTATTGGGAGAATCCCCAAGAGTAGCTTTATCGAAATACGTAATAATATACAGGGGGTTTTTATTTAAAATAAGCAAGTTATAGTTAACTTCCGGAAGTAGTTGGAGGCTATAAATATTTTAGATTAATTTGACATATCGGAAAACCTTTTACCTCAAATATTCAGATTTTAAATGTGTTAAGTTTCCCTAAAACGTCTTATTAGAACTCCCAAAGAATCAGCCTGTATATGGTGATAACATGGGTGACAGGGCGCATTTTCCATTAAATATGATATACTAATTTAAATCGCATTATATATACATTTTTAAAATTTATTTATTTATTTACAAATAAATAAAAATAAGGTATGCCAATAAAAAATTAAAGAAATTATAGTAGGGGTGAGATGGCGTCTTTCCTAATAAGTCTTAATATTGCATATTATCTACCTTCATATGTATTTTTTGTTTTTCATAAAGTTAGTCCCTCTGCCAATACTTATGTACTTCCAAAAGCATTAAATATTGTTCCAAAACTCGTAAGATAACCTTCTATTAAATTCATCTTTATCAATCTGCTTCTTTCTTGCGACAGACTCTTTTGTCACATCTTTTCAACCTCTTATACTCATTCTGACTTTCTTTTTTTTTTTGATACTGCTTTTTAAACCTCTACACATATATTCTTTATATTCCATCCTGTCCCCCACCTTATTTCTTTTACACATCAACGACCTCTTGAAAACCACCACGAACCCCATTTACAGTTTCGCAGACGATAGCACCCTTGTCTCAACTTTCACATCCTATCGATCACTTTCGGTGAATGATACAAATAGACTCGGGCAGGAACAGGTTGATTTCATCAATGGAGATCTTAAAGCAATCGTCGAGTGGGGAACCAACAATCTTGTTCAGTTCAACGCCCAAAAAACACAAAGTGCCACGTTTTCCAAGAAAGTGAATTCCTCAAATCATCCCATTACAATGTCCGGAAATACTCTTGAACCAAGTCCCTTCATCTCGATTTTGGGAGTCACGGTGTCCAATAATATGTCTTGGCATGACCATGTTGCTAACATCGCAAAGTCGGCAAGCCGGAGGCTAGGTTTTCTGTGGAAAACCAGAAAGTTTTTTACTCCTGATTAACTGTTGACGACGTACAAGGCTCAAATCCGACCTCTACTGGAGTATTGCTCGCACATTTGGGGTTCAGCACCAAGGCATTCTCTTCGTCTTCTAGATTCCATTTAGAGAAGAGCCATTCGCTTGGTAAACAGCTCAACTCTCACAGATACCCTTCACCCTCTAGAACATAGAAGAAGAGTTGCAGACCAGTCATTGCTCTACAGATATTTCCATGGCAGATGCTCCAGAGAGATAAAAACTCTTGTACCACCATTGGCCACATTCGGCCGAAGAACTCGGCACGCTGATCAGTCTCACCCATTTACTCTCAAGATTGACACTACAAGGACCAATTTTCATCAAGAATCCTTCTTTTACAGGGCTACTAAGGAATGGAATAAGCTTCCAAAATCAGTTTTTCCAGAGAACTATGACCTGCAACTTTTTAAAAAGCGTGTCCACAATCATTTTCTTTCTATAATCCCTTCCCCTTCTAATAGTCGCAGTGTAGGCCGTCCGCGGACCACACGATAGGTGGCGACTATTTTCATAAAAAAAAAACTTACATCGTTTCCTTGTTATATATAAACCACACACTTTAATAGCAACATTCACGATTCCTTTCTTGAAAGGCTTTCATAATTATTCAACCTCACATGATTTATTCAAACTTTCAAATTTTTTCATGAATTTACTAACGAACTTCTCTTTTACACCTTATTTTTGCAAATTCTCAACTTTTATACGTTCTAGAATACCGATTGGTTCCTGCACACGATGCCACTACCGCTAGATATAATTTTATTTTAATTAATAAGTTAATTTAGCATGTATTAATTCTGTTTACAGTAAAATTTTTATTTTCGTTGATTATTTAGGTTTGTTTAGAGCCGCTATTGGCAATAGCGGTTCAGCATTGTGTACTTGGGCGCAACAAAGAAATGCAGCAGACATAGCTTATGGAATAGCTCAAGAAATAAATCCCGGATTCGGAAGAAACAAAACAACTGGGGAAATTTTGAATTTTTTGCAAAGTGTGACTGCATCGGCCATCGAGAAAACCGCTGATAAATATAGCGTTAGTAATTTGTTACTTTGCAAGTTAATAAATGTTTTTTTCGTCGACCTCTACAAAAAATGAAATTTTACGCAGACGCTTTTCGTCTGCAAACTTTTTTCGACCTATACGCCTGTGACAATAACTGTTATTTGCTTTTCTCAAATTAATTATTTACGAAATCAGCTAGATTTTACGTGGAATAAGACCGAGGTGTAAATATTAGTGTTCATAATAATCAAAAATTATGTAGTGATAGCGATATGGATATCAGTAACACTTCTCCAAAGCTGCGAGAATCGGCAACTATGGCCACGATGGGTTTACTCTTCCAGAAGTCACGAATTTTATACAAAAAACATTATAATACATTCAAGAACTGGCGTCAGAATGTTCCTCTGGCCTCTTTTTCTGGTAAAGCTGGCAATAATTATAAGTCATCAACGTAATGGTTAATGTACTAAATATGCTAAAATCCACATTAGCCATTAAGAGAAACCGCTAACATATCCAAATTTCCGAAACTTATTCTTCTTCTTTTGGTGCCATATCAGATCCCCCTAACGTTTGCAATTACATTGGCGAGTTGTTCGCGGTTTTCGGCTTATCTAAATAGTTGTTCGGCACTGCGTATTCCTGTCCAATCGCAAATGTTCTTCAGCCATGACATCTGTTTTCTTTCAATTCCTCGACTCCCTTCGATTTTGACCTTTATTATAAAGTTAAGCACCCTGTATTGGTCTCCTTTGAGAACATGCCCCAGGTATGATATCTTTCTGATCTTTATAGTGACAAATAACTCACAAACCGCATTTGCTCTATTTAACACTATTTCGTTGGTCTGCCTAGCTGTCCAGGGTATTTGAAGCATTCTTCTATGTTACCACATTTCAAACGCTTCCAGGCGTTTCTTTATCTGGGTTTACTTGTTCCGTGATATAGCAACCAAGATATTTGAATTGGGTAACTCTCTCAATTTTTTGTTGGTCTATCTGTAGGAAAGCATCGGCGTGCGGTTGGCGACTAAATATCATAAATTTTGTTTTAGTTACATTCATTTTTAGACCCATTTTTCTTTCTGTCGTGTTAACACAGTCCAACAATTCTTGAAAGCCCTGAATACTATCGCTCAAGATGGCCGTGTTAATTATTAATCAGTTCCCCGTTGATCTTTACTCCAAGGTTTTTATCTTACAAAGCCTGTTTGAAGATAACATCCGAGTAGATGTTGAATAATAGTGGGGACAGAATGCATACCTGTCTGACGCCTCGTTGGATGCTACACTAATTGGTCAGTCTTTCATCAATACGGGTTACTGCTTTCTGCTTCCAATACATGTTCTCTATAATTCTTAGATCTCTACCATCGATTCCCACGTTTCTTAATATGTTTATTAGTGTTTCATGTGGTACCTTGTCGAAAGCTTTTTCATGGTCTATAAAACATACATAAACATCCGCTGGTCACGGCACTTTTGGAGAAGTATGTTTAGGGCAAAAAGTGCCTCCCGGGTGCCTTGTGCATTCCTGAAGCCAAACTGAGACTTATTCAGATCCACCTCGCATCGACCCCTTATCCTTTCATGTATTATGCGGAGAAAAACCTTCAATGTATGACTCATTAGGCTAATTAATCTGTAATCGTCGCACCTCTATGCCCGCTGTTTTTTTAAAAGTGCTACCCGAAACTTATTGCATTTTTAAAAAACAAAGCGTTGGGAACAAAGCGAAAATGTTTTAATTTATTTTTTTTCCACCGTACAATAAAAAGGCCATAATTATACTTTTTCACCAGCGGCAGTTACTTTTATTTTTTCCTTCGCCAGAGGAAAAAGTATGTTAGTGTGGCGGCTGTCAGTTAAAACGTCATGAGTTGTTATATTAATCTAAGGTACCTAAAAGACATCTGTAGACATCTTATATTAATCAAAACTTGCAAAATGACGAATGATGCAAATGATGAATAAACTATAAAAAGAAGGGATGTCAACAAGCCATTTTTCTATTTAACCGTGTTACATATTAATATTTATGACCTTATTATTGTACGTTTACAAAACAAAATAGCATAATTTATTTAAAGAAAGCATTTTTACATGTAAAGCACTCCAAAAGAGAAGTATTGGAAATAGTGCTGCTGGAGTACCTGCATCTGAAGTTGCATCGACAAGTACCCAAAATCAAAACTTGTCTCTTGTATCTTCTTTGACAGCAGCAATTAATATTTATAATTGCACAAATTGTACGTACAATATTCATCTACGAGATTAATTTATTTTTTTCTTCTTCTTTTCCTTCCTTTCAATAGGACTACGTCCCGTTTTTTCCAACTTGTTATTCGGTGTCCTGTGACGTGACGATCTTTTTGGTGGTCTTCCTAAGGTTCTGGTCGTGTTCGATTTTTCTTTGTATGCGGCCTTGGCAAGTCTATCGTTTTTCATCCTGTCGACATGCTCTCTCCACTCTCTTCTTCTTCCTCGTGACCATCTAACAATATCTGGCATCCCATCGCATCGCTCTCGGATCTCATTGCTTCGCTGCCTGTCCCTCATTTCGGTCGTTCGTAGTGCTCTCTTCATCCGGTTGGTGTCTGCTCTCGTTTTCGCTGCGTGGGTAAAAATGGGCCTTACTGCTGTTCTGTAGATCCTAGCCTTGTTGGTTATCAACATGTGTTTGTTTTTCCAAATAGTATTATGTAGACAGCCAGACACTGTTGCTGCTTTATTTACTTGTGTTTTCACCTCGTCATAGGTATTTCGTCTGCTTGAAGCTTTTATCCCCAGGTATTAAAAGCTCATCACTTGTTTATTAAAAATTTATTAAAATTATAATTAAGTCTGCAGTTAAAAGAGTGGGACGTAGCCGAGGACAACTAACAGTTTAGTGCTTACTTTAGTAGAAATATGTAGAGGTCGACGTAAAAATGTAATGTGCACCTCTGCGAAAAACTGCCTGTCTCGCCTGCTTGCAAGATCGACTATAATAAACAGTTTGTCGTCCTTGGTACATAAATAACTATTTTACACAACCATAAAAGTTATAATTGACAAATACAACAAAGCAAGTTTTTTTAAATATAGTTTTAAAAGTTGTTTGAAACCTTAGTCCTCAAGAAACTATGAGTTTGGTATGTACAAATGATTAAAATGATCCAAATGATTATTAATTTTTGCTGTTGGGTATTGTAATTAATTGCACTGAAAAAATTTTGTGGTGCCTTTTTGAATTTCTAAATAATTAAGATAAAAATATTTGAAGAAAAATCCTATCCAATCTTCTTTTTATAGATAAGAACATTCATTTTATTTTTTAGATTATTAACCCTATTTATCCAATTAAAAATTAAAAAAAACATTTATTTTAAAGGTGTTTGCTCCTGTTATTGAAGTTCCTCACGATGGCGCAATTATATCTGAAGTAATGTATAATTCTGTGGAAGATGGAAAATTCAATAAAGTACCTGTATTAATGGGATTTAATTCTGAAGAAGCTTTATTTAAAGCAGAAGGTAGGTAAAATAAATACTATAAATGTAATAAAAAAGTTTGATTTTAACGCTTCGTTGGTGTGGTGGGGTATGTCATACCCCAAAACTTATTTTACGTTTTTTTTTGTAAAGATATATCAAGTTAATGTTTTATTGCATTCTAAGCAATAAATTATAATTTGTTGTATTGTAATAAAAACACACAAAGCTTAGATGGAATATATTTACTTATATAAGTTCATTAAACAAAATATATTTTGAATAGAAACATTAATAAAAGAAATATTTGTTTTCCACGACCATACTTGGTATATACTTAACATGAAATTAATTTTAATAACATAATGACAACATTTACACACTAGAGTAAGAATATTCATTATGTAACAGTTGTTTCTTATTGGGTTTGCATGTATTTTTATTCCATCACTAGTTACATACATACATACATATAGTCACGCCTTTTTCCCGTAGGGTTGGCAGACACCACTTGCTTTCACTTGCTACGGTTCTTACTCACATCTTCTGCTTCCTCTACTTTCATCAGTGCTCTGATACATGCTCGTCGGTTGTTGGTACTCTTAACCTGGACTTTCTTTAAAAGGAAAGTAATGGTTTTTGAAAGAGAAGAAAGCATGACAAACTGTAAAGTTGTGATTAAGGGAGAAAAAGTGGAACAAGTAAATGAATTTGTGTACTTGGCTTCAAAGTTTACGAGAGATGGAAAGTACGACAGTGACAGTAACAGTGTTTTTTAGTTTTTTAAACTATAATTTATTTTTCACATTTTAGTTTGATTTGTTTTCTCACTAAAAAAATAATGCATTAAATGGTAAAGGCACAAAAAGTATGCATCGGCTGGGAATCGAACCCGGGCGACCGCGTGGCAGGCAAGCAATCTACCACTGAACCACCAATGTGGTGAACTGTGTTAATATTTGTTCTGCGTGGATGCGTAGTTCACGCTATAGTTTTATCTCTCCTACTCTCATGCAAAGGATTCCAGAAGAAATGTATGAATTCTGACGAAAGTAATCAGGATAATCGGATATTTTGATCGGGTTATTGCATTGTAGTCGGTCTTTGAGAGGTGCGCAAAGTTTAAATTAAATTTGATCGCTTAAAGTAGGGCACATTCGAGCCCAAAGAGTCAGTTACAAACATACATGCAAGCAAACAAGATACAGGTAAAACCAATATGAGCGTGTTAAAAATGAGCGAGAATTTAAGTAAATAAGATTTATATTCTAAAAATATTTATCCTGAGATTACAAATTATGCTAACAACATAACAGAGAACCTACTTCCTTAAAAATCAAAACAGAAATATGAAAAATATCAACTTAAGCTCTTTAAAGTATTTTTATTTAAATTTTTTGGTCGTGGAAAAAATATCTCACGGATAAAAAATTTAATACTCGTGGTTCCTTGCGCTCGCTCTCAGAATATTTGACTCGTATCGAATTTTTTATTCTAACCTAGTGACAGAATCCATTACTATGACTGTCAAAAATGTCTCTTGCAAATGGACGTCATTTTGCAAATCTGTAAATTAATACCCCGTTAGGCAGCAGTAAAAAACATAGCAAGAGAAGTACGTAGGGGTTTTAAAAAATATCAAATTTCGAAATGGCGAAAGTTCAATAAAAACATTTCCTTGCTCTTCTTCTCTTCTCGATGATTTAAAAGCCAAACGAGTCTTTCTTGACGTGTTAGTCAGTGAACGCTCCGAGTATTTGATACGCTACACTAATACTGTTACACTAATACTGTTATGTAAAGATATTGATCAAAAGAGTAACGAATGAAACTGAGAAGATGATATGGGATGTGCAAGCAGGATTTAGAAGAGGAAGGAGATGGATGGATCAGATCTTTTTGGCTAGAAGTCAGAAGGTCTATTGCGCTTTTATAGACTTGGAAAAGGCCTATGACAGAGTGGTGAGGAGTGAATTGTGGTCTACATTGTCTATGTATGGGGTGAGTGGTAGTTTAATACGAGCACTGAAATCACTTTACGAGGATTCCACTGCTTGTGTCAGGATAAACGGAGCTTGCACGGACTGGTTTAACATCGAAAAAGGTGTGAGACAGGGATGTGTGGCTTCGCCATGGCTGTTTAACTTATACATAGACAATTGTTTAAAAGATCTAAAAGAGAGTGCGTATGGAATGAAAATGAATGATTTGATCGTTAAATGCCTTCTTTACGCCGATGATTAAGTCATATTAGCGTTATCTGAAGAGGAGTTGCAGGCGATGGTTAATGTTATGCATAATTCCCTGAAAATCAAAGGGATAAAAATAAATGTGAGAAAAACGAAAGTAATGGTTTTTGAAAGAGAAGAAAGCATGACAAACTGTGGGGTTTCGTTTGAGGGAGAAAGAGTGGAACAAGTTAATGAATTTGTGTACTTAGGTTCAAAATTTACTAGAGATGGAAAGTATGACAGTGACATTGAGCGAAGGGTGTTGGCTGGAAAACAAATGAATGGGGCACTGCATAGCTTTATGAATAGCCAGAAAGTGTCAAAAAAGGCACATCTGGCGGTGCATAGAGGTGTGTTGGTTCCTACACTTATGTATGGTAGTGAATGTTGGGTTTGGCAGAAGAAGCATGAAAATAGGATTAATGCTGCGGAGATGAGTAGTCTGAGAAGTATAGCTGGAGTGACTCGGTTGGATAAAGTTAAGAATAGTGAGATAAGAAAACGCTGTGGTGTAAAAGAAGATGTGGTCACAAAGATAGATAAAGGAATGCTTAGATGGTTTGGATACGTAGAAAGAATGGATGAAGGAAGATTGACGAAACAAATTTCAAGTGAAAGGAAGTGGTCTCTGCCTACCCCTATGGGAAAAAGGCGTGACTTTATGTATGTATGTATGTATGTAATACTGTTACACTAATACGCGTGCACCCGACCGTGCAGTGGAATACCTAGCGTCTGATGCTCATAACTCAGAAAGATTTTTTTTTTCAAAATATCATTTGAGGACGCCATTTTTACATGATTCTCTACCATTTTAGCAAAAAAATTGATTTTTTGAAATGTTTACAGTGATGTTACCCCTTAATGGTGAAAACGAAATCCGCCATTTTTGGTTTTTCGCCGAAATAACAACAATACCCTTTCTGGCAGTTTTTAAATAAAAAACGGGCTCAAGCAAGGTGACCGCCTATCACCTGTGCTTTTTAATCTTGTCCTAGAGAAAGCTGTGAAAGAAGCCAAAGTAAGAATAGAGTTACTTCTAACACGAGGACCTAAACTGCAGCTGGCATACGCAGACGATATTGACGTAATAGAAAGATCCACAAGCTCCGTAAAGGAAACATTTTACAAAGTTGAAAGAGCCACGAGTAGGGTAGGGTTGAAAGAAAACGAAGGAAAAACAAAATACATGTGCTTTAACCGAACCCAAAGGTGAGATAGATTAGGCCAAAACATCACATTCGACACCCTTAGTTTCGAAAAAGTGGAACGCTTCAAATATCTGGGAGCAATAATCACCGCAGAAAAAGAAACCACGGGATAAATAAAGAGCAGGATACGAGCAAAAAGCCGATGTATGTACGCACTGGATAATCTGATGAAAACGAAAAGTCTTGCAAAAACATACATACATACAGTCACGCCTTTTTCCCATAGGGGTAGGCAGAGACCACTTTCTTCCACTTGCTACAGTTCTTACACACATCTTTTGCTTTATTTACTTTTATAAGATCTCTTATGCATGCTCGTCGGTTATTGGTACTCTTGACCTGACCTTTCTTCAAAACAATATTAATCTGATCGAGATATATTCGCCAAAGTCGACCTCTACCGACTTTCCCATTCACATTCGCCTTATACATATGTTTCGTCAATCTTCCTTTATCCATCCTTTCTACGTGTCCAAACGGCAGTGGCTGTGGTGTAGTTGCTAGCGCGCCAGCCTCTGCACCAAGAGACCCGGGTTCGATTCACAGGTCAAACCAACGAATTATAAGCGACCGCTGCCGTTCGGAAGGCAATGGCAAACCACCGAATGTATTCTGCCTAGTAAGGCCCCTCTAAACTAGCCGTTCGGAACCGGCATTAAACTGTAGGTCACTTCTATTCATGCAACACTGATTGAGCGTGCACATGAATAGTTGCACAGAGGTCGCCGACGCCCCCCAGGGGGTATGGCACAACAAGAAGAAGAAATCATCTAAGGCATTTCTTTATCTATCTTTGTAACCACATCTTCTTTTACACCACAGCGTTCTCTTATCTTAAATTTTTTTTTACTTTATCCAACCGAGTCACTCCAGCTATACTTCTTAAACTACTTATCTCCGCAGCATTAATCCTATTTTTATGCTTTTTTTGCCAAACCCAACATTCACTACCATACATAAGTGTAGGAACCAACACACCTCTATGCACCACCAGACGTGCCTTTTTTGACACTTTCTGGATATTCATAAAGCTATACAGTGCCCCATTTATTTGTTTTTCTGCCAAGACCCTTCGCCCAATGTCACTGTCATACTTTCCATCTCTAGTAAACTTTGAACCCAAGTACACAAATATATTTACTTGTTCCACCCTTTCTCCCCCAATCGAAACTACACTTTCAAAAACCATTACTTTCGTTTTGCTTACATTTATTTTCATATTTTTGATTTTCAGGGCATCGTGCATAACATTAACCATCGCCTGCATCTCCTCTTCAGCTGACGTTAATATGACTTGATCATCGGCGTAAAGAAGGCATTTGACGATCAAATCATTCATTTTTAAGCCATACGCACTCTCCTTAAAATCTTTTAAGTTATTGTCTATGTATAAGTTAAACAGCTATGGCAAAGCCACACATCCCTGTCTTACACCTTTTTCAATGATAAACCAGTCCGTGCAAGCTTCGTTTATGCTGACACAAGCAGAGGAATCCTCATAAAGTGATTTCGGTGCTCGTATTAAACTACCGCTTACCCCATGCATAGACAATGTCGACAACAATTCACTACCCACCACTCTGTCATAGGCCTTTTCCAAGTCTATAAATGCGCAATAGACCTTCTGACTTCTAGCCAAGAATTTTTTAACTATATATCGTAATGAAAAGACCTGATCCATACATCAGAAGTGAAAATCTGCAAAACCATTTTCCGACCCATTCTAACTTATGGGTCTGAGACGTGGACCATAACAAAAGAGAACAAAGAAATACTTAGGCGATTTGAGCGTAATATTTTTGGACTATACCACGACACTACCACAAATAAATATAGAATGAGAACAATTTCCGAACTTAGAAGATTGTTTAAGGATGGAGATGTGGTACAAGAAATCAAGATGTACGGGCAGGTCATGTGCATAGACTGCAGGATGAGAGACTGGTGAAGTTGATATGGGAGGGGTTAGAGTAGGTTAGGTTAGGTTAGAAAACCACCTGAACGACCAAGAATGCGTTGGAAAAACAACATTGTGTCAGATATACAAAAAATGAACGTCCACTTCGAACATAGAATGATGTAGGATCGAAACACCTAGATAAAAGATGTACAGTCAGCCAAAACCCACCTCGGGTTGTAGTGCTACTTGATGATGATGATGATGATGTAGGTATAATAGGAGCCGAGATCCCTGTATAAAGAAGCGAATCTGGGACACAATGTATATTAGTATTTAAGTCCAACCATTAGCTTGTAGATATATAAAGTTTTATTAAAAATAAACTAGCAGTTTTAAGTGACGCTCGAACAAACAAACAGACATAAAATTTTCAAAAATCGGAAACTTAGGGTCAGGGACACTTAATGACCATGTTTTAACATTTTTTTAAACATCTTTATGTTTTGTGTGCAGAAACACTTGTGTTCCAATTTCATAATAGTAGAACTTCTATTTTAGATATGAAGGAATTTAAAAAGGAAGTCAAAACGTGGGATGAAGATATTAGCGTTTTAGTTGACAATATCACAGACAAAGACGAAAAATTGATTATAGGCAAAGAAATTAAAAATATTTACATTGCAAACAATTCATTATTTGTAAATAATCCTGGAAAAGCCATACAGGTAATGTGTTTAAATTTTCATTTTTTTTAAAAAAGTTGAAAATTAAATCTAAATTGTTTTATTTTTTACAATTCTTAAGTATAATTTTTATTGTTATAAAATGTTTATTTTCCTTTAAGTACCTAATCTACATTTTGTATTATTTTAAATCAACTATAAAAAATATTTATAAATTAAGAAGGATTTGTAATAATACTTTTTCTTGTGTAGCAGCACTTAAAGAAAGCAGATGACATATTATTTTTTGGGGGGGGTAAATGTTTTTATGTTATAATCTATTGATCGTTTTTCTCTTGCAGTATTTTGGGGACAACAGATTCATTAGACCAATTATAAAATTTGGAGAGTTGCTATCAAAACACGTGCAGTTGTACTTTTATCAATTTTCCTATCACGGTAAATTGGGGGCCAATACAGTGTCTGTACCGGGTAAGTAATTTATTGAAATTATTTATGGGGCATTTTATGTGAAGCAGACAGCGAAAAAAATGCGAGGTTCCTAAATTTGCTAACATTAAAGCTAAATGTACTTCTAGATGGTATGAACGTTAACACAATTTTTGTAAGCCCTGCCTCACATTATGAGGCAAGTAGCAGTAGCGGCTGAACAAACAAAACAAGAATCGTACCCTATACACACACTATATGGCTGCCAGCCAAATAGACAGCGACTCGGATCTCGCAATAGTTTCCTGAGACGCGCGACTGCCATTGGAGGCTCACAAGAAGAGGAAAGGATCAGAAAGTGGAGAGCGGAAACCCATAATGTTCTTATAGAACCAAGAGAGAGACTGGCGACTGGACAGGATCTTTCTTATGGTGAATGGAGGACCCTGAGGAAAGAAGAGCCCTCCCTATGTAGCGGTGGCATAGCGCAGGACACACTGCACCTTTTGACCTACCCAGAGATAAAGAAAACATGCTCGCTGCAGAACTTTATTTTGGCAAACGACAAGACAATAGTCGCCGCTAAACACTGAATATTAAGGTCTGATCCGGACGTAAAGTAAGTAAATAAGCTTAGTTGCCAAATTATTGGCTTCCAAAAAATCGACGTTGTTAATAAAATTAATTTTGAAAAGCTATTTTCCAAAACAAACAAATTTGCAAAAAATATTTACCGTGGTAATTTATGTAAATTTTTAATTTTTAAATTAGATTCAAAATTTTATTTATTTTTCCTGTACAAAACTAGAAAGATTTTTAATAATTTATTAATATGTTGCTCTTGATTTATACATCCTTGCGTTTCTGCTATTCTGATAAGAAGCATAAACATTGTCACGTGCCTATTTTTTTTCCCTTTTACAGTTACATTATTAATTGGATCTCTGATGGTTTTGTATTTCTCAGGTGCTCGTAAATAGTTTATCTTACCGTATTTTGTGGTAATTTAAATTTATCACTCGTTGTAAATAGTGTTGCATACCTAGTAGTGTTAGGATTTAATTATTAATGGCTGTGACATTTTTGTTAATTGGAGTGGGAGTCTTTGTTATTAGATTTCGCCTTGATTTTTGGCCTTGATTGTCGTGTGTTGTCAGCTATATTATTGTTTGGTTTGATTTTCTGTGTGGATGGGCTGGCTATCAACACGGACAAGCGCGATTATGAGTTGGGAACATAGATTTGCAAAGGTTGACTGACGCGTGTCCCGGGTCATTTTTCTGATATCCGGTCTGGGAGCGAGGAGTGGTTATCATTCGTTTGGTGTCAGTGGTGGAAGTCGGTTAAGAGTTTTTGGAACGATTTGATATTAACACGTAAACAGAGCTTCTACGGTTTTTCTTTCATATCTGGCTGTATTTGGGCCATCTTAATTGGATTTTGAAGAAAAACCATTTAATTTTTAACTTGACCATTCTGTCTTGCCTTTGTTGTGGATATTTTGGATTTTGGTGTCGAGTTAAAATGACCGCGTGCGGGATCTGATGAAATGAAGCCATTGTTAAGTAGCAGGTGCTGTTCCATAATTCAAACCGGCTACAGGAGTAGGCCACAGGATTCGTGAATTCGAGTATCCAAAAGTTACAAGTGATTTATTTTAGTATATTTAAACGACGTGACTTATTTTTGACACCACGATTAAGTTTTGTTTTAATTTATTAATATGGTACACTGTTGAAAACTATTTATTGCATTGGATAATATGCCAAGGCTGAACTTTGATTAAAATAATATTCTCAATAGTTCTTTGTGTCCAAGTAAAAACGTTTATTCATACTTATTTGTAAATATCCTACAATATTGCTATTTTAAACGACAGCCATCGTAAAAAGAAATATTTTTAAATAAGCTCGATTGTTTTAACAGTGTAAATCTTTAAAAATACTACTTGGTGTTTCTGTTTCTTGGATCATCGATGTAACAGTGGCGTCTCAATGAAGTTTTCAATTGGTTACATAGTATTGAGTTTAATTTTATCAACTTATCAGTTATTATGTGCTTGATCTAAGTGTTTTCAATAGTTTAAAAGTAAAAAATTATTTTCATTAAATTTGTACCTGCTCCAAGTTGAATCTGAATGTATACATTACTGAATATACTTTATGTAGTTATTGTGATGGTTTTAAATTATTATTTTTGTTGCAAGTCCATTTATTTTGTATTTTTTTTTAATCTTTTGCTATCAGGAAATCTATATAAAACCAATTATTTTTGAAATTTTAAATATTGTGAACATTTTTTTTTGTTTTTAATTCTCTTTTGTACATCATTGGGTTTTTATTATTGTCTGAAAGATTGTTATAAATAATTTAAATATTATTTTAAGAAAAGTTTATTAAATTCGTTTAAGCCACTTTACAAAATACAGAATTTGTTGTAAAAAATCAGAACATCATTTTTACTTAATTAATATATTGCAGGAATTGTAAATCTAGTTTTATTTATCTAGTTCACCATAATTGTTTGTTGTTTATCGTGTGGCTCTGCTAGTGCCTACAAAGCCTAGGGGTTTCCGGCTTGTACCGTCTAAGTCGGTGGCGCGGCTCACTTTTATATTTTTTTTCTTCTACCCTCTATGGCTGAGCTCGGGCATAATTTGCCAGTAGAGAGACCACTGGCAGAGTACTCTTCAGAGAACTAAAAGACGTGGCAACATTAAAAATCATAATTTTAATAACTTCAACAATTTTTATTTATTTTAGCAGTTTCGAAATAATACTTTCATTTGAAACGTCAAATTTTAGAAAACCATTACTTGGCAGCATTAGATGAAAAAAAGTGTGTGTTACGTTCATATATTTTAGAAGTACATTTAGCTTTTATATAAACGCTTTTCGTTGTTCGCTTTACATAAAATGCCACTTGGTGGGTTAAAATCTTAGACTAATAAAAGCGGGAGATAGAACAGAAGCATCCCGCAATTTTTTTTTTAAATTTCAACCTATGTATCACGCTGGTCACACTAATCAGATCCAGTCTCGATTTTACTTCCATACACGTTTTGTTCCATGATACAAAAAAAACAAGATATAATATTGGGCAGGTGGGCGGAGCTTTAGTGGCTACATTGCTACGTCACACGGAGAGTAAACATTAGAAGTGTTCGTATAGTGTTCATTGTGTTAGATCAAGTTTGTCGTGGATTAAAATAATTTTCATATAAAAACTGAGTTTAACTGAAAGTAAAATGCGTTGTGCAATGGTTAATTGCAGTTAAGATAACCTGGCGAAGAATTTTGATAAAATTTCGCTTTCCTAATGATAAAAACTTGCATAAGCTTTGAATAACTGCTTGCATGCGCCAAGGAAATTTCATTGTAAACATTGCAAGACTATGTTCAATGCAATAAAATGTAAAAAGTTTTTTTTTTTTTTTTTTTTTTTTTTATGAAAATAGTCGCAAAAAGGGTAGACCTATCGTGTGGACCGCGGACGCGACTATTAGAAGGGGAAGGGATTATAGAAAGGAAATGATTGTGGATACGCTTTGTAAAAAGTTGTAGGTCATAGTTCTCTGGAGAAACTGATTTGGAAGCTTATTCCATTCCGTAGCAGCCCTGTAAAAAAGGATTCTTGATGAAGATTGGTCCTAGTAGTGTCAATCTTGAGAGTAAATGGGTGAGACTGATCAGCGTGCCGAGTTCTTCAGCCGAATGTGGCCAATGGTGGTACAAGAGTTTTTATTTCTCTGGAGCATCTGCCATGGAAATATCTCTAGAGCAATGACTGGTCTGCAACTCTTCTTCTATGTTCTAGAGGGTGAAGGGTATCTGTGAGAGTTGAGCTGTTTAATAAGCGAATGGCTCTTTTCTGAATGATCTCTAGAAGACGAAGAGAATGCCTTGGTGCTGAACCCCAAATATGCGAGCAATACTCCAGTAGAGGTCGGATTTGAGCCTTGTACGTCGTCAACAGTTGATCAGGAGTAAAAAACTTTCTGGCTTTCCACAGAAAACCTAGCCTCTGGCTTGCCGACTTTGCGATGTTAGCAACATGGTCATGCCAAGACATATTATTGGACACCGTGACTCCCAAAATCGAGATGGAGGGACTTGGTTCAAGGGTATTTCCGGACATTGTAATGGGATGATTTGAGGAATTCACTTTCTTGGAAAACGTGGCACTTTGTGTTTTTTGGGCGTTAAACTGAAGAAGATTGTTGGTTCCCCACTCGACGATTGCTTTAAGATCTCTATTGATGGAATCAACCTGTTCCTGCCTGAGTCTATTTATATCATTCACCGAAAGTGATCGATAGGATGTGAAAGTTGAGACAAGTGTGCTATCGTCTGCGAAACTGTAAATGGGGTTCGTGGTGGTTTTCAAGAGGTCGTTGATGTGTAAAAGAAATAAGGTGGGGGACAGGATGGAACCCTGGGGGACCCCGGCATTAGTTTTAAACGCATCAGAAGAAACACCGTCAACTGCCACATGTAAGGAACGATCTTGCATGAAGCTCAAGATCCATTGGCGCATAAACCAAAAAACCTCAGGCTCTTGAAGCTTATAACTTATAATGTTTTTGACTACCTATGCACTTTGTTTTGTATGAAATTAATTTCAACTTATTTAGCTTTAGCCAGTTTGCCAAAACTTTTATTTCACCATTTATGGTATTAACTAATGCTTGATGGTCAAAGCCAATTATTGATAACATAGTATCGTCTGCATATAGGTTTACAAAGCTATTTGTTTAATATTCATTAACATCATTAATGTATAGCAAAAAGAGCAACGGGCATAATACACTTCTTTGGGGCACTCCGTAAAAGATTTCAACATTTTGGATATATTTCTGCCAATTTTGGTTTGTTGATAGCGACAACATAAATAATTATTTAACCACTGGAGAGCTAAACCCGTTATTCCATATGACCTTTATTTTTTAATTAATTTTCCCCTATTAACCGTTTCAAACGCTCTCTTGAAATTAACAAATACACTTATAATAGTATAACCCTCATCTTTTTCTTTTTTCCACTTTGGTAAAACATACTGACTTACTATTTACCAATAATTCTGAATCATATAGGTATTTTTTTTTATAAGCACATTGGCCTTAAAAATGAATTTTTGAATTTAAACTTAATGGCGACGACATTTTCCAAGTTATTCATGAGGAGTAATCGAAATGTAAAAGTTATTTTCATTGGAGACAACAACGAAGAATCGTCAAATTATGCGAGTTCCATGAACAACCATTATAAAAATATAAATTTTACTCCGCATGACGTCATGCGCGTGAAAGACGAGTTTTAGACGGCTATCGATCATACCTTGTGTATCTTTGTATCATGATGTGGTTCGTCCGGCACTGTATAACTTTATAAATATCCAGAAAGTGTCAAAAAAGGCACGTCTGGTGGTGCATAGAGGTGTGTTGGTTCTTACACTTATGTTTGGTAGTGAATGTTGGGTTTGGCAGAAGAAGCATAAAAATAGGATTAATGCTGCAGAGATAAGTAGTCTGAAAAGAATAGCCGGAGTAATTTAGTTGGATTAAGTAAAGAATAGTGAAAAAAGAGAACGCTGTGGAGTAAAAGAAGATGTTGTTACAAAGATAGATAAAGAAATGCTTAGATGGTTTGGACCCGTAGAAAGGATGGATAAAGAAAGAATGACGAAAAAATTTATAAGGCGAGTGTAAATGGACAAGTTGGTAGTGGTCGACCTCGGAGAACATATCTTGATCAAATGAACATTGTTTTGAAGAAAGGCCAGGTCAAGAGTACCAACAACCGACGAGCATGTATGAGAGCACTGATGGAAGAAGAGGAAGCAAAAGATGTGTGTAAGAACCGTAGCAAGTAGAAGAAAGTGGTCTCTGCCTACCCCTATGGAAAAAGGCGTGACTTTATGTATGTATGTATGTATGAAAAAAACTGGCAGGCTTCGCGCAGTGATAGATTAGGGCGACGTTTTATCTCCCCGTTTTTATATTAGTATATGTAATATAAATATATACATATATATATATATATATATATATATATATATATATATATATATATATATATATATATATATATATATATAAGGTTGAAATTAAGGATTTATAGTTAAAAATAATTTGCGAAAAATGTACAAGTTATTTTTATAAATGTAAAACCAAATTTAGAAACTAATAATAATAATTTTTTAAAAAAAACAACGTCGGGGGTAAAACAAATTCAATCATTTCTGTCATTTAGATGATTATTACCGGAATTTCTAGGTATTGGCAAAGTTGTACATGCAGAAGATCAAAACTACTTTTGGGCCATACATGATAGTTACCAATCATTTCCCGAATCGGATAGAATAACATCACAAAGATATATTAAACTGCTTTCCAATTTTATTAAATACTTGTAAGTATATTTAATTTAAAATATTCAAATAAACTTATTCTGTTTACGTTTACCAATTTATTGCATTAACATTAAAAAACAAAAATAAAAACAAACGATGGACTATCTAAGAAAGTGGAAGGAAGTACGACAAGGTGACAGCCTTAGTCCTACTCTGTTAAACATTAATATGGACCAAATCATCGAAAAATTTAAAAAAGTGAATGCTGGATATAGGATGGGCAATCGCACCATTAAAGTATTGTGCTATGCAGACGATGCAATCCTCATAGCAGAGAATGAAGACGGCCTACAACGCCTGTTATACAAGACAACAGTAACAGCACACAAATTTAACATGAACATCGCAACAGAAAAAACCAAGTTAATGGTTATCATTAAAAAACCCATAAGGTGCAAACTGGCAGTCGACAACAAGATAATCCAGCTGGTGAAAAGATTCAACTACCTAGGAGTGGAGGTATCAAGCGAAAGAAACCTTATTGAAGAAGTACGAACACAAGCCATAAAAGCAACAAGAGTCAGCGGATACCTGAGAGATATGGCGAAATAAAATGATGGGTACAAAAAGCAAGCTGAGGATGTATAAAACATGTGTAAGACCTATTTTAACGTACGCCACAGAAACCAGAGCTAAAAAATCAAAAACAAAAAGAATAATGAGAACGAACGAAATGAAAATACTAAGAACCATCAAGGGTGTTACCCTCAGGGATAGAATCAGAAGCCAGGATATCAGAAAAAAACTGGAAATACAGGATGTAGTAAGATGGACTAGAGCACGCAAGAGGTGCTGGAAAGACCATGTGGAGAGGATGCCAGATGAAAGGTGGGCAAAGTGGGCCATGTAGCAAAAACCAAACTCGCGAAGACCGGTAGGCAGACCACCGAAGAGCTGGAGCTTAGCGTTACAGGAAGAGCTCCGAAGAAGGCTAAATGCAACAGACTAAACGGGACCAGGTCCTATTATAAGAAGAAGAAGAAGAACATTAAAAAAGAGCAAGCTAATTCAAAAACCAGAATGTGATATAATTTTTTTTAAAGTCCTTCCGGTTTATTTTCGTCATATAATTTGGCCATTGCAAATTCTTTAGAGCTGATGCACTAGATTTTCTCTTTTCGCGTTGTGCTTGCAGGATTTTACGTTTAGCATTACGTGCAGCTTGTGACGAATTAAACTAAATTTTAGTAAAAGGGGTAAATATAATATTGAATTTGTTAAAATATTTACTTTGTGGCATTTTAGCGGTGGTGTAGTTGTAGTTTTCTTCGTTACCTTTTTGCAAAATAAATCTCCAATCTTGCACTATTATAATCAAATTCTCGATGGAAGCATGTGGCTTAAATTTATATCTTTTTGCATTGCAGAACGTAAAAATTTGTCGCCAGATTAATGATTGCGCCTCAACTGTATTATTATCAACTAATTTCGACGATTCGACTCATTTTTAGTGCTTAGAAATTCATTAAGTTGTTGACAAACATGTCAAACTATTTATTTTGGCAACTAACACCGCGATAATTAATAAACAAGTTAATAAGTGAAAAAAACCACCAGTGCATTTGTCGCTGTAAAAATTAAAACTAACTTTTGCCGCTGTCAAAATGACAATTGCCTGTGGCATGTGCGATTTTTTATACATGAGTTGAATTGTCGTAGTAATTTAAGTTATAAGCAAAAACCAGATCTTTCTTACCAAGAACCTTTAAATTTAAAAAAACTTTTAAAAGCCAATTGTAACGTTTTACTTTAATCACACTCGGGGTTCAAAATTATGTTCACATTTATTTATAACTTTTCAATACAATTAATGTAAACTGGTAAACACAATCATTAACTTCAGAATACTGACTGACTAACTTTCGAGAACGAATGCCAATTTATATATTAACGTTAAAACGAGAAAAGACTAAAAGTTTCTAAACGTACTGTAAAATTTAATATTAGCCTGTTAATAAAAATAAACATTTAAAACAACAAAATTCCAAAGAAATAGTATAAAATGTAGATACAGCAATAATTTTTCCAACATGTTATATAAAAAAATCTTAAAAATGCGAGTACATATTTAAAAAAAAAATTATTTTTTGTTATTTTAAGAAATCCAACACCCACACCTAATGAGCTATTTGAAAACGTGATGTGGCCAACTGCAACAAGTAATAATTTTTCTTATATGGACATTGACAATGATTTAAAAATTAATAAAAACCCCCGAAGTTTTTCGTATGAAAAGTGGGTAGATATTTTTGAAAAACATGTTAACAAACCTTTTATATCCTACTAAATCAACCGTATTATTGAAACTAAATGTATAAGATATAACTGTAATAAACTTACTACGATTTGTAATAAATACATTTAATAAAAATTTTTGTATATTTTTTAATTGTAATACCATTTTTTTTTGTATATACTGCAAAAGTGATTTTCACTTTAAAGTTATTAATGTTCCCATAAATACACTCACAGAAAAAAATATTGCATATTCTTTTTTGGTCTTTATTTTTAGTCAAGGACTTAAAAAAAGGTACACTGTAAAGAAATGACCAATATTTAAGACTTCAATCTCTACGAAATCTCGCACCATAAGCACCGCAACTTAGAAATGAATTGTTAAATACAGGACAAGTTAATGTATCTGTCAAAATAGTAATAAGGACACTTAAGAAGGTCGGCGTGAATCCAAAACGTCCTGCAAGGGAATCTCGGCTTCTTGCACGTTAAAAAAGTCAACGATTGGGATTTGCAATTGTACATGCTCATTGGAATAAAGATCAGTGGGGAAAGATTCTCTTTACAAAAGAAACAAGAGTACAGTTATGGAAGCCTTATGGATGTTTTTTGTTTTTGTTCCAGAGGTGAAGGAAATCGTTTACGGAGGGGTGATGAGTCTTAAAGCTCAAAGGTCTACTGTGAGACTCCACCGACTGTGTCTACTTACTAAAAACTTCAACCCTATTTAGGTCCGTCTAGCTATTGCCTCCAGTGACACTTAGGCCTGTTGGCCCATTGTATCTTGCGTATGTGTTTTTGTATCATTGTACAATGGAGACCCGACCCGCAGACCGCCCTGCAAGGACCCGAAAACAGTACCTTCGTACCTTCTGTATTGGGTGGAAAGAATGTAGCCACCCGAGAACCGCCCATCCTCCCCAGCACCCCGCAACAATACAGCACGTAATCCACTGCCCCTGAATCCCCGCCGCATAACCCGCAGGCCAGGCCTCCATTATACAGTCCCTTAGTGATTTTTAGCTGATTTCTGTTCATCGGTAATATTTCTGCCGTCCTTTTATAGCACGGTCCTTTGATCTATTATGTTTCCCGGTATGATTTTCCAGTAGTTTTTGTGTTTTTCCGAACCTCTTCTTGCAAGTTCGTCTACATTCTCATTACTTTATGGCATCCTTCAAACCCGTATCAGTTTGACGTGATTACGGTCTACCAGCGTTCTAAGTTCTTCTTTGCAGTCAACGAGTATAGGGAAAGGAGTAGTCCGGCCCTGAGGTTTCCCCTGCACAGGACTAAGGCTGTCTTCTTCTTCTTCTTACAGTTGGCGACCATCATGGCAATCTGTATCTTTTTCGCAGCTGCTCTGAACAGACCCACAGTTGTTGTGTTAAACCATGTGCTTAGAATTTTTAGCCACGAACTTCTTTGTCTTCCAGGACCCCGCTTACCGTTTATCTTTTCCTGTAAAATTAACTGTAAGATTCCATATCTTTGGCTATTCCTCATTATGTGTCCAAAGTATTCAATTTTGGATGTTTTTATCTTTAATAGTAGTTCTTTATCCTTCCCCATCTTTGCCAATACGTGTTGATTAGTTACATGAGCGGTCCATGGTATCCTCAAAATTCGTCGATATAGCCACATTTCAAAAGCATCGATTTTTTTACATCAGCGTCCGTGAGAGTCCAGTATTCCACCCCATATAACAACACAGAAAAAATATAACACCTCAATAATATTATTTTCAAGGGCATAGATAAATCATGACATCTGAAGAGTCTAGCCATTTTCTGAGATGCGGCTCTTGCTTTTTTTATCCTGCACCTAATTGCCAGCGTGTGGTCCCAGTCTTCATTATTAGTTGTTCCAAGATAGGTATATGTCTTCACTCTTTTCATTCGTTGATCGTGTACGATGAGTCCTTCCCTTTGGATATTATTTTTGAAAATTATCATGGATTTTGATTTCTTAGTGTTCAGTAGCAACCCGTATTTATGACTGGTTTCGGCAACTCTGACCAATATCTGCCGACGTTCCTCCAAAAAGGCTGTCTACTACAGGATTTTTCCCGGTTTCCTGTAGGCTCCGTTAGCTACAGTGCTTCCCCACCGCCACGCATCCACCAGCACGGGTCGCATAACACGTTGAATTGAAAGTCTTTTAGTTGCCTTTTACGATAGGCAGACCATACCCGGGATCTATTCCATTTTGTCTGTATCCCCAGGGAAGGCCTAATGGACGTAGTCGTGTATACAGAAAATCACGAGAACGTATTACAGATTTTAATCTTGCACAAAATCTTAACTTTGGTGACGATTTTAATATGTTATGTACAGGAATTAGTTGGGATAGTCGCACAGATCTCATTAAGGTAAATTTAAGGATAAACGCTAAATGGTATTTACATAACATCCTCGAAGAACATGTTTTACCTCATGTCGACTTTATTGGTTACCGCTAGAATACCTTGAGGACACGCCGAAAAGAAATTACGAGCACGAGATCTAGCTCCTAACTCAATTAAAGAATTAAGAACCGCTGCACAAAAAGAATAGGATCAAATTCCGCAAAATTTAATTAAAGATCTTTTGTGCAGTACGCCTAAGAGAAAAAAGGTGCTATTTTTAGAGCTAGAGATACTTAGTATTAAGGTAATATTATGTTGCGTTGGTATTGTGTTTAATAGTAATTAATGTTGCATTTTTAAATTAAAATTTGGTGTACAAATCACAAAAAAATAAGGTTTATTTTATAATATTTTGCAAAATCAGTTAAAAAACTACAATTAAATTTTTAAAGCGATAACTCCTTTAGGCGCGCTTAGCAAATTTTAGTAGGGAAAAAATTATGGTTTCACATCATCTGACGTCAGCTTTATCGAGAGATGGGTTACGTCATGGCGCCTTTTTCGTTTATCTGTCTGTCAAAAAGTGGCCTTAAGCTGACAGCACACTTTTATAATGTTATTTTGTAGTTATTTTCAGTGATTTTAATAAAGAAAGATTGATGTTAAAAGAACAATATTATATGAAAAATGGTCCAATAAAATGTGACATGTAAAGGTGGCGCTGGTGGTATCTGTCTGTTAAAAAGTGCTCTTGAGCTGACAGCTGACTTTTATAATGATATTTTCAGTGATTTTTATAAAGAAAGATTAATATTAAAAGAACAATTTTATATGAAAAATAGTCCAAAAAAATGTGGCATGTAAAGGTGGCGCTGGTGAATGTGAGGTTAGTTCTAAACCTAGCTATTTTAGATGAAGTATGTCAAAGAGAAATAGATACACAATAATTTTTAATTTAAAAAATTACGCAGTAAACAGTTCAATCTGAAGTCTACACTAGGTTAGGTTAGGTTAGGTTTCATGTGAGTGGGGCGTGGTCGCCCCTCCACCGCGACCCTTAGTAGGTCTATTGTGGCTCACCCCTAGAGGCTACAGTTCACCGCACAATCCAGCCCTTCTTACGAAGTTCATGGTTGTATAGGGTGAGATTTTTTTAAAATCGGTAGGTTCTAGGTTAGTGTAACCAAATATGTTGAACCTTATTCTTCCCAGGCCGGGTCATGAACATAGTATATGTTCAGCAGTTTCATCTTCCACGCAGCAGAACCGACAGTCCCTTTCTCGGTTCAGATCTATCTTTCTGAGGTGGTATCTTAAGTCTAAACTAACAGATCTGACAATAAAAGCCCGCTTTGCTACAAAACGAATTTATTACCATTTTAAATCATTGTTTAGTGATCAATGAAACACAACTTAAATATATACTCTAAGTTTTTTTTGATTTGTTTTTTTGTTAGAGTGCAAGTTTGGTCTTTATAAATTATTTGTAAAATATAAATAGTTATAAACAACTTTTGCATTTTTGTCCACCCTGTACCAATTTAAAAACATACATTTTGGGATAAGCAGAAATTGTGAAACCGTTAAACTTTATGAAATTAAATAAAGCTGCAGGATACGACAGGATAACGGTCGGAATGCCGAACTAACAAAGTATTAGTTTACTCAGTATCGTCGGCAAACTGTATGCAAAGATATTGATTAAAATGGTGACGAATGAAACTGATGAGTTTATATGGGATGTGCAAGCAAGATTTAGAAAAGAAAGAAGATGTTTTGATCAGGTCTTTTTATTACGAGGTTTAGTCGAAAAATTCTTAGCTAGAAGTCAAAAGGTCCGTTGCGCTTTTGTAGGCTTAAAAAAAACCCATGACAGAGTGGTAAGGAGACATTGTCTATATATGGGTGAGCGATAGTTTAATAGAAGCACTAAAACCACTTCTTGTATCAGGGTAAACGAAACTTACACGGACTGGCTTAACATCGAAAAATTTGTCTGATAGGGATGTGTGGCTTCGCCATGACTGTTTGACTTATACATAAACAATTGTTTAAAAGATTTAAAAAAGAGTGCGCATGAAAATGAATAATTTAATCGTCAAATGCCTTCTTTACGCCGATGAGCAGGTCATATTAGCGTTATCTGAATGGGAATTGCAGGCGATGGTTAATTTTATGCATAATGCCCTAAAAATCCAAAGAAATGAAAATAAATGTAGGAAATGCGTTTGTATACTTGTGTTCAAAGTTTACGAGAGACGAAAAGTATGATAGTGACATTGAGCAAAGGTTGGTGGCAGGAAAACAAATAAATGAGGCACTAAAAAGGTATAAAAAAATAGTATGGATTAAGAAAGAATAATTTGATCGTCTCTTCCACACCATTACCATCATCTGAGAAGAAGTTTCGGGCAGTGGTTTACAAAAGAGAAAAAGTATGAAAGTAATATTAAAAGAGGGGTGTTGACAGGAAAACAAATGAATTAGGCCCTGCAAAATTTTATGGACAGCCAGAACGTGTCAACAAAAGAACGTCTTGCTGTGCATAGTTAAGTGCTGGTTGCTACACTTATGTATGGTAGCAAATGTTGGGTTTGGCAGAAGAAGCATGAAAATGGGATTAATGCTGCGGATATGAGTAGTCTGAGAAGTATAGCCGAAGTGACTCAGTTGGATACAGTAAAAATTAGTGAGATAAGAGAACGATGTGGTGTAAAAGAAAACGTGGTTACAAAGATAGATAAAGGAATGTTTAGATGGTTTGGACACGTAGAAAGGATGGATAAAGAAAGATTGACGAAACAGATTTATAAGGCGAGTATAAATAAACAAGTCGGTAGAGGTCGAACTCGGCGAACATATCTTTATCAGATCAACATTGTTTTAAAGAAAGGCCAGGTCAAGAGTACCAACAACCGTCGAGCATGTTTCAAAACACTGATAAAAGTAGATGAAGCAAAAGATGTACGATGATACGGAAAAAAGGCGAGATATGTATGTACGAATGTATGGAATCAGCTCAGAAAGGGAAATCCACAATTTAATAAAGGGGGTGGTGTATTTAAAAAAACTGGTGCTGAGGTCATTACTTAAAGCTTATTTACCTTGTGTGATAAGTTATTCTTTTAAAAAATAGTAAATTAAAAATAAACATTTTATAATAATTAAAAAAACCCTTTTATTTTTCACATAACTGTTTATTTAGCTAATATTAAATTTATGCGTTATTTTATGGACTGTATACAAATATCTGTTAATCTTAAACAATTATTAACTAGAAATATTACAATCAGAATTATATCTCCAAACACACAGAATTTTTGTGTTTACTCTTTCTTTGTATGTTTTTAATAAAAATTTGTAAATTTTAATAAAACAAAACTACCAACTTAATATAAGAGCTTAATTTTTAAGAATCTACAAGAATTTAGTACGAAATGAAGGGTTGTTTTACATGTTTCTCAAATATGTCTACCCATTTATCGTATGAAAAATTTCGTGGATTTTGTCTTACACTCAATGATTTATCAATATCCAAATAGGTGAAGTGTTGGTTTGTTACATTTGGCCACATAACATTTTCAAATAAGGCTTCTGAAACGGGGGTTGGTTTTCTGAAAACAAAGAAAGGGTATAAAATAAAACACCAATTTACTTACTTATTACTTACTTAAATTAGCTAGTAATAAATAGTACATAAAAATACAATTTTTAAATAAAAAAAATGCTTATACAAGGCGAGCAAAACACGATGTCTCTCTCAGCTCTAATATAAAAAAAAGACGACAGAAAAAGTCTAAAAAAATGTTATCAAACGGTTTCTAAACACTTATCCAATCTTTGCCTTCTCTCATTGAAGCCTTACGTAACAGTTCTCTAAAAATTTTCATTGCAAGCATTTTTGATTTTTTCTTTTATAAGTTCCAAGTTAATAGATAGTATTCTGTAAACTTTATTTTTCAAGGTTTCCCACAAGAAGAAGTCTAGTGGGGTCAACTACGGTAATTTAGGCGACCACTGTATCGGTCCATTTATACCCATTTATAGTTTTTCGTACGTTTCATTTAAATATTGTTGGACAATTCTTGCTTCATGCAGTAAAGCTTCATCATGTTGAAAACACACGTTTGTTCACAGTTTTAATGGCACATTTTCGAGAAGCACAGAAAGTTCTTCTTAAAGAAATTGCAAATATCGCCCATTATGTAAAATACCTTTGTAAAAATATGGACCAATCAAATGCTTTATATTAATACCACACTAAACGTTAATTCCAAAGTGTCCTTGCTTTTTAATTGGATTACCAAAGTATGAATTTTCATTATAATTGTGATAACCATTTTCTTTTAAAATTGTTGGTACCGAACTATATTTTAAATGTAACCCATGACAGGCTTGCCGAATCGAGTTCCTTAAATGGTCTTTAAAATACTGTAAAACAGTGCCAACAGTATTGCCGGAATTAACCCTATTAACAATTTTTCCGTCCTTTCAAAAAGAAAATTCCTTGTTATATGCACGTTACTTGCGTTCAAATCTTGCAGATATTTTTAAGTTTGGAATAACACGTTGAAGGTTTCTCTGGTCGTATAACTTAACTGATCTTCTTTTTATTTTACAAAATTTAGCTCTTTTTAATTATGCTAAAACTAGCAGAACCAGATGTACGTTGCCACACCCCATTATTATATTTTTTTTTTCTGGGATGCTCAATCCATATTGAAATTTTATTTATTTAACAAATGTTATATTTTATTGCCAGCAGATAAACAATATTAACAGTTTTTTGGGTAGTTGTGAACACGTAAAGATTTTTTGGTGTTCCAACTCTTGAGCAGGCAACATATAATTGACCGTGCGATAAACAGGAACTCTGTAAGATCAAACTAGTAACACTTAGAAATAGGCCTTGGGCCTTGTTGATGGATATAGCGAAAGCCAGACGCACTCGAAAATGTAATCGTTTTAAATTAAATGTCAAATCTATTGAAATCATTGGAATTCTTAGTATCAGCACATGTTCTCCTTTAAATTTTCCACTGATAATTGTGGCTCCAATTAAATTTGGCGATAATTTTTTAACAGCAAGTCTTGTTTCGTTGCACAATTTTGGGGAATTTAAGTTACGAATAGCATCTTTTAAATTTAAGATGTGTGGTGGCATTCTAGATGGTTCCAAAGAAACTCTATTGGATAGTTAACAGCTTGTTCCTCATTTAAAACTGAATCGATAAATTTATACCTAACAACTTCACCTGGAAGCTTTAATTGAATTTGATGGTTAATGTTGTTTACATCATCATTTTTGGCAGCTAAAATTGCTCGCTCGCGAAGCCAATCATAATTGTTGCCAATATCGAGAAAAACTTTTTGCACAACATTTTTAATTGATGTTTGCATTTAGCAAAAGTTGGGGGGAAAAGATATTGCACCTGTAGTCGGATCAGGTTAAAGTTTTCCATTGCCCATATCCAAAAGCTGGTTTGCGAATATTTGCGCAGCAGCAGCTTGAAGTAAATGCACACGCATATTTGTCGATAATGTATCCATTCATCCATCGGATGGTGTTGATCTTGGAATAACTGGCAGTTTCCAAATCGTAGTCAATCAAAATCGCGGTAGTTCAAAGGTTTTCAATCACAAATGTTTTTGCTCAAATTAAAATAACTCAAGTACATAAACAGCTTTAATATTTTCGAATAAAAAATTGACAGGTGTTTGTCTATGAATATTTTATTTTCGTTGTATGGAAGGTACCATGACCACTTCCTACACAAAAGTTTTTTTTTTACTAAAATCACCCCTGGTATTTATAAAACAATTTCTAAAAATTTTATCCCAATCGGTCCAGCCATTTGCGAGTTTTTGAAGGACATACATGCAAACATTTTTTCATTTATATATATTTTGTTGAAAAAAAAAAGACATAATTACTTCAGTTTAAGAATATAGTAAAATATGCAAATAAATGAACCTAAAATGAACCTTATTTAATTCCATGTAATAACACCTTTTCAGATTTTTCTATTTTTTTTCTTTTTTTTTAAAAAGAGCTAAGACATCGAGTTTTGCTCACCCTATACTTACAAATATCGGACAAATCTAACTATTAAAATAATATATCTTTCTGCAGTTAATACATCAGCCTTGGGAAATTTATCATAGCTATCATGCTCTGCCCAAAAATATCGTTGATCCTCAGCATGAGCAACTTTTCCAATACCTGCAACAATGCCTTTTGTAATTAAAATTTGTTAAAACAATTTAAAAAATATAGGACCCTATTGAGTTTATATAAAAAGTTTAACGAGATATCTTACAATTTAACACAATTGAATAAATATTTTTTATTAAAAAATTCATTGCCGATTTAACAAAAAAAACCATTGTAATTTTTGTTTATTTTATTAGTAGTAGAACCTTTTGTACTTTGGACAGTTGTAATTATTAGAAAACTCCTGCGCATTCAAATAATATTTTCTGTGACAGTCAAAGCATCCTTTGTCAACTCTAATATAAAGTTAGTTGAGATTTGCAGGCGCTGTATCAGTGCGGATAAAAAAGTTATTAATTATTCCTTGCTTGAAAGGTATGTTTTTTGAACTTTATTTACTGCCTGTTTATTTAACACAATTTAAATTATATTTATATTTTTTGTAGGTAATAAATGGTGTAGGTGTTTAAAGCCAACCTCAATTTTAAGTTTGTATCTATAGGTTGTGAAAAAAGTTGTTGAGATTTTGTACCTTGGCACCCCAACTATCTATGTACCTAAGACTCTGGCCAGGGTACAACTTTGAACACAAATTTTTTTAGAACTTCAGAAACCTCCTCGCAATCTGTTTACCTAAACGTTTTCCCTTCTTTACAAGCTAAACAATCCCAAGAAACTCCAGCATAGGTTGATCATCTGCTACCTCAAGAATGTTTCGCACAGGCAGATGATTTGTTGATCCAAGAATGTTCTACGAAGGCTAAAGTACTATCAGCGCAGTCTGATTGTCTTTATTTTCAAAAAACTATTAATGAAACTTCAGTGCTGTCCTAAACTTTGGGGGATATTAAGTCCGTTGTGGAGAATAAGAGGTGTCGAATTTATTGGAACTTCTCATTCCCCACAGTTAGGCAGATACAATCCAATAAGCCTGACGTAATCCTCGACCACCTACTTGAGAGGATGTTCGTGATCGAATTTTCGGCACCAGCCGAACCGAACATCGCCTTAAAAGAAGAGGAAAAACGGACCCCGCAGGCTTTATCCAGACCATTCCGTTAAACTAGTCATCCTGATAATAGGCTCCCTCGGTGGTACACGCCACACACTGCTCTCGGAACTTCAGAAAATACCAGTTTGCCGACAAAAGGCACACGTTTTAGCTGGGGCAATGCAAAAGGCCGTCATCCTGGGATCATTGCGTCTGCTCAGGGCACACGATATTCGGTCCCAGTAATTACTCACCTCACGGCGTGAGGAGTGGTCGCTAGTATCTCTCCAGCTCGGCTCTGCAAGGTATCGAAACCGCAGAGTCGTGACTGGGATTTAATAAATTAAATTAATAATAATAATAAAAATAATAACCTATTATTTACAATTCAGTACGTTATTTAAAAATTTAATATTCTGACATCATGTCTATTGTTCCTTGGACAGATTTCCTTTTTTTACCGGCTTTTCTCAACTTTATACAAAATCCACTGATTTGATTAATAAATTATATTGTTAAATAATTAATCCATCCATATATGCATGTTGGACAAGTCTTATTTTCATTAGGTATTTTTTTACAAAAAAAATGTTAGAAACTGGCATGAATACGACAGGTTCCCCTATATTAAAGCTAAAATATTTTGTTAAAAAAAAACTCAAGTAAAGCTTTCTTTTGGCTCAAACCGAGACCTTACAAAAAAATATTTGGGAGCACAATCCAACAGAAGATCTCTTTGATTGGAAAAGTTGATAAGTTAAAGAAAATTCATTTTAAATAAGTCCAATAGCTTGAGAGATAAAAAAGGTAAAGCTATTCGACTATGTGATTTTCCATTGTGCGTAAATAATATGCGTTCTTTGTAGAAGCAAAACATTAAAAATTCGTCGTTGTTAATGTTCTGATCATGATCATGATCATTTATGTTTATGTAAAATCTGTTTTTAAAGATTTCAACTCGAATTTATTTCATTTTATAAAATACATGCGTATTAAACAAACAGTTTGGATAAACATAATAAGAATATAATTAGGAATTAAAGGCACAATTTCATCATCCTCACTTTTTCGCGACCACAGCGCCACTTTCAGTGCCGATTGATAGCGAATTGTGTACCAGTGGCGTAATCTAAATATGTTGTAAAGGTTACCGAAATTTTTTTATTACAAAGTTTATTAATTTTGAACGTTAATTAAAAAAACAAAATTAAAAAAAAATATTGTTACTAGCTATTTTGTAAAATAATTTCATATTTAAATTTTATTTGACAAAAACTATCTGTTTATAGTGTCAGGATGTTGTTTAATTTGACTAAAAATGTATTTCAATAGGTAAAATAATAATGTTACGATTTTAAGTCTCTGCGTTCGTTAATTAACAAACTTAATACAAAAACTAAACAATTAATTTTAATCTTTCTTTTTGTAATACAATAAATTTTTTATATAATAAATCACTTACGAGTAAAAATTCATTTTGCATGTCTCTATGTTCACAAAACTATACTTCAACTAAAACTAAATTTTTGCGAAACCGCGGTTTTTCAATGGGTTTAAACGATCGTTAGAGAATGGAAAAGTTCTTTTTGAAATTTTTCTAGTAACATCGCAGGTCTCCACTGACCGCCCGCGGCTGTAAATCATTCGCTAATATGTCAGGCGTTTAATGATACCAAAAAAAATTATACATCTTTTTATATACAATTCGCCGACGATTTAAATAAAATAATGGCTACTGGGGCGTACTTGCTGACCACTATACGTAACAGTAATTACTTACTTAAAAAAAGGGGTGCGAGACAACTTCAGAAAAAAGTAGTAGTAGTAGACGCATTTGTCGTAAAATAAGAGCTATGCAAATTTGTTTTATCGGTATAAATGATTTTTTTTCTACCGCACGATACTGTTTTATTTTAATTCTAAACACTTTTATTTTTCATTATACCAATAATATATCTTAACTATCGGGTGTTTTTTGCCACTAAAAGCCTATTTCAAGATAAAAAAATTTTAAAATTAATTTTCCATCTTCAAAATCTATATGTGTATCGCGTTTTTCTTATAAAAGCGTTTTAAAGTTGGCCGTTGCTCGTGTTACATAAAAATTATTTACGACATCCTCAATTATTTGTCCCGGTCATTCTGAAATAATACTTCCAAAGCGACGCCTTTTGCTGGATGTTTTTGGAGATAAAATACAAGGTAATTTTTATTTTTCTGCTTTTTAAGTCTCATCGTGGACACTGCGAAACATCCTAATGGATAATACTTGGTGACGATAAATTTTTATTGGAATTTGCAAGCCAAGTTTAGCCTTGATTTTAGAGTAGGTTCTAACTTGGTAAATCCAAATATGTTGAACCTTATCCTTCCTAAATAAGGGCATACTATGTGTTTCGTCTTCTACGCAGCAAAACTGACAGTCCGTTTGTTAAAAAAACTCTTTAACCTAACCAAAATTAAACTCATTTATTATAACTGCATAGCTTTATAAATAGCCAGAATGTGTCGAAAAAGATAAAGGAATGCTTAGATGGTTTGGACACGTAGAAAGGATGGATGAAGGAAGATTGAAGAAACAAATTTATAAGGCGAGTGTGAATGGACAAGTCGGTAGAGGTCGACCTCGGAGAACATATCTTGATCAGATCAACATTGTTTTGAAGAAAAGCCAGGTCAACAGTACCAACAACCGACGAGCATGTATGGGAACACTGATGAAAATAGAGGAAGCAAAAGATGTGTGTAAGAGCCGTAGCAAGTGGAAGGAAGTGGTCTCTGCCTACCCCTATGGGAAAAAGGCGTGATTTGATGTATGTATGTATATTTATTATAACCTAGACATTATTATTACCCGTCATTAATTTTGGCGTACATTATTGTATTCATCAAGCACTGTTTAGATATTAGGCAGCAAATTCGACAGTCCGTTTGTTAAAGAACACCTTTAACTAATTACAACTTTACTTTACCATTATTACCTAGACATTATAATGGTAATCATAAAGCAATGTTTGGATGTTATGCAGAAAAACCGACAGGCCGTTTGTGCCAAAAAACCTTTAACTCACCACAACTAAACTAAACTATTATAAACTAGACATAATTATTACCCGCATTAATTCTGGCATACTTTATTGTAATCATAAAGCAATGTTTTAATATTATGCAGCAAAACCCAGAGTCCGTTCGTTAAAGAACACCTTTGCTTAACCACAACTAAACTATACTATTTTAACCTAGACAATATAATTACCCGCCATAAATTCTGACGTAGTTTATTGTAATCATCAAGCACTGTTTGAATATTAAGCAGCAAAACCGACAGTACATTTCTTTGAGAACACCTTTAACTAAACTAAACTATTATAAACTAGCCAATATTATTACCCGCCATAAATTCTGGCGTAGTTTATTGTAATCATCAAGCACTGTTTGAATATTATGCAGCAAAACCGACAGTACATTTCTTTGAGAACACCTTTAACTAAACTAAACTATTATAAACTAGACAATATTATTACCCGCCATAAATTCTGGCGTAGTTTATTGTAATCATCAAGCACTGTTTAAATATTAAGCAGCAAAACCGACAGTCCATTTCTTTGAGAACGCCTTTAACTAAATTAAACTATTGTAAACTAGACAATATTATTACCCGCCATAAATTCTGGCGTAGTTTATTGTAATTATCAAGCACTGTTTGATATTAAGCAGCAAAATCGACAGTACATTTCTTTGGGAACACCTTTAACTAAACTAAACTATTATAACCTAGACGTTATTATTACCCGCCAAAAATTCTGGCGTACTTTATTGTAATTATAAATAACCGTTTGGATGTTGTAGTTTATTGTTTTAGTTTTTATCCTACTTTGAAGAATTATTTTACCCCCTAATGTACTTTTAAATAGTTAATCTATGCTAATAAACAAATACTAGTTTAAGTTACAAATAATACTGTTTTAACAGCGATTGAAATATTGAGATTACAATTAATTTTACAAGCATGCATTTGTCAATAACTGTAAATTGTTTAAATTTGTTTGCTAAAATTTTTAAAACAAGAAGGGCAGAAGGCAGGAACTGACTGGAGAAAATTCCGAAACTTCAAAATCACGAGCGATACCAGACGGCACGAGAAAATATTGCGTGGAATGCAGAAATAAGAATAATTTCTGATACTTCTGCCAGAAAAGCAAAAATTGTATTTGCCTGAAACACTCAAGAATTTGGTGCTCACCCTGTACTTGTGCCAGTACGATAACTAAAGACTGATAAAGGAATGTATTTTTATGAATTTAATTTGCAGTGCACGAATTTTTGAGATTTAGTTTTTCACAAATGTTGGTATATCTTAGTAATTTTTAGTTTTTTTTTTATTTGATTGCAAAATCGTGCCATTATCGTTCAATAAATAATATTTTATTTGTGTATCTGTCTCTTTTTCCTCTTACTTTTGACTTAAGATGAAATTGAGTTCGATATATGCGACAATAACCGAAGGAGTCTGTCAGACTCCGCGCGACTACTATGTAGTGTTATTGCGAAAGCGCGACTACTGCAGGATTAAAAACTGCTGAATTTTTCGATAAAAATAAAAAATCTGCTTGCTTGGCATAAAAAATATAACAATTTACTTAATTTCTGTTATCGGAAAATATTTTCCAAAAAAAAAGAAAAAGGAGATATCGGTTTTCCGCATTTTACTCGGCAATTTTAAGGTTATGAAAAAAGAATTTTGGGAATATTGTGTGACGAATGTTAGTGAAATGATGCACAATTAGAACTACTGTTAACTACGTGTAATTATTGAAATGAAGGAAAAACTTGGCAAGCGAAGTTGGAGTTCGTTGAGAGACTGTCGAGGTTTGTTGAGAGTCTGACGAAGTTTGTTGAGAGACTGGTGGAATTTGACTGACTGACTGAAGACGACTGTCTGAAGACGACTCACTGAAGATGACTAAACTTGTGTGCCTCTCTCTGTTCTTTTTATTTACTTTCCCCCCACGTCGGTCAGTTTTATGACAGTCTGTCGATGATACATAATTTGGCAAAAAGGCCTTTTTAGAATCATCCCGATTTACTGTGATTGTACGTGAGTAGTTAAAGAGGAAAAAAGATTTTGATCACAAAAGGTTAGATCGTATACGTGCGTTATTGCAAAGGAGCAGAACTTAGGGTTGTAAAGGTTAGGGTCGTATACGTGCTTTCTTGAAAAGGACACGACTAAGATCAAAAAGGTGTTTCGTGAAATTAGTCGTTGGAATTTTAGGGAATTCACGTTTCGTCCTCTGTGTATAAATTGTATGTATGGCCGCTACAGAATGTTTTTAATCAAAGTTTTAGATTTTTTAATTTTCTACAATCTTTACAAAAAACCTTTTTTAATAAAACACGTATTTACTTCGCAAATCGTAAAAAACCAATTTTACCCCCTTTCACCCCCACCGCTCCACGACTGCATTCCGATGTTGAATTTTTGTTTCTGTTTAAGTTATGCCCTCTTTTACCCGTATCAGCCTAGTTTACTCTGTAAGGGATTTTCTGTCAAAAAAAGGTAATTTGCCTGGTCTAGATCGGCGTGCGCCCGTGATTTTCCACCGCCTGAGTTTACAGCACAACGGTAACAAATAAATCCTTTTTTTGTTGTTCCTTAAACTTTATTGTATTGTTTTGTTATAAATAATACTTAACAATTGTCTAGAATTTCTAAATGACGTAAATTACAAATATTTTTCTTTTTTGTTAGTTGTTTTACAGTCCTCACCACTTCATCTATTTAAAAATAGTTTAAAATAATAATAACTTGCTCTTTTTTTTATTTAAACTACTGCATTAACCACGCAGGGTTATAAGCAATAAAAAATAGATTAATGAATACTTTATATATCCTTAAAAATATGGATATCTTTTAAAAAAAGTTTTTTATACTAATGTGATCACAGTTATCTTGTAATAAAGACTTTAAATTATCTTTTAATAAATGATTCTGTCTTTTTAAAGTAAATTCAGGACAATAAATTAAAATATGTTCTACAGTTAAACTAGTTTGACACATAAAACAAATAGGTTCGAAGTCACCTGCTAATAAATATTTATGTAGAGCTTATGTATGAAAAAGAATTACTAACCTTAGATATGCAGATGACACCTTAATAATAGCTCGTTCGGAAGAATAACTCACCGAATTCATAAGAAAGTTGGACAGGATCTGCAGAGATCATGGTCTTACGTTGTACAAAAAGAAGACGAAAATTATGATAATAGACCGCAACTCTGCCAATGTTAGACAGATCGATGGTTTTGAAGTGATTGAGAAACTTAACTATTAAGGATCACAAACAAAGGAGGCTGTGATGGAGAAATTAAACGCAGACTGGCCATAGCACGTAACTAAACAATAAATTAACTAGAAAAGAAAAGTCTCTGCAGTATCTCAAGGCAACAAACTGAAATTATTAAACTGCTTAATCTTTTCTATTGCCACATATGCCTCTAAGACCTGGACTTTAAAAATGGCCAATCGAAAAATAATAGATGCTTTTGAAATGTGAGCCTACAGAAGAATGCTGCGAATATCATACACAGAACACCGTACTAACGTGTAAATTCTTAAAAAATTAAAAATCACCACGAGGCTATCAACCAGGATAAACCAATCATACCTACGGTATTTTGAACACATTTCAAGAAGAACGAATGGGCTGGAAAAACTTATTGTAAAGGAAAGAATAAATGGTAAACGACTAAGAGGAAGGTCTCCGACGCGCTGGGTGGATCAAACCAAAGAAATCATTGGTCACGGTCTACAAGAAGCTTCTCTTGCAGCTCAAGACAGAGAAGGAGAACTACAATCCAAACAATTAAGATATGATGTCACCATACTCTCTCAATAGTAAAATGACAAGAGAGAGAAAGAGAATGTATGACCTATTTTCAATCTGGATACTATCACCTAATTTCGTCGATCTGGAATCACAGTTTTTCATGATAGCACTGAACTTTTTACTCTTGATAATTTGGAGGTCGAACGGTTTTACTCTTTAAATATGGATTTAAGTCCAGATGAATTGATTCCTGCCCTTTTAAATATATTTAACGTTTGTACATAATTATTATTAATAAGGTTTTTATGCATCTATGAAATTTAAATTCATTGTTTTAAATTGTTTATTATAGTAATAATTAGTTTGTTTAGAGCAAAATGTTAGATCACACACCGAACCAGAAACGCGACGGTAGAGCACACGCCGACCTGACACCGAAAGTTTTATTAATTTTTATAGTAAAAAATATTAAAAAAAGGTAATATCCAAATTATTTTTGACGTGATAACGTCTTATAAATCGATGAACGCCGGCTGTACGCACAAAAAAGCATGACTCATTGTCTCGTCCTGCCTGAGCCTAGCGTGCAAGCGAGAGCGCAGATCGGCACAAGCGTTCGGTACACATGTTTATAAGTTGTAAATAAATTGTTAATAGCACATTGTTACTTGTAATTAATCTGTATAATTTAAGTTAAAAAATATTTGAATTAACGAGTGCAAAAAAATGTTAATTTATGGAAAAAATTGTAATTTTCAATTTACTTCTTCCTTGTGTTGTACAAAATAATAATAATTCAGTGATAATAATTCAATACAATTCATAAAAGTATGCAATTTTTCATCGATGTTTTCTTATGACGTTATCACGTAAAATTATTTTCCGTAAACCGACAGACAACCATTTTTTTTTATTTTACACTTAATCTCAATAAGTGTCGTGTCGTGGAACACTCGGTTAAAACGAAGTTCCTTTTGTAGTATATTATTATGTTAAATGTATTATATTTTCTTTCAAGCTTGTTTAAGTATTATTCACAATTATTATTATTATTATCTTCTTAGCCACTATCACCCTGCATTATTAATGTATATTAACCAATAACAAGAGTTATTCATAGCGCGTATGCTATTGGCTGTGCCCAATCATAGGTGCGCGCTTATTGTTTCAAGGCAGTTTACACCGACTGCGCAGGTTTAATTCGTACACGACATACGCGTCTGATGTTTCGTGTTTCGTGACCAAAAAATCTTACCCTTTCTCTCGCCTAGCCCCCATCCGTACCGTGCGATAAGGAACTTCGTTCTAATAAATTTTAAAATTTCACTTAAATATTACGAAAGACTCTTTACATACCTATACCGTTTTAAAAATAAAAGATATACAAATTTTTTTTTACTTTAAAAGTGTATTTGTTTTCATTACCAACTATTATTAATAGTACATAAAAATACGTACCAGGAATTGATACATTGTTTCTGCCCAATTCACCGTGATAAGAGAACTGATAAAAATATGTATCGACGTGTTGAGAAATTAATTCAGCAAATTTTATTATAGCTCTGTTGAATATGGTATCTCCATAGTACTAAAAATTAAAACAATTTTAAATTAATAACAAACGAATAATACAGACAATGTATCTTTTAACTCATTTAATTTTCTTAGTTTGCATAATGATGTCACTACTAGGTTGGGTAAGGTTAGATTTTATGTGAGTGGGGCGTGATGTCACTACTAAGACGAAGCATTGTAGTATTAAATAAAAAAAACAAATTATTGCGTAGTCCACTTTTGTTTCCAGTAAAAAAAAAATTTAACTCCATTAACTCTCTATTATAGCTCATTTCACCAATATTCGACGGTATCTGATTAGTCACGAGGCATCGACTTAACGGGTGTACTGTGTTTAAAGGTACATACATACATACATATAGTCACGCTTTCTTCCCGTAGGTGTAGGCAGAAACCACTTCCTTTTACTTGCTACGGTTCTTACACACAACTTTTGCTTCCTTTAATTTCATCAGCGCTCTTATACATGCTATTCGGTTGTTGGTACTTTTGACCTGGCCTTTTTTCAAAACAATGTTGATCTGATCGGGATATGTTCGCCGGGGTTGACCACTACCGACTTGTCCATTCACACTCGCCTTATTAATTTGTTTTGTCAATTTTCCTTTATCCATCCTTTCTACGTGTCCAAACCATCTAAGCATTCCTTTATCTATCTTTGTAAACACATCTTTTACACCACAGCGTTCTCTTATCTCTCTTTTTTACTTAATTTAACCGAGTCAGTTTCTAGCTGTTCATAAAGCAATACAGTGCTCCATTCGTTTGTTTTTCTGCCAACACCCTTTGCTCAATATTACTGTTAAACTTTCCATCTCTCTTAAACTTTAACTTCACATTTTCTCCCTTAATTAGAACTGCACAGTATGTCATGCTTTCTTCTATTTCAAAAACCATTGCTTTCGTTTTGCTTACATTTATTATCATCGCTTTGATTTTCAGGGCAATATACATAACATTTACCATGGCCTGCAACTTCTCTTCAGATGACACTAATATGACTTAATTATTGGAGTAAAGAAGGTATTTAACGATCAAATTAATCATTTTTAATCCATACGCACTCTCTTTTAAATCTTTTAAACAATCGTCCATGTATAAATTAAAATGCTCGTAATGCTCGTAATAAACTACCGCTCACCCAATACATAGACAATGTTAACCACAATTCATTTCTCACCACTCTGTCGTAGGCCTTTTTCAAGTCTACAAAAGCGCTTTAGACCTTTTGACTTCTAGCCAAAAAATTTTCGACTATACCTTGTAATGAAAAGACCTTGATCTCCTCCCTCTTCAAAATCCTGCTTGCACATCCCATATCATCTTCTCAGTTTCATTCGTCACTCTTTTAATCATGATAAGGATGATAATATTTATTTTAAAAGGTATTTTACCTGTACTGTCTTTCCAATATGATTTGCAAATAGTTCATTACCCACATAAATATTTTTTATTTCTTGTCCTACAGCTAATTTTTCCTCCACGTCGGTAATGTACATATCGTCATCTACAAGTAAACTAGGATATTTGTCAAAATTTTGAGCATCATTTTCCAACGTTTTCATATCTAAAAGTTAAAATAAAACTTGTTATTTTTGAACCGTATTATTTTTCGGTAGTTAAAACCAAAATAAATCTTTAACTATACCTCTTCCCCTTCCCAAAGATTCTTCCGAGTTAATACCCATTAATATGGGTACCTTGTTGAAATTTCCACTTTTTAAAGTATCATACATAAAATTAGATATAAAAGCCCCTTCGTGGGGAACTTCTATCACAGGTGCAAAATCCTTAAATAAAAATTTATCAGTAAACGAATGTCCTTATTATAATATTTGGTCCAAGTCCTAATTTTACAGGGTAAATCACTACCAACAGAACGAAGGATTATAGCAAAACGGTGACAGTTTTAAATTTTTTGTCACTTTAGTAGTTTATTTATTAATAAAGGCTACATTTTAAAGTTATTTGGATTTGGATTAAAGTGTGGCTTATTAAATTAATTTTTTTTCCATTAAGTACTCTGTATTTTACTGCATTTTCTAATTGTCTGTAAAAAATAAGATTTATTTTTATGACAGTCCCCACACCTATATTGAGTTATGTCAACTTTTCTTTAAATGTAATGTTTTAAAAAAAAGTTATTATTTACTTATTTAACAAATTTACCTTAACTTCTAAATAGTTGAGTATTTGTTGAATGTATTCCATGATTAATAAATATCTATTTACAGAGTGTTCAAAATTTACGGTTTTATTAATGGATCGTTTAATATGTAATATGGGGCTTATTTTAAAAACTTTGTATTATAAAAATTTATTACTTTTATAAAAAAAGTCCTATTCCGATTGGTATAGAGGTGTCCTATATCCAAATGTCATAGTTTCAGTGTACTTTAGAATTTTCTTAAATTTCTTTGTAAATTAATTTTAAACAATTTCTATACCATTTCTAAATTTTAAAACCAACCATCTTGCCATGTTAACTTCCTAACTTATATTAAAAATGCGAAATTTAGTTTGTTTGTTTGTTACGCTTTCACGAATTGCCAAAGAAGGGTCAAAAACACAATTTTTCGGCCCAGAACCCTTCTGTGGACTCTTCAAAGTCCACTTGAAAGAAGAGGTTCGACGCTGGAAACAAATGAAATGAAATTCCACTGGCATAAATTGCCAGGACAAAGACAAGCAAAAAGGCTAGGAAGCCTGTAGACAAGAAAAGCCAAACAGCTTCTCGAGTTGGACAAGAAAGAATTGAAACTGGTGACAGGAGTCCTTACTGGACACTGCTCTCTGAGATATCACCTGAACAAGATGGGCAAAACAGAGAGTGATAGTTTGCACAACTGCGAGAATTTCGCTAAAACTGCGGAACATTTGCTTTGCGAATGCCCAGCGCTTTTCTGCAAGAGGTTCAAGTTTCTGGAAGGGGCCTTTTAATGTCCTCCGATGTCGAGAACTTAGTCCCTGGGAAACTGATAAACTTAGTACAAAGTCTCGTAATCCAGTGCCTCGAATAGTTTAAAAAATTATGCACAAAAGATCTGATGGGTCAAGGTGCTTAAGAGGCAGCATAGCCTTCACGACCCCACCTACAATCTACAATCCACAATCTACGCTTTCAACTACTCAATTAATCACCACACAAAATTAAATTAAAGAACTTTTGTAAAAAAAAGTAAATACCTGTGTTAAGTTCAATATTTAATCGAGTATAGAATCCTTAAAACTAATATACGATTAAATAACAAATGGACGTTAAAATTTAAAGGTACATTTAAAATTCAAAATTTTATGACCCTAGCACATATGTTTAGAAATGGTGATTTTAATTAATTTGATTGAATTTGAAAAATTTGTAAAAATAGTGATTATATTTACATATTTTAATTTGTTATATATTTATTTCAGTATAAGTTTTATTTATCTCATGAAAAGCTATGAGTTATAGTTGTAATGACTATGGCCAAAACGGTAGTGACAGGGGTCGCCACCTGTCATGCCTTGCTTTCTGTAAGGGCAAAACGTGGACAACGGATAGGCACTTTGCTACTTTGAATGTGAGGGGAGGAGTGAATGATAAAATTAATAAAATTTACACGATGATAGAAGAAAGACGGATTAATGTTTGTTAGCGGCAAGGCCGTTATCGTGCCGCTTTACAAAGAAAAAAGTTCACAGCAGGACTGTAAAAACTACCGGGGTATTAGTTTACTCAGCACAAACGGCAAAGTGTATGCAAAAATATTGATTAAAAGAGTAACGAATGAAACTGAAAAGATGATATGGGATGTGCAAGCAGGATTTAGAAGAGGAAGGAGATGTATGGATCAGGTCTTTTTATTACAAGGTATAGTCGAAAAATATTTGGCTTAAAGTCAGAAGGTCTATAGCGCTTTTATAGACTTGAAAAAGGCCTATGACAGAGTAGTGAAAAATGAATTGTGGTTAACATTGGTTATGTATGGGGAGAGCAATAATTTAATACGAGCACTGATATCACTTTACGAGGATTCCACTGCTTGTGTCAGGATAAACAAAGCTTAATTGGACTGGTTTAACATACAAAAAGGTGTAAGATAGGGATGTGTGGCTTATAAATAGACGTTTAATAGATTTAAAAGAGAATGCGTATAAATACAAAATGAATGATTTAATCGTCAAATGCCTTCTTTAATTATGATCGATGATTTAGTCATATTATCGTCATCTGTAGAGGAGTTGCAGGCTACGGTTAATGTTATGCATGATGCCCTAAAAATTAAAGGAATGAAAATAAATGTAAGCAAAACGAAAGTAATGACAAACTTTAAGGTTCTAATTAAGGAAGAAAAAGTGGAACAAGTAAATGAGTTTGTTTACTTGGGTTTAAAGTTTACGAGAGATGGAAAGTATGACAGTGACACTGAGCAAAGTGTGTTGGCAGAAAAACAAATAAATAGGGCACTGCAAAGCTTTATGAACAGCCAGAAAGTGTCAAAAAGGCACGTCTGGCTGTGTATTTTGACACTTTCTGGCTGTGCATAGAGGAGTAATGCTTTCTACACTTATGTATGGTAGTAAATATTGGGTTTGGCAAAAGAAGCATGAAAATAGGATTATTGCTGTGGATATGAGTAATCTGAGAAGTATAGCCGGAGTGATTTGGTTGAAGTAAAAAATAGTAAGATAAGAGAACGCTGTGGTGTAAAATAAGATGTGGCTACAAAGAAAGATAAACGAATGCTTACATAGTTTGGACACGTAGAAAAGATGGTTGGAGAAAGATTAACTAGGCGAGTGTAAATAAACAAGCCGGTAGAGGTCAACCTTGGCGGAAGTGGAAGAAAGTGGTCTCTGCCTACCCCTACGGGAAAAAGGCGTGACTATATGTATGTATGTATTTGCACCTGACAGAAGAACATAATTATTATATAAGTAGTATTCAGTAGCATCCTAGAATAATATTCTATTTTTAAATTTTTTAAAAGAAATTAATGTAGTAAACGTTGGTACTTTTAACTTTTTAAAATCCTAGTAAATTAAACTATTTTGTGTAGTTAGATATTTTAATGAAGCATGTTTTTAGATTTTTAAACTTATCCTTATTATCCAATTGGCTGTCCTGTAGCATACTTATCAGTTTAGAATGGCGCACTGGCATGGCATACTGTTACGATATTTATTCTTAGGTTTGATAATTCATAACACTCAGTACAAAAACTTAACAATTTATTTTAATCTTTTTATGCAATCAATTCTTTTTTGATAAATCACTTAGTTATTTTACAAACTTTTTAGGATATTTTTTTCATAACAATATCACTTTTTAAATTAATTTCAAGCTTAAACTCTTCCACGGCACAACAAATATTATTTAAAAGAACGAGATTTCTTTCTAACACTAACAGGAACCCGTGGCTATAAATGTCGGGCCATTGCTACCGCCGAAAGAATCAAACATCCATTTGTACAGCGCTCCGCGCCTTTGCCATTCGTCAATTAAGAAAGTTCAACAAATAAATTTTACCCAAACTTGTGGGTATGTTGAATTTTAAAAATCTAAATAAAAAGAAGTCTACTTACCAAATTTAAGTATATTAAAATGAGAGTCTTTTAATATCTTTGATAATTTAGCTAAAAATAATTAGGTAAAACTATGTAAAATACTTACTTTATATTTATTTGCAGTACTTTTAATAATAGATGCCTTAACTAGTAATAAAAAATCCAATAACTCCTGAGTAGACCGATTTTTTTCAAAGTTTGGATCAATTTCAGATGCTATGCCATAAGCAATATTAACAGCATTTCTTTGATAAGCCCAAGTACATAGTGCTGAACCACTATTAGCTATGGCAGCTCTAAATAATCCTAAAAAAGTGTATTGCTATAATAAAAAATGTGTCATTTAAAAGTTTTAATTTATTTTTTAGAAATTTATTTACCAGCAGAACCAGGACTAAGAATTTGATAAGTAACTGATGCAGCTCCGGCGCTTTGGCCCATTATTGTAACATGTTTAGGATCTCCACCAAACAGATGAATATTTTTCTGAACCCATTTTAGAGCGAATTGTTGATCTTTAAGTCCCATATTTCCAGAAATAACCGTATCGCCAGTTGATAGAAATCCTTTTAAATTAAATTATTACAAATTATTTAAATATATTGTTTTAATATGCGTCTCGTCCGGCTTTTATAAGCCTACCCGATAAAATTGTATTAACATTTTAATTCTTCCCAGCACAATATTTACTAGATTTTGACTCAAGTGTGAATGGACAAGTTGTAGAGGTCAACCTCGGCGAACATATCTCGATCAGATCAACATTGTTTTAATTAAAGGGCAGGTAAAGAGTACCATCAACCGACGAGCATGTATGAAAGCACTCATAAAAGGAGAGGAAGCAAAAGATGTGTGTAATAACCGTAGCAAGTGGAAGGAAGTGGTCCCTACAGAAAAAGGAGTGATTTAGTTATTTGTTCTTCTTCTTAAAAAAAAACATTCTTCAATATGGATCTATAAAATGTCCTTGAGTCTGATGTTGCAAGTATTTGAGCATTTCATTTAGGTTCTTTATTTTAAGTTCTGGAAGCGCAATGTCTTTTTTGATTTAAGTTAATTTTGGCAATAACAAAGGTCTGTTCTACTTTTGGCCAAAGTGGATATTGAACAAATAGATTTTAACGCTTTTAATGAATATCGGACACTAAACAATATTCTTGTACTGCATTATTCAATATCTGGCTACTGAACAAATCTACCCTTAAAAAATCTGAAATTATACGATATTAAATAGAATTAAACTGAAATATGACTGCAATTGTAAATATATCAATATTAATTTAACGAGATATTAAACAATTCAATACTAGGAATGTATTTTCGTTAATAACTCATTTTATGGAAAAAATGGATATTAAACAAACTAACTTTCAGGTGACGTTATACAAAGTATTCGAAAAAATTTGATCCATATGGAAAATAACGCAATCTGTATTCTTACACAGGAAAATTATACTCCAATTGGTTTAAATGATAGGTTTCCGATTTTTAAATTTTTTTTTCACACTGAAATATTTCTCTCTTTAAATACACTATGCTTTTGTACCACTAATAATTTGCCTCTTACCGTAAATTCACCCTTATTTACTGGATGACTTAAAAGAAATAACAAACACTGAAACAATTCGAAAAATTGATCTCTTCGATCGCTGTGAATGAATGAAATTATCGACCGTCTTTGGTCGTCGTTTTGAAGAATACTGAATAATAGAAAAAACGATCGTTTAATCGCTGTGAAATAAATTTTACGTCTTTAACGGACGTTTGGAAGATACTGACTCTTGATTGCCACACTCGAACGGAGCGAGGTAAAGAGGGAGAGGAGATTCATTAGAAATCGCCTCAAGGACTAAGGTTTACAGACATTGGCAGTCAGGGGAATCTTAAGACTAATTTAATTAGAAACAAAAGAAACATTATTAGTTTGTTGAAAATAAAATTCCAACAGGCAGCATCCGCAAGATTGCCTAAAGATATTGTTGTAATCACAGATCGCAACACTGTGTTTTTTAGTTTTATTTGTTCTAGTGTTAATTCTTTGCAACGCCAATGTCTTGAAAACCGATCACTTCTTCAACAGTAGTACTTATTTCACCTTACACCGTTAAGATTGTCACTAGTCTTCTCTTCACCGCAAAGGGCGAATTTATTCAGAAGTAGTATTCCACGGCGATTAAACCTCACTTGTATTTCTTTGACCGTCGATAGCGGCGAGTTTTTTGTTTAGTTTAGTTTCCACGGCATTATATTAATATCAACGCTTGCAACAGTCGGGAAAAAGTGTGTTGAAAATTTAGTTATTTTTCAACTGTAGAATGTTTTTTTAATCCATTCCTTGATTTAAAAACCTCAATATTACAGCCGATAGACGAGAGTTATGGGCAACCAATTATTCATTTGGTTTCCCATCTAGGCAACAAATTATACACATGATTATGCGTAAACCAATTAAAAAGCTGACAACAGCACTGCTATTACTAAACTATTTTCTACGACTTCCATCTTTGCGGAGAGAACAAGCAAGTTACCTCTAAAGCACTATCTGGTAAAAATTTAAATCAATATAATTAAATAAAATCAATTAATTTAAAATCCTTCAGCCAGTGAAAATATTCCAAGAAGACAGGATTTTTTTAACTGTCAGCTCGTTGTATAAATCCTGCAATATATTATTAAACAAGAAAAGTGTATTTGTTTAATTTACTTTATCAAAAAGTTCACGGTAGTAAGGGCTGAAAAACTAACAGCCTACATTACTAACCAGCCAACTAGTTATCGAAAATTTACCATCTTAACGAAGCACGTCGAGATTCAGCAGAGGCAGGAACCGACATCATTCTACAACTTCGTTATTCATCTTCTAAATATCTTCCTGTTACTTGCTGTAGATGGCGTGCATGTATGTTTTGAAAGTCGTGGCTTGAGTATGTCATAAATGTGTCCCTTACCGAGAGCGTGGCATAGTTTCTGTCGGTAACTAATGTTTCACGCGCGTGCTAAGCCTATGAGTGAAGGTTAAGTACCGACCGCCGTTGCGCACCGTATTCATTCGTTTTTTAGTGTGGGAAGGCGTTAAAACACAGAAATTTTTATGCGATTGCGAAATCAGTTTGGTAGTGAGTGCCTGAGTAGGGCTGCCGTGTTTAAATGGGCCAAAGTATTCAATGATAGCCGCGAAACCGTCGAGAATCGGCCACATGATCGTCAATTGCGAACCAGCATCACACCAGACAACATTCGCCGCGTAGATTAACTCATTTTGGAGGATAAATGTTCGAGACATTTCGGCTGAACTCGGCATTAGTATTGGTAGTGTAGAGTCTATCATCTACGAGCACCTTAATTATCGCAAAATAACGGCTCGAAACGAAGGACCATTCCAGCACGAAGTGCGATTCTTCTCCAGGATAACGCGCGTCCTCATAACGCGCGTCTCACGCTCGATACAATATCGGAATTAGGATGGAAGGTACTGGAACACCTCCCTTACAGTCCGGATTTATCACCCTGCGACTACCATATGTTTGGACTACTGAAAGAAGCCCTCGGAGGTCAAAGATTCAACACCAACGACGAGGTAAAGTTCGTGTGCACATGGCTGTCCGGGTTGCTTAAGGAATTCTTCGATACCGGCATAAAAAAACTTCCGGAAAGGTGGACAAAATGCGTAACTAGTGAGAGGAATTACGTAGAAAAACTGTGAATTTTTGTAAATTTTTTGATAGTAAATAAACGTGTAAGACTATTTGTCTTGATCATATTTGAACCGCCCTCGTACTATTAATATATTTTATTGTAATTACCTAACAATTAAATATTACCAAAAAGTAAATTAGGTGCTAAGGTTAATACATTTTGATAAAAATATTGCTTGTCATTAATGGATCGTATTTTATAGAGAATTTTTTTTTCAAATAATTGTTTTTTTTATTTGAAATTGCATAATAATCCTAAAGACTTTATTTGTTTTGCATAATTTTAATATTCGTTAAAAATAAGCACATCATTAAACATAAGTAGCAAAAAATTATATAAAATTGTTGTCTTCAATTTCCCTTCTAGCTTTTTTAAAGAATGCAAAATTTTCAGTAACAGGATTGTATTAAAGAAGGTTAAAAACTAAAAATTTCTTGAAGTCGGAATATCTTGTTAAAAATTGACGTAAAATGTCAACAAAAACATTTTTCTTTTATAATTTAGCAAATAAGGACATTTTTAATCGATTTAAAAGAAATGTGTATTTAACAGTTAACAAATGTCAGTAGCAGTCTTTGACTTTGATATGGAATATTTTAAGATTTTAATCAAGCAAAAACGATTTCCTTACGACGTATCTTTCCAAAAACAATGTTTCAAAATATTCCCACATGTATCCAACTTTATGGAATACTCTGTATGTTATATTGCAGCGACTGGTTTTGCTCCTTGAGCGATAATACCTTTAACGCTACTTATGCTTAAGCCTCATTAGTGCATTGCGTCGTCGTAACGGATCAACGTATTGTATGCCACACCTGCGTTGCGACGACGCACGACGTCGCAACGCAAGAAAGCCACGCACTCCATCGCAGCACAGCGTTGACGCTGCGACGACGAAACGCAACGTACTAGGGAGGCCAACTGAAGCTGGACGGGGCTTGTATTTATTTTTGATCTAAAAATAAACTTTTATTACTATCATCTATTATTTAAAAAAAAATTTAATCGGGTATTAATATTTTTTTTTATTTTTTAAATAGTCCAAAAAATGCTTTTTTTTAATATGTTTTTTTTTTTTCTGCAGTCATAAAAATTTATAATATATACTAATTAAAAAATTATTATTTATACAAAATATAGTCTCACCAAATGGTCCCAACCTATAATTAAATGATACCAGTATTACATTTTCTCTCATTAGAAAAGCGGGATAATTATTGTTATAATTAATATGTCCATGAAGAAACGCTCCTCCATATATAAAAACAATAACAGGCACTTTTCTGGTTGTTGAAGGAGGCTAAAAAAAAATTAAAATTATTTGTATTAATTTAAATTATAAATTATTAATGAGTCTTAAGTAGGGAGTCAATACATTTTCATAAATTTAGATAGAGCATGTTACTAAATTATAATTGCTGTTGGAAAAACTTAACATTTTAATAATAAATATGTTTGTTTTGTTTATTTAAATATTTATTTAAAAGGGGTAGGGAGTAATACGCAACTAGTAACACACAAAAGATTACAATATTGTAATTGCTGTTATTTTATGCAAATAAACTTGTAGATCTTGTGAAACCTCCTGGTAGTATTAATATAACATTTGTGCTAATTAATGTGTTAAATGCAAATAATAGCAAACGTTCTGCTATAAAAAGGATTTTAGACCGTTATATTAGTGCCGAACAAGTTGAATGTTTTTAAATTGCATTCTTCTTCGTACCCTTCCAAAGCAATTCAAAACTTCGGAGAAGAACAAGATTAGTCTCATCTTTAGTGTGATAAACCAAACAAAAATCCCATGACGCTTATCATCTATTGCCAGTTAGGTCTTGCGTATTAAGAAGGTTCGGGGGTCAGAGAAAAAATGCAGTTTAAAAAAAACATATTTAATCCTTTAAACTTGGTTGTTATAGTTCTTTATATTAAATTATAATTTTTTACTAATAAAATTTATTAGAAAAATTAAAAAAAATTTTTGCTCCTTATGAAAAATCATAAGTTTTTGATATTAAAATAAACAAAAACATTGTAAAAAATACAAAATTCGATGAGAAAAAATTCGTGTTTGTAGGAAATTTAATAACGAAGAGTTTGGGTGCTTAAAAATTAATATCGAATGTCTAGTTTTTGAAATATTTTATTTTTAACGTTGAAAAAATTTGATTTACGATTTACGGAGTAAGTGAAAATGAGCGTCAAAGAAGAATGCAACGGCGCATTCGTGCAGACGACTCAAGTCTCAAGTCACCCAATGTAAATACTGTTATTATAACAATATTAAAAAAGAAGAAATTGACACTGCTGTCACACTTTGGACTTAATTTTCATCATATTATTTGAATAAATATGACTAAATAATGATTTGTCAATTAATTTTATTATTTGATTGTGAAATTTGTCAATTAAGATTAAAAAATTCAGTATATTTTTTATTTGAAGTTGACAGCGATGATTATTTAACATGTTCAGCATAGGACCCCTTCACGTCCCGCTAGATCACCCCGCTCTGATCAACGAACCTCCTTAATATGTTTTGACAACAATAAAAATATGCTATTAATAGACTTATCCTTTCTTTTTTTTTTATTTTTTATTTTAGGTAAATTGCCCGTTGACTTTCTGCAATCTTAATCAATGGTAAGATTGTCGCTTTATCTTTTCCGTGGCCTTCATGTACTTCTTTTTCTGGTGATTTATCTCAAGCTATTCCTACTATTTTACCTTCATTTATTCTACTTATGTGCTCATCCCATTCACGCTTTCTGCTTAAAACTCAGTCAATATTGTTCTTCACCTTGCATGTTCGCTCTATATTGTCGCTCAGTTTTCTGTCCAGCAGCGTTTTGCCAGTAATCTTTCGTAGAACCTTCATCTTGCTGGTTTCAAGGAGCCTTTTTGTTTTTATGGGTCTAATGACAGTTTTATATATTCTTGACATAACCTTCATGCCTATGCCTTTGTTTTTCCATACAGTGTCGTTGAAACATCCAGCCATACTTAGTGCCTTTGTTGTTTGTTGTCTCACCTCTGTCTTGATATCGCCATATCCCGATAGTTCTATACCGAGATATTTGAATTTCATTTATTGTTGTATTATTTTGTCTTCAACGACAAGCTTTCATCTTATAGCTGTTTTTGATGTTGTCAAGCTTTTTGTTTTCAAAGCAAAGATTACCATATTTAAAGACTTTGCTGTGCAAGTGAAGTGGTATAGCAGTCTTTGGAGGTCGTCTTTGTTTTCAGAAACTAGCACAGCATGGTCGGCATAGCACAGTATTGTAATGTAGACATATCCAAAACACACATCAAAAAAGCAGCAAAAAGTTGTAACAGAAAAATTACAATTCATATAAAATTCATATTATGTAATGGTTTTTGACAAAAGCAATTATTCTAATGGACTAACTAATTCTGACGTCACGTGATGTGGGTTTTTTAAAAAGGTTTCCAAACAAAATTAAACTACATTAAAAACCGCTGACGACTGACCTTCTAAATCTCAATAAAACAAAGGCACACATTAGTAGGTCCGTTAACTGGACACTACGGCCTGAAGAAACACCTGAACACCATGGGAATTCTTAGAGAACCCGTTGATTGCAGACTATGTAATGAAAAGAAAGAAACAGCCTCTTAGGTCATCTTCGAATGCGACGCCCTAAAAAGCAGGCGTCACAAAACCTTCGAAAACATCATCCCGGAAATGGGCATTACTCCAAAAAACCTTATAAACAGGCTACTGAACCCAATAAATGGCACAAACCTATTCGTGATAGGAACTACATACATATATACGATTTTAGCATTCCTTTGTCTATCTTTGTCACCACATCTTCTTTTACACCACTCAATGTCACTGCCATACTTTTCATCTCTCGTAAACTTTGAATCCAAGTACACAAATTCATTTACTTGTTCCACTCTTTCTCCCTCAATCGAAACTTCACAGTTTGTCATGTTTTTTTTTTAAAACATTACTTTTGTTTTGCTTACATTTATTTTCATCCCTTTGATTTTTAGGACGTAATGCATAACGTTAAACATCGCCTGCAACTCCTCTTCAGATGACGCTAATATGACTTGATCATCGGGGTAAATAAGGCATTTGACGATCAAATCATTCATTTTCAATCCATAAGCACTATCTTTTAAATCTTTTAAACAATCGTCTGTGTATAAGTTAAACAGCCATGGAAAGGCCACACATTCTTTGTAAAGTGGCACGATAACGGCCTCGCACCAGTCGTCTGGTACGCTACCACTCCTCCAACAAAGGTTAAAAAGGCGTTAAAGCAGACTAGCTACCATGTTTTTTTCAGCCTTTAGCATTTCAACTGTTATCCTGTCGTACCCAACAGCTTTACCCAATTCCATACTGTTCAACGCTTCCACAATTTCTGTCGTACTAATTTCACTTTCACTCATGTCTTCGAATGGGGCCTGTACTTGTGTATCCTCTTTCTCAAATAAACTTTCAAAGTATTCCTTCCATCTCTTTAATAAATTAATAAATAAATATTAATATTAATAAATTAGATAATTGACTGGTGCATCGATTTATAAAATTATTACTTCTTGTTGCACGGTTGTGCAGTACTTTATTGAGTGTGCGCCTAAACAAATCTGTTGCAGAACTGCAGTCGTGGTGAGTAGCCTGATTTTTTTCACAGAGTGCTCGCGAATTGTTGGTAAAGGTATAAACCGGCTATGATTTGTTTTAAATTATTAGTTAAAACTTTAATTTTGTAAACATTAACTATTTAATTTATTGGAAATAAATGTTGTAATCATATATCATATATATCATTTTGTGGTAAGTAATTTCATGTACCCTTTCTTTGTCTTTTTCAACATAATTTATTTTTTTGGAGTCCCTTTTGGCACCTTTTGTATTGTTTTATTTTGTTCTTTTATCCGTTTTGGAGTAAAACGGATTGGCGCCCAAAGTGCACTAACCCAGCCTGAGATTGGCTGAGGCAAGGAAATTCTTTTGAGTCGTTCTGGATTTATTTTTTTTTATTTTTGGGAATCATTCGGGCTAAAGTGTAGCATTAATTTTTTTGCTACTCCGCCGTGGCAAACTAGTAATACTGTCACACTGGTTACATAAATAGCTATTATTAAACTTATACTACATAGTAATTATACAATGCTTAAAATTACTTTTAAAAAATATATATTTATTAGACCAAGTAGATGTAATATTTGTTAAATTGTTTGTTTTAAGTAAAAATAAATAAATAGTTCGTTATTAGTTGAAAGTATTTTAAATTTGCAGTATCTTAAACTACTTGTTTTTATGTGAACTTAAAAAACTTACTAACGGAGTGTAAACATGTAAATATAGACAATCTTCTGTTTCGTAATCATCGACTGCGTCTACAAGGTAACAAGATACTTTACTATTATTGGCTTCTAAAATTCCTTCCCAGTTTTCAACGGGCTGTGGTGGCTAAAAATAAAAATAAATATCCCAATTTATTAAACCAAATACGGCTTTGCAATTCTTAAATATACCAAAAAAATATTTATGGAAATTTTCGCGATTTGCGAACGACATTTCTAGATATATCGCGGCCTCCAAATAACGCCCGCGGCTATAAAGTCGGGCGTTTTGATGCCGCCAAAAGAAATCATACATTCCGTTACGATCAACTCACCGGCACCGTCGCCACCGGCCAAATAACAGGTACATGGGCGTATTCATCGACCGTAAGATTATGTATAAATCTTGTAAAATAGATTGTACAATTTATTTATTTATTTATTTATTTACACTGTTCTACAGAAAAAAAGATTTCCAATTACAGAACAGCAACAAAGTAAACATTTGCACAATAGTACTAACAATAAAAAAGCTTAAGAGTAATACACAATTTACAAAATCAGACATTAGTAGAAAGCTTAAGACTAACACAACATTATTACTGCTGATAATAATAGCTCTTAATTTGCCTCATATTACAATAGAATATATCAAGCTGGTCACTTATAAGGTTATAGTTGCTACACATAGTATGAACAGGAGAGTTTTTAAGTATATTTGTTCGTGGTGTGGTAGTGTAGAATGAGTCGGTGTATCGAGATGCCTGACGGGGAATTTTAAAGTTTATCTGATGTAGTAAGCATTGACATTTAATTTCATTGTTAATTATTTTGTGTAGCATAATGACACTAGAACATTCTCGTCTTCTATCAAGAGTGAAAAAGCTATGTCTTGACAGTAAACTCTCGTGTGCCGTTCCAATTAGTAGATAAGTCCGATCTACTTTAAAACTTAGGTATTTGAGAAAGCGTCTTTGGATTGCCTCCAGTTTATAAATATGCACTTGATAATATGGGTTCCAGATAACCGATGCATATTCTAGCTTTGATCTCACAAAAGCATAGTAGAGAGTTTTAAGTGTTAAATGGTTAAAGTCGCGGCCTACTCTAATTATAAATCCATACATACGGTTTGCTGACGTTGTTATATTGTCTATGTGGTTTTGGAAAGATAGCTCTCGGTCGAAAGTAACTCCAAGATCCTTAAAATTACATGGTCTGTCTAGAGAATAATTGTCTATCTTATAGTCAAATATAATTGGATCAGATCTCAATGTATATGACATTACGCAACATTTGGTAGGATTTCACGCTAAATTATTACGACTGCACCATTGGCTTATTTGATTAAAATTTTTCGATAATTTCTCACATTCAGTCATATTAATGATAGGAGAGAAAATTTTTAGATCATCAGCATACAGTAAAAAATTAAGCTTAACTATGTCACCAATGTCATTGATAAAGATATTAAACAGTAGTGGACCGAGGTTAGATCCTTGCGGTACACCTGATTTGGCGAGGTATTTGTTAGACCTAAATCCATTTAACTGCACATACTGTGTGCGGTCGGACAGATATGATTTAAATAACGCAAGTAGGTTACTCGATAAGCCGAAATTCGAGAGTTTTTGCAGCATTAGATTATGGTTAAGTCTGTCAAATGCTTTGGTCATATCCATGTAAATAACATCTGTCTGAATTCTGTTATCTATATTTTCCGCTTTGTGTTGTGCTATAACGGTAAGATTTGTTGTTTTACGAAACCGTGCTGCTGGTCTAGAATATAATTGTTGACGTGTTGATACAGAACTCCTTGCACCAATATTTCAAATACCTTGCAAAAATTGCATATAATTGAAATCGGCCTGTAATTTTTTATATCAGTTCGCGTTCCTTTTTTAAAGATCGAACATACCTTAGAGCACTTCCACATAGAAGGTATCGTATGTGAACGAATGCAAACATTAATAAGGGTTGTACAATTGTACAATTGTACCAATAAGTAGTTTTTCGCTGGCCGGAAATTCAATTTAAGGGTTTTGTAGTCTACATTGTTAATTTATATAAAAATATATAAAACTGATTTTTAAAGAAACAGCTAATTTTGCTGCATGTTAACCTTTACTATAGGAATATGTGGTTCGATTATTCATCAGAAAACAACTACACTTCTGGTTATATGCCTACGACGAGCATTGAATTACATCTGATAAATAATCGTGCATAATCCCATTTCGGGTAATATGCAGATGCTTGCAAAGGAAAAGAAAGAATTGTTAGGGTAGGTCTTAATAAACTCATGTTTACCATTTGAAGAGTCAAATCAACAATTCCAACTCTCACCAAGTATACATGAAGGACCAGACGAAAAGCGCTAGTCACGACATCTATACTTTTTAACAAGCACCACCCAGTAAATACCTTCTGACTGGAATTATTAAAATATAAAAATTTAGAGTTTACTTTAATTGTAAGTTAATACATTATTTATAATATACCCTAAATATTTAATGTACACAGACAAAAACCCCAGTTGGTGTTGGGGCTGGTATTTTCAGTAAAAAACCAAAGACTTAAATATTTACTGTTCTTTATTACTTTACTACAATCTTACAGAATAAAGTCTTCGCTATCGAATTGTATGCAAAAGCACTGACTACAGACCTTTAGTAAAGAAAATATAAGTATAATCTCACCACAGAATAAAATGGTCAGACAACCGCTTATATGTAACGACTATAAAACAAAGGGTTAAAGTTACCCTCATAAAATGGTTTTTATTTGATGTATCACAAGGTAGGGGTTGCTATTTAACATATAAAAAAAGGGATGGGGGATGTTAAAGGGATGCCACTTGAAAACAGCAAAACGCAAAATTAAAAATTATTTGGACTGGCTGGTTTTAAAATTAAAGAACTATATAAATAAAACAAAGTCAGGTTAATTACATCATTCATAACTTAAGAATGGCTGGAACAACTGGAACATATTCTTGGTTCATCTGAACGGATGTAAGAGTTGGGCTCTTGATACATGATTCGAAAAGAAAATAGATGCCTTTAAAATGTACATTTACCACCGCGCTGTATACTAAGAATATCATGGTTCCATAGAATAACAAATATGGAAGTTCTTAATCGCATAAGAAAACAAAAAGTAATCATGCTTACCATCAGTGAGAGAAAAACGCGCTATATAGGTCACATAATGCGAGGAAAAAAGTATGAACTTCCGCATTGCTGTATCTATAAAATTACCCATATGAAAGATGTGGGAGAGGGTTAAATTATAAAAACTGTCGAATTTATAGTTTTTGAAAACACTGAAACTGATAAAGACATTTTCAAAGCAGGTAAGCCAACATTCGTGCAAGACTACGTCTGCCGGGACTACTAGTTTTAAATAAACTAACTTTAATAAGTTTAAATACTAAAAATGGATAATTAATTTTTATATGGTGAAGCTGCTATTTTGGTGATTTTAAGTTTTAAAACAAAGCTTATTATTTCTTTTACAACCTGTATGTATTCAAAAAAATGACTGAAATATTTGTTGTCGTTTCTAAGTCATAAATATAATATCTAAAATTTATAAAATGAATTCATGATTTGCGAGGAAATTTAATTTAAAATTGTGTCCAATATTTAGTTAAGCAATTATTTTATACAACTTTGGTTTTTGACGTTAAGGAAATTTGCCATGAAATGCCTATTTTTTCCTATCTATCGTTTCATTATTATGATAGTCTGGCGTTCGTAATTAGTTTTGCATACCGTATTTGGTTCGTTGTATATAGTGTTGCATACCTAGCAGGGAAGAAATTTAATCATTAATGGCTGTGACATTCTGTTAATTGGAGTGGGAGTCTCTGTTATTAGACTTCGCCTTGATCGTTGGCCTCGATTGTCGTGTGTTGTCAGCTATTTTATTGTTTGGTTTGCTTTTCTGTGTGAATGGGCTGGCTATTAACACGGACGAACGCGATCATGAATTAGGAACTTAGATTTGCAAAGGTTGGCTGACGCGTGTCCCGGGTCATTTTCTGCTATCCGGCCTGGGAGGGAGGAGTGGTTATCAGTCGCTTGGTGTCAGTGGGGAAGTCGGTTGAGAGTTTTTGGAATGATTTGATATTAACACGTGAGCAGAACTTCTACGGTTTTTTCCTTCATATCTGGCTGTATTTGGGCCATCTTCATTGAATTTCGAGGAAAAACCATTTAATTTTTAACTTGACCATTCTTTCGTGCCTATGTGGTGGATATTTTGGTTATTGAGGTAGAGTTAAAATCACCACGTGTGGGATTTGATGAAGTAAAGCCATCGTGAAGTACCAGGTGCAGTTCCATAATCAATCCGGCCACATGATTAGAGAAATCGTATACCTACAGGTTACAAGTGATTTGTTTTCGACACCGTTATTTATATTTGGCTTTTTGAACTACTTTTCTGCGCAGGAGGAGCCGGCAGTTTGCAATCGGTACTGCTTGCTGGGATAAGACAGATATAGCTGGGAAGGTGGTGCTCTCTCTTGCTAGCTTGTCCGCCTTACAGTTGCCTGGTATATCCCTGTGTCCGGGTACCCAGACAATGTGAACTTAGCTGCTTGCTCGTTCAGGGCGGCTCGACATTGCACCGCTGCCCTAGAGGTCAAGTATACTGAGTTAATTGATTTGATAGCAGCCTGGCTGTCGCAAAGAATGGATATCTCGCTGAACTTTTATTCGTTGCGGAGTGTCCAGACAGCTGCCTCGGTAATATCTGTTATTTTGGCTTGATACACACTACAGTAATTAGGCAAACAAAGTTAGGGGTCTTTTTAGAAGACACCGCAACCTACTTTCCCTTCTTGTTTAGAGATGTCCGTATAAAATACTGCGCCCTGAGGTTTAACTAGATTCTCGGCCCAATCATCTCTGGATGGGATTTCCCGGGTAACGTAATCTAACATCCTTATAAATTAACAATGTCTGTCTGCTACATTGTTGTGTATGAAAAATAAAACGATATAATAAATAAAAAAAAATAAGATTAATGGACTAAAAATGAAGCGCGCTATACTTGAACAGATGTCCAGGTGGTGGCTCTATAGTAAGTGAGATATCATACGCCATTTAAATAAATTTAATATTAATTATTTAACTTTACTTTTGGCTTGTGAAGCTAAAAAAATAGTATACAACCTACAGGAAAAATGTTAAGCCCTGACAGATGTGACAGGCAATCCAACTTTCTAGCTTACGGTCATACTATTTCTTGCTACAAATTTTATTTATAACACACACCTAAAAATTTTTAAAATTTGATAGGTTTAAGGTTGGTAAAGACACAATTCATAAATAAGTTATAATTATCTAAGCTTACTAACCTTAAATCGTAGATTTCCTACTGGGGGCGCTGCAAACGGAATTCCCAAAAATCCAAAGTAAGTAAGATCTCTTGTAACCGGAGGTGTAATTTCAATTCCGCGAATTTTTCCGTTTGGTAAATTTACTATAAGATCCTCACAGAAAACCTTAAAAAGGTATATTTTATAAAAAAAATATATGGTATGCTTTTTATTTATAAAATACAAAATAAAGGGGTAGGTATATTCTTACCCATGAAAGTAAATTTACATATATAAAGATTAATTTCATTTTTTAATACTTTTTTGTCCAGTTTACTGTACTTTTCTTTAAGACGTAATTTATTAAAAAACAATATTGATAAGATATTTATACAAAATAAGTATTTTTATTGAAAATTTAATATCTTTTAATCTTACTAAATGTATGATATCAAAAAAGTAACCGAATAAAGGTTTAATTTTAAAGTAAGATAAATTTCAATATAAAAAATTATATTCAGAAAATATTTTCATATACAAGGTAATTCATTACTCTTGGGACATAGGCTAAGGGCAGCCGATTTGGACCAAATATGCCTTAAGGAGGTTCGGGGGTCAAAGAAAAAATGCAGCCAAGTTTTTAAAAAACATATATAAGCCTTTAAACTTGGTTGTTACAGTTTTTTATATTAAATTATAATTGTTCACTGTAAAAAGTTATTAAAAATATTAAAAAAAAATTTCGCTCCTGGGTTCTTATGAGAAATCATGAGTTTTTGATATTAAAATAAATTATTTTTATTAGTGAAAAGAGTTTTCCCTGTTCGATTAGTTGTGTTCTGGTTTGTTTTTTAATCCAACCACTTTTGAGATATTTCATTATTTTAGTTAAAACATAAAAACACTTAAATATTTATTTCAACATTAGTAAAGGGTAGGCCATAATTACCATTATTTAAGGTGATATTTTTTTTTATAAATTATTTATTCTGAAAAGTAACCAACAGCATGAAAGGATTATTAATTGTGAATATCATTAAAAACGTTGACTAGGTATTTTTTTTTAATTTAATTGGATAACTTACATACAAAAATAACTAAATGTAATATAAATCATATAAAGTTTTATAATAAGTGTTTAAAATTAGCAGAATCTACTTCCTAACATTTATGAATCCTTTTCATTAAGTTTTGTCTTGTAATTATGGAAATATGGACAGGTGTTAAAAAATTAAAAGCAAGTAAGACTATCTGCATCATATCTTTCTTTGTCGTAACAGGTTTGGAAAATACCTGATTCTTAATGAACCCCCAAATACCAAAATCTAAAGAAGCCAAGTCAGAAGAGCGAGCTGGTCAACGAAACGGACCCTGATTGGTAATCTATCTATCAACAAACATGTCGTAAAGATGCTGAGCCACATGCCCAAAGATATGGGGAGGTGCCCCATCTTGCTGATTCCAATCTAAAACCACCTATCCATTTCTTAAAGTATATAACACCGGTCGCATGGCTTCTTCTAAAATGTGGCAGTATCTTTTACCATTTAAATTTTCATCATAAAATTGTAATGCTAAAATGTAATGGTCTTTTATTGCACAAAAAACATTAAAACTCCAACTATCTTAGAAGTAACGTTCTCTACTAACATGTGGGTTTTTATTAAACCAAAAATGGGAATTATGTTGATTAAATAATCCATTTTAGCTAAACTTTGCTTTATTACACCATATAACTTTTATATTTATCCTCTTGTATCTTCATTAAAAACCATTCGAGGAAGATAACCTAATTATAAATAAATAAATGAATGATATGAAAATGGTTTTCATTTGTGTTTTTCTAAAATGCGATGAATTGTTCATGTCGAGAAAGTAAGATCTCCCTTACAATCTCCAATGGAGGAATTTGAAGAGGCCATAAAATAACCCAAAACATTAATTTCGTTTATGTCACTGTCCACTAGAGGTTAATTTTTATTAATTATTGTCTTTAATTGACCAAACTAACGGCAGTATTTAAGCAATCTTTTCACAATATGACCAGTTGAATCTGGTCGATTTGGATATCTTTCTGCTAAGTTCGTTCAACAATTCTATTCCACTCGCCGTAAATAATAATAAGATTTAAAAAATATTCTTACTAAATCCTACATTTGCCATTATTTACTATGAAATACAAACTGGTAAAAATAACTGTCTAAACAACATAAACAATTAAAGTTCTAACTATTAAATCTTTGACAGCCAAGGCCTACCCTTTAATTATGTTGAAATAATTAAGTGTTGTTATGTTTTAACCAAGATAATGAAATATCTTAAAAATCGTTGGATTTAGGTATAGTAAATACCAATACCAAACGAAGTGGTTTAAAAAAAACAGCGAAATATGTAATAAAATACAGGGTGTTTTATTTAAAGTAAGCAACTTATAAATGATTTATATTGTGCATGTTGGTGGCTAAAGTTAAAACATCCTGAATAAAATAATAATGTGTTAAACATACAGTCATAACGGGTAAGCGCTTGTTGTTTATTAGTTACAATTTCACGTCACTAGCTTTCTTATTAACGAAGATATCGTTATTCAATGTGGACTGGATTTTTTAAATAAAATTCGAAATATCTGGAAAATACTTTATTTTTGGTATAGGACATTGTGCAAAAACTTTATCTTAAATTTCATGTAGAATTTGGTAATAAAATAAAAAATATTGTGTTTTATTTTAAATAAAGTTGGCGTCTACTTCTGGTATAACAGGAAGTGCCACATTATTTAGGACTCATTTAGGATTCAGCACCAAGGCATTCTCTTCGTCTTCTTCCATTCAGCCATTTGCTTGATAAACAGCTCAACTCTCACAGATACCCTTCACCCTCTAGAACATAGAAGAAGAGTTGCAGACCAGTCATTGCTCTACAGATATTTCTATGGCAGATGCTCCAGAGAAATAAAAACACTTGTACCACCATTTGCCACATTCGGCCGAAGAACTCGGCACGCTGATCAGTCTCACCCATTTACTCTCAAGATTGACACTACAAGGACCAATCTTCATCAAGAATCCTTCTTTTACAGGGCTGCTACGGAATGGAATAAACTTCCAAAATCAGTTTTTCCAGAGAACTATGACCTGCAACTTTTTAAAAAGCGTGTCCACGATCATTTTCTTTCTATAATCCCTTCCCCTTCTAATAGTCGCAGTGCGGGCCGTCCGCGGCCCACACAATAGGTCTACACTTTTTGCGACTATTTTCATAAAAAAAAAAACTACATTATATTTAAAGTCAGCGTCATTCAAAATTTACAGCTTCGTAATTTCAGTTTTTAAACATTACTGTATTAGCCATTACTTTTAATTAAAATTATTCGCGACACACCCCATATATCATTATGAAATTTTATTATTTTTGACGTATATTATTATGGTAATATTTTACAATTTTTTTTATCGGATAAAACTTTTAATCTTAAATGAGCCAGTTTAATAACGAATTTAAAAAAATAAGAAATATTTTTTCTGTTTATATAAATGTTTTATCAATTACAATTCCATTATATATTATCTTCTTATGTACTTAAAGTAAAATTATTGGCGATAACTCTAAATTCATTTTTAGAAAAATGAAATTATTTTTATTAGTTTTGAGCATAATTGTATCGGTAATTATATATATTTAATTATTAAATATTTTGTTAATAATGTTTTTACAAAACTAAATATTACCATATTTTTTGCAACTAATTAGGTTTTTTGTGAAGATCTTATAATAACTTTGCCAAATGGAAAAATTCGTGGATTTCCAATTACACCTCCAGCAACTGTTAACGTTACTTATTATGGATATTTGGGAATTCCGTTTGCAGCGCCTCCAGTGGGCAAATTACGATTTAAAGTAAGAAATTTTGCTATGTTAAATCATTAAAAAAATAAAATTAATTATATTGAATAGGTCACATTAAACTTTATGACTATTTACATTAAACGAGGAAAGTTTACGAATTGTTGTCCCTAACATAGTTGACGTTGAATGACAAAGGCAAATAAAGTGTCAGACAAAAGTTTATTGTATGAAATTAGTGTGTGTCAATTAGCATTAGTGCATTAGTTCGTGTATGTTAAATATTAATTTTTTTTATTGCGTTGTGCGTGATTTCATAAAAATGGACAACATTGATTTAAAAGGTGCGATAAAGTAGCTCTGTAAAAAAGAAGTAAGTAATCACCGCAAGAAATGTATATGGACATTGTAGAAGTATTGGTTAATGTTATGCATGATGCCCTGAAAATTAAAGCGATAAAAATAAATGTGAGCAAAACGAAAATAATGGTTTTTAAAAGAGAAGAAAGCATGACCAACTGTGGAGTTTTGATTGAAAAAGAAAGAGTGGAACAAGTAAATAAATTTGTGTACTTGGGTTCAAAGTTTACTAGAGATGAAAAGAATGACAATGACATTGAGCAAAGGGTGTTGGCAGGAAAACAAATGAATGGGGCACTGCATAGCTTTATGAAAAGCCAGAAAGTGTTAAAAAAGGCACGTCTGGTGGTGCATAGAGGTTTGTTGGTTCCTACACTTACGTATGGTAGTAAACGTTGAGTTTGGCAAAAGAAGCATGAACATAGGATTAATGCTGCAAAGATAAGTAGTCCGAGAAGTATAGCCAGAGTGACTCGGTTGGATAAAGTAAAGAAAAGTGAGAAAAGAGAACGATGTGGTGTAAAAGAAGATGTGGTTACAAAGATAGATAAAGAAATGCTTTGATGGTTTGGACACGTAAAAAGGATAGATGAAGAAAGATTGACGAAACAAATTTATAAGGCGAGAGAATGGACAAGTCGGTAGAGGTCGACCTCGGAGAACATATCTCGATCAGATCAACATTGTTTTGAAAAAAGGTCAGGTCAAGAGTACCAACAACCAACGAGCATGTATGAGAGCACTAATAAAAGTAGAGAAAGCAAAAGATGTGTGTAAGAACCGTTGCAAGTGAAAGAAAGTGGTCTCTGCCTACCCCTATGGGAAAAAGGCGTAACTTTATGTATGTATGTATGGAGAAGTATTGGTTGACTCAGCCTCTTCGTACCAGGTAATCAAGAACTGGTTACAAGATTTTAAACTGGAAAGAGATTCCTGTTAACATGCACCAGGTGCAGTAGCCCCCAAAACTGTGGTAACCAAAGAAAATGTAAATTTAGTCCATGACATGGTATTAAATGATAGAAGAAATACAGTTGTTTAAAATATTAATAATTGGTACATAATTTTAAAAAACTATAAAAATCTTACGCTTGGTTTAGTGAATTCATAATTTCTTGACTAAATTAGTTTAGAGGAAATGAAAAAAACAGTTTGCAGACCTATCCACCCTTTTTTATTTAACTTGATTAACTAAAAATTTAAAAGCTAAGTGCCTAGTGACTTTTCATGAAAATCAATAAAAAGTACGATGCCTAATTTCCACGTCCGGTGGTCATTACATTGGTCTACTCTACTTTAAACCAAAAAAAATATTTCCATTTTAAAATTAAAAATCACACTCAAAATTTAATGATGAAAATACACATACCCATAGACCTATTATCAGAGGAGACGGAACTATTTACTTTTAAACACGATCATACATCCCCACTTTCTAAGCGACTGTATCATCTTGATACGGCCGACTGGAATGTGTTGTGCTGTGATGTTGCCTGTTCTCCAGTTATGGCAAGAGATTTGTTATTGTTAATTTGCAACAGTATTGTGACAATAATGCTATTCTCTTATTAATATTTTATTAATTACAACAACCTGAATAATACAACCCATTTTATGGAATCTTGAACTATTAAACTATTTCATTCCATTAGATCATAAAAATGTGTTGCTCAATAAGCGACAACGCCGCACGGCTTGTCTGAATCTATCCACGTGCAAAAATGTGGGTTTACTACGAAATCGGCTATTATTAGTATCGTTGTTGCCGAAGGTGTTGCTATGAGATTTTAAAGTATAATCAGTAATTTTCAGTATATTATCGGTAAAATTTAGTGACCTTTAGTGTCAAGTGTGTAAAAAAGACTATTTAAGCCGCAGTATTTATTTTCACAAGTAAGTTGGAACATCTCATTGCTTACTATATTTTTATTCAGTGGTGTAGCGATGACGATTTTAATATTAAAATAAACAACTGTTACTTTGAAGCATAAAACACGAATCTGAAAATCAAACGATGTGGAAATCAATACTTTTCGAGATATTTTCAAAAAAGGCCATTACCTACTTTCCTGTTATTCAGCAAAACTTATTCAGTGGTATTATCATTTTTTCGTTCTTATATAAAGAACTATATACCTTTCTGATCTATTTTATAGTAGTATTACAAAAGAAATCTGTACATCACCTTACATTTAATCCAATCGAGAAATCAAGAAGTCGCGGAACCCCGATTTTAATATCTTAATCTTTTCATTTAGGTTACTTAACTGTTATTAAATAGTTTAAACATTAAAATTAAAATTTAAAATACATTACATTTTATTAGTCCAATTAATATTAATGATAATTATTCAAGTTTTTTTTTATTTCAGACGGTTAGGTAAATTTATTTAGAATTTTTTTTCAGTCCTTTAATTTGATAAAATAATTTAGTTTAACGGGTATTAGTAAAACTTGAGTTGGAATAATTTAGTTTTATAAAAGTAACTTAAACACAATTGGCTTTGGAAAGAAAACTTTAACGTAACACAAAATTGTCGCCTAACATTTGGGGAATTGGTAATTTTTTTAAAATTGGCACCCCACTTTTGTTACTATAAAAACACAGTTTAGCAAGGGTAACACAATTTGGCGCCCAACTTTCGGGGTTTAAAAAAATGCTTTTAGTAGGCTACAATACTTTAATTTGATAAAAAACTGAGTATCACCTATTTATAAATATATTCTCATAAAAAACCAAATATAAGATATATTCTTATTTTAAATAAACAGCACGTCACTGAATAAAAGCGTGGCCGTAAGTGCACAATATTGTTACAGCGTTGCCAGCACGACAACGGGACAAAGAGAATCGATTGGTATTCTTTGTCATACTCATGACCACTCTCATGTAATCATTGCGACAAAACAAACAGAGTTTTATAAATAAAATGTTGCATCTACTCTGGATAATAAGTCTATGCCTATACCAATGTTTTAAAAAGAAAACTGGTCCTGACCGTAGGTATGTCCTTCTAGTGAAATATTGTTTAAAAGTTTTTCTTTAATTATAAAATAGCTAAAAATCAACCTAATAAAACGGTCATCCGGGCAAAATTAATACTACGTCTGTAGATTTATCAAGTTGCATTAAAAAATAGCTGCAGTTATACAGGGTGCCCCGAAAAGGTCATAAATTACACCACATACTTTGTGCTCAAAAAAAGGTCGATTAAACTTTCCTTACCTATATACAAGCGTAACTAGCGCCTTCTATTAGCAATGCTAAATTAGAGTGCAAATTGGCAAGTAAAACTGCCAAGTTTCAAATGAAAACATGAAAAATTATTGCAAAAATTAAAACCCATATTTCAACTTTAAACACTTGGAAACTAGCAAAATTTGTATAAGGCATTTTGGACAAAATCATCTTATTTTGAGGTCTAGAATCCATAATTTAGAGATTGGACATTTTTAATAAATTACCCTGTATATCCCGCTAAAATCAAACATAATTTTTATTGTTGGTACCTCCTAAGAAAAAGTTATTATTGCTTTTTTTAATTTTAGCCCCCACAACCTGTGGAAAATTGGAAAGGAATATTGGAGGCCAATAACAGCAAAGTATCTTGTTACCAAGTTGGCAGAGACGAAGAATATGAAACAGAAGATTGTCTTTATTTAAATGTTTATACCCCACTGGTAAGTAAACTAATCCATACGTTCCCTAATTATTAAAATTTGTTTATTGTCTTTTTTCTTCATGTGTACTTTAAATATTTGCAAAATGTCCTAAAGTTGCTTAGTTTTAAATTAGAGCTGTCCAACGTCATGTGGCTTAATGGCCGCTATATATAAAATGGCTGTTGTTTGGGCTGTATTATAAAATAATTTTTATGCTAGAGGTATTTGATTTCCTTATAGTTTATGTCTTCGAAAATATCTGCGCGTGCAAGAATCACAAAAAAAATTTAAGTAAATACCAAAAACATTAACTCAACAATTTGATTAGTGGAATTGTTGTAGTCCAGTCAAAGTTTACCATTATTAATTAAGTGGATGTATCTTAAGTGGAAAAACAAGAAAACTACATGTAGGTACTTACATAAAAATAAAATAATTTTATATTTGAGGCATTTACAATAAAATTACTACTGGTATACTGGTTGGCAACCTGTTTCATTGTAAGACAGTTTTAATTCATTTTCACTGGTATCTTCTTCAATATTTGTTAATTAATGTTGCCCCTTATTTTTAATGTGCTTTCTTTAAATAATTTTTATCTTTTCTGCGTAAGCGCAAATGTTTTGCTTGTTTTGAATTGCCAATTGTTGAAATTTTTCTTTTGTTAGTTGCCGCACATCAGCGTATTTAATATTGGTTAAACCAAACGATAATTAAACCAATGGTCATCTATGCTTCATTGATATGGTGGCCAAAAATGCAACAAATTTCGGCACAAGTCAAGCTGCAGAAAGTGCAGCGGCTAGCTTGTCTGGGAATCACTGTGGCAATATTTACGTGCCCTACTGCAGCCGTAGAGGTAAGGCTAAACCTTTCACCATTGCACTTATGTGTAATAGAAGAAGCAGCAATCAGTGCCTTTAGACTAAGCCAACTGCCGGCATTAATAATTACAGAAATGAAAAAAATATATGCAACTGCTTTTTAATGACGAAAACCAAAGTGAATTTGTCGTAAAGGAAGCGACAACAGGACCCTTCATCACAAGGGAAGAAGTCCCAAAATCAATAAACAAACTAAAGAAAGATAAGACCACCGGACCTGACGGTGTTTGTGGAGATTTACTAAAATAAATTTATGAGAAACATTTGGATATTTTGACTGACCTTTTTAATTATGTCTATGATACCGGCAATATCTCGGATAACTGGCTAGTTTCATCAATTATTTTTATCCACAAAAAAACAACTAAAAAAGGCGAAGAATATTAATCGGGCTGTCCAAGGTATTTTAAGTATTCGCCGATATAGCCACATTTCAAACGCCTCAAGCTCTTCTGTGGAGTATTAAGAGAGTGTCCATGATTCTGCTTTATAAAGCAACACTGAGAACATGTATTCTGGATGAAATTGATTAAAACTTAGAAACAAGCACTAAAAAAATTGCCATCACCCTAAATACTCGTACTATTAGCCACACATTTGTGTGGCGAGTTTTAAGAGAGCAGCAATTATACCCTTACCACATCCAACGTGTTTAAGTTCTTTTACCTTGAGATTTTTATGAGCGAGTTACATTTTGTGAATATCTTCTTCTTAAAGTGCCATACAGATTCCGACGTAGGCGTCTATCGCTTCTCTAATTATATGATTCTATTATTTGCAGCATTTTGCAGTGCCTGCAAGTTTTGTATTCCTGTCCATTGTCGTATGTTTCGTAGTCAGGTTAATTTTCTTCTACGTACTCCTCTTTTTCCTCCTTCTATTTTACCCTGGAGAATAAGACGTTCAAAATGATAACGTTCTTCCTGTAGTATGTGTCCAAGATAGCCAATTTTTCTTCTTTTAATGTTTCCGAAAAGTTTACGGTCTACTAAACTAGCTCTTCTCAGTATGTTCTCGTTCGTCACATGGTCAACCCACGATACTCTCAGAATTCGTCGCAGGGTCCACATATCGAAGGCCTCAAGTTTGTCAAAATCTGTCAAAAATTTTTTAAGTCTTCAGAACGTTGTTCGAGCTTGCTCGATTCTGCATATTATTTCCTGATCTGGGTCCCAGTTTTGGTTGATTATGCATCCCAAGTATTTAAATTAAGTGACTTGCTTAATGCTCTCTCCATTTATGAATATTGTGGTATTTGGAGTATCGTTTCTACTAAAAACCATACATTTGGTTTTACAGATGTTAATTTTCAGACCCAATCTTTGACTATCTTTATTGACCTTATCTAGTAGAGTTTGTAGATCATTTGCATTATCCGCCAATATCACGGTATTATCCGCATATCGAATATTGTTTATGGGAATTCCGTTTACTTTAATGCCTATGGGACTGTTGAAAATTAACTAAAGAAATGCTCTTTTCACATACAAGTTAAACAACACCGGGGACAAGATGCACCCTTAGCGGACGCCCTTTTTTATTTTAAAATCCCTAGTTGTTCCTGCATTCTAAATTTGGATTTCCGCTCTTTGATTCCGGTACAAATTACCTATAAGTCTGATATTCTTTCCATCCAGTCCCAATTTTTTAAAATATGATAAGAGGAGATCGTGTTTTACATTGTCAAATGCTTTTTCGTAGTCAATAAAACACAAAAAGACGTCCTTTCTCTAATCCTGGCAATTCTGCACTAATGTTTGAAGTCTAAATATGGCTTCTCTTGTTCCAAAACCGCTCTTTAATCCAAATTGACAAGCACCACTTACTTCCTCACACCTCCTATACAGTCTCGTGTGTAGAGCTCGAAGAAAGAGTTTAAGGAAATGGCTTATTAGGCTAATGAGACGGTAGTCTTTACATACAAATTGATTTCGGAAATATGACAAATGTAGAGCGAAGCCAGTCCTCGGGAATATGTCCAGTGTCAGAAATATTATTAAAGAGTCAGACAATGATGTCAAGCTTTTGTTCGCTAACCAAATGAAACGTTTCTGAGTACATTTTGTCAGAGCCTGGAGCTTTGTTATTTTTCATTAGAGGTATGGCATGTTTAATTTCACTCTTTAATATACTTGGTCCTGATAGCGTTATTATTTCATTTTCGGGGTTTCTTGGTCTGTCATCTTGGAAAAGACCAGTTTTTCGGTGTCCAATATTATTTCATTGTTTTTGTGAAAACGACGGAATCCTTAATTTTTAAATAACATATTATTGATTATGAATGAGGCACATTTTTTTAGAGTAGATATGCATCATACATTTTCATTATAATCACGTATGGACTGACGAAAGCCCGCAAAATATTATAGAGCACCGTTTTAAAAATGTGCGTTAAAAATGTGCGACAACTTAATTGGGCCACATTTTCTGCCTCGGCCAATAAATGGAATTGCTTACGCCGGTTTTATCGACAATTATTTCCCTGAATTACTTCGTGTTTTTAGGAATAATTGTCCTAATATTTAGTAATAGCGTATGTAAGTCTTCTTAAAATGTTGAGCCTTTTTCTTCTTCTTACAGTGTCTTGCTTTCTCAAGCGATGACGACTCCCATATTGACTACTTCTTTGTATCTATCTATATCTTGCGCTGCGTGGAGAAGTTCCTCAGCAGTTAAACCTGTCCATTGTCGAAGATTTCGAAGCCAGCATAGCTTTTTGCGGCCTATCCATTTTTTTCCCTCGATCTTGCCATTCAGAATAAGCCGAAGCAGACTATAACGTGGTCCACGCATCACATGTCCCAAGTATTCCAGTTTGCGGCGCTTGATGGTAGTTAAGAGCTCTCTATCGTGCCCTATTCTGATGAGTACATTCTCGTTGGTAGTTCGGCTTGTCCACGGAATTTTAAGCATCCGTCTGTACAGCCACATCTCGAATGCAGCAATGCGGTCAATAATTTTTTAGTGGCGCGTCCATGTTTCGCAAGAGTACAACAGAATAGACCATACATAACACTTGGTAAACCTTTCCCGCAGATAAATGTTAAGTTGCTTGGCACAGAGTAGCGGCTTGAGATTCAGAAATGCTCTTTTAGCTAATTTTTATTCTAGCCTTAATTTCTTCGTCTGGATCCATCGAGTGATTGATCCAGCTTCCAAGATATTTAAAGTGCTGAACTCTTTCTATATTCTTGCCATCAAGTGTTATTCTTTCTGTGCCAACATTCATTTTGCTAAGAACCATAAATTTAGTTTTTTTGACATTGAGCCGCTTTGACATAAAAAATTTAAATATTATTTATTAAAAAAAATTTTTTTTAACAAATTATTATTTTTATTTTATAAATCATTAGAAACCTTCATCCTCCGAAAAACTTCCTGTCTTGGTTTTCATATATGGAGGAACTTTTGTTCACGGACATGCAAATTATAACTACAATTCTCCTGCCTTTTTATTAAGAGACAATATTCTACTGGTAACGTTTAATTATAGAGTGGGACCGTTTGGTGAGTTTATTTTATTTAATACCTTAACCTGAAAAATTCTTTAAATTATTATTACTATATGTTAAGTTTTAATGTACTAATTTGTATATTAGAAGGAAATTTGGCACGGAAATCACCAAAACACAGGAAATTTGCGCAGGCAAACGAATCGAGTTGCGGTTTTTTGCAATAGAATCGTTAGCTCATTTAGAAACTTTGTATTTTGTTTTCCAGATTTCATGAAAAATAAATTTATGCATCAAAAAGTGTTTTAATGAAACAACTTTCTGAATCGTTGGAAACTCACCGTTCGGGGGTTTTATAGGTCGCTTTCACGAATTTGATATCAGAGATCCGCCCCGGAGAACCTGGTGTACCGGACGACCTGACTAGTAACGTCATTCTCTGGAGTTTTAATGAAACAACTTACTGAATCGTTGAAAACTCGCCGTCCGGGGGTTTTTTCTGGTCACTTTTCATAAATTTGACATCGAAAACCCGCCCCCGAGGACCTGGTGCACCGGATGACCAGACTAGTAACGTCATCCCCTGGAGTTTTGATGAAAAAACTTACTGAATCGTTAAAAACTTGCCGTTCGGGGGATTTTCAGATCGCTTCTTATAAATTTAACATCGGTGTCCTGCCCCGGAGGACCTGGTGCACCGAATAACCTGACTAGTGACGTCATTCCCTGTAGTTTTGATGAAACAACTTACCGAATCGTTGTAAACTCGCCGTCCGGGGGTTTTTCAGGTCACTCTTCACGAATTTGACATCGGTGACCCGCCCCGGAGGACCAGTTGCAATGGATGACCTGACTTGTAACGTCATCCACTAAAGTTTTGATCAAACAACTTACCGAATCGTTGGAAAACTCGTCGTCCGGGGATTTTTTAAATGCCAATTTTTAAAGAAGTTATGTCACTGGTTTTCACATGGTTACGTAGTCAGTAATTTTTTTAAATTAAAATGGATGTCTTGTAATACTTCATCTGAAAAGTCTTTTAATACTGCAAGCTATAAAATTAAATAATTTGATTTGTTTGTACAGGGTGAACAAAACTTTATATCCAACAAGATACATTATTTAAATAAGAGGTTCAAAATCTACCACAAGACAAAATCCAGGGGCATAAGATCTGGAGATCTTGGAGGCCATATTATTGGTCCGCGGCCGTTTACTTGACATAACAGTTACTTTTTAAAGATTATTCTTTAGTAAGTGGCCCCCAAGATCTTCAGATCTTACACCCTTGGATTATTTTTTGTGGGGTTATTTGAAATCAAAGGTGTATGTAGATAAGCCACTAAATCTACAGGAAATCTACAGAAAATCAAATTAGGATCAAAATCAGCAGAATTACTTCAAAACTTTTTCGCAATGTTCAAGAGGAATGTGTAATTTGGTAGATATTTTTTTCACTAATTTTTGTTGACCTTGTACAAACAAATTAAAATATTTATTATCAATAAATGTAGTATTTTTTTTTAATTTATGGTTTTCATGTGGCATCCACCAAGTGATTAGCGACATTGGATAACTAACTTAATCTAACCTAAAATGCAAATACATATGGGTAATTAAGCTTTAGACTGGATACGGTTGATATGTTGATAATCTCTTGGAAAAGCAATGATCTGCGCTATATAGCTACTTTTTACCAACAGAGAAGACATGTTCTGAGGAGAACCAATTCTTTGCTGATGAAATTTTCTACATTCCAACAAAATATGTTTTACTGATAGAAAAGTATCAAATATTGGAAGCTTATCCCTTGTCAATAAATAACTTTGAGTAAAGCTTGTATGACCCAGTCTCATACGAGTGATTATGGCTGGATACTTTCTATTTTGTGCTTTAGGAAAATTTGCAAAAATGTCACTTTTAGTTTCTTTTAATTTATTATTAGACTGTTGCCACTCATTTTACATCACTAGGTTTTTTAAATTAAATTTTTAAATCGTAAGACACTACCTACAAACATAACTTGGCACTAACACTGTTGATCGCTAGACGCGCACATTCATTGGCATTTTCGTTTCCTAGGATTACTGTATGCGATGGGATCCACATAAATTGTAGCATTTTTGGGAAATCTGGGATAGATATAGCTCATATTTTATTAATTGTTTCATTGGGTGCCTTGAGTAGATTTGTTGTAGGCTGAGCAAACAACTCGGTACAGATAACAGTATGAGCATAATTATTTAGGTTGACGTATTTTATCGCACGATAAATGGTAAGAAGATGAAACTAGATGGAAAAGAAATTAAATGTTGCTCAAAATTTAAGTACCTAGGTCTAAAAATAACCAAGAACAGAACACTGGACGAAGCCATAAAAGAACGAAATATGCAGGGCAGACAAGCAATCTCTATGCTAAATGGTATTCTTTGGGACCAGCGCATCTCAGAAGAAAACCAAAAAAGGATTTATAATTCCATCGTCAAATGCGTAGTAACATATGGTAGTGAAGTATGACACCTCAAAGAGAAAATAGAAAAGATACTTACAGCTACAGAGATGGATTTTTGGAGAAGGTAAGCTGGAAGATCGAGAATGGTTACAAATGAAAGAACTAAACAAATAATAGATGTAAAACACACCTTAGTAGATGATATTAGAACAAAACAGCTAATATGGTATGGCCACGTACATTGCATAACCAAGGAAAGATTACCAAAACGGATTCTAAAATGGTCACCACGGGGAAGAAGAAAAAGGAGTAGACCCAGAAAAAGCTAGAGAGAAGGCATCAATAAATATATAATATAGCTCTGCCGAAAACTAACAAAAGAAAAAAGTTTAAATTCATGTAAGTTATTTAGATTACAACTAAAGAAAAAACATCCCACCACCTCATTAGTTTTAAAGGCATCAGTATGAATTACACGATAGTTATTATAATTATTCGATCACAAGACATTTAATTCCGTTTAAAAAAAATACTGATTACGACACCACGTCAAAAGCAGTGACATAACCTTTTTAAAATGTACATTCAAAAATCTTTCAGGATTTTTGTCGAAGTACATTGCTTGCGAAATATCAAATTTGTTCCATAATTTAGCCACGCATAGTGTGAATTTTTTTTGGGAAGGTTTTTGTGCAAACTTTTGTAGCCATTCACCAGGTGGCGCTGTAGCATATCAACTTCTTTCTATAAAAACTGATATCCGGCTTTATTTAAACACGGAAAATGTATTTGCTGTTATTAAAGCTGTTAAGTCAATTACCTTTTCTACAAATTTTTAAAAAATAAAACTTAAAAGTGGTGCTTAGAAAGTATCAAGTACAAGCTGTTATAATTCAGACTGGCAGACATTTTCTGCCAGGTTTAAAATTATACAATTTTAACAAATTTGTGTATGCTTAGAATATTAAATTTTTTGGAAAAAATTTACAATATTTATTCTTACTTAAAACAATATTTGAGGTTAAGTTTTATTTATTTTAATTATGTTTATTTTATAGGATTTTTGTCGACCGGTGATACGATTATTCCAGGAAATATGGGTCTCAAAGATCAGCAGTTTGTTTTAAAATGGGTTAACAAAAATATTCATATTTTTGGAGGTGACCCCAATAAAGTTACAATAATGGGCCAAAGCGCTGGAGCAGCGTCGGTAACTTATCAACTTCTTAGTCCCGGTTCTGCAGGTTAGGCTGGCCGTTTAGTAAACCCTTATTTGCACCAAATAATCCGCGCCTACCCAAATCAAATCAAAGAATTTGACTCCTTTTTTATTTTTTTCTTTAATTGTAGTGCAGAATGTTATCAATGATATAATGTTAGGCTAAATTAAAAATAAGTCAAAGTTTGCATTCGGATGTTTCGAATATCAGATGTACGATCATTTCTAATGAAGTGAAAACACAAAATAAAAATATTGCGATTACCACGATACTATTCATATAACTAATTTTATCACTCTTCGGAAAAAGGACTTTAAACGACTTTTCTACGTGTATTTTTGTGGCTAGCATGTCAGGAACCATAGCGAGAATTTGGGCACCACTGTACTGACGCTACCTATTAATCAACCCCATCGTCATCCAATGAAAAGCACATAGGATTGACTGACCATTAATTTTTTGAATACGATATTACTTTATTTTTTATTTTAGGATTATTTAGAGCTGCAATAGCATGTAGTGGTACAGCTTTATGTACTTGGGCCCAACAAAGAAATGCTGTTAATACTGCTTACGGAATAGCAACTGAGATTAATCCGAATTTTGAAAGGAGCCGATCTACGCAAGAGCTTCTTGATTTTTTGATAACTGTCAAAGCATCCATTATTGACAGTACTTCAAATAAATACAGTGTTAGTATTAACATTTAGGTGGTGCAATTTTTTAAAAAAAGTGTTTTTATTAAATCTGTAGTCCATTTTGTATCTTCCAGTATAACGTAGCTTTATAAGATATGAGATATTTATTTGTTGGTGTCGGGTATCTTCAGCTTGGTGTTTGTAACTGTAACTACTATACAACTTTAAATTTTTAAGATTCAATAATTTTCTTAAGAATGAAGTAGTTTACAATTTTAAGCAAATTTTAAATAAAACTTTTACTTTTATTTTTTTTATTAAATCTTAAGAGACATGTTTTTTTGTACACAATGTCGCAAGTTTTAAATTTCTAAGCTTCGGGAAAGTCAACAGTGTTTGGATATTGGCGGGGTTTATATTTTTTAAATTTTTGTTCACTATTTTCATCGTTAACACTTTTTAAAACTAAGGTTAATTTTGTTTTATCAATACCCATCACATCACACACACACACACACCCATACGTATAGATAAAACTGGTAGCAACGGATCTTCTTCTTTTTCGCACTAAAATAAGCGTGTACATTTAATATTAATGCATTTACATCTAAAAAAAAGCGGCATTTTCGCGGTCTATTAGGTATGCATACAATACTTAACGATACAATCGGTACTATACCACTACAATTATAACCCAGGTTTACTAATTACTTTTCTAGAAATCTAAAAAAAAATCTAACAAAAATAAATTAACCAGCCAAATTAAAGCTTATTTGCTTTGACGAAATTTGTTTGGATTACTTACCAATCTCTCTTTGTATGTACAATAAATATTAAGCACAGATTTGGTTGCAAAATTAACCGTGCTATCAAATAAAAATATTGACCCTTAATTTCCAAACAAGAATTCCTTTATAAAATAAAATTCTTTACCTACGAAATTTGTTTAAAAATAATAGGGGAATTTACTTTCGTACTACTTAAATGTACAGTTAAATACTGGTTATCGAGTTTCTAACGATAATCCGTTACCACCGTATATTTGTGAAAAATGCTATACACTGTTTTTCTGATGATAACAAAAAGTATAAATTATAATTTACCATTTTAACAAATATTCTTTATCGGGAGCTTATTGTAGAAATTTGTTGAAATATTAAGTGGTAAATGTTTTGGATTTTTTTGCTTTATATCCAACAGACTGATTCTTAAAAATGCTATAAGTTTAGGATACTTATTGATTTCAATATTATTTTTAACATTTAGGCATGTCCGTATTCATCGAATATATGGACCAAAGAGTTGATGACTTTAAAGTCTTTAATTTTTTACCAAAATAAGCTAGTAACATGTTTTCGGAACACTTATTTAACTTCTTGGAGTTGCACCAATGTATAAATGTATTATATTGGTATTCATATTTTTTTCTTAATTTCTTCGTTCAGTTTGTGTTCCAGTCTGTGTAAGCGTTGCACAGAGTTAGTTTTTGGCAGTTATTATTTCTTAAAACATTTTTTATATTATTGGTGAAAATTGTACCTAAAAAGAAATAATTATTTTAACCATTCCATGAACAGCAACATACTTTTAAATTGGTTGTAGGTATACGTTCATTCAAAGTGGGGATCGCATATAATCTTAAAAGTATACATGCAACAGGTCAAAAAAATTTAATTATTTTTCTTACCTGATAAAGTTTTAAATAATGGCTTTATTTATAGACGAAAAGTCAACAAGAATATGTGGAATTTAAAAAAATGTTTGCCCACAACCGAAGTTAGAGAATCTTTTGTGGCCTTCATCTGATATTTTGACGCTCTTACAGACTAAACCATCTAAACGTTAACACTCTGCAATAATACCTGCAGAACTATGTCTAGTGTTACTTTAGCTATTAAGACGATAAGAACGAACTCGCCATTAATCCTAACATCTTAATAATTACGTTTTTTACATACAAAGTCGGACATAATTAATTATATTGAGTGATGTTTTTATTTACTTTTTTACAGTGGGTAAGAGTTATAATAATTTAAGTATATCGAAAGATTTTTAATAGAGTTAGTTGAACGGGCAAATCTATTTTCTAATTATAAACTTCCCAATCTTATAAACTAAAAAGGTAATATTTGTCAAAGAGTAATTTTAATGCAAGCATATATACAAAAAAATTATCAGAAGCCACAGCAGTTACCATTGATGTCCATACCTATTGGATAGTGAAACAACCATAAGATATCTTGGTTTTTTTTTCTCGGATGCTGGTCCTATTGCCACACCTCATCCTCTTGTGCTTTTTGTGTCTTTTGGTTTGTTGTCACACCACCCATTTCGTAACTCTAGTCCCCTGTGCCAATCTCTTCATGTTCTTTATCAATTGGCTGTTGTATTTTTTAGGGGCTAACCTAGGTTGCCTAGGTATTGTTTATTTTTTGCAGTCTAATACCTGTCATTCTATGTGTTTCGCCATTTTTGTCCCTTCACCACATTGTCTGCAGTAAAGTTCTCCGTTATATAGCCCTATTTATTGTATAAGTCCTCTCATTGGACTGTGACCAGTTAGAAGACCCGTTATAATGCTTACCTGATATTTACCCATCTTCATTAGCTCTTTAGTTCTGTGTTTTGTCAGTTCTTTGATGAATGTTTTCACGTGGTGCAAAAAAGGGGCTTCTTTCCACCGCTTTTTTTGTTTTCATTTAACCCAGTCCCGTATGCATCCTCGGATCTCAGATTAAATAATCCCGAGTGCGGTTCAGGGCCGATCTATAGAGCTTATGAGCCTTTTTTTGCAAGTTTAACAGATTTTTCATTACCCTTGATTTCACAGTGTCCTGGAACCAATATTAAAGTGAAATATCTTGGTTAGTTACATATGCAACCTGACATTAGCAGAATTTAAGAATGCACTGGAAAACTTTCGGAAAAGGTCTTCCCGAAAAAATACTAAAAGATACCCGTGACCTAAAGATTTAACGCCGCCAGTTTACAAAAGTAAAAAGCTGTGCTACCGATAGTTCGAGAGAGTAAGAATCGCGTATCTTGTTATATATTGCAAGGCGTATAGATCGTGGACCCCAGAGCAAACAGTAAAAGAAAAATCATTTAATTATAATTAGTATTTTAAAACAAAGGTATTTGTATTTTTGTAATATTTTTTCAGGTGTTTGCTCCTGTAATAGAAGTTCCTCACGATGGTGCCTTTATATCTAATAATATGTACAATACAGCCAAGAATGGAACCTATAAAAAAGTCCCTATATTGATGGGAATAAACTCAGAAGAATCTATCGCAATGGCACGAGGTAATAAATATATATATATATATATATATATATATATATATATATATATATATATATATATATATATATATATATATGAATACTAGGTTTTCTGGATAAACCACGTTCAGAAAATTTGTTTTCTCGACGTTTCGGCTACCGCTTTGGAGCGATTATCAAGAGTTAGGTTAGGGTTAGAAAGGGTAAGGTTCAGTACGTTTTCGTGGTCTCAATCTGCCTACTCCACTGGTCGTACTGCACCGGTCAGTTGTCTCTAAAGTCTCAATCTGCCTCAGGGACAACTCTAGGAGTAGGCAGATTGAGACCTCAGAGACAACTGACTGGTGCAGTACGACCAGTGGAGTAGGCAGATTGAGACCACGAAAACGTACTGAACCTTACCCTTTCTAACCCTAACCTAACTCTTGATAATCGCTCCAAAGCGGGAGCCGAAACGTCGAGAAAACAAATTTTCTGAACGCGGTTTATCCAGAAAACCTAGTATTTATTTTTCTGACCGTGGAAGCATTTTTGAACATATAAATATAAATATAAATATAAATATAAATATAAATATAAATATAAATATAAATATAAATATAAATATAAATATAAATATAAATATAAATATAAATATAAATATAAATATAAATATAAATATAAATATAAATATAAATATAAATATAAATATAAATATAAATATAAATATAAATATAAATATAAATATAAATATAAATATAAATATAAATATAAATATAAATATAAATATAAATATAAATATAAATATAAATATAAATATAAATATAAATATAAATATAAATATAAATATAAATATAAATATAAATATAAATATAAATATAAATATAAATATAAATATAAATATAAATATAAATATAAATATAAATAATAAAAAAATATAAATATAAATATAAATATTCTTTGCTGACGAATTAAAGGTGAAACTGAGTTTTCCTAAGGACATAAATTCGCTGAGTGATGTAAATAATAATTTTATATTTTTATCCTTTTATTCGTCATTTTTTCATTTGACATGATTTTATTCTTTGTGTATGTATATTGATGTGTTCCAAGGTATGTTATTTACAAATGTTAATTAACACCATTTTAGTAATCATCCTCAACTAAGTTTTTCCCTGATGATGGAAATTAAAGTTTTCCGAAAGCTTGGAACCAACTTATAAGAGTCCACAATTACTTGCTGCTTTCCCCAAAAAACTCAGTGTCACATATATATATATATATATATATATATATATATATATTTATATTTATATTTATATTTATATTTATATTTATATTTATATTTATATTTATATTTATATTTATATTTATAATATAAATATATATATATAACAATTTTTTTTGTAGCTGAATACAATTGTAAATGTAAAATTTTTTTGGGGATGCAGCTATTTTTTATTAAAACTCTTTTTTTTCTTTTTTTAAAGGCTCTCGACTTTTTTTTCTTTTTTTAAAGGCTTTCGAAATAATTTTTATTTCTTCATCAGTTACTAGTATACGAGTTAAATATAAATTTTTATCCGGAATATGAAAAATTCTTTTGACAGTAGTTAACTACTGTTAAATTTTTTTTACATATTCCGGATATTAATTTATATTTAACGCGTATACTAGTAACTGATGAAGAAATAAAAATTATTTCGAAAGCTTTTACAAAAAAGTAAAAAAACAGTTTTAATAAAAAATAGCTGCATCCCCAAAAAAAAATTTTCATTTATATATATATAATAATAATAACAATATTGCGGTCCCAATGAAAAAAATGGTTTGTTATTAGATTTGCAATCGTGGAAAAAACATGTTGAAGGGTATGACAAAGATCCTGCTACACTTGTCGATAACGATATGTACATTACAAATGAAGATAAAAAGGTATTAGTTGGAAAACAAATAAAAAATATTTACGTAAATCAGGATTTATTTGCAAACAATCTTGGAAAAGGAGTACAGGTATGAATTTTTGTTAATGATTAGTTTAAAAAAAAAAGAAAAATTATTAACACGCTCTTATTAGTTTCACTTGTATGTTTATATGTCTAAGTATGTATATATGTAACAGAATTTTTGAACTCGATTTTGACCAAGAATATAAGTGTCGAATTTATAGTTTTCAGGATCGTTCAGTTTAATAATGACATTTCCAAATATGTTAGCATTCATACAAAAGAGGTGGTAAGGGGATGAAATATTAAAACCATTAAAAACGCCAGTATAAGTGTCAAATTCATAGTTTTCGGGGTCGCTAAGTTTAATAGTTACATTTCCAATTATGTTAGCACCCATTAAAAAGGAGTGGAAAGGAAATAAATTATAAAACCATTAAAACCGGCTAATATTAGTGCCAAATTCATAGTCTTCGGAGAAGCTGAGTTTTATAGTGATATTCCCAATCATGTTAGTATCCATACAAAAGGGTTGGAAAAAGAATGAAATATAAAAACTATTAAAAAGATGATAATAGTGACGAATTTATAGTTTTTAAAGTTACTGTGTTTAATGGTGACATTTACAATTACGTTAGCTTCCATGCAATTGGGGTGCGAAGAGAATAAAATATAAAACTATTAAAAACGGCGATATTAGTGTAAAATTCATAGTTTTCGAGGTCGCTAAGTTTGATAGTTAAGCCAACGTTTGGGCAGGACAAACTCAGCTGGGACCGCTAGTATTTAATAAATATTTATTGCTATCCAATGGTAGAGGTTGTATTTAAGGTTTTTTGCGAGTTTAATCTAATCCCAAAAAAAAACACCAAGCTTATTAATGTAATATTATAAAGACAATAATATGTTTCCCAATACGCTACTAAAAAGTCTTGCACAATTACCATTATAAAGCAAATTTTTTTTTTACTGAAAATAGTCGCAAAAAGGGTAGACCTATCGTGTGGGCCGTGGACAGCCCTCACTGCGACTATTAGAAGTGGGAGGAATTATAGAAAGGAGATGATTGTGAAACCGTTTTTTGAACAGTTGCAGGTCATAGTTCTTTGAAAAAACTGATTTTGGAAGCTTGTTCCATTCTGTAGCAGCGCTGTAAAAAAAGGAATCTTGATGGAAATTGGTCTTTGTAAAGTCAATCTTAAGAGTAAATGGGTGAGACTAATCAGCGTGCCGAGTTCTTTGGCCAAATATGGCCAGTGGTGGTAGAAGAGTTTTATTTTTCTGGAGCATCTGCCATGGAAATTTTTGTTAGAGTAATGTCTGGTCTGCAACTCTTCTTCTATGTTCTAGTGGATGAAGGGTATCTTTAAGAGTTGAGCTGTTTATCAATCGAATGGCTCTTTTCTTAATGAAATCTATAAGACGAAGAGAATCCCTTGGTGCTGAACCCCAAATATGCGAGCAATACTTCAGTGTAGGTGGAATTTGAGCCTTGTACGTCGTCAACAGCTGGTCAGAAGTAAAAACTTTCTAGCTTCCAACAGAAAATCTAGCCTCTGTCCTGCTGATTTTGCGATGTTAGCAACATGGTCATGCCAAGACATATAAGACACCGTGACTCCCAAAATCGAGATAAAGGGACTTGATTTAAAGGTATTTCCGGACATTGTGATGGAGTGATTTGAGGAATTTACTTTCTTGAAAAACGTGGCGCCTTGTGTTTTCTGGGCGTTGAACTGAACAAGATTGTTAGTTCCCCACTCGACGATTGCTTTAAGATCTCTATAAATAAAGTCAACCTATTTTTGCCTGAGTCTATTTGTATCATTCACCGAAAGTGATCAATGGGATTTGAAAGTTAAGACAAGTGTACTGTCGTCTGCAAAACTGTAAATGGGGTTTGTGGTGGTTTTTAAGAGGTCGTTGATGTGTAAAAGAAATATGGTGGAGGACAGGATGAAACCCTGGGGAACCCCTGCATTGGTTTTTAACGCATTAAAAGAAATACAGTCAACTGCCACATGTAAGGAGCGATGTTGCATGAAGCTCATGAGCCATTGGCGCAGTTTGGTTGGGAGACCGTAGGCAAATAATTTGCCTAACAATGCCTGGTCCCAAACGCGGTTAAGGGCTTAAGATATATCCAATGCTATTACACGGGATTAACCAATATTTTTCAATAGTGTTTGTCCAGAGCTGTGTGACATAAGCCAGCAAATCTCCAGTAGACCAAAGTTGTCGAAATCCATATTGTCTGTCATGAATTATCTCAAATTTTTTCAGATATTTGATGAGTTCTATGTTAATCGCTTTTTCCATAACTTTGGATATGACTGATAGCAATGCAACAGGGCGATAATTCGCAGGAATAGTCTTCTTTCCTTTTTTCGGAATGGGTTGGACTTTAGCGTTTTTCCACATGGACGGAAATACACCTTTGCTGTATGATAGCTTGAATAGTTTACAGAGAACTGGGGTGAGCTCTTGAGCACAGGTCTTCAAGACAGTTGTCGGAATTCCATTTGATCCTACTGCCTTATTAGAGTCAAGATTTCGTAGGATTTTCCTGATAGTGCGATGACGGGTAGAAACCTCAGGCATTGATGAGTTTATTCTAGGTATCGTTGGGGGTTGTGTTTCATTGATATCGAGGGTTAAGTTACAACTATACATTCCAGCCAGCAGATTAGCTTTTTCCTTGGAATATACGGCTGTCGTGCCGTCGGACCTCTCGATTGGTGGTAAAGAAGAAGCCGTGAAATTTTTATTTAAAAAATTATCTTTGATATTGAGATGTGAAATAGATTATTGCGCAATTCATTTAGCCAAGGGCGGCTAGCAGGATTTACCATTATAAACGTTTATAGGAACAATAAAATTGTTAGCACAAGGGTACTAAAACGCCTTGTAAAACAAAAAAAAAATGTTAAACTTTTTATAATTTCGGACAAAGATAATTTTAAATAAAACACCCTGTATTATTTTAGTCTGAAAAATATTACATCCTATTATCTTTCATTATATATCGGGGTTCCCTATACCTAACCTAAATAATTTTTCAAAAATTGGCTTTATTAAAAAGTAGTTCTTATTTCAATGCATTTTTTACTCAAGATAGCTTTAAAACATTTATTTAACTTGTTGAAAAATTTTTTATTATCAGTTATTGTATTTTACGTTATTCAAAACATTCACTGAATTATTTCCTTCGAAAATAAAAACTTATATCATTCAAGAGCGTATAGATATGATTTTAGTGATTGGTGTATTTAAAAATTGTTATTTTTGAAATAAAATCGTAAAAAAATGCATTTACCGTTTGATTTTTTATTAAAAACCCTTAAAAATAACAGTTAATGTTTTAAATACGTTCTCTAGCAACTGCTCCAACCCACTTAAACTTTTGTCCTGGTACCGTCCTGATTGCTTCTGTTAATAAATTTAATAATTATTTTAATAGACTTTACTTTGCAGTATTACGGGGATAATAGATTTACGAGAGCTATAATAAAATTTGCTGAATTAATATCCGAGCACGTCAACACTTACTTTTACCAGTTTTCATACCATGGCGAATTAGGTGGAAATAACGTATCACTGCCAGGTGGGTATTTTTTTGTCGTTACTTTTTTGTTTTCTTTTTAAAATTATTCGATTAAAATTTTGTTTATTAAAAACATTTTTTTTTAAATCACTCTAACTAAATAACAAAATTACTTGCATTCCCGAATACTAATAAAAAATGCAGCAAAGAGTGGTGGAATTTTCAACCACTTTCTTCTTTAATTTGTAATGCTTTATTTGGGCGTCCGATGATAATGGTCTTTAAAACTGTACTTATCTAGCATTTTTATTTTTTTTTAAACCTTGCTATTTATTAATTTTATCCATATTATATCCGCTTCTAGACCTGTTTTAAATTTTTTTCATCAATTTTCTTTCAGGTCTCTTTTTTTGCTTTTAGATTAAATTAGATTAGATCTTTCACTCTTATTATTTTGTAAAAATTATAGAAAACTGTATTACTATTATAGAAAATTTTAAAAATTCTTGACAGCGAAAATAAATATAAAAATATATTAACTGATTTTTAAATAATCAGTTAATTTCGCTGCATATTATCGTCGAAGGAAAGGCAAACATAAGTTTGTCAAGACCTACCTATGCTGATGATGGGCAAAACCCTGAAACCGGTACATAGGTGGTCACTTCGAGAAGATAAGTTTAATATTTCTTTCTTTTACTTAACAAGCATCTGCAAAAAAGACCTGTACTGGGTATTATATATGATTATGTACCAGATTCAATTCAACGCCTGTCGTGGCATATATCCAGGGGAGTACTTTGTTTTCTGATACATAATCGACCCACATATACCTATAGTATAGGTTAATATGCAGCGAAATTAACTGGTTATTTAAAAATCAGTTTTATACATTTTTATATTTTTACTTTTATTATTATTTTTATAATTTTATTTGGTGTCATCCTAACTATGTGTACAAATTAGTGTATTTATTTTTACTTTACATAACTTTATGAGCAGATAGAACGTGTCAAAAAAGGCACGACTGGTTGTGCATAGAGAAGTACTGGTCTCTACACTTATGTATGGAAGTGAATGTTGGGTTTGGCAAAAGAAGCATGAAAGTAAGATCAATGCTGCAAAGATAAGTTGCCTGAGAAATATATTTGGACGGACTCGGATGGATAAAGTAAAAATAGTGAAATAAGGAAACGCTTTAGTGTAAAAGAAAATGTGGTTACAAAGATAGATAAACGATGCTTAAATGGTTTAAACACTTAGAGAGGTTAGATGAAAGAAGATTGACGAAACGGATTTATATGGTGAGTGTAAATAGGCAGGTCAGTAAAGGTCGACCTCTGCGAGTGTATCTCACACAAATCGACATTATTCCAAAGAAAGGCCAGGTCAAGAGTACCGACGAGCATGTATATAAACACTGATGAAAGCAGAAAAGCGAGAGATGTGTATAAGAACCGTAGCAAGTGAAGGGAAGTAATTTTTGCCTTTTCCTACAGGAAAAAGGCGTAATTATATGTATGTACAGGGTGTTTCTGCGAAAAAATTCAGGAGGTGATTGCCTGAATAAATTTATTATGAATTTTTTTGAATCAAATTTTTAATTTTTGTTTTCAAATTTAAGTAAAGATAAAAATTTAAAATTTTATAATTTTTGTGCACTCGCAAAGAACCAACCACCGGCATGTTTTTAACATTCTTGTTACATTATAAGGGTGTAAAATTAGCATTCCTTACCCTATTTAATATTAAATCGTTTTTTCGAGATTTAGTATTGTAAAATAAAATATTACTTAAAATCTCTGTTTATTTAAAAACATTTCTTAATTTTAAAATTTTTTTCTCAAACCAATAGATTCGGTGAAAAAATGAAAAAAACAATATATATTTTATTCCTTATAAAAAAATAAACTACGTATTAAGAGTGGAAAACAGTAAAGATGGAAAATGCAAGAATAAAATACGATTTATAATAAATATTGGAAATTACCTTCCTCGACCAAAATAAAAATTTAATTTTACTCACTTTCTTGTAGGGGTAATATCTAGGAAGGTAAAGGGCTAAAGAAATTTTGTTATGGGTTAGATCCATTATAATTTCTTACAGGCAATCACCTATATTTTTTCGCATGAATTATGATTTTTTTTTAATTATTTTTCATATTAATTCCTGTTTGATTGGTCCCTAATGAATTTAGTTTTTATTTTATCCGACTACTTTATTTTCAGTGCCATTTTTCCAAAGTACGAGGGCAGTTTGATAAGTCAATGACGTTTTGAATTTCCCTCGCAGTTACTTCAAATGAAACAGTGCTGCCGTCAACTATAATCTATCAGTGGGCAAATTTCTAATTTTAAGCAAGCTACGTCGTGCAGTTGGTGTTTGATAGCCGTTCAAAGCAGACAACCTAGTGAATTTTTAAGAAAATGGAAAAAAGTGAATTTCGTGTGCTGATTAAGCATTACTTTTTACGTAAAAAATCCATCACTGAAACTAAGGAAAGACTTGATAAATACTACGGGGACTCGGCACCATCAATTTCAATGGTTAAAAAGTGGTTTACAGAGTTCCGTTGTGGTCGTACCAGCACTAGTGACGCCGAACGTCCAGGTCGCCCAAAAGAAGTGATCACGCCGGAAATCGTTGATAAAATCCATGAAATGATATTGGATGATAAAAAAATTAGAAAAACGCTGGACTAAATGTATCGAGCTAAAAGGTGATTATGTAGAAAAATAAAGTGTTTATTTGCGGAAAAAAATTGTTTTATTTAAAAAGTCACTGACTTATCAAACCGCCCTCGTAGTTTATTTCCTTAAAATTAATTTTGTCCAACTTTCGTATGCGTATGTTATTTTCAGTATTTTTATCATGTTGGTAGTGTTTTTGTTTTTTACCTTTATGTTGATTTATTTTTGTGGTTTGGTTTATGGTATAATGGAGATTTGTTGATTTTGTTTACTCTATGTGCTAAGTATCCATGCAGTATTTCGTCTTTAAATGTTTTTTTAATAATTTTATATACGGTTTAATACCATCTTTTTTAAATATTAATCATCATAGTTTTTTTGGTTATTTTTGTTGTTGTTTTATCTTTTGTATTTCTTTATTCTATGCGTCTACCAGCTTTTGCATTTTATTTTTTACCTTTATGTCAATGTCTTTTTGTTATAGTATATTTTTGGTTTATGTATAAGAAAGACTTGTTAATTTGAGTGCTCATTGTGCTAATTTTACATTTAATCTTTTGCGTCTTCCAATTTCTTGTTCATGGTATAATAACGATATTTTGATTTGCTTGCTTTAAATGCTAATTCTGTATCCAGTGTAACATATTTTTATTTATGCAATAAATTTTATATTATTATTAACCTTTATATTGTTTCTTATTTACTATTGGAGTTTTCACTTTGTTGATTCGTTTTTATCATTGGTATTTTTTTAATATAGGTACTACTAGCTACTAGTCTACTAGCTTTTCCATTTCGATCTTCTTTTTTACCTTGAAGATGTGTACAACATTTATAAAGAAATAAAGAAATAAATATCTTTCCCATAATTTAAGCGAAATAATTCATTTTAAAGTCAATTTACTTAATGTTATTTTTACCAGAAGTGTAATAATTTTTAAAAAAATCGAAAAATTTATATTCTTGTATAAAGTTTGAACGGGTAAAAAACGATTTGCGATTTTTTGAGCCCATAAGCAAGCGGAGTTTTCGATAATTGCAGAGAGTTATTTTGTTTTAAAGTTCATGAAATTATTCGTTCTGAACTCACTACCGGTGTAGATGTTTGCAACATAAAAATTTGACAACATCGCACAGCAGCTTGTCGATAATTTGCTCCTTATTTTTCTTTTTATTTAAAATTAATATGTAACACATAAAAATACATTTTTATTTCATAAACAATATATAACATAAAATATACAACATATTATTAAAACAATAATATTACTGCGATAAATATTAATATTATTTTATTAACACTTTTATGTGCATCACTAGTAGTATGACTGTCAAAATTTCAGGGTTATAAATTCAAATACACAACTTTCGGAGCGTCCGGATGCCACGCGGCCTGCAGTGTTGCTAGATTTTCTTCCGACTACAAACGCTATTATAGAAAGTCATTATAATTACCAGAAAATGTCACTTTAAAATTTACTTTATTTTAATAAGTTTAAAAATTAATTAGATGTACTATGTAATATGACCTTATACAAATCCTTAATATGTTTATTCTCAGGGTCTTTTAATTTATGTATAATAGAGACATGTCAATTTGTTTTTTTTTTATGTTCTAATTCAGCATTCATTCTTTTGTCTTTTAATTTCTTGTTTCTTATCATTTTGCTTTCCTATTTGTGTTTTATTTACTTTTATAGTTTTTAATTTTTTAAATTAAACTTTTATTTCTTTGTTTTGTAATTTTTAACCAAAAATACATCAAAAGAAGAAAAAAATAACGTTTCTTAAAAATGTCAGTTTATTTCTGGAATAATAATAAATAATAATATAATAATAATTTGTTATAGATATAGGACAAGTTGCCCATGCTGAGGATCAAAGATATTTGTGGACAGAGCATGATAGTTATGACCAATATCCGAAATCCGATGTATTAACTTTGAATAGATATGTAAAATTTATAACGAATTTCGTAAAATATTTGTAAGTTTAAATTTTTATCAATGTCCATGAAAATTCTTTCAAAATACTTTAATGAAAAGTGCATTTTTCATAACTGTAAGGTAGCTTATTCATAAGTTTACATTGCAAAACAAAAGGTGGTGATATCATTATGAATTTGATTATATTTGTAGGTATATTTTAATATTGGTTTCATTTAACTTATTTTGTATGTTTTATATTATAGAAATCCAGTACATGATTTAAAAATGGCATGGCCGGTTATGAAACCAGACTCGATGAAGTTTTTGGATATTAATTATATATTGAAAATACAAGAAAATCCTCGAAACTTTTCATACTTTAAATGGGTTGACATATTCGAAAAATATGTTAATCAACCATTTATATCATATTAGTTAGTGGCTGTTGTATACATATGTAAATAAAACAATTATTACATTGACTTGTACTGCAAATATATCCCATCAAAAACATAAATGTGAAATAAGAGTCAAGTTCAACATTATGATATATGGATATGCCTTAGTTGTTGACTTCAACGACAAAAGAAGTGAGATCTAAATGGGTGCCAAGTTTAATGGTCAGTCCTGAAATTTATTTATGACAACATAAAATATTTTATAACAACTTTAAATATGATTTCTTCTATTAACTATTATATAAAACGTGATAGCTAGTCTACTGGACCGCCTTTTTAACCTTTTGGAGAAGTGGTAGTGTACCAGACGACTGGTGCAAGGCTGTTATCGTGCCGCTTTACAAGGGAAAAGGTTCGCAGCAGGACTGTAAGAACTACCGAGGCATTAGTTTACTCAGCATAGTCGGCAAACTGTATGCAAAGATATTGATCAAAAGAGTAACGAATGAAACTGAGAAGATGATATGGGATGTGCAAGCAGGATTTAGAAGAGGAAGGAGATGTATGGATCAGGTCTTTTCCTTACGAGGTATAGTCGAAAAATTCTTGGCTAGAAGTCAGAAGGTCTATTGCGCTTTTATAGACTTGGAAAAGGCCTATGACAGAGTGGTGAGGAGTGAATTGTGGTCTACATTGGTCTACATTGTCTATGTATGGGGTGAGTGGTAGTTTAATACGAGCACTGAAATCACTTTACGAGGATTCCACTGCTTGTGTCAGGATAAACGGAGCTTGCACGGACTGGTATAACATCGAAAAAGGTGTGAGACAGGGATGTGTGGCTTCGCCATGGCTGTTTAACTTATACATAGACAATTGTTTAAAAGATCTGAAAGAGAGTGAGTATGGATTAAAAATGAATGATTTGATCGTCAAATGCCTTCTTTACGCCGATGATCAAGTCATATTAGCGTTATCTGAAGAGGAGTTGCAGGCGATGGTTAATGTTATGCACGATTCCCTGAAAATCAAAGGAATGAAAATAAATGTGAGCAAAACGAAAGTAATGGTTTTTGAAAGAGAAGTAAGCATGACAAACTGTGGGGTTTCGATTGAGGGAGAAAGAGTGGAACAAGTTAATGAATTTGTGTACTTGGGTTCAAAATTTACCAGAGATGGAAAGTATGACAGTGACATTGAGCGAAGGGTGTTGGCAGGAAAACAAATAAATGGGGCATTGTATAGCTTTATGAATAGCCAGAAAATGTCAAAAAAGGCACGTCTGGTGGTGCATAGAGGTGTGTTGGTTCCTATATATGGTAGTGAATGTTGGGTTTGGCAGAAGAAGCATGAAAATAGGATTAATGCTGCAGAGATGAGTAGACTGAGAATAGCCGGAGTGACTCGGTTGGATAAAGTTAAGAATAGTGAGATAAGAAAACGCTGTGGTGTAAAAGAAGATGTGGTCACAAAGATGGATAAAGGAATGCTTAGATGGTTTAGACACGTAGAAAGGATGGATGAAGGAAGATTGACGAAACAAATTTATAAGGCGAGTGTGAATGGGCAAATCGGTAGAGGTCGACCTCGGAGAACATATCTCGATCAGATCAACATTGTTTTGAAGAAAGGCCAGGTCAAGAGTACCAACTACCGAAGAGCATGTATGAGAGCACTGATGAAAATAGAGGAATCAAAAGATGTGTGTACGAACCGTAGCAAGTGGAAGGAAGTGGTCTCTGCCTACCCCTATGGGAAAAAGGTGTGACTTTATGTATGTATGTATGTATATATTGAAGCCTAAGGTCTGACTTGACTTGTTCGAATATACGAATTATATTATGGCCTTCGCAAGTTTTAAAGATGTAAGTTCTTATTTTATTTTTCCGAAATTTTGGCTTGCTGGTAGAAAATAGCCATTGATCGTAGGGCTCTTTCATGACTGTTTTAGTAGGTACTTTATAATAATTCGTATGTTTGAACCAGCCAAGTCAGATCTTAGGCTTTAATATATTATTAAAAAAAATAATATTTAAAGTTGTTACAAAATATTTAATGTTGATAATAGCAAAAAAAAAATCAAAAACCGTTTTCTCTGGCACGTGATAGCGATGCTTCACTGTAACTTCCCGCACCGGTCCAAAAAACGGTTTTTAAAAGTAAAAAAAGCAAAAGGCGTGTGCAAGAATCGTAGCAAGGAGAAAAAAGTGGTTTCTGATTACCCCTACGAAAAAAATGCATAACTATATGTATGTATGCATGTAAATTAGTTCTTGAAGGTGGCAATAAATATATTTAATAAAATAGTTTTTTTTTAATTTATTAAAACTACCAGACAACATAAGTTTCTAATAGAAAAGTCTACATTCACCAACCTGCTTAGCTATATTAACTTTCTAATAAAATCACCAAACCAAGATTATAAAGTTCACAGGCTTTATTCCAATTTTAGCAAATCCTTTGATTTAGTTGACCATAATTTACTTGTTGATTAACTTAAATGGTATTAAACATATTTTTTTGCGTTAAAGTTGCTGGGTAAACCTCTAAAGAAATATAGGTTGACTCTGGTGACCTTCAGGGTCCTCATCTCGGCCGTATACTCTTTAATATTTTTGTTAATGATGTTGATTCAAAGTTTTCCTTAGATTTTCCACTCTATGCAGATTTTTTTAAGATTGTCAGTATCGGAAGTTCTAATAATAGTGACATTTTCCAACTGCAAAATTGGAATCAATACAAACTCATCCTTAATTAAAAATAAATCCCAATTGTTTTTGGGCAACCTTTGAGGCAAACACAGGACGTAGTCCTAAGTAAGAAGAAGAGCTACATTCGGACCAAGGAAGAAACTTCGAGTCAAACCTGTTTCAGATGTGCAAGGTGCTGGACATTCAAAAAACGAGGACCACGGCTCTACACCTACAGTACGATGGAATGGTGGAGCGGATGAACAGGAGTATCAACCGCCAATTATCAAAGGTAATATCTGACCACCAAAAACACTGGGACCAGTGCCTCTACGTGTGTCTGATGGCAAATCACTCAGCAGTCCATGAGTCAACTGGACAAACCCCAGCTAGAATTATAATGGGCCGAGAGCTCCGACTTCCCTGTGATCTGAAGTTTGGAACACCACCAGGACAAGATACTGCTGAAGAAGTTTACGTCAGCAAATTATGGCAGAGAATGGACAATATCCATAAACGAGTCCGTTTGAGCAACCGCCGCTAACGTAATGACGTAATCCATCTAAGAATAGTCTGGTCGAGTATGTTCTAGAAGTGGCGTCCAGAAATCTTCAGAACCTCCCAGAATTAATATCAGTATAAATACAGTGAAAAGCAGGGGATTCAGTCAGGCAGACAGACAGCGTGAAAATAAATTAACAGTGTCGTGCAAATATAAATATTATTGTCTTTATAAACTAAACATTTATTACAATATTTAATGCTAAAAACTGCTGTTATTCCACTATTCTTTTGATAGTGCATCTCCTGTCGGAGGTTTGCTATCATCACAGCTATCCGGACCTTATTGACTGCAGCTCTAAAGAGTTCAACATTGCTACAATTAAACCAGTCCCTTAAGTTTTTAAGCCAAGACACACGGCGTCTTCCAATATTTCCCCTTCCACCAATCTTTTCCTGAACTATCACCTGGAGAAGTGCGTATTTGGGTCCTCTCAGTATATGACCTAGATATTGAAGCTTTTTTTTTTTATGGTGTTAATGACTTCACATTCCTTATTCATCCGAATTAGGACTTCCATATTAGAGATCTTATCTTTTTGGTCCAGGGAATACGCCACATTCTACGGTAGCACCACATCTCGAAGGCTTGTAGTTTGTCAGTGTGATTCTTCTTGAGAGTCCATGCCTCCACTCCGTACAAAAGCGCGGAAAACACGTAACAACGCAGCATCCTCATCCTAAGTCCAATCTTGATATCTCGATTGGTGAATAACTTTTTCATTATCGTAAATGTAGACCTGGCTATCTCTATTCTCGTTTTTAATTCTCTTGTTTGGTCACCCGATTGTTCTATCCAGGCTCCCAGGTATTTGTATGACTGCACATTCTCTATTAAGATGTCTGCTACTGACACGTTTACATGGTTGTGATTTTAAGGGAACTTTGTAACTACCATTAACTTGGTTTTTTTAAGATTTATCTTTAGACCGTATTCGTTACATCAATCATTTAATTTCTCTAGAAGATGTTGTATGTCTCTTTGATTGCTCGTTAACAAGAAGGTGTCATCAGCATATCACATATTATTTATAACTTCTCCGTTAATAACTATCCCTACCGATTCTTCTTCCTAGGTTTTTTTAAAAATGGCTTCGCTATACAGGTTAAATAGTATTGGCGATAGGATGCATCCTTGTCTTACACCACGACGGATTTCCATTTTCTCTGTTGGCTGGTTTTCTACCTTTGTACTCGCTCTTTGGCCCCAGTATAGGTTGCTAATTATTCTCACATCGTCCAAATCAATGTTTTTACTGACGAGTAGCTGATGTAACTTTTACTATTAAAAAATTGTAAAGAAGTCAAACTATTTCTCTTATTTGTCCTTTTGTATAAAATTCATTTTGGACTTATCATTCCATAAGGTAAAATTTTAGGATAACAAAGCTGTAAGAACTTTCTTAAAGACAATGCCAAATAAAAACAGCAAAATTTAAACTACTAAAATAGTAATTAAATTTCAGAAAACAAGCAAATTCAGGTAGCCTAGGTTGTTACCCAAAAAATTATAGCTAATCGGTGATTGTACAAATAAGCAATGGAAGTAAAAGTGGGTTATTAACTTAAATCCAGAAAAAGCCCAAAAGATTACGATCTTGTAGGTAAAGAACTAGCACCAGCTAATGTTTCAGAACAGATATTTAGTAATATTGTATTACATTTTTTATTTAATTTTTTGGATAAAGTTTAAAAAAACAAAAGGAGAGTCTGGGAAAATTTCGTCAACCAACTTAACTGAAGATCCAAAGATAAAGGAAAGATTTATTCTGTCATTTTCTGTATTAAACTTCTAGATATACAGTCAACTGTCATTTTCGCCAATATCTATTTACCTTTAGTCATTACAAAGCTACTTAAAATATATTAACATTTATTTTAGGTTACAATAGTTCTTTTAGTGAATGTTTTCCTTAAAAAAATGCAGGTTTTAAATTAAGGCATGGTGTATTTTAAAAATGACAAGTAATTACCTATCTTAGATTTTAGGGATAATAAAGTACAGATAATACAGTTGTTTTTTGTTAAAAAAGGATAGGAACACAGCGTACATTTATTTTTTTTAATTAAACGCAAGTAATAATACGTCTTTGTTTCCGTTATATGTATTCGTCTACGTAGTACGTTAGGCTAAAATAAACCAGTGCAGTTTTATTAATATTTAATTTTAATCAGACTTACGACTCTGACGACTGAAATACGTAGAGAAATTAAGTTTTCATCGCATGTAAGTTATGTATGTATTACTTTTGGTAATTATAAAGCTCTAATCTCAGTAAAACTATTATACTAAATTGTTTGTTTAGGTCTGCTCCGTAAATCGAATTCTAGTTTTCATCGTTCATCGAAGAGAATCTAGTGAGAATGAATATTTTCAAATAGCTTTTGATTTTGCGTAAATGTAAAAAAAAACATATGTCGAATTTGAAATCAAGACAGAGTTTTAAAAATTTTATTCTGCTGTTTTTAAGTGGCACCTCTTTCCTCACCCCTTTTTTAAAAACTAGAAAGACAAGTTAATGAACAGAAAAATATAATGCTATATGAACAAAATATATACCTTTAACAGGACGGAGCTACACCACATTACGCATAGCTGTAAGACAATGGCTAGACGAACGTTTTTTAAGACATTGGAATGGCGGAAGGGGTTTTATAGAATGGCCGGCAAGATCTCCAGATCTAACACTATCTGACTTTTTCTGTGGGGCTATTTAAAAACATTAATTTACAAAACTCTTTTTAAAATTTTTAAAAAACTAAAGTTTAGAATAACTGAAGAATGTAGACGAATTACTAGCGAAACTTTGTAGGGAGTTTGAGAAGAATTTGAAAATAGGTTATATTGGCATTTTCTATAAATCTTACATCTCTACTTATAATTATTTTGCATGTTTCGGTGTCTACCAATCTATAAGCTTTCGATTTTTCGCTGTATCCTACGAATTTCATTTTTCTTGATTTGTTATCAAATTTTCTTCTTTTTTCATTAGAAATAAAAACATAAGCATCACATCCAAATATTATTGTGCCTTAAATTTGGTTTGCTATTATTCCAAAGTTCGAATGGTGTTTTCTGACAATATCGATTTTGAATATAGTTGGCTGTCATCACGGCTTCTTCCCAAAATGGTTTATTTTAATACATTTTTTTTATTAGCCTATCTGGAGGCACTTTTTTGTGTAAAGGTCATAGTTTCAAGGCCATACGTCATGACCGGTAGAATACAGCTCTCGAACACTTTCCGCTTTAGATTAATTGGAGTTCTAGGATTTCTTAGGATGTGATTATGGCCAAGGTACACGTATTCTGTCATGGTTTTAATATTAATGTTGTCTAGGATGACCTGGGTGTTATAGGGACTCATGATCTTGGTCTTACCTAAGTTCATCTAAAGCCCCACTGCTTGTGATGCTTCTTTTAGCTTCTTTAACATGTTGGTGAGCTCCTTATGATCACTGCTAAACAGGACAATGTCGGCTGCAAAACGTAGATGCTCAAGTACCTCCCGTCAATGTGAATGCCTCCAATCCAAGGTCTTGAAGACTCCTTCCAAACCCAAGGTAAAAAGTTTTGGGGATATTGAGTCTCCTTGTCCAACTCCTCTGTTTATGAGATTTTTTTCTGTTATCTTCGCGTGAAAAGTGGCATTCTCGTAACAGTTTTTTATTAGAGTGGACTATCGTGAGTTGACCCATTTTTTTACCGGGTCAAATGCCTTCTAATAGTCTACAAACCCAAGGTAAAGAGGGACATTGTATTCCCTACATTTCTTTATCAATGTCCGCACAGTCTGGATATGGTCGGTGATGCTATAGCCTTTTCTCCATGCTTCTGGGATGCGGCCCTCCTTCAGACGCCTATTAAGCAGGATGAGGATTGCTTTTTTCGGTGTTGCTCTTTTTTCTTTTAGCATTTCTGCCGTAATGAGGTCTTCTCTTCGAACCTTGCGATTTTTCATAGATCTCAGTGCCTCTTTTAGTTAGGATGTATCAATCTCCGGTATTTTCTCCGATCCCACATTTAGAATTTGTGCTCTACCATCTCTCTGGTAACCTGCGTCTGGCATTTCCTAGCTTTCAGTAGAAGTTTTGGATGATGGTCACGATCTCCTGCTTCTCATACACTACTTTTCCCTGTTAATTTCTCATTTTTCGTATAGTCTGTTTTCCTTTTGTTATATTCGATCTTAATTCTTTCATGTTAAAGTTGTCTTCAATAGCTTGCTGTATGAGATGGGTGTTATGGTTTCTTAAATCACTCCTTATCTCTCTCTTTATTTGTTTGTCAATGACTCGTTAGTATGGAGAATCTGTATCTATCTGTTTTTGAGTCTTTTGCAGATTTATTTTGGTTGCACTAAGCTTTGATGGCCTGCCTTTTTGTAGTTAGTATATTTTTTTCACTGAGGTTTGGATGCTTTTATTTATTTTTTCGGATAGGATGTTAAGGTCTAGATCTTTCAGCGTCTTTACAGGTTGGAGTTTTCGTTTTATATAGGAGTGATATTTATCGTTCTTGTGTTAAAGTTCAAGGAGGGCCACTGACGATTTTTTTTTAATCATCTTTTTTCTTTTCAATGAATTTTGTTTATTGAGAAATGAATTTATTCCTTTAAATTACTACAATCAGTTACAGAAATGAAAGAAAAATTCAAAGTAAATGTTCAAAATACCCGCCTTCCACTTTAATACTTTTTGTGAGGCGTCTCCTTAAAGATCTTTGAATATTAAATAACATTTGTCGATTATTTTTAATAATATTAGCAGCTTCTTGAATTTTCTGTCGTAATTTTTCGATGGAATTAATTGTTTCTTTGTAAACCATGTCCTTTATATGTGACCATATTGAAAAGTCTAAAGGGGTTCAAATCTGAACGTCTAGGTGTCCAATCAAATTCACTGCCACGCCCAATTTACCGGTGAGGAAAATGTTCATTCAGGTATTACCGTACTGGCAGAGAAAAATGTAGCGGCGCCCCGTCTTGCATAAACCACATGTTCCGCCTTATGGCTATTGGTACATCTTCTAGTAGTGTGTTTAACTGTTGTTAAAGGATGTTTAAATAAAGGGGTCCGTTCAGATTGGGAGGAAGTTTAAAAGGACCAATAAAAAAACCAGATATAACACCACACCAAATATTTACCTTAAAGTCATGCTAAAAATTCCGTTCCTTTAGAGTGGATTTTTAAAGTCCCACAAATGATTGTTTTTCTACTTAAAAACACCTCGTCTAGTAAACGTCGCCTTATCGGTGAAAAGAAAGTAATTAGGAAAATCCTGGTTTTCGTTTTGTTTATCTAGCATAAATTGTAGGCGAATTGGTAAATCTTATGGTAGCAAATTTTGGACAGGAGTATAGTGATATGGACGGAGATTCTCGGTTTTTTAAATTCTCCAGGTAGACGATTGGCTTATTCCTATTGCCGCACTTAACCACCGAGTACTGAGATCTGGATTTTTCAAAATACGAACTAAAACCTCTTCTTCATCATCGACGTTGATATTTTTTGGAGCACCATTTAAGCTTTTAGAACAAAAACACCCTGTTTCGCCTAGGCGGGTTTAAATACGTCTGAATTGTTTGTGATTGGGTTGTCTTTGATTTGGGTATGATTCAAAATACCTTCTGGCTGCACCAAGTCCACTATAATTTTACTTAGCAAAAACACAAATCATATCACGCATTTTACTTTTGGAAAATTCATTATGTCGTGGCATTTTCTTATTTTACTACAAATAATACACTCTTACTTAGTAACAGTAAAATTTTCAAATATTTCTTTACCCGAAAAACTGATAAGTTCTACACAAGCCTACTTGAAAAAAAGTCAATGTAATAAAGGTGGCTTAGGAGTCTTTACGCTGAATGTTTTGAATGCAAATAAATCAAAAAATGATAGAGTTACATAAAATAAACAAAAGTACCTTTTTTATTCAAAATTAAATTGCCTTTAAGATTTTTTAGTCATTTTAGCCATAACTCTTTAGGCAAAAAAGATATGTTGTAATTTACCTAAGTGACAGGGTGTAACTAACGCCCTGTATGAATAGTGCTAAATTTAGCATAAAATTCGTAATTTTAATGCCAAAAAAACATAAAGTTGCTAATTTTTAAAACGATGCTGCTTAAAATCACAAAATTATTAAGAAATTTCAAAATAAAATTCCAACTTTAAATACCCTGTATCTCATAAACCTGCATTATTTGTTTAGGACATGTTGAGCTCAATCGCCATACTTTGGTGTGTAGTATCTCCATTTCAGAGATTGCCCATTCTTAATGAATCGCCCTGTAGAATAATAAATATTTATTCGTTTTCAACAAATATTATTGCCTGACGATATATACTCAGCGATAATCCACCATCAGCACTTGTATGAGACAGGTGAAAAAGAGATTAAATATAAAAACTATTAAAAACTGCCGATATAAGTGTTAAATTCATAGTCTTCGGGATCGCTGGATATTTTCAATTAGTTCGACACCGGCATTACAGAATGTTCCACTATGGTTTAAGAGCCTCTTATTAACACCGGGCAACGCGTAAATAGCTACTTTCAGATAATTGTTTATATATCGAACAAAAATTTAATCATGACTTGAACGTGCAGCTATAACTTATTTTTAAATCAGTACTTTTTAACAGTAACAAAAAAATGTATATTGCATAAAAGAAGCATTTTAATAAAAGCAACAGTGCGTGTTATTGGAATTTTCCAATAATTTTTTTTATATAAACTCCAGTGTCTGCTAATAGACATTTCTTCAGGACGATCTTTTTATATTATTTGAAACATTTCTTTTGAAAAAATTATTTGTTAGTAAAATATAAAAAAAAATGTATTCCCAGTGGGAAGTTATAGAAATGGGTCCGATTTTGCGAATCCCGAATTTTAAGATATCTCCACATTTCAAGGTGCCCAGAGTCAAATAAACTAATTTTTAAGTAAACGTCTGTGTGTTTGTATGTACGTATGTGCGTATGTATGTATGTTCATATGTTCGTATGTGCGTTCGGAATTATTTTTCGTCTCGATTATCTTGAGAGAAAAAATAAAATCGACGTGAGACCAATTGCACTCGACGCATAATTAAGCAACTTTAAACTGATTAGATTTTTAGCAAAATCGGTTGAGAATAAAAAAACTGAAAAAAAATTTGTAAACTATGTGAATTTTGCAATTTATAAATTATACTATTTTTAATACAGAATTTTAAGATCTTTTGAATATGATTGTTGCATAAAAGAAAAATGTTTATGAAAAATAAATGATGACAATTTTTCAAAAAAAAGTAAGTTTTAGAAAAGAAAAATAGGAATTGGAGAATTTTAAACTTGTGTCAGTATTGAGAGAATAGCATTAAAGACGCTATAAAAATGAAAAATTATTGTTAGTAATATTGTTACTAACAAAAGATTATTGATCATAATAATAAAAAAAAAATTTCAATTGTTATAAACAATGAAATAATAAAAAAAAAATGAAAGAATACGGTTGACATAAACAGAATATTGTTATTGACAATTATAACAATTTATAACAACAAAACTTATGGTACTTTTTGAATCTTTTCACTAGGAAGTAGTCGTGTGGAGCTTTCGGTTCGCACCCAGATATTTTAAAATTGGAATTTATTTCTCCTTTTTAACACTATGGGTTTTAAAACTAATATCGGCGTTTTTAATAGTTTTTATGTTTTATCCCCTTTTTACCCCTTTTGTATTAGCGCTTTCATAATTGTGAATGTAATTATTAAATTTAGCGACCCCGCAGACTATAAATTCGACTATGGTATTGGCCATTTGTTGATAGCTTTTATATTTTATCCCCATCTCACTCCCTTCATAGGGTTTTATCCGGATGAAAACTATTCTATTTATTAAGTTAACGCAATCAATACACATTTACAAAAAAAATTTAAAATCGCTCTAGCGGTTTAGAAACGCATAAAGGACAAACCAACATAATTTAATTTTTATGTACACACCTAGATATAGATTTTTTGTTTTTTATACCCAGCAATCATATAAACTAAAATGTTTAAAACACCTGTACCTTTATACTTTTATGGATAATACTAGGTGGTCATACAAAGTGTTTGACAGTTCTAAAACATAAAAAATTCTAGAAAATGTTGGCCGATCGCAAAAGCTTTGGAATTTAATGATATACAAACTCTTTTTTTAAAGTTACAACATAACGGGTTGGTCGGCAACAATAATTTATGTCGCACCTGATGGCCCAGTTGATTTAATGAATATACTTTATCTTTGGTTTTCCTTTGCCTCTAGTTTTTTATATTTTACTTTTTAAGATCGTTACCAGTATTCTGGATGTCCAAATAAAGAGCCTATCCATTTACTTTTTCTTTAAGCTTCTTCTTCTTCTTCTTACGTTAGGACTACGTCCTGTGTTTACCTCAAAGGTTGCCCAAAAACAATTGGGACGATGAAGACCAGCTATCATACCATCTTTTTGGTGGGCGTCCAGTTGGGCGTGTTGTGTTGGGCCGCTTCTCTCTCACAATTTTTGCCAGCCGGTCGTTTGGCATTCTGCTAACATGGTCTCTCCATTCTCTTCTTCGGTTTCTTGCCCATCTTACTATGTCTTGGACTTGACATATTTCCCTTATCTCTTCGCTTTTTTTATGGTCAGTAAGGTATAGCCAGTTATCGATCTAAGAATTCGCATTTCCGTTGATCTAAGAAGTCGCTTTGTAGTCGTGTTCTCCGCTCTGGTCTCTATCGCGTATGTCATAATCGGTCTTACACATGTCTTATATATTCTGACCTTACTTCTGGTACTCATGTGTTTATTTCTCCAGATTATGTCTCTCAAGAATCCTGAGATTAGAGATGCCTTTGTTGTTTGAGCTTTTACTTCCTCCTTAATATTTCTAGTGCTAGTTATATTAGCTCCTAAATATTTAAAGGACATCACTTGTTCTACACTCTGCTCATAGATTGCGAGTTTACATCTTCTCGGTTCTTTGGATATTGTTAGCCATTTGGTTTTCTGCCTGTAGAGGTCAATAGGTGGATTGAGTAGCTTATTGACCAATACAGCCGGTCCCAATCCCGGAAAAAAAAAGGAGGGTTCCAAGTGAGGCCAGCGACCTGCTTGGGTAAAAAGACAAGTGCTCCTAGAACCAAAGGAACAGCCTCGGAACAGATTGGATTTTTCTTTAAGCAAAGGACTTAATTAGATATTTCTTCTTCTTCATTCTTTTTAAGTCATCCTTATGTGTGATTTTTCGCATTTATTTCATCTGCAACATCCGACGATAGCAACACATTTCAAATGGCATTTTTGACTTTTCATTGATGGTCCGGGATTCACAACCATACATTAATACGCTCCAGACCAAGGATTTCAGAAAACTCTTTCTTATCTTTAGTCTTATATTGTTCGATTTAAAGGATTTAAATTTTTTGGTGCAAGCGAACCGTGCTTAAAATATTTTTTTTATTTTACTGCCTCTGCGGCTATCCTGCGTGATTAGGCCTCCAACGTACGTTAAAATATTTACTTGATCTATTGGTATGATATCTGGAATAATATTTATTATCTCTGGTTCTCTCCTTGCAATAACCATCACTTTTATTTTATTGTTTACACTTATATTGAAATCTGTCTTTAGTATTCTTTCCGTGTAATTAAGTGCTTGTTAAAGTCTTTTCTTGGAATTTGCCAGCAGTGAAATATCGTCAGCATATCGGATTTTTAACAGTCTTTTGCCATGTTGGTATTGCGATTTTCGCCTTTCCTTCTATTACTTGTATAAGTGCATCTGTAGCCTTTTCTACGTGTAGGCATTTTTATCTATACCACGGTAACTATCCATGAGTATGGGGTGTGCAATTAAGCAATAAAGATACGGAAACTATAAGCGATAAGTAAAAGAATAAATCCACCTAGATGTTAACCTGTCAGTAATCGTGGAAAAACCCAATAGATGTGCAAGCGAGTCGGGTATAACTTGTGGAATATCCTATGTAACGGAGTCCTTGAAATAGATCTTCCAGAAGGCTCAAAAACAATTGCTTACTATAACGTCAACTTTGCCGTTTTTTAAATTTTCAACGCCGGCTCTGGTCGCCCTTCCATATACATTTAAGTAGTGGATATTATTCTTATTTAAAACTGCGTTTGTCGATTTTTAAAGGCAGTTTCAATACTTAGTTCAAGTGAAAAAGAGTTTCACAGCTAAGTTAAGTAAGTTGAAGTTAAGTGGAAAGGTCGATCAGATTTCATTTGTTTTCTTTGATGGTTTTGATAATTAAAAGTTAAAAGAAGGAAAATTGAATGGTGAGACTTAATTCTATTTTATATTTTATTTTTAAATAAAATCTTTTAGTAATGATTTGGCACATTTATTTATTTATTAAAATATTTTGTGCCAGTGTCATTAATGAATAGATTTTATATTTGAGGAAAAAACCAAAGTGGGTTTGTTATTTTCAGTGATTGGCCTTTTATGCTTCATGGAACTTTATGCTTTAGGGATTCTTTTTCCGGAAGCTTGGAAACCCTTTATACTTTATGATCTTTTTCGGCACGTTTTTTTTGGATTTTATTTTTTTTCTGGATTTTTTTTTAGAAAGGATTCCCGAAGATTTTTCTTTTATCCTGCCGATGTCTTGTTTTGCTTAATCTGGAGGAGATTTTTTTTCAATCCGTTAGCTGACTTTTGTTGGTGGCTAACAATGACGAATCGTTTTTATTTTTTTTGCACCAACTGCCACACCACAACGCGGTTTTCGTTTCTTCATTTTTGTTAAATAATTATCATACTTACTTTCCAAAAGTACATGTTTACCTTTTTTCCTTTTCAGCAAATGTAAAAACTCATTTTTTGTAACAAATTTTAAATAAACCTGTTATACGTTTTAGTTGCTCCCTTTTTATTATTTGCTTTTGCACGATAAGAGTGTAGTGTACGGTTTAGTAAAAATACGTTCATATTTAAAGGGACTAAATTGAAATAAACTATTGGGTTTGTTTGGGGTAATTCTTTTAGTGATTTTTAAATCCAAAATCACTTGGCGCCCTCATAGTAATTCATTAAGTTCATTAAGTAATTCATCAGTTTTTAGTTAGTCTAATATAATTTTAATAAAACAAATTTAGAAAAAAAACGATTGTATAGATCCGCGAATCGACTCATACAATCCCCCAAATTAAATTTAATAGAGAAATCAAGTAGCCAAGAAACCCTGAGAAAATTAGTAATTATTTTTTTATTAATAATTCATTTTAGATAAAAAAATTTATTACGTAACAAATTTTTAGAAATTAACGTAACCCAAAGTAGCCCAACTTTAGAGGCTTTTAGAAAGATACTTTTTCAATCGTAACACATTTTCAGACGTAACATTACACAGACGATTTGGCTCTTGTAGCCACAGCTTAAAGTGGGGCAGGTCTCATAAGGAAGACAAAGAAAGCAACAAAAAGAATCGGTAGGTGGCTGGTAGACCACTATCTAGAACTAGCAGCTGACAAAACGGAAGTGGTAATATTGAGAGGCAATCGAAAGAGAGACATCTCCTTTAATATTGACGGAGAGACCATAAGTCCGGTTAAATCAGTGCGATACCTAGGCATTACATTGGATGACCGAATGGGTTAAAGAGGACTGTAAAGAAAGCAGAGGAAAGTGTTGCAGCTCTGGCAGGAATGATGCCGAATATAGGTGGCCCTAGTAGCGGCAAGCGACAGGTGCTTAGCAACGTTGCTCACTCGATACTTTCGTATGGAGCGCCAGTATGGCATAACACCATGAGGATAACGTCGTACAGGCGCAAAATGAAGTCTGTCTAGTAAAGAGTGCGATTACGAGTGGCGAGCGCATATCGAACTGTCTCCACCAAAGCAATATAGGTCATCACTGGAGCCCCGCCAATTGATATGCTTGTTAAAGAAAGATACAAAATACATGCAGAAGGAAACGGTCACCTTCAGTTCAGTTGGTCATGAAGAGAGCAACAGAACTGACAATGGTTATACAGCAAATGGCATGGCAAGCAAATGAAGAGACGGGGCAGTGGCTAAGAGATTGATACCAGATGTTAAATTATGAGAAAAGTGCCGACACAAAAATCTGGAATAAACAGGTGTTGACTGGTCATGGATCGTTTGGGACCTATACAGCTAAAATTGGGAAACAAAAAACTCAAACTGTCGGTACTGTAGAAGAGATGACTCCCCGGAACACACCTTGTTCCACTGCCCCCGATGAGAAAGAAATCGGATACAGCTCATGACGGAAATTGACGACAAAATAAGCACTAAAAACATGATTGACAAAATGTTAGAGAACGGAAGTAATCGGGCATATGTTTAATTGTTCGTCAAAAAGACAATGAGCATGAAAAAGCGAGGAAAAAGCTGCACAAAACATTTAGAATTAGTAGTAAGACCTCTCTGCACTAGTGATGAATGTCTCACGATGCAGCCCTAGTGCTGTAGGATAAAGAGGTGTTTAGTTGGTAGGCAAGCATCATAGCTTGAGTCCAACATACCCGTGTCGTGATAGAACACAAGCGAACGGTAAACATTAGTTTTACCTCCCCCAAAAAAAAAATTATGACACCGTTTGTTTTTTATGATTAGGCCACAACAAAGCGGGTAGAAAAATGTCATTCAAGCAGCATCACAGATCAGTTCAGTTCGGACACCGTGAGAAAAAGGTAGGCTGATTTTTGCGACCTACTCTTATGTATAACACTATTTATCTTCTTCTTCTTAAGTACCATGTCCTTCTAGAACGTTGGTCACCAACAAGGCTTTCCTTACTCTGCCGACGGCAAGTCTGAACAGAGAGCTTGAGTTGAGTTTATACCAGTCATGTAGATTCTTGAGCCATGATGCTTTTCTGCGGCCTGGCTTTTTTTTACTATAAATTTTTCCCTGTATGATCTTCTGCAGTAATTGGTATTTTTCGCCTCTCATAACATGCCCGAAATATTGCAGTTTCCTTCTTTTGATGGGGGTAAGAATTTCGGTGCATTTATTTAAACATTGGAGTATTACCAAGTTGGATACTTTTTCCGTCCATGAAACTTTTAATATTTTCCTGTAAGCCCACATCTCAAAGGCTTCAAGTCCTCTTTCTTCGTACTTGTTTATAGTCCAGGCTTCCGTGCCGTACAGCAGGGTGGAGAAGACATGACATCTGAGAAGTCGGATTCTTAGAGTTAACTTTAGATATCTACAGCACAAGACCTTACTTATGTTTTTAAATGCTGCTCGAGCCTGCTCAATCCTTATTTCACTTCAGTTTGACTATCCGCGCTGTTAGTTATTATGATGCCTAGATATTTTATTTGGTTTACTTGTGTAATGTATTAGGATCGCTGTGTATTGTTAGGTCCCTTGCTCGTAGGTTTGTTGAAGTTTCGGGAAAACTCTCGTTAATTAAAAAGGACGTTGAACTTAAAAAATGTTTAATTTAGTTTAGCAATTCTACATTTTAATATCGTGATCTTGACCGTCACTGCAAAGTAGAGCATCGTAACGACCGATCTAAGTAAAACAATAACACACTATTCATTCCGAGACATCTTGGTTGCGAAATAATTACGAATGATTAATAAACACAAACATTATTACGTGCGTCTGGCGACACGTTCTAAGTGAGTTCAAAGTTATTCCCGTGAATGGTCAACTGAGTTCATTTATTAAACCTTTTTACATGTTTTCCTGGCTGAGGGCACTACACTTGCTTTAATAGTTCACTATTTATCTGTACATACTAATTAAACAATGTTTAAAATTATTTTTATAAAATAAACGAGTTTAAGTTTAAACCCACTAGAACTTGATTTCCTGACAACCCTTACATCGCCTAAATAAGCAACATTCAAAGAAAGAAGGGAGTGAAAGAAAAATATCCCTGACGAACTCCTTGTCGTATGTTCGCTTCATTATACTTTCTAAATCTTCTTCTTCTACTTGGTTGAGATCATATGATCTGTTAATTCCGGGCTTGCCGTTGTATTAATTCTTGAGATGTGGACTGCCAGCTGTCTCTCCATCTCTTCGGTGGTCTACCGGGCGGTCGGCTTCCTACTGGTATTTCCTCGAGAGCTATGCGGGGTAATCTATCTTCGTCTATCCTCTTGACGTGGTTATACCATTGCCTTCTTCTCTGCCTTCCCCATCTTACGATATCCTGTACGCTGCATTGTTCTCTTATATCAGTGTTTCTTACGTGGTCTCTTCTGGTTTTGCCAGCTATTGTTCTCAGCACCCTCATCTCGGCTACGCGCAGCATGCTCTTTGTTTTGTTCGTGTCTTCTCTTGTTTCTATCGCGTACGTCAATATGGGTCTTACGCATGTTTTGTATATTTTAATCTTACTGTCCCTCCGCATGTACCCGTTGGCCCAGACAATCTCTCTTAGGCAGCCTGATGTTGCTGATGCTTCATTGACTTTGTCCCTTAGATCTTTTGTTGGGTCGTGGCCGCTAGACATATTCATCCCGAGGTACTTAAATTGCATTACCTGTTCTATGGGCTTATCTTCAATTACGAGCTTGCATCTAAGTGGTTCCCTGGTGATTGCCACGCTTTTTGTTTTCTCGACCGATATGGTCATATTAAGCTGTCGGCACACTTGGTGGAACTTGAATAGCTGTCTTTGTAGGTCGTTCTCGTTTTCTGCGAAAATTGCTGCGTCGTCGGCATAGCATACCATGCTGATACGTTTGATACTGATACTTTCTAAATGAATAATGTTATATTTAATTATCCTTTAGTAAAACTAATAGCAGCAAAAAAATAAAGTAAAATAATTGTAACAAAGTTTATGTAAATTTTTTATGTTATTGTGTTTCTTGTTATTAGTAAAATACTACCAAATACAATACACTTTTTATTAATATTTTAATAACCAACTTTGGTAAAAATAAATGGTAAAATGAATTAATGCTAGGTATATTGTATTTAAGCAACATTTTTAAAAAAATTTAATCAATAAACATTAGAGCTTTTTGCCACTAGCTTCTAGTGTGGAGCTCTTTATTAAAAAAACGCTCATAAATTTAAATATTGCTAGTATTGTAATGTTCCAATTACGGACATAAATGCACCATTTCTAGCGATATTTCTAATAATGATTGATATAACCAATTAACTTTGTATGCGGCTAGTGATCATGAATGGAAACGGCACTATTGTAAGGGATCAAGGTTTTAATACAGCTATATTGCATGGAACACGCTATTTTTAAGTCTTCTGATTAATCGGGTCATTCGCAAGGATTGATTTGCTGCTAATTGAATGATTACGAACTACGTGATACGTGACAAGCCACGATGGACATTGTACATGAGGTATTAAATTTTTTTTATTTCTAAACTTTTAATACAAAAAAAGCATAACCATTTTTTATTTTTTATTTGTGTGCTTCAATATTATTTTAAATGTATTAATTTAAACTTGTTTATAATAATAATTATACTTTACGTAATGACCTTTTTTTCTCAAGTACGAAAAATTCCTCACATGTAACAAGTATGGGCTAAGACTCAACACTTCAAAAACCAAAGTTATGGTTGTCAGCAAAACATCAATACCTCTAATACAAATCAGAGCATACGGGATACAGCTAGAAAAGGTGAACAACATCCCATACCTGGGCGCTAATATCAATGACAACTGGGACATGAGCAACATGCAACAAAGAAATCACTTTAAAATTAAAAATCAGATAAACACGCTGCTATATATTCTCCACATTGCTTTATAGAGTAGAGAGTTGGACGCTGACCGACTCATTATTGAAAAAGCTGGAGACCTTTAAAATGTGGGTCTACATAAGGATCCTACGAATAAGCTGGATGGACCGAATAAGAAATGAGGTGGTTCTTCAACGAATGGGGAAAAACACAGAAATAAATAAAATAATAAAAAGCCGAAAACTCGAATACTTCTGCCACGTGATAAGGCATCCAGAGAAATATTACCTTCTTCATTTAGTGATGCAGGGTGAGATTGCCGGAAGTAGAGGTCCAGGACGAAGAAGAACATCTTGGCTTAGAATAGAAATCTTCGAGAGTGGTATCGCAAATCATTCGTTGAACTATTCCGAGCTGCGATAAACAAAGTTATTATAGCCAATATGATTGCCAACGTTCGATAATCGGACAAGGTACCGGAAGAAGAAGAATCCCAATTTGCATTCATGTAAAAGTACCTATCAGAAAAATGTTTTTGACGAAAGACGACGTTCCGGCAGCAAAATTAAAATTCGAAAATGTCAAGGACAATAATGTAGCAACATTAAATCGTTGGCTTGCTTGTTGTAATTTGAAAATTTCAGGAAGAAAAAAATGAATGAATTGACAGGTTAGTAAACAGACTATAGTTATTATGTGGCGGTACTTTATAACTCGGATAACGAATGTTCAAAGTAATAAAATTTAAAATTTATTTTAGACTGAAATATGAGTTAAAAATACTTAGTAATTAAGATAAATTTAATTTAATACCACAAATTGAAAATGTTTTAATAACAAACAGGGGTTATATTTTTTTCTTATTCATGTTTATTTAATAAAAAATTAATCAACAGTTGTTTACAATAAAATGGGTAATAGCTTAAGTAAAATAAATGTTTTACTCTAAAATTGACAATTAGGTACTTACTTAACCTTACTAATTTTTGCAGAAACTGGATCCGGATTTTCCTCTAATGGCTCTTTACCACCAATAAAATTTTTAGAACACACATAATATGTATATTTATTAATTTTTTTGTTTGTTAAATCCACTCTCCTCGATGTGTGTACCTATTTATTACACCTAACCTCATTAATGTGAGGTTTACAAATGGTATAAAAAACATTCTCTGGATATCGATTAAGTGCAATTTGCAAAACTACAATGGTTTGTCGGCATTGTAGTTATATAAAAAAAAATTTATTTATTTGATTAATAATTTTAAATCACTCACTTTTATTATTTAATTTACACTGTCTTAAATGAGTAAAGTTAATTATTTGTCCCTACCACAAGTGCTGCCTCTCGAGACAGTTTGCCACACTAGTCTCAGGAAAAAGGCTTTTTTAAAAAATGTAATAAATGTTGTCATTGATTTTTTGCTTAACAATTAAATTTGATAATGTTAAAGAGGAAGTGTTAATAAATACCTATTTTACTTAATTGTTTTTTTTATTATGTTTGTTATTGGTTATTGTTTACAAGAAAGGCTAGGTCAAGAGTACCAACAACTGATAAGCATGTATGAGAGCATCTATAAAAGTAGAGGAAGCTTAAAATGTGTTTAGGAACCGTAGCAAGTGGAAGGAAGTGGTCTTTGCCTACCCCTACAGAAAAAAGGCGTGACTATATGTATGTATGTATGTTGGTTCCAATATTGTTACGATATTACTTTTTTCTTGGGTTCGGTAATTTTTAACTCTCGATACAGTAATAAAACAACTTTTATTTTAATACTTTTACAAAATAAACTTTACAACTTATTACAACTTTTACAACTAAATCAATTTCATTACTTATAAACACTTAAAAACTGACTTCTTTACAAGCGCTGTCCTTTTTATATTTCCAAATCAAAATTCCAGAGTAATCGCCACTATTCGACCTTTTTGTCGAGAGCTCCAGAACAATCCTTTTACCATTTCGAAACCACTAGACGCGGTGTTTGAGAATTTCCTTTCGGATCGCGAAGGCCGGCATAATAAAGCAGCTCATTAATATGCACCCTAATTGTGATCGACTCTCGGACGCCGACAAATAAAACAGGGCCGGTTGTAACAATATTTTTTGAGTCATCAGCTTTTACCCGCGGCGCGTGATGTCCTTAAACAACTGTCAAAGATTATTAAAAAATAAATAAAAGTAGATTATTTCAAGCGGAGGAAAAGTGGTAATTATTATGCCGCGCGTTAGTTTACCAGCCGAACGTAGTAAGGCGGGTTATAGAAGGCATTTTTATTTGATAAAGAAATAAATGTAAATTTGTGCAACACAACTGCAACTGTCGACTATAAAGCGGTTTAACCTAGAATGGTAAAGTAATAATGGTCAAATACAAAGTGTTGGTTAATAGCAAGATTAGGTAAATTGTTTCTTTTAATAAAAAAAAATATTTTACTACAACCCTTATTAATAAAAAAAATTGATGCGCCTATGAATTTAGTATTTTATCACTGACGAATGTGTTGCTGGCTTCCACTTTAAGCATCATTATTTAAACAACATCTACACTCATGTCCCTTGTTTAACAGTGTCACTAAAAGCATCGAATCGCCACTTTTAGTCAGGATGTGTTCGTTATTAGCATTTTTTTAACACTAAAAATTTGCATGTACCCTAATTTCATATTCGTTTGGTAAAAGAAATGTTGTGCAAATTAAAATTTATATTTCGCCAAAATATTACATTTATTTTATAGTTTTGTTTGATATTTTGTGTATTATGCTGGAAGTTTTTGAAAACTTGATATTGGTGAATTGTTGCAAATTTTAATATTAAATTTGGATTATTTTGTTTACCTATATAAATGTGTTTTAAATTATAAATAAATTTCCACCATTAGAAATAAAATTTCTAAATAATATTATAAAAAACATACAATAATAAGTGAAAAAAAAATTGTTTTCCCTCAAGTTCTATTGCGTGAGTAAGATTTGTCATAGTTAAAGTTTTTACAAAGAAGAAGTGCAGAAAGTTAAACTTTGTACAGGTATAATTTTAAAAATCGCGACCAACATCTTATTGGCTGGACCTGTCCATTGAATCATCCTTTTTACGAATGATCTGGTGTTGCCAAATGCTCGAGAATTGTATAAAAGCTTTGCGTACGTGTTTGGGGAAATTTGGCTCCCAAGAAGTTAGTTAGTAATTTAGTGGCGACCCACACCAGCAGAAGGGCCATTGGCAAACAATGGAGGTTTAAACCCCATGTTGTTCGTTGGCTCTATAAGGTCGTAAGACCGATTCTAATGTATGGATCGTTAGTATGGTGGCCAGTTCTAGAGAAGGAAGTCAACCATACAAACGTAGAACAAGTCCAAAAATTGGCATGACTGCTGATCACAGGCTGACTACGGACCACCACAACAAAAGCCCTTGATTCTACATCTACTACCAGTACATCTGTTTTGAAAAAAAATGCGCAGCTAGTGCGGCTCTCAGACTCAATGCTTTAACTCCATGGACCAAAACGCACTATGCACAAAAAACACTGATTACACTAAACCTAACCCTATTTTTAAAGGCGACCTATCTCTGGAAATCCCATCCAGAGAATATTGGGCCGAGAATCTAGTTAAACCTCAGGGAGCAGTATTTTATAAGGACGGCTCTAAACTAGAGGGTAGAGTAGGTTGCAGTGTCTTCTCAGAAGACCCCTCACTAAGCCTTTCGTTACGTTTTCCTGATTACTGTAGCGTGTATCAAGCTAAAATGACAGCCATTATCGAGGCAGCAGTCTGAAAACACCGCAACGAACAAAAGTTCAGTGAGATATCCATTCTTTGCGACAGTCAGGCTGCTATCAAATCACTGAACTCAGTGTTCTTGACCTCTAGGGCAGCGGTGAAATGCCGAGCCGCCCTGAATGAGCTAGAAGCTAAGTTTAAAATTCACATTGTCTGGGTACGTGGACACAGGCACATTTCAGGCAACTGTAAGGCGGATAAGCTAGAAAAAAGGCACCACCCTCCCAGTCGTATATGTCTTATCTCAGCAAGGAGTAGTGTTACTAACATTGCGCTACAGCCTATATTGTCCATATTGTCTTCCTCAATCCTTCTTTCCCATTCGTCCCGATCCACCGCTGTCTCCAATTTCTCATACGCAATATTTCTTTAGCATCCTTCCGTACCCCATCTTCCCAGCGCAGCTTCGGTTTCCTACCGACCTCTTTCCTTCAGGTTTTCCTGTGAGCACCTTTTTTTGGGACCCTGTCGTCTGGCATTCTTTGGGCCTTCCCATCTCAGTCGCATAAGTTTTATATGCATTGAAATTCTAGGTTCCACATACAACTGGTATATTTTATATTGGTTGACTCTGGTGCCGACATAACTAGTTTAAAGAGGCATGGCGGATGAAAATCATCAAACGTTGCTGAAGGATATATCAAAGAATTTCTTAACAATAAGGTTGAGGTGGCAAATAAAATTTTCACAGAACAAAATATTCAACAAAATTACCTTACTACCGCGCATGTTGTCCAAAATGTTTCTCATAGTTCTAATAATGTTTCTCCGATTTTCAATAATTGTTCTAACCGTCAAACAACTGTAAATATAACGAACTAATTTTAAAAAGTATTCTGCAATGCACTAAGCTTTTTAAAATAAATAATAATTTCTTATAAACAACGTATATTCAATCATTTATGTAGAACAGTAACAATTGTAAGGAAATCTTGACTTTTTCTTTAATACATTTTGTCTGGAATGTCAAAATTTCCTAGTCATTTGCGGAAAATATATTCGTCGAATGGAACTTCGTTCCTAACGGGTGTCCAATGACACCGCACTGCTTGTCTTCTTGGATAACTTTCTTAGCACTAAGATCTTTTTGTTGAATATATCTAACAAAGGAATGACAAGTTTCTCGAATGTGTATTCTCCTCTGTACTTTCTTTTAAGTTCAAATTTTTTAGATTTTCATTATGTATTCAATTTTGTGTTGGTAATAAATTTTTAAAAAAATAGGTACTTATATTATAATTAAATAGTTTATCAAATTATATAATTATTTTATGCTTTATTATATTTTTTCTGAGATTTAAGTAAAATAATTTACTCTACTGTCCTTTTATCTTTTTTTTTATAGCCCGTTTGGGAGATTTATAAACTTCTTCATCACTTGAATAATTCATTTGCCATATAAATATATATATCCAAACATACCAACATTTCATTATATATTTAAACAATATTTCTACTCATAAAAAAAAATTTAATAAAGAAATCGATTTAGGGTACTTACTTCGTAATTTTCCTAGGTGGTGAATAAAACATAGTAGTCTTATTTTCCCCAACTTTAATTGACTGTAAAACTAAAAACACTATCTCCATTCCGATTATTCTGGAGATGTTAAAATTGGCCACCATAGAAATTCCGCGGGGGCACTTGTCACGTCTTTTGAATTTAATTACCATCATTACGCAGACCATTTGCTGTCGATTTCATTTTGCATTCTTAGAATTTATTCCCTTCTTGTTCCCTACACTGTCTTTTGTCTGTCTTTAGAAATTATACCGAAGCGTTTTTTTCTTCCTTACTCTCGGCTTTTTGTTCCAAACGGGATGATATTTAATTGCTGTGAATTTTGATAAAAGATTCATTAGCGCTGCGACGGAAATCATAGTCGTAGTTAGAAACGATTGTCTTTAATTTTTCGACATATTACAATACAACTTGCAGGGTGTTTTCAAAGTTTTTTAAAATAACATTGCGGGCATTTATCATTTAATTTTAAGACTAAAAATTCCAATTAACGTGTGTGATTAATTTTGTCGTAACTGATATGCAGGGTGTTACATTTTTTTATTATTTTATTAGAAATAAATAAATTTGTGTGCTTGTGTTTAAAGTTTACGACAGATAAAAAGTATGACAGTGACATTGAGCAAAGGGTGTTGGCAGGAAAAAATGAATTGGGCACTGCTTAGCTTTATGAGAAGCCAAAAAGTGTCAAAAAAGGCACGTCTGGCTGTGCATAGAGGTATGTTGGTTCCTACACCTAGGTATAGTAGTGAATCCATCCATCATGCATAACGCGGTTTGAAAAATACCAGCCTAGGTGCGAGGCACAGTTCGGTGTACTGTTATGGTAATATTTATTAAATACAATGGTATGTGGATTTTCAACTTATAATCCCACTTTTTAAAAAGTTGGTCTTATCAGTAAACAATACAAAGGTGGTAAAATTGGAATTAATTGCAATTTTTGTCAAAAACCGTTAGCAATTCTGCATACAGAGCGGATAGTCATTTGATGGCAGAGCTTGAACCATTAAATATGATACAATATATATTTTTTTAAATATTCCAAACGGTTTTGTGACTAACATTTTTTTGTTCGAGATACCCTTCGCTTGATATCAGTCATACCTTCCATTTTTCGTAAACTTTGAACCCAACTATACTTACCCAATTTCATACTGTTCGACTCTTCCACAATCTCTGACTCACTAATTTTACTTTCATTGCAACTTTCACTTATGTGTCAAAATGAAGCATGCACTTATGTATTCTCTTTTTTAAATAAACTTTTAAAGTATTCCTTTCATCTTTTTAAAACGCATTCCTCTCCTTTCACCATACTATACTACCATTTTGGTGTCCAATTTGGTTGATTTGGTTGTTTCAAATTTAAGAAAAAAAACTTTAATGCTCGTTTAAACTTAAAAACGAGCGAGGCTTACAGTAGTTGCATATAATGTGTGACATTTGTAATAAGCAATTTTAAAATTATATTCTAAAAAAAAGGGGTTAAATATTATTTCAAATGATTTTTTATAACAAACAATCTAGGCACGCGGTAGCGTGTCATACCAAGTTTAAACTAACAGAATGGCGAGCGATACCTTGTGTAATATTAAACGAACCATTTGGAGCTACTTTTGACCCCCTTATAACTAAAAAACTGTTTTACATAAACATATCAAATTCGGCTTATATATTGAGACTTGCGAAATACAAATGTGCTCCAAATTTCGTAAATACACCTCAAACATTTATTTAAAACGTCCAAAAATCGTCATTTTTATCAATAACTGACCTATAGATCAAAACTCTAATCCAGTTCCGGATGACCTAGAAAACTCAAATTTGACATCCAGATATGTAATTGGGTAGATATAAGGAAATAAACCAGAAACTAGTAAATTTGTATCATTGCCGGTCTTTATGCAGATTTTAAGGTCTTCACGTAAATATATAACGAGTGAAATGCCACCCTTAATTTTTTTTAATCCAAACATATCAGTTTTAGTACTAATAACTACTTTTAACTTGGAGTTTATTCAAACTTTCGTATTTATAACGTTATTAACTATTATTTAGTATTTATTATTATTTTAATATTTATCGCACATCAAAAGTGTAAGATCATTACTTATAAATAATTAATTAAAATAGGTATTTCGGACCACGATATTTAGTAAAAGGCAGGCTTACGTTGGACTCTCCAGAGGTAAAACCTTAAATGGAGTATATCTTATCAATTTAGATCCAAGTCAAATCAAGGCACAAGAAAACTCTATTGTAGAGTACAACTGCCTGCGCACGTTAAACAGCCCCTACTTGGCCAAATTAAGTATAAACAGAAAACGCGTAAAAAAGTTCCGGATACTGAAGTCACTCGAACATTTCAAAGAAAATATAAAAAATAACACAAAAAAGCCAATTATACCCCATAAACATAGGAAAATACAGTAGGATAACCAAAACTATTTGGTATTAATTTTATTATGAATAAGTACCTACTAATAATTTCTGTACAAAAAGTAATGATATCCCATCAAAAACATAAATGTGAAATAAGACCAAGTTCATAATTTCGATAAACACTTTGGTTGTTATCTTTAACGACAAAAGAAGTGAGATCTAAATGGGTGCCAAGTTCAATGATTAGTCCTAAAATTTATTTGTAACAACATAAAATATTATTTATTCTTATAACTTGGGAGAATACATTGAAGCCTAAGATCTTACTGGGCTTAATCGAATATACGAATTAATATAAAGTACCTACTAAAACAGTCATGGAAAAACCCTATGTTTAATGGTTAGTTTCTACCAGCAAGCCAAATTTTCGGAAGAATAAAATAAGAACTTACAGCTTTATAACTTGCGAAGGCTATAATATAATTCGTATATTTTAACTAGCCAAGTCAGACCTTAGGTTTCAATATATTTACTCAAGTTATTTAAAGAAATGATATTTTAAGTTGTTATAAAATATTTTATGTTGCTATAAATAAATTTCAGGACTAACCATTGAACTTGGCACCCATTTCATCATCATCATCCAGCCTTATTCTCTTGTCCATTGCTGAACGTAGGCCTCCTCGAAATATTTCCATCTTTCCCTATTTTGCGCCTCTGCGATCCAGTTCGTGGTTATCCTTTTGAGGTCATCTGTCCATCGTGTCGGTGGTCTACCCCTGCTTCGCTTATCCGATCTCGGTCGCCACTCCAGAACTTTCTTTGTCCACCTTCCGTCCTTCATTCTAGCCACGTGTCCTGCCCATCTCCATTTCTGCTTTGTAATTCTCTCTATTATGTCCTCTACCCCCGTTTTTCTCCTTATATCCTCGTTTCTGACTCGGTCGTTAAGGGAAAGTCCTAACATGGATCTCTCCATTTTCCGTTGCGCTACTTGTAGTTTTTTAACTATTGTTTTTGTTAAGGTTAGGGTTTCAGCCCCGTATGTCATAACTGGGAGAACACACTGATTGAAGGTCTTCATTTTCATACTTACGGGAATTTCTGATTTAAATATGTCCCTAAGCTTTCCGTACGCTGCCCATCCCAGAGATATTCGTCTGGACAGTTCGCACGTCTGGTTGTCCCTGCCGATCCGGATTTCATGGCCAAGGTAGGTGTATTTTTCTGTGATTTCGATGATTTTGTTTTCTATTTCTACAGGTTCGCTTGGTACTAGGTTGGTTAACATTTTTGTTTTGTTATAATTTATTTCCAAACCTGCTCTTTGTGTTGCCCGTTGTAGATCTTTTAGCATTTCCCTGGCTTCCTGCATGTCATCTGCCATTAGAACTATGTCATCCGCAAATCTTAGATGGCTCAGTCTTTCCCCATCTATCATAATTCCCTTATTTTCCCAATTCAGAGTTTTGAAAACATGTTCCAGGACCGCAGTGAATAGTTTTGGAGATAACGTATCGCCCTGCCTGATTCCTCTTTTTATTTTTATTTCCCTTGACGATGTATGCAGGTCAATTTTTGTTGTTGCGTTTTTGTAGATATTGTATATAATGTTAGAGTATCTTCCATCTATTCTGCATTCTTTTATTGCTCGTAATATTGAAACTAATTCAACGGTGTCAAAGGCTTTGTAAAAGTCCACAAAGATTAGGGTAAGCGGTTTGTTGTATTCTACTGTTTTCTCGATGAGGGTTTTTATGCATTGCAGATGATCGTTAGTCCCGTAGCCAGAGCGGAACCCATTTAGATCTCACTTATTTTGTCGTTGAAGACAACAACCAAGGCGTTTATTATAATATTGAACTTTGCTCTTATTTCACATTTATGTTTTTGATGGGTTAATTTTTTTTAATGAAAATGTTATATTATCAAATTGACACTAGGAGTGACAAAAATCAACTTTAAAATTTAAAAAGCTAAATACTGAATTAATTTATTCGAATAATTATTTATTATTACTTACTTGAATTTTCTATCAATGATCTGCACTTTATTGAGACTTATTATTAACAGTAAATATTTATTTATGTAGTTTACGCATAAAACGGCAAACTTTATACAGAACACTGTAACTTAAGTGCACAGCTGATGGCTGACACTACCGACCTCTCGAAAAATTGTTTGACGGCTATCTGACGGCCAACTCTACCGCCGCGCGCTCATTCGTCAAATCAAATAGCGCGAGCTTCCACGACTTCCTGTTACACAAATTGCAAGAAAGCGAGAGGAAAGATGTTACACAGACGTATCACAGTTTAAACAAATTTTTTTTAAAAATTATTGCTAACTGGTTATGTTTAAATTTTTTAAATATTGAACAAATTACCAATTTAAAGTATGACCATTTAAAAAAAGATTTCCCCTGAAAATAATTTAAGTTTTACAAACGTTTTATATTTTAAGAGAACTGTAACGTTTTACTAACTCAAGAGGTTTACCAGATCAATCCAAAAACAAATTAAACTTGGATACCTGCTTTTTTAATTTCAATAAGTTGTCGTTTAGCCTTGAAGCTAGTAGCTGCGCCAAAGATAGAGACAAACGAGTTTAAAGTTTTTAATTCGATGACATTTCAATTTTCGGTGAAACATTTTTTTTTGTACCAAAAGAAGTGGAAATGATTTTGAAAATGACTTTTTAAAAACACAATCTAATATTATTAAAATCAGTCAAAACTAATTAATTATGAAGTCAAAAAATAATATACATTTTTTATATTAGAGCATTCTTTTGTTATAATCCCAGTAAATGTATTAAAAATTTAAAATAATTTATAAATTTTATGCAAAGGAAATTTTTCACTTTGCAAAACTGAATGCAAAGATATTGATTAAAATATTTACGAATGATACTGAGAAGATGATAGGGGATGTGCAAACAGGATTTAGAAAAGAAAGGAATCAGGTCTTTTCATTACGAGGTATATTCGAAAAATTCTTTGCTAAAAGTCAGAAGGTCTATTGATTAAAATATTTACGAATGAAACTGAGAAGAAGATAGGGGATGTGCAAACAGGATTTAGAAAAGAAAGGAATCAGGTCTTTTTATTACGAGGTATAGTCGAAAAATTCTTTGCTAAAAGTCATAAGGTCTTTTGCGCTTTTATAGACTTGGATAAGACCTATGACAGAGTGGCGAGGAGTGAATTGTGGTCGACATTGTCTATGTATGGGGTGAGCGGTAGTTTAATACGAGCACTGAAATCACTTAACGAGGATTCCACTGCTTGTGTCAGGATAAACGGAGCTTGCACGGACTGGTTTAACATCGAAAAAGGTGTGTGTGGCTTCGCGATGGCTGTTTAACTTATACATAGACGATTATTTAAAACATTAAAAAGAGAGTAGGTATGGATTAAAAATGTATGTTGTGTTTAAAACGAAAATATTTTTGTTGGTGACAGTTATAATTTTGATTTAATACATAGGTGAAGTATTCGTTGTAGTTAAGTTGGAAATATAATGATTGGTAAAATCTGTTAATAAATTGTAAGTGTTCTTAAATTTTAATTTTTTTTACTTAACTATTATAAGCTATCTTAAAGATGTAATTTAGTTTATTTTCGGTTAAACCTTTCTTTTTTTTAAGAAAGTTGCTATATTGTTTGGATTGCACAGACTTTTTAGGTGTTGTTTCCTGTTAAATAATACGGTAATTATGAAAAAGCCCTGTCTCTTCTTTTTCTTAGATAAACCTATAGTTAACAGTAAACAAGAAGGGCAACGAACAAAAAGAAAACCAACAAGAAGGACAATAAACAATAGCTATTTGGTAACAATAACCACATAATACACCAAAATAAACATTGTAATTGTTGTAGAGTTTGGTCATTTAAAAAACGATGCTCACTTAACCACCGGACAACATTTTCTAAATCTTGAGCATGACGTTAGTTAAACTACGAAGCTGTTAGTACGTTTACCTCGGAGTGAACATTTAAAGATTTTGCAAATATTTCCCTAGAATCCATGTCTAAGCCGACAGATATTATACCAGTTAGGGACGACTTTAAAATGCAGTTTGAAGTGGTGATTAAACAACCACCAAGTTTGCACAGAGAACGAACCTTAACTAGAAAGGGATGCTGTAGTGATGTTGATCCAAGATGGATGAAAAGGTTAAAGTGGGCGTTATAGGGCAAAATTTAAGGCTTTTAAAACCGTTTGGTAACACCCCAACCATCTTTCGATACTGGAAAACAAATGAAATGAATCTCACTGGCATAAAGTGCCAGGACAAAGACCAGTGAAAAGGCTAGTAAGCCTTTCGCCAAGGAAAGCTAAACAGCTTCTCAAGTTGGACAAGACTGACTTAAAACTGGTGACGGGGCTCCTTACTGGACACTGCCCTCTAAGGTATTATCTTAAAAAGATGAGCAAAACAGAGAGTGGTAGTTGCCGCTACTGCGAGAACTTCGCTGAAACTGCAGAACATTTGCTTTGCGAATGCCCAGCGCTTTTCTGCAAAAGTCTCAAGTTTCTAGAATGGGCCTTTCTAAAGCCCATCGATGTCAGAAACTTAGCCCCCAAGAAACTAATAAACTTTGCTCAAACTCTTGGAATCCCGAGCCTCGAATAGATTAAGGTTTATGCACAAAAGATCTGATAGGTCGAGGTGCTTGAAAGACCCTACAATTTACATTCCACAATCTAGCTATTTTGAGAATACAATATCGTTCTGAAAACGTTTAAGTTATGTTTAACGTTTTCTCAAAGAAGAGCAAACCTTGTAAGATTTAACTAACCAGTGGGCAATTTTTCTGTTACATAAAAACGTTTACGCGGTACCATATTTGTGACTAACCTTTTTTCTAATATTTTCTATAGGGGACATGCCGGCAATGTTTAGATATTAGTTTTATACCTAATTTATTTTATTATTTTATTTTTGTGACAACAAAGACATACTTAGTGTTGACTAAATTGCTTTCTAATTAAAAGAAATATAAAATATTTAGTAAAAAATTATGAGTAAAAAATAATTTATAAAAACAAGCTTTTATTTTATTGCGCTAAAAAAATAAAATAAACTTGTCCTTTAAAACTTTTAACATCAACTTAAAACGTCATTACACAATTTATTGAGTATTAAAAGCTTATCGCGAGATTTACTTCATGTAGATAATTGGGTAAATTAAATAACTATTACTGATTGAATTTAATTTTTAGAATTTTTTTACTAAGTAAATATGAGTACTTAAATCTTGCGACAAGCGCATTAAAATAAAAGCTTGTTTTTAAAATTAATTTTTAATTTTTAATTTATTTTTTACTTTTTAGTTATCGCCTGACAGGTTTCTTAGTCTTTTCATCTCATTCAACGCATCATTGCCTACTTTTTATTGTTTTTACCCTATTTAAGGCCACGTAAGCTTGACCTTTGATTTTGGAGTTTTCCTTTTCCTAGATTGATTGCAAACCAATGCTGTTGATGCCTATCTGGCCAAATTACACAAATTAAAGTTAACCAACCAATGCTACAGACTCGAACAATTTTACTAGGATTCAGAGTGACGTCACTTAATTTTTTTCTAGATATTCCCAGCAAGCCCTTTAATTTGATACTCATATTGTAGGAAAGCATAAAAAACTTAATACAACATCTTTCAAGTCCGCCATATTGGATTCAGAGTGACGTCACTTTATTTTTCGAGTTATTCTCGGCATGCCTTTCATTTAATACTTACATTGTAGGACTGCATTAAAAATAACTAGTCCGCCATCTTGGGTGTTTCGCCATGTTGGATTTAGAATAACGTCACACACCTAACCATGCATTGTCATTCAAATTAAACGTGTATAAAAAATTTCATCTCAATCTGCTTCAAATTTGAGTTACAAGATTCCACCCGGACAAACAGACATATAATACTTGTGACCAGAATTTTGTTTTTGCATGCTAGCATTTTAATTTTAAATCGATTAAGAGAACTAATATCGTAGTAGGCTTTGACTGACAGGACTAATCTAAATATCATTACATTCAATATAATAATTGTTTTGCCAGTATTAAAAAACACGAAATTCAATATAATGACGCAAGTAGATAGAAGACGTCTAGTTTAACAATTATATAAAAACGGAGTAAGGGGTGTGAGATAATTTGTGCGTTTAACACGACTAAGCAAGTCGACGGTTTACAATGTGCTGAAATTCATTAGAAGGTATTGGTTTAGAACATGCCCAAGTTTCAGAAAGACCACGTAAGTTACGAGGACCGGATTTAAGGTCTTTGCTGCAGATGGGTCGTAGAAATCCACGACTGAACTTTTGAAAAATCGCAAAAAGAAAAAATAAGCAACCTATTGCTCCCTATTCGCCAAACCTTCTTGCGCAGAGGATACAGAGCACTGCGACTATCAGAAGAGGGACAGATTATAGAAAAAAGATTATAGTGGACCTGCTTTTTGAAAAGTTGCAGGTCATAGTTTTCTGAAAAAACTAATTTTGGAAGCGTGTTCCATTTCGTAGCAGCCCTGTAAAATAATGACTCTTGATGGAGAATGGTCCTTGTAGTGTCAATATTGAGAGTAAATGGGTGAGACTGATCGGCGTGCCGAATTTTTCGGCAGAATATGGACAGTGATGGTATAAAAGTTTTTATTTCTTTGAAGCATCTCGCATGCATGTGAGCAGGCTTAAGCAGCATTTAAAAACATGAGTAGAGTCTTGTGCCGTATAGATCTAAAGTTAACTCTTAGAATCCGACTTCTCAGATGTTATGTCTTCTCCACCCTGGTGTACGGTATGAAAGCCTGGACTATAAACAAGTACGAAGAAAGACGACTTGAAGCCTTTGAGATGTGGGCTTACAGGAAAATATTAAAAGTTTCATGGACAGAAAAAGTATCCAACTTGGTAATACTCCTACGTCTGAATAAATCCACCGAAATTCTTACCACTATTAAAAGAAGGAAACTGCAATATTTCGGGCATGTTATAAGAGGCAAAAAATACCTATTACTGCAAAACATCATGCAGTGAAAGATATATGGTAAAAGAAAGCCGGGCCGCAGAAAAGCATCATGGCTCAAGAATCTACGTGACTGGTATAAACTCAACTTAAGCTCTCTTTTCAGACTTACCGTCGACAGAGTAAGGAAAGCCTTGTTGGTGACCAACGTTCTAAAAGGAAATGGTACTTAAGAAGAACAATGTGCCGTCACAACTTAAGATTCTATACATACACCTCTACAAAATTGACCACTACTACATGTAACCTAAACCTAATTTTTAACATTTATTCTTATGGGAGTTTGTTTTCTATTGGTTATTTATTATGGTATTAAGTTTATTAACACCACAATATTGTTTCGTAAACATAAATAATTGGCAGGTAATTCACTCCAAATTTAACCCATCTTTATATATACACAAATTTTAAAATAATACAAACACTTAAGGCGAGTTTATACAGCACATAAAATAAAATAAGGAACAAAATAAATTAAAATAAGAAGGATAAACATGCCCAAAACTATGAAAGCGTTTATACAAGAAATAAGTTAAAAAAAAAAAAGAATAAGAACAAAAGATAGCCAACTTTTATCTCTTTGTCTTATTTTATTTTATTTTGTTTAAAAACTGATAATGCGCGTGACCCAAATCTTTTCTGTTCTAAATTTTCCGAGTTTTTAATCAACCTAGCCTAACCTAACCTAATAATATTATTTGTGGAGGTATTTTTGATTTTTTTTTATGGCCCGTATGTTTATTTCTTTAAAGCTTTCATCTGTGTTCAAAAGCATCAGCTACAGAAAAAGTGATTTAAAAAACGTTAAACTCACTGATTTTGTGGCACTTACGTGCTTTCACCATTATGTTAGCAATTGTGAGAAAATCATTTTCTTTCAGTCGGCTGTTCTTGTATTTTTCATCAGTTTTGCATATAAGTGAGGAAAGGTTAATACCTGCTCTATCAACATGCCATCATCCATTATAATAATTTTTAATAGGAAATGGATGGTAGATATATAGTTGGATAATTTTAGATAATGATGAAATTTAAAAAATCCGTATTTGAAATAAAATAACAAATCAATTTGGAGATTATGTACTGTTATGCACAAAACACAAAAGTTATTATCAAAAAAGCTGCGATTTCATTAGTTTATTCCTATTTTATTTTGTTCATCTGTATAAACCAATGTTTTTTGCACTCATTCCTTATTTTATTTTGTGGTATTTCTTATTTTATTTTATTTGTTGTATAAACTCGCCTTTTTAATATTAAAATTAATCTTTTATGGAAATCTCTGTAGGCGTTTAAGTAGCAATCATAAAATATATTTCAACGTTAAAACAATAGTGTTAATTTTACCAAGGAAAATTTGTAATCAAAAAACGTATTACGAGCATACCTACTTGTACTCGTTAAAATGGAGATTCTTTGTTTATGGATGATAGTGATGTTATGTAGAACATAAAATTGCAATGAAAATATTACTTTTCGTAGGAGTTTTAACGTATTCCATTTTAGCTAAACAGGTATTTATTTTAACTTTTATTTTTGTAACAGTCTTGTAGTTTAAATTTTATTATTTTTATTCTAAAAAAAATGCTAACATTTACAACATGTTATTAAAGTAACAAAATATATATCTGTACTCTGGATAAAAAGTATTGAGATAGTATTTTTTAAAATATGCGCGCTATAAATATATTTATATTTATTTGGTATTTGGTATAAATATTGTAAACTTCTTCTTTTTATCGTATTTTTCATTGCTGAAGGTCGTGCAAGGTCGTACAAGCAAAAGCTAGTATTAATCTAATAATAAAACAATACAGGGCTTGAATAGTTTTTCATCTGTTAAATTACATGTTATTTAACATATTTTAGAAATCAGAAAGTAGTATTTTTAAGGAATCAGAAAACATAAATCAATATCAACCAATTATACCAATAAATAAAGCTAAACGTTCAAAAACAGGTAAGTTAACATAATAGTTTATAAATATTTTGACACGTGTCTAAAAAAGTTATTTCATTGGAAATTTAAAAGAATTAGTTAATTAATTGTTACTACATACATTAAAATTATCTAAGAATATTTATTTTTATTTATTTATTCTAAAGTTGGTTTATTCAATATATTGTATTTGTAACCCCTATTATTTGTATTACATGGTGTTTTTACTTGAGCACAAAAAAAATAAAAACATACATTAAAAACATGTTTTTGTATCTGTTTTGAATTTTAGCTATTTTAAAACTAAAAGGGTTATCGAATTAAAAATAAAAATACACCATAAAAATTGTTAAGACTCATTGGCATGCCAGAAAATGGTGCTAGACTAACAGATGTAGCGCAAGCATTTGACACATTCTTCTTCTTCTAGCTGCCATGACCGTTTAACGATCGTTGGCGATTATTCTGACTATTATGTTTGCAATTATTATTTTGTTGGTAGCCGCTCGGAAAAGTTGTATAGTGGTGAGACCAAACCACTGTCTGAGATTTTTAAGCCAGGAAGTTCTTCGTCTGCCAGGGCGTCTCTTACTATTAATCTTACCCTGTATTATAAGATGAAGAACATCAAACTTTTCTGGGTGTCTCATATGTCCAAAATATTTAAGTTTTCGTTATTTTACAATATTGACCACTTCTGTATCTTTATGCATTCTTCTAAGCACCTCCTCGTTTGTGATCTTTTCTACCCAACTTATTCTTAGCATCCTCCTGTACGACCACATCTCGAAAGCTTGTAGACGTTTGAGCGTGGCTTCTGTTAGTGTTCAGCTGTTGACTTTATACAAAAGAACTGGAAAGACATATGCTATAATCATCCTCATTCGCAGAGAAATCGATAGATCGTGACTGATAAAAATTTTTTTCATGCAAATAAATATTGCCCGGGCACACTTAAATCGTATTTTTATTTTAACTGATGAATCACAGTCCTCGTTTATCCTGCAACCAAGGTAGCTCGCACTGTCTAATTGTGTTCCGTTGACGTAGACACTAGCCACTTGATTATGAACTCCTTTGCTTATTAGCATGTATTTGGTTTTTGCGTGTTTATTTTTAATTCAAATACTTTGCAAGCTTTAGTCATCCTATTAGTAAGTCTCTGCAGGTCATCGATGGACTGCGCGAGTATTACGGTGTCACTTGCGTATCTTATGTTGTTGAGAATCTTTCCGTTTATCACAACTAACAAATTCATATCTTCTAGGGCCTGCCCAAATAACTCTTCAGAGTATAAATTAAAAAGGAGTGTAGACAATATACATCTCTGTCTCACACTTTTCTTCACTTCAACATCTTTCGTCAGGTAACTGTTAATTCTGACTTTGGTAGATTGGTGTCAATATAAATTGCCTACCAAGCGGATGTCTTTGTCATCAAAACCAGTTGTCATGTCGCACTTTGTCAAAGTTTTTTTTTTTCAAAATCCACCAGGCACACGAATACGTCATAGTCAACGTCTTGGCAGCGCTGTATTAGTACTTAAACTCCAAAAATCGCTTCACGCGTTCCCAATCCTGATTAAAAGGACATCACTTGTTCTACACTTTGATCGTAAATCGCTATTTTTCAATTTCTCGGTTCTCTAGATATTGCAAGGGATTTTGTTTTCTTTATGGATATTTGCATGTTAAACCTTTCTGCTATTTATTGTAGGTTATCTTTGTCTTTCGAGATGATCACTGCGTCGTCAGCATAGCATATTATTTTTATTTCTTTGTCTTTCTTTTGGTATCCTTATACAGCTTGCTTTACTTCGTTTACAATTTCATCCACTATGATGTTAAATAAGATTGGGCTTAGGCTGTCTCCATATCTGATCCTATTTGCTACAGGTATTTTATTGCCTAGTTTATTTGCCTTTTTCACTTATGCATAATTCTCTGTATTCAGCTTTTGGATAACTTTTATTGGAGTGAACGTTCCTTTTTATTAGTAAAGTTGTAACATAGGTTAAGCGTACCATATCAAATGGCTGTGTAAGTTTAATTAAGCACATATAGGCTGTATTGTTAAGCTCTATGGCATATTTAGTTATTTGGCGGATTATAATTATGTCATCTATAGCCGACCTGTTATTTCTGAAACCTTGGTTTTTTTAACATATTCCGGCTAACATTACTTCATCTGCTAAGATTTTGGTGAATAGCTTTAGAACCGCAATCATCGAGCTGATATCTCGATAATATTTTAGGTCAGTTTTTTCTCCCTTTCTCAAAAAAATATATGTTTATTAAAGCTTAGGTTTATTCAAGTAATTTTTTTTTAACTTTTTGACGTATCTATTAAACTAAAGTGGTGGGGGATAATTCAATGTAACTCCTAAATGACTGAACGGATATTTACAAACTTGATCTCGTTAAAAAGAGCATTTATTGCTTCAATAAAAAAAAAATAAACCTTTTATTAAAGATAAAGAAGTCATAAATTTATTTTTATTCTATTCAGTTAATATTTGTGTCCATATTTGTACAGTAAATTAATGATTTTCTTGCTGTTAGACAAGCTTTTCACCGCGAGAAAGTAGTCTGAGGATGGTGCGAGAGATTAAGGGATAGAAAAGAAGTGAAAGCGAACCATTGGTAAATTTATTAAATTTTAATTTGACCCTTTAAAGTTTCATAAATATTTGTTAAAAACTCCAACTTGGTTAATAATTTTCAGCTGAGAATAAAATATCCTTAGATTATTTTATTGTCTGTATGTTGGTATTTGCTTTTTGTGCAAAAAAACCAAATTTTTTTTAAAATAAATCGTTTAAAATTCTTGAATCACCGTAACAGAGAGTTGAAAACGAAATTAGGCATTATGCGAATACGAGTTATTTAAATATTTTGTCATTTTGACACTTTTGACTGTTATTTTTACTTTAAAAAATGGTCTTTTTACTTGCGTATTAACACATCAAATTGCACGATAAATGCAGTTCAAAAGTTAAAGGGGGTGACCAACTTTTGGTCCTACCTGTATAGTGTACATACATAAAAATAAATTAGGCTTAATTTAATTTTTACTACAAGAACATCAATAAATGAAAAGAATTGGAACGAGGGCGAGAACTAGTTTTTACCATTTTACCATAATTGTCCATTACTTAATAACTTTTCTTTAAATTTAATATTTTTTTGCAAAATCAAAAATAATAAATTCCTCCTTTTACTTTTAAAAAATATTAAATTCCTGCAAATCTTTATTATGCATGGGGTCAACCAAAAACGAAACATCCATTTGCAGGAACCCTGTCAACATTTTAGAAAAACGCTCAGACCCGTCGATTTATGATTAAAGGGGGACATTTCTTTCGGGTATTTTTGATTCCACTACTTTTAACCCCAGGCGAGGGTAAAATTACCCCAAAATTTTTAAATTTGGGGTCGAATAAGATGTCTTTCAAAAGCTCTTACAATTCTTTATACAATAGTCTTTAAATTTTAGAAAAATTCTCATTACTTATTGAAAAATTAAATTTTAAATGTGAAACTTTATTTGAAAATAATCCACATTATGACAAAGATCATTTTTATTCTCAACAATGCTCCTCCGCATTATGCGGCGATTGTTCGTCAGTACTTGGACCAACGTTTTCCATGGTATCGGATTGGGAGACAAAGCAGCATTGAATGGCCTCCACGATTACCAGATTTATCGCCTTTTGATTTCTTTTTGTAGGGACATCTAAAAAGTAAAAAAACACAAGCGTCGTTGGTATATTTGTGTTAAAGAATCGTTGACGAGTGCCGTCGAATTACTCCGGAAATTTTTCTGAATGTGTGTTTTGAACAAAATCTTTATTATTGTATGGAAGCGGGCGGTCATCAGTTTAAATATTTAATTAATTGTGGAGTCAAAAATACCGGAAGAAAGTGTCCTTCTTAAATCAAAAATCGACGGGTCTGAGCGTTTTTCTAAAATGTTGACAGGGTTCCTGCAAATAGCTGTGTTTCGTTTTCGGTTGAACACCCTGTATAAAGAACACACACAAAACTAAAAACGATATTAACATTTTTTAGACTTAAATGAAGAAGTTGGCAATTATTTTGATTCTTCGAAGGAATCCAAACAAATCATAAAAACAATCCATGGTATGGTTTTTGGTAAACGTCTTAAAAATTTAAGATTTTCTCAATTAGTGGAAAAAATAAATGCATCCCTCATTGAGCACGTAACAACTTCACAAGCAGACCGAAATTATAGTTTGCCAAAATTGGAAATTAAAAAACAAAGGGCAGGATCCCAGAGCACTGTAAATTACGACATAAATGAAGATAACGTGGAATTAGTATTACTGATGGAAGCTACTCTAAAAACTTTGGAGAGCGCTTACAATTTTTATACCGAAAAATTAAATTTGATCAAACTGGTTGAAAACAACATCTACCAGTTTCTTCGTCGCACAACAACAGGCTAGTATATTATCCAAAACATTTCTTTTATAGTTTTAAAAATCCAGGTTAAACGGAGCTTGCACGGACTGGTTTAATATCGAAAAAGGTGTGAGACAAAAATGTGTAGCTGCGCCATGGCTGTTAAACTTATACATAGACGATTGTTTAAAAGATTTAAAAAAAATTGCGAATGGATTGAAAATGAATGATTTGATCGTCAAATACCTTCTTTACGCCAATGATTAAGTTATATTAGCGTCATCTGAAGAGTTACAGGCGATCTTCAATGTTATGCATGATGCCCTAAAACTCAAGGAGATAAAAATAAATGTAATCAAAACAAAAATAACGGTTTTTGAAAGAGAGGAAAACATGACAAACTGTGAATCCGAAAGCAAAAGAAAAAGTGGAACAAGTAGATGAATTTGTGTACTTGGGTTCAAAGTTTACGAGATATGACAAGTATGACAGTTACATTGAGTGAAAAATGCTAGCAGCAAAACAAATAAATGGAGCACTGCAAAGCTTTTTGAGTAGCTAGAAAGTGTCAAAAAAGACACGCCTGGTTGTGCATAGAGGTGTGTGGTTTCTACACTTATGTATGGTAGTAAATGTTGGGTTTGGCAGCAGAAGCATGAAAATAGTATTAATGTTGCAAAGATGAGTAGTATGAGAAGTATATCCGGAGTGACTCGGTTAAATAAATTTAAAAATAGTGAGATAAAAGAACGCTGTGGTGTAAAAGAAGATGAGGTTACAAAGATAGATAAAATAATGCTTGGATGGTTTGGACACGTAGAAACGATGGATGAAGGAAGATTGACGAAACAAATTTATAAGGCGAGTGTGAATAGACAAGTCGGTAGAGGTCGACCTCAACGAACATATCTTGACCGGATCAACATTTTTTTGAAGAAAGGCCAGGTCAAGAGTACCAACAAGCGACAAGCATGTATGAAAGCACTGATAAAAGTAGAGGAAGTGAAAGTTGTGTGTGAAAAACGTTAGTAAGTAGAAGGAAGTGGTCTCTGCCTACCTCTACGGGAAAAAGGCATGACTATTTGTAAATATGTATGTAAAAATTTAATTGGTCACTTTTTTTTTAAAAGTAGTTTACTGAAGTGTGTAAAGAATGCATAAAGAGCGTATGTATCTCGTAACGAAACTTTTGTTGTTAATTTATGAGTTCCTTTGCTTTGTTTTTGCTTTAAAAATGAGGTGCGAAATGGAATCAGACAGGAAGAATTTTTGTTTTAAAACTTAGCTTCAACATAAATCCGCTCAGTGAAAAAATACCCCCAAAAATATACCTACGACAACCGACAAACTGTCCAGTTTAAAACCTATATACTATGCAATCAAAACGGATATGTATTATGATAAAGCCTTGTTTATCCAGGGTATGGAAGTAGACAGCTGTTTTTACGCTATTAATAAAGATTATTATTCTATGCATTCGAAGAAATCACCCTATGGCAAGTTTACAAAGATCATGTTTGGATTTAGATAAAGTAATCGAAAATAAAAGGCGTGTTAAGCAAAGGCTGTTGACAAAGAAACAAATAAATAGGTTCTTGGATAACTTTAGAAGCAGCATGTATGGCATGGCATGTCTGGTCCCTGATGGTAATAATTGTTGGGTTTGGCAGAAGAAACATGAAAATAGGATTAATGCAGCGGAGATAAGTAGTCTAAGTAGTATAGCCGTAGTGACTCGGTTAGATAAAGTTAATAATATTGTGATAAGAGAACGCTGAGGTGTTAAAAAATATGTGGGTGTAAAGATATAAAAAGGAATGTACCGACAATCAACGAGCGTGTATGTAAGCACTGGTAAAATTATTAAAATTCTAAGGATTATTTAATAATAAATCGTTGTTGTTTTTGTTCGTGGTTTGTGTATACCATTTTTTAAATGAAAGAAAAAACTTCTTTAAACGTGGGACGTTAGTGATAAATTGAAAATGATCAAAACAGAAGAAGTACTTACAAATATTTTTATAATTTTTAAGTGTATTTAGCAGCAAAGATAAAAGAATAAAAAACTTGTACGTTTGGCTTTAAGAATTGCTTACTTTGGCAAAAGAACAATTAAATGTAATAATAATGGGTGACTTTAATGCTTATTCCAGTTATGGTTAAGTAAAACAATTTGGTCGAGGTGATATGAATGAAAGGGGTAAATTAATGTTAAAAATTTGTAAGCAGTAAAAAATGGTAGTCGGAAACAATGATGGGATGTTCTCAGAAAAGGAAAATAAACATGGAAGGCACCATAATATTAAAATTAAAAAAGGTAACAAATTGACTATTATCAGCAAAAAGGAAATACGGATATAAATTTAAATCAAGCCATAGATTGTAAGTCACCAATCTAGTTAGGCCAAAATTTAACATAAGATTTAAGAAGAATATTATTGGACAAGTTCAAAGATAAAAAAATAAAAATACCATAAAGAAAAAAAAGGTAAAAAATGTTTTTGAATAAAATAAGCGGGAAAATATTGTATAAATTAAAATATCTTAGGTATGGAATGAGGAATTTATTGAGAAAAATGGATAGCAAAATAAAGTAGTTTAAAATAAAAAAATAACAAAAAAAACTGCCTAAAAATAATATATAATATAATATCAGCAAAACCAAAGCTGTGGTTATTAGCAAAAATGGTAAGCTTCCAGCAAACCTGAGTACAGGCAACCAACAGATTCAGCAAGTCTCTAGCTTCAGATATCTGGGATGTTTATTGAACAGTAAGTGGGGTAGCACGCAGGAAATAAGGTCCCGCATAGAGCAGGCTAGGGCAGCATTAAGCAACATAAAGAAGGTTTTTACATCTCGAGACTTGTCCATACCCCTACATTTTCATTTACTACGGTGCTACGTATTTCTTATTCTGTAATATGGAATGGAAGGGTGAACTTTAACAAAGGCAATGTGTAACCGAATAAAAGCGTTCGAGATGTGGTGCTACCTTCGTCTGCTATGAATATCATGGGTAGACAGAGTCCGAAACACCGAGGTGCTTGCCCGTCTCCAAAAGCAACTAGAAGTCATGTTTACCGTCAAGAAACGCAAGTTGGAATATTTTGGACATTTTATGAGAGGGGAAAAGTACTTTATTTTTCAAAATATCATGCAAAGTAAAATCCAAGGAAGAAGATGTCCAGAAAGAAGACGCACGTTCTGGCTTAAAAATCTGAGAGAGTGGTATGATGTTAATTCTACAAGCCTGTTTCGTGCCGCTGCTAATAAAAAAAATTATAATAATGATAGCCGACGTCCTAAGAGGACATGTCACGTAACAAAAAAGATAGAAATAAAATAATAATATACATAAAAACAAAAATAACAAAGATTAGAATAAAGCTTCAATACAAATCTATTATAAGAATGACAAAGTCAAAGATAATGAAGGTATACCTACTATTTAAAGATTACAAAGAAGCAAATACATACATGGTGAAACTGAATTAGAAAAAAAAATATGGAGCAAAAGTGTATAAAACCGCGGTGGACGCACTAATTATTAAATAACTTTATTATTTTTTAATATTTTAGTTTAAAAATGAAGCAGCTATTTTGTTTATTTGTTTGTTTATTTAAACATACAAATTAAGTAAAATTTTTTTACTCCAACTCTTCGAATTTTTTAAACGTCAGTTATATACATAATAATATTTTTTTTAGAAAACAAGTCCGATGTTTGTGTTGGAGTTAAAATAAGCCTAATTGATCTTCCCAGAAGGCTAGAAGTGGCGCAATACTTAAAGCAAATTCAAGAAAAAATGTCCAAGTATACTAAAGAAACTGAATTTTTACTAAAAAGTATTAAACAACAATATGAGAATATGATAGGCTACGGATATAAATGTGAAAAAAAATTATGCATGAAAGTAAGTTGTAATAATGTTTAACAAGAAGGTACCAAATACCTTCGTTAAATTTAAAATGCATTACAAAACTTTTTTAAAAATAATAATTTTTTTAATTGATATACATTTTTAAATTTTTATTGCAACAGGTTTAATAAAAAAATTTATTAATTATACAAGATCAAAATATCGTTAACTTTTCAAAAATATTTTTTTGGCTAGGAACATTATTTTCACTTAATTTTTTTTTAAATAAATTATTATTAATACTTTAAAATTTAATAAGAGTTGTTATCTTTGGTCAAAATATTCATTTTGTAAATAATAGTTTTTGGTAGATTATTTTAACTTTTTAAACAGTGACTTTATACCAGATATAATTCACCTACAGGATATTTTTAGTTGCGTTATACATAATTATATTTGTTTTAGGAAATAAAAATAGTAAAAAAGGATCTTAAACATTTAATATCTTATTACATGTACTTAAGAGAATTTTTTGATCCAGAGTCTTTTTTCCAACAAGTTAATGGAATAAAATGCAAATCATTTGAATTTTATCATTTTAATTGGGAAAAAGTGTAACTTATGTATTATAAATAAAAAAGAAAGCTTATGTACAAGTTTATCTTAATAAAGAAATAAATTGTTGATAAGGACTTTTTACATACACTGGAATGGAATCCTTGCAAAGATATTGCAAGGAATAACTTTTTTCCACATCTAACACCTTAACGGCCACCTTTGCTGATGATACTGCCGTCTTATCTTCGCACGAGGACCCCCAAATAGCTTCTCAACTTTTACAATTCAACCTTGAGAGTCTACAAGTATGGTTAAAAGCGTGGAGAATAAAATTCAACGAAACAAAATCGGTACATATTACTTTCAAGAATAGACGGAATTTGCCCACCGGGCAAACTAACGTGGAAAAATCACATATTCGCAAAAAGGAAACAACTCGGTATTAATTTGCACAAACTCTACTGTATTATAGGACGTCACTCCAAGCTATCTATTGAGAACAAGGTCTTGACATACGAAGCTCAACTCTGGGGTTCGACATCAAATTCGAACAAAGAAATATTTAAAAGATTCCAAGAAAAATCACTTAGAATAATCACCAATGCTCCATGGATCGTGCCTAATTGTGCTATCGCTCGAGATCTGTATGTGAACTCAGTTAAAAATAAAATTAAAAAGTTAAGTAAAAACTATACTAACAGGCTTAAAACGCACCCAAACAGTCTTGCAAAAAATCTAGTGTCGCAACATATAATAAGACGTAGACTCAAACGATTTACTCCACACGATTTAGTCAATAGATTTTAAACTTTTTATAATAATTTATTAATACTTTTATTTAACTTATTTTGGCATATTAATATTTTTTTTGTTCCTAGTTTTAAGTAGTTGCGTTTGTAACTAAGATTCAATAGGGAATAACCACTGGGTCATTTTCCTGCATGTCTATTTGTCTGATAACCAAAATATTTACCTATTGTTCGGATGTGAATAGATTGTAAATTATAAAAAAATTATAAAAATTAAATTAAAAATTATAAATAAAAAAAAAATTTATTACAAATAAAAAAGAAAGCTAACTAAAGAAATAAATTGTTGATAACGACTGCAGAGATCCCCAAAATTTTTTGTCTCGCAGAGCCTATGTTTACTAATATGGGTGGACCTCCACCGTTTTTTTTATTATTTTTTTACAAATCTATCACTTTATATAAGTTTTTGACAGCTGAATAAACAAGTTAAATATTACATTTACTACTTAAAGTGATAAAAATCCATTAAAATTACTACTACAAAAAAAAAATGTTTTCAATGGAAGGCAGCAGCCTGATGTTTTAATAGTAAATTTTAAATATTAGGCTTTATTTTAGATTGTATTTTGACGTTTGGTGCTTTCTGGTCTTTTTTTAATTTGTTAAAAATTAATATTAAGTTAAAAAAATTATCAAATAATTTCTCCCAAAAATCCATTATTCAGGATAAGTATGTCTTATTAAAACCACAATTGCTAATATCCCTTGCTGAACTGTACCTTAAGTTCTTTGTTAGGGCTTTGTCCCATCAGTTCTCGTAATATTATTGTAATAACTCTCATCTTTAAATTCAGTATTAAATTATATACAAAACACAATTTCTTGGACATACATTTACATATTATGCAGCCCCATTTTTTGTTATTGCTTGAGAGGACCCCTTGCAGCACTAAAACGACCCGTAGTATATACAAATACACCACCACCACCATAAATAACAAAATACAATTCCTGCAAAAAGGTTTAAATTTTTTTTATTTTTTAAAATATGCTTGCATTTAAAAAAAATTAACAATTTAATTTATAAATATTGATAAATTACAACAAAATTATTATTTTTGTATTATTTGTGACGACAAATAAAATAAACTTTATAATTTTATTTATAATTTATTATGAAATATTTTAAATAAGTTAATAGGAAATCTGAACTCCTTTCACATATTTGTCGTAAATATTTACCCACTTTTGATAGGAAAACTCTCTTGGGTGTTGTTTTATTTTAAGGTCTTTGTCTATATCCATGTAACTCATCTTCTCTTTTGTCAATACTGGCCACGTTACATTTTCAAACAAAGGATCATTTTTAGGAGTAGGATTTCTATGAAACAAAATATATATACATATATGAGTGAAAAATACACTGTATCTTTAAAAAATTATTAAATCAATTTTGCTTTAAACAACAAAAAACTTTTAAATTTAAAAAACTAATAAATTGCCATTAAGACATTCTTATTTTACCTAAAAATCCAGTCAATTTAGACATCCGAGGGTACAAAAATTCTCACCTAGCTCAAAGTTGGTAGGTTTGGTAGGTTGGTGGGTTTTTCGCGATTTTCAGGAAAATAGTAAGTTTAATCATAAAATTATTTATAACAAAAATTGTAGATCAGATGATTATCTAAAAAAAATGTAATTATACTTTTTGCCCTAAAAGCCACCGTTTCTGAGATATAGTTGTTTCAAAAAGTTGGCAGATTTATAATCGTCATAATATGTATACACCACGTACAGTGCAACAGAAGTAGCTTGGCGGGCGAAGAACACAAATCTGCCTACAACGAAAACATTCGAATAACGATCCGATCGGCGACGACGAAATTTTTAGTAATCGTGAGTCTCAAGTACAATCGGAGGAAGAAGTTTACGAATGTGAAGTATATTCAGCCGAATATTGAAGCAGCAATTGACATTTTAACCTTTATTTTCCCGCGCTGTCATTGTGTCGTTTTTGACGCCAAGTGTTATGTTTACTAAAGGAACTGTACATCTATATGTTTCTACCATTATCCTTAATTTTTGTTTAGCTGGCTGCTACTCCAAGTAGTCGATGCATTTTGGAGGGTGAAGTTGTTCTGGTCTTACTTGCTGGTCACGTAATATTGATACGGGTTTATTCCGCCAAATAGCGTATTGCTTAGCGTTAAAACTCAATTGGGATCCGACCTCGGGGCGGCGCCTAATTAAAAAAATCCAACATGGCGCTGACACCTATGCAAATCCCAAAGAAATACATGTCATAGCATGGGACTTTCGCGTAAATATCAATAGTATGTCTGTGAATCGCCATAGTATTTGTCTTTTGGCTTGTGAAAATTTTGCTCAGAGAAATTTTATTGAGGGTAAAAGTGTGTTAGACGCGGGACACATCGTAAAGTGCGGATGAAATGATACAATCGGGCGCCAGCCAAACACGCTGGACTTCTTGGCATTGTGTTTACAAACGTCACAAATCAGAGGGAGTTTGCACGAAATCAAGGGCCAAATAAAAAATGGATTAATAACACATATCAACTGTTCGTGCAAGTCTGGCCTGGGTCAACGATGCAAACACGCATTAGCAACGCTTTTGCACTTGGAGCGGTAAGTTTCTAACCTCAAAATTGTAATCTAAACAACAATAAAATAAAATTTAAATAATGCATCGATATGTAAATACTTCGTAGGGTTGGAGAGCAAGATTTGCCAACCGTGACCAGTACAGATAGAAAATTTGGATGGAAGAAGCTGCAACAAAGAGCTCTTGAGCAATATGCTGCAGCACCGCTGGAAAATCATTCGTGCTGTCGACCCACCGATAACAAAATGATTTTGAACAGCGATATTTTGGACAGTGTGACTGAGTGGCTGAAAGCAAGAAATATAAATACTTTGGGGAAACACAGGCAAGTCCAATTGCATTCGTTTTTTGTTAAATAATATTCAAGTGGAGAAAATCAAGGATTGTTGTTAAAACACACTGAGCGAATTCAACACGGATTTTCGAGCTCTGTGCAAGGAGACGAAGATTCGCTATGCCACGTGGTCTGATAATAGAAAGTACCGTATCACAAGCACACTTACTTTGCTCCCAAAAATTTCCGCACGGAATATACGATGTATAAAAAAAAGACTGTGGTCGATGTAGGACTGGTTATTTTGCAACAAAATTCATGGCTGGCTGTGTCTCCTGATAGTATTATTATCCTTGACAATTGATCATTTGAGTTGTTTGAGATAAAATGTCCTTTTAAAGGAAAAACAATGACTGTGAGAGACGCAATCAGAGACAGTTTCGGCAAATGTTTAAACAAGGAAACTGAGCCAATAAGACTGAAAAAAAAAACATAACTACTATGGGCAAGTTCAGCAAGAAATGACATTTTTAAATATTAAATAAACGTCTTTCGTTATTACCGCCCCTTACGACAAGAGTTTGATTAATGTGAAAGTCGTTATAAACGAACATTTTGTGACAGATGTGCTGTTTCAGTTAAAGAAAGTATACGGCAATGTGATGTTGCCCGAGATATGTTCAAGGAAAAAGGATGGAGTTCATTATGTTGATGGAGATCACAACTTTATTAATGTTTTGTGATAATTGACATCACAAAAAATAATATACTTGTGCTTTACGTAAATAAAAATGCAGGTAAAACATTGCCCAAAGAGGTTAGATAAGAAAAAACAATATTATTGTTAAGATTTTTAGTTCTTCCGTGGGTTCGGCGATTAAAACTCCCGATACAGTAACAAAACAATGTTTATTCCAATACAATAAATTCTACTTTTATTAATCACTTGGATATTCATTTAGATATACAACTTTTACAACTCTTTATAACTATTTATATTTCTTAATTTTTAAACACTTTTAAAACCGATACTGTCTCTTGTTATGATCGCTTTCCCTTTTATACCTCCATATCACAATTCTAGATCATTCCACCTGTTTCTCCACCCTTCGGCGCGGCTTCGAGAGGTTGCTTGACCTTGCCAGACCCCGTCAGCGGCCGACAAAGCAAAGCGGACAAATACGGACCCTAGACGCAGTCGATTTTTCGGTTGCCGACAGGACCGGATTTGTAACATTATTTATATATCGTTGAGCGAAGGGTGTTGGCAGGAAATTAAATGAATGGGGCACTGCATAGCTTTATGAATAGCCAGAAAGTGTCAAAAAAGGCACGTCTGGCGGTGCATAGAGGTGTGTTGGTTCCTACACTTATGTATGGTAGTGAATGTTGGGTTTAGCAGAAGAAGCATGAAAATAGGATTAATGCTGCGGAGATGAGTAGTCTGAGAAGTATAGCCGGAGTGACTCGGTTGGATAAAGTTAATAATAGTGAGATAAGAAAACGCTGTGGTGTAAAAGAAGATGTGGTCACAAAGATAGATAAAGGAATGCTTAGATGGTTTGGACACGTAGAAAGAATGGAGAAAGGAAGATTGACGAAACAAATTTATTAGGCGAGTGTGAATGGGCAAATCGGTAGAGGTCGACCTCGGAGAACATATCTCGATCAGATCAACATTGTTTTGAAGAAAGGCCAGGTCAAGAGTACCAACAACCGAAGAGCATGTATGAGAGCACTGATGAAAGTAGAGGAAGCAAAAGATATGTGTACGAATCGTAGCAAGTGGAAGGAAGTGGTCTCTGCCTACCCCTATGAAAAAAAGGCGTGACTTTATGTATGTATGTATGGATTTTATTGATATTTTATTATAATACAAAAAAGTTACATAATGATTATATACAATAATCCAAGAATTAATCTTATTACTTTCCAATATTTGTCAAGCGTACGCGACAGAACTTTGTATCGGTGGACTACTTACAAAAACTGCCACCAGGTTCCGTGGCAAAAATGTCACATCCCAATAGAACAATTCAATTTAACAAATGCAACTATTGTTGTAGGTGAAGATTAGACTTATTCGTATTACTCACTGCTCGAACTTTAATCAAAAAAACTATTTTTTTTTAAACCTGAAAAAGCTCAACATCAATCGGAAATATATTTATCGACAATTTTATCGACTTTTGCAAAGTGTCAAAATCGAGTACTATTTTTACACGCAATAACTGGCTGTGAAACGACATCTACATTTTTCAGGAGGGGTAATACAACAGTTTTTAAAATTTTTAAAAATCAAGATTTAGTTCAATAAGCTGAAGTTTTCAAAAAGAGTAATTTAGCTCTACAAGAAGTTATCACCAACGGAATTCGCTTTCTTCTCTCTATGTATGGAGCTTCCAAAAAAACTACGTGCTTGGATGAGTTTCGATATGCATGTTTCGTTAAAAATACTCGAAATAAAAAACAAGTGCAATTAGCTTGTCTTCTTTTAGCGCCTGATCATTAACATCTTTTACGGGTATATTACCAAGTTTGGGTGTAGCTTGGTTATCAGCTAGACTCAAAAGACTGGGGTTGGAAGTTGGTCGACAATACATTGAAACCAGTTCAGACTTCACTCCCACCTTGCGCCAGAAAAACTGCTAGATATAATTTTTTGCAACTGTAAAAAGGGATGTAGTGCTAAATGTAGTCGCAAAAAAATGGATTGTTTTGTTCTTTAGCATGTACAAATTGTCAAGGCCGGTCGTGCTCCCATGTTGAATCACCAAGTTGAGGATTCTTTTGATACCAACGACAAGACATGTGATGTATCACTATTGAGGCAATTTACTTGCACCCAGTATGAAGAAAAAAAACAAGAAGAAGAGAAAGCAGAAGTATTAGAGAATTATAAATCAGACGAATAAATTTCTCTATTTTTTTTTTATTTACACTGCTTTTATCATTTTTAACCCTTGCCAATATTTTTTAATAAATCCGTGGAATAGGTAGTAGTTGTACACTACCCCACAGGTGACGTGGAAAAGTGTGCATATTATGACGATTACAACTTTGACAACTTTTTGAATTGGTCTATCTCAGAAACGGTGGCTCTTAGGAAAAAAAGTTTATTTGCATTTCTTATAGATAATTATTTGATCTACATTTTTTGTTAAATCCAATTTTATTTTAAAAATTACCGTGCTGCTGAAAATCGCGAAAAACCCGTTTTTGTGACCTTTGATCCCGAGTAAATTTTTTCCAGGCATCGGTTCGATGACGATTTTTTAGATTTTATTTATAATAGTATTTTAAACAATCCTACCAATTTTAACTTGGGTGCGAATTTTTGTGCCTTCACTCTTATTTTTTGGTCTAATTTGACTATAAACAAATTTTAAATACTTTTACTCACAAATATTTAACAAAGTTCGTGATGAGTCCTACGTATCGATCCACTGTTAATACGTCTTCCTTTGGAAATATGCTATAATCCTTGAAATACGTCCAAAAATATCTTGCATCTTCTCCATGAGCAACTCTTCCGGGAACACCTTTATTAAGAAACACAATTATAATAAATATCTATTCATAATTATTAAGTGCTTCTTTATGGTATAAAGGGTTGGACACTAAAAATGAGTGCCATTAATAAACTGGAAGCCTTCGAGAAGTGGCTATACCGCAGAATCCTTAAGATACTTCGGACGGCGAAATCGACAAATAAGGAAGTTTTAAAACGCGTCAACAAAAGACGCGAATTGTTTAAAACCATTAAAAAGAGGAAAACGGCATATCTGGGGTATAATCATGCAAAGTGAAAGATATCAATTCTTGCAGTTGATGATCGAGGGCAAGATTGAAGGAAAAATTGAAATTTAAAGAAAGAAAATGACATGAAACATCAGGCAGTGGATAGGAATACATGATGTGCAGTCGCTGATACAAACCGCAAAAAACAGAGAAGTGATGGAAAATGTTATCGCACATTTATCGATTATCTCGAGAACAAAAAATGATATCGACGTGGGGCCAATTGCATTCGACGCATAACTACGCAACTTAGAACTGATTGGATTTTCAGCAAAATCGGTGACGCTGTTTTTTATGGAGAATAAAAAAACTGAAAAAAATGGTAAACTACCTGAATTTTGCAATTTATAAATTATACTATTTTAAATACAGAATTTTAAGATCATTTAAATAATATAAGTTTTAATAATTATTATAACAACAAAATTTATAGTATTTTTTCTTTCTTTCCACTGCAAAGTTAGTCGTGTGGACTTCTCGGGTCCCAACCAGATCACTGATATTTTTTATTTGAAAAAATATTTTCAATAATTTGACTGGCTTTTGGTAAAAGTCTTAGTATAATTACAATTTTTAATATTTTCCAAATTATCGGAATAATATTTTAAAATAGTTTTGTTTGGAGTACTACCTTCAATAGTTGCATTATTATTTCCTATTTTTCCATGATATGAAAACTGGTATAGATAAACATTTGTAATTGATGATTGCAGTTCTGCATATCGTATTATCGGTCTAACGTAGGTGTTGTCACTGCAATACTAAAAAAAAAAAGTTTTCACTTTAATCGGCAGTCTCTACAACTGTCAATTTTTTTCATCCACAATAAATCTTTGCTGTAAAGTACCGAATAATTTTTTACGCGTAAAGAACAAAATAGCTAACGAGTTTTCACACAGAAAAAGACAGTTAATGGCTTTAATCATGCAATTTTTGGAAATAAAATCTTCCCGTAGCAAATTTAATTTTTGGATTGGTACAAATGCATAAAAAAGAGTTATCTTTATTGGAAATATTTTAAAAACAATTTTAATAATAAATTTTGTTTGTTATTTAAAAAATGTAAATAATCTCACACAAATTAAAAAAACACTTGACTGATGATAGTGCCATTTTTTTATTTTCAAATAATTTTTTATGTTTTCCAAAACTAGGTACTTGTATATCAATAAAAATCCGATAATCAAATAAAATTATTAAAAAAATGATAAAATTTCGCGTTTAAAACAGAGCAATACGTTCTTTAATCGCGAAATTTAAAACTTCAACACAGCAGATAGATCTGTAAACAAATCGTGTGTATGTGTTTGTGTGTCTGTTTTCATGACCATAGGTTTTGATTAGCATCGATTCAATAAAGTTGTTTTTGTTATTGATACTGCAATTTATGATGAAGTTTAGTCCAAGAAAAAATAGTAAATAAATAAACCATACTTATTGCAGTATCCCTGAATGTGTGTCAACCACAATAGACCCACTAAAGGTCGCAGTGAAGCGGCAACCTACGCCCCACTCACCTGATACCATCCCTGAATGTAAATCCAAAAAAGAATTATATTTATCTTTTTTTTTATTGTTTCATTTAATGTTAATTCCCATTTTAAAAAAATGATAGAAATAAAGGTAAAAAATATAGGTACCATGTACAAAAATAACAACACACATATAGTCACGCCTTTTACAGTAGGGGTAGACAGAGACCACTTCCTTTCACTTGCTACGGTTCTTCAACACATCTTTCGCTTTTCTACTTTTATTAGTTCTATCATACAAGCTCGCCGATTTTTGATACCTTTGACCTGGCCTTTTTCAAAATAATGTCGATTTGATCGAGATTTGTTCGCCGAGATTGACCTCGTCTTCTTTATATATATGAAATTAAACTAAAATCTTGACAAATAACCCGTTTTTAAAATAAGAATAAATAAATATAACTTAAATACATAATATAAATTAAAAAAACTATACGATATTTTGGTTTCTGACTGTAAATCACGAATTTAGAAACACTTTATACAGGGTGGGCCATGAACCAGTTGTTAAAAATACAAATTATTTCAACAATTTATAATCAACAAACAAATACTACCACAGTTAAATGCAACTACAATATATACTAAAGGTAATTTTTCACCTTAATGTCACAGCCATACTTTCCGTCTCTTTTAAACTTGGAAACCAAGTGTACAAACTTTTTTACTTGTTCCACTCTTTTTTCTTAAATCATCACCTTGCAGTTTGTCCTGGTTCCTTCCCTTTTAGAAACCATTACTTTCGTTTTGCTTAAATCTACTTTTACCCCTGATTTTAAGGGTAATATGCTTAATATTAGCCGTCGCCTGCAACTCTTCCTTAAATTATGCTTATATGAAGTCAATGCAAATATAAGCCATAGCAATTAAATAATAATTTTATGAAAGAAAAATGGATATTTTAGTTTTTGAAGTAATTAAGGAAAATAAATTATTATTAATTCATTTTAATAGTTAATAAAAAAAATTATTTTTAATATTCGAAAAATCTAAACGTACCTGAATTGCTTTGTTAGGTTTATTTGCCAAAGAATCATTTGTATATATTTTTTGTATTTCCTCTCCGATTATCCTTCTTTCGGTATCAGTTTTTACGTTCATACTCCAATTTAACAAATTTTCGGGATTCTTATAATTTTGTTGTATAAATTTTTTCCAACGATTTAAATCTAAAGTTAAAAACCCTTTTTAAATTTTTGAAAAGCAATATAATATTTTTTTTATTTATTTAACTAAATATCACAAGACACTGATTTTAACTTATGGACGAATATATATATTTTTATTTTATTTTAAATATAAAATTTATTCTTATGACTTTATTTGTTTGGTGCAAAATAATTCCATAAAACTATTTTTCTACGACTGTCACAAAATACCTTCATTGTATGTTCAATGATGATTTCACGATGTCTGAAAAACACACGGGTAAATTTTCGCAATCTTCGTCACGACAAAAGAGGCGTGGAGTAAATAAAAGAAAAGACGCCGTAACCAGGTAACATTGCCGTAACAATACAAACATTATAATCACAAACTTAAGTGACAATTTAATATTTCTTTGACAGAACGATATTATAAAGGTATTTCGAAATTAGTTCATCATGGAAAGTAGTGACAGTGAAAGAAGTTTAACACTGCCAAGTGTTATTGAGGCAGCAAATAACGCTTCATTAAATTTAGTGCCTTAAAAATCTAAAGAAAAATACACAGTTTCATATGCCCTATTTATGGACTGGTGCAAAGCATAGAAAACTAGTTATCGTTCAGAAAATAATGTTCTAATGGCTTACTTTGGAAATATAACAAATAAATTTAAATCTTCCACTTTATGGGCACACCATAGCATGTTAAAAACGATGCTTAGTATTAATATTAGCGTGGATATTAGTAAATATTCCAAATTGAGAGCATTTCTGAAGCGGAAATCAGATGGGATACAAATCAAAACAATCTAAAGTTTTCACAACGAAGGAGGTTAATACGTTATATAATAGGTTTCACAATTATCAGTTAATTAATTATAATTTGTTTATATTTTTTTATTGCAGGTTGTACTTATCATGGAAATTATTGGTGCTTGTAGGAGGATGAGATGTACAAAATGAAAATTCATGATTTTGAAGATTTAGGTGCCGCAGTTTTGGTCCACATTCCGAACGCTAAAACAAAAATTTACAGTAACGGGACAATATGCTAACATTGTGAAAAAATATTAGAATCTGCGACCAAGTAATGTCAACGATGCTTATTTTTTTCTAAATTATCAGAAAGGAAAATGCACTGTCCAAAAAATTGGAATAAATAAAATAGGAAGTATCGGAAAATAAATTGCTTCATACTTAAAACTTCCGAATCCTGAGTTATACACCGGCCACTTTTTCCGCTGATCTTTAGCTACAATATTGATAGATAGTAGCGAAGATATAACGACATTAAAACGGCATGGTGGCTGGCGCTCTACAACAGTACCTGAGGGTTACATCGAAGAGTCCCTGACTAGTCGAAATAACATAGCCAATAAACTATTAGGGTCGATCAATAAGTTGTCAGACCTTCCATCGACATCAGTTACAGGAAATGTTAATAATATTAACTTTTCTCTTAAAAAAACGGATTCTATTTCCCCAAAATTTGTTTTTAATAATTGTACCCATGGTACATTGAATATTGTTGATAACTAAGAAGATATTTTTTCGCGATTATTGTAGTAGGTACTTAACACATTAACCTAGTCCTTTTTTTTAATTAATTAATAAAAGTTCATTTCTCATGTTTGTTGTTTTAACTTTTACTACTACTTCCGTATTTTATAACCGTCGTAGAAAAAGTATAATGTGAAACTCGCACGGAATAACCATTTCCTATGATTTGAAGCACTCGCTTGTAGCTCGTGCTGCAAAATTTCATACTCGTAGGAAATGTAAGGCATTCCGTGCTTGTTGTACAATATACTATTATACCAAGTTAATAAACTTTTTTCTCGCTAGTCGACGATTAATATTTATCATTAAAACCTTTTAAACTGGTGCCTAGTGCAATATAGTATATTATTTTACTGCCCGAGGTGTGTATACTATTTTTCTTCCTACTGTGCAGAAAGCGTCACTTTCGGCCTGCTACGCAAAACGAAGATGCCGCTTTCCGCCTACAGTAGGGAGAAAAATAGTATATACACCACGGGCATTAAAGTAAAAAATGTTTCAAAACACTTTACTGCCCTAGGAGTGTAATATACTATTTTTCCCTTCTCGGGAGGCGAAAAGCGGCTTTGGACAAACACTATTGAGAAGCTTGGTGATTTCCGTGCAATAGCCTTGGATATATCTTAAGCCTTTGACCGCGTTTGGCACCAGGCATTGGTGAGAAAATTATCTGCCTACGGTCTCCCAACCAAACTGCGGCAATGGCTCTTGAGCTTCATGCAAGATTGCTCCTTACAAGTGGCAGTTGACGGTATTTCTTCTGATGCGTTAAAAACCAATGCCAGGGTCCCACAGGGTTCCATTCTGTCCCCCACCCTATTTACACATCAACGACCTCTTGAACACCACCAAGAACCCTATTTACAGTAACGATCACTTGTTCCCTTCAACGTCCAGAAAACACAAAGCACCACGTTTTCCAAGAAAGTCAATTCCTCAAATCATTCCATCATTATATACGAAAATACCCTTGAATCAAGTCCCTCCATCTCGATTTTAGGAGTTACGGTGTCTAATAATATGTCTTGGCATGACGATGTTGGTAAAATCGCAAAGTCAGCAAGCCAGGGGCTAGGTTTTTTGTAAAAAGTTTTTTACTCCCGATCAACTGCTGACGACGTTCAAGGCTCAAATCCGACCTATACTTGAGTATTGCTCACACATTTGGGGTTTAGCACCAAGGCATTCTCTTCGTCTTCTATATTCCATTTAGAAAAAGGACATTCGGTTGATAAACAGCTCAACTCTTACAGATACCCCTTACCCACTAGAACATAGAAGAAGAGTTGCAGACCAGACATTACTTTACAAATATTTCCATGGTACATGCTCCAGAGAAATAAAAGCTCTTGTACCACCAGTGGCTACATTCGGCCGAAGAACTTGGGACGCTGATCAGTCTCACCCATTTACTCTCAAGATTGACACTTTAAGGACAAATTTTCATCAAGAATCCTTCTTTTATAGGGCTGCTACAGAATGAAACAAGATTTTAAAATCAGTTTTTCCACAGAACTATAACCTACAACTTGTTAAAAAGCGGGTCAACAATCATTTCCTTTGTATAATAGGTCTTTTTTTTTGCGACTATTTTTAGTAAAAAAAAACTTTGTTTTACGTATCGGGCCAAAAGTTAACGCTTTCTGTCTGGAAGGAAGAAAAAATATTTTAATTTATAATATTTTTTTTTTAAATTTAAAAACTAACAAACCATTTGCATGTGAAATCTCCTCTTCAGAACAAAATCCAATGAGAAGGGGTACCTTATTTATTTCACCACTTTTTATTGTTTCATACATTGGTTGGTATATAAATGCATCTTTGGTTTTTTTTTCTATAACTGGTGCAAACGTCTAGAACAATAAAAATATAAATAAGAAAATAAAATGCAAATGTAACATTTCTATATATGCACCTACCTTTTTTTTGTAATCAGTGTATAAGTAACAAAACCACGCACTACTTAATTGATTTTTTTAATAATGTACATAAAAATAACCTTGTAGGTATTTCCTGTTGCATCAATTTTCTGGGCATCTACGCTTTGTAAAAAATCCAACAATTCTGTTGTAGTTTGATTTCTTCCAAAGATAGGATTTATTTTTGAAGCAATACCATAAGCTGTATCAACTGCATTTCTCTGATAGGCCCACAAACAAAGTGCTGATGCACTTTCAGCTACAGCCGCTCTAAATAGACCTGTAAACATTTTGATTTTTTTTTTAACTCCAGTAGCATTTTTTGTTAGCACACGGTTAGCTCACTCAACCAATAATTTTAATAGGCCACTGGTTAAATTTAAAAGTTTTTAATACTAAGAAAGAGGATACACAAGCACAGGCCCCATTCGATGACATGAGTGAAAGTTGCGATGAAAGCAAAATGAGTACGACAGAAATTGTGAAAGCGTTAAACAGTATGAAATTGAGTAAAGCTGCTGGGTACGACAGGATAACGGTTTAAATGCTTAAGGCTAGACAAAGCGTGGTAACTAGCCTGCTGTACTGCCTTTTAAACCTTTGTTGGAGAAGTGGTAGCGTTCCAGACAACTGGTTTAAAGCCGTTATCGTGCCGCTTTACATGGGAAAAGGTTCGCAGCAGGATTGTAAGAACTACCGACCGAGGTAGAGCGGTGGTTTAATACATGCACTAAAATCACTTTAAGAGGATTTCACTGCTTGTATCAGGATAAACGAAGCTTACACAGACTGGTTTAACATTAAAGAAGATGTGAGACAGGGATGTGTAGCTTCGCCATGGCTGTTTAACTTATTCATAGACAATTGTTTAAAAGATCTGAAAGAGAGTGCGTATGGATTAAAAATGAATGATTTGATCGTTAAATGCCTTCTTTACGCCGATGATCAAGTCATTTTAACGTCATTTGATGAGAAGTTGTAGGCGATGGTTTATGTTGTGCATGATGCCCTAAAATCAAAATGCAAGCAAAACGAAAGTTATGGTTTTTGAAAAAAAAGAAAGCGTAACAAACTGTGAGGTTCTGATTAAGGGAGAAAGAGTAGAACAAGTATATGAGTTTGTATACTTCAAAATTTACAAGAGATGGTGACATTAAACGATGGGTGTTGTCAGGAAAAACAAATGCATGAGACACTGCGTAGCTTTATGCAAAGCCAAAAATTGTCAAAAAAAGCACGTCTGGCTGTGCATAGAGGTGTGTTGGTTCCTACACTTATGTATGGTTGTGAATGTTGGGTTTGGCAAAAGAAGCATAAAAATAGGATAAAAGCTGCAGAGATAAGTAGTCTGAGAAGTATAACCGGAGTGAATCGGTTGGATAAAGTAAAGAATAAGGAAATAAGTAGGATACGAGAACGCTGTGGTGTAAAATAAGATGTGGTTACAAAGATAGATAAAGGAATGCGTTGAAAGAATGGATAAAGGATAATTGACGATAAAAATTTATAAGGCGAGTGTGAATGAACAAATCGGTAAAGGTTAACCTTGACGAACATATCTCGATCAGATCAACATTGTATTAAGAAAGGCCAGGTCAAGAGTACCAACAACCGACGAGCATGTATGAGAGCACTGATGAATGTAGAGAAAGTAAAAAATGTGTGTAAGAACCGAAGTAAGTGAAAGGAAGTAGTCTTTGCCTACCTCTTCGGGAAAAAGGCGTGAATTTATGCTAACGACTGAAAGCCAACGTAACATTTACTTCTTACCCAATGATTGCAAAATGGTTAGGTTATGGTTAAATATGTAATAAAATTTGGTATTTATATATTATATATTTATGTATTAAGATTAAACTTTAAAAGTATTATAATTAAATTAAAAAAAGTCTGTTGGCACAACTACTAACTCTCAATAATTTACCATCAGTAGTCATATTGTAAGAAAACTAACAGTTGGCCCCACATAAAAAATTTGTTATAAGACCAACCAACTACTTTATAATTGGTTACTAAAGGTTGACAAATAGGAGTAAAAAAAAATTAGTTTTTTAATTAAGAACTAAAACGCACAATATGTTATTATATTTTTAATTGTACCTGCAGATTGTGGACTTAAAATATGATACGTAACTAACGCAGCACCAGCACTCTGACCCATAACAGTAACTTGTTGAGGATCTCCACCGAATAAGTGTATATTTTTTTGCACCCATTTAAGTACATAATGTTGATCTTTAAGACCCATATTACCTTGTATAACCTCATCTTCCGTAGATAAAAAACCTGCCAACATTTTTTAAATTTAATCAGTAAATCCCCATTTTATTTTAATTAAAACCCTACCAAGAGTTTAAGTAATTATTGTAATCTGATCATTATTTCAATTAAAAAAAAAATTAATTTTAACCCAACCAAATAATACAAAAGGCTTATGCTAATTCAGTACTTATTAATATTTATATTAGCCACACATTGTTCTGCTTTTACACTTATCACTTCACTAACTCGAACGGCTTTATTTAATACAAATAGGATTAAAAATATTTTTAGAAAATATTGTTATATTGTTCCTAATGTATTGTTTTTATTAAACTCACCAAAAGGTCCAACACGATAATTAAATAACACGACTACAACATCCTTTTCTATGGGATTTTGAGCTTGTAAGGTTCCGAAGGACAATGATCCGTGAATATAAGCCCCACCATATATATAAACAATAACTGGTAAGTTTGAATTAACTCCGGGTTTCTAAAACAACGTTTTATGGTTAATTTTAAAAAAAATAATTATTTTAAATGCATTTTAAATAACATTTAACAAAATAATTTTATAAGTTCTACATAAAATTAACCCTGACGGTTTATCCTGAATAAAGAAGGCATGTGGCTTTTAAATAATTTTTTCCTATTGTAAAATGCGATAACTCTTACAAAATAAAGTAAAAAATCCAAATTTATTAAATAAACATTAAAAACATAACTTAAGACAAAAGAAAATAGGTTTTTTTTTTCTTCTTCGGATTTTTAAAATTTTCATTTAAAATTTTTTCATAAAACCATAGATAATTTTTGTCGATGAACTTTTAGCTGCTCTCTTAGGTAATTAATTTTTTCAATAGTTAGACCCCCACATTTTGGTAACTAACTTAACTCTATTTCATTAGAAAGGACATCCTTTGTCCCTTTTTTGTGCAAATTAACTTAAAAAATGGGGTAAGGGGATCTAAGTTTGCTTTGTTATAATAAAATCCAAAATGTTCTACTCTGATCCATTTGACACAATCTCATAAATTTACTTTCTCGTTAAGAGTATTGTTTAATTGTTTACACAAACCAAATTTAGCCGGAAACTCTTCCAAGTTATAAAAAAAGTTTTTCATATTGAAAATGAATGATTTCTCGATACTGACCCGAAATTAAAATTGTCTGATGTTTTATCAGTACTTTTTTAATCCTTTCAAAATTACGATCGGAATAAAAATAACTGTGACTAACTTCGGGAAATTTATAATCTATTATTAAAAAAAAATGTTAAGTATTAGGTACTGGTAAAGACACAATAAAAAAAAATTCTGGCCACCGCATAAATCAGACTATATTATTAATTGCTTAATTTAGAGATGTTCTTTATAAGCGTCTTACAAAATCGCATAAAACAATTACCAATTTTATTATTTCCCCTATTTGCAGAGTCTTCAGTCCAGGTATTTTAGTTCCGTGCGATAAAAACATGACTCCTTTATCTACTACGACATGCTACTACATGTGCGTGTGACTTATCACCTTTATCCATAAAATAAATCTTTAAATATACAAAAAATTGTATTTAGGGTTTAATGAAAAATGTCGACTAAACGGAGAAGAAAAAGAGAGCAGTATATACATTCTGCGTCACCGCCCGGTGCTAGCGGTGGATTTCTAATGCCCTAAAGACACAGCGGTAGTCACTAAGGATCAAAAGATCTAGGTGACATAGGTGCCTATACCAATGGCCCAACGAAAAAGTTAAAGAAATCGATTTTAGAAAAAATGTGACATGAGACTGTATCCGCTCATATCTTAAATTGTATGTGTTAAAAAATTTAAGTGTTTTTTTTAATGAGTGTATCCTACTTAATTGGTTTGATAAAATGTAGGTAATAAATTAAAAACTTACCATAGGCGTATAAACATTTAGATAAAGACAATCTTCGGTAATGTAAGGTGACGATTTCTGAACTTGGTAACACACTTTATTATTAGCCTTTGTATCCAAAATTCCATCCCATGGTTTTATGGGTTGAGGTGGCTAAAATTTAAATTTAAAAATTTCCTTAACTCAAGTAAATTTAAAAATGTTATTAAATCTAATAGATGTTAAAAAAAAATAAATTCCAAAAAACTTTATTTATATTTAAAATTCCTTTTATGTAGATAAACATTGATTATTCACATGAAAATCCAGGGCCAACATGGTTGTTTCATACATCGTCATTGCTGGACATAAGCCTCCTCGAGTGTTTTTCATTCTTTTCTATTTTGCGCAGTTCCAATCTAGTAATGTTTTTGACCTTCTTCCGTCCTTTGTTTAAGCCACATGTCCAGTCTATCGTCATTTCAGCATGGTCATTCTTTCTATTATGTCTTGGACACCAGTTCTGCGTCTCAAATCCTCGTTTCGAACTCTGTTCCTTAGGCTCACACCTATCATTGCTCTCTTCATTTTTCTTTTTGCTATCTGTAATTTTGTTATGGTTGCCTTTGTCACTGTGAGAGTTTCTGCTCCATACGCGATCACTGGTAATATACATGTGTTAAAAGTTTTACGTTTAAGACTGATAGACTTATTAGTTTTAAGGACGTTTCGTAGCTTTCCAAAAGCAGCCCCCATCCCAGAGAGATTCTCGTTTGACTCTCGTTTGTAACCAGACAAAGCCTGTTACATTAAAGTAAATGGTTTAAATTTAATAAAGTTTAGCCAGGAGACTAGTTAACTCAATGCTCATTGTCTAAAAACATATTAATATGGGGCTTATGTGCTTATAGTACCTTTTTTACTGCGACCTCTGCAGATCAATTGTGTATGCCTCTATGTTATGCTAGAGTTCCTGTCTAGACCTGTTCTTATTACTAGACTCTAAAATCTAAACCTTATATATTGGTAAGGTGGTTTTTCTTTCGCTACAATAAAAACCATTGTCAGACCTTGGCACTAACAAAAAATGTGTGCTAAGGTTTTCTCATCTTTTTGGCAGGACCTACATATATGGTTGTGTCTGCCAGTCCGATGTTGTTTATGTGTTTGCTAAGTTTGGTCAAAAGACCAACCATGATCCTGGTTGAACGCCTATTCTGGCTTAGTAGGTACTCCGTGAATTTGGGCGATGGTTCTTTTATAAACTCTTTGGCCTATCTCATTCCTGGCGCTTTGTGCCACCATTCTGGAGACTGATTTTTTATCCAAGTACTGTTATATATTTTTTATAGTGCTTTCAATATACTACAGAAAAGTTCTGTACCAATTGGGGCGCATCGTGCTTCTTCTTAGGCTAGTGAATCAGCCTCTTCATTGCCCTGTCTGGCCTGGTGCCCAGGCTTAAAACAGTCTATTTTGACCACCCACTTTTTGTAGGGATTCGAAGCAATCCCGTACAAGTTTGAAGTTAACTTGCATAGAGTTTATTGCTTTTATAGTCGCTTGGATGTCGGAGTAAAGGGTAATGGTCTTTTTTTTAAACTCTTGCCTTAGTATGAGGGTAGTTTGATAAGTCAGTGACTTTTTGAATTTCCCGCGCAGTTACTCCAAATTCAACAGTGCTGCCGTCAACTATAATCTATCAGTGGGCAACTTTCTAATTTTGAGCAAGCTACATTGTGCAGTTGGTGTTTGATAGCCGTTCAAAGCAGACAACCTCGTGAATTTTTACGAAAATGGAGAAAAGTGAATTTCGTGTGCTGATTAAGCATTACTTTTTACGTAAAAAATCCATCACTGAAACTAAGGAAAGACTTGATAAATACTACGGGGACTCGGCACCATCAATTTCAATGGTTAAAAAGTGGTTTACAGAGTTCCGTTGTGGTCGTACCAGCACTAGTGACGCCGAACGTCCAGGTCGCCCAAAAGAAGTGATCACGCCGGAAATCGTCGATAAAATCCATGAAATGATATTGGATGATCGGAGAATGAAAGTGCGTGAGTTGGCTCATGCTGTAGGTATCTTAACTGAACGGGTACATCATATTTTACACGAATATTTGGACATGAAAAAACTCTCTGCGAGATGGGTGCCGCGATTGCTCACACTCGACCATAAGCGCAATCGTGTGACCACTTTAAAAGAGTGTTTAGCGATGTTCATCCGTAATCCGGACGAATTTTTGCGCCATTTTGTTACTGTGAATGAAACATGGATCCATCACAACACGCCAGAGACCAAGGAACAATTGAAACATTGGGTTGCTCGGGGTGAACGTGGACCAAAGAAGTCGAAACAGAGTCTGTCAGCCAACAAGGTCATGGCCACAGTTTTTTGGGATGTACGCGGTGTCATTCACATCGATTACCTCAAGAAAGGTAAAACGATCACCGGCAAATATTATTCAAAGCATTTGAACAGATTTGACGTTGATTTGAAGCAAAAACGGCCGCATTTGGCTAAGAAGAAGAAAGTGCTGTTCCATCAAGACAATGCACGTGTGCACACTTGTCTAGTCACGATGGCCAAAATCAACGAATTGGGATACGAACTGCTACCCCATCCAGCATATTCTCCAGATTTAGCCACCTGCGATTATTTTCTGTTTCCAAACCTAAAGAAATGGCTGGGCGGTAAAAAATTTGAGTCGAATGAAGAAGACATTACCGAAACAAACGCGTATTTTGAGAGCTTTGAAAAAACCTATTATTTGGAGGGATTAAAAAATTAGAAAAACTCTGGACTAAATGTATCGAGCTAAAAGGTGATTATGTAGAAAAATAAAATGTTTATTTGCGGAAAAAAATTTGTTTTATTTAAAAAGTCACTGACTTATCAAACCACCCTCGTAATTCTTCTTCACAGTGATGTATTGCTGCAACTTTTGCCTGGAATATCGTTTCATGTAATTTTTAATGAAAAATCAAATGAAACCATTTTTATAAAAATCGGACTGGGGGTTCGAGTGGTTTCGAGTCTTCGACAAAAATATTATTTATATTTAATTTTATAACATGGTTCGTTATAAAAACAAGTGACATTTGTGACATCTGATAGGAAGCAAAAAAAAATAATTAAATAATTTTCCTTTTGCGTAATGCGTTTTCTTTTATTCATTTGAATGTTTACCAGTTAAATGTGTTGTAGTTCTTGTAAAATTATACCAAACTGGTAAAAGTGTTAGAAAGTAGTTGAGTTATTTTTAACTAAATAACCAAATTATGCTTCGTTTTTACAAATTAAAGTGCCGTTTCTGGTTATTACTTTTTTTTTTCATGATACATATAATAAAAATGCTAGGTACCTTCTTCTTCTACTTCTTCAGGTGCCGTCTTTGTTGCTAAGGTTGGCAATCATCAATGCTATGCGTATTCTTGAAACAGCAGATCTAAACAACTGATTTGTTGTGCATCCGTACCAGTCACGCAGATTCTTCAACCACGAGTGGCATCCTCTTCCGACACTTCTTCTTCTTTAAATCTTTCCCTGTATTATCAGTTGTAACAAGCTATATTTTGATCCCCTTATAAAATGTCCCAGGGACTGTAATTTTCGTTTTTTAATGGTCAGAATTACTTCTTTTTCTTTGTTCATCTGTCTTAGCACTTCAATATTTGTTATTCTTTCTATCCAGGTATGTTTTGGTATTCTCCGGTATGTCCAATGTTCGAAAGCCTCTTGTCTTCATATATATTTTTTCTTCAGGGTCCATGCCTCCATGCCATAAAGCAGCACAGACAGCACATATCATCTCAGCAATCTAATTTTCAAGGCCAAACTAATATCTTTTGCGCAAAATATTTTTTTCATTTTTATAAACAAAAAAAATGCTACCTAGTTTATTTTAAATAAATAGTGATTAGGTCAGGAAGAACAATTTTTTTTTTCTTTTTTGGTTTAATTCATTTTTATTTTTACATATGAAAATATTATTTAAAAAAAATCGTACATATAATCACAAAATTGTCATAGGTTTAGGCTTTAATATATTACTCCAAATTATTAAAAGAAATAATATTTTAGGTCGTTATAAAATATTTTATGTTGTTTTAACTAAATTTCCGGACTAACCATTAAACTTGGCACCCATTTGGATCTCACTTTTTTGTCGTTTAAGTCAACAACCAAGGCATATATCATAATATTGAACTTGGTTTTCATTTCATATTTATGTTTTTGATGAAATATAATCACTTTTTGTACAGAAATTATTAGAAAGTACTTATTTATAATGAAATTAGTACCAAATGGTTTTTTTTATCCCACTGTATTTTTCTACGTTTACGGGGTAAAATTGGTTTTTTTGTATTTTATTCTATATTTTCTTTTACCTTTCAAATGTTCGAGTGAATTGACCATGCAGTATCCGGAATTTTTTTTACGCGATTTCTGTTTATACTTAATTTGGCCGAGTCAGAGCGGTATAACGTACGCAGGCGGTGGTACTCTACAATAGAGCTCTTTCGTGCCTTGATTTGACATGGATCCAAATTAAAAAGATGTACTTTATTTAGGGTTTTAACTCTGGAGAGTCCAACGTAAGCCTGCCCTTTACTAAATGTAGAGAAGCCTTTGTCGAAAAGAGCGCTGTCAAGGCTAATGCCTTGTGATTTGTGGATAGTACTAGCATATGCTTACCAAATAGGAAATAATTATTTAAGACGATTTCGTTATGAATTACCTATTATCTATTGAATTCTCAAGAAAAATATAAGTTCATAAATTTTGCACTGTTCCACACCCCGCTGCTCCACGGCCACCGCACCGTGCCCTATTTTACCTATACCTATTTTATTTAATTATATATAAGTTATGATCTTACACTATTGATGTGCGCTAAATATTAAAATAATAATTAATACTAAATTCCAGTTACTAACGTAATAAATAGCGGATGATCTGGTTATAATAGTTAGAGGTAAATTTGAAGCGACGATCTCAAACGTCCTCCAAGAAGCCCTTAACACAGTATACAGATGGTGCGAGAGGGAACAGATGTCTGTAAACCCCCGAAAAACTGTAATTATTCCTTTTACGAAAAGGAAAAAACTAGATAAGCTTCGGCAGCCTGTCCTATACGGAGAGAGCATTCCATTTGCGACGAAAGTGAAATACCTGGGTGTAGTTCTGGATAAAAGACTCACCTGGAACGCCCACTTGGAAAAAACAATAAACAAAGCCAGGTTTTCTCACTGGAATTTTAGAAGAGTATGTGGCAAATCTTGGGGAATGAACCCCAAACAGATTTAATGGATTTATCAAACAATGATAATATCTATGGTCACGTATGGTTCAGTAGTCTGGTGGACCAAAGGGTTACAACAGACAGCTAGAGCAAAGCTTGCTGGCCTTCAGCGGCTGGCATGCCTGGCCATAACTGGAGCTATGTCCAGCACACCAACGGCAGCGATGGAACACCTCCTACATCTCCCTCCCCTAAATATTCTCTTAGAGAGGGAGGCCAGGATAGCTTCCTATAGATTCCTGTCTTTGGAAAAGCAAATAAATGGAGAGCAACTCGGAGATCACTCCGGGATACTGAGTGAAACAAAAAACCACCAAATTCTCGGTATGGTTCCTGACTTGCTAGCCACAAAAATACACGTGGGAAAGTCGTTCAAAGTCCTCTTTCCGGAGAGAAACGAATGGATGAGGGGACAAATCCTCTTCCCAGAGACTGAATACGTAATGTACACAGACGGCTCAAAAACCCCAGATAGAATTGGGGCCGGTGTTTTCAGCAGGAAACCAAAGATTGAAATATCTACCAGTCTTGGCAGGTATGCCACAATCTTTTAGGCTGAAATATTCGCTATCGAATTGTGTGCAAGAGAGTTGACCAACAGACCTCTAGCAAACAAAAACATAAATATAATATCAGACAGCCAGGCCGCTTTAAAAGCACTGAGCTCCAACAAGATAAATTCTAAACTTGTATGGAATTGCATCGAATCCTTAGAGTACCTTGGTGCGAACAACAGGGTGACCCTACTGTGGGTACCTGGGCACCAGGGGGTGAAACGAAACGAAAAAGCCGACACCCTTGCAAAACAGGGGGCCGAATCTGCGTTCACTGGACCAGAACCGGTTTTTGGAGTCACCACAAGTGCCGCCAAAACAATTATTTCGGACTGGGCGGAGAGGAAAATACTCACGTTCTGGTCCGACTTACCAGGGCTAACCCACTCGAAGGCGTTTTTACTGTTACAACCCTCGAGAAACACAACTAAGCAGATCCTAGAATGGAGCAGAAATGACCTGCGTATTCTAACAGGACTGCTTACGGGACACTGTCGTCTGAGATACCACCTCAGAAAGATAGATCTGAACCAACAAACGGACTGTCGGTTCTGCTGCGTGGAAGACGAAACTGCTGAACATATACTATGTTCATGCCCCGGCCTGGGAAGAATAAGGTTCAACATATTTGGTTACACTAACCTAGAACCTACCGATTTTAAAAAAATCTCACCCTATACAACCATGAACTTCGTAAGAAGGGCTGGATTGTGCGGTGAACTGTAGCCTCTAGGGGTGAGCCACAATAGACCTACTAAGGGTCGCGGTGGAGGGGCGACCACGCCCCACTCACATTAAACCTAACCTAACCTAACCTAACGTAATAAATACGAAAGTTCAACTATACTCTTATTTATAGTACTAAAACTGATATGTTTGGATTAAAAAAAATTAAGGGTGGTATTGCTAATTCTTACATTACAGGCACTATAAGTAAGTATTCCTAATAGAATTATTTATACATATTTCATATGCCCTATCCGGTCTCCTGAACGTTGGCTATCACTCTGGCTAGAGCATTTCGATCTTCTGCTAAGTGTATAAGTTCTCCTACTAAACGTATATTTGTCCATTCACGAATGTTCTTCAACCATGACTGTTGCCTTCTTCCAGGTACAAGGCGCCCCTCTATTTTTCATTTCATTATAATTTGAAGTAGTTGATATTTATCTCTTAGTATGTGACCAAGGTATGCAATTTTGCGGCATTTTATGGTGGTCATTAATTGCCTGTCAGTTTTAGCCCTTCTGAGGACTTCCTCATTTGTTACATGGTCCGTCCAAGGTATACGCAGCATCCTCCTGTGCAGCCGCATCTCAAATGCCTCTAGTCGGTTCATTGTACCGATCTTAAGTGTCCACGTCACCGTACCATACAACAGTATTGACCATATATAACATTCAGTCATTCGTTGTCTTAGCTTAAGGTTCAAATCATCATTGCAAAGAAGCGGTCTCATTTTATTTAACGATGCGTACGCCATCTATGTTCTTCTTTTTATTTCTGTATCAGGGTGCAGTTATGATGCTTCCGAGATATTTAAACTTTGTGACACGTTCTAATGGGGTACCATCGTGGTTTAGTTTGACGTTTTTTTGTACCGTACGACTCACTTCTATAAATTTTGTTTTATTAGCGTTGATATTCAAGTGATATCTTTTTCTAACTATTAATTCTGTCTAGCAATGTTTGCAAATTTTCTATTGTGTCTGATAGTAATACCGTGTCATCAGCATATTTAATTGTTGTTATGGGTAAGACATTAATTTAAATTCCGCAGTGTCCCAGTTCTTTAAAAACTTCTTTAAATATTTGGTAGGAATAGATGTTGAAAAGCAGTGGAGAAAGTTTACAACCCTGCCTTACTCCTTTTTGTATTCCAATATCGTCTGTTGTTATATTACCTACTCTTGCACTTGCTCTTTGTCCCCAATACAGATTCTTTATCAGCTGGATATCCTGTCTATCTTATCACTTTTCTTTTAACATTGCCAGAAATTTAAGATGGTGAATTCGGTTGAATGCTTTTTCATAATCCAAAAAGCATATGAACACATCCCTACGTTGGTCTCGGCATTTCTGTAGCATCACGTTGATTCTGAACAGTGCCTCCCTTGTACCAAACGCATTTCTGAAGCCGAACTGTGATTGATCTAGGCCTTCTTTGCATTTACTTCTAATACGGGCATGAATTATACGCAGAAATGTTTTCAGCATGTGTGACATGAGACTTATCAGTCTATAGTCGTTACATGGTTTTGGATGTAGCTTCTTAGGTAAGGTAATAAATGTAGACTTTAGCCAATCACGCGGCATGTCACCTGTTTCGTATATCTTATTGAATAACCTTGTTATTAATGCCATATTGTCTTCATTGATAAACTTAATTGCTTCCATCGGTAATCCATCTTGCCCACATGCCTTTTTGGCGATTGAGATGGCGTGCATGACTTCGGATTTTAATATTTTGGGTCCTTCTTCGTTTTCTACGTTTAACAACACCTCATCTCTTTTACTGTTGAATTACTCAGCAATGTAATCTTCCCATATAGTCCTTATATCTTTTTCGTCTAGTATTAACTCGTTTCTTTGGTTTGTTAATGATATTGGGATTTGTTTTCTGTATGTTCTAGTGACTTCTTTGATTTTTCGATGCACATTAAGATCGTCGTGTGCTTTAAGTAACTTATTTATTTCCTCACGGTTTTCTTTCATCCAGTCTTCTTTTACTATTTTAATTCATTTCGATATTATACAAACAACAAACCGACTTGGCGTTTTGATGTTGTAGTTAAAAAATTTGATTATTTGCATTACCTCATAGAACTTGATAATGGTTTTATTTATAACTGTCAAATTGATTAGCTGAGGAGCACTAAAGTTGTTCAGAAATTAGTATCATTTGCATCTAACACCAAGCCAATAGAAGAAGACAACCATGAACATGACGACAGAAGTCAACAAGTCAATCTTTCGGAGTAACAAAATGTATTGTTTCATCCTCAGAATTATATGTTGCCTCCATCTGAGGTTCCGATATTTCCAGAGCCTTCGCTACCCAAATATTATCAAGTCTTAAATCTACATTTAGTGCAAAATCAACTACTGAGACGTTTAGAATGAATTCGTCATCACCCTAAACATTTTAATAATTTTGTTTTTAACATTCACGGTCATGTTTAATATATGAGTACATTTTTTTTAGTTGTCGTGTATTCATATACTTACAATTGTGGGGTAGAATTGCAGTGATTTTAGTATTCAGTGGATATAATTTTTACCATTGATTGAACACACTGTTTTTGGTTTTAGAGTTCAAAGTAGAATTAAAGGACGTTTTATTAAATGTGGTTTCAATACATGTAATTTTATGCAAAAAGCCATTAGAAGCCACAATTAAATACACTGTTGTTGTTTTTGAACTCTAAAGTAAAATTAAATGACTTTTTGTCAAATGTGGTTTTACTGCGGGTAATTTAAATTTAATACACAAAGTTACAACACAAATGATACAACAACTTTAACAAGCTGATCGTGAGGTCAATTGAAGATCATTTTAAGGTCATAATATTTTTTTTAATCGAAAACTTTGATTTTGACACCGGATTCAAGATAAGAAAACATTAAACGTTAAATTGCAATAACGACGTTAAGATTAATATTCAAGGTCATTTAAAGAATACATTTTTTGCTTGACGTTAGGATTTAATTTAAAATTCATTTAAACCGTAATTTACAAATATTTTCGGTAATAGTAATTAATATTCTTTACAACTTTCAAAACGTTAGAGTAAAAAAAATTGGTTGTTTTCACTCTAGCTGCGCGTAAAATTTTCCGATGTCTTCGCATCCGGTACAAAAAATAGGAGTTTATACTTAAAAAAATCAAGTTAACCTTGAAAAAAAACCTTTAATAAGACATATAAAATCAATTTTAATGACATTATCAGATGTTTCTTTCCAAACCCAACAAATTTTGTCTAAAATATATTTTCCAAAAAACTCAAATTTAAAAGAAATTTACGTGGATGTATTATGTATGATGTATTATAAAATTATAAATAGTACGTTTTAAAATTTAGCTGACGAACTTACATATAAAATGGCAAATGGGTAATAAATAATTTAATCTATGTAATAATAGCTTTAAATTAATTTTTTTAACTTTAAGTACAAAAAACTTTTTAAATTATACACTTAGCACACATGTTTTATGGTCTATGATACTTTTATGTATCCTACATGTACCTTTTTATAGCAAATATTATTAAACAATTATTAAATAAATTTTTAAAAAAGTGCCAAAAATTAAAAAAACCTCTCTATAGGTATGTTATGCTTAAATAGAAAAAACGTTTAGAATATTTATTGTACTAATTGTTTATTTTTGTTAAGCTATTATTAAAAATAACATACTTTAAATCTGAATTTTCCTATTGGTGGTGACGCATAGGGTACCTGAAGAAATGCGTAAAATGGTTTTTTGTGTCTAAAACTTGTAGTGGAAATACCTCGAATTTTTCCATATGGTAATGTTACGATTAGATCTTCACATTTCTAAAAAACAAAAATGAAATGAAATTGTAAAAAAATGGTAAACATAATTATGTAAACAATAATGCATAATAATTCACCTTCCGCATTTACTTAAAAACAAAAATAAAAAACTTCAAAGTAAATGTTCAAAATGCCAACTTTTTACTTCAATACACTTTATTATCCGCTTTCACAAAGATCTATTAATATCAAATAACCATTGTCCAATATTTTTAATCACATTCGTGACTTCTTTTATTTTTCGTGTTTTGTCTTAAAGCTAGAAGTATACAGAGTGTGGCGTGAAAAGTTTTGATTGAATGTAATGGCGAATACAGTTATGTTAAAAATCTGAAATTACGAAACTGTAGATTTTGGATGACGCTGAGTTCAAATGTAATGTCCTTAATATAGCACTTCCGGTTAAACCGGAAGTAGACGTCAAATTTGTTATTTTAAATAGAACCTAATGTTTTAGGTTGAACATGAAATTTTAGATAAAATTTGTGCACAATGTCCTATACCAAAAATAAAGTATTTTTAAGATATTTCGTTTTTTTTTAAAATCATGGAAAAAATCCTATTCCACATTGAATAATCATATCTCCATTAATAACGAAGCTTGCTTGCTCGTTAACTCCATATGTCCAACTTATTGATATTTCAAACAGGGTGTTTTTAACTTAGCCGCCAACATGCACAATTTATATCATTTATAAGTTGCTTACTTTAAATAGAACACCCTGTATTTTATAAGATTTGCTGTATAAGCCAATTAGTTTGGTATCGGTATTCTTCATACCTTAATTCAACCACCTTTAAGATATTTCATTATCTTAGTTAAAACATAACACCACTTAATTATTTCAACAATAGTAATCGGTAGGTCTTGGCTGTCAAGTATTTGATAGTTAGAACGTTAATGGTTTATGTTATTTTGATAGTTTTCTTTACCAGTTTGTATTTCATAGTGAATACCCTTTACTAATCTTCAGTGGAGGCATTTGGAGAGGCTGTAAAAAAGAACCCAAAATAATAATTTCGTTATGTTTATTAATTTTTGTCTTAAATTGACCAAACTAACGGCAGTTTTTAAGCAATTTTCTTACAATATTACCAGTTTCATTTGGTCGATTTGGATATCTTTCTGCATAAACATGGCAAGTCCGTTTTACAATTTTATTACCTTTTCTTAAAGTGCCTATTCGGTCCGAATGTTGGCAATCATTCTGACTATCATTATCTTGTTTGCTGGGGCATGAAATAGCCCGGTTGTGGTAGTAGAGAACCACGTTCTCAGGTTCTTCAGCCACGAGATACGTATTCTTCCCGGTCCTCTCTTTCCTAATATCTTGCCTTGGAGAATCCGTTGTAGAATTTCGAGAAAGAAAAAGAAACACAGACATAGGACACGAATGTGAAGTGGAAGACATCATCAGATGGGGACGCAAACGTAAAAGGGACTGGAAAAGCCACGTGGACAGGATGACAGAAGGAAGACTGGCAAAAATCGCTAGGGATGAAAGACCATGGACAAGACGGCCTTCCTGAAAGACTTCTAAAGAGATGGATTGAGTCATGGACCTCAACATCTTAAGAAAATTAAGTTGGAAAATACAGGCGTTAGGCCTACAATATAGGGAAGAAGAAAATAAATAATAAGATTATTTTTCTTTATGCAATCACCACGTTTAAATGCTTTTGATTTTAAATATATAATATTTATAAATTGCTTGTAAAAAATGAATAAAAAATATTAAATAAATCTTCTTACCGACAATGCAATAAGTACATTTAATAATAAACATGAAATTACAAAATTTACACGAAACATTTTTTATTTCAAATCAAATCTGATACTGAAATATATTTTTCGTATTTTAAATAATAAAATATTATAAATTTTTTATCATCAGTGGCATACAAAGAAAATGGGCAAATTTAAATTATATACTTTAAACTTTACACAGGGTGTTTCTAAATTTATGCGAAAAATTTAGAACGTGATTGCCCGTATAAAATTATGATGGATCTTTCCTATAACAAATTACTTTACCTCTTCCAAGATATCACCACCTTTTAGGGGTGAGTTAAATAAAGTTTTAATTTTTTTGTCTCAAATTTAAGTAAAGGTAGAAACTTGAAATTTTGTAATTTCCGTGCACTCGTAAAGGACTAATTAACGGTATTTTTTTAACAGTTCTGTTACATTTTAAGTGGTGAAATTAGCATCCCTTGCCTTATTTTATATTAACCCATTAGCGCCTATGGATACCGTATGGTATCGCAAAACACCCCTCCGTTCTCTAGCGCGTGTTGGTCAAGGTCGAATAAGAAAGAGGCGCGCGCGCGAATGTTTTTATGCTCAGTAGTCAGTCGGCTTGCATTTTCCTGGAGTGTAGTGCTTTTGATAACGTTTTGGCAGTTTTGTAAGAGTTTTTATATTTGGTAATTTTGTGCTACACAAAATAATTGTGCGCCGGCGCCTACCCCAGGAAATAATAGGCGTGTGGGTGTATAGAATGTGCTCTGAGGTGTGAGCAGCTTCACCGCCGGAACCTCTATTGCGTGCTGACTTCCTAGCTCATGTACGGCGCCGTTTTACTGCGTGGATGATGAATCACGTAATGTTTTTTAAAGTATTGCTCTGAACGCTAGAGGTTATACCTCGGCTGATAATATGCGAAGCGCTGTGCTCTGCATTGCTTGAAATTCGGAATACGAAAAAGCTGGAAACCGTTTTAAATGTGGCTTCTCGTTTTAAATTAAGCGTTTTTGATTGGTCACTGTCACCGTATAACCGTTCTTAACATGATTTATAAATTGCACGGGACCCCTTGTTTATATCCGAAATGCTAATTTTTAAGTAATGAATGCGTGACTTTTACTTGATTTGTGTCGGTGTAAGGGCCGTAATGAGTAGTTTTACAAATCAAAGAATTTCTCAAAGAGGAATTGAAGAGTTGGAAGTACTGATTTCCAACAATAATGTTTTGAAGAAAGGCCAGGTCTAGATAACCAACAACCGACGAGCATGCATGAGAGCGCTGATGAAGGTAAAGAAAGCAAAAGATGTATGTAAGAACCGTAGCAAGTGAAAGAAAGTGGTCTCTGCCTACCCTTACGGGAAAAAAGCGTGACTATATGTATGTATATAAAATAATGGATACGATGGGCGTAAGTATTTTTTTACATATTTTTATATTATTTTTTGTAGAGTATATATAATACGGTTATTTAAGATTATAGATGATAGAATACCCCTGTTAATAAATGAAATTAGAGCAAGTATATCTAACAAAATACAAAACGCCTATCAAAGCTCCTGGACGGCTAAGTATACCAGAACATATAATTTCAGATATTAGTTTTGATCAAATGGATCATTTTTTGATTTCGAGCAGCAGGTATTAGGATGTTTATTATTTGAAAGAACAATGTATCAGAAGTGTAATGTGGATCCATGTTTTGTCTCTTTATCACACAAAATAAATACAGTTTTTACATAATTTATATAAGGATTTAATAACCAGCATTGGAAATTTTTTGCAATAAAAATGTTAGCGCCTACGAATACCTTATGGTATCAGTGGTTTTTTTTATACTTTATTATTATCATTATTTTTTTAGTCATTTTTTAGCTGCCTATTTTTCCAAAAATAATAAAAAATTTTAATAAAAAATTAATTTCGGTGCTAATGAGCCAAATTTTTTTTTCAAAATTTGGTTTTGTAAAATAAATTTTTTTTTAAATGCCTGTTTATTAAAAACATTTCTTATTTTTTTTCTAGGACCTATAGATTCGGTGAAAAAAAGTAAAATATAATATCCTGCATGATAACTTGTTTTAATAACAATGCAATAGTAAGCAGTTTTCTTAAAAATGATCTTCCTGCACTATTTGAGGACATCCCTCTCAATATTGGGCAGAACATTTGGTTTATGCATGATGGTGCTTCAGTGCACTTTAGTCAGACTTCTAGGCAATACTTAAATGCAACCTATTCCAACCAAAATTAAATCTATGTGATTTTCCATCTTTACTGTTTTTCATTCCCAGTACCTAATCTATTATTAAATAAAAAATAAAAATCCTAATACTGTTTTTTTTTTCTTTGAATCTATTAATTCTACGAAAACACTTAAAAATTAAAAAATGTTTTTAAATAAACAGGCATTTTAAGTTATATTTTTATTTTACAAAACTAAATTTAAAAAAAAAAATTTAATATTAAACTAGGTAAGGAATACTAATTTCACCCCTTTATAAAGTAACAAGAATGTTGAGAAAATACCGGCGGTTAGTCTCTTGCGAGTGCACGAAAATTACAAAATTTTCGTTTTCTACTAAAATTTAAGAAAAAAAATTAAAACTTAATTGTTGTCACCACCTGGGGTGATATCTCGGTAGAAAGTAAGCTGAAGGAATTTTGTTCAAGAAAAGATTCATTATAAGTTCATACGGGCAATCACCTCCTTAATTTGTTTGCATGAATTAAGAAACACTCTGTATATTTATTAAAAATTATCATGGCCAGCTTTAATCCAATTCGTGTAAAAATGAATGTTAACAAATTTTAAATAAAAAATTATAATTTTATTTATTTTATATTGTATATATATCGATATTAAAACGATATTATAAGTTTTTTCTTTATTTTTCTCCGCTACTGTAAATTAATTTTATATCTAATCAATAACAAAATGAGAGCGTTTTTTTACATTAAAACAAATAACAAATATATTGATTATATTAAGATAAACAAAATAAAGAATTCCTATTATCAGCACATTAAGACAAAAAAAAAGTCGAAAATGAATTGTGAGTTATGCAAATAAATTATATTACAGAAAAGAATAAAAAATTTAGCCTTAATACAATTTTTCCAAAAACATTAAATGAATGATTGAACTACTCGTAAATACCTTTTATTTCTGCCTTTATGTTAGGTGAATTATCATGCATAAATAAAAAATGTTAACCAAAAACAACCCTCTAAGTTCTTAAGATGTGTAAGCGCTGTTGATTGAAAATAATCTGTATGAAAAAAATGTCTTGCAGTTGGCGAATCGTCAAGGAATACAACGACTTTTATTATTTAAGGAACTAACATTTGGTGATGTGCTTGGCGATACTGCAAGCTCCAACGATCGATCGTTTTTGCTTTTAGATTGAATTGTCACAATGTGGCGGTTTTAACTAATTAATTTTTTTTAAAGTGGTGAAAATGGTGAGAAAAACGAAGCAAGTTGTTTCACAAACGAAAGAGGTATTAACAGTGTGAAACTAGTCTCTCATCAAAGTGATAAGGAAGATAAGACAATGGCGTGAACAATATGGGTTTTAGACCCACATAAACACTCAATTAACCTATAATTGTTGGTAAATGTCGAATTTATAAAAATTATATGAGTTTTTACCAATTATAATATTATTCCAGAACATTACAGTTGCACTTTTATATTTAAGGACATTTCAAACAGCTTTAAGTCTATTTGTCTATTTTGTATCTTACGTTCTCTCGAATTCGCCGGTTGTTTGACCGAAGACTAACTCTAGTAGTATTTGAATGTAAGACACCACTTCCTTCTTTTACATAATCCATAAGCGTAAAGTTTCTTTGTTATAGCTTTGACGGAAACATTAACACCTGTAGCTGCAAAAGTTGCTTTTAAAGCTACGGATGGGATACAGCTTCCAACAGAATCTGAAGTGCTGCGGTAACTTTTTCGTGACTTTTTGGCCAAATTTTTAGGTTCCAAACTTTTAAAATCCCAAGTAAATTTTAAAACAACTCCATGTTCAACACCCACAATTATTGAAAGCTCTTTTTGTGACATTTTCTTATTTATTTGCATAAAATACTATTTATTTTCGAATTAATTATTTTTCTTAATGAGTTAATAATAATAATTTTTTTTCTTTTATTTTTAATATTTCGTTTACCCTTAATCTTAATTTCTAATCTTGATCAGACCAACATTATTTTGAAGAAATTCCAGGTTATATATATATATATATATATATATATATATATATATATATATATATATATATATATATATATATATATATATATATATATATTGTAACGAAATATTTTATATCGAATACAATATCAATATAGAATACCAAAATGTTTATATATCGATTCTAAAAATTGTTCCGATATAAGAAAAATTAATATTGTTGTAAAATAAATGGTTTGTAAAAATATGATTTCGTTACTTTTAAAATAAATAAATAAACATTAACGTACCTTGGGCGCCATTTGTTTTTTTATATAAAAAAACAAAAAAAAATTATTTCTTTTTTATTATTAAAACTATTATTACTATCCAGAGCTGAGATCTCTTTATTCCCAGTGTCGATTCAATTTAAAAAGGACTTTTGACATGAAATGATTAACTTTTTTATTAATACTAAGATTTTAACAGAATAAAATAAACATGGAAAGTATTAAAAGATATACAAATAAATAAACTAAAATTATGCAACCACGCATACACTTTCACACTATTTAAATTTTCAAATTACAATTTATACTTAACTAAATCTTTACTTTAAAATTACATTCCTTTTTTTATTTTTAATTACTACGTTTTTCAAACAGGTGAATTTTACTAAAAGTTGTTATTACAAAATTTTTACGGAAATTAAAAAAATGTGGCAACGCTTAAAAAAGTCTGTCTTGTGTATTACAAGATATGGCAACGCTTGAATAGTTGTCTTGTGTCAAATATGTCAATATTAATGATCTGTGATTTATGTGTGAAGTGCTACTCAAAGGCGACTTGATGAATCTTGAGGCACAGGAATTCTTTCTCACTTAAGTTTAAAAATTGTTACCTTAGTCAAATTACTCCATATCTTCATATCAAAGGTAAGTCTGCTCACTAACACTGTTGTTTAAAACGTAGAGTTTATTAATTTTAACTATAACTGCATTGTTATAAATTTCAACTATGGCGATTTCAAAAATGGCCGTTTTTTTTCTGGAGAGGTTTTGTTTATCACAAAAATTTCTTTTCAAATTATACTATTCAAAAATAATAAAAATACTTCATAACTGTATCCAAACATGTGAATAATAGTTGTGTTACTTTCAAGATGATGTACTACACAAGTTAATTAATTTTTTTAGCAAACAATGGCAGTCCTTTTTGTTAAGAAAACACACAAGAATTACAATATTTAGGCCATGGAATGCCTAGGACTGACCCCGATCTCCTTGATACTAACATATTTATATGAATCTTAAAATCTCAGAAGGCTATGACTTTAAATTATGAAAACCAATTAAATCATTGAATTTTTGGTAATTAATTTCAAACTACAAGATCTTCTTAATAAGGTAAAGTTTAACACTTCTGTATTTTACATTATAAGTTTAAATTAAAAAGAAATCAAATTATTATGATTACTCGATAAACTATGTTATAATCTTTACGTATTTTGTTAAATAAAAATTGTTAATTCTGATTCCTTGCATTGGTAGTCGTTTTCAAATACTTATACCATACAGGGTATCTCATAATTATTAATTTCTTTCAAAATTTGTTTTTCTTAATATTAACCGATATTGCTATAAGGATAAGGAAGACCACCTGGATTATTTTTGTATACTTTCTGTCTCTGTAAAGGTCAAATTAAAAAAAAAATTTCTACAATATTACCTTTTAACAAGCCAGTTTTCTGATGCTATAACATTATTAAATCACCCAAATTAACATTATTCTTACAAAGATACATAAAATTTACAGCTATTATATTAAATTAATACAATGACTTGATATTAAACAGGTTATTATTTCATGTCTCTATTTATCTTTGTCTAAAAACCTTTCTAATGAATCTTTTCAGATTGTCGATCAGAGCTCTTTCAATGTAATAGTGATTATTTCCATGTAATTTGTTTTAAATTTTCTTACTTCAATATTATATCATCTCAATATATATATAAATGTCGCGTTTAAAACGTCCTCCGAAGTCTTCCGACCTAGGCTTCTTTGAAATTCAACTGTTTGGTTGTCTCGAGACCCACACGAATTTCATGACCAAGATATTTGTAGGTCGATACTTGTTGCCCACTAAAGAGAATTACCACTTATCATTTTTCATTTATTTTGTTTTTGTAGAATTGATCTTTAATCCGGCTTTTTTTGACGCTTTTTTAAGATCGTATAGCATCTGTGTGGCATTGTCAATTCTTTCCGAAATTAGGACAATATCATCGGCAAACTTAAGGTGGTTCAAGTCTTCTTTATTTATATGAACTCACATTTGTACGGCTATCTTTAAAAGCTCTCACCCATTTCCGTACCAGCCCATTGCTCATGTTTTCTCCACAGACTTCTCAAATCTAAAGATAAATTTTAGCAGATTTTACTTTTTTAGCACTAAGAATACGAATCACAGCTCGCATTTCACAGTCGGCACAAAACAATTGTTAATATACACAAATAAAATAAAAATATTTATTATTTTTTTTGATTTTATTATATTATAATAATTTTTCGTTGAATTCGATAGGTTATATAATTTTCAAATTATTACCCATTTTTTAACTTAATACAGCAGAGAAATTCATAAATATTTCTGTAGATTTTATCCAAAGAATAAAAAATTAATTTGAATCTTTTTCACTACTGCTTTGCAATTTAAATTCACTTTATATTCATTAAATATTTAACATTGATATTATAAAAGCACACCTAACTCAAGTTAAACTTTTTTTTTCATTGGCAAAATATGTAGTTAATTTGCATGGAAAATATGGATATAATATTTGTTCATGGTAAACATTTTGGTAATTTATTATTTAACAATGGTTAAAACGTGTGTGTACAGAAAAATTCAATAAAAATTAATAATTTAATTTAAAAAAAATTTGAATAATATTAAACAAACATTAGCAGTGATTGGGACTGCCGACAAAAGTAAAAACTTGTTAAATTAATTGTATGTACCATTAATAATTAGAACTGGAAAAGCCCCAGGGTTTGACGAAATTCATCCAGAATTCTTGCTACACTGTGGTAAGACCACAATACGCTGGCTATCGCGATTCTTCTCAGACATTCTTACCAAATCATCGAATATATTAAAAAAGTGAACGCTGGATATAGGATGGGCAATCGCACCATTAAAGTATTATGCTATGCAGACGATGCAATCCTCATAGCAGAGAATGAAGACGACCTACAACGCCTGTTATACAAGACAACAAAGAGCACACAAATTTTACATGAACATCGCAACAGAAAAACAAAGTCAAGGTTATCTCTAAAGAACCCATAAGGTGCAAACTGGCAGTCGACAACAAGATAATCCAGCAAGTGAGAAGATTCAACTATCTAGAAGTTGAGGTATCAAGCGAAAGAAACCTTATTCAAGAAGTACGAACACAAGCCATAAAAGCAACAAGAGTCAGCGGATACCTGAGAGATATCATATGGCGAAATAAAATGATGAGTACAAAAAGCAAGCTGAGGATTTATAAAACATGTGTAAGAACTATTTTAACGTACGCCACAGAAACCAGAGCTGACACATCCACAACGAAAAGAATAATGAGTACGAACGAAATGAAAATACTAAGAACCATCAAGGGTGTTACCCTCAGAGATAGAATAAGAAACCGGATTATCAGAGAAGAACTAAAAATACAGGATAAAGTAAGATGGGCTAGAACACGCAATAGGTGCTGGAAAGACCATGTGGAAAGGATGCCAGATAAAAGGTCGCGAAGACCGGTAGGCAGACCACCGAAGAGATGGTAGGAAAGCTGGAGCTCAGCGTCACAGGAAGAGCTCCGAAGAAGGCTAAACGCAACGGACTAATCAGAACCAGGTACTATTATAAGAAGAAGAATAAATTCAGAATGTATCTGTTATTTAATTTTGGCCAGATATTAAGAGTGAATATAAGCGGCGTACCTGGGGCCGCTTGATAATGGATTTAAGTGTTCAAAATGAGACAGGGCCAACAAAAATCTTGCAGTTTGCCAAAACCAGCGGACTGAAATTCTGATGCCCTGAAGACACAGCGGTAGTCACAGAGGATCAAAGATCTAGGTGACATGGGTGCCTACACCACATCTATCTTATTAAGCGGTAATAATAGAATATTGTTATTCGTTTTTTCTTGTGTACAAGAGTTTATCTTAATAAATCATTTAGTACCAAAATTTTTTGTGTTTGAAGTATTTTATTAACTGGAAGAGAGGTGCCATATAATCAAATATTTTTAAGGAAGCCGTGGTAAAATATTGATTGGAAACCAATGGTTTGGAATTTAATAAAAGTTGGCATATTCGTACATTATAATAAGATAAATTAACCAGTTACATTTTTAAGGACTACACAGAACCAGAGGAAAATTATTCTTTAAAAATAATTGATTCTTATAAAAAATCACAAATTTTATTTTATTCCACAAAGAGTTCCGATTATAATAAATAAAGAATCAACGTAAAGGAAAAAATGTTTCTTTACGATCATACTCATTATAAAATTATTTTTTTTTAAATAAATTATGCCTCCACCGCTAAGGGTTATTGGCATTGTAAGATCTGGCTAAATTATTTAAATTTTGTGTAATATTTGTATCTCCTAAAGGAATGCTTGTGGTTTAACAATGTATGAATTTTTATTTAGAATATTTTCTAGGGTATATTTTTTGTTTTTAAAATGCGTTTCTTAAAGAAATATCATGGGTGGTTTGTACTGTAAGGATTTGTAACATTTTAAAATGGGTATAAAACCCATTTAAATTCCACTAAACTATTAATGATTTTAGACTTTACAAACTGTATATTAATACCACAATTTCGTAATTAGTATCAAAATAACTTTCCTAAATTTATCACAGTAAAAACATTTTTAAATTTTTGCATTCTACCTCAAAACATAATTTTAAATAACTTCTATTACCTTTTTCTTCGAATTTTTAAAAATAAATATTGTTAATACTTACTGATTTTTAAAAATATTCCTCTTTAAAACGGTCGGATTGGGATGACTTAGTTTTAGCTATATAAAGCAGGACTGAACCTTAAACGTTAAATGTTTTACTACAAATTTTCGTTACACTCCATTTAAATGTCTACTTAGTAATGCGTTCATTTTGGGACGACACAGTAAATATTATTTTAAATTTAAAATTTACTTCCGCGGTAGTAAATAAGTTCTTGATAACGAAAATTGTCGAATTGTTCCCAAAGGTAAAGTTTCTCTAATCCAACTGACGCACCTAAAGCACTTAAATGGCATTAACTTTGCAACAGCTGTATTCACAACTAACAAATAGTTTTACATCAACGAGCAGTAGCAGTTTTGTAATCAAAGTAATGACAATTAAATGTTCCTTTAAATCTACAGATATTGAGCATGTCAGACTCGTGCCGTGGCAGACAAAAAAATATTATTTAAATCGCTGAGTAACGACGTACTGGGCTGCTCAAAGGCAAGTCTAAGGTGTTTCTCATTATCTGCAAGCCATGTTTTTGTGGATTTGGACGTATGTGAAGATGAACCATCTTGTTAAAAAATTATGTTATCTTCATTGGGATGTAACTCTTGAATCATCATCATCATCATCACGCAGCTATATGTTCATCCAGTGCTGGACATAAGCCTCCCGTAAAGATTTCCATCTTCTTCTATCCCGTGCTGCATTTAACCAGTTGGTTTGGATGCGCTTCAGATCATCTGACCAACAAGTGGGCGGTCTGCTTCTTCTACGGAAAACGTGGTCTCGCAGTCTCCATTAAGTTATTTTTCTAGTCCATCTGCCGTCGCTCAATATGGCTAGGTGACCCGCCCAGTTCCATTTTAAAGTCGATATTCTTGTGATAGCATCTGTTACTCCACTTCTCCTTCTCATCTCTGTGTTTGGAACTCTATCTCTCAGGGATAATCCTAACAATATTCTTCCCATGCTTCTTTGCACTACTCTTATTTTGTTCGCGGTGTTCTTTGTTAGAGGCAGTGTTTCAGCTCCGTAAGTTAGTACTGGTAAAATAAATTGGTCGAAGACTCTGTGGTGTTACATGTTACACAATTAGGTGGGTTTATAACACTAATTTTAAATAAATGTGATGTGTTTCAAGTATTCAAATTTTCGGCTTTTGACTGTACTTATAATCTCCATTTCCTTGTTAAAAATGTCGAATACTCTTTTGTTTGTAACAAGGGATTCTTAGTATACGAAGATACAGCCGCATATCAAATGCGTCTAACACATAGCATCGGAGAATTCGTATTTTAGTTGTTAAGTTCAGAAAGTGGCATTTAAACAATTTCGACATGCAGCCCGAGCCCTCTCTATTCGACAACGTATTTCGAAAGAATGATCCCAACTCTCGTTGATTGTAGTTCCCAAATATGTAGTCTCTACCTTTTCAATAAATGTATTATTTATAATAAGCTGCCTGGGTGGTGGTGGTGGATTTTTGCTTATCAATATGTATTTGGTTTTATTCATATTTATATCTATTTCATATTCCTGACTGTGCATTGAAAGCGGGCTTATCATATTTTGTAGGTCCTTTAGTTTGTCAGCGAATATTACTGTATCATCCGCTAATCGGATGTTGTTGATTCGTTTACCATTTATAGGTATATTCGCTGTTGAATCACACAGCGCATTATTAAATATTTTTTCTGAATATATGTTAATTAAAAGTGGTGACAACACACCCTTGTTACACGTCCCGTTGAATTTTTATTTCATTAGTTATCTTACCTTTGTTTTTAACTTGTGCTGTTTGATTCCAGTAAAGATTTTTTATTATCCGGAGGTTATTGTTGTCAACACCTATTTTCTTCAACCCTTCTATTAACTTGTTAGGTTTAATCTATCAAAAGCTTTCTGATAGTCCACAAAGTATGCATGTATGTCATAGTCCATATCTCTGTATCTCTTAAATAGAACTTGTATGCAAAATAATGCCTCTCTTGTTCCTGTTGCCTTTTGGAATCCAAATTGAGTGTTACCCTTGGACTTTTCACATTTTGAGTATAATTTTATATGTAAAATTTTTAAGAAGGTTTTAAGAAGATGACTCATGAGGCTTATGTTACGATAGTCATTGCATCGTCTTGAAGTGGATATCTTTGGTATAGCAATGAAGGTAGATTTAAGCCATTCTCTGGGAATCTTTCCAGTAATAAATATTTTATTGAATATTTTTGTTAATTTATTAATACTTTTGTGGTCTTAAAGTTTAAAAAGTTTCGCTTGTATTTCATCAGGACCAGGAGTTTTCTCGTCTTTATTTAAAAATATGGAGTTACGAACTGCTTTTGTTGTTATGGAATGTCCTGTGTTGTTTTTAGATATTTCCACTTCTGGCCGTTCATCTTCAAAAAATTCTTTTATGTAATTTTGCCATGTTTGTAGTTCTCCCTTTTATATCTGTGATGGTTTGCCCTTTCTCATCTACTAACTTTTCGTAAGTTCTCGTTTTATATAATTAACTTTTACTCCCTTAAAATATACAGTCAACGATTAATCTCGGTGGTGATGTAATTTTTGGATTAACAACCTTTAAAAATTATTTAATAACCTATTGCCAAGGCACTTACAGTTATTTATTTAAAATATATATTTATGAAAAATATTATAAAAATTAACTTAAAATGTGTGCTTAAGTAGTTTTTTTTTATTCAACCAAAAATATATGATTAAAATTAGTAAAAACCAAATGTTTTTTACTTTAATTTATATAATTCTATGACAGTTTTATGTTTCGACTGCACAATACAAATTAGGAACATATGCATTCCCTGCTATCGCATTTTCCTGTTGATTCTCCCTGAATTTTGCACAAAATGGCACATAATGTTGTGCCTACGTTTAACTCCAAAACTTGAATGGGGTTCAAAATATCGCAAGCTAATCTCTTAGCTCTGATATGATCTGAATCAGAACTTAATGTTTGTCTTGATTGTAATTAAGTTTAGTATGCACAAATCATGCTCGAAAAAGAAAATATGTAAAAATTTGATGATTACAGAGGTACGATGCCATATAATCCTTTTTTAACTTTAAATAGCCTTTTTAATCCTGGTATACAGGGTGTTTCAAAAAAAGGTGACCCCGTCTCTAGTTTAGGTAGAAAACTAAAAAATATTTGGGGTTTGCTTAGTAAAAAATTTTGGTTCTTACATCATAATTTTCAAATCAAAATATTTCGAAAATGGTACACAGTATTGAGTTTTACCAGGAGTACCTTTTTGGTTTAAAATTAAATGAATTTAAAGTTTACTTAAAATTTTAATTAATAAATATAACCTTAAAAAAGTTATGTTCAATACTACTTGGTAGGAACCGTGTAACCAGCGCTCTCTATGAGAGCCCTCCGTATAAAATTTTATTACAATGTTTCCAGTAGTTTCGGCAAAATCGTAATAAATGTGTATACATTTTTTTCTTTAACGCCCTTTATCTTGAATACGGATGGCGTTACGAAAATTTTTTACTAAGTAAACCCCAATTATTTTTTAGTTTTCTACCTATCCTAGACACCTTTTTTTAAAACACCCTGTATTTTAAAGCAAAAAATAAAATTTAATAAATATGAGATTTGGGGTAAAATAAAATAAATTACCTTTCTCGTTTTGAACATCCTTTATCGGTGTTCCAAATACCCCGACAATCACGCAGACAACTAAAAACAAAACACTAAAGTACTTCATAGTTTTATAGATGTTAAAATTGAAGAGTTTTACAAAATACCTAATAATTTTTATTTGCAAGTTTTTTTTTTTATATGGTCCATATAACAATGGTTGCGTGTTTAAAGATATTTGGTTAAAAATTAAACGCAATATTATTTCGTTATATTATAATTGAATAAAAAAAGTATATCCGAAATCCATTACAATCCAAATAGCTTAAATTTAAATTAATTATTGAAATAAATTAGTCTATTTTATGTTATATTAAATATATTAATTATTACACTTTATTTGTTCATTTATTCGACAATTAATTTTATTATTTATGAGCTTTCGCTGTCAACGGCAGATATTTTTAAATCGGTTAGTATTAGAGCAGCCCCAGTAATTTTTACTGATCATATTTTTAAGTAGTTTAACAATAAAATCCAACATGTTTTTAGCAAAAATCGTATATTTACTTTGGTTTGAGTGTCAGTTGTATGTTTCCGTACTAATTAACAATTATTATTTAATTTTTATTAGAAAGTACCAATATTTGTTGCAACAATATACAGATAAAAAACAAACAAAATTAATCATTTAAAAATTCTTGTAATAATAATTAAATATTTATTATTGTGATATATAGTAATGTACATTATAATTACTTACAAACAAACTCTATAAATTTTTCGTCAGAGGGCGCCAGAGCGAATACTGATGTTAAGTTAAAAATTAAAGTTTACTGGTAAATACGGATAAAGTATTATGTAGTCATCATAATTACAATTAATAAAAATATGTCAAATGTTAATTCTTTATATTTGACTTCTACTTCTTCTTCTTAAAGTGCCATGCAGTCGTTACTACGTAGGCATCCTCTATATTCTTTATATATCTGTTAGTTGCAGCGTCTCTAAGTCATCTAAAGTCTTTAATTCCCTTCCAATGTCGGATGTTGCGCAATACCTCTTTTTACTTCAATTTTCGCTTCTAATATTAGCAGTGGAAACTCATACATGTCGTATCTCATTATGTTTTCAAAATATGCGATTTTTATCCTTTTTTATAGTCTCGAGCAGTTCTCTGTCTTCTAGTTTTGCTCTTTCAATGACTTCTTTGTTACTGACTCTCTTAATCCATGATATTTTAAGCATTCGACGAACGGTCCACATTTCAAATGCTTTAAGCTTGTTTTTTGACGAAGCTTTAAGAGTCCACGCTTCCATGCCATATAGAAGGACAGGCTACACATAACATTTGGCCATCTTAAATCTTAATTTAATGTCTAGTCGGTCCATCCATCCATCCATGGCTCTACAACCCGGGGTGGGTCTTGGCCGCCTCAACAATTCTCCTCCATTCATGTCGATCCTGAGTACTTTCTTCCCAGTTAAGGACTCATAAAGTTTGCAGGTCCTTGCGTATATTATCACGACATCGAAGTTTTGGGCGCCCAAGTGGTCTTTTGTTGTTAGGGGCTTCTTCCCAGACCATTTTAATTAGCCTTGAGTCATTACTCCTCTGGACATGTCCCAGCCATCTTAATCTGTTGGATTTAATTTCTTGTATTATACTTGGGCTATTATATAGTTCATATACCTCATTGTTTGTGCGCATCCTTTACCGCAATGTTTGTTGATCCCAGACTCCTCTGTATATTTTCCTAAGGATCTTTTTTTCGAAACGATTGAGTAGTAGCGTGTCTTGTACCGTCATGGTCCATGTTTCGCTGCCGTATGTTACAACTGGTCTTATAATAGTTTTATATATGTTTATTTTTGTTTGCCTTGTCAGAGTCCTTGATCTTAATAATTGTTGGGTTGCATAATAGCATTTATTCCCTTGAAGTATACGCTGTTTTATTTCTACTTTAACGTTATTATCTGATGTTATTAATGCTCCTAGATATTGAAAAGTCTGTACATGTTCGAAGTTGTATTCGTCCATAGTAACATTTTGACGTATTCGATCTCGTCCTACGTTTCGTGTCATATGCATATACTTAGTTTTCTCCTCATTGACTTTCAGTCCCATTTTCTTTGCCTCCTTTTCTAGTTTTATAAAGGCTTCCTTCACGCTAACTGTACTTCTTCCTACAACATCTAGATCATCTGCATAAGCTAGAATCAGGCAGGGTCCATTATGGCCGAAAATGTTCATAGTTAGTTGGGTTCGTCTTACTACCTTCTCCAAGGCTATGTTAAATAGAGCCGGCGACAGTGCATCCCTTTGTTTAAGTCCAGTTGTTATTTCAAAGATTTCGCTGTAGTGCCCTTCTATTTTAATTAAACTGTATGATCCTTCAACACATACTTTTATCATTCTTATAAGCCGGGTATTCCAAGTTCTTCTAGTGCTGTCCATAAGCTTGCTCTGATGATGCTATCATACGCTTGTTTAAAGTCTACGAATAAATTGTGTAGGTCTCTATTAAATTCCCAGCATTTTGCTAACAGTTGTCTTAACGTAAAAATTTGGTCTGTTGTTGATCGTTTCCTTCTGAATCCACTTTGGTATTCTCCAACTATTTCTTTTGAGTACGGTGTTATTCGGTTTTTAATTATGTTAGACAACACTTTATATGATGTGTTAAGGAGTGTGATACCTCGGTAGTTGTTGCATGCCAATCTATTTCCCTTCTTATGTATTGGTATAATAACTCCTTCCTTCCATTCGTCTGGCATCGATTCCTGTTGCCATATTTTTTGTATTAGCTGATGTATAGTTTCCACTAGTCTATGTCCACCTTCCTTTAGGCATTCCGCGGGAATGTCATCTCTTCCTGCTGCTTTATTATTTTTTAGTTGTTTTATTGCTCGAGTTGTTTCTTCAATGGATGGTGGATCAACCCAGACTTCAGCCATCTGTCGCTTATCCTCTTCTTGGTATGTCGGGTCTTCTATATTAAGTAATTTGTTAAATTATTCTCTCCAGGTGTCGAGGATCTCTTGTTTACTAGTCATAAGTTCACCTTCATTATTCATAAGCATTGTAGTGGTTCTTGGGCGAAATCCTTTTTTATGCGTGTTAACTTGTTTATAGAATTTTCTTACGTTCCCATGTGCTCTGTTTGTTTCCAATTCCTGTAGTTGTTCATTTTGCCATTCTCTTTTCTTTTTTCTCGTAAGTTTTCGCATTTTGTTTCTTAGGTTATGGAACTTATTCCTGTTTTCCTCTGATGGGTTTTGTAACATCTTAGTTCTTTCTTCATACTTCTCTCCGTTAAGATCTTGACATTCTGTATCGAACCATAGCTTCTTTTTTGTATTTTGTTTTTCTCCAAGGACTTCTTTGCTGGCCTCTCGGATTGTCTAGTCGGTGGTCAACTAAAAATTACGTAGACTTATAAATGCGGCTCTCGCTTATTCTAACGTCACCTAATCTCCACCTCCGGGTCCAACTTATCATTCAAGTAATAGCCTAGGTATTTAAATTTCCGTACTTGTTCTAATTGGTTAATACCATTGATGGTAAATCTGAAATTTGGCAGGACGTTTTTTGAAATTGTCATAAACTTGGTCTTAGAGGCATTTATTTTTAGACCCAACACATTGCTTGCATCATTAATGGCATTCAATAGCAACTGTAAATCAACTGCTGTGTCAGCTAAGATTACAGTATCATCAGCGTATTTGATATTGTTGATAGGGATGCCGTTAACTTTAATTCCTAAGATGCTTGTTGCAAGTTCTTCCTAAAGCGCTTTATCCACGTACTGATTGAACAGCATTGGTAATAAAATACATCCTTGTCTTACTTTTTTTTAATCGGGAATTTTTCTGTTTCACTTCCACACGGGAGATGTACTTCGGCGGTCCAGTGGAGGTTGCGAATTATTCTTACATCTTTGTCGTCCAGGCCTAAGTCCTCTAAATTTCGCAATAATAAATCGTGCATAACATTATGAAATGCTTTCTTGTAGTCAATAAAGCATATAAATACGTCTTTGCGTTGATCAAGGCAGTTCTGGATTGGCATTTGCAGGCTGAAAATAGCCTCTCTGGTACCAAATCCACTTTTAAAACCGTTTTTACCTACGCGGTTGGCGGTTAACGGCAAATTTTTGTATAGTTTTAATTTTATAAGGTTAACTACTGATTTAGAAACACCTGTAGCTGCTTCTATCTGTCTTTGTGAGAACGTGAAATGCAGAAGTAACGCCTCTATTCTGTTATGATTCCCTGGGGATATATCGCAGGATTTGCCCATATTAAAAAAAAAATCTGAGGTTGTCATGAGTAAAAGTCCTAACAAAACTGATAATTATCCATTAAAATTAGTAATACCTATTAATCATTCAATAATATCTACATTTTATTAAATCACAAAAAACTTGCAAAACAGCTCAAAAAAAGTAAGAAATCAATTTAGTAAAATAAATGTTATTGTCAACTTTACCTCAAACCTGACATAACATTACTTCTATAGCCGTATGACCTACTGGCAGTGTTGCCATTTCTTAAAAGCCATTGCAGATGATACCAACCAAAAAATTACGAAATATAAATCACTTAAGACCGATTCATCTTTTCACAAAATTAATTTAATTCTAAATATTACAAAAACACTGTAGTGTCCCTAATAATTTGGCCACCCACTGTAATTATCCGTTTCCAGACTTTTGGTCTACTCTATATATATATATATATATTATATATATATATATATATATATATATATATATATATATATATATATATATATATAGATTATTGCAATTTGTATGGTTTAATATGTTGTTGCGTTATTTTGTCCATAAATTTGAAACAATAACAAACAATTTTATTTGTGCTAAAGTAAAAACATATGAAAATACAGTTACTTAAAATGTGGGTTAAAAATACAATATACCGAACTAACTTAATATTTTTCCTCGAATATTTTTATGTCCATATATTAACTCTAGTTATTGCACTGAATTGTTTAATAAAATTAAAAAAATATTTATGCAATAAATAAATATAAGAAAAAAAACTTTATTTTGCTGTTATGCTATGACATGTTCGGGAAAACACCTGTTAGTTATGAAAATATTCATCGGAATTACCAACATTTTAGCTATAATTTCATTTATTTTAATATATTTTGTTAATGTAGCTAATCCGATTACCTAACCAATAAAATTTTACAATTCGTTTTAATGTTATACACCGTATGCAAAAAAAAAGTGATTGAAATGTGTAAAATTCAAAATACAAAACAAGACTAGATAGTGTTCAGAAAAGTTAAAGACAACCAATTTCATTCAATCCATAGATGCACTAACCTGGCGATCCGTGAAGCAATAACATTGCATCAAACGCCTTTTTCTGTCTCGGACCCGTTGCATGCTGTAGAGCGCTTCTTTTCGTCCCGATCCTGATCCGTATCACCTCGAATGCGCAAGCTATGAAAAAGTAGTGGGGGGCTGCACCCGGGCGCAGCCGTTGCTCCTTACAGTATAATTCGCGCTTTTCGACACTCAACTTGCGGAAAATCGTCGGAAAATCGCCGGAAAAGCCGACGAAAATCACCGCGTGTACTGGTATAACCTAAAATAAATGTAAAGGTTTTTTTTATAAAATGAAAGGACATACCCGTTAATTTTTTTTACTAATCAGGATTTGTTACCGTGACTTAGTGAATCAGTGTGTGATGCTTTTCATTATTAATGTGTTGTTTTTTATGGATATGTGCACCAAGTTCAGGAGATACGTCCTAGATTTTAACGAATGTAATTATTACTACTTGTTTTAGTTTCAATATGCATGACTATATACATGTAAAATAGGTAAAAAAAGTACTCAACTTTTTTTTATGCAACAATTTTTACCCTGTACTTATTTTGCAATAAACAAAATATTATATTTTTAATCCTATTCTATGCTTTACCCAACATAGTTTAATAAATAACACAAAGGTTAGCAAATAAAGTATCAAGAAAATAAAACATAATAAAAATTCATTAAATTATATTTTTTTGATAAATTGGGCCAATCTTTATCTAATCGTTTAAAAATGACGCTTATAAAATACATTTTTTGCGCTAATATGGGAAATTTTAGATTGGTGGAGATTTTAAATAGTAAATAGCAAATAATAATTATATTTGAGAGCGTATTCTAGCTTCTTAAACTATGATAATAATTAAAATATGGGAACTAATTAAAAATTATTTTAAAAAAACGTATGTAGCGTAAGCAGAAATTAAATTATTATTTTAAAAACAATTTTCACTTAAAAACCAACACGTTCTAAGCTACAAAGTTGAAGCTTGACAGTGACAGTTTGTTGTTTTGCAACTTTTGAAAGTGCATTTATTCAACGATTACTTATTTATTAAATTGAAAATACAATAAATTTATTATTTCAGAATCGAAAACTTAATTCTTTATTAAATAACAAATTTATAGAACATAAATTACCAAATTTGAGATCCTTTACAAACTTAAAATTTTAAATTGTACTCCAACAATTTTTAGCATTACATTCATTTGGACATTAAAGACTTTTTAAAAAGATATACAAGAAAAATCAACATTGTAAGGCGCTATCAAAAGGATCACCAAGGATAAAAGGTGGATAAAACTAACATTAAAGTGGAGATTAACAAAGTCATTAAAATTAAAGTCCACCGAAAAACTGATGTCACAAAAATGGATGCTAAGGACGCAAAACTATAAATAAATGGACAGAATTAAGAATGATCAAGACGTCTCTTAGATAAAATAATAAAAGGACACTTTCCAAAATATAAAAAACAAAAAAAAGGGCTAGAGATTTTGGAATGTATATTAATTTAGTGTTTAAATCCTGGTAAAATAAATATTTAAAGATAGTAGTATATTGTTCTACGAGTGACAAAAGTAACATATTTTAAAATTTACCAGCCTCGGCTGGTAATGTTCAAGAGCTTCAAAAAATGTTTTATTTTAAAATAAAATAAAATAAAATAAAAACTGTCTTTTATTTTTGAAATGAAAATAGTTGTATTATTAGCAATGGTTTCAATAATATCATCATCAATATAGCATCTTAACAGCTTGACGAGCTCCTCCTTTTGTATCTGGTATATATGAAATTATGTTACAACTTCTTGTTCAAATATTTTTTGGTGACACATGTTTTCTTTATGATATTACGTCTTTTGCGTTATAAAACATTTGTCCCTGTTTTGCAGACACCTTAAAGTATTGCTAATTAGCAAGTATAAAGTTCTGGTTCACTACTTCCTTTATTTCTTCCTAAGTGTCTGAATTGAGGTCGCTTTCTTCTCAATTTTATTTCAAACTACTAAGGAAATTACGTAAACAGTTGGGTCGGGTCTGACAGGACTTAATTGATTATAGTTTAACGAATTTTCTCGCACTGAAACGTATAAATGTGCCCAGAAACTCGTGGCCGTCCTACCGAAAGGTATTAGCCATGGCGGTACGCTATGCCTTAGTGTCATAGCAAAAACAAAAAGTTGTTTGTCTCACAGACCCAACCTGATTACTAAAGGGTTAAGTACATTTTTAAGTTAATAAAAATTTTTAATAAAATTTTGTGAATATTAAAATATTTTATATATTTTACAATTCTATCGAGGTTTTGAAATCGCAGACATGTAACTTTACACCAATGCCAAATTATTGCCTCTTAAATCAATTAATAATCTAATTTTATAAAAGAACCTGTTGATTTTACTAATAAAATCATTAAAATATTTGGCATGTCATCTTTGGATATAGATATTTGCTAATTGTTTTGGATGAGGAATTAACTGAGCTAATAGTTGATCGTTTGGTTGTATTTTTAGTAGCACGCTACCTTGTGTCGAATAAGCAAATAAATCATAAACTCCTATATTGGTCACATACATTTGGAGCTAAACTTAAATATAAGTTAAATGAGTTGGATTAAATGTAACCCATTTTAATGGTATGGTACGTTCGGCTTTGCAATTTGGTTGTTCCAAACAGGTATTTTTATTTTAATTCTTATACCATAACTTTTACATCACATACATTTGACGCACTGGTTAAGTCACGCCTTTTTTTCGTAGGGGTAGGCAGAGACCACTTTCACTACGGTTCTTACACACATCTTTTGCCTCCTCTACTTTCATCAGTGCTCTCATGCATGCTCGTCGGTTGTTGGTACTCTTGACCTGGCCTTTCTTCAAAACAATGTTAATTTAATCGAGATATGATCGCCGAGGTCGACCTCTACCGACTTGTCCATTCACACTCGCATTATAAATTTGTTTCGTCAATCTTCCTTCATTCATCCTTTCTACGTGTCAAAACCATCTAAGCATTCCTTTATTTATCTTTGTAACCACATCTTCTTTTACACCACAGCGTTCTCTTATCTCACTACTTTTTACTTTATCCAAATGAGTCGCTCCGGCTATACTTCTTAGACTACTCATCTCCGCAGCATTAATCCTATTTTTGTGCTTCTTCTGCTAAACCCAACAGACGTGCCTTTTTCGACAATTTCTGGCTGTTTATAAAGCTATACAGTGCTCCATTCATTTGTTTTCCTTTCAACATCCTTCGCTCAATGTCACTGTCATACTTTTTATCTCTTGTAAACTTTGAACCTTAGTATGCAAATTTATTTTCTCGTTCCACTCTTTCTCCTTTAATCGAAACTTCATAGATTGTCATGCTTTCTTCTCTTTTACTTATTTGTGGCACATATTTACAGCTTATAATACTTTCAAAATTATTTGTCTGATAACTGGTTGACATCCGTATTTTATTATTTTTCACTATTTTTATAAATATTGTATGTTGTTTTTAATGATTGTTTGATTAAACTATCTTTGGCAAAAGAACACTAGAAAGCGCTTACTTTGGCAATAGTGCTTCCTCTATAATTCGCGCACGGTCCCTCTGTAAATATAATTTACAGTACTTTGTAATATCACTACATTATAAAAAAATAACATTCAAAATATTCCCAATAGAGACAAAAAATGTGATATGATTTTTATTGATTGTAAATGATTGTTATATTTTAATAAATATTAATATTGTTTTTTTTTTAAAAACAAAATAGGTTTAGTTAAAAATATTTTTTTTTAGAGTATTATATTGTCATGATAATAAACTCCACTTAACATACCTAATAATGTTATATTTAATTAAGATAAAAACCCCACATCAACTGTAAAATATTTTAAACAATAAGGTACTTTTAAAAAGTTTTTTACACTATATATACTATATTTACAGTTATCTTGTAATAAAGACTTTCAATTTTCTTTCAATAAATAATTTTGTCTTTCTAAAGTAAATAAATGACAGTCAATTAAAATATATTCCACAGTTAGTTTGACACATAAAAAAAATAAGTACGAAGTAACCTGCTAATAAATATTTATGTGTAGCTAATGTATGACCCATTCTCAATCTGGATACTATCATCTGATATCTGGAATCACAGTTTTTCACGGTAGCACTAAACTTTTTACTCTCGATAATTTAGAGGTCGAACGGTTTTATTCAGGCTGCCACGCACTTTGCACAACACTCATTAATTGTGGATTAAAGTCCAGATGAATTGATTCCTGGATTAAAATAAGTCTCTTGTAGACACAAAATTAAAGATTTATGTTTTGCTATAATAATATTTAACATTTCTAAACGGGTATAATACCCGTCTAGATTCCATTGAATTATTGAAGTGAATGAAACAACAACAAAAAATGTTAAGCTGTCTGTAGTTGAATGATTAGTGTCAGATGAGTCAAAAGTAAAGTAAGTTTGAAATTGTTTTTGTATTTTCTTCCGTAATTTTGTAATTTTAATCTTCAGTTTTTTATCCCCACTGTATGGATGCACCCTAAGTAGCATGTCGATAACACCTTTTTTATCTTCCGATAATGTTTTTACTATACCAAGTGGATCCGTAGAACCTTGACAATTTTCTATTAGTAATTTCTTTAAAATTTAGCAAAAACGAAAAAGAAGAATCTTTCAGAAAAGTTAGTATTGATTGCATAACTTTATCTATAACGTCATGTTCTTTTGGAGATTGTTTGGTAATGTTTGATTTTTTTATGGTTTTGCTACAGGCGTTGCAAACTGATTTTGATTGGGGTTTTCTGGAGGTGGAGGGCTGATGATTTCCGAGATATTTCGTTTGGATGGATGTATTATGGCTGATGATTCTAATGTTGTTGTTGTTGTCCATTTTTTCCTCAGAGGCTTGCGTTACGGTATTTTTCAAAACAGGATTGGGGGTTGTTACTTGATATAAGCTAGTCTGAACCAAAAGGAAAGCAATGTTTATTCTGATAGAGAATAAATATTAAAATAACAATAATGTCATCGTGGTTGTCATCTCAACACTTCTCCTCAACCATGTGACTTCAGACCTAGCTGGAGTCGAAATTTCTCAAATTTGGAGTTTCCTAAAGCCTTTGTGAGAATATCGGCTGTTTGGTTCTCGGTTTTGATGTAATCCAAAATGGTAGCGAATATCGATGTGTTTCGTCTTCGGATTGAATCCGCTGTTACTTGCGATAGAAATTGCACTCTGGTTATCACAGTGCATCATCAATTGAGAGTCAAGTCCCAATTCTTTAGTTAAACCTCGCCACCAAATAGCCTCTTGCATAGCCGGTGACAGTAATTTAATCTTCGCTCGTGCTTTTCTGTCTTTCGCTTCATCAACTCGAGATGCTACTTTTCCATTACTATCAACGTCACAACGCCAGTCCATAGATCCTCCAGCTCCAAAACAGCTGGTTGTCATCTCAACATTACTGTTTGTTTTTTTTTAATTTTTTTGTAGATATTGAACCCTCTTCCAAAGAATGTTGAGAAGAATTTGGTAAAATGGGATTTGATTCATTTTTAGCAGAGGATCTTTGGTGTTGACTTATTTCTGCTGAAAAATGAAAAATCTAAAACATTGGGATTTGACTGAATATTAAAAGAGTAAATTGTTAAAGGAGAGCTTGGCGTAGGCATGGATAAATTTTGTAATTAAGATTATTGAAAAGGGGCCTGTAGGTTGTGGTTGACTGGAAGATTTTGGATGGGATTTGAAAAATTTAGAATTGTGTGACCTGACTGTTTGCAGGAAAAATATATATGGTTATCTAAGGATAAATAAATGCGGTAAGATGTCTGATCATAATCTATGACAATCGAATGTGGGATCAATACATTTTAGGATGGCAAAATATACGCACGTCATCAAAAACTGTGGACATGCTTGCATTCGGGATTTGCCGTACCTATTCTAAGAAAATTCTCAGACGTTAATATCAATATCTTTCAAGGCGTCTTCAATATTTGAATGAGGAATAGAGTGGCATACATTTGAGATTATTAATCTTTTATTTGAGTTTATAAGCCTTCGAGCTTGGATGCTTTGGTTATTAACGACTATTATTGCCTGATTCAAATTTAGAAATTCCTCTACTTTAGCTTCACTTGAAAGGTTAATGCAGATTCGGGTATTTGAAATGTGAAATGAAAAACAAATATGTTAAGGTTGAATTTTGTTACCTACCACATATAAATATTCTTCTAATTTAGTATTGTCTATTGCTGTAAATACTATAGCTTGTTTCTTTGACGGAAAATACATTCTATTTCTTGTAATTGTTAAGTAGGTTTTATTTTTATTTATTTATTAATTATTTTATTTTCTTTATACAGTTGTACTCTAATATATCTTTATTAAAATATTAAAACGTTATATCTTTATTCACAAGAAATTTACTTATCTTCTTACAAACTTCAAAGAAGAAATAAGGAACGCTATCAAAAATTAACTTCTTCTCTCCAGGAAGGACCAACGACGAAAAAGAAAAAGTACCTGTCCTTTTACCCCTTCTCATCAAAATTCTATTTATCGACAGACCTGGACTAGTAGGTTTACGGTTGTTGCCAGATCTAATTAAATTATATAATATTCCTGACAACTTTTTTAATATAATTTACCTGGCGTATACCTTGTCATAATGCTGAATTACTTTATCTATGCAAAAAAATATAAAACGATTTAATTAGTTATATGAAGATAAGCCAAAAAAATCTTAGTTCTGAAATGACAACCATGTAGTATCTACAATTCCCTTTTTTCATAAAACATATTTAGCTATCATTATTTAACTAATCGACCAATTAATGAGCTTTAGTTAAAATTATAAAAACAAAATATACGAGGAAAATAAAAAGTTACATCAAAAAGGAACGAAACTCACAAGTGTGAGATATTTCGTTACAACTTTTACTAATTATATACTTATTTCCTAACGAAAATTAAGTAAGGATGCGCTTAAAGTTTTCCGTATTAAAAAGTACTTTTAATTTGTCATATTTAAATACCTTATACGTACATCGTTAAAATATGTTAACTCTATTTGTTACAAAGCATTTCCTTGTTTGATAATTTAGGAAACATTCTTATCCGCGGTTCGTGAAACAAAATATTTCAAATAGTTAAAACTTCTTCGCTATAAAATACAAAGTGTTTTATGGTAATACCTTGCAGCATTAAAAACCCATTATTTTTATACCAAAAGTCTTTCACTATTAAGATCCATTTTTGCCTTATTAAGCAGAAAAAAATGATATATTAAAAATTACAACCACATTGTATGCGGACATTTTAAAAATATGCCTGTAACTTGATTACTTTTTTATTATCGTTATCAAAAAACAACCTAATTGCAATGACCGCCTTATATTATATTTAACCTTTTGCATTATCTGGTCATGCTCGGAATTAAGTGATTGATGTTCGTTAGGGCAATCTAAGTACTTATTAAGGTTCTTCTATTGTCTCTTGGCTTTTTTGCGAATAATTATTCTTTAAAGCATGCTTCATGTGTGCTTAGCAGCATTTGGTCAGAAAAATGCACAGATTTGGTACAAATAGCTGTTGTACATGAAATATTAACTGGCTCCTGTATCTGATCTACGATTATGATACACCAGTCAAAATTTTTTTTTAACAAAATATGGTTTTTTACTCGAAAACTGGTTTCTTCCTAGATCATATTGGTCCAAATCAAGAAAAGTTCAATTCCCAAATACACTCATGAACAAGATTAACGCAACATATTAAGATTTAAGATTGAGTTGGATAAAATATATTCTATTACTTCAAAATTAAATAAAATTTAACTTTTTTTTATAATAATAATTTTTTTTTTTGTCAAATATTCATTTTATTGAACATTTTATTATATTACAATATGGTCAAAATAGACTAATGAGTAATTCTTTTCTAACCTAAATTAATAATTTTAAGTCTTAAACCAAGGTATACTCTTTAGTGTTCCTTAGGTTCTGGCAGATGGGATTACACTTAATTTAATAGGTAAAAATGCACTTTGCTCTGCTTTTAACACTTTCACTTCACTAACTCAAATGGTTTGGTCGTTTTAAGTCTTCTTTCTATTCCTGTGTTGTCTAGCAGCTAGATTGCTTCGACGTTCACAGGTTGATTAAGCATTTCTTTGTGTCTTTTGGCTAAATTGATAATAGTTTGTTCAATAGTTTCCATCTTCAGGTCTCTGTGAACATCACTATTACGAATATACCAAGTGGCATCAGCAATGTTTCTTAATACTTTATTTTAGAATCGTTGTAATATATTAAGATTTAAGCTTTAATATTTGCTTGTATAGCAAAAGCTTATTATGTAAGGACAAAGTGGAGTTTCTCCCTATTAGCCAATACATTTTTCTATATCTTGTACCACGTTCTTCTCTTTTTTTTAACATGAGCTTTCCAGCGAAGCTTTGCATCGAGCGTTATACCTAGGTATTTTGCTGTGTTTGAAAATGGTGCTATGGTATTATTAATATTTACTGGTATATGTTGGCATACTTTATTGGTGAAGTTGACATGTGTAGATCTCGCTTCATTTAATCTGATTTTCCATTTTTTAGTCCAGGTATTTATTCTGTTGACAGCTTTCTGTAGTTTTTCAGTTGCTTCTTTACTATTTTTACCTACTGCTAATATAGCTGATAAGAATAAATAAAAAAAATATTTTTAAGACTTAATAACAAATTGTAATATCGGAAAAAATTATGGTGTAAATAAGACACTAGTAGGGAAATAATTATTGGTGTAGTAGCGTGTAATGCCTACTTCGGATCACAGAATTTAAGCGTCTAGGCATGCTTCTAACTACATTTTAAATAAAATTTAAAAAAATTTGTTCCCATGCTGTAATAACTGCATTTTTAAGTTCCCTTAGGTTTTTCAGTGCGGGTATTTAACGAATTTAGATCCAGGATATTTAATGGCCACTGTATAACTGGTTTATTAACTTAATTCAGATAATCAAGTATCTGCCTAGCAATAGAGGTTTAAACGTTGTCATGTTTCTTTTTCTTCTTCTTTCTTTTTGATTTTAGGCGAATCGCCTGTTTATTATTCGTCAAATTGTCCATTGCTCTGCATTCAGGATGTCGTTCCATCTTTCGTTTCTTTTCGAGGACGCCTACGCTCCTGCGCTACGTGCTGATTTATCACGAGCAATTTTTACTATTCTTCTGTCGCGTCCATCCTATTGATGTGTTTATTCCACTCTTTTTTTTTGTTTAATACCCAGCCATTGATGTCTTTTAATCCACATGTATTTTTTATACTTTAACTTCTTTTCCTATTAAAAAGTGTTTTACCGGTTATTCTGCCGAGTGCTTTCATTTCGGTTGTTTCTAATAGTCGTTTAGATTTCGATGTTGTCACGCATAAACAAAAAATTGGGTTCAAAAAAGGGCCAAAATGCAAACATGTTCTTTACTAATATTCTCAGTATAGTAAATAGCAATTTTGGATCTCTTATTGGGTGAAACTAATTGTGTGCAAGCGTCAGAGCGTATATTACCCCAAAACATAACAGAGCCGCCGCCAAATAGAATCCTGTGACATATGAAAAGACTACCGGATAATCGCACTGTTAAGCTTGTATGCGAGGGTAAAAGACCCCTAGGCCGCCCTTGACTACGATGGAGAGGCAATATTACCAAAGACCTAAGGACAATGGGCATTCAAAATCCATTCGATGCCATGAGCGACAGACAACAGTGGAGGACTATTGTAAAGTCGGCAAAAACGCACCCTGGGTTGTAAGCCACGGAGTAAGTAAGTTAGTTGGAGAAGAGTTGTAAATATTTTTTCTGCTCATGGGAAAATTATACTTTACTACGATAACAGTGGACTGGTTTTAATCATAGGTCCCTGGTTTTTAAAGTTTTATTTGACACTGTATATTTCTTTCTTTAAAATACACTATGCACGTGAAGCTACCGCTAATAATTTGCTTTTTAACGTAAATTCAACCTTCTTAACTGAATGAAAGAATAACAAACGCCGAAATAATTCGAACGTCGTGGAATACCGAATAAGCTCTATCTCTATTGAGGCTTTTATTTTTCAGTTCATAATCACACTATGGCAAACTGTTTGACTTATGAATGAATGGTGCAACATTGTTTACTGCGGATTCACACTTGGTTCGAACATTTTCGTAAAGTATAATAACATCAACGCAGTTCAGCAAAAAGTTACACGATATTAAATCCAGACTGATTTTTTCCATATAAACTGGACTAAGAACAATTGTCCTTTTTTGTATGGTACATCTGGTAAATTATCTTACATTTTGAGTTATTCTTAACAAATTTAGTAAATTTTTCATTCGAATACTATAAAGATCATTGTTATTGCAGCTGATATTGAAATCTCCAGCTATAATAAATTTCAAATTGGTGCCAAACACATCACTACAGATATCTTTAAAATCATCAATAAATACAGAATGACCTGCATATTCAAAAATAATTACATTAACACTTTTTATAGTAACTTCGCTCTTTGCAAATTTGTTTTTAAAAGTCCAGTAACTAATCGAGTTAGTAGACAATGTCAAACGTTAAAATTTATTTTGATTTAGGTGATCGTGTTTGTCTTTCTGAGTTAATGTTTCCCAGATTGATACACTTTCTTTCCTCTCCTTTCTTGGTTGCTTGGTCGGTTGCTACAAAAAAAGATCGTTTTGATCTTGAGTAAAAAAAATATCGACTAACTTGGTTGGCCATTTTAGGGATAATGTAAATAACAGGAAAACCGATCGTTTTATCGGTTGGTAGAAAGGAATTTTTCGACCGTCTCTAAAAACGTTATGACAAATACAAGTGGTCGATCACTTAGCCAGCCGACCGGCTGTTTTGCGCGAGGGGAAAGGAGAGAGCTTTCAGAATTACCCTGTGGAAATATAACGGTTTTAAATACTTTAGTGCTCAATGACGGCGCACCTCTTCAAAGTTAAGCTGGCGGCTGAGAAAAACTACCGACTATACGGCGAAGAGAAAGAGAGCAGCATACACATTCTGTGTTGCTGCCCGATGCTAGTGGTGTATAGATATCAAACCTGTAGCCGCATGTTAATGGATTTAAGTGATCTTAATGAGACAGGGTCCGATTCCCTAATGACACAGCGGTAGCCACAAAGGATCAAAGATCAAGGTAACATAGGTGCCCATACCAATGGCCCAAATGCAAAAATGTAATGTAATGTGAAGAAAAATTAATGGAGTGGTGTAGCAAATAGTTTATCCTTAAAAACATTTTAAGTTAGGAACCAAAATATTTCACAACTGATTTGGTACCTTCTTATGTAGTACAAATCAGAAAACAGTCTTACCTATGATAACTCCGTACTTATTTTAACAAACAAAAATTGTTTTAAATTTTTTTAAACCAAAGTTTATCGTATTCAGTAAAAATAAATAATCAACAAAATGTATAAAACATAATACGTTTGTAAAGGACCAAATAATAATGGTTTTTAAGCGGAAGAAATATTTTAAATCGGAATAGCTGACTTTTTATTTAGTCATCACAGTTGATTTTTTTTAAACATTTAATCAATTGCAAAATAACAATGGACATTCTTTAAAAAGACCGCTTTTCTAAAAGAAAATAGGTTTAAATAAATGAACAAATTTATCATGAAAAGAATCAATTAGTGAGAGCTTGGTAAATTCTATTTTACTGTTTATGAGAAAATGCGGGAGAGTGCAGGAGATTTTGGTAAAAATGTAAAATAGATTTTACACACAAGAATTATTTTTTACTCTTTAAAGATTATTTTAAATTAAGTACACCGAATGTTTTGTTACATTTAAATTTTTGTTGGGTTTTTAATCGACGATTATTTTTGATTTAAAATTGGGAAAAAAATAAAATTCTTATTTAAGGGGCCGATTAACAAGTATAAATTTTTATATACGATTATACGCCATGTTTTTAAATGTATTTTCTTATTTTAGGTTATACTTATACCTAACGGGTCTAAATATTCTGTATTTTTGTTTTATTTTTCTTATCGTCTAGTTAAATAAATGAATGAATAGGAGTTGTGAAAGAGGTCTAATTTTTTACCTAGGCACTGCAGCTGCTTAGTTTAATCCCATTTTTTCAATTCTTCTGTTAAGAAGTAGAAGCTCATGTACTGCTATTGCACTTCCTTGGTCTAGTATACACCCCAGGTAGTGCCTCCACTGGGCGGTGGCTTCGCATTCGAGGATAATATGAGTACAACTGGCTGTGCCCACTTCAGCTGATGCTGAGAGTGGACCCAGCCATTGATCGCTACTTTAACGCTGGCCTTGGGTATCCCTATTATTGGTTCTGGCCCAGAAAATAATGTTTCAGAGCCCCGCCTAGCTAGTTTGTCCGCTTTTTCGTTACCAGAAATACCTTTATGCCCTGGCACCCACAAAAAAGTGACTTTATTATGGTTAGCCAAGGTTCGTAGGTTTCCGGCACATTCCCAAACAATTTTGAGTATATTTTTCGTAATGCCAAAGCTTTAAGTGTCACTAGACTATCTGAACTAATGGGAATTATCGTCTACTTACTTTAAACTAAGTTTAGGCCCAAATCCCTATCGTGTGGGCCGCGGACGGCCCGCACTGCGACTATTAGAAGGGGAAGGGATTATAGAAAGTAAATAATTGTGGACACGCTTTTTAAAAAGTTGCAGGTCATAGTTCTCTGGAAAAACTGATTTTGGAAGCTTATTCCATTCCGAAGCAGCCCTGTAAAAGAAAGATTCTTGATGAAGATTGATCCTTGTAGTGTCAATCTTGAGAGAAAATGGGTGAGACTGATCAGCGTGCCGAGTTCTTCGGCCGAATGTGGCCAATGGTGGTACAAGAGCTTTTATTTCTCTGGAGCATCTGCCATGGAAATATCTGTAAAGCAATGACTGGTCTGCAACTCTTCATCTATGTTCTAGAGGGTGAAGGGTATCTGTGAGAGTTGAGCTGTTTATCAAACGAATGGCTCTTTTCTGAATGGAATCTAGAAGACGAAGAGAATGCTTTGGTGCTGAACCCCAAATGTGCGAGCAATACTCCAGTAGAGGTCGGATTTAAGCCTTGTACGTCGTCAACAGTTGATCAGGAGAAAAAAACTTTCTAGCTTTCCACAGAAAACCTAGCCTCTGGCTTGCCGACTTTGCGATGTTAGCAACATAGTCATGCCAAGACATATTATTGGACACCGTGACTCCCAAAATCGAGGTGAAGGGACTTGGTTCAAGGGTATTTCCGGACATTGTGATGGGATGATTTGAGGTTACCAAATATAACTTATTATTTTAAGATAATCGAATTTCTTCTAAGAAAAAGAGAGGTAATAACATCTAAGAGTTACAAAGACATTCTTTTCAGTATTAATAACAAATAATTTTTTGTTGTCATTAATACAGACACAACTATTTGAATTGAAATTTAAAAAACAAATTAAAATACCTACTACCGTGCATTTAACAGTTTTTAGTTTTGGTTGGTTTACCAGTCGAAAGTTTTAACGGAATTAAATGTTAAATAACTAAATGTTTTTCTAGACCGCTCTCTTTGCTTGTGGAAGAATTATATATTTATGTATTTTTTACCAGTAATAAAACTTTCTATTTGTATTAGACTGTAAGGAAAATGCTATATCCAGTTTTTTTTACTCGAACCTTAAATACAAACATTTAAACCTATATAGAATCACAGAAACAGGGGGTTGTGTGTATTGTGATATACAAGATATCAAAAGTTAAAAAAAGGCTATAGTACACCATAATTTTTAAATTATTACAAGCCAATTCTCAAACGCTTTTGGCATCAAGCCATCATCAGGAGAGTAAAAAGTGAGTAAAAGTAATTCAGTATATTGATATTTAAAAATATTTTTGAAATTAATTATATTAATTAGTTTAACGTTATTCACTTGTTACAAATTTCTTTACTAAAGACTAAACATGAAGAGGACATGACTATAGCTCAACAATGAACATTTCAAGATGAACAAAAATTATATAATTGTAACTAAACTACATCTTTTAAAAGACATTTACATTTTAAAAACTTAATAAGAACATAGAAACATTAGAATTAAAATCAAGTTAAGGGATGACTACCGACCAAATGAGTTGACAAGGAGACATATGACAGCACTGAAAATATTAACAAATCGAGATAGTTGACATGTAACTAATACAATAATAGATATTGCTACCTCTAGCTTTAATACAAGCAGGAATTTGACGGGGCATAAAAAGAATATAATTAAAATTAATTCAACATTGAAAATTCTACAATAGCAATATTTTTTATAAAATTTTATTGGTCCAGTCAAGCTAAAAGTACTTAGGTTTAGAATGTAAGTAAAATTTAAAAATATTTAATGTAGTAGAAATTCCTTAACAGAGTGGAAAGCGTTTTGGACGAGGTAATTGTAAAAAGCTTTTTTAAAGCTTCCTAAGCTACATGTGTGTCCAAATAGTTTGATTGCATAGTTATAGCATATGAAAGAAAGTCCGCTACGAACAAGTAATGAAAGTCCTTGAAACAAAACAGATAGACTACAATGACCTTCGAATCATAACGAATCTATATTACAAACCACGAGCAAAAGTACGTATCAATAAATATACATCTGAAAAAATTTAAATAAGACGAGGGGTGAGACAGGGATGTGTATTATCGCCACTTCTATTTAACGCGTACTTTGAGAAAATTTTGAAGAAAGCTCTCGAGGGAAGAACAGCCGAAATAAAGGTTAATTGAATACCGATAAACAATATTAGATACGCAGATGACACTGTCGTGTTGGCAGACAACCTCGAAGACCTTTATAGACTTATGAACAAGATAGTTGAATGTAGTCGAGAGTACGGACTTATAATAAACGTCCCTAAAAAGAAGAGAACTACAGTTATCTCGGTACAACAATCAATTCCGTAAATGGTTACTTCAAAGAAGTCAAAGTTCGAGTAAAGAAATCGCAAACAAACTTTAACAAGATTAGAAAGATACTCTGCACAAGAGATTTGAATTTGAACCTAAGAGTTAGACTGGCAAGGTGTTATATTTCTCGACGTTACTCTGGAACGTCATAAAAGTTTGGACGCTCAACGCGGCAACCATTAAAAAACTGGAATCATTCTAATTTTGGGTTTATAAAAGAATCCGGAAAAAAAAACTACAATACCTGTGACACATAACACCATGCTTAAGCAATTATACAAGGAAATCCAGGGCATGAGAAGTGTAGAATAGAGAAGAATATCATGGTGGCGCAATTTGAGGAAATGGTATGGATGCACATTAAACGAACTGTTCAAACCTCCTCGCCAAGCTTCCATCTTATGGCTTGCCCCCTCAGCTGTGTTCTCTGCTTGCTAGTTTTTTCTCAAACAGGTCTCTCCATGTAGTGGTCGATGGAGTTTCATCTGACACTCTACTCATAAATGCTGGTGTTTCGCAAGGATCCATTCTAGCACCAACACTATTTTTACTTCACATCAACGACTTATTGAAAGCAACTTCATGTCCCGTACACAGCTTTGCCGATGATAGTACCCTCCATACCGCATTCTCTTCCAGGGCCCCTATATCATCCCGTGAAACCAGAAATGAACGAGGAAGAAATGTTAACAATATAAATATGGACTTAACAACAATTCTCGAATGGGGATCCAATAACTTGGTAGAATTCAATGCAAACAAAACACAAGCATGTCTTTTCTCTAGAAAAGCCGATCTCACTGTGCCTAACATAACTTTGTCAGGAGTACCATACCACTGAAGTCATCCGTATCGATGCTTGGTATTACTATCAGCAATAACCTTTCCTGAGAAAATCACGTGAGGTCCATTGCCAAAAGTGCATCCCAAAAACTTGGTTTTTTGTTTCGTGCCAAGAGCTATTTCACCTCTAGTCAGCTGCTTATGATCTATAAGGCACAGATCCGACCTGTACTGGAGTACTGTTTCCATATTTGGAGTGCAGCACCTAAACATATCCTGAAGCTACTGGATTCTGTCCAAAAAAGGGTAATTCGTCTCGTCGGTGATGCCTCGCTTACAAACTCGCTCACTTGTCTGGAACACCGTAGAAAAGTTGGCGATTTGTCTCTATTTTATAGTTATTTTCATGGCCGATGCTCTTCTGAAATATCAACAATCGTTCCTCCATTGGCAGTCTCTTCGATATTAACCCGTCAAGTTCAGTCTTCACACCCCTTCTTGGTCACTTTGGAGACCTACAGAACATCACTTTCCAAAGACTCATTCATCCAACGAATTGCGAGGCTTTGGAACTCATTGCCTAGGGAGGTGTTCCCCGAGGCATACAACCTCCAGAAATTTAAGAAGAACACCAACTCCTACCTTCTTTCCCTTAGTTCCCACGATGTTCTCTGAACATTACAGGATATCCCTTTTCGTGGGAACCAGAACATAAAAAAAAAAAAAATTTAATTTACAATGTTAGCACTTATTTCTTCAGGACCTTTTTTACAAAGGACGTTATGATGAACACATTTTATTGGAATTTGCCAAAATTTAGTTGTTTGTAAACTGTATAAATTTTCTAAATATCAATATAAACAATTTTTTTAATGTCATTATCAAAATATTTGTTTTAATCAGGGCTGTAGTTTTAAATTAGTTTTAAATACCGGATCGCTTATTTAACTTTTTAAGAACTATTAATGCGTCTAATATTGATCATCACCGTCGCAATAAATACCTGCTTTGAATATTTACATTTGGAAAGACAATCCGTAGTATTGTAGTGATAATTGACAATCACAGCAAAGGCAAAGCCAGTTATTTTTCAGGGGTCTGATAAATGCATAATTCTATGGACTATCATTGCTAATGGTTATGGTAAAAAAAGTTTACTCTTTTACTTTTTTGAGAGGTTATTCATAGCATAAATATTAATTTTTTGTTTAAAGATATCTATTTTAAAAATAAAATAACCTACAAAAAAGATTTGCGAAATCATTGACCAAAATAATAAACCATTCTTTTATGTTGCCGAATACTCCGGAGAGCCGTGCAGGTACTTATACGAGTTTGACACTGTAGGAAAGTTCTCGAAGTCATCTTAATATTACGGTTTTTGCGTATTCCCGGATGATTTTAAAGTTGTTGGCTAACAGCTGGAATTTCCTCGAACTTGACCGAACTCCTCGGAGATTTTAAACTTCTGCGGATCACTTGTTTTCAATGTATTGAAAAAAGTTTAGTCTTTTCCCCTTCTCATCATATATCAACCTCTTAACATTATAAAGAAAGTTAAAAGTTGGTCTTTTAAACTTTTAAATTTTTTATTCGAAATTGATTGAAGATGACTTGATAAATTTTAATATAACCGGTTTGTTTTATTTTCTTTAAATTTTTAAAATTCATTATTATTCTTAAAAAATTAATGTAATTTTCATAACATATTACACATACTTTTTATGTTTGTGCTAAATTTGTATGTAAGAACTAAAAAATTTAATTTAAACAATAAATTATATTTTTGACATTTGACTTAATAAATAAAATTACTGTTATAGTACTTTTTTGTTATATTTAAAGTTTTTTAAACATTAAATAATTGACCTTTGTTGGAGGAGTGGTAGCGTACCAGACGACTGGTGCAAGGCCGTTATCGTGCCGCTTTACAAAGGAAAAGGTTCGCTGCAGGACTGTAAAAACTACCGAGGTATTAGTTTACTCAGCATAGTCGGCAAACTGTATGCAAAGATATTGATTAAAAAAATAACGAATGAAACTGAAAGGTTGTTATAGGATGTGCAAGCAGGATTTAAAAGAGGAAGGAGATGTATGGATCAGGTCTTTTCATTACGAGGAATAGTCGAAAAATTCTTGGCTAAAAGTCAAAAGGTCTATTGCGCTTTTATAGACTTGGAAAAGGCCTGTGACAGAGTGGTGAGGAGTAAATTGTGGTCCACATCGTCTATGTATGGGGTGAGTAGTAGTTTAATACGAGCACTAAATCACTTTACGAGGATTCCACTGCTTGTGTTAGGATAAACGGAGCTTGCACGGACTGGTTTAACATCGAAAAAGGTGTGGGACAGGGGTGTGTGGCTTCGCCATGGCTGTTTAACTTATACAGAGACGATTGTTTAAAAGATTTGAAACGTAAAGATTTGAACGTAGAGATTGAAAATAAATGATTTGATCGTCAAATGCCTTGTTTACGCCGATAATCAAGTCATATTAGCGTCATCTGAAAAGGAGTTGCTGGCGATGGCTAATGTTATGCATGATGCCCCGAAAATCAAAGGGATGAAATGTAAGCAAAACAAAAGTAATGGTTTTTGAAAGAGAAGAAAGCATGACAAACTGTGGAGTTTAGATTGAGGGAGAAAGAGTGGAACAAGTAATGGAATTTGTGTACTTGGGTTTAAACTTTACGAGAGATGAAAACTATGACAGTGACATTGAGCAAAGGGTTTTGGCAGAAAAACAAATGAATAAGGCTTATGAATACCCTTATGAATACCCAAAAAGTGTTAAAAAAGGCACGTCTGGCGGTGCATAGAGGTGTGTTGGTTCCTTCACTTATGTATGGTAGTGAATGTTGGGTTTGGCAAAAGAAGCATGAAAATAGGATTAATGCTGCGAAAATAAGCAGCCTGAGAAGTATAGCCGGAGTGACTTGGTTAGATAAAGTAAAGAATAGGAGAACGCTGTGGTGTAAAAGAAGATGTGGTTACAAAGATAGATAAAAAAATGCCTAGATGGTTTGGACACGTAGAAAAGGTGAATGAAAAAAGATTAACGAACGATTAACAAATTTATAAGGCGAGTGTAAATGGACAAGTCGGTAGAGGTCGACCTCGTAGAACATATCTCGATCAGATTAACATTGTTTTGAAGAAAGGCCAGGTCAAGAGTATCAACAACCGACGAGCATGTATGAGAGCACTGATGAAAGTAAAATAAGTAAAAGATGTGTGTAAGAACCGTAGCAAGTGAAAGGAAGTGATCGTTGCCTACCCCTATGGTAAAATGTTGTGACTTTATGTATGTATGTAAATAATTGAGTTTCAACCAAAATGTATTTTAATAAAACTTGTAAAGTAATATTTAATTAACAAGGATGGTTCATTGATTTTTGTTTTCAACAAAGTTGGCGTTGAATGACAAATGCAAATAATGTGCCAAGCGAAAGCTTATTGTATAACATTAGTGTGTGCCAATTAGCATTAGCAGTTTGTGTAGGTTAAATATTTATTCTTGTTCATTGGGGAGTACGTTATTTTATAAAAATAAACAAAATTAAGATAAAAGGTGGAATAAAAGTGGATATCTCTATAAAAAGAGGTTATCACCGCAAGAATTTACATGGACATGGTATAAGCATTAGGTGACTCTGCCTCTTCGTACCAGGTAATTAAGAACTGGTTACGAGATTTTAAACTGGAAAGAGAGTACTGTCAACCTTCACCAGGTGCAGAAGCCCCCAAAACTGTGCTGACCAAAGAAAATGTGAATTTAGTCCATGACGTGGTATTAGATGACAAAAGAATTATAGTGAATGCCATAGCAGAGAAATGTAGGTTTGCGGTTGAAAGCGTTGAAAACATTTTACATCAGGAATTGAATTTTTAAAATTCCTCTGCACGTTGGTTTCATGAATGCTGATAGCAGACCAACAGCATATATACCAGGTTGCAGCGTAGACAAATTTGAGGATCATTAACAGGAATCTCTATGAATTTAAGCGAAAATTTCTTACGGTCGACAAAACATTCATTCATTCATTCAACACCGATATACCAAGTGTATAAACGTTGCAGGTGACTATGTTAAAAAATAAATTAGTTTTATTCTTTTTATGTGTTTGCTTCCATTTTTGAGACAACTATCCTTGTGAGTTGTAATAAATTAAAATTTTAAAATAAATATATATATATATATATAGTAATAGTATTGTTTTTATTGGAAAAAAGTAAAGGTGCTTCTTCGTCGTAATAGGTTTTTTAGATTTTAATTACACTTTTTGAAAATGGTGCTCCATCTGAATTGTACTACACCAATAGGAAAAACATATAAGTTTGAGGTATTATTTTCTTTGGAGTCTTTAAGTTGATCTTTTTTACGGTGCTTTTATCTTAAAATCAGCTGTTTTCAAGTAGCACCCCTTTAACATTCACCACCCCCTCTTTAAAATGTCAAAAAACAACCCCTACCTTGTGATACATCAAATGAAAACCCAGAAAAAATGCAAATCGGATTGATTTATTTTGCAAATAACATTAAATACAGCGAAATTACAACAAAAACTAAATATATATGTTAATTACGAACAGCTCCTTAAATGTATTTACAAAAACTATTAAAAGTATGCTCCATTGTTTTGTAGGCAATCATATAACCTATTTTTAAATTGTTTTTGATCTCTGCAAAGTTTTGCTTGTAATTCGTCTGGATTTTTCAGTTATTTTTAACTTAAGTTTGGAAGGAGTTTTGAGAACTTATGTCAAGTGGTGTAAGATCTGAAAATTTTGCCGGTCATTTTATAAAACCCCTTCTGCCATTCTAATATCTTGAAAATCGTTCGTCTGGCCTTGTCTTACAGCTAGTGCGTAATGTGGTGCAGCTCCTTCCTGTTGAAGGTTTGTATTCTGTTTATTTAGCACCATATTTCCCTGTTTATTAACTTGTTTTTATAGTGACTGAGTAATAAGTGAATTAATTTCATTTTCTAATAATTGTAGGTAAAATTCTTTCTTTGGGTTTTGGTCAATAAAAAGTGGTTCAATTATTTTATTTTCTAGAATACCCCAGACCATGCATTGATCTTCGCTGAAAACTGAGTATTATCCTGTCGAAACACGCAGTGATTCCGTCATCCCAGTATCATGTTTGTTATCAGATCCATTTAAATAAAACGTTAATTTATCACTGAAACAAACATTTTTAACCAAATTTGCGTCTTTTTGTACTTTTTGGACATTGTTTCACAAAACTCATTACTGCGGACATAGTCATCCTTACTAAGCTGATGATGAATTTTTTTTTAAAAGGAAAAAACTTATACAATTTTAACACTTTGTGTACCTATGGAACCAACTAAAATATTTGTCAGTTTTGATATTTTTTAAATAGAATAGGTAGGAACTATAGCAAAATAACCCAATACTTAATTTTTTGCAGCTTCGTCGAGAACTGCGGGATTATTATTTTTTTTATTACATTTGGATCCAGTTTCTGCAAATTTCCGTACCTACTAACTTTTTGATGGTCTGGCGGCCTACATTTTTATTAGGATGCCTTTCATAAAAAACTTGAGCTGTTTCTTGAGCGTACCTGTTATGATGACCGTAAATAAATATTTGATTCGTTCTTGCAAAAAATACACCATTTTAAAATAAAGATAATGCAGCTACGAATAATGGCTAATTTAACGTTACGAATAAATTACTAGATATACTGTTAATATTTTTAAAACAAAGAAACAAAATCACAAAAAATGTTAAAAAGTGACATGTATTTAGAATTAAGTTAATTGATCTTTAATTAAACATATATCTATCCAACATTGGCGTAGGTCATTTTTGTTACGGTCTTATTTTATTTCACCAAATTTGTTGTTATCAGCCAAATAAATCGATAAAATAAATCGATTATATGGCTGATTTTTATTTTTTTTTTGTTTTTATTTGAATATTACAAGGTAAGGGCTATTTGACATTTTTAAACCTTCACCCAGATTTAAAATTTGACGTTTTTTTTGTATTTTCACATTTACGCAAAATCAAAAGTTATTTGGACTGGTTTTAAAATGAAAGTATTGTATATTTTTATAATTATGCAGACTTTAAAATGTCAATAAAATAAACCAACAATATTATTTTTTGAACATAAGCAACTTTAGTTAAAAAAATTGTTAAATTCCTGGCTAATAAGATTCATGGGCATACGGCTTATGTCTGTTACCTTGATGTATTTGATGGTATCACGTATTGTCACCTGAACTTTAACCATTTTCAAAGAGAATTATACATTTAAATAAAAAGTTAAATAATAATTGTTTTTCCTATTGCTAAATCTCATCGCAGCGCCATCTGACGGACTAAAAATGGCGTATGTTAAAGCCATTTTTTCTGGAAGTTCAGAACTAGTCGGTTATGGAATATATAAATAGGAAATAGGTCGGGTTGAGTCGTGAAAGAGGTACCTGTTTGAATACAAAATTAATTTTATTATTATTCCCCATACAGATGTGTGAGAGATGTGACCCAAAAAGGTGCACGGAGAGATGGTAATGATGGAACGTGAGAATGTTTTTATTGTCTTCGATGCATATTCTCTCTATTATTGTCGACGATAAAGAACAATATTGTGTGACTTTTGATTGTGTTACGCTCAAAAAAAAATTCAAAAACTGGTTCTGTTTTTATTCAATTAAAATTTTTAAATAATATGTTATTTTTAAACAAAACATTCAATAAACCGTTTTATTAATTTTAAAGTATTTTTGCAGATAAAAACAGTGGTATTACAATAAAACTATCAACTTTAAGTAACCATTAAAAGATCTGATTTTACGAAAAAATTAAAATACACGTTATTACATATTTTAAGAAAGACATACAAGAATACTAGTATAAATTATTTGTTTATATTATTAAAATGTAAGAACAATTGTAAACATAATGTAAATTAATTGCAGATCCGGTCAGTTCATTTAAAGGGCTTGAGGAAGGTTGGTTTAACCAAGAAGGGCAGTTGTTCATGGTGTGATAAAAATCGATTCACCGCAGAAAGGCAGTAGTTGTTCACATGGTTTGTTAAAGGGTGACTTGATGCAAAAGGGCAATTGTTCCTGGATAATATTTTATTAGACATATCCTTTTATTTGTGTAACATCTTTGCTCTCGCTTTCTTGCAATTTGTGAGAGTGATTTCGTGGAATGGGACGGAAGTGTGTAACAGTGTAACAAAATGTCACGGAAATGCGCGCTTATTAATATGACAAATAAGTGCGCGGTGGTAGAGTTGATCGTCAGATAGCCGACAACTAATTTTCCGAGAGTTCGGTACTGTCAGTCATCAGCTGTGTTACAGTGTTGTGTTTAAAGTTTGCTTTTATATACGTAAACTATATAAATAAATATTTACTGTTGATAATAAGACTTAATAAAGTGCAGATCATTGATAAAAAATTCAAATAGGTAATAATAAATAATTATTCAAATAAAATATTTTAGTTTTTGGTTTTTTTAAATTTTGAGATTGATTTTTGTCACTGTCAGTGTCAATTAAATAAAATAAATTTTTTATTAAAAAGAATTATTGTTTGTTATAGGATATCATTTGAAATAACACCTGACCCATTTTTTTTAGAACATAATTTTAAAATTGCTTATTACTAAGGTGAAATGTTAAATGTTACACATCATATTCGACTACTGTAAGGCTCGCTCGTTTCTTGATTTGTCGAACCATCAATATATATCTCGGCAACATTTTTAGATTTCCAGCCTCTGAGTTTGAAGGACTAAAAAATTTCCTTTATCCTCTATGTAGTCAACCATTATCTTGCAAAGCTCATCGCGCCTGCAAGCACCATTTTTGTCTGAAGGTAAATTTGATCAGGTGCTTTCTTCATCATCTGAAAACTTTACTTTTGTCAAAAATCACGGCGTATTTCGGGCAGGATCCCTTATTTTGCTTTTTTAAACACGATGTTAGCTTAAAATATTGACTTACATCCAAGTTTATTATAACTTTAAGGACACTTTAACATAAAGTACTTACTCCATAAAGTATTTGGCTGAAACGTTTTTCGTAAATTTGCAAAATAGTCTAAGAATACCTTTTTATGATTTGATAGAAAAAAAAACTGTCTGTATTTGTATATTCTTGCTGACAGAAACGGAGAAACAATTTGTCAACATGAGTCATAGTCGACAGAAGTACTCTTAACAATATTATAATCATTAACCATTATACAAGGTATCTATTTAAAAAAGTACTACTATAAGCTTGTAAGAAAAATCAATAACATACTTATTAGCTGCAAGACCTTTATAGTGTGTTTGTGGTATCATCTAAAATTTTAGCAGTAGCTCGTGCAGAACTATTATTTTTGTAGTATAAAACCTTAACACTTAAAGGACATAGCATTAAGCGGGTTGATCATTTTGGATACTTTGGAAGTTGGCTAAACTCCGCGATTAATTCATATAAAGAAATCATGGCCCGAATTAAAATCTCCAGGAATACCTTTAGGTCATGGGATCAGATTCAATGCAGCAAAAAACTTAACATCCAAATATAAGTAAGAGTGGTCCGTTGCTACGTTTAGTCCATTTTAACAGTCAATATTATGAATCGACTAGAAGCATTTGAAATGTGGTGTCACAGGCGAATGTTAAAGATACCATGGACGTCGCCAAAATGTAATTAACATGGCGATCGCCAACGCTTAAATACAAGTACGTCACCCAAAGAAGAAGAAGAAGTATAAACCTACCAGTTTTTTTTTACGGGTTATACCATTTTAAAATTAAATAAATGACCCTAAATTATTGTTAAAACTTTTTAGTTCCTCTGTGGGTTCGGAGATTAAAACTCTTGATCCAGTAACAAAACAATGTTTATTTCAATACAATAAATTCTATTTTTATTACCCACTTGGATATTTACTTAGCTATACATTTCAATACCTCTATATAACTATTTACATTTATTAATTCATAAACACATAAGCCGATATTGTCTCTTGTTATGATCGCTTCCCCTTTTATACATCGATATCACAGTTCCAGATCATTCTACCTGTTTCTATATTATTCGACGCGGCTTCGAGTGGTTGCTCGACCTTGCTAGGCCCCTTCGGCAGCGACAAAGCAAAGCGGTCGAATACGGACCCTAGACGCGGTCGATTTCTCGGTTGCTGACAGGACCGGTTTTGTAACAATATCAATGAGCACACGTATTAAAGAACACTATAAATTGATCGAATTATTTTTTCAGATTTTCAAAACCTTTATTATCTATCATAAAAAACTAAAAAGTAAGTAGTACAATTAAGGAATAGTAAACTATTTGATAATCAGTGTTACCAAAGTCAGTTAAGGTAAGATGTAAAAATTTGTTTGTAAAATAATAAACCCTGTAACTCATTAGCTAATTTTTTTAAACTCCATGTTTTATACATTTTAGAAATCAGTTTAACGAGAAGAATCCAAAAAAAAGGTAAAAAGGGGAAAGCCATTTCAGAAAATTGAAGAAATGATAGCAGGTATAAGAGGGTGACTTTTCCAGCAACTCTAAATATGGCATAATGTCTTTTTCATTACGTGTTTCTCGTGTCCTTCTAAAGGTTACTTAGGGTGGATTCTTTAATCTAAAGAACATTCTATAATCAAAATAATAAACATTGTTCATTTAGAAAAATGTCTCTGAATATATTTATACAGAATTGATGACCTTGGTAATCAGTTATTTGTTATTATTTTTTGTAGTAGTTATCGAAAATGTGCACAGGGTACTCACGGTAATAAAATTATAATACTTAATGTTTAATTATCGGGGGACCCGGCAGACGTTGTCCTGCCCGAAGTTTGCCTTGCCTACACTATATTTATTAACTTCTCACTTTCACTTATGTGAAACTTATGTTATAAAATTATTTTTAAAATTTATTTCTAAACAAATTAAACTATAAAAATGATTAAATTATAAAAAGTCCAAAATGCTGTAAATTTAATTATTTTTATTTTTTTTTTAAATTTTTTTATTGAACTATTTTTAATTATTTATTAAAATATGTTTTCCTTTTGTTGACCGCTATATCTGAATAATGATGTTTTATCATTTGGTTATACGTAAAAGGCCACTTCTCACAATCTCTTACGAAGTTTCCAACATTGCAATATTTCTGGTTCAAATTCAAATTTTCAGTGGCACTTCAAAGAAATCCAAAGTGGAAATGTTGCGTTTTGTGCTTATGTCGTCTTTCTGACACTTGCCCTATTTTCCCGGAAATTGCCTGAGGATGAGTAATTTATTGTAAAGAGGTTTACCTGCTTTTTCGTGGGCTGATATAGACAGAAAATCTTTAATTAAATAATATAACGTCCATTTCCCTGCTAAAAAAATGTGCTTATTTCAAAGTAAAGATATATATATATATATATATATATATATATATATATATATATATATATATATATATATATATATATATATATATACATACATAAAGTCACGCCTTTTTCCCATAGGGGTAGGCAGAGACCACTTCCTTCCACTTGCTACGGTTCTTACACACATCTTTTGCTTCCTCTATTTTCATCAGTGCTCTCATACATGCTCTTCGGTTGTTGATAGGTACTCTTGACCTGGCCTTTCTTCAAAACAATGTTGATCTGATCGAGATATGTTCTCCGAGGTCGACCTCTACCGATTTGTCCATTCACACTCGCCTTATAAATTTGTTTCGTCAATCTTCCTTCATCCATCCTTTCTACGTATCTAAACCATCTAAGCATTTCTTTATCTATCTTTGTAACCACATCATCTATATATATAAATCTTTACTTTGAAATAAACACATTTTTTTAGCACGAAAACCTGTACTTTTTAATTTATTGCTGTAAAATTGAATTAAACCTATTTTATATCTACAAATATTACAATAAATTAACGTGTTAAAAAATATGGGCTAAATTTATTTTTATTATTTTTAAATAAAACTCCGTTTATTTCGGAAAAAAGAAATATTTTATCTGAGTGAATTAAGTCTGTTAAATATTCACATTTTTTACTAGATTTTTCATTTACTACGTATTACAAAAATGCTGTACAGCATTTTTTCACAAGGTATAGTAAATTTGGATTATGTTTGAAAAAAAGGGTGTGCGATGTGCGTCTCGGGACGCCCGACAGAAGTGATAACTTTAAATGATTTGCGTAGAAACTATTAAATATTAAATGTATGTGACGTAACAAATACTTATTTTATTATTATAATTAAAATGGTAAATTAGAGACATAATCAACTTGGACGTTTAATGTAAGAGTGCGTGGTGGCTGAATAGTACATATATCTGTTTAGCACGTCAGTATATTCAGGTTCAAATTCCCGAGTATCCAACTCTTTTTAAAAATATTAAAATTTCGTTACGCTTTTAAGAATAATTAAGGAATCATCCAAAGTGTGCGGTAAAGATAAACGATAAAATATATTTACTTCCTACCAGCCATTTATCAAAACGATGATTCATCCAGAGTAAAAGTTAAGTGAAAAATATAAACATTTATTTCCGTCTCAATCAGTAGTTACTTTACAATCGCAAGTCTTAGCAACTATTTTATCCTTCAAATACCAAATGGACAATCATTTATGGGATTATTGAAAGAAAAGATAATTTTAAAAATATTTTCACTTTATTAGAATCTTATTATTAATAATATTAATTAACAAGCACATGAAATGGTTCACAAAAAATAACTGTAATACACGAGCACTAAATATTAAGTTTCCAATACACAGATAAACGCTAACATTTGCATTTAGCAAATAACAGTCTTAAGTCAATCAGAAATCATAAAGTCTTTAAGAGTTAAATAAGACAACTTCTGTAACATCTAGAATCATAAGTTTTGAATGATTTTGTAAATCTAATATTGTTAAATATTACCCAATGTAAAGACAGGCAATAAATTTGGATATGAAATTGTATATTACATTACCAGTGCGGAAAGTGACACAAAAATCACTTTTGCACGGGTAATGTGCGTTAAAAACCAACCCGACCCTGATTTTTTTACACATCAAAGACCTCTTAAAAACCACCACGACCTCCATTTACAGTTTCGCAAACGACACCACACTTGTCTCAACTTTCAAATCCTATCGATCACTTTCGGTAAATGATACAAATAGACTAGGAAAGGAACAGGTTGACTCCATCAATAGAGATATTGAAGCAATCGTCAAGTGGAGAACCAACAATCTTGTTTAGTTCAACGCCCAGAAAACAAAAAGTGCCACGTTTTCCAAGAAAGTGAATTCCTTAAATCATTCCATCACAATGTCCGAAAAACCCTCGAATCAAGTCCCTCCATCTCGATTTTGGGAGTCACGGTGTCTAAGAATATGTCTTGGCATAACCATGTTGCTAACATCGCAGTCAGCAAGCCAGAGGCTAGGTTTTCTGTGAAAAGCCAGAAAGCTGTTTTTTAAAAATAATAAATACCTAGCAAAATTGCCTAGCATGATTGCCTGACTAGATATAGGGAGTTGATGTATGAAACTATTTAATATTAAGGAATATAAATTTTAAAACTTCCCTACTTTATTTAGATGATTTAGAATGTTTCAATGACAGCAGTAAATCTTAATAGATATAATGCATTTGACAGTTTGTCCACATGCATGCGGAAAGTATTTCGCACGCTTGTGGATATAAGCTACTTTCCGTGTTATATTCTTTTGCTAATGTTGTACTTACCAATAAATTTTGATAGAGTTTGATTTAAAACTCGCTAAATAATCGCTATTTAAAAAAAAATAGCCTGGAAACTAATTTGTTTATAACTTTTGTAAAAATAAAAACTTCAAGATTATATTTGACCTATGTATAAATAATTATCGCCAAAATAAAAAAAAGAAAATTCGATATGCTGATTTTTGTAGGCCCACTTTAAAAAACTTGACTCAAAAATATAACGTGTCTTTAATTTTATTAATTTTGTTGTGTAGTTTATTTCATCAAATAATTATTTATTATGTTAACGACAGTTATTTTGATATACATATTATGTTAATATTAAATTTTCAATATTTTTGTTACACAGTGACAGTGTACGTAAGGTGACACCACAGAATTGAATGAAAATAGGTTAACAAGGATGATCATTTACTTTGCGTGATTTAGTTTAAATGAACACCAAAAGTCCTCCTACTCTGTCCTTTATCCTTCGTAAGTATGTGGTGACGTTATGTTATTTGATTTATGGTTATTGTCCATTTGTCTTTTTCCTGGGCGTGATGTGCTGCTTTAGGGAGATAGTAGCCGGTGATACTTTATATTTGATCTGCTCATCGTAGTGGCGATCTTCCTCGAGTTCTTTTAACCTCTACTTGTCCTTTAACTATTTATCCCTCCATACCTTCCCTTCATCTACTTATATGTCCAAAATATTTCAACATGTTTTGGTTAATAGTTGTGGTAAGTCTAGTGGTGATGTTGAGTTATTATTAAAAAATTAAACAGTGTAAATAAAGCTTAAGGGTAAGGGATATTGTAGTTACTCTTTTCCTGTACAAAATATAATGTTTTTGTTATTATTGTTAATATAATGATGGGTACTTTTTAATAGCAAATTTTACAGTATGTTAGATATTATTTTATAGCATTTTAAATGAAAAAATAAATGCTTGGGATAAAATTCAAAACTGTAACTTTAAGTATGCCTGAAAAATCTGCCGTGTAAATTCATACCTATTGATTTTTTGTCGTCTCCATACTCGTATTTTTGTGGTACACATTGAAATTCACTAGAGCATAGGATAACAGGAAACTGAAAAACTTTTTCTCTGTTTATAACAAGAGTTTTACGTGAAAAATGACCATCAATATTTAATACGAGCCTGTCATGTTCCCTTTCTAGTTAGTCGAGTTTTAGTTTGTTTAAACGAATGGCCCCATTTTCGGTATATCCGTTCAGAGACGGTACGCGATAAAAGTATTTATGCTTACAATGTAAGCGATTTAAACTAAAATTTATATCTTCGTGATGTTTAAATCCTACCAAATATTATCTAACATTTATTATATTGCTACGATATTTACTTCTTTGTAGCGTTTATCATTACAATTAATCTTTTGTTGCAAAATTTTCACTTCTGACACCAATGTTACGATATTTACTTCTTGGGTTCGGTAATTCTAAACTCTCAGTACAATAACTAAAAACTTTTATTCTATTATTTCTGCACAATAAATTTTATTTTTAAATCACTTAGATATTTATTTTATTATACTTTTAAAATAGTTGGTTTAAAACTAAATTTAACTTAAACTTGAGTGCTCGAATAATCCTTTTACTGTTTCGGAACCATTAGACGCAGTATTCCAAAACTTGCTGGTCTTTCCTTTTGTTCCATCAATCGCAAAATGTTTATTTATTAATTTAATAGCTGTTGCCTGCAACTTCGTCTGCATGGAAGATAGTTTTATCTTAATATCTTTCAATAAGGATATCTTATTTTTTGATATCCGATTTAACTTCAAAGTATTTCTTTATATACCACTATGTGCGTTTTAAAATTGAACCGTGGGTAGTGAATTTTTAACTTCCCATTGGAAAGTTATAGTAATGGGTCCGACATTGCAAATCCCGAATTTTGACATATCTTCACATTTCAGTCGAATACAATAGTTTTTAAGTGGAAATAATATTGACGTGGGACCAAATACATTCGACGCATAATTACGCAACTTGGAACTGATTGGATTTACAGCAAAATCGGTTAAGCTGTTTTTTTATGGAGAATCAAAAAACTGAAAAAAATGGTAAACTATCTGAATCTTGTAATTTATAAGTTATACTATAAACAAAATTTTAAGATTTTTGTAATAATATAATTATTGCATGTTAGGAATATTTGTTTGAAAAAGATGATAACTATATTTTATAAAAAGAGAGTTTTAAAAAACAAACTAAGCTGTAGTGACTCGTTTGGATAAATTAAAGAATAGTAAGATAAGAGAACGCTGTGGTGTAAAAGAAGATATGGTTACAAAGATAGATAAAGGTATGCTTGGAGGGTTTAAACACGTAGAAAAGATGGATAAAGGAAGATTGACGAAACAAACTTATAAGGCGAGTGTAAATGGACAAGTCGGTAAAGGTCGACCTCGGCGAACATATCTCGATCAGATCAACATTGTTTTGAAGAAAGGCCTGGTAAAGAGTACCAACAACCGGCAAGCATAAATAAAAGCACCGATTAAAGTAGAGGAAGATGTGTGTAAGAACCGTAGCAAGTGGAAGGAAGCGGTCTCTGCCTACCCTTACGGAAAAAAGGCTTGACTATATGTATGTATATAATCTTTACCCTTTTTGGTTGTTAACGTCCTTTTATCAAATTTTTTATTACAAGTTCTCCATTGCACAAAGTTATTTTGTGTAGATCTACTTCTTTTGGACTGTTGAAGAAGTCCTGTGAGTAATTGCACCTGGTCGCTACTTATATTAAGTTGCTCTTTAATTTATTTTTGCACATTTCTTTGAGGAATATTTTATAATGGTTCATAAAGGGAGCTTAAATTAAGCGCTCTATTTGCACTTTATATGCATCCTTGGATGGTAAATTTTGTTACACTCTGCTTTGGTCCCGACTCTGGACCAATATATGAAGCTGATAAGCGTTTTCTGGCTAGTTTCCTAGCTCTTTCGTTGTCCCTAATGCCACAATGTCGTGAAATCCATTTTCGTGACATACTAAAATTTTATTTAATTAATAAGTCTTTCTCTCTCTCTTGTCCTTTTACTCTCGAGAGAGTATGGTGACATCATGTCTTAATTGCTCGGATCGTAGTTCTCCATCCTTCTCTGACAAGCTGCAAGAGAAGCCTCTTGCAGACCGTGACCAATGATTTCTTTCGTTTGGTCCACCCAGCGCGTCCTCTTGGTCGTTTACCATTGATTTTTCCCTCTACAATAAGTTTTTCCAGCCCATTCGTTCTTTTTGAAATGTGTCCAATATACCGTAGGTATGATTGGTTTATCCTGGTTAATAGCCACGTGGTGATTTTTAGTTTTTTAAGAATTGACACGTTAGTACGGTATTCTGTGTAACATATTCGCAGCATTCTTCAGAAGACCCACATTTCAAAAGCATCTATTATTCTTTGATTGGCCATTTATAAAGTCCAGGTCTTAGAGGCATATGTGGCAATAGAAAAGATTAAGCAGTTTAATAATTTCAGTTTGTTGCCTTGAGATACTGCAGAGACTTTTCTTTTCTAGTTAGTTTTATTGTTGAATTACGTGCTATGGCCAGTCCGCGTTTAATTTCTCCATCACAGCCGCCTTTGTTTGTGATTAATAAGTAGGACACATTTAAATTATTTAATTAATTACCAATTATTTCAATAGGTAGGTATTAAGTAAAATTTGTACGATCCTGTGCTACATGCGCAAAAAGCTCTTTGGTACTTTTTTTCGTATACAGCAATAAACTTGTTTTACTTAATAATATACATAAAACATTGGCAAATTACAAAATTATTCATAAATGATAAAACTGAATATACAAACCGGTCGAGATTGATGTTGACGTATAAATCAACGTGAGTAAATTCAAGGGGACGTGGACCGACGGTAAATTTTGCAAATGTATACCGTTATATATTTGTAGATAATGTCTGGTTGGTTCTATAAAGTTTTGAACTAGGTTAGAATGACGGTCAATAATTATTCACTGAGTGACAATCTCGTAAATATTACTGAAACTGGACATCGTATATTTCCACACTAAATTAACTCATATTGTAAAAGTTTATTGCAACAATTTATCCGGCCTATTCAAAATGCTTCCGAAATAAATTTTAACACAACATTTGTATGTACATAAAAAAAACATGAGGGGTAATAATTTAGAATGATCAATCGGTTGGTATTTACTGTTACTTAATTTTTCAATAAATTAAAAAAAAAACATGAATCCAAAAACAACTAGTTAAAATATGTTAAAAAATTACAAAATAGAGGTAGTGAACAACGGGTAAAGCTATGAGTCAAACTGATGCAAAACACAAGTTTACATTTGAAATAAGATTGTACTATCTATTTTAACAATTATCTTCTTCTTCTTCCAGTGCCTGTCCGTTACCGGACGTTGGCGATTATTCTGACAATAATTATTTTATCAACTGCGGCCATAAATAGACCCGTGGTAAAGGTTGCAAAAAAAGTTCTCAGGTTTTTAAGCCATAAGATCCTCCTTCTGCCTATCCCTGTAGGATAAGCTGCAACAGACCGTATTTTTTGCTGTTTTTCATGATGTGTTCTAAGTATTCCAATTTCCGACTTTTGACTGTACTTATGATCTCCATTTCCTTGTTTAAAATGTCGAGTATTTTTTTGTTTGTAACAAGAAATTCCAAGAAATTCTTAGTATATGTCGATACAGCCACATCTCAAATGCGTCCAACCTTTTACTGGATGCATCTGTTACAGTCCAGGACTTAACTCCATATGGGAGCAGAGGAAACACATAGAATCGGAGAAGTCGTATTTTAGTTGTTAAGTTCGGAAAATGGCATTTAAACAATTTTGACATTTTAAGGAATACAGCACGAGCCTCTCTATTCGACAACGTATTTCGAGAGATTGATCCCAACTCTCGTTGATTGTAGTTCCCAAATATGTTGTAGTCTCTACCTTTTCAATAACTGTATTATTTATAATAAGCTGCCTTAGTGGTATGAAGTTTGCGAAGTATTTGGTTTAAAAAATAAACACGGCAAAAACCAAATAGATGCTACTAAGCAAAGGAATTTATAATCAAGTTGCTAGTGTCTACGTCAACAGAAGACAGTCTCAAGTGCGAGCTACCCTGGTTGCAATATAAACGAGGACTGGGATCCATCAGTTGAAATCAAAATACTTATTGAGTGTGCCCAGGCAACATTCATTCGCATAAAAAAACTTTTTACCAATCACGATCTATCGATTGCCCTGCGAATGAGGATGATTATAGCATATGTCTTTCCAGTTCTTTTGTACGGAGTCGAGAGCTGGACACTAACAGAAATCACGCTCAAACGTCTACAAGCTTTCGAGATGTGGTTGTACAGAAGAATGCTAAGAGCAAGTTGGGTGAAAAAGATCACAAACGAGGAGGTGCTTAAAAGAATGCATAAAGATACAGAAGTAGTCAATATTGTAAATCAACGAAAACTTAAATATTTCGGACATATCAAGATTCAGATCTAAAGGGGTGCCAAGTTCACTGGTCAGCCCATATTTTATAATAAGTTAAAATATCATTACTTCATATAACTTGAAATAATATATTGAAGTCAGACCTTAGGCCTCAATATATTATTATTATATAGTTATTGGAACAAATGATATTTTAAGTTGTTGTAAAACATTTTATGTTGTTATAAATAAATTTCAGGACTTACCATTGAACTTGGCACCCATTTAGATTTTAATTATTTTGTCGTTGAAGTCAACAACCATGGCATATAGCATAAGATTGAACTTGGCTCTCATCTCACATTTATTTTTTTAATAGAATATTATTACTTTTTTTACAGAAATTATTAGTAGGTACTTCATAATAAAATTAATACCAAAAAGTTTTTGTTATCCTTGTTTTTTCCTACGTTCACGGGTTATAATCGTCTTTTTTTGTTTTTTTTTATATTTTCTTGTAGCTTTTAAATGTTTGAGTAAATTTCCGAGTCAGTAACCGGAATTTTTTTACGCGTTTTCTGTTTATACCTAATTTGGCCAAGTCGGGGTGGTATAACGTGTGCAGGCGGTTGTACTCTCCAATAGAGCTCTCTTGTGCCTTGATTTGACTTGGATCTAAATGGATAAAATGTTCGTCATCCTAGGCTTTAACTCTGGAAAGTCCAATGTAAGCCAACCCTTTACTAAATATAGAGAAGCCTATGTCGAGAAGAGCGCTCTCAAGGCTAAGGCCTTGTGATTTGTGGATAGTAATAGCATATAGGTAAATAAGTTTCGCACCGCCCCCCACCCCGCTGCTTCACAGCCATCACACCGTGCACCATGGTCCGAAATACCTATTTTATTTAATTATTTATAAGTAATAATCTTACACTATTGATGTGCACCAAATATTGAAATAATAATTAAAACTAAATCCCAGTTAATAACGTAATAAATACGAAAGTTCGACTATACTCTTAGTTATAAGTAATAAAACTAATTTTTGGAATAAAAAAAATTAATAGTAGTATTTTACTCGTTATATTTTTACGTAAAGACCTTAAAATTCATATAAAAATTGGCTTTTATCAATTTTAATTGCTGATTCTTACATTACAGGCACTATTTGTAAGTGTTCCTAATAGAATAAATAAATTGAAAAATTACAATAAAATGATAGAAATTTACCAGTTTCGGATTTTTTTTTTGTATTTACCCAACTACCTATCTAGATGCCAAATTTAAAATTTTTAGGTCATCTGAAACTGGGTTAGAGTTTTGATCTATAGGTCAATCAGTGATAAAAATAACGATTTTTGGACGTTAATATCTAAATAACTGTTAGGGGTGTATTTATGAAATTTGGAGCACATATAAATTTTGTAAGTCGCAATATATAAGCCAAATTTGACATGTATGTATGCAATAGTTTTTTGAGTTATGAGGGGGTCAAAAATGGCGGTACCTCTTGCCATTCTGTTAGCTTGATCATTTGCATTTAAATGTCTCTTAATAACAAGATGACCTGCTGCCATAAGTAAAAGATCTTTATACCATCACCCTATGTGTTCTATGCCATTCCACGACAAATTTTAAATTTCTTAGTTTTTCAGGTAATCATCAAGCTCCCAACTCCTGTAAAGCCAAAACCTTATATGACTATCTTTCCCTGTTGAAGTCGCCAGAGATCGTCCATGATGACAGTTCATACCACCTGGACTAACGCTGTTGCAAAAAACGCCTAGGTATATTGACTTGCCAAGTAGCAAATTATGCTTAAATGCCTACAAAATATTGCTTTGAACAAAAAAAAACAAAAATTAAAAAAATACATAAAAAAGTGTACCTACACCTGTAAACATGGTTTTTACACTTTTGTTGTCTCTAACTACCTTTGATTGGAAAAAAATTGACAAAGTTGATGTACAAAGATAAATATATAAAAAAATATATATATATTACATTAAATAAAAAAAAATATTACAAGTTTTTCTGTGAACAAACATAATGAAGAAATTAAATTTTAAAAATCCAATAAAATGAATAATTCACACGAGCCCAGCTAAATTGCTGCAGTTTTCCATTTAAAAAAAATGTTTGACATCCAGTTGTTAATAATAAAAATTCAATTTATAACTAATGCAATTTTCCGCGAAATAACAAAAATTGCTGACCGGTAAAATGTATTAATGAATTCAATATATTTTTGCTGCAGTTAGATCGGTGCTTTCGAGTTTTAAAATTAATTATGTATTTATAATTGTTTTTATTTAAATTTTTGGTCTTAGAATAATTTAAATAAAAAATTAATGCATACCTGTAAATAATAAATAAATTAATAATAATAAATGTTTTATTTAAAAATATAATCATTTAAAATTTTAGGTAATTTTATTATTTGAAAATTCTTTGTCATTAATTAAATCATTTATAGTTGGCATAACTTCAGTCATCCAAAATGCTCTTCGTCTTCCATAAAGTTTATTATTTTTTTCTAACACCAATAAACCTGCTCTGTCATCATTTTGATTTATGTTGCTGTTAATAGTTTAAGAACTAATTATAATATCCCTCATCTAATAAAACTGAAAAAAATCTATCGTAAGTACCTACTGCATTAAATTGTTTATCTTTTAACAAATTCTTTAATCCTCTCATGGCATTTGCGAAGAGCAACAAGGCTTCAGAAAAAACAGGACAACCGTAAATGCCATATGTGCTATCAGCAAATTGCTAAAAAGGCTATAGAATACAGCATATATGTGTTTTATCGATCTTACAAAAGCATTTGACCGCGTAAGACTTACTAATGTTGTTAAACTCTTAAAAAAGAAAAACTTGCACCCGGATAATTCAAGCATTGTTGCAGAGTTAAACACTAACAACTGGACCCAAATACAAGTAGAAGGCAAAAAGACACGCAGACTACCCATGCAAACTGGAATAAGACAAGGCGATAGACTAAGCCCAAACTCTTTAACTTGATTATGGACGAACTTATAACGGAAGTAAAAAAGGTTGGAACGATGCCGTGCTGGTCTCAGAAGATAAAGACAATTTACAGAGATTGCTTTATCAGTTTAAAAAGATAGCTGCCAAATACAATATGGAAATATCGGTAGCAAAATCAAAAGTGCTAACCATCTCAAGAGAGCCCAGAAAATGTAAATTGGCTATATACAATAAACCAATAGAACAGGTTACTAACAAGTTTCTCAGCGTCAACATCACGAGCAGCAGAGACCTCCAAGAAATAGTAAAGGCTCAAACTACCAAAGCAGCTTTAATATCAGGAATTCTTAGAGATATAATATGGCGAAACAAGCACATGTCCATTGAAAGCAAAGTCCGCATATATAAGACCTGTGTAAGACCTGTTATGACCTACGCTGTAGAAACAAGTGCCGAAAACTCCAGAACAAAAAGGATTATCCATACAGCAGAGATGAGGTCTCTAAGATCCATAGCAGGCTACACACTAAGGGCCCACAAAAGAAACGAAGACATCCGAGAACTTTGCTATGTCCAAGACAGAGTTAGATGGTCCCGAAACAGACGTCGCGAATGGAGAGATTATGTTGAACGGATGGACGACAACAGATTACCGAATATTGCAAGGAATGGTCTTCCAAAATCGAGCAGACCACCTGGACGTCCACCCATACGTTGGTATGAAAGCTGGAATTCATCATCCCAGCTACATTTCTAAGAAATTAGGGAACAAGGCAGATGCCTTACAAAAAGAAAGAATTAGAAGAAGAAATTTTTTGAAGCTGTAAATCTAAACATATTGTTTTGATAGCTGCCATTAACAACGAGACAAATTATGCAAAGCCCACTATTTAAATACTCGATGGACTTTAAAAACGAAAATAATTTTTTTTTTAAATAATTTTATATTGTTGCATTAGTTTAGTAAAAGCCCCAGGAACTTATTGTAACGAAAAGTTTATCTTACCCAAATGCCCCAAATGTTGGGCGTCAATTTTTTTTAAAAATAACTGTCTGTTATTTAATAAATATACTAAAATAAATAATTAAAACTAAAAAAAAAACAATCAGTAATTTTCTCAGGGTTCGTGGCTACTTGATTTTACAATTGAATAAAATTTGAGGGATTGTCTAAATCAGTTCACGGATTTAAACAGCCAGGGTGGGCGCCAAGTAATTTTACTCAAAAATTACTAAAAGGAAATTAAACCTCGAATAAACCCAACTGTATTAATTTAATTAAGTACTATTTAATAAGAACGTATTTTAACTTCGAAGCCGTACAAAACTTTACTCTTATCTTTTCAGAAACGATAAATTTTTTTTTTTTAATTATAAAATACCTTGAAAAGAGTATTTTTTAAAATAACAATCTGATCTAAATAAGATCAATAAGCAACTTTTATCTAACCTAAATTAGCTACAACAATACTTCAAACTAAGGACATACTTACTAGCATGCCTTAGATTTTAACGACTTTATTAAACTTATATTATCGCGTACCACTACCGAACTATGCTCTGATTTTTACGGTCCCTTCGCCAACTCGAAAGGCTTCGTCCTCTTGAGTCTTTTTACCAAATTCACATTGTCAAGGACCTGGATTGCTTCGACGTTGACGTGTTGGAGGAGTGTTTGTTCGTGACTTCTGGCAAACTTTTCTATGGTCTGGTTAACGGTGTCCATTTCCAAATCTCTATGGAGGTCACTATTTCCATAATACCAAGGTGCATTAACAATGTTTCTAGGTACTTTGTTTTGGAATCGCTGGATGATGTCTATGTTGCTTTTACTGGCACAACCCCACAGCTGGATGCCATACGTCTATACTGGCTTAAGGATCTGTTTAAATAGTAGTATTTTATTGTAGTTTGACAGGGTGGAATGTATTCCCAATAGCCAATACATCTTCTTATATCTAATATCTAGCTCTTTTCTTTTCTTTTTTACATGAGCCCTTCAGCGCAGCCTCGCGTCTAGTGTAATACCCAAATATTTTGCAGAATCTGCATACGGTACTTGAGTATTATTAATGCCAATTCGAATTTGTTGTTTCTTTTTATTTGTAAAGTTGATGCAAACAGACTTAGTCTCGTTCAACTTAATTCGCCATTTTTTAGTTCAATCAATAATTTCATTAACGGATATTTGTAACTTTCTTACGGCTTCTTCATGATCTCCGTCCACAGCTAATATGGCAGTATCGTCAGCGAAGGTCGCTATTGTGTCCTCTATAAAGGTCATAATATCGCTAGTGTATAGTGGATATAGAATGGGGCCAAGCACACTGCCTTGTGGTACTCCCGCCTCTTTTAATTCATAATAAGCTTCCTCTTGTTTTATTCTAAAAACACTATCTTATATAAACGACCCCAATATTTGTGCATATTTCTTGGGCAAAAGATTACGCAGTTTACACCTAAGTCTCTTAAGCCACACTTTATCAAAAGCCTGCGCTACATCAAGAAAGATGGTAGCACAAACTTTTTTTTCTTCCAAAGATTTTTTAATTATATCCGTTAGTCTGTGGACTTGATCTATTGTCGAATGGCTTTCTCTAAATCCGAATTAATGGGATGGAAATAAATTTTTTTCTTGTATGATGGGTTTCAACCTTTTTAATAAGAGTTTTTTGAAGAGAGAAACGATAAAATAAAAAACTTTAAGTGTACAACAGGTTTATTAAAGTTAAATTCAAACTGAATTATTTTTAAATTTGCTAGAAAAAAACATGTGAAAACCACCTGTTATTATTAATAAAGACACCACTGTAAAAGTTCATAGTCCCACAGCTGAAATAAAATTATATATATATATATATATATATATATATATATATATATATATATATATATATATATATATATATATATATATATATATATATATATATATTTATTTAAAAGCAGTGAATATTTTAAATGAAGTTAAAACTGGGGCCCTATTATAATTTTCCGAGCTGTATACTTCGTACACGTTCAGAGAACGTTAGAATTCAATTTTCAATTTGACGCCAACATTAATTTTCCCAATTACGATCATTCACAAAAGGGAGAATATAATTACTTACTTAAATATTTCGGCAGACCACGAAACTGTATTTTAGAACGCACGAAGTTTTAATAAATTTTGCACAACTTTTGGCTCTTTTGTTTATTGGTTTGTTTAATAAAGGTGTAAATAATTGGAGAAACTCGTAAGTTTCAAATGCCTTGAGCGGGTAAATTAAAATTATTTTAAACGGTTTTTTTACAAATATTTTATTTTGGGAAATTATTATTAGAATGTTTTCGCAAAAAACGTCGTGTCTGGGTTTGGGTATTTAATATAATTAATTTTAAAAATATTTTTAAATATCAATATACTGAATTACTTTTACTCACTTTTAGAAATTTCTTCTGATGATGGCTTGACGGCGAAAACCTTTGACATTTGGCTTGTAATAATTAAAAAAAATTTGGTGTACTGTAGCCTTTTTTTAACTATTGATATCTTGTATATCACAGTACACACAAACCCCTTTTCTGTTAATTGAATGATGTTTAAGTTCACTTAAAATTTTGAATAATAAATCTAACCTCAAAAAAGTTATGTTTAATACTACTTGGTACGAACCGTGTAACTAGCACCCTTAACGAGAGTCAGAAATAAAAACAAATGTATCGGATGTATCAGCTTCTAAAACATATTTGTAGTAGTTTCGGCAATATCGTTATAAATGTGTATACATCTTTTGTTTTCAACGCCCTTTACCTTATCTTAGAAACGTGGTCACTTTTTTTTAAAACTTTCTGTATATGCATCGAGTTTTGAAGAAATAAGCACTCAATTCGACCATATATGCAAAACAATGCGCAAAACTTTGACAGAAATCAATGAAAAGGTAAAAATAATTGAGGCCATATATTATTTTTATTTACACAAAAAAAATTTATTTCCAATTATTAACCAAAAAAAAAATATAAGTACACTATTTAATTCAATATATATCTAAACTTGACCACTAGTCAGTTCACAAACTATAATGTTTTTTAACAATATTTATTTCTGTAACAATTGATAATCAAATGTTTATCTCCTGTCTGAAAACATATGTTTATAAACCGAAAAACTTCTTTCAACAAGCAATATTTTGCCTTAATAAATGCAACTGTACTGAAGCAAATCCGTACTTTTAACAATTGTTTGGAATTTTTCAAAGCGGTGCTGGAATCACTGATTTTGAAAATTAAATTTTCCAATATTTAAGCTTTTTGAATGGGTAAAATCTCGTGTGTTCGCGTCACCTACACACCGATATGCGACATGCTTTTCTAATATTTAAACCCTGCAATGCATCACGCAATCAGTATTTTAAACGTTTGGACGTTTAGTTAAAGGTTTTTTTACTACCGTGGTAAAACAGATCATAAATACATACATACATATAGTCACGCCTTTTTCCCGTGGAGGTAGGCAAAGATCACTTCCTTCAACTTTCTACGGTTCTTACAAACATCTTTTACTTCCTCTACTTTTATCAGTGATCTCATACATGCTCTTCGGTTGTTGGTACTCTTGACCTGGCCTTTCTTTAAAACATTGTTAATCTGATCGAGATATGTTCGCCGAGGTCGACCTTTACCGACTTGTCCGTTTACACTCGCCTTATAAATTTGTTTCGTCAATCTTCCTTTCTACGTGTCCAAACCATCCAAGCATTCCTTTATCTATATTTGTAACTACATCTTCTTTGACACCACCGAGTCACTCTGGATATACTTCTCAGACTACTCATCTCCGCACCATTAATCCTATTTTCTTGCTTCTTCTGCCAAACGTGCCTTTTTGACACTTTCTGGCTGTTTATATAGCTATACAGTACCCCATTCATTTGTTTATCTGCCAACACCCTTCGCTCAATGTCACTGTCATACTTGCCATATCTCGTAAACTTTGAAGCCAAGTACACAAATTCATTTACTTGTTCCACTCTTTCTCCCTCAATCCAACTTCACAGTTTATCATGCTTTTTTCTTTCAAAAAGTTGTTGTTCAATCATATTTTTATCGTGGATATTAGAATTAAAATTTTTATAAAATCTAATAATAATTCAAGAATAATGTGTTTAAGTTTAAAATATGGTTATTAATGCAAAATTATAGTTTATTACCTTATATCATTTAAATCTTTACTTTAAAATAATGAAAACGACTCCGACTTTCATTTAATTCAGTATTTTATTTTGTTTAAAAATTTAATATTTCGAAATTAATATTTATTAATTTAAATATGTGCTTTGCTATTTTTTGCAAAATGATTATTTATAATTTTATATCATTTAATTTACAAAAAAATATTGTGTTTTCACTTCTTTCAGCAGTCTTTACAACTGTCTCTTTTTTTATTAATTAATTTTTATAACAATTTATTTATTACTTACTAGCTTAATCTGGCCACGCTTCGCAGTGGATAGTCTTGTATTTATTATTAGGGAAGTAGGAATAAATAAAAGTATGCTAGTGAACATAGATTTATCAACAATTATTATATTTATTGCCCCAATTTGCATTGCTGTAGCTAGCTGAAAAATGACAGGAATAATAATTAAAACAAGCCGTGTGTTGTCATTGGACACCTAATAGGATCAAAATATAAAAAAAAATTATTTTATTTGAGCCTGTCGGCTGCTCTACACTTTCGGGAGGGTCGTGAATAAGGAAAATTGTTGAATTTATTTATTTTTTTAAGAATACACAAATATTTATAAAAATTTGGGCGCCAATTTATTTTTTTCAGGGTAAAATACAAAAACCTTAAATCTATGCAAATATTTTAACAATAAAACTATTTGTAACTAATTTCTAAGTATAATTCAATGAAATATTTACAAAGACAATGCATTGACAAACTTCTCCAAAACCGTTTATTATTCTAATTAAATGAAAGAAGTAAGTTTGTCAAAAACATACAAAAGTTATATTTTAAAAAAACTCTCAGATAAATTATTATGACATTAAATTTACAAAAATTAAAGGTGATAAATTAAATGTTGATTTACCAGTCTGTAAGACAAAAGAATTATTTCTTTTGCAAGTGAACGACCTTACATCAAATTTGACTTAACATTTACAATATCATCATTCGTCACTTACTGCAGAGTATAATCTTTCCTGGTATTTGGCTGGAAATCACCTTTTACAGACTAACAATCATTTTTAAATTGGACATCAATAATCTTCTGATTTCTTAGCAATCTTAAAATTTGGTTCCCACCTAAAAATATAAACATTCAATCAAAGATTAATTGAATTGGTCTCAATATTTCTCAAAATATGTCCTCTCTAAATAAGGATGATGTAAATGTCTAAGGATTTCTTCAAAATTAATCTTGAGAACTTCATGGCTTTTCAGACATTCGAAGGGATAAAAAAAACAATTCCAAAGTATCTTAAACTTAACTGTGAAACTTCAGAGAGCAAAAATTCTTCATACAGTTGTACTTTAATATCTCTTTATCAAAATATCAAAACGTAATAAAATAATAATAATAATAATAATAAAAATAATAATAATAAAATAATAATAAATAAATAATAAATAATAATAAGAATAGATTTACAATAGGAAGCGACCACAGAATGATTAGAGCCCATATTGAGATAAACACTAGGAAAGAGAGAAGTAAAATGATGACAAAAAGAAAAACACAAAACTGGAGACAACCCACGAACGAACAAAAGTTCCAAGAACACATAGACAACACACTAAAAAGAACACCAACGAATGATCTAAATATCCTGAATGACTCAATAATCCACGCAATCGAAGATGCCCAAAAAAAGTTCTGCCCAAGTAACGAGAAAGAAGAACGAATTATCCCAACGACAAAGTCGAAAATGGAAAACAGAAGGTTACTTTTAAAAGATAAAAATGCAAATCATCAGGAAATAAATAAGGCCAACAAAGAAATATCTAAAGCTATCAGAAATGATATCAGGAAATATAAACAAGGAAAAATCATGCAGACTATAGAGAACAATAAAAGTATGAAAGTATTGAGACGCAAACTAACGACAGGTAGACGAGAAATCATAAAGCTGAAAGATAAAAATGGGAAAATAGAATCAAACAGGGAAAAGATGCTAAACATAGTTGAAGAATTCTATCAAACCTTATACAAAAACAAACTAAAGCTAGAACCAGATGAACACGCATCTCTAAAAATTACAAACCAAGGATCTGAGGACATCCCCGAAATCTCTAAGGAAGAAATTATTCACGCCTTGAAGAAAATGAAAAACAATAGAGCACCTGGCAATGATGGAATAGTGATAGAATCCATAAAAAATGGAGGTACTGCCCTTATTGAGGCAATAGAAAAATTGTTCAATTTATGCCTTCAAAATCAAACCATCCTGAACCAATGGAACAATTCTGTTACTATCCTAATTCATAAAAAGGGCGATATGACAGACCTGGATAACTATAGACCCATTAGCCTTCTCAACCACCTGTACAAACTCTACACCCGTATAATCACCAACAGGCTAGAGAATAAACTGGATTTCTACCAACCTAGAGAACAAGCAGGGTTCCGCTCTGGCTACGGGACTAACGATCATCTGCAATGCATAAAAACCCTCATCGAGAAAACAGTAGAATACAACAAACCGCTTACCCTAATCTTTGTGGACTTTTACAAAGCCTTTGACACCGTTGAATTAGTTTCAATATTACGAGCAATAAAAGAATGCAGAATAGATGGAAGATACTCTAACGTTATATACAATATCTACAAAAACGCAACAACAACAATTGACCTGCATACATCGTCTAGGGAAATAAAAAGAGGAATCAGGCAGGGCGATACGTTATCTCCAAAACTATTCACTGCGGTCCTGGAACATGTTTTCAAAACTCTGAATTGGGAAAATAAGGGAATTATGATAGATGGGGAAAGACTGAGCCATCTAAGATTTGCGGATGACATAGTTCTAATGGCAGATGACATGCAGGAAGCCAGGGAAATGCTAAAAGATCTACAACGGGCAACACAAAGAGCAGGTTTGAAAATAAATTATAACAAAACAAAAATGTTAACCAACCTAGTACCAAGCGAACCTGTAGAAATAGAAAACAAAATCATCGAAATCACAGAAAAATACACCTACCTTGGCCATGAAATCCGTATCGGCAGGGACAACCAGACGTGCGAACTGTCCAGACGAATATCTCTGGGTTGGGCAGCGTACGGAAAGCTTAGGGACATATTTAAATCAGAAATTCCCGTAAGTATGAAAAGGAAGACCTTCAATCAGTGTGTTCTCCCAGTTATGACATACGGGGCTGTAACCCTAACCTTAACAAAAACAATAGTTAAAAAACTACAAGTAGCGCAACGGAAAATGGAGAGATCCATGTTAGGACTTTCCCTTAACGACCGAGTCAGAAACGAGGATATAAGGAGAAAAACGGGGGTAGAGGACATAATAGAGAGCATTACAAAGCAGAAATGGAGATGGGCAGGACACGTGGCTAGAATGAAGGACGGAAGGTGGACAAAGAAAGTTCTGGAGTGGCGACCGAGATCGGATAAGCGAAGCAGGGGTAGACCACCGACACGATGGACAGATGACCTCAAAAGGATAACCACGAACTGGATCGCAGAGGCGCAAAATAGGGAAAGATGGAAATATTTCGAGGAGGCCTACGTTCAGCAATGGACAAGAGAATAAGGCTGGATGATGATGATGATGAATAATAATAATAATAATTAAAAGAAGTTTACTTATCTTCTTATACACTTCAAAAGAAAAACTCAGGAACACTATCAAAAATTGACGTCTTCTCTTCAGGAAAGACCAACGACGAAAGATAACAAGTACCTGTCCTTTTATCCCTTCTCATTAAAATTCTATTTATCGACAGATCTGAGCTAGTAGGTTAACGGTTGTTGCCAGATCTAATTAAATGTATTTAACTTTGCAACAAAATATATTAGAAATCTCATAAATTAAATTCTATGATATTCCTGATAACCTTTTCAATATAACTTACCTCTCGTATACCTTGTCACAATGCTGAATTACTTTATTTATGCAAAAAAAAATATAAAACGATTTAATTAGTTACATGAAAATAAGCCAAAATAATCTTAGTTCTGAAATGACAACCATGTAGTATCTACAATACCTATTTTTATAAAACATATTTAGTTGTTAATATTCAACTAATTAACCAATTAATGAGCTTTAATTAAAATTATGAAAACATAATATACGAGGAAAATAAAAAGTTATATCAAAAAGAAACAAAATTCACAGGTGTAAGACATTTCGTTACAAACGTAACAAATCTGATAAATACTTACTACGTACTAGGGGTCGCCCAGGGGTCAAAAATTTTTTTTTTTTGGAGTAAACCTCTATAATCATAGGATATAAATCAATGCTACTATTAAACAAACTAAGGTTTAATAAAATTTTATTTAGTAAAACTACAAGATAATCAGATTAAAGTTTTGCTATGTCAACATATTTTAATAAAAGAAATGGCAGAATATATTCACAAAAATGGATAATATTGTTATACATTAATTCAAATTACTTTTGTAAACCAACACCCGATCACCTTTGATGACCTATTTAAAAATCTAACTGAACAATGTTTTTAAACGTTTACAGTTTTATCACCAATAAACGTCACTTTTAACGTGTAGATGTCAAAGGATCAAGAATACCAAAACAATATAAATTAATTTTTTTAAATTAGATTGTACAAACCAATCATGTAATTTAAATTATCCCCACCAATTATTTCAATTAAATGAAGTTTTATAATTGGTTCAGGCAGTAAGTGTGGAGGAAAAGAGTTTTTGCTTTTGCTGCCCAGCCCCATTTTCTGCAACATACGATAATAAAAGAAAATTTAAATACTTAACATAAAAACATAGACATTGATACGCTTTTACCTGTGCAATGCATTTTATTGCCAAGTCAAAACACATTAGAATCGTTATTATTTTGTTAACAAATTCCCGAAAAATATAAAGCAGGATATATGATCCAAAAATTATCATCGCTTTTTGATATTTTGCAAGAGACTTGTAATCTCTTGTAAGTAAATATCATTTTTGACTGGTATTATGTCTGGGAACACAGTTTATTGCAAAGTGTCACTTATTCGCTATTTAATGAGACCTGAGTAGCCATCAGACTTGTCATTTTTACTTTCTCATGTTATTTAAAAAGAAAACACGTTTTATTACGGATTTTGAGTTGTCACCATTAAAAAATATGAAAAGATCCTTTGTTCTTGGTTATTTGGAATTAATTCACTTTGGTGAGAAAATTTTATATTACAACCATTTGTCGGTAAATGGTTAGATTTAGTTACGGTATCTCCATCTTGTATGGGATTTGCAGCGCAAATTGCAATAAAAAATATTAAATGTGGATTTTTTTATTAGACAGCGAAGTTAGCGGTGGTAAAATTTGTTTGTTTAATAAAATTTGTATAAATATATTAAAAAAATCACATGGTTTTCTCAATTTTATAAAATTTATATAATATCATATGTTCATAAATGTGCATTATTGGATCCGGGTATCCTATCCTTTATTGAGATGATATCCCTTGAATATATTATGCTGTATTTACATATTAAATCCATTAATCCTTAATCCTTGACGCCATATTAAAAACCTTAATTAAAATTACGGTAATCACGCCTTTATGCAGGGATATGTTTTTTTTAAATTAATCGTTTCTTTGTTTTTTGGTATCGTCGATTTTGGTAGAATTTACTTTTTATAACATTAGGTTCTCCGTAATTGGGTACAAAGTATTTTTAAAAAAATTTACTTAAGGCGCAATGGCTTATAGAAAAATAAATACAAAATTAAAACCATTTTTTTAATTGCAAATAATCAAGTATAACTAAGAAAATTTAAAATTGAAACAAAAAAATCTGTGTATATATATTTTTGTTAACGTTTTTGACAATAGGGGCAAGTGTACTAACATTAACATACGGAGCAGAAGCCTGGACCCTGACAGAAGCAACTTTCAAACAAGTAGACGCTTTAAAGATGTAATGCTACCGCACACAGTGCAACAACGCATAAATGGAAATAAGAAAGTACTGAAAACTGTCAAACAGCGTAAGATGAAATAATTTGGCCATATTATGAGAAATGAGTGATATCATATAAACTAACAAATTATCCAAGACAAAAGAGAAGCCCAGAAAGAGAACGCACATCATGGTTTTACAATTTAAGGAAATGGACCGGACTGACTACCACAACACTATTCAGAATAGCTGTGATTAGAATTAGATAACCAACATCCTCAGAGGACAGGAACCCAAAGAAGAACATTAACATAAAATTTTGAAAAGATTTATTTTATAGGTTTTTTTTTCCGAGGTAAAAAAAATATTTTATGAAGAGGTTATGAGTCTGAGAGCTCAAAGTCTACTGTGAGATTTCACTGAGATTTTCACATCCGCTCTCGGATATGTTTTGATGATGATTTACAGGGAATTCGCTTGCTGACGACTAAGGAAACCCTGCTATTTATTACGCCAAATCTTGGGCTCCGAATCCCATGATTAGTAAAACTATACCATTTATCTCTGTCATTATGAGTTACAAGGGATTTTATAATCAGGTAGTTTCCCGTTGCTTTCCTGATTTCAATGCCGTTGACTGCAGTTTATCCGCAGTTCATCTGTAGTTCATCCGCATTTGGGGACGGTTTCTCAATCACAGGACAATGGAGTGCCTTTTCGTATTTCTAGATATCGGTTGGTTGCTTAGACCGGCACACATTCGGTCTCCGTCTCGTTAGCCACTACAGCAATTCTGCTGCACCGTTGCCCGCCCTTTACCAACTTTAAAATGAGATCGGATAGTCAGTATCATTGAGTTTGAGACCATAAGGAATTACTCAAAAACTCTCCACATCTTAAAGGGCTATGAAAATATAGAGAACACTAAAGATCTCACCAGAGCCGTTTTTGTCTTTTTGGTTATCCCTCTGTCTGTCCATATCTTTCCCAGGTTCACCATAGCTGCCCGCGATAGTGTTACACACCTTCTTATCTTTGTATCACAGCCTTTTGTGTTGCTTATTAAACCATTAACCGTTTTGATATTTGGAGGTAGATTGTTGAGCTGTACTACGTTACTTTTATTAATTACCATGAGTTTAGTTTTGTCTTCAGACCAAGAGTCCTATTTTCATTAGCTACCATTTCGGGCCATTTCTTCTTCATTATCTGCTATTAGAGTGGTATCGTCCGCGTATTAAAGATTGTTTACCATTTTACCATAAATCGTTTTTTATATTCCCCAAATATACTCAATGGGATTAAATTGGAAATGATAAGGCGGAATTTTTAGCACACAATGTCCATAACTAAGTATAATTTGATGCACTTTGTACATTTTTTCTCTTTCGTGCCTTTTAGCTATCGATAATAATTCTGACTTAAAGCAATACTGTGGAAATGATATTATATTTTTGTTCATTAACCATTTTTTCATTTTCTGTACCGTCCAGGAGTTTGTTGGTTACTTATTTAAATTTTTTGACTGGTACGAAGCATTATCTAATACAATGACAGATGGTTTGTGTAACGATGGTAAATTTTTTTTTTAACCATTTTACAAAAATCTCTGTATCCATATTGTCATAATAATTGGCTGATTTTGATTTTGACGAAAATAAAAGATCCGCCCCATGAACAAAACCATGCTTTTTACCTGCATGCACAATAATGTGTCTTTTTCCTTTACCGTCAATGTGTTTTATAGATTTTATGTTATCGTCCTGCCAAATTATTTTTGTTACACCTTTAGCAAAAATCCAAGTTTCGTCCAGATAAACAAATAAAGAGCGTTATTATTAACAGTGAGAATAATTTCTTAAAAATTCAATTCTTTTGTGCACGACTCTAGCTTTTTCACATAAAGCCTTTCGGTTGTCCTCATTTTTAAACTTAACCCTATTGACTCTTAATTTCCAAACAAGAAGTCCCTTATAAAATAAAATTCGTTACCTACGAAATTTGTTTAAAAATATGGGGATAAATTACTTTTGCACTGCTTAAATGTACAGTTGAATACTGGTATCGAGTTTCTAACGTATCTTCGTGAAATACGCTATATTCCCAAACATACTTCTAAAAGAATTTCTCTGCATAAACAGATTTTTGTTTAAAAAATAAAAAATTTTTACATTTTTTAATTATGTAGATACCTTAAACCACAAAGCGACATTCATACTCTTGTATCAAATTTATTTTTTAATATTCACTCACAGAAAGAAATAAATTTTTTTTTTCCACATAATCCGGATTTCCGTTTATTTTTTTTATTAAACCTGAAATATTGAATTCCGGTTTTAAATTATTTCGATACTACTTTATTCTAGATATAGCTAAATGTAATCGGCTTATGCAGTTCGTGCGGTACTAAATCGCTCGAACGATCAACAAAATTATAAATAAACGATTTTTAAATTTTAATGAATATTTTACAATTACGTTTTTAAAAAATCTACTGAAACTTATCAATTCCCTACCTTAATTTTTGTATATAATAACACAGAAGAAAAAAGTGAGCTAATAAATATTACCGAGAATATTTACGGTACATTATATCAAGAAACGATTCCAAAACCACCAGAGGCAGACAACAGAAAAATTCTTTATGTTGGATCCGAAGAATTGACCGACATTACCATAGAAGAAATACAATTAGCTCTATCCCAAATGAAGAACAAGAGAGCACCGGGAGATGATGGTGTTACAAGTGAAATGATGAAGCTAGGCAAATCTGCAACAAATAAGTCTATCAAAATTCTCCTCTACAAATGCCTCACACAAGATATTATTCCAGAAACATGGCGTAACGCTCAAAATTATCATCATCATCATAAAGCATCATGCGTCCACTGTCGGACATAGGCCTTCTCAAGGTCTTTCTACGTTTTCCTGTCCTGGGCAGTCGCAATCCAGTTTGTAACAATCCTCTTTAAATCGTCGCTCCATCGGGTGGTAGGTCAACCTCTGCTGCGTTTGTCGGCTCTCGGTCTTAATTCCAGTATCCTCTTTGTCCAGCGGTCTCCGTTCATTCTTGCTATGTGTCCGGCCAATTTCCATTTTGATCTTAGTATATGCTCCACGACATCATTTACCTGTGTTCTTATCCTTTTATCTTCATTTATGCAACGTTCTCTTAGGCTTAGACCAAGCATCGATCTCTCCATTTTTCTCCAAGCTACCTGTAATTTTCTTATATATGCATTAGTAAGTGTCAGGGTCTTTGCGTCATGTGACAAAACTGGTATTCTTTTCAGACTTATCGGAATATTTTATCTATGAACGCTGAGGTGATTCTAAAAACTTCACAAAAAAGATGATAACTTAAAAATAAAAAATTATCGACTGATAAGTCTACTTCCACATTCATACAAATTGCAACAAGGATTATAACAAATGGACTTACCAACAAATTAGATGATTACCAACCTCCTGAACAGGCTGGATTTCGTAGAACTGTGGGCTATCTTTGATGCCTTAAACAATGCAAGAATTGATGTATATATATATATAGGTATGAAAATATATTAACTGGAAATATACGAGGTCGGTTTGATAAGTCAGTGACTTTTTGAATAAAACAAATTTTTTTTCGCAAAAATACATTTTATTTTTCTACATAATCACCTTTTAGCTCGATACATTTAGTCCAGCGTTTTCTTTTTTTTTTATTCCCTCCAAATAATAGGTTTTTTCAAAGCTCTAAAAATACGCGTTTGTTTCGGTAATGACTTCTTCATTCGACTCAAATCTCTTACCGCCCAGCCATTTCTTTAGGTTTGGAAACAGAAAATAGTCGCAGGGGGCTATATATGGAGAATATGCTGGATGGGGTAGCAGTTCGTATCCCAATTCGTGGATTTTGGCCATCGTGACTAGACAAGTGTGCACACGTGCATTGTCTTGATGGAACAGCACTTTCTTCTTCGCCAAATGCGGCCATTTTTTGCTTTAAATCAACGTCGAATCTGTTCAAAAGCTTTGAATAATATTCGCCGGTGATCGTTTTACCTTTCTTGAGGTAATCGATGTGAATGACACCGCGTACATCCCAAAAAACTGTGTCCATGACCTTGTTGGCTGACAGACTCTGTTTCGCCTTCTTTGGTCCACGTTCACCCCGAGCAACCCACTGTTTCGATTGTTCCTTGGTCTCTGGCGTGTTGTGATGGATCCATGTTTCATCCAAAGTAACAAAACAACGCAAAAATTCGTCCGGATTACGGCTGAACATCGCTAAACACTCTTTTGAAGTGGTCACACGATTGCACTTATGGTCGAGTGTGAGCAATCACGGCACCCATCTCGCAGAGAGTTTTTTCATGTCCAAATATTCGTGTAAAATATGATGTACCCGTTCAGTTAAGATACCTACAGCATGAGCCAACTCACGCACTTTCATTCTTCGATCATCCAATATCATTTCATGGATTTTATCGACGATTTCCAGCGTGATCACTTCTATTGGGCGACCTGGACGTTCGGCGTCACTAGTGCTGGTACGACCACAACGGAACTCTGTAAACCACTTCTGAACCATTGAAATTGATGGTGCCGAGTCCCCGTAGTATTTATCAAGTCTTTCCTTAGTTTCAGTGATGGATTTTTTACGTAAAAAGTAATGCTTAATCAGCACACGAAATTAACTTTTTTCCATTTTCGTAAAAATTCACGAGGTTGTCTACTTTGGACGGCTATCAAACACCAACTGTACGACGTAGCTTGTTCAAAATTAGAAAGTTGCCCACTAATAGATTATAGTTGACGGCAGCACTGTTGCATTTGGAGTAACTGCGTGGAAGATTCAAAAAGTCACTGACTTATCAAACTGCCCTCGTACGTTGGAGATTTATTTGGGTAGCAGTTGGGAGTGACCAATTTAATAAAAATTCTTCGTTTTTTTAGTCAAGCTTTCTAAAATGTTTATTTTCTTTTTCAAGACTTCTTTATATTTTTTATTAATATATAAAAATCAATTTACAAAATATATACTTACTAACATGAAATTATTAAAAAATTATCGCAAAAAGAAACCAAATGTTTTTTTTGAAAGAAATTTGATATAATAAGTCATTTTTTGTCTTAGGTACTGAATGTCAAAACTATTTATACAGATAAGAAATGTAAATATTAGTGTGTTATGGTTATCTGAATTTCAGAGGATTAGATTTTTAGCAAAATCAGTTAATCTGTTTTTTATGAATCATGAAAAAAATGGTAAACTACCTAAATTTTGCAATTTATTAATTATACTATTTTTATTACAGAATTTTAAGATCTTTTAAATAATATGATTATTGCTTGTAAGGAATATTTCTATAAAAAATATAATAACAATTTTTTATAAAAAAAGATAGTTTTAGAAAACAAAAATAAAAATTGGAGAATTTTAAACTTGTGTCATTATTGAGAGAATATTATTGAAGACGCTATAACTTTAAAAAATTATTGTTTGTAATAATCAAGCATTGTTTATAACAATTAAATATTGTTACTTACAAATGATTATTGATCATTATATTTGAAAAAAAATTCCGATTGTTATAAACAATTAAAAAAAGCTCCCGCTTATGAAATGATAAGAAAAAGTTTGAAAAAGTACCGTTGACAGTAACAAAATATTGTTAATGACAATTATAATTTGTTTTAAACAATTTGAAATAGGTTTTTATAAAAATTTTAATAATAATAATTATAACAACAAAACATATACTATTTTTTCATTTTTACCACTGGGAAGTTAGTCGTGTGGACCTCTCGGGTCGCACTCAGACCAATGATATTTTTTTATCGTCCGATACGAGGCATGTTTTTAAAGTAAGTACCGTAAGTACCGTTGACAATTTACAGACGCCATTAGGGCAACAATCGACCGTGTTTACAATGTTTTGTGCGCTTATAAAATTCTCCCTCTGATTGAGGCTTTCGCAGACACTAAAGTTCGCGCTGTTATACGATTTTTTAGTGCTAAAAGCGTGAAAGCAGCTGACATTCATCGCCAGATCTGTGAAATTTATGAAAAGCATATTATTAGTAATGAAATGGTAAACAAGTGTGTAAAAACTTTTAAAGATAGCCGCAACGATATTCATGACGAGGAAAAGACAGGGCGAATTGTTTGGTTTGGTGGCTAATAATAAGTAAACAAGAAGTTCCCACTGTTGGCCATGTTGTATGCGACGGACAGATTTTAGAGCGCGTCTCGACACACAAATACTTAGGATGTATAGCCGACGAGAAATGGGACAACACACAGGGGATATGGTGCCGAGTAGAACAGGCCCACGCGGCGTGTATGCGAATGAAAACCGTTTTATGCTGTCGTGATATTAATATTCCCTTACGCATCAGAATTTTTCGGTGTTATGTTTTTAGCATACTATTATATTGTTACAATACGGACCTGGCTATTTATCGGCATCCGAACACCGACCGCACCAGGGGTGCATATTAATTAGACCACTTTGTCGGCCGCAAACGGGGTCTGGCAAGTTCTAGAACACTGTATCGCGAAGGGACCCGGACCCTTGAGAAACAGGTAGAAAGGTCTGGAATTGTGATTTAGAGGTATAAAAAAAGGAAAGCTGCCGCGAAGAAAACAGTTAAGTATTAGTTTTAAAAGTCTTTATGAATTAAGAAATGTAAATAGTTATAAAAAGTTGTTAAAGTTGTTTATCTAAGTGACTTATAAAAGTAGAATTGATTTTATTGGAATAAACATTGTTTTGTTACTGGATCCAGAGTTTTTAATCGCAGAACCCACGGAACAATATGGAGCAGAATCGTGGACACTTACGGGTACCATGAGTAAGAAGGTTGAGGCTTTTGAAATGTGGACATATCGTCGGATGTTGCGTATATTTTGTGTTAATAGGGTACGAAATACGGAAGCCTTAATAAACAAACTAAGGTCATGTTAACCATTAAGAAACGCAAGCTGAAGTACTTTGGACATATTCTCCATTATGAAAAATATCATCATTGCAATCAATAATAGAGGGCAAAATTGATGGCAAAAGAGGTCTAGGCTGCCGTAAGACGTCCTGGATCAGAGCTCTCTGACAATGATATAGGACCAGCACAACGTCACTATTCCAAAAGCAGTAGATAAAGTAAAAAAAGCAATGATAATATCTAACGTTCGTGGAAGACACGGCACTTGAGGAAGGAGAAGAATTATTTGGATAGAAACAACTTGATCATCCTTTATACAGACCCGATCCAGCGCTTTTGTCACAAAAATTTCTCCTGATGATGGCTTATTTGGGATTGAAAAAAGTGGAGTTAGAGATACCGGAAAAAATGTCCTCCTTTAATTAAAAATCAACGGATCTTAACATTTTTCTAAAATATTTACGAAGTTCCTGCATATGGCTCTGTTTCGTTTTCAGTTGGCAATACTGTATTTAGAGAAAAATTTATCTTTTTTATATAAAATTTTCATTTACTGTAAAATTTTAATTGATTTATTACTGTTTAAAGACCACTTTTCAAAAATCAATAATTTGCAGACTTTTTTGTAGTAATAGTAGAAATTTAACCTCAGCTAGATTGGTAACACTTCCAAAAGATGTTTAACCTATGTTAAAAATGTTAATAGACTTGAAAAAGGCCTATGACAGAGTAGTGAGGAGTGAAATGTGGTCGACATTGTCTATGTATGAGGTGAGCGGTAGTTTAAGACAAGCACTGAAATCACTTTAAGAGGATTTCACTGCTTGTGTCAGGATGATCAAAGCTTGCACGGACAGGTTTAACATCAAAAAAGGTGTGTGGCTTCGACATAGCTGTTTAACTTATACGTAGACGATTGTTTAAAAGATTTGAAAGAGAGTGCGTATGGACTAAAGATGAATAAATTAATCGTCAAATTCCTTCTTTATGCCGATGTTCAGGTTATATTAACATTACTCGAAGAGGAATTGCAGGCAATGGTTAATGTTATGCATGATGCTCTAAAAATCAAAGGGATGAAAATAAATTTAAGCAAAACTAAAGTAATGGTTTTTTAAAAAAAGAAAGTATAACAAACTGTTAAGTTCCGATTAAGGAAAAAGAATGGAACAAGTTAATGAATAAGTGTACTTGGGTTTAAAGTTTACAAGAGATGGAAAGTATGACAGTGACATTCAGCGAAATGTGTTAGCAGGAAAGCAAACGAATAGGGCACTGCATAGCTTTATGAATATAAAAATGTCAAAAAAGGCACGTCGGGCTGTGCATAGAGGTGTGTTGGTTCCTACACTTATGTATGGTAGTGAATGTTGGGTTTGTCAGAAGAAGCATGAAAACCGAATTAATGCTGCGGAGATGAGTAGTCTAAGAAGTATAGCCGGAGTGACTCGGTTGAATTAAGTAAAGAATAGTGAGATAAGTAAGCGCTGTGGTGTAAAAGAAGATGTGGTTACAAAGATAGATAAAGAAATGCTTAGATGGTTTGGAACACGTAGAAAGGATGTATAAGGGAAGATAAACGAAACTAATTTATAATGCGAGTATGAGTAGACAAATCGGTAGAGGTCGACTTTGGCGTACAAATATCAATCAGATCAACATTGTTTTACAAAAAGGCCAGGTCAAGAGTACCAACAACCGACGAGCATGTTAGAGAGCACTGATAAAAGTAGAGGAAGCAGAAGATTTGTGTAAAAATTGGAAGAAAGTGGTCTCTGCCTACCCCTACGTAAAAAAGGCATGACTATATTTATGTATATAAAAAAAAGTGATGTAGATATCCAGCAGCATTTTTATACCAAATACATACAATTTACAAAGCAAATTCATATATAAGCATACAGACAATTAATAATTGCCAATATTATTGTTAACATTGATGTTAGTTAAATAATTAATCGTATATTGGACTGTGCTATTATAGCAATGTACGGAACAGGGGTTGTAAATTCTTTCTTCGTACATGGAAAAATTATACTCTTGGAATCTACTGTGAATGGGAAAAACGATTGTTTGATCGCTGATCGCTCTGTTTGGCGTTTTGAAGGATACGGAATAATAGGATAACCAATCTTTTGTTCGACCAGTAAAGTCGCGGTAAAAAAGGGATTCTCAGAACTAGCTTCGAGGCCTAACGACTTTGGATGTTTACACTATAAGACGGATTGAGACTAATTTAATTAGAACAAAACAAATTAATACAGTGTTGGAATTAATCTTTGATTCCAACAAGCACATAGCTTTAAATTTAAGATGTAAAGTATTAAATAAAATTAATAATAATATTTAATTTAATTAGATTTTTTATATGATTAAAGACATTTTAATTAAAAATTAATAAAAGCACATAAAACAGGATAGAGATCTGCAACTGAAGCCTTATTAAAAGCTCCAATTTTTAAAAAAATTAAGAAATCCAATCAGCCTTTTATTTAAGGAATAGTAATAAAATAAAATTTATGCCAAAGTCCAGTCTGGTAATCTTTGATTAAAGAATAAATCATTTCAATAAATCTGCAGGCATTTTCTGGTTTGCTGTTTGATTTCGAACGTCCCTGAATAATACGGAATATACGCCGATAAAATTATGAACCGTGTCCCATTATGCGACTGAAATAGTCTAGTCACATTCATTTTCTTCCGGCAATATTAAATTTTAAGTCCAAAAGAAAACTACCTAGTAGAATTTCCTGGCTGAAGTAAATCGATTTTGACAGCAATAGATTTTTATTGTTATACGTAAACTTAGTGGCGAATTTCAATGAGGACGTTTCTTTTCTTCTTCAGTAGTGGCGAAAAAGGTTTTTACAAAACACAGTATTTTTTTCTAAAAATTATAAAATAATTAAGTTTAAAGTTTTACTTTTTGACCATAGTCGTTTTTTTCTTGAGAACATTATAATAGCAATTATCCTGACCAAAAATATTTGGGAATTTTCCTTTACATTACTAGATACGTGCAAATAATCTTTTAATATAAATATATTTATTTAAAAATTATTTAAGTTACTTAAAAAAAACACATCATATGTTTTTTTTTAAATTATTGACTCTAGCACAAAAAAAGGTTAACAAAAACATAGAAAGAACATTTTAACCGCAAACAAATGCTAAAAGAAATTGGCATGCTAAAAAATGGCGCCTGGGAAACAAATGTAGCGCGAGCATTTGATGCATCTTGGAAGGCGGGCACTGACTTGTAAGTGAGCGCTATAATGTAAGGTAATGTAACACGAGCCTTTGATAGCAGTATTCAACAGTGGTTTTGTTGCCATTGAAGTCAAAGTAACTGGGAGAGGATATCGACTGGGAGATAAAGAAATAAAAATCATATGCTACGCTGATGATGCTGTAATCGTATCGGAAGACGAGGACAACCTACAGAGACTCTTACATAAGTTCCAAAAAACAGCTGAAGAATTCAATATGCAAATATCCGTCAAAAAAACCAAATCGCTAACAATATCCAAAGAACCGAGAAGATGTAAACTCGCAATCTATGAGCAGAGTGTAGAACAAGTGATGTCCTTTAAATATTTAGGAGCTAATATAACTAGCACTAGAAATATTAATGAGGAAGTAAAAGCTCAAACAACAAAGGCATTTCTAATCTGAGGATTCTTGAGAGACATAATCTGGAGAAATAAACACATGAGTACCAGAAGTAAGGTCAGAATATATAAGACATGTGTAAGACCGATTATGACATACGCGATAGAGACCAGAGCGGAGAACACGACTACAAAGCGACTTCTTAGATCAACGGAAATGCGAATTCTTAGATCGATAACTGGCTATACATTACTTGACCATAAAAGAAGCGAAGAGATAAGGGAAATATGTGAAGTCCAAGACATAGTAAGATGGGCAAGAAACCGAAGAAGAGAATGGAAAGACCATGTTAGCAGAATGCCAAACGACCGGCTGGCAAAAATTGTGAGAGAGAAGCGGCCCAACACACCACGCCCAACTGGACGCCCACCAAAAAGATGGTATGATAGCTGGTCTTCATCGTCCCAATTGTTTTTGGGCAACCTTTGAGGCAAACACAGGACGTAGTCCTAACGTAAGAAGAAGAAGAAGATATAAAAATGTATGCCAACAATTTATAAAACTATAAATGATTTTGGAATATTGGCTCTAGTTTTCTTTAAATCTTAATATTTAGATTACACTATAAAAAGGCAATAAGTATAAAAAAAAACAAGTATAAAATCTTTTTTACTAAAAAATATATTTTTTTTTAATTACAAAAAAGTCACATCAACCATAAAAGGTTATTAGCGACGGTACGTTAAGTAATAACACAGAATTAAAAACATAAATCAATTTTAAATATGTGATTTTTATTCTGAAATATGGATTCGAATTTATCAGGTAGTTGACAATTTTGCCGTTGAGCTTGATGTTTAGGACATTCTATGATGATATGTTTCACTGATATGTTTACATTACATAAGTCACATATTGGATTCTCTTCCCGTTTTATTAAGTAACTATGAGTTAATTTAGTATGACCTAACCGTAGACGCGAAATAACCACTTGTTTTTGTCTGTTTTTTGAAAAGGGGTTCCACTTTTGATATCGAGGCTTAACTTTGCGGAGCTTTGACTCACTTTCGGTCCACTGAGATTGCCACAATGATAACGTTTTTTGGTTTAACACATTTTTTATATCCGCACTAACCACTTCTGAAATCGGGACTGCACTATCATCTGTAATAGCCTCACGAGCACACTTGTCTGCTTCTTCATTCCCACTAATACCAATATGGGATGGGATCCATATAAATGTGATATCTTTATGTTAATCTCTGGCCTCGAAGAGTTCTTTTTTAATGTGTTGAACCAAACTGTGTTTGAAATATAGCTGTTGGATGGAGTATAGGGAGCTGAGGGAGTCTGTAAGGATAAGGAAATTGTTTTGGAGGCATAAAAAATATTGTTTTGTTTTAATAACTTAATTTACATAGATGTAAAAAGTGAAAAAAATGATCAAAAACAATGTTACCAATCAGATAAATACCTTTTAAAAGCTTTTCTTTGTAATTTTTTTGGAAGAATGTCTTTGTAAAGACCAGCAGTAATATGCTATCATGTGACGGTTTCATCTACTCTGATACCTGTTCTCCATCACTTTTAGACCTTGGTGGAAGCGTTCTCCCTGCTTTTCACTGTAATTTCTCAGATTATCCGGAAATATATTCATGTTACTGTAAAAAAAGTGCGCTTATATTTGCTCCTAAAATCTTCAAGGTTTCCAACAACTTTTGCACAATTTTTCTATAATTCTATAGTTACCTTAGAAATGTTTTATAATCAACACAAATTCTCTCCAAGCTAAACTTTCAGAATTAGTCCTAATTTTTATAAAGTTTTTATCTTTCATTAAATGTCCGAGTTTGAGAGCCATGGAATATTTTAGCTTTCAACTCCTCCATACCCAAATAAAATGCAACTGTTTTTTCAAACCCATGTCTACAAGTAATTTTGCAATATTATTACAAAAGACATTTTTTTTATTTTCGCTAAAAAATGGTAATATTTCATTTTTCCTGTTCTGTATGCTGTAATTGTTACTTTTGGTTCCAATAAATTCTTTTCTTTTACTTTTGATGCAAAAAGTTATGATAATGTTTTGTTAAAATTAGATTTCGTAAAAAATCGCTAAACTTATTTTAAGAAACAACTGTGGAGCTGATGTTAAATGCTGCGAGTTTGGCAACATCATTGTTTCTGAGGGCAAACAAACCACTTTTGAGGCATAAATAGGCCGAGGAGGGTCTTTAATGTGCAAGATAAGATATTTTGTAGACTGTAAACTTACCCAAACGCGCGTCATACACTCTACAATATTGTTAAATAATAATATCTGGCAATTTAACAAAGTGCGGAGTGCGGGGAAACACGTTATGTAAGTATGTATGCGTGAAATAAATGTGCAGAGATAGAATTTTAATCAGAAACCAAACTCTTATTAATAACTCGTGTTCAGAGGTGCCGGCCCAAATGATACACAAATGATATATTTTTTGTTAACGCTATAACGAATATACCAATCCAAAATATTGTTTCACGAATAACGACCCATCCCTACTTTTATCGCACGCACACGATATTATTTCCAATACATCGAAATTCATCGATAACTGTGATGGCATAATTGCTCGTAAAGGAAATAATTTTATTGAATCCCATGGCTGGAAGCGTAGGGATTGCTGAGGAATTCGAATTTTGCAAAAATCTTTGTTACAACAATAGAAAATTAAACAAACGTAAACCCATTTATATCTCGGGCGACAATCGAAATATTTAATTTTTTTTTTATTTTAAATTGTTCGTTTTTCAAAAACGGTGCAAGAATTTTTCAGATATCTTTGCAACTTAGGTCGGAATTGTTAATTGTTTATAAGCAAAAATCTATAATCACCAAAAAATCTATTTCAACAATTTTTTTTTCCAAATCGCTTGTTTATGATGATACAAAGCTCGTCGATATTTTTCACCCTGTGGACTTCGTCGGGAAATTCTATTAAAGGGAAAAGATCTTTCGATGATCGCAGAATGTTGCTAAACTATATCTCGCAGATCGATAAATTTTGCACGATTCTTTTGGGGTTTGGCTCCTGTACATATTGTACAAGTTTTAAACCGAAATGTAGAATGTTCATTTTCATTTGCCATTAACCGCTTAATTAACAATGTTATCACTTTTTTTAGGACCTTTTTTACAGAAGACGTTATGGTAAAAACATTTTATTAAAAAAAATGTATCTCAAAGATATTCATTTTTTAATTTTCAATAATTTTTTATTGCCAAAATATACCCAGGCAACAACCGAAAACTCAGGAATATATTCTTGTAATTCCAAACAACCTATAAAAAAATTGACCAGAGGGTGCGCCTCTTGAATAGAACTTCGTAAAATATGGCCTAAGGTGTCTGGACAACAGATCAGTCAGTGCACATTGAGATTCATTGTAGCAAGTACTGCTGTTTGTGTTGTGTGTGTTTTAATAATATAATTTAATATAGGACTAATATGGCTAACTGTAAACAGTTTTAGTAAGTTTCCTGATAGTCGTGATTAAAAAAGTATTTAGTGTATTTACAATTCCCCGGATTTTTTTTCGTATTTGAGAATTTTGGGGTGATGGTAAACAAAATTCCACACATCTTCAGCTAATTTTTTAGGAAAAGATTGGTGGAAGAAAAAATATTGGTAGACGTCATGTAAAATTAAGGGACTGGTTTAATTGTAGCAATGTTTAACTTTTCCAAATTTCAGTCTATAAGGTCCAGATACCTGTGATGATGGCGAACTTTCAGCAGGAAACACATTATAAGAAGAAGTTAAATTTGATTGGTTTTTTTTGTTGTTAATAAAACCTGATCAATTATTGTTACCAATTTTTTAAATTAATCTTATAGTCACAGTAAAATAAAATTGTAATAACTTCCGGACGTAAACAACATTTTAGTTTCTTTTATACTTCTGAATGTGGCTATTTACTAAGACCAAATGATCTGGAAATAGATACCAATCGAAAATTACTTGCTAAAGTAATAAATTGCAGTTTAACGTGCGATAAAAATATTTTATTTTCTTTTACTCGTAAATTTCCTTAAAGAAATCACTGCACCATATGACCATAACAGATTTACAAGATTTCTTGTAGAATTGAAAAATTCGAAATGCAATTTATATAAAAGTCCCAATTATTTAAAATACCGACAAAATACCATTAAAAATGTCTGCAGCAATAGTCCAGGATAAGAGAAAATTATAGGTTCCAAATGTTGTAGTGTTATATAACTCTAAAGTTTGTTATATATATAAAAATATCGGTAAACCAAGTTTTATGATTCAAATATCTAAGCAATCAGCTAACTGAACATTGGGATCTGGGCATATTATGCTTTCTCGGCATTATTATATGAAGTCGAAGGCTGGACATTAAAAGTATCTTTTATAAATACATTAACCTTTTAGTGAGCCGTGGAAAATATATTAACCACCAACTTTTAACCCCTGTTTTACCCACTTACAACAAATTTAGTTGTCACGATTTATTGATAAAGAGCCCAAGCTCAATGTCATTGCAACTGTAACGGTTGGTTCATGTAAAGTAGGTGGAAATTGTGTTAAAGGTATTATTATTTTTCGCGCCAGTTAGTCGCTTACACGTGTTTTTATTGTTTATTTAACGAAATGTGGTTTTAAGGTAAGTAAGAGTATATAAGATTCCATCAAAAACATAAATGGGAAAAGAGAGCCAAGTTCAATATTATAATCTTCGCCTTGGTTGTTGTCTTCAACGACAAAAGAAGTGAGATCTAAATGGGTGCCAAGATCAATGCTTAGTCCCGAAATTTATTTATAATAACAAAAAATATTTTAAAGCAACTTAAAAAATTATTTCTGCTAATAATAATTTATTAAAGCCTAAGGTCTGACTTAACTAGTTCGAATATACGATTTATATTATCGCCTTCGTAAATTCTAAGGTTGTAAGTTCTTATTTTTTTTTTTTAAATTTGGCTTGCTGGTAGAAACTAGCCATCGAACATAGGGCTCTTTTATGACTGTTTTAGTAGGTACTTAATATTAATTGGTATACTCGAAGTACCCCAGTAAGATCTTAGGCTTCAATATATTATTAAAAAAAAAATGATTTTTTAAGTTGTTTTAAAATATTTTATGTTGTTATAAATAAATTTCAGGACTGACCTTTGAACTTGGCACCAATTTAGATCATACTTCTTTTGTCTTTAAAGACAAGAACTAAGGCGTATATCATAATATTGAACTAAACTCCCATTTCACATTTATGTTTTTGATGGGATATCATTACTTTTTGTACTAAAATTTTTAGTAAATACTTATTCATAATAAAATTAATACCGAATAGTTTGTGTTAACCTATTGTATTTTCCTACATTTACGGGGTATAATTGTTTTTTTTGTGTTATTTTCTATATTTTCTTGTACTTTTGAAATGTGAATTTCCCAGTCAGTATCCGGAATTTTTTCTACGCGTTTTCTGTTTATACTTAATTTCGCCAAGTCGGGGCGGTATAACGTGTGCAGGCGGTTGTACTCTACAATAGAGCTCTCTTGTGCCCTAATTTGACTTAGATATAAATTGATAAGATGTACTTCATTTAAGGTTTTAACTCTAGAGAGTCCAACGTAAGCCTGCCCTTTTCAACCCCCGGAAAACTGTAATTATTCCTTTTACAAACAGAAAAAAGCTAGATAAGCTTCGGCAGCCTGTCCTATACGGAGAGAGCATTTCATTTGCGGCAGAAATGAAATACCTGGGTGTAGTTCTGAATAAAATACTCACCTGTTACGCCCACTTGGAAAAAACAATAAAAAAAGGCAGGTTTTCTCTCTGAAATCTCAGAAGAGTATGTGGCAAATCTTGGGGAATGAACCCCAAACACATTTACTGGATTTATCAAACAATGATAATATCTATGGTCACGTATGGTTCAGTAGTCTGGTGGACCAAAGGGTTACAACAAAAAGCTAGATCAAAGCTTGCGGGACTTTAGCGGATGGCATGCCTGGCCATAGCTGGAGCTATGTCCAGCACACCAACGGCAGCATTGGAACACCTCCTACATCTTCCTCCCCTAGAGATTCTCTTAGAGAGGAAGGCCAGGATAGTCTCCTACAGATTCCTGTCTTTGGAAAAGCAAATTAATGAAGAGCAACTCAGGGATCACTCCGGGATACTGAGTGAAACAAAAAACTACCAAATTCTCGGGATGGTTTCTGACTTGCTAGCCACAAAAATACACGTAGAAAAGTCGTTCAAAGTCCTCTTTCCGAAGAGAGACGAATGGGTAATGGGACAAATCCTCTTTCCAGAGACTGAATCCGTAATGTACACAGATGGCTCGAAAACCCCAGATGGAGTTGAAGCCGGTGTTTTCAGCAGGAAACCAAAGATTGAAATATCTATCAGTCTTGGCAGGTATGCTACAATCTTTCAGGCTGAAGTATTCGCTATTGAATTGTGTGCAAGAGAGTTGACCAACAGACCTCTAGCAAACAAAAACATAAATATAATATCAGACAGCCAGGCCGCTTTAAAAGCACTGAGCTCCAACAAGATAAATTCTAAACTTGTATGGAATTGCATCGAATCCTTAGAGTACCTTGGTGCGAACAACAGGGTGACCCTACTGTGGGTACACGGGCACCAGGGGGTGAAAGGAAACGAAAAAGCCAACACCCTTGCAAAACAAGGGGCCGAATCTGCGTTCACTGGACCAGAACCGGTTTTTGGAGTCACCACAAGTGCCGCCAAAACAATTATTTAGGACAGGGCGGAGAGAAAAATACTCACGTACTGGTCCGACATACCAGGGCAAACCCACTCGAAGGCGTTTTTACCGTTTCAACCCTCGAGAAACACAACCAAACAGATCCTAGAATGGAGCAGAAATAACCTGCGTATTCTAACAGGACTGCTAACGGGACACTTTCGTTTATGATACCACCTCAGAAAGATGGGTCTGAACCAACAAACGGACCGTCGGTTCTGCTGCGTGGAAGACGAAACTGCTGAACATATACTATGTTCATGCCCCGGCCTGGGAAGAATAAGGTTCAACATATTTGATTACACCAACCTAGAACCTACCAATTTTAAAAAAATCTCACCCTATACAACCATGAACTTCGTGAGAAGGGCTGGATTGTGCGCTGAACTGTGACCTTTAGGGGTGAGCAACAATAGACCTACTAAGGGTCGCGGTGGAGAGGCGACCACGCTCCACTCACATGATACCTAACCTAACCTAACCTAAGCCTGCCCTTTACTAAATATCGCACTGCTCCCACCCCGCTGCTCCACGGCCGCCGCACCGTGCACTGTGATCCCAAATACATATTTTATTTAATTATTTATAAGTAATGATCTTACGCTATTGATGTGCGCTAAATATTGAAATAATAATGAATACTAAATCCCAGTTAATAACGTAATAAATACGAAAGTTCGACTATACTCCTACTTATAAATACTAAAACTGATATGTTTGGATTAAAAAAAATTAAAGGTGGTATTTTACTCGTTATATATACACGTTCATAATTCTATATTTCCTAATTTTTTTTTTAACAAAACTAATGCCTACTTAAATATAACATGCTCTGAACTGATCATTTTTCAGTTTCTTTCATAATATTCCAGCAAAAAAAAGTGTATTTGACCTAAGATTTGGCACAGTAAATTATAAGTGTTATTGCTTTTCAAACCTAAATATTTTATATAGGGCGTTTTACACGTACCACTCAATTCCAACAACTTAAAACAATTATAACTCACCTATTGTAAATGCAACACTATGTATTTTATATCATTTTTTAATTTTTATTTTTTTTTTATTTAAAACTCTTATATACCGGACAGATATTTTAACATAAAACAGAAAGAAGCACACTCTCATCTAACAGAAATCAAGGCAGGAGTACCTCAAGGTAGTGTACTAGGCCCTGTACTCTACTTACTATATACCAGCTATATACCAAATCCTGAACATGATACTATTGCAACGTTTGCGGATAATACTACCATTTTGGCCGTTAGAAAAAACCACGAAAAAGCCAATATAAAATTACAAACATCCATAGACCAGATTAACACTTGAACTTATAGATAGCGTACCAAGTTAAACGAAAACCTTGGTGTTTGTTTATGAAATTTTGTTATAAATAAACTTACCTGTGATGTAGCCAAACGCTAATTAAATAAATAATACCCCCGTGTAACTTCTACCAGATCAAAGACCGAGTTTGGTGTTAATAAAATACAACAAAATTTCATTTTATTTTCAATATTTTAAATCCCTACACTATAATAAAAATTGTTATATTTTATAAACATTTAAACTAATAATTTATGTTATAACAAGATTAATAACGTAAAAAGCCAATTTAAAATCCTATTAGAACCATTTTTAACTTTTACGCGGACGAAGTCGCGGGAAAAAGCTATTAACTTTATAAATGTCTACAAGTAAATAGTGCTATTTTGAACCATTGTATTTATAAATACGATGGTTCAACACTTATCATAAAACTGAAGATATATTTGCAAAATTATAAAAAAAACTATTATATAAATATTTAATCGTTGTTTCTTTTATCTATCCTATTCAGGACAGTTAAATTAACGTATATTTAAGAACTAGAAAATCCTTTTACAATCCTTTTAGTAGCATTTACAAGGCACTAAAGGTGTTTTTATTTGATATAAATCCATTCAAAATAATATATTATCTAGCCGTCGAAAAGAATAAAATAAATAAAAACATAAGAGCGTTTCTCTGTTGCGTCAAATTTGGATAATTCATTTATTTTCGACCACATAAATATAAGTCATAAAGTAAAAGCATCTACGAAGTGTTTTTAAATCATTCCTTTTATCATTTGACTGTCATGTACAATAATTGGTTTAGAGGATTCTTGTGCAAATAAAAAATTAAATTGATGTGAACCAATTTAAAAATAATAGTATTGGTTTTGGAGCGCGAGAGAAATACCTGATTTTAAGGGTGCGAGGGCGGGGCTCTGTTGGCTGAGGAAGCATCAGCATAACGTGGGTATACTTACATATAGTCACGCCTATTCCCCGTAGGGGGTACGCAGAGACCACTTATTTTTGGTTAAAAGTAAAATTATGAGGATTTTAGAATCAATTGTGCCCCCAAGCATGTTTACAACAAAAAATTGCCTCATACTAAAGATCATTGAAGGAAAAAAAATTATCTTTTTCCGAAAGGATGAGTCCGTATAAAAGTAAAAAGATAAGAAAGTAAACATGCTTTTGTTAAATAATCAGACCTTTTTTTGTAGAGGTAGGAAAATACCACTTCTTTTCACTTGCTACGGTTACAACACACGTCTTTCTCTTCTTCTATTTTCAATAGCACTTACGTATTATATGCTCGTCATAATACCCAATCCTGCATACGGCATTTTATGAATTTTCTACCCGCTACATGGCAAAGTGTTAGGGAATTAAAAACAGGAGTGGAAATATTTTTTTAAACAATAAAAAATTAAATCGTATCATTTATTTCGACGACAATAATTGGATTGCAAAACTTTCTTACTTGGCAAACATCTTCTTCATTCTAAACCAACTAAATTTATCTATGCAAGGAAATTGACAGAACAAATTTTTTATGCCGGAAAAAATAAAGGCGATTAAAATAAAATTTTGCAAATAAAAATGAAAACCATAAATTATTTAATTGAATGTAATCCACAAATATAAATTAAAATATTTGAGAAATATTTTCCATGTATTAAAATTATTAAAAGAAAACTGTAGTTTTGAGATCTCCATGTTAACTTAGGTTACGGGACAACTCTTGTACGACTCATCGTTACTATTGTTACTGTCGTGAACTTGACCGAGTGCTGACTAAACAAGAGCAGCTACATCGACCAACAAAAGTAAACATAAACACTGAATCAATCTTGCTAGAAGCACGAGCATAAATATATACAAAATAAAAACGTGAAGTATGAACAATACGTGCGTTTGATAAACATTTCGAATGAGCTCAATGGGTTGCTGTATATAATTCCCGTAAATGGTCAAACGAATTCATTGGTCTCTTATTAAACCTTTTTACATATTTTCTTGGTTAAGGGCACTACATAATACTAACTTATCACCAACCCGCATTTACACTCTGATTAAATTAATAAAGAAAAGCTTGATCTTAGTTTTTCAAAAAAAAGGCACAATTTCGTATACAAACTCAGTAGGAATATCCGCGCCTGTTTACATACATACAACATTTATTGCCTTTTGGTACATCATATCTATGCGATAAAGGATTTTCCACAATGGTCAATATTAAGGCAAGGCAGCTTAATTGACTCCGAATAGACTCTTGCATGCAAATGGCACTGAGTAATGCGATTAAAGTGCGAATAAACAAATTAATGGGGTGATGACTTTGAATTATTTTACTATTATACTGTCTGTCTTTTGATCGTACGTTCTTCTGTTAATTAACAAAATTTATTTATAAATGTAGTATCAAAAGGCACATAAAATAAACTAATAAACTAAAATAAAAATAATAACTTAACATTTTTTGGTTGTGAACTGTTAATGGCAAAAGAATAAACCTAACTATTAAACAAAAGAACGTACATTCGAAAGACAGAAACTGTAATGGTTTAATTATTTAAACTCAACAGGAAGTCTCTCATTTAGTATATTGTTATTTTAAAGTAATAACCGATTATACATACATACATACATATATAAAGTCACGCCTTTTTCTCATAGGGCTAGGCAGAGACCACTTCCTTCCACTTGCTACGGTTCGTACACACATCTTTTGCTTCCTCTACTTTCATCAGGGCTCTCATACATGCTCTTCGGTTGTTGGTACTTTTGACCTGGCCTTACTTCAAAACAATGTTGATCTGATCGAGATATGTTCTCCGAGGTCGACCTCTACCGATTTGCCCATTCACACTCGCCTTATAAATTTGTTTCGTCAATCTTCCTTCATCCATCCTTTCTACGTGTCCGAACCATCTAAGCATTCCTTTATCTATCTTTGTGACCACATCTTCTTTTACACCACAGCGTTTTCTTATCTCACTATTCTTAACATTATCCAACCGAGTCACTCCGGCTATACTTCTTAGACTACTCATCTCCGCAGCATTAATCCTATTTTTATGCTTCCTCTGCCAAACCCAACATTCACTACCATACATAAGTGTAGGAACCAACACACCTCTATGCACCGCCAGACGTGCCTTTTTTGACACTTTCTGGCTATTCATAAAGCTATGCAGTGCCCCATTCATTTGTTTTTCTGCCAACACCCTTCGCTCAATGTCACTGTCATACTTTCCAACTCTAGTAAATTTTGAACCCAAGTACACAAATTCATTAACTTGTTCCACTCTTTCTCCCTCAATCGAAACCCCACAGTTTGTCATGCTTTCTTCTCTTTCAAAAACCATTACTTTCGTTTTGCTCACATTTATTTTCATCCCTTTGATTTTCAGGGAATCATGCATAATATTAACCATCGCCTGCAACTCCTCTTCAGATAACGCTAATATGACTTGATCATCGGCGTAAAGAAGGCATTTGACGATCAAATCATTCATTTTTAATCCATACGCACTCTCTTTCAGATCTTTTAAACAATTGTCTATGTATAAGTTAAACAGCCATGGCGAAGCCACACATCCCTGTCTCACACCTTTTTCGTTGTTAAACCAGTCCGTGCAAGCTCCGTTTATCCTGACACAAGCAGTGGAATCCTTGTAAAGTGATTTCAGTGCTCGTATTAAACTACCACTCACCCCATACATAGACAATGTAGACCACAATTCACTCCTCACCACTCTGTCATAGGCCTTTTCCAAGTCTATAAAAGCGCAATAGACCTTCTGACTTCTAGCCAAGAATTTTTCGACTATACCTCGTAAGGAAAAGACCTGATCCATACATCTTCTTCCCCTTCTAAATCCTGCTTGCACATCCCGTATCATCTTCTCAGTTTCATTCGTTACTCTTTTGATCAATATTTTTGCATATAGTTTGCCGACTATGCTGAGTAAACTAATACCTCGGTAGTTCTTACAGTCCTGCTGCGAACCTTTTCCTTGTAAAGCGGCACGATAACGGCCTTGCACCAGTCGTCTGGTACACTACCACTTCTCCAACAAAGGTTAAAAAGGCGGTCCAGTAGACTATATATTATATTAAAATTATTATGAATTTTGTATTTTATCCTATTTTTTTATGATAAGTAGTTAAATAAAATTAATATTTAAAAATAAGTATTACTCACCGATTTATACATATATAAATATTGTGTTATGTTTTGCTTTCTGATTTATTCATGCATAATTGTTTCATTTAATATTTATATTGTAATAATAAATTACTAGAATTTTTTGTCATTATAAACTTTCCCTATTAACCAATGGGGATGGAGTTCTGGTAGCCAAAATATTTTAAAATAAAATATTTTGGAATTTTACACATACATACACATAAACACGCCTTTTTTGCGTAGGGGTAAGCAAAGACCACTTCCTTCCACTTCCACTACGGTTCTTACACACGTATTTCGCTTCTTTTACTTTCATTAGTTGACCTGATCTGATCTGATCGAGATCGATGTTCGCCTAGGTCGACCTCTACCGACTTGCCCATTTACACTCGCCTTATAACTCTGTTCCGTCAATCTTCCTTAATCCATCCTCTGTACGTGTTTAGACTCTCTAAGCATTCCTTTATCTATCTCTAATCACATATTCTTTAACACCACAGCGTTCCCTTGACACGTTCTGGCTGCTCATAAAGTTATGCATGTCAATTTCATAGTCATACTTTCCGTCTGTCGTAACTTTGAACCCAAGTATACATACTTTCTCCTTTAATCATCACCTCGCAGTTTCATGCTTTCTTCTCTTTTAAAAACCATTACTTTCATTTTGCTGGCATTAACCTAATTTTATTTCATTGAGATTTTATGAGGGCATAAAAAATATTTTTGGATTTTAAGGGTGTCACGACTTCTAAAAGACTAAGAATCACTGTGATAAAGTACATGTCAATTAGTATATCAAGTGTAATAAAAATCTAATAACTAATAACTAATACCTTGTAATATTTATACAATAACACGCAGGAAGGGAATAAAAAATATTAAAAATAATTAAAGAAACATGTACAAATCAAAAACAGTTTCTTTCGTAAAATTGCATGTCACACTGACATACGTCAAAACAAAAAAAGAGACTAGACGTGAAACCCCAGTTTGTAATTGGTCAATTGGCGGCTCCTGATTAGCTTGGAATGACACTTATAAGTTTAATAATAATGGTGTAATATCTAATGGGATTGATACTCGTAAGTCATTAGCGAGTGAATTAACGTGGAGGCCACCAACATCCATTACGGAGGAAAACGTTACTGCTGTGAGAAAAATGCTTGACAAAGATTAAGGCAACATAGATACAAATAGTCACACATTTTTTTCGTATGGGTAAACCAAGATAACTTTTTTTCACTTGCTACGGCTCTTAAACACATCTTTTACTTCTTTCACCTTCATCAGTGCTTTCATACATGCTCGTCGGTTGTTAGTTCTCTTGACCAGGCCTTTCTTTAAAACAATTTTGATATGACTAAAATACCTTTACTTAGGTCAACCTCTACCGCCTTGTCCATTTACAGCCGTCCTATAAAATTATTTTATCAATCTTTTTTTATTTATCCTTTAAAAACCATCTAAGAATTTCTATATCTCTCTTTGAACCACATCTTCTTTTACGCCACAGCGTTTTTGTATCTCACTTTTCTTTACTTTATCTATCGGAGTCACTTTGGACATACTTCTTAGAGTACCTACTCATCTCCGCAGCATTTATCTTACTTTCATACTTCTTCTGCCAAACCTATGATTTACTCTATATAAAGTGTAGGGATCAGCACTCCTCTATGCACTGCCAGTCGTGCCTTTTTTGACCCGTACTGGCTGCTCATAGAGTTATTCAGGGCCCCAAAAATTTATTTCTCTGCCAACACCTTGTGCATAATGTCACAATTATACTTTTTGTCTTTTGTGAACTTTGAATCCAAGTATACAAACTCATTAACTTGTTTCACTTTGTCTCCTTTAATCAGCACCTTGTATTTGTCATGATATATTTTTTTTCAAAAACTATTACCTTTGTCTTGCTAACATTTACTTTTATACATTAAATTCTTAAAACATTATGCATAATGTTAAACATCGCCTGCAACTCCTTTTTAGATGATGCTAATATGATTTGATCATTGGAGTATAGGAGGTATACAAAACGATCAAATTATTGATTCTTAATCACTATGCTTTTTTTTTAAATCTGTTAAACAACCGTTTATGTTTAAGTTAAACAGTCAAGGCGAAGCAACACATCCCTGTCTAACACCTTTTTTGGTGTTAAACCAATCCGTGTGAGATTATTGTACAACTATCCTGACATAAGCAGACCACAATTTTCGCTCTTTTATTCAAGGTTAAAAAGACGGTACAGCAGACTAGCTACCAGGCCCAGTGTAGCCTGGAGCATTTTAACCGTAATTTCACTTTTTTTGCAACCTTCACTCATGTCTCCGAATTTAGCTTGTGCTTTTGTATCCCTTTTCTGAAATAAACTTTCAAAGTTTTTTTTCCATTCCTTCAGAACGCATTGCTCTCCTCTTACGATACTACCATCTTGGTTTGTAATAAATATGGTTTGCGGAAGAGTTCGATGCCACTTAGAAGTAGTTATAAGGTTAGAATAACTTTAAGGTTAAAAATATAATAAGTCTATTGACTAAAAATTTTATTATTAAAAAAATGAACTTGTTTTTTTGAAAAGTGTATATCAATAACTGTCTTGTTTTTTTTAAGGAGGGTGGGTGACAAAAATTTCTTTCGAGGTGCCTGACTTGCTGTGACACACATTTATTTAAATAATGTCAACTTTAACGCTACTGCAAATAAGTTATTGCAAAATTTGTGTAATTTCTATAAGTAGTCTTTTTTTAGTTCCAATTAATGGTGTAAAGCCGAGATTTCTCTGTACGTTGCTTGGCTTTTGTTTGTTACAAAGCCCGCGCCGTTAAAACGATGTGGTTTGGCTTTGCTTGCATGAGCTTGGTAGGTTCGGCAAACGGCTCGGGTTTCCCAGTGGTGGAAGATATGATAAGCCAAGAGCCAAGCAACGCGACGTGGGATAATTTGTTACTAAGCGATTTTAATGAAAAATGGTTAAACTTCAATCCTTTCGGTTTGTTTCAAAACATTTGTTTTTGTAAGTTAAATTAATTTAGAGTTATGTAAATTAAAAAAAAATGTTAGCTAGCATGTTTTGTGTCTACAGTCTACAAATAAGTTAGTGTTTTTATAAGCGCGCTTTTATAATTAAAATCCAGAGTGTTTTTGAGCAATGGAACAACTATTTAATTAATTTTAAAATAATAAACTTTTTTAACGCTGTAAAATAAGTTTTTTTTAAAAAAATATTAACAAAAGCAAGTACTTTATGAGTAGTTACCTTATGATTATGCAGTAAATGAAAAGTAATTAATAATTTATATTTAAAAATGAATGATTTGATCGTCAAATGCATTCTCTGAAAATCAAAGTGATAAAAAAAAATGTTAGCAAAACGAAAGTAATGGTTTTTGAAAGAAAAGAAAGTATAACAAACTGTAAAGTTCTGATTAGGGGAAAAAGAGTTGGAACAAGTAAATAAGTTTGACTTGGATTTTAAGTTTAAGAAAGATGAAAAGTTATAACGGTTACATTGAGCAAAGGTTGTTGGTAGGAAAACAAATGAATGGGGCACTGCATAACTTTATAAACAGCCAAAATGTGTCAAAAAAAGGCACGTCTGGCTGTGCATAGAGAAGTAATGGTTCCTACACTTATGTATGGTAGTTATTGTTGGGTTTGGCAAAAGAAGCATAAAAATATGATTAATGCTACGGAGATGAGTAGTCTGAAGTATAGCCGGAATGACTCGGTTGGATAAAGTAAAGAAAGGTGAGAACACAGTACGATGTGGTGTAAAAGAAGATGTGGTTACAAAGATAGATAACGGAATGCTTAGATGGTTTGGACACGTCAAAAGAATGGATAAAAGAAGATTGACGAAACAAATTTATAAGACGAGTGTAAATGGACAAGTCAGTAGAGGTCGACCTCGGCCAACATATCTCGATCAGATCAACATTGTTTTGAAAAAAGGCCAGGTCAAGAGTACCAACAACCGACGAGCATGTATGAGAGCAGTTATGAAAGTAGAGAAAGCAAAAGATGTGTGTACAAACCGTTGCATGTGAAATGAAGTGGTCTCTGCCTACCCCTACGGGTAAAAGTAATGGTTTTATATATATATATATATATATATATATATATATATATATATATATATATGTATTTATCTTTATTATTTGCCTTCTTTTTTGCCACAATCTCTTTTGCCGCACCTTTCAACCTTTTATACTTTTTCCTTGCCTTGTTTTATCCTTTATCGTTGCATTTTTGATTGGCGTTTATAGCCAGCTAATTTAACTAGGCTTTTTTCTTCTCTGACACTGCTTTTCAAACCTCTAGGCACATTTTAAGGACCACTTATTAATTTATTTTTGAATTAAATAAATTTAAGTTTAAATTTGATTAGCTCTTCAAGGTTATAAAAAAAAATTATATTTTTGTCAATAATATTTTTTTTAAAATAAGTAGGTAGCGTTTTGTATAAATATATTTTTTTAAAATAAATTTTTAAATAATGTTAATAAAATGCAAATAAATTAAACATTACATTGTAGACGAATAGTGTTGGTTTGTGGCAGTAGTAGTAGTCTTCCATCGTGCACTATGGTGGCTGCGAGTCGATAGCTGTAACAGTGGAAAAATATGGGGGTGGAAGAAATTAAAATTAAAAAATGTGTGACTATAATTGTTTTAGAATGTTCTAAAAATTTCAAAATTGTTTTGAAAAGTTTTAAAATGGACTGAATGTGTAATTTTTTTTAAAAATAATTCCAATTGGTCTAGAATGTTTTGGATTGTTCCATAAATTACAAGAAAGATCTGAAAATAGTAAATAGTAAGTAAATTAGACTTATGTACCAGTGCGAAGCTGAAGTGGGCCAATCAGTAAATAAATAAGACTATTTATGACAATAAGAGACTTTCCCAAAGTTTTTTTGGTGTAAGTTTCCCAGGGTTTGAAATCACTAGAAATGAATAAACTGATATTTGTCGTTTAAGATCTTATATTTTTTATTTAATGAACCCGTACTGTATAACTTTTTAAAATTTATTTTAAAAAGAAATGTACCCAATAAATAATTAGTACAATTTTGAAATAATGAAGCCTTCTCATGTTTAAACGATTCTAAGTAAAATAGATTATAGGTTATTTAAACTGCATTAGTTTACGTGGGATCAATAGACTGAGATTTTATTTATGTTCATAAAAATGCCATGAGATTTATAGTCACACCGTTTTGAGATTTATTTTCATTTTATAAACATCCTCCAAGTTTTTATTTTTTTAAGTTAGTAGATGCTTCGGTAAATTGTGAATGATTAATCGCTGCCGTTAGGCTCAACTTTAACTACACTTATAGAGTTTTTACTATACCTAATGCTTGTTACTGTGTGCTCTTTAAGATGGTGGATTTTTCTTTTATTTTTAGTATAAAAACATATTTTAAACAGTAATTGAATAAGTCAATAGTTTATAGGTCAATAAAGGGGAAATACATTTCAAAACAAAAAAAAAATAAAAAATGGCGTATTTTCCTTGATTATTTATAACAGCTGTCTATCGTGTTCAATTTTTTTGCGTCGATCGCATGACCGCTTGAAATTTTTTCCAGGAAAATTTTTGAACCTGCGGATCAATGTTGAGTCTATTCCAGTGATTCCAGAAGCAGCACCCGGATGAAAAAAAATTATTTTGAAAGTTTTGCTATCATTATTGTTCCCGTATATCTACTAAAAGACCCGTTTTTATTTCCTTCAGTACATTGACTCATTTGATCACCATAAGTTAACTCTTCTGTAGATATGTTTTCTTTCAAATCTTTAGTTTTCCTTCGTTTGGATCTATCGCTGGATTCCCCGAATTTCTTTGATAGTCGACCCGGCTTCCCTATAGTTCACATAGCAAATTTATGGGTGTTTTTAAGCAACTGTTCATTTTATTTCAAAAAACGTTCATGCTTATAGATTGCAGCTATTCATCTTCGTTTAAGTTCACATTTGAAATGGCTTAAAGTGTGTTTTAATTTATCCAGTTGACTATCAGGACGTTTTGTAAGGTCTATAATTTTTTTCTCCAAAAACACCATCCTATCATCAGTATTCTTTTTCGGACATTCTTGCATTTTATCGTATAACTGCTTTCTAGTCATATTTTTAAAATTACAAATGGAATCTAAAAATAAATAAATAAATAAATAAAAATAAATACTGTAAACCGAATAAAATAACAATATGATTATTATCATGTTTGAATGTCTGTTAAACAAAATGGTGAAAAAAAGCGGAAATTTTTCTTTTGCAGTACTTTTAAGCAAGGCTTGAACTTCATTTAAAATAAAACGAAAGTGTGCGGAACACATACAAAAATTTTTTTTTTTATTTTTTTTTGCACAAAAAGGGGACTTCTGTATAACTGTATTCAGTAATTAAAAAAATATATTTATGGGTCTACAAATTAAATGTAGTTTGATTACTAATAAAGTACATACCTTTACCTTCCATATCCATGTTGTTTATCACCTAAACTCCACACAAAACTACTTCAAAACTGCAGATGTAATTTTTATAAACAATGAAAGTATCGAGCAAACTGAGCACACACTAGACAACAACTGAGTTTTGACCATAGAAAACACTCTACAGATAAAATGTAATCACTCTTAGTGACGGCTGGTACCACGAACAGCGCCACCATGTTTTTCGGGAGCCGAACTAATTTATCGATTAACAGGCGTGGCGGCAAATTTGAAATGTATATTTTATTCAGGCTTTTAAATGAACTATTTATATAGGAATACAAAGCACAAAATTAATGAAGTAGAGAATTTTATTTTTCCATTTTAAAAATGTTTGGCAGACTACTTCACCACTGTGCTATGTATTTCTCCAAAATAGATTTGCTTCAACGTTTAGCAATTGCAGATATTTAAAAAAAGAACTATAATTAATTATTTCTTTATTTTATAAAAACGGTTTTTCTTATAACTTTCCCTTGCTTGTTTATAAAGATTGGAACAATTTTTTGGCAATGGTCGACAATCCTTACCATTTATAAAATTATTCAAACTATTAAAAATTATCAAGCGAATGAAATTGCTTAAAATTGATTTCAGCAAATTTTCTAAATGTTCACATTGAATAAAATTAAAATTTTCATTGTCCTTAACAGTTTTGAAAATAACTTTTAACAAACTTTTAGAACTCGGTTTTCTGGCAAAAATAAACCTTGAAATATTATAGCCTTTAAAAATATTGTCAATAAAAATTTCCTGTTACAATAAGTTAGCCTAATGAGTTTTTGACCATCAAACTCCTTATGCCCTTATGCTGGATTAAATTATGGAGATCTCTTAGATCTCCTTCATTTTCTTTTTTTAAAATGTTGTATTTACAACCTATACAAGATTTGATGCTTGTCCTCAGCTTCGTTATTTTATCATTAACTGTGAATCTTCGCCCTTGTTTTTTTTTGTTTCTGCACTTTAATTGACTTCTGAAAAAGTTTCTTAATATTTCATCCAAATTATTTGTGAGTTTTAAAGGACTCTGTGTTAGAAAATGTTTTAACAGCTTGTAGCCTAAATTTCAAATTTAGTTTTCTCATTGCAAGGACCTTGGATTTCCTTTTCATCTTTGTTGTTTGTTTGTAAGGAAACCTCTTCCTAGGTAATAGAGCTGCTACTTTTCTAATTTTAAATTCTGTCAGGCAATCTGTATCACCAATTTGCTGTTCAGATGAAACAGTAGCATCTCTGATATTTGTATCAAAATGTGAATCAGTTCTACCATTACACCCAGGGACTGCTTTTTCTAAATCATTATTGAAAGAATCAGTATTATTAAAAAAAAACATAAAATTAGAATCTTTAAGGTAAAAGCTACTTTGCATACCTATAGATATATAAGAGATAATTCAACATATAACTTTATAAGTTCCAGAGGATCAATAATTTAATTGATTGATTACCTGGTGGAAAAATTTTTTTTAGTCTTTTGTTTGGCCCAAAGTCCTCTGGTGCAAAATGCTTCTGACACTTTTAAAGCATCTATTATTGATGATCTTTACCCAATTTTTATTTTAAACATCTGTGACCTACTTTATTATGTTCATTACATAAAAAATAGAACACAATGTGCTGACGGCAGCTGTTCGCCGGAGAACAGATAAAGTGAGTTCGAATTATTTGCAGCTCTAAGATTTGAAAATTCAAATTCATAAGGGCGCCACCCAATTTAGATATAGCTATACTATATTTGGATAATTGAGAAAACCAAATATCTATCTTTAACAAAATACCTAAAATGACATAGTATTAAATTTTCTTAGACATTCAGGTTGGGCAAATAGGAGAATAAAAAAACATATCACATATAAGAATATAATTAGAACACCACAGTGGACAAGGCAAAATATGTTGTAGACCTGAGTATCATAAAGTAATAATTACATAAATTAAATAACATATATAATAATATTAACTAATGTATTATAGCGAAATACATACATTTTTATACCTGGTGTTATACCGCTCAAAGTTACCAGAATGGGATATAATGGTAAGAAATAAACCTGTGACTGAATCTGCTGTCACATAGTACTATGTGAGAACTTCACAAAAGTTCTTTAGATTATAGTTTATAAAATTATCACGGTGGTATAATATACGATATCAATAATTAGTTATTATATAAAATGATGGTATGATAAGTACTAATATGATAAGATAGTTATAAATAAATCTCAAAAAGGTAAGAGAACACTGAAGGTGTAAAAAAACCTGGTATTAAAGTCCAATGGTCCACATATGTAGCCTCTATCCAAGGTCCACTTGATGTAGTTGAAGACACAAAAACGAAGACAGGAAGAAGACAGGAAACAGACAGCAAAACGAAGAGAAGGTAAGAAGAAAGGCTTAACCTTCCAGGTCAGCCAGGGGTCGATGATGCAACTCAGCAGGTCTCTAGCCTCTATCGGCTACTACTAGATCTCATCCGGTGGATGTCTGTCGATTGCCAGAAGTCTGATGAAGAGGGCTAAGCTGTACCCTAACACCCTAACAAAAAAATAATCTTATGAAAAAACATGTGCAAAATAAAAAACCTACAAAATGAAGTAGGTATATTTTCAACCTGATCGATATCATTGCTAGTTCAAAAGTCATAACTTACCTTCTGAAAAGGGAGGTAAAACTAGAAGATATCCATAACATCAAACAGGACTAAAACGGACTAACAGGACATCAGGACAAAATGGCGGTGTTCCCACCGCATGGCAGCTTACCGGTGTTTGGCACAAATCCCCATATAAGGCTCCAAAAAAAACCACTAACGATGGGTGCGACTTGATCTCGGCCCAAACGGCACTTCGTAAATTCCCCCCTAAGGGTTAATTTCGGTTCAATACCGAAAAAGAATCCCAAACACGAGTCAAACGCACCTCATCATGGCCGCACCGAAAAAGAACTCCTTGACCACCACGAGGACAGAACCATCCTCTATTTCTAACAGTTGCCAGAAAAAACTGCACATCCTGTATGAAATCAGCGCCAGTTTTGAATTCCTAGCCTCTCATTGGTCAGAACCATAAATGCTATTGATTGACAGAATGAATTTCATCGAATGTAATCTAAAAGACCATTCTTCTTTCTTTTCTACTATGGCACGAAACATTAACGGCTAACCGACTTGAGACCGATGACAGAAGTTCTATGAAAGAAGAACAGTGACACGCCCACAATAACATCGACGTCTAGAAAGTAAATATAACCTCGAAAATTATATTATGAGAAATAGAGAAAAAACCCAGTAAATACCTAGAGATCTCATTCAGAATCAACAAAATCCTGGGACAACCTTCAATAGCCTAGAATTCATCATACTAGAGAACACAACGGTATGTCGCTTGCTCACATGTGAATGGATGTTTTTATTGACTTCACTATCTTAAATTTCAGAAATCCAGGAATCCAGCCAGAAATCATAAGGTTCCTGCAGCTTGATTATATTACTTTCAACAGCTCTTAGAATATCAGAAGCAAGAGTGTGAAATTTACTAGTATTCAACTATATATATATATATATATATATGATGTTTGTTTTGAAATAGTGAAATAAATGTTTTATTCAGGAATTTGATATCAAAACTGAATGTTCTCTGTAAGTACAATGCCCAATAAATAAAAAATTTATTATATATAGAAAACAAAATTAACAGGTAGCAATTTCAAATGCTACAATGCCCAATAAATGAAAAATTTACTATATATAAAAAAACAAAATTAACGAGTAGCAATTTCAAATGCTACACATCTCAGAATATTTTTTTGGGTTTATTATACGATGGCGACTATGCTCTTTGTATGGGTTACAATCAGGAATACAGCAACCACTTTTCGTCATTGGCGGCATCCTGAGAACAAGAATTTATAAATTATTATAGAAATAAATGAATCCAGACAAAAAACTGGTACTGATAAATCTGTTGTACAATCGACTTATGATGTATTATGAGTGTTATTAGATATTTTAATTACTTGATTAGGATTTAAAATAATGAAAATATCAATAATTCTCAAACAATTCTAAACGAAAAGCAGAAACTAAAGCTGGCCAGGATGAATGAGCGATTTATGATTTTTATTTTATTCTTTTATGATGGAACATAAAAATACACAAAATAGTGCACAAAACACAAAAAATTGACTTGACAAAATGACAGCATCTATCGTATGGCCATCTATCTTATCATGAGCCGAATTGATCTTATCTGCCATGACAGTTTCGGTACGGACCATAAGAGTTTTCATTCTATCTGTGGAGTGTTTTCTATGGTTTTGACTACCTGTATTCTACGGGGCGCAACGAAAATGGTACGATAGTGGTGAGATGTCATTAACAAGTTATTAAACTATTAGAAAACAATTTTTTCATTGGATTTTACCGTACTTTAGATTTTTGACTTTTGGCCAAGTTTTTGGGGTAAATACTCCTTTGTGCTAAACACAAGAAAATTTTGTTAAATTATGGTCGTTTTGGGCATCTCTCATGAACCTCTACTTGTCCTAAAAAAATAAGCTATTTAATCCGTTTTGTAGATATTGGCCACTTTACGATTTAATTTTACTGGGGTATGTAAAAGGTGTAGCTAAGCTAATGCGACAAACTTTAGGGGGCGATTCAGCATGAAAAAATAATAACAGTTTACTATATAAACGTATGTCTGCAAATACTTCGTTTCAGAGATACGGGGTGTTAAAGTTTTCTTAAAAACTGACGATTTATTTATTGTTCTGAAACCCGTCGAAAGATGCAAATGAAATTTGGTGGGCTAAAATAGGTAGTTATTGCATATTTTTTGACATGCAATTAATAATTTTATGTTCATTATTGGCGCGCTTACGGGCATGTTTGAATTCCTCGGTAAATTTGTGCCTTTTTTTCGTATAGGGCGCCGTTTTTATGCAACAAAATAAAACATATTAACGCGTATTTTTCATTTCTTTAATACATTATCAAGAACTATCTAATATAATAACATTAAACCAGAACCCGTATCTCTGAAAATAAAGCATTTGCGGACATACGTTTATATGGCAAACTGTCATTATTTTTTCAAGCAAAATCACCCCCTGAAGTTTGTCGCACTTATTTACTAACACCCTGTATCTTGCATCGATTTAAAATTTTATTTCGATAACACTGGATGTTAAAATATTTATCGTAATTTAATTAAAAGTAAGTTTACTTTTATTCGAGTCGGTCAATTTTAAAAACAAGTTTAATTTTAAATTTACACTGTATTAGATGCAATTCAATTTTGTAAATTGCCTTGAACGCTAAGGAAATAGAGCGACAGTGACATAAATAAAACGCTACTTTAAAAGAAAGTGGTATGGTTTCTAATGGAATTATTGAAAGAAAAAAAGCTTCAACAGGTTTCTCTGTGAGATGAAGTGTAGAAATGAATTAAAGGACTTTTATTCATGTTCCTTTTTTTCTTTTAAATAATGATATCATAACGGATATGACAGATACTCAATTTTGCATGGAATAATTTAAGTGAACGTTTAATAAAGACGGCAAGAAAAAGTACAGAAATTTTTATGGTAATAATAAATTTTACGGAAAACGAGGATTCAATTCGGGGAGGCTTTTATTAAAAATTTCTAATTTTTGAAATATGTAATTTACTATTTTAGTAACTTTTAAAAGATTCAAAAAAATTTTAATTAAAGGATTGTGGCAAAAAATAATGGTAAAAGCATAAAAAATGCATTGGCCGGGAATCGAACACGGGCCGCCCGCGTGGCAGGCGAGCATTCTACCACTGAACCACTGATGCATTTCATTACGTGACGATTTCTAATAAATCGCACTACCACTATGCCGCGTTAAGCAACTTCGTTCCTATTAAAAAATTATTATAACTGAAGTAATGACAACATCAATTTTTTTTTTAAATATACCTATATTTTGCCATATTTAAAAAGAACTCATTTTCTGAACAACTTTTGGAAAGAAAAAAATTTGTTTTCTTTTTTCGTTATAATATTATAAGTAAATTTGTAAAAATTTATTTTATTTTCACCTCTGGTCATACCAAACGATCATTAAACCCATGGTCACCTATGCCTTATTAATATGATGGCCAAAAATGCAACAAATTTCGGCACCAGTCAAGCTGCAAAAGTTGCAGTGGCTAGCTGGTCTGCGGATCACAGGGACATAATTCACGTGCCCTACTGCAGCCGTAGAGGTAATGCTGAACCTTACAACATTGCACTTATGTGTAATAACAGAAGCAGCCTTCAGACTGAGCCAGATAATAAATCTTAAAGAAGGAAATCAGATTGAACATTTGAAGATTTTGGAAAATATTTCCCTAGAATCCATGTCTAAGCCGACATATCTTATGCCAGTTAAATACAATTTCGAAATGAAGTTCGAAGTGGTCATAAACGACCACCAAGTTTGCACAGAGAACGGACCTCAACTAGGAAGGGATACTTTAGTGTAGTACACTGATGGATCCAAGATGGATAAAAGGGTTTGAGAGGGCGTTACAGGGTCAAATTTTAGGCTCTCAAAACTACTTGGTAACACCCCAACTATCTTTTAAGCAAAAGTACGTGCCATAGAGATATGTGCCCAGGAGTGCATTGAAAGGAACACCCGAAGGGCAGATATCTATATTTTATCAAATAGCCAAGCAGTACTAAAAGCTCTGAAGTCATACACTTGTAAGTCTAAGCTGACTTGGGACTGTAAACAATCCTTGAGACAACTGGCAGCAAACAATCAGGTTATTTTGATGTGGGTTCCAGGTCACAAGGAAGTTAAAGGCAACAAATCAGACTGCCTTGCCAAGGAAGGGGCAAAAACACAATTTTTCGGCCCAAAACCCTAACCTCACCCAAAACCCTGTTGTGGACTCTCTGGAGCCCACTTGAAAAAATAGGTTTGACGCTGGAAAACAGATAAAAAATGAAATCTAACTGACATAAAGTGCCAGGACAAAGACAAGCAAAAAGGCTAGTTGCATTGCAAATGCCCAGCGATTTTCTGCAAAAGGCTTGTTTCTAAAAGGGGCCTTTCTAAAGCTCTCCGATGTTACGAACTTAGCTCCAAAAAACTAATAAACCTTGTTCGAAGTCTCGGAATCCCGGGCCTCGAATAGATTGAGTGTTATTCACAAAAAATCTGTTAGGTAAAGTGCTTGAGAGGCAGCACAGCCTTTCCGACCCCTTCCTACAATCTACAATATATTTTGACATCTTTGTAAAAGTTGCTTTAAAAAGTCTATATGAGATACAGTGCGGTTTATTATTGCTATTTAAGGTACAAATTGTTACTGAAGTATTTTATTGACTTCGTGGTCTATTTTTTAAAGTGCTCGGCTTCATAAAATTTAAAGCACATTTTTAAAATAATTACTTGTTCATCTACCACGATTCTTGCAATTCCTCTTTGTGATATTCCCTGCTCTTACAAAGTAATAATTTTTCCGCGTTGTACTTCTGGCAACCCTACATAAAGCATTATGTCAAATATTGCACAGAATCAATTTATCAACACAACTCAATTTTTCAACTGAATAGAAATATCAGGGAAAAATAAAAAAAATATTAATTTTTTATAAATGTTACTGTGGTTAGTAAACACATACTCTTTTTGTTCTCATATTGTGTTTTTATTATGTGATCCCTTACAGGTTTTGTTGGGTGTATGTCCATGGTACTTTTAAAAGACTTTATTGCATTGATGAGCGTATTAACAAAGTATCATTGTAGATTTAAAGAATAATTATTTAATACCACTGAAATTTACCACTATTCGTATAAGTAATAAAAGTTTGACAAATATATACTAAACATTGATTTATCTATATATATATTGGTAGGAATATTTTTTTTGCCGAGTAGAGGTCATCTAAGAACGGATTTAATTAAATCAAGTACACCGAATTTAAGTAAGCTTAATTTAAGAACGGATTTCACGAAATTCCACCCGCAAGGGGGGTTGCAGAGGCGGTAACTAAAAAAAAATCCCCATTTCCAAACTATAGCTCCTAGAGGTTTGAAAATTGACCAGAATATATGTTTTAGCATGCTAAAATTAACTACTGACAGATTTTGCAAAATACCAGCCACAAATAGTATTCGGGGGCGATAAATATTAAAAAAAAATCTAAATAAATAAACTGGTACGTGAAGTCCCTACGCGCACATGTAGCAACACTTCACACTATGAATTTAGCAATATTTCTTGCAAACACTGCGTCAATATGTTGTGCTCTGTATTCACGTTAATATTCCTTCCTTTTTTTTTCTGTGCATGTAGTTGTATCACAGTATACACCAACTTAAGGCTTTAAGGCTGGTGTATTCTGTGGTTCTATATTTTTGGAAACTTTATCTGTCAAAAAGACAGTGTAAATTTTATTTGAGAAAAAAATGTAAATATTTTTAAAGGACGTCAAGCTAACCTATCTTTCATTGAGGGAGTTTTTCGCGAGTGATTTGTTAAAATATATATAGTGGAAGGGTGGCTTTACTACTCCTCACTTGCATGATACCCAGCCTAACCTTATTAATGTCATTGATTTTCATAAAAGCAATTGTGTGTGTGTGTTTGTGTGTGTGTGTATTGGAAATTTTGGTGGGCAAGATATCTTAAGACATAGAGGCGGTAGGTCACTAAAACTTACGGGGTAAAAGTTTTTCCCGAAGGACAATATCGAGTTCAAAGATGGGCCATAACGGTACATTGATTTAGGTAGCTGCCGTACAAGGTCAAATTTACCGTACTTTTTATCAATAACTTCAGAAGGAGAGCTAGGACGATATAACTTGCAGGTATTCTTTTTTCCAAACTGAAGAGTAACTATATTAAATAGAAAAGAGCCCTCGGTTTGGAAAAGAAAATTTTTTTTTTAATAATTTTTAAAATAGAATATAAATGGGAATAATTAATATTTATTTTTAATTTACTTTAACGTTAAATTTTTAAATTATGTTTTGTTAGCAAAATGTTTTTTAAACTAAATTTTTTTGCTCAAGTATGAGATCATTTGACAAACATTATTAACAGTATTTTTTTACATATTTAAAATAAAATATAAATAAATAATAAGTATATCTTTTTAATCCACTTTCCACAGAAATAATTAGTTGGGATTATTATAAAGTCACATTATATTTATAACTTATGTTAAATTCGCAAAATGTTTTTTATCCTAATTTTTGTGCTCAAATATGAGATAAAATTTTTTGCTGAAATGTTAAATTATTAAATCCTCTTCTGCTTGTATGCATAAAGTACAAAGTACGACTGGAAAATTTACGATACTTGTGGCATTTCCCAGCAAGAGTCACGCACCTAACAAACACATTTTTTAAGCTTCGCGTAACATTTCGACAATGCCACCAACTTGTATGTACCATAACGATGCATGTTCCAATTTAGGAGCTGTAGAAATTTTACATGAAATAAAGGGGTTTTGTAACGGTTGCGGGATGCTTGGAATAATTTAAATGTACACATTTTACGTTTACGGACTTTCGTGGAAGATTTTATTAGTCTTAATGAACGCTAATTTAGTGAAAAATGAATTATCTGTCGTTGACACAGATGTTGAAAGGATTTCCAAATGAGCTTTTAACGAAAGCATTTTATTCAAATATGAATAATTTTATTCCATACCAATATATCGCTATTATATTTAAAATTAAATTAGTTATTAAAAAAACTACCAAAAAATAGCATGGTAAATATAAATAATGTTTTATTGGAACGAAGTTCCTTAACGCGGCTTACTGGTAGTGCGATTTAGTAGAAATCGTCACGTAACGAAATGTATCGGTGGTTCAGTGGTAGAATGCTCGCTGCCACGCGGGCGGCCCGGATTCGATTTCCGGCCGATGCATTTTTTTATACTTTTACCATTTAATACATAATTTTTTTAATGAGTAAAACAAATCCAACTAAAAAGTAAAAATAAATTATAGTTAAAAAAACTAAAAAACACGCTTTTGGAGTTAATTAAACTAAAAAGTAAAAAATAATTTCTACCATAGGAATAAAATTACTGACGAGGATTCACTACCGCACATAGTCATGAGTTTCTCATGGGATATCCTTATGGATCTTTAATGCAGTGTTTTCCCGTTTCCTTCTGCATCTTTATGCTGTTAACCAATTAATGGTTCTTTCGCCTTAAGGAACAGTTTCCTCTACCAAGGGCAGGGAGGTGCCCTATCCCCCACCAGCTCCTCCGCCCGAGGCCGTTGGCTGGTTGGGGGGACTGTTTAAACCGACAGTCGTTCGGTTTGGGTGTGGGGTAGGAAGAAAGGAAATATAGGGTTTAATAGGATAAGGAGCTGGGGCCTGTTTCCTCCTGGGAGATGGAGGATTTGAGAGGTATTTATTTATTCTTTTTCTTGCCTTAATATTTTTGTATAGTTATTCTATTAATGAGCTTGGATTATGAGAGACTTCCATTTTGCGTAATATGGTCCAAAGTTTTTCCCATTTTATTCTGTCAAAGGCTTTATAATAGTTAACTAAGCACATGTAAATTGGTTTATTGATTTCTTGGGCTTTTTCAATGATTCCTTTTAGGTTGAAAATTTCACGAGTGCCTCTTCCTTTGACCAATCCAGCTTGTTGTGGTGGTATTTGCCATAACAGAAATGATTTAAGTCTTACCTTTTTGTATAATGGTATAAATACCGATTGTACCCAGTCCTGCATCTTGGCGAAACGCATCTGAACATATAGTCAAAATAAAAAAGATAAAACAAACCTTCGACGAACGACACGCACTATATGATTCAATGAAAAGGTTGAAATCACGCAGAGGTTTCCTCACCCGTCGAACCACCTGAAGACTTTCCTGCTCTGCCAACCTCCCCAAGCGGCCAACACCTTAATTTTAAGACCTGAAAATATCTAAACCACATAAGAACAGGTGTGGCACCATTTAAAACCAACATGATAACATGGTGGAAATTAACTAATGACGACCTCTATTGTGCGTGTGGCAAAGTGCAAAACATGGAACACCTTCTCCTGTGCAAACTGTGCCCATACCAGTGTACTCTCGATGGTTTTTGGCTTTCTAACCAAAAAGGAATAAACATGGCCCAGTACTGGGCTAAAAATTTATAATGCTAAGCCTGGACACGATACAGTAAAGTAAGTACTCAGTCATCACGCCATTGTCCGGTTGTCCAATATCTATATAGAATTATTTTAAATAACCCTGTATTGGAAGAATAAGTAAGATGATGTACATCTGATTTTAAAAATAATTAATGAGATGTAAATTCAAAAAAATAGGTATTTGTTTAACTTCCTATCAAAGATTAAAATTACTTTTAAATATAATTTAACGCTGTCCATACGTTGTATAGGATTAAAACACTTTTATAAAAAAGAAATGTGAAAGTTTATAAATCCAGATAAAAAGAAGTGTCAGACTATAAACAGAATTTACGGAAGTAATATTCATAAGTAATAGAGATCTAGAAAAAAGCTTAGCGAGGCTCTTGACAAGTTTTTTCCTTGTGGATCCCGCGAGGGTAAATTCTTCCCAAATTGTACTCGTCGTTCACATTAACAGACTTTATTTTTCCTGAGGACTTCAGATATTTGACGTCTGGTAAATTACGTTTTCGTAAAGTTCGGTCTCTCAAAGGAAACTACTGTCGCATCCATTACGATTTTCTCTTTTCGAGTTTGATTTCTCTTTCTTGTTTGTGTACGAATCAGCGTCGCGGTATGAAATGTACAGTTATTAAGTGATGATGGCGCATTAATCAAACATTGGGCAGTTCTATTAAATCTTGAATTTGACAAAAAAAAGTTACTGTTCGACTTTTGAAATTTCTTTCATTTGGGTCCGCTTTTTTATATCGTTAAGTAGTACTGAAAATAATGTACAAAAACATTTGAAATGATTTAAATTTTATAAACTCTCGCGTAACGTTTTTTTCATTCACGATATCTTCACGATAACCAAAACAATCGGTATATTAGATTGTAGATTGTAGGAGGGGCAGTACAGCTAACGGTGATACTGGCTACAAGTTGCACAAACATATTTTGTGTTTTTTCTTGGTTTATCTTTTTGGCAGGGATTCATTATGAATCTGAAGCGACGTAAACTCATTGTGAGCCGCTAGCATTCCAAAAAATCTTCTAAATTTAAATGTGAACCACGGTACACTCCTGCCAAACACAAACGTTCAATGAATACTTTGATTTCTATATTAACTGTGGGGCAAAAATCTCTAATTCTTAAGTAACTTTTAGATATTGTTTATATTATTTTTTGGTTTTTTTATCTATTTCATTTAGAGTCCATTCATTTATAAGACAACTTTAACAATCAAAGACAGTTTTTGCTTTCTTGGCATCAATTTTCACCCATATAAGGTGAACTAATGGAGTTTGCTTACCCAATTTTTTTCTAGCAAAAAAGTCTTTTTTGCCTTGTAATGGTGCTAACAAATAGCGACTGCAAATAAGATCATTCTTACATGGGTTCCTGATTACACAGGGATAAATAGCAACCAGGTAGCCAATGAACTGGCAAGAAATGGGACCCTGGTAAAACCAAAAAGCCAGTTGGTTGGATTGCTAATTGCCGAAGCAAAACATGAGTTAAAATTAATCTTTGAACAAGACCAATTCGCTCAGTGGAATGCAAATACTGGCTGTAAAACATCAAGACAGCTGACAAAAAAAAACCTCTTCAGAAGAGAGCAGACGCACTCTGGACGATGAAAAAGAGCAGGCTTAGCTGCACGTCTGGCCTGCTTTCTGGCCACGTCTAACTAATGGCGCACCTCTTCAAATTTAAACTGGCGGCTGAGAACAGCTGCCGACTATGCGGCGAAGATGAAGAAAGCAGCATACACTTTCTGTGTTGCTGTCCGATGCTAGCAGTGTACAGGTACCAAACCCGGAGTTGTATAATAATGGATCTAAGGGATCCAAATGAGACAGGGCCAACAGATATCCCGCGGTTTGCCAAAAGCAGTGGACTGAAATTTTGATGCACTGAAGACACAGTGGTTGTTACAGAGGATTAAAGATCTAGGTGACATAGGTGCCCATACCAATGGCCCAACCACAAAAATGTTATGTAATGTTATGTATAAAAGCAACTGCTGCAAACACATAAAACACAAATTTATCGCCAAGATCGCTGAGATGTCAAATACTTTAAAAAATTGCTATTTAAAACTTTCGCACCAAGACAAGACAATGCACAACCACATGTTATGGCCACAGGGGTTAGCGCAATCACCAGACTAATATCCAATAATATATGTATGGGAGAAAAATAATGAGAGGTGGCAGACATTTTTAAAACCACTTACAATTATTTAAGGTTTTGCAGAGACCATAACCCTAACAAAGAATAAATAACTTGCCTTTATCCATGCAAGGACGATGTAAATCTGTTTTAAATAATCGAAAAGGACAAAGAAATCAAAAATTTATTTTATTTTCGAACAAAATTATTTTTAATGGTTATTTTATATTTTTAGTTTTTTTATATTTTTGTTAAAAAATATTGTTTTAATAAATAGGTTTGGTTTAATAAAACTTTTATAAAATTTACTTATTTTTGTGGAATAACTGCAAATGAAAAATTTGCAGCTGAGAAAATTAGATTATTTTATGCTTGCAGTTCAAAAAGCAAAACTTTAAGAGTGTGAGTGAGACTACTGTATGCGACATTATTTTTTTTTGAAATTTGTTTGTTTTTTTTTTTTTTTTTTTTATTTACCGCATCAACCTCTGGGGTTATGAGCGGGGTAAAAAAAAACATACAAAAGGTACTTATATTTTTACATAGAAATTGGAGTCTTTCAGAAATGTGAGCACTTTTTCATAATTTTCACTTAATGCGCGGTTCATATTAGGTTTATTCTAGCACATTTTATCTACTTTTTTTTGCATAAATTATTTATAAGGATTTTTTTATGGATCTGTTTACTTATCTGTTCCACTTACAATTCAAAGTGGAAGTTTGGAATAAGCTAATATTTATACTTTACTAACTGGGAAAGTAAAATATTTGAAAGTCTTCTAAACTAAAGGAGACTGAACGAAAAAATAAATTTTTTAAAGTTATAAAAAGTATTTTTTTTAATTATCCCGAAAGTTATATATTTAAAATTCTTTTTAACTGTTTTTCTAGCATAATTAAAATACATCTTTTTGAGTAAAAAATAAAATTTTGGTATTTTATTTTACCGTCATATTTTCGTACCTACATCAAAAGTATACACTAGTTATATTTTTTAAAGAGACCAAAGAAATATTTTTTGTTACCATCTCCAAAGCCTATTTTAGTTTATTTTTTAGGATAGTCAAGTTCAAAGAAGCTTTCGTATCAAGGAAAAAATTTAATCCCAAATTTAAAATTTGAACCTCATCTGTATATTGGTTGGGATTGCTGGAAGCCTGTCGAGTAACCATCAAATATGGTAACCATAAAATTGTGTAACGTAAAGAAAATAAGCCAAATCTTGTGCATGGGTGAAACTTTTACACTTTTAATAAATATTAATTAAGCATTTTAAATTTTTACAATAATCAATAAATATATACCGAAAGTTCTAGCTACAACAAGAAGAGTAGTCTTTAAAAAAAAGTTCTGTAAAATAAAATTTAGTCAGAATAAAGGCAAAAAATAGCCACTTTTTTTATAAAGATTTTAATTTGTTACACAACAGAAATTGTTTTACTGCCAAGCTACGTACTATACTGTATTTGAAATTTTATTACAGAGCTTCATTTATGCGTAGGACCCATTTAGTATCACCAATTACCGATAATAACTACACAGTGAAATCCAAGAATAATGAGCTCTTCTTAGGTGAAATGGCACAACACCTAAAGATTCAAATTCGAAAGTGAATTCATGCAAGTTTTCTGCAAAAAAAATAAATTTTATTTTTTCACTGTCAAAGTTTCATGCAAGTTTAATAAATGTTACCATAAATACAGTTAATAAAATATCAATGGCCCACACGACTTATTTTCCAGTGAAAAAAATACCATATGTTTTGTTGTTATTATTATTATTATTAAAATTATTATAAAAAACGATTTTAAATAGTTTACAACAAATTATAATTGTCATTAACAATATTTTGTTTATGTCAACCGTATTCTTTCAAACTTTTTATTATCATTTCATATGCGGGAGTTTTTTTTTTGTTTATAACAATTGAAATTTAATATTCATTTGTTATAAACAATGCTTGATTATTACTATAAATAATTTTTCACTATTATTGCGTCTTCAATGTTATTCTCTCAATACTGACAAAAGCTTAAAATTCTCCAATTTCTATTTTTGTTTTTTAAAACTATCTCTTTTTATGAAATATTGTGTCATCATATTTTTCATACAAATATTTCTAACATGCAATAAACATATTATTCAAAAGATCTTAATATTCTGTATTAAAAATATTATAATTTATAAATTGCAAAGTTCAGGTACGTACTTACACACACACACAGACGTCCACTTAAAAACTATTGTATTCGACTCTGGGGACCTTGAAATGTGGAAATATGTCAAAATTCGGGATTCGCAAAATCGGACCCATTACTATAACCTCCCACCGGCACATTTTGGGACATTTTAAATGACTGTCTATTAAAAACTTTAAAAATAATGTAATTTTAATTATATAAAAAAATGCACAAATGCAGATCAGATTTAACAAAAAAAATGTGTCGTGAAATCAATTTTAGTCAGAATAAAAGCAAAAGAGGTAGTTAACAAACTGAAGGAAGAAAAGTCACTTTTTATTCCATTTTTTAAAAATCACCCAAAATTTGCACGCCACAATAAATTAAAAATGGGCAACATATTTCCAACTTAAATGGTTTCTTGGTACCACTTTAAAAAATATATTTGATTTCGTTAATCATTTCAGGTACAAAGCTCTGGATTTGAAATATGTCATCTGCATGCACCTTAAATTTTACTCTTCACCTAACCAGACTCAATAATTTGACAGGAAAAATATTGTTTAATATTTTTGTGTAAAAAATTCTACCCTTTGGCGCACGAAAAAAATATGATTTACTGTTCTTCTTGTTTAAGTCCTTAAAGGGGTTTAAGGACTATCTTAGGATCATTTTTACGTATATTTAAAATAAAGGGATTTATACAGGACAATGCTCACACACACACACACACACACATTCTCAGAATTTTTAATAAATTGTGACATATAATGCTTATTTGTGCTATAGCTTTGAAATAAAAATAAATTTACTTTAATAATAAAAATTATATAACATTTGTTATAAATTTTATAATAAAATTTAATAAGGCATTCCATAAACAATTTTACTGACTATATTTATGTAAAGATTTTAATTGTTTAACAGTATTTGTTACAAAAGTATTTTTTACTGTAAAAATTACAAAATAATTAAAATGCCTTATTTTAGGTACTCATGTTAAAAACTTTGTTAAGACAGATTGAATTTAAAGTATATTGGTGGACAAAAATTTTTTGTTAACTGTGTAAAAGTGTAAAAATGTAAATTTTGCAAGGATACATAAAAATTCATGCAAATTGGTTCATTAGGTTAGGCTAGGTATCATGTGAGTGGGGCAAAGGTCACCCCCTCCACTGCGACCTTTAGTAGGTCTATTGTGGTTCACCCCTAAAGGTAACAGTTAACCGCACAATTCAGCACTTTTCACGAAGTTCATGGTCGTATGCGGTAAGATTTTCTTGAAATCGGTAGGTTCTAGGTTGGTATAACCAAAAATGTTAACTATTTTTTTTCCCACGCCGGGGCATGAACATAGTATATGTTTAGCAAGTTCGTCTTCCACGCAGCAAAATCGATAGCCCATTTGTTGGTAAGACCTATCCTTCCAAAGTGGTATCTTGGACGACAGTGTCATGTAGGCAGTTCTGTTAAAATTCGCAGGTCATTTCTGCTTTTTTCTAGGATCTGCTTAGTTGGGTTTCTCGAGTTTCTCGAGTGTGTCTCGGTTTTGCAAGGGTGTCGGCTTTTTCGATTCCATTTACCCCCTAATGCCCAGGTACCCACAGCTGGGTCACTTTGTTGTTCACACCAAGGTACTCCAGGGATTCAATGTAATTCCATACAAGTTTAGAATATATCTTGTTAAAGCTCAGTACACAATTCGATAGTGAAAACTTTAGTCTGAAAGATTGTAGAATACCTGCCAAGATTAGTAGATATATCAATCTCTAGTTTCCTGCTAAAAACACCAGCCCCAAGCCCATCTGTGGTTTTTAAGCCATCTGTGTTCAGTACGTATTCAGTCTCTGGGAGAAGAATTTTTTCACTTACCCATTCATCTCGCTTCGGAAGGAGGACTTTGAATGAATTTTTTACGTGTATTTTTGTGACTAGCATGTCAGAAACCATCCCAAAAATTTGATGGTTTTTTGTTTCACTCAGTGTTCCAAAACGGTCCCCAAATTGCTCTCCGTTAATTTGACTTACCAGAGACACAAATCTGTAGAAGACTATCCTGGTCTTAATGTTACATTAAGCATAATACATAATAAATGGTATTGATAAAAATACAGTAATTTTGTAGTCTGCTATAATGAATATTTAGTCAATGCAAACAACATGAAAATTTATCTTTTTAAATATTTAACTTTTATTTTTATTAAATGCAAGCTTCTTCCCGCTACTTTGTCCACCTGGACTGTGGTTCATAACAAAGTAGTAAAAATAAAATAAAAAATTTAAAAGTAAGTTAGTAATAAAATTAATAAGGGCTTCTCTGTATACAACTTTCGTTCTCGTGGATCATAGGTACTTTTCATATCGGGTTTGTACTACTACTGTCTATTTGTACCATATGAATTTTTTATTTACAGCTAGCATATCTTCCCAGTAAGTTATAAAGATAAAGTTGACATTTTTTTTAGTATTAACAGGAAAACTAATAAAACCATTTTTATAAAAATCTGACTAATGGTTCAGGACTTAGGACTGGTTTAGTGGACCAAGGTACCAACACAGTGCGTGGATTCGAGTCCCAGATAAAAAATTGTTCTTGATAATTAATGTAAGCGCCGTGATTAAAAAACGTTTGTTAGATAATTCTTAACTGTTGTAAATCCAAGAATTACGTGACCACCTAGATAAATTGTGGACTGTATATTTGAGGATAAGGTGTGACTCGTATAAATCGACTAAAAAGAATGTAACCGGCTTTGCCAAACAAGGGAGTTATCATAATATAAATATTTGTTAGCTCCAATGTAAGTAAAAGGATAACCTACTGGGAGTTTCAACGATCGACTGTTTCTGCTCCAAGTATGAACTCATGCGCTTTGGGGTGTAACATAAAGTCGATTGCAATGTATTTCATTTTAATATCTTTGCGAACACAGGAATATCGTATGAGAGTAAACACAAATGTAAGTGCACTAAGCAAGCGTACAGCGAATAGAAAGATGGGACTCATACTCCATTTCTGCTTCCATCTCTTCATTATTTTCTTTTTTTTCTGCTTTCTCTATTTCCATAGTTCTAGTCAAGAAACACGATGGATCTATATCATCAGTAGGCTCGTTATTAAACGCATCTAGTGATACATTTAAACAATCCCGACTGTGACGTGACAAATACCTTAATTTTTTTTATTTTCAGTATAGAGGGTTAAGCTCGTTGTCATGCCGTACTTGCTCTTGGTAATAGACACGCTATACATTTTTTTAAGGTACTATTAATAAAAGTCCGGTAGTTTTTGCGACAACAGACAAAAAATTTATAAATCGGTGAGTTGGAGTCAGGCACATCTACTCACCGTAATAATCTTTTTTTGTAATTGTTTTTAATGTACACTTCTTTTAAAGTTTTATAATATTAACAATTGGGTAGGGAAAGTAGTTTTATCTTTTCAATGCATATGTGGGAGATCGCTAATTTGGTGCAAAACATTTAATAACACTATGTTGGTATCGTCTTTTTACGGACCAATAAGCAACAAAACATAAAAATTGTGTTTAAAAGATTTAACAATTATTTATTATTTATTGATGGTGCAATTTTTAAATTTTTTTAAACATAATGTGCTATAATAAGCTACTTACTCCTACATATTTCTGATATGATTCGCTGGTGTAAATAAGTAATGAACGTTGTGATACCTACATTTCATTTACAGCCACATACCTACAATATTACTTATTCACCCGTAGATAGATTATCCACCTAACAATGACGTTGAAGATAGTGTAAATCACAAATCGTATATAACAAATCTAGACAACGCCTAAGTTGTTAGTGGTGGAAGCTTGGAATAGTTTGAAATACGAATTAATCCTTTGTTCTTGAAAGATGGTCTGATAAATGCATCCCGCATGCAAGGAAATTTAGCATAATAAATTTTGTATCTTTTATAACGGCAGCTGCAGCATGAACAATAAAAAAATAATTCATTTAATGCCACATTATACCAATGTTTAATTTTGGAACGATTTACCCAGGTTTTAAATGTATATACAACAAATTTATTTATAACATGTCCATAAAATTGTAAAACTAATGTGAAATAGTAAACACAATTATTAACTTTAAAAAACAGATAAACTTCCGAGTACAGCGTTCAAATTTATATACCAAGCACTAACCAAAAAAATCCAGCGTATTCTAGACTGTATAGAAAGGTTAGGTTTTGTCACGAATGCACTGGACCATTCTCGTTATTCTTTGTGATGTCACCGTACCGCCCAGCTCGGTAATGTAGCATATTTTAGTGGCGTATCGCAAAATCGTTACAATATCAACTAAGCCAATAAAAAAATTATTACTGTATGGTTAAATTTTTAAAAAAATCAGTTGGTTGTTTATAATTACTTTCTCATAGCTCGGGAGCCCGTGATCCCAAAATTAAAATATAAGTGGTCTGGGTGTGACCCGAAAGGTCCACACGACTAACTTACCAGTGAAAAGAATAAAAAAATACCATATATTTTGTTGTTTTAATGAATATTATTAAAATTATTATAAAAAACGATTTAAATTTTTATAACAAATTATAATTGTCATTTACAATATTCTATTTATGTCAACAGTATTCTTTCAAACTTTTTCTTATCATTTCATATTTTCAATTGTTTATAAAAATTGAAATTTTTTTTTGAATGAATATGATCAATATTGATTTGTTAGTAAGAATATTTAATTGTTATAAACAATGCTTGATTATTACTAACAATAATTTTTCACTATTATAGAGTCTTTAATGCTATTCTCTCAATACTGACACAAGTTTAAAATTCTTTAATTCCTATTTTTGTTTTCCAAAACTATTTCTTTTTATGAAATATTATTATCATGTTTTTCATACAAATATTCTTAACATGTTCATGTTATCATGTTTAAGATAATATAAGGAAGGACCTCCCAACTCTGGGAATCGAAGTAGATCGATCGCATGAAACAAATTTGAGAAAATTAAGTTTTTGAAGTCGTTTTTTTTACGTTTTTGCATACGGATTATATATTAAATAATAGTTTCATTATTTTAGGTTTGCACTATAAAATATTTATTTTTAAACTATCCCAAAACGATTTTTAACAATAAATTTTACCGCTTTTGCTTTGTTGATTATTTTTATTTTTAATCGACTTTAAAAAAGGAGAAGGTTCTCAACTTGACTGTATTTTTTGAATGTTTGTTACCTCAGAACTTTCGACTGGGTAAACCGATTTTAATGTTTTTTTTTTAATTTAAAAGCTGGTGCTTACCGTATGGTTCCGTTTTAATCTGGTCTAGATCTGACTATAGCACCCATGAGAAAATCATATAAGTTTTTGAAGTGGTTTTTTTACGTTTTTGTGTACGGATTATTACATTTTTAAGTTTAGTTTTCTAAAGTTCTACTTTTACTGCGTGTAAACTACACTTACACACTTTTTGTTAATATTAACTTAGACCTGATGAGGTCTAGAATGCCTTTTCTGTAGTTAAAGCTTCTACTTTAGCCCCAGTTGTTTTTTCAACTTCTAGCGGCTGTTAAGGATCCTTTATGTAGTTCTTTGACTTACGTTTTTATTTGTCTAAGTACATGAACTGAAACTTTGCCAATCCCTTGCAGTGGTATAGGACGTGTTCTGTCGTCTTTTTTAAAATCCTTTAGTGAGGTTTATGTTCAATGGGGACATCCTCTTCATTAAATTTTATTTTAGATAACTTTTTTTGCAAATAAATTAGTTTTCAGGAATAGCTTCGGCACAATGTAACATAAAAATAATAAAATAAATTAAATTTAAACTTAAAAAATGGGGTATTTATAATATCGAGTAACCCCTTCACGTTTTAAAAGAATTTTCCATTCGAATATTTCGAGTTGGGATCATTAATTTGATTATTTAATTATTTTGGGTATGCATCAAGAATCCGCCAAATTGTACGGAACGTCTTCAGCTGATAATTTAGTCGGGAAAAATAAAACCCAAGTGATATTCAGTAGAGAGGTCTCTTCATCAATTCGGATCTTTATTAAATTAGTTATACGTTTCAATTTCAATTCATTTAACGATCATCGTTACTACCATTCGTGGTGTAGATATCGATATTTTTATTCTTGTAGTTAAATTTTACAATAAATTATTAAATGTAAATTATTTTATGTAATTTATTATAAATTTATAAACTTTTATTGGGGAAAAGTTTTAAAAAAATCAAAAATAGCTTAAAGCCGTTTTTAATGTTATATAATAATATATTGTGTTTTCCTAAATGCTATTTATGTTATGAGTTATAAAAACTTTTTAAAAAAAATTATTTGACCAAATTTTAAAAAAACCAATCATGGCTTTGTTATTAAATATTGCAAATTAGCACATGTTTCCGAATCAAGAACAGAGATTTAATTTAAAAAAAAATAATTTAGACTTCTACGAAAGCACAATTTAAATAAACCAAAAAAAAGAAAATGGAGTGACAAAGAATATATTTTCTGCGTCTTAATGAAAAAGTAGCCTCTTCTTCCTTCGATCTTCCCATCTATCATAAGCTTTAAAAGTCGATACTTGTCATTCCTTAAGATGTAACCAAAATACTCCAGTTTGCGCTTTTTTAGTGTAAACAGAACTTTCAGCTGCTTGTCGAGGCATTAAAGTATCTCGGTGTTACGCACTCTTTCTACCCAGGAGATTTTTAATAGCCTTTTGTACGTCCACATTTCAAGGGTATCCAATTTTTTTCACATCGCATCTGTCAAAGTCCAAGCTTTCATTACATAGAACAGTATGCTAAACACGTAACAGCGAAGCACTCGGACTAGCAGAGTAGTCAAATAAAAAAAAATATTATCAACCCTCTTTCTTTTTAGTTTAGTTAAAACAGATCGTGATCAGAAGACGACATTTTGCTAAAAGTTTTAGACTCGACTTAAAACCATTTTTCTGGCTTTTATTGGTACATCTTCACTTTGTACCATTTAGGCGCGAGACAACGGCGCAGATCAGCGCTGATTGCGGGTAAGCGGAAATCTGCTTCCACTGTGTTTGTACCCTTTACCACCCTTCCGTTTTAAAACTAATCTAATTTAACAATATTTTTAATTTAAATTGAAATTTTTAATATATTTCCGAGGTAAAAAGTCTAGCAAACCAGCCAGAAGTTTCCTCATCTACAAAGAACCGTCATCGATGCGGCACCTGCAGCGGTTCCACCCGTAAAGCTCGCTTTTTCGTCAGCGCATTTTAATTATTAATGCCGACGAGGTAATCATGAAATTTCCAAAATGGTACCCAATAATTAAAATCTATTATTATTATTAAAAAGGACAATTTTTTATTTCAAAATTGTTTTTTGTGTATTCTAATTATTTGGCGTTGCCACCCATTCTACTAATTTTTACGTATTCTTCTTCGCTTGTCTAGTGATAAGCAGAGGTACAAATGTTTCTTATAAACCCTGGAGATACATACTTTAAGAGTCCTAGACTTTTTGTTTATTGTCTGTTTTCGTTTTAACTGTATTTGGCTTTTTTTTGCTGCAATGTAAGCAGGAAAGTTTTTCATAGGTAGTATAGGTTAGTTTTTTTTATGTTTTTTTTGCAAAACCCAACATTAACTACCATACATAAGTGTAGAGACCAGCTAGCACAGCCAGACGTGTCTGTTTTGACAGGTTTTGGCTACTTCTAAAGTTATTTACGGCCCCATCCATTTGTTTTAAAGCCAACACCCTTCGCTTAATGTCACAGTCATACTTTCTGTCTCTCGTAAAATTTGAATCCAAGTACACAAACTTATTCACTCGTTCCACTATTTCTCCTTTAATCAGCACCTCGAATTTTGTCATGCTTTCTTCTCTTTCAAAAACCATTACCTTCGACCATTATGCATAATTTATTTATTTATTTATTTATTTACACTGTTCTACAGAAAAAAAGATTTCCAATTACAGAACAGGAACAAAGTAAACATTTGCACAATAGTACTAACAATAAAAAAGCTTAAGAGTAATACACAATTTACAAAATCAGACTAACATTAGTAGAAACTTAAGACTAACACAACATTATTACTGCTGATAATAATAGCTCTTAATTTGACTCACATTACAATAGAATATATTAAGCTGGTCACTTATAAGGTTATAGTTGCTACACATAGTATGAACAGGAGAGTTTTTAAGTATATTTGTTCGTGGTGTGGTAGTGTAGAATGAGTCGGTGTATCGAGATGCCTGACGGGGAATTTTAAAGTTTATCTGATGTAGTAAGCATTTACATTTAATTTCATTGTTAATTATTTTGTGTAGCATAATTACACTAGAACATTCTCGTCTTCTATCCAGAGTGAAAAAGCTATGTCTTGACAGTAAACTCTCGTGTGCCGTGCCAATTAGTGGATCAGTCCGATCTACTTTAAAACTTAGGTATTTGAGAAAGCGTCTTTGGATTGCCTCCAGTTTATAAATATGCACTTGATAATATGGGTTTCAGATAACCGATGCATATTCTAGCTTTGATCTCCCAAAAGCATAGTAGAGAGTTTTAAGTGTTAAATGGTTAAAGTCGCGGCCTACTCTAATTATAAATCCATACATACGGTTTGCTGACGTAGTTATATAGTCTATGGGGTTTTGGAAATTATATTAACCATTGCCTGCAATTTCTCTTTCGATAATAATAATATGACCTGATCATTGGCAAATTGAAGTCATTTGACGATCCTTATTCATACACTTTTTTTAAATTGTTTCAACACCTATCTCGATGTTAGACCAGTCCATGTAAGTTTCGTTTATCCTAACAGCAGTCAAATCTTCGTAAAGGGATTTTAGTGCTCGAATTAAACTACCATTTACCATATATATAGACAATGTCGAGCACAATTTATTTCTCAGCAGTCTGTCATAGGCCTTTTATAAATTAACAATGCGCAGTGCTTAGTGACAAAAATTAATTTTATGAATAAGTGAAGTTCACCAAGTCAATGAAGTTTTTCAATCATTGTACTCTGTTCATAGGGTAAATCAAAAATAATAAAATAAAGTATCTCAAAAACCATCGAAATTAGGTATAGGAAATAATTAATAAAAATTAAGTCGTTATTTTAGAACAAAGAAATGTATATGGGATTTCCTTAGAGTACCTTGGTGCGAACAACAGGGTGACCCTACTGTGGGTACCTGGGCACCAGGGGGTGGAAGGAAACGAAAAAGCCGACACCCTTGCAAAACAGCGGGCCGAATCTGCGTTCACTGGACCAGAACCGGTTTTTGGAGTCACCACAAGTGCCGCCAAAACAATTATTTCGGACTGGGCGGAGAGGAAAATACTCACGTACTGGTCCGACTTACCAGGGCTAACCCACTCGAAGGCGTTTTTACCGTTACAACCCTCGAGAAATACAACTAAGAAGATCCTAGAATGGATCAGAAATGACCTACGTATTCTAAAAGGACTGCTTACGGGACACTGTCGTCTGAGATACCACCTCAGAAAGATAGATCTGAACCAACAAACGGACTGTCGGTTCTGCTGCGTGGAAGACGAAACTGCTGAACATATACCATGTTCATGCCCCGGCCTGGGAAGAATAAGGTTCAACATATTTCGTTACACTAACCTAGAACCTACCGATTTTAAAAAAATCTCACCCTATACAACCATGAACTTCGTAAGAAGGGCTGGATTGTGCGGTGAACTGTAGCCTCTAGGGGTGAGCCACAATAGACCTACTAAGGGTCGCGGTGGAGGGGCGACCACGCCCCACTCACATAAAACCTAACCTAACCTATAGGGGATTTATTGACTACGAGAGGACGTTTGACAGAATAATATAGAATAATAAAGAACCTCTATTGGAATCAAGGCGCTGTGATTAGCTCTTGAGGAAAACATCAGAAAATATTAAAATACAACGAGGGGTATGACAGGGATGTGTCTTGTCACCACTTCTGTTGAATTATTCTTCAGAGGCTATATTCAAAGAAGCTCTTAATAAAAAAAAACGAGGGGATAAATATAAATGAAAATATTATCAACAACATACGTTATGCTTGTGACACCTTGATTATAACCAACAACATACATGATCTTCAAGTATTACTGCAAGAGATCTATCGGGTCAGCAGGAAGTACGGTTTAAAAATGAACTATTAAAAAACTAAAAACATGTCCACAAGTAAAACCCCATTAAATCATCCTAATACCAACATCTATATCAATTCAGTGTTAGTCGAGAGAGTAAAGCAATATCATTATCTCGGCACGTGGATCAACGATAGGCATGATCAGACTCAAAAAATCAGTCAGAATCGAAAAGGCTAGAAATGTTTTCTTTAAAATGAAACAACTATTTACTAACCCACACTTAAACCTTTAACTACGTCTGAGAATGGTTAAATGTTATGTAATCCCAGAGCTTTTATATGGACTAGAATCAATGACGATCAACAAAGCCACAATGAAAAAGCTACGGGCATTTGAAATGTGGATCTTTCGGCGTGTACTTCAAATATCGTGGATAAACAAGATTACCAATGAAGAGGTTCTACGCCGAGTAGAAAGAGAAAGAAAATTGGAGAACTTGATTAAAGCCAGCAAACTGGAATATTTCAGTCACATTATGCGTGGAGAGAGACACAGTATACTACGACTAATAATGGAGGGCAGGATTGCAGAAAGGAGATCGGTGGGAAGAAAACGTATATCCTGGCTAAAGAATCTAAGAGAGTGGTTTGGATTCACATCCCTCCAGCTTCTCAGAGTCGCAGCGTCGAAAGTTAAAATAGTCATAATGTATGTAATGTAATGTAATTTAATTTATTCAGTTAATATATGAAATCCGTTATAAATATAATCGAGTAGCCTAAACGTAATATTAGTTACAAACATAATATAGCAGCTGGGGATACACGTTTAAAGAGAAGGAGATGCCACCTAAGCAAGCTTGTGTTGTGGCATCATCGTTCTCATTATATGGATACAATTCGTTTGATGAAAAATGTAGACTAGTTCGTCGAGAGCAAACATGTGTGGCCATTAAATGATTTCCAGTATAGCATTTAAGCAATCAAAACTATTCTTCATGAAAAATTTCAATTTTGGTTTAATTTTTTGATACTAGTAATATTCTTCAATTCAGAGGGTAATTGATTATAAAGTTTGGGTCCAATATATGTGACAAATCTCTGATTATGACGAAGTCTAACAAAGGTAACATCAATGTTCTGGTTTGTGTTTAGGTGGGTGTTATGCGGTTGTGTTTTAAAATTCAAGGGTGTGTTCATAATCCACTGGAGACAATGATAAATATAAAGCTTCTTCACATTGAAGACATCTGCTTCTTCGTACAATTTCGTGGTGGAAAATCTTTTATTTTTCTTCAATAAGATTTTAAGTAATGTATTTTGGACTGTCTCCAAATTCCACAATGTAGTTTTGAATGTTCCCCCCCAAGCAATAATACAGTAACGAATAATGGATTCTGATAGTGCGCTATAGATCATCATGAGAGTTTTTTTATTCAGAATATTCCTGAGTTGGTAAAATTTGTAAATCAATTTATGAAGTCTTTTTGTAGTGTATGTGATATGCTCGTTCCAGCGCAGAAATTGATCTACCATAACACCCAGGTATTTTAATGATTGCCAACCTTCGTGTAGGGACGGCACCATAAGAAGAAGAAGATTCGTTATTTAGTGGCTTGCTTCAGAGCACCACAGGGTATTGTATTTAAGTTAAAAGAGCAGACTACAGATAGCAATTCGACTCACCCTATATACGAGTAGAAAGTACAATAATTGCGAAAGAGAACTAACTTGGTAAAATTATTATTTGTTAACCACAGATATTTGCCAATAGCCTAAAATGGTGCTAGTATTTAATAAAGTAAGATCAATTTTAAATCAATAGCTCGGTTGCTATTGTTTGGATAAGTATAAAGATATTTGAGTGATTTATCTGAAATCTAATCTAAAACACGTTCTTTTAAATAAAAAATAGAAAGAAGTAAAAGTAACGCAGTAAATAAATTGCCGTGTACTTCCTATCAATAACCTGGAAAATGTGCCTTAGCGGGAAAATGCAAAACAGCAGTCGGCAACAAACTGAACAAATGAATTTTCTATTAAATTTCCTTAAAGCTAGCATGACGTAGCACAGAGGCGCATTTACCTTTAGCAAAATCTATTTAAAAAAATTAATAAGTTTATCCTGTATATTCAACTTTAATTTATCTTAGGTGTTCCTAGTGGCAGGCTTTATCAAAATGCTTGTTTGTATAAGCAATGACAAAAAAATTATCAATTAATGCAAAATACATCTAATATATTAAATTCTCGTGTAACAGTTTTCGTTGCCATACTCCTCCAAAACGGCTTGACCGATTTTGATGAAATTTTTTGTGCTTTTACGGTATCTATGAGAATCGGCCAACATCTATTTTTCATCCCCCTAAATGTTAGCGGTAGTCCACCCCTAAATTTTTTATTTTATTTTTTAGACAAAATTTTTAATTTCTATTTTTTTATGATACAACATACAAACATACATACAATCCTCAATTTTCACCCTTCTACAATCAACTCTTATTTTTTAATAGCCATTTTAGCAATTTAATCATTTTTCCTCTCCGGTCGAAAACTGATCAATCGTCATTTAATTAGTTATCCCCGCCAGATGTCTACAGGTGTCACTTCTGACCAAGTAAACAGCACGGAGTAGGGATGAGAACGAAGCCGGTCTCCTTTCTTTCTCACTCCCTACACAGTTGTCGGCCATCATTATTGTTTATGCATCAAGTGTAGTTGTAACGTTGACAATTATTATTTTGCTATCTCAGTGTAACCCTCATATTAACTTTTAATCATTCCTATTTTATCAACAATAATTAAATTATCAATTTTGAGTGTATTTTGCACGATTAGTTAATCAAGTAATTTTATGACCTCAAAGTACTCAACACGTGACACGAGCTTCCAATAACAACGGATTTTGTGTTGTAAGTATACTTTTTTTTATTTATATCGAAAATGTTGATCTTATAAAAATGTAATTTTAATTTAATTTTATTAAAAAAATGTAATTGAACAATTAAGATTTTCATAGTTTCCAAAAAATTAATCATTATGAATCTTTATTTTGAAATGTCAATGGAAATATTGGTTGCATGAAAAAATTATAAGAGACAATGTTTTCATAAAATTTAATTTTTTACTTTTGTTTAAAAAATTTTTCCATAAAACTTATATTTTTGTTATAATTTCATAAATTAAAACTAATCATTTCAAAACTGCGGCAAAAATTCTGGCCCTTATTATACTTTTAACATTTTTCATCATTAAATAATTTCATTAATTCTATTTATGTATGTTTTGTACGGTGAGCAATGCCAAGAAAACGCAAAGGGGCTGATTTGAGCCGCAGTACAAGTAAAGCTCGAAACTTGCGAAATAGCAGATCCGAAAGAACAGAAGAACAAATCCAGCAACAAATTACTGATGCACGTGTCAGAATGGCGCAATTGCATCAAGAAGAGCCAGAAGATACACGAGCTGAACGCAATGAAGTCAGAAGATTAGAACAACGACAATCACATTCTTACATACATACAATATACACATTCTAACATACATACATACTTACAATAAGTAAGCTATTTTTTGTCTACACTAGAAATTACTAGGAAATTATTTATATGGCAAAATAACGTTTTCCGGGTCAGCTAGTTTTTTATATAAAATATTCATACCTATCGTCACGCCTCTTTTCCGTGGGGGTACACAGAGACCAATTGCTACGGTTTTTACACACTTCTTTTACTTTTATCAGTGCTCTCATACATGCTCGTCGGTTGTTGGTTATCTTGACCCGTTTTTTTTTCAGGACAATGTCGATCTTATTAAGATATGTTTGCCGAGGTTAAACTCTACACTTGCCTTGTTAATCTGTTTCGGTTTAATATATGTTTCAAATAAAAAATATAAAAGCGTTATTTTTAAATTATATTATTAAAACAATGCACAGGTCTTCTAGTAATAAATTAAAATGATTTAAAACACCCGTACTTTTATACCTCTATGGACACTAATAAATGGTCCCAGAAAGTGCTATATAGTTCTTAAATAAACTGCTTTACAAAAGTAAAATAAGTTTAAAAATTGTGTTTTAACAAATTAGGATTTTTGGTCACTAAGTGTTTATATGTTATAAATTAAAGGTTTTTAACTTTACAGTGGAAAGTTTTAGTAATTGGTCCGATTTTACGATGCCCGAATTTTAACATATCTCAACATTTTAAGGTCCCCAGAGTCGAATACAATAATTTTTAAGTGGACGTCTGTGTGTGTGTATGTATGTATGTTTACATGTCCGTTCGGAATTATTTTTCGTCTCGATTATCTCGAGAACAAAAAATGATATCAAGCAGACAAAAACTTCAAAAAAGAATATTGTACTTCATCTACCTGGTCGAAAGGGAGATCGTTGTCAATAATATCAAAAAATTATATTTTATTTATTACATAGATCTTTTTAATACCTACAATTTCCTATTTTACCTTCTTTCGATCGGAGCTATAGTTTTTTAGTTATTAACAAAAAACCACTTTTCGCAACTTTGCCAATTTTTTGCAATAGTAGAAACATTTCCAGAACGTTCTGGAATTCTAGCAAGCATTTTAAAATATTGTCCTGACCGCAGAAGCAAAGTTATGGTAAAACAATCATTATTTTACTTATTTTAGATACAAGGTATGAGGAAAAAACACAATCATAGTTCGTGAAAAAAAAATAAATTAAAATTTGTTACTAAATGTCTTGTGCTGTGTCCAAAATGTAAATATTTTTTTATTATTGGTATTTTATTATATCAGAGGAAATAAAGATGTTTTATTTTACACTTAAATTGCAATGTTATTGTCAAATGGTACTGTTTAAATGTGTATGTACGACACTGATAACATATGGAAGCGCGTGTGAGAAACACGGCTAATATAATGTTTGAACGGGTAAAATGGCAATCGATAAGTGCCGTGAATAAGGTGCAGAGAAAGCAATAAGTCTACCTACCCTCGAACTTTTTCTTTTTTGGATATTTTATTAAGTAACAACTTCGAATTTATGAAAAACAAAAAATATAAAAGAGCTTAAAGGAAAAAGAAACATTTTTAAATTAGGTACTAGAATAATAATTTTAAAATATGTTTATTGGAAAAGACAACCATTTGTTTTACTCTTTATAAAGGTATTAAAATTATAATTTGATCAGTAATTCATTCATAAGCTTTACTAAATATTTTTACATGCTTATGTTACCTCGACAACCGGTAAGCGAACAGGAAATTACAAGTGGAATGGAACTCTACCAGGTTACAGCACTGCCCAAATTTAGTCTACCTAGGGGTCATTTTGAATAGAACTCTATCATACAAGAAACATGTGGAGAAGACTAGAGCAAAAGTTAATTCAAGGAATGGTGTCATCCGCAAGCTTGTCAATTCTCATTGAGGAGCCCACCCAGATGTACTACGGTCAACATCCCTTGCCAAGTGTTATGCCCCAGCTGAATACGCGTACCTTGTATGGGTCAGATCAACACATGCCAACAAACTAGACCCCACCCTAAACGACTCTTGTAGGCTGATCACGGGCTGCCTAAAACCAATCAATCTGGATCTCCTGTACATGTCAACAGATCAGGCGGCAAGCCTTATGTATGGCAGAACAAAGTAGGCAGTCACTGGATAAAATACACTCCCATACAAATACGAGCCCCTTGCCTCTAGACTTAAATCCAGAAACCCACTAGTAGCAGACTATAAATTAGCAACCAAAGAAACAATGTGGAAGCAGAGGCTAACAGATAACAATACCCCAACCTGGAACCCAACAAAAATCCTTCCTAAAGGATCACAACTAGACTGGATTACCTGAAAAAATCTCAATAGGACCAGATGTCAAATGGAAAGGTCTGGGAAAAATGTATTAAGATGGAGATACGCCGAGGATGATTCATGCGTCTGCGGAGAGATCCAAACAATGGAACACCTCCTGACCTGCCAATCCCTACATACCCCCTGCACAATTCAGGACCTGTGGAAGGCAAATGACTCGGCGGTGCAGTGTGCCAGACACTGAAAGGAGATATGACACTCAAACAAACCAATTCTGACTGGCGACGCCTGCAAACGTCGTACACATAAATTTATCCTTATTATTGTAACGAATAAATGTAGCTCAGACACGATAAATAAATAAATAACCAAATATTTTTAATAATTATTTTCATTAAACTGCAATATAAATATATAACATTTTTCAAGAGGTTGTAGAGATAAATGACCAATGAAAGACACATTTCCAGTGTCCTCACTTTTTTAACAGATCCAAATTGGTTACCATTAGTGTATCCTAATTATTTTTAAACAATAAGAGAATATAAATCTATTAAAAAATGTAATAACATTAAAAGTAATAAAAAATAGTTAGATACTTTTAAGATCATTAAAGGTTGCTTTTTTCGTAGTGACAAAAAAAATTACTGGCACCAAAAATATATAATCATTTTACAAATTGTAGTTTAATATAACAATTTAAAATTATTTAATTACAATATTAAGACATTATGCAAAATCCTTGGACTATCCCTTTAAATATAAAACATCAGGAAGGAGCATAGTTTCAGATAAGAGTTGACCGGAATGGACGTTGCATATGGCCGTTTTGGCAGAGGCTTTTAAGTTAAATAAAAAGAATAAAAATAGTAATTTATTTGTACCGTAAGGAAACAATAACAAATATATTTATTTAATAACACTTTATGATTTTCTAATAGAGTAACATTACACAACATTTTCAATAGTTTCAAAAATATTTCTGCCAATAAAATGTTTTAAAATTTCTGGGACACCTTTCTTCTATATTTAATTTTTTTATACAACTTTGGTCATATCTTAGAGATATTTTAGTTTTAATATTAATTTTCATCACACTACCACAAAGGTAACCTAAGTAGTCACACTTTTAACTGCTTTAAGGAATAAATTCAAGATTGTTCACGAAATTAGTCCATTGTGTTCTTCTGTTTTTATCTTTAAAAAGCTACAAGCTACTATTAACTACTATATACTATGTACTATATACGATATACTATATATTATATACTTTATACTATATACTATATACTATATACTATATACTATATACTATATACTATATACTATATACTATATACTATATACTATATACTATATACTATATACTATATACTATATACTATATACTATATACTATATACTATATACTATATACTATATACTATATACTATATACTATATACTATATACTATATACTATATACTATATACTATATACTATATACTATATACTATATACTATATACTATATACTATATACTATATTATCTTATCATCTTATCATCATAAAATTATTGAAATAGTAATATTTATACCTGTTTTGTAGAACATTATTGTTAAAAAAGTAACTGTTAGGTACATTCTTCCCTAATTTATCCTCACATTTAAAAAAAGGAAAAAATTCAAATATTGAGTTATAAGTGGAGGTTCATAAAGGCTGTTCGCACTTTTAGTGAAGTTGTAATGCTCGTTTCTGTAAGTTTTTTTATTTCAAGGTTCATCCATCCATATGTCGTAAAATAAGAACTATGCAAATAAGTCAGAATAGAACAGGTGAGAAGCACCTTTACAAGAACCTTGATTTAAAAATACGACTGATGAGATGCTATGTGCTGTCCATACTATACTATGGGATGGAGGCCTGGACACTTAAGGTAACCGATATGAGGAGACTGGAGGCATTTGACATGTGGATATACCGGAATATATTGAGAATCTCATGGGTAAAGAGAATAACCAACGTGGAAGTGACGTATGCATAAGGAGAGAGAATTGATTCCGACAATTAAGAGAAGATCTGCTGTACAAGGGACATGTCATGAGGGGAAAAAAATATCAAATGCTACAAATAATTATGCAGGAAAAAATTCAAGGCAAAAGATCTATAGGAAGAAGACGAAACTTATGGCTAAAGAACCTTAGGGATTGGTTTGGATGCAGTAATAATGAACTATTTAGAGCTGCGGACTCAAAAATAAGAATTGCTATAATGATTGCCAACCTTCGAAGCGAAGACGGCACCTAGAGAAGAAGAAGAAATATGTCTCATGAGTAAAATAATATCTTCTTTACGATACTATTCTATTCAAAAATTATTTACGAAATATAATTATTTTAAAAGTTAAAAACTAAATGGGGTTTATTAAGATTTTAAATATTTAAAAATAAAGATGATTAAATCCAGACCAAAAAAAAACAAGTAGCTTTTAATATTAAATCTTTATTCCTTTAAATATGACTTTTTTACATAAAACTTTTACTTTTGTTGCGTTAAATGCTGTTTATTTACCAGTTACATCACAGTTTCTGGGGCTTTTTTATTGTTTGCTATATTAATGTTAGCCTTCTGCAATCCAATATTTCGTACACTAATAATTTGCTTTTCTGTTTTTTGACTATAGGAAAGTTTTTTATTTTAGAGCCCCATTTTATGTAGATGTCCTTCATTGGGTTTTAACTTCTTCTTCTTCTTCTACTTGGTTGAGATCATATGATCTGTTAATTCCGGGCTTGCCGTTGTATTAATTCTTGAGATGTGGACTGCCAGCTGTCTCTCCATCTCTTCGGTGGTCTACCGGTTGGTCGGCTTCCTACTGGTATTCCCTCGAGAGCTATGCGGGGTAATCTATCTTCGTCCATCCTCTTGACGTGGTTATACCATTGCCTTCTTCTCTGCCTTCCCCATCTTTGTTTTGTTCGTGTCTTCTCTTGTTTCTATCGCGTACGTCATTATGGTTCTTACGCATGTTTTGTATATTTTAATCTTACTGTCCTTCCGCACGTACCCGTTGGCCCAGACAATCTCTCTTAGGCAGCCTGATGTTGCTGATGCTTTATTGACTTTGTCCCTTAGATCTTTTGTTGGGTCGTGGCCGCTAGACATATTCATCCCGAGGTACTTAAATTGCATTACCTGTTCTATGGGCTTATCTTCAATTACGAGCTTGCATCTGAGTGGTTCCCTGGTGATTGTCATGCTTTTTGTTTTCTCGACCAATATGGTCATATTAAGCTGTCGGCACACTTGGTGGAACTTGAATAGCTGTCTTTGTAGGTCGTTCTCGTTTTCTGCGAAAATTGCTGCGTCGTCGGCATAGCACCGCCTGTACTGTCGACAAAGGGTGGATTGAGTAGCTCAACGTCGACTTCACTGCCGGTCCCAAGCCCGTATAAAGGAGGAGGGTTGTCGAGTAAGGCCAGCTACCTGCTCGATGTAGAACAAACACGCAGCTCACAGAACCGGAGAAATAGCCTCGGGTTTTAACTAAAATATCTTTTTTAAATAAATATAAAATATAACTATGTGGTAAATCAAAAAAAAAATTGATATTTGTGTAATTCTTCAATTTAAATTAAAAGGGAAACATTTGGCCTAATTTTGATCTGCTATGGAAAGGCAAAAGTTTTTCTTTTTCTCTTTATTTATTTTTCGGTCTCTAATTTTTAATGCTTTTATAACTTTCTTTACTTGATTCTACCATTTACTACGTGGCCTTCATTTTTTTCACGTTCTTAATGGAACTTATGTCGTCAATATCTTTTTGGTTTTTGTTGGTGCTCTTCTAATAATGTGCCCCATACATTCCTTGCTTTTATGTATCGAAGTATAATTTCCTTATCAAGTTTCTTTTTCTTTTCTTTGTTTTTTTTAATTTTTTTATTCATCTTTTATTATTTTTGGTACAAGAATTGTTCTCAGTATTTTTCTTTCCAGTTTTATTTGTTCTTTTTTTTTATTAGTTATGGTTGTTGTTTCTAGCGTATAATTTATGGATGGTATGATCAAAGTATTATAGTATTGTATATTCTTTTTCATTATTATTAATTCGAAGATTTTGGTTTCCCTTTAGTCTTTTACTCTTTTATCTTGTCTTTTTTAGTTTATCCTACTGATGTTCCTAAGTAGTTAAAGCTTGGTACAATTAAAAACTTGTAGTTACTTGTGTAAGTGATTGTCATTGTTTTTTTCCCACTCGCATATATTTGACACACAAGAATTTTAAAATTGTTTAATGTTTTTCCTATACCAACTAGCGATAATTATATTAACAAAAATTTTATATCCGTATTAAACTATAAATAAATTATGTGAAAACCTGTATGCTTTTCTGCCTGCATAACAAATAAAACAAACAAATAAATGTTAAACAAGAAACTAAAATTAGAATTATGCAATTTTTGAAACGAAGTTCCTTACCGCACGGTGCGGGCTTGGCGAATGGGGGCTAGGCGAAAGAAGGTGTAAGATTTTTTTCGCGCATGCGAATTTTGTTGAAAAGAAGTGGTGACGTAAGGTAAGGTATCATGTGAGTGGAGCATAGGTCACCACTCCTCTGCGACCCTCAGTAGGTCTATTATGGCTCACCTCTAGAGGTTACAGTTCACTGCACAATCCAGCCCTTCTCACGAAGTTTATGGTTGTATATGGTGTTATTTTCTTAAAATCGGTAGGTTCTAGGTTGGTATAACTAAATATGTTAAATTAAGTCCCTCCATCTCGATTTTGGGAATCACGGTGTCTAATAATATGTCTCGGCATGACCATGTTGCTAACATCGCAAAGTCAGCAAGCCAGAGGCTAGATTTTTTGTGAAAACCTAGAAAGTTTTTTACTCCTGATCAACTGTTGACGACGTACAAGGCTCAAATTTGATCTCTACTGAAGTATTGCTCGCACATTTGGGGTTCAGCACCAAGGCATTCTCTTCGTCTTCTAGATTCCATTCAGAAAAAAGCCATTAGGTTGATAAACAGCTCAACTCTTACAGATACCCTTCACCCACTAAAACATAAAAGAAGAGTTGCAGACCAAACATTACTCTATAGATATTTCCATGGCAGATGCTTCAGAGAAATAAAAACTTTTGTACCACCACTGGCCAAATTCGGCCGAAGACCTCGGTCGCTGATCAGTCTCACCCATTTACTCTCAAGATTGACAATAGAAGGACCAATATCCATCAAGAATCCTTCTTTTACAGGGCTGCTATAGAATGAAACAAGCTTCCAAAATCAGTTTTTCCAGAGAACTATGACCTGCAACTTTTTAAAAAGCGGGTCCACAATCATTTCCTTTCTATAATCTATCCCCCTTCTAATAGTTAATAGCAAAACCGACAGTCCGTTTGTTTAAAGAGGAGTGAAGACGCGTAGCATAGAAATACTTAGCAACGTGACGTCTACTTGTGTAGTCCACGTGTTTGTCAAAATAATAATAGCAAAAATAACGCGCTAGAGCGTTCTGTTGTACCATTCCGAAAAATGCAAAAACAAGCGTAAGAGAAAATATAATACGTTTATCTATACATATAAAATGCTTTGTCCTGAATGACTGACTGACATATCAACGCACAGCCCAAACCACTGATCGTAGAGACCTAAAACTTGGAGGATGTGTTCCTTGTATGACGTAGGCATCCAAAAAAAATGTTTTCGTAATTATGCCCCTAAGGGGTCGAATATCAATATAAATCCGTCAACTCAGTGATAAACACCGATGAAGCCATTCATTATTCGGTCAAGTTCCTGAATACACCGAAGCCTCCCGGTCTACAAACTCACAAATTAAAATTAAGTTGGCGCGCCAATTTTGTTGCTGCGCAATATAAATCCACCAAAATTATGCAATGGCATCAGATTGAAAGTAAAATCATTGCATCGCAATGTAATCGAGGCAACTATATTGACAGATTGTTCCCGACAAGAGTCTGTATTTATTCCTAGGATTTCCCTAACACTATAAAATTATCCCTTCGAATTTAAAAGAGTGCAGTTGTTTATCAAAGTCTGCTTCGCCATAAACATAAACAAAGCTCAAGGTAATACTATTAGGGTAGCTGAAGTAGACTTGAGAAAAAGCCGTCTCTTTCACGGCCAGTTGTATGTGTCATGCTCCAGAGTAAGCGCACAGAGAAGCCTGGTGATTCTAGCACTCGAATAAAAAACAAAAAATATTATTTTCAACGAAATACTAAGGTAGGTGTAGTATTTCAATTTTGTTGTAAAAAGATAATAACCCCGTGTCCCTTTTACCAGATTAAAGTCCGAGCTTAGTATTTATAAAATATAACAAAATTTTATTTTATTTTTATGTTTATTTAACCTTTAAATCCCTACACTTTAATAAAGAGTAACTTCGTTCCAACTGAGTGTTCCACGACACTCACGCACTTTTTTTTGTAAAAATACATACGTAATAAAAAAAATAATTATGCAACGTATTTTCTTATTTTAACACATTCACGATATAATATTTACGTTCATCATATTTAATATTTGTATTGTGTATGACGGAAATTGTTGGAGCTTAAATAAAATTATTGTCGGAATGAAAACGCGGATTTAATTTTAAAATTTTATGTTTGAGTGCACAGTTTTAAACACGACAACTTTTAAATTGAATTCTACGTTTTAATTATTTGACGTAAATATTATTCTAAAAAATCGTTAGAGTTGATTAGTTTTAACTACAAAAAAAAACAACCTGTATTATTTTTCTAGTTTTCACATGAGACAAAAAATATGATTATTGTTCTAAAATGATTTTGTTTTACCAACGCCAGTAACGACAGTAAAACAAAATTATAAAATGTTTAACAATCGTAAAGGAGTAATTAAAATTGTAACAAATTTTTATTTTTTATGAATATAAAGTTAAATTCTTGGTTACAATTTTAATTACCGATAAACTGCTGTGCATTCTGTTATAAAAATTATTTGAACAAGCCAGATAGGCATGAAATATTTTTCACAAACAATCATGTTTCGGAGTGTTTGCTTTTCATCAGTACAGGGCAGGTTTTCTCGAACAAATACCTTCAATCCTAGAGTCCTCTTAAGTACCCATGAAGGACAACGCAAAAGCATTAGTGGCGATATATAATCGACCCACTTATACCTATATATTAAAAATATGTAGGTACATACAGCAGTCACAATCCTCACATCTAATTTTTCGCTGTAGGGCTTTATTTATACTATTATAGTTTATTGCAATAATGTTGTTTTTCATTAATTTTGCAATATATATATATATATATATATATATATATATATATATATATATATATATATATATATATATATATATATATAAATATATATTATTATTAACGAAAATACCTTGTTCATCCAGTGATAAACTATGTTGATTTAAAAAGGATCCACCCTTAATATTTCAGATATGCGACATATCATAATAAAATGCCAAAAGACCCCTTAAATTTTTTTAAATAACGTTAGGTATCAAACCACATCTCAATTAAAAGGCCTGGTAAATCTCCATTAAATTACATTGTTTGATACCAGCCTTTTATTGTTATTTAAATTTGGCTTTATTTAAACTTTTTATATGCCCCGTTATTATTTTGACAATTTAAAAAGTCGTAGCAACAGTGACCTAAACAAAAACAATAATGACGATTAAAAAAGTCTTAGTAATAATTACAATAACAGGATTTAGTTTTTTGGGGCACATGAAAAGTTTAAAGAAAGCCCATTTTAAACAACAATTAAATAACAATGGAAGGCTGGTGTCAAAGTCAAAACAATATGATTAAATAGAGATAAACAAGACCTTTTAAATAAGCTATGACTTAATACCTTACGCCATTTAAAAAAATTTAAGTGAAATCTCCAGTAGGGAGAGGGTGAATCTGACGTTTATAACATTAACGCTAAAAAGTGTCCGCCTCGAGTTAAAAGTTGACGTGTTTTGGCATATTATTCTGAAATATTAAAGGTGGGTCCTGTTCAAATGAACAGAGTGTATCTGGGTATCTACGCATACACATGGAACACACTCTCACGACCTCAGCAAAGATGTAAGTAGTTGTAATCATTATCATTAGAAAATATTCTAAACATTAATATTATACAATAAATCTTTATTATTTTTTTTTCGATATATACTGAACATCAATACATTACTGTTCCACTATTCCAATTAATAACAACCATCTTGCCGCTGATAATAATTATTGTTAATGTTTACAAAAAATATTATGTAATAATTTTTTACTTCTCATTATTAATATATTGTAGTTCCCTGAAGATGAAAATAAAATTTCCCAAAGCTTGGAATATTTTTAAATGAGTTTTCATTTACTAGCTGCTTTCCCACTGACTAGAATTTATTTAGTTAGGTTGGTCGCAGAAATCACGTAGCGTATACGTTATTGTGACATTATCACAGAGCAGTTGTTAATCAGTTGTACATAAGTGGTCATTGACAGTCGCCCTGTTAAAAGGATCTTCACACTATGTGAGTTTTCTAAATACTTCAGTAAAACACTCATTAACTAACTAAATTATGTAGTGTATCCCAACGAATAGTACCCACTCTAAATTACTGCAGAGGTATTAACTTTATTTTAAGCGCGACACATTTTACCAAAATACTTGTATACGTAACGTCAATCCTCTACCCTTAACAATCACCCCCTTTAAAAAATTTAAATTGCCAGTGGAGTCAGGTGATACCTTTTTTAAAATATCTTTGAATATCAAAACTAATAGCTTATTTTTAACAGTTAATATTGCTTGGGATAAACCATATTTTTTAGGATGGTACAAAAATATGCCGATTGGGGTGAACATGATGTCTAAGTGGATAAAAGAATCTGCAGAGATGATTGGTTCCGATATTAAAAAAAATAAAACAGTAAAGAGTAATACATGGTCCCTTTTTTAATACGGTTGCGGGACATGAATGGTAAAGCAGAAAGAACTCCGGAAACTAAACGCTGATACTGGAGGAAAAAATAGGTTTTTTTTTCTTTTTATGTTCTGGTTCCCACGAAAAGGGATATCCTGTAATGTTCAGAGAACATCGTGGGAACCAAGGGAAAGAAGGTAGGAGTTGGTGTTCTTCTTAAATTTCTGGAGGGTGTATGCCTCGGGGAACACCTCCCTAGGCAATGAGTTCCAAAGCCTCGCAATTCGTTGGATGAATGAGTCTTTGGAAAATGATGTTCTGCAGGTCTCCAAAGTGACCAAGAAGGGGTGTTAAGACAGAACTTGACGGGTTAATCTCGAAGAGACTGCCAATGGAGGAACGATTGTTGATATTTCAGAAGAGCATCGCCCATGAAAATATCTATAAAATAGAGACAAATCGCCAACTTTTCTACGGTGTTTCAGACAAGTGAGCGAGTTTGTAAGCGAGGCATCACCGACGAGACGAATTGCCCTTTTTTGGACAGAATCCAGTAGCTTCAGGATATGTTTAGGTGCTGCACTTCAAATATGGAAACAGTACTCCAGTACAGGTCGGATCTGTGCCTTATAGATCATAAGCAGCTGACTGGAGGTGAAATAGCTCTTGGCACGAAACAAAAAACCAAGTTTTTGGGATGCACTTTTGGCAATGGACCTCACGTGATTTTCTCAGGAAAGGTTATTGCTGATAGTAATACCAAGCATCGATATGGATGACTTCAGTGGTATGGTTACTCCTGACAAAGTTATGTTAGGCACAGTGAGATCGGCTTTTCTAGAGAAAAGACATGCTTGTGTTTTGTTTGCATTGAATTCTACCAAGTTATTGGATCCCCATTCGAGAATTGTTGTTAAGTCCATATTTATATTGTTAACATTTCTTCCTCGTTCATTTCTGGTTTCACGGGCTGATATAGGGGCCCTGGAAGAGAATGCGGTATGGAGGGTACTATCATCGGCAAAGCTGTGTACGAGACATGAAGTTGCTTTCAATAGGTCGTTGATGTGAAGTAAAAATAGTTTTGGTGCTAGAATGGATCCTTGCGGAACACCAGCATTTATGAGTAGAGTGTCAGATGAAACTCCATCGACCACTACATGGAGAGACCTGTTTGAGAGAAAACTAGCAAGCAGAGAACACAGCTGAGGGGGCAAGCCATAAGATGGAAGCTTGGCGAGGAGTCCCTGGTGCCAAACTCGATCGAACGCCTTGGAGATATCTAATGCCACAGCTAAAGTTTCTCCATACTTTTCAATAGATAGCTGCCATATATGTGAGACGTATGCGAGCAGGTCACCAGTTGATCTCTGATGGCGGAAGCCATATTGCCTATCATTGATAATTCCTGAGTCTTCCAGATATTTCATGAGCTCGATGTTGATGGCTTTTTCCATGACCTTTGAAATAATAGATAGCAGTGCGATAGGTCTGTAGTTGCTAGGTAGGGTCTTTTTGCCTTTTTTAGGGACTGGCTGTACTCTTGCAATTTTTTAATTGGACGGAAATACTCCCAAATTGTAAGAGTGAACGAGGTATAGGTAAAAGAGGTATAGGAATGAAAAAAAGTCCTGGCTCAGAAACATAAGAGAGGTGAAAGACTCGAAAGGGGGTGCGCTGGGGAAATTCTTTTGTAGAAAAGATCCATCATAATTTCATACGGGCAATCACATCCTGTATTTTTTTGCATAAATTTAAAAACACCCTGTACAGAACCAAAATACCATATCAAGGTAAAAATGTATCTCTTACTCGCTGATATTTTTGGTGGTTTAATCCGTAGAGGAGTAATTTTATATCCTAGTACAAATCTGAAAATTTAAAAAACATGCTCATAATTAAATTTGGAATGTACGAGAGTAGTAAAACTTTTATTAAGCAACATCCAATACCTTATACAAGAGCATAAAGTTTAGTTACCTAAAAGTAATAATTATAGACGTAATAAGCGGTAAAGTATCAGTGAGAACGAACCGAATAAAAATATGTGGAAAATTAGGTTTTTAACTTCCAGTTCGCTACAGCAGTATATGTTGTATTTTACTGCCAAAAAAAGGAACAACAAAAAACGATATTTTCATGCAGACCATAATTCAATAACTTTCCGCCCCACCTACTTGAATTGATATCCGTGTTGGAATGTACCACAGTGACGGGTTTATATAAAAGTCGTTGAAAATAACTCTGGGTTTGTATATTCAAAAATATATGTTGACCTAAGGACCGAAATAAAGCTGTTATAAATTAAAAAAAATGTAAGTTTAATCAAATTTAATTACCCTTAGTAATAGTGAATTGTATGTAACTGATTCAAGATTTCCAGGTAACAAAGAAACGATTCAAAAGATATAAAACCACTTGTTAAGAAAATGAACCGACAGTTCGATAAAGCGTTGTAGTTTTTGAAGATTTGTTACTCTAGATCTTTTAATCGATTGAATTGACGTCAATTTTAAAATTCCACGCTTGCACACATTGAAAAAAATTTCGCTAAAATATCTTGTTTTGAAACAAGAACAATATAAGTTTATACATGTTAAGTATAAATAAAACACAATTAGAAGCAAACTGCTTGGAACAAAAAATATAACTGGAAAACAAAAGTCTCGAGAAAGTGACAGGTGGGAAAAAACTGCCAAAAAAATGAGACGTACTTTTTTAAGCAAGATTTTAAAAGTAAAATGAGCAACGAGTACTCGTCAATATAATAGCGATGCTACAGAATTCTAAAAATCTAAGCCTGATAATGGAGGTACTATCCAAAAGGTGGAAGTGAAAGCTTCATTTCAACAATTAAAGCGCAAACGATAAATTTTTTTTTAAATTTCATAAATAAATTTTATTTTAATTTTATATTAAGACTATCGCAACCTGGCAGACATTGTCCTGACCGAACGTTGGCTTGCCTGCTTTGGGAATATCACTATCGAACTACGCGACCCCGAAAAAATACCTATACAAGGAAACTTTTAAGGAATAAATAAAGCAAATAAATTATATGTGTTTAAATATAGCAGCATATTAATTTTCGTAGGGATCGGTTAACCCGTATGCATATACATGCCAATTTTCAAGATGATTAGTTGAACAGTGCAGAAGTTAATATGCTGCAGCGCCTCCTGGTGGGGTGCTACAATAAAAAAAAAACAAAAACCTTTTTTACAAAAAAAATACACATACTCTTACATACCATTTTTCACAGTGATAGGTTTTTTTACTGAAACGACTATTAGAAGGAGAAGGAATTATAGAAAGAAGATGATTGTGGATCCGCTTTATAAAAAGTTGCAGGTCATAGTTCTCTTCTTCTTCTTGAAATTCCGCTCCTATCAGAAATTGGAAATCATCACCACTACTCGGACCTTATCAATTCGAACATACAATTAAATTAAAAAATTAAAGCCTTTCCTTTTATGGTCAGTATATTATATGCTAAAAAGTAAGTTCAATGTCAAAGAAAATGTAATTATGTTAAGTATTCAATTAATAAAGTCGTAAATAGGTTTTCAACATATGACCAACTGTTCAACATTCACGTTCTAGAACATAAAAGTATTTATCTGCTGAGTGACAAAAAAAATCTACTTCGCTAACTGAGATTTTAACGAAGTTGTCAAAATTTAATGCTAGTTTTCGAAAAATATAATATTGAGATTGTTATATATTTTATCGGTTTTAAAAACCGAAAAAAATTGTGGTAGTATCTATTAATTTATTTACATGAATTTTTGAATTTAACATAAAAAGGAACCAATTTAACCGCAAACAAATGCTAAAGTCATTGGATGCTAGAACATTGTGCTTGATAATCAGATGTAGCGCAAACGTTTGGCACATTTTCAAGCACAATTTCCCTCTTAAATTCCTATTCGGTGAAAACCAAAGATGTAAATATACACCACACGGCACGCACAAGATCTACAACACATATTGAAGATTGTTATTTGTAATTAGCTGCCAAAATTAACAACACCTGAGTGGCAAACATATGAACGCATAATTAAAACATAAATATTATAAAAAACTATAATATTAGTTTTGTCAGCAAATAAAAATGAAAATATATAAAAATGATTTTAAAAAAACCAGCTGATATCGCTGTATAATACCTATAAATATAGGTATACTTGGGTCGACTATATATAAGAAAACAACTACTCTTCTGGCAATATGCCTTGATGAACATTAAATTATATCTAATACATAATCGTGTATAATCCCATTTCTGGTTATATACAGATGCTTGTTAAGTAAAAGGAAACATTAATAAATTAATCCACTCAAAGTGACCAACTATGTACAGGATTCGGGTTGTTGTCCCTTATCAGCATAGGGTAGGTCTTGCAAACTTACGCCTGCATTTCGAAAAGACAAATCAACAATTCTAAGTTTTACTAGGTGTAATAAATTCCTTCCAAATCAAGGTTTATTAAGCACAAGAACTTGACATATACATGACAATAGTGTTTGACAACTTAAAACAATAACATTAGAATAAATATAAATGTTTTAAAGAATATATCACTACACTAGGTACATATGAAGAGCCGAACGCAGAGCGCTAGTCATGAAATCTATACAAGCACTTTTACTTAACAAACATTGCATTGTGATTCTAAGAAGAGACCATGCACGATTATCTAACAGATATAATTCAATGTTTGTCGAGGCAAAATATCAGGAAAGTAGTTGTTTTTAGATATATATTCGACCCACGTACGCCTATATGTATAGGTATCATGCTGCGAAATCAGTTGGTTTTTAAAAATAAGATTTATGCTTTTATATCAAGACATTTTCAACTCGTTTAAAATCAAAAAAATTGGTAAAAGGCAATCGTACTGTTCGTTAACTTAGGCTCAAAAACACGTGTTATGGCAAAATTCCAAATGAAGTTCTATTTGTTTTTGAGACAAGACGTGTGGTATTAATAAAATGCTTCAACAAATTATGCTTTTATATGCCACAGCCATTGTAAAAAATGTTGTACTGATAATGAACCACTGCATGTTGCAGCAACATGGCTAGCTTTTTTTTAATGATATTAAAATATTTATACGCTAACGTCAGACTTTAATTCAATAAATCATATATGGCACATACTTTAATGAAGAATTTAAAAAAGTAGCAAGCATTTTTACAACTACCAACAATTTTATTTAGAGGTTTGCAGGAAACATAAATTTAATTTAAATTTTAAGTGAGCAAACTTGTGTTAAAAAAATAAAGGTTTTACACACTAGTATGCCTGAATAAACATTTTATCTAAACGTATTTAATTTATTAAAACCCAAGGATATTTTATTACTTTAAGCAAATTATTTCTTGTGAAAGTAGGCAAATGACTTTGGCTAGTGACCTATACAAAAATAATCTCTTTTTGTCATTCGTACTCTTAAAGCTAAGAGGTCGTGATTCCATGATTTTTAATTTGTGACATTGATGATCTGCTTCCAAAGTGTTCTATCTGGTCTACCCATCCGGTGGAAGAGCAACCCCTTGTTCTCTGGCCTTCTATTTTTTCTTGTATCATCAATTTTTCCATGTTGTCTCATAGTCTTCTGTTTATATGCCCATATCTCCATATCTGGAGAAATTTGAGATAATCCATAACAGACAATATAGATTTCGACAACTTCGGTCTACTGGAGATTTGCTAGCTTATGTCACTCAGCTCTGGACAAACACTATTGAAAAGTTTGGTGAATTCCTTGCAATAGCCTTGGATATATCTAAAGCCTTTGACCGCGTTTGGCACCAGGCATTGTTAAGTAAATTATCTGCCTACGGTCTCCCAAACAAACTGCGCCAATGGCTCTTGAGCTTCATGAAAGATCGCTCCTTACATGTGGCAGTTGACGATATTTCTTCTGATACGTTTAAAACCAATGCCGGGGTCCTCTAGGGTTTCTATCCTGTTCCCCACCTTATTTTTTTTACACATCAACGACCTCTTGAAAACCACCACGTACCCCATTTACAGTTTCGCAGACGATAGCACACTTGTCTCAACTTTCACATCCTATCGATCACTTTCGGTGAATTATACAAATAGACTCAGACAGGAACAGGTTAATTCCATCAAAAGAGATCTTAAAGCAATCGTCGAGTGGGGAACTAACAATCTTGTTCACTTCAACGCCCAAAAAACACAAAGTGCCACGTTTTCCAAAAAAGTGAATTCCTCAAATCATCCCATCACAATGTTCGGAAATACCCTTGAACCAAGTCCCGGCAAGCCAGAGGCTAGGTTTTCTGTGAAAAGCCAGAAAGTTTTTTACTCCTGATCAACTGTTGACGACGTACAAGGCTCAAATCCGACCGCTACTGAAGTATTGCTCGCACATTTGGGGTTCAACACCAAGGTATTCTCTTTGTCTTCTAGATTCCATTTAGAAAAGAGCCATTCGCTTGATAAACAGCTCAACTCTCACAGATACCCTTCACCCTCTAGAACATAGAAAAAGAGTTGCAGACCAGTCATTGCTCTACAAAAATTTCCATGGCAGATGCTTCAGAGAATTAAAAACTCTTGTACCACCATTGGCCACATTTAGCCGAAGAACTCGGCACGCTGATCAGTCTCACCCATTTACTCTTAAGATTGACACTACGAGGATCAATCTTCATCAAGAATTCTTCTTTTACAGGGCTGCTACGGAATGGAATAAGCTTCCAAAATCAGTTTTTCCAGAGAACTATGACCTGCAACTTTTTAAAAAGCGTGTCCACATAAATTTCTTTCTATAATCCCTTCCCCTTTTAATAGTCGCAGTGCGGGCCCACACGATAGGTCTACCCTTTTTGCGACTATTTTCTTAAAAAAAAAAAGTGTTGGAGAATTCTTCGTCGGCATCTTGTTGACAGCCGATCTTTTATTCCTATTTCTTAAATAACTGGTACATTTGTCATTTGTGCTGTCCAAAAATGTTAATAAATATTTTTTTTAAAAGTGCATTAAGTTTTAGTCGATTAAATTATATAGTAAATGGGGGTTATACACCAGAATCTAGTAACCATCTATAAAAAAAATTTATTAAAACTCTAATTTTTTAAAAACCTTTAAAAAACATAAAAAAAATATTTAGCAACACTGAAATTTGGGAAGATATTATATTAAATGCATTAGTCAATATAAACCTTTTCGTTTTCTTTTAATTTGAACTTTTTAAATTATAAAAATGTTTCAAATCAGTTAATCCCCCTAAAGCATCTGCATTGCTATCTTTTGGGTCATGAATAAAAGCTTTTTTACTGATTTGCCATTTAAAAACTAATTTATTTCTAATCCGATATTTTTGGTTATTTTCTTTTTTTTTCTTCTTTGGAGTATACTATAAGTCTGAATATATTTTAATATTGTAACTCTTATTAAAATATTATTTTTGTTTTCTTAAATATGGCATGAAATAAATGTAGGTTATAATATTTTCAACTGTATGTCTTTTATACAGTGCTCTAATTTTAAAACCAGCCAGTCCAAATAACTTTTGATTTTGCGTAAATGTAAGAAAAAAAAACCAGTTGAATTTTTAATTAAAGGGAAGGTTTAAAATGTTATTCTGCTGTTTCCAAATGGCACCCCATTAACATCCCCCCAACCCTTTTATAAATGTCAAATAGCTATCCCTACCTTGTGATACGTCAAATAAAAACTCAAGAAAAATGCAAATCAACCATATAAACAACAATATATTCTATCGATTTATTTTGTAGGTAACATTAAACATAGCTTAACATAGTAATAAAGAGCTAATGAACAACATGGGGTTGCAGCCGTTAGTACTTCTGTAGGTGAAGGTCGCTACATTGGCTTTCCTTTGCCTTTCTTTTATATTCTCCCTTCAAAACAGCTTTCGGTCTAAAATCAGGCACAGGTGCCTAGCTAGTTCAGAGAGGTTAATAGTTTATCCTTCGATTTCTGGGAGAGAAAAGATGAGAATTTTATTTATTCTCGTAAAAAGTACTAGCTCTGTTTTTTTTCGGGTTTACGTCAAGACCGCACCCTGTGCTTTATCAAACTAGTTCATTAAATGCATATTGCATAATCTAAGACAGTTTTTCCGGGAATTTTCTCGAGACTTGTAATACTCGTACTAGGTCATAAGGGTAGGCCAGGATTTTGCACCCAGAGTTTTTCCATTAGTTGAGGGCAAGAGTACCAAGCCCTGTACGGTCCCTCTGGTGAGGAATCTCTTTATAAAGCATCCAGCTTTAATTTTTATAGTAATTAGCATGTGGCTTATGAATTTTCAATTGGACCGTCCAACTGTAGATTCAAAAAGGCCCGTGTTATTGCACTAGAAGTTAAGTCGTTAAATGCCCCCTCAATGTCGAGAAAGGCTGCTGTTAAGTACTTTTTAGGTGGACAGATTTCTTTACCTTTTGTACTAGATTCTAAAGGGCTGTCTCCACTGATCTTTTTTTTAATGGGTATATTGGGATAAAGAGAGCTTTTCTTTATCCAAGAGACCTCTGGTGTAAACATTAAGTAACCTTTCTAGTATCTTTGGCAAAAAAGACGAAAGGCTTATTGGCATGTAGTCTTTTAAGGTACTGTGTGAGGGTACTGTTTGCCAGGCTTAGACATGCTTGTACATAGTTTTAGCCACGGAATAATAAGGTCCAATACCGCTTGTAATTTCGCTGGTGATATGTCATCCATACCTGGTGACTTGCACGGTTTAAATTCCGTAATGGCTCACTTAATTTTTCGTAGTGTAATGATCGATAAGCCGATTCTAAGCGCGTTTCTGTTTGTCTTTGGCTACTGGTACCTTTCCTTTTGTTGTCCAGGAAAGTGGCTATCCACTAGGGTCTCCAGTGTTTTCTCTTCCGTTACTGTCTAGGTACCATCAAGTTTATTTAGATGGCCCGGTGTCACTTGGTTAGTTGACATGATTTTCTGTTGCACTCTCAATGCTTAAGCAGAATTCAGATCGGGATTTTTTTTTGTAGGCTTTTTTTACTATTTTCTACTTAATTCATCGAAGTCACTTTTGCTATACTTTTTAGACTATTTATCTCTGCAGCAATAATTCTATTTTCATGCTTTTTCTGCCAAACCCAACATTCACTATCATACCATAAGTGTATATGCACAACCAGTCATGCCTATTTTGACACGTTCTGACTGCTCATAACTTTATACAGGGCCCCGTTTATTTGTTTCGCTGCTCACACCCTTCGCTTACATACTTTTGTTCTGTCGTAAACTTTGCAAACTCAATTAATGTACCTACACTAAACCAGATGCTGATTTTAACTGATTACTTACACTAGTACACTAGCGGAAAAGATTTGGTACCTTTAAGCCGTTGCAATCAGTGTGACAAGTCCAAGAATAAAAGCTCTTTAACGTTTGGAATATTTTTCAGTTCTTTTGATTTATTTTATAATATATTCACCCGAAATTGACGAAAAAATTATAATTTTAAACAATTTTATTAATTTTAAACAATAATTATTTATTTTATCCATTCGAAGTAGCCACCTATGGACCGGTTTCGGAGTGTTGCCTCGCCTAAATATTTCTTTTACTTAATAATTATCTGCATATCACCAGAAATAGGCTCGATTATGTATCAGATGTAATTTAATGCTTGCCGTAGGCATAAAGCAGTGCTTGTTAAAAGATTAAGATGTCGTGTCTAGCACTCTTCGTGCAGTCCTTCATGTGTGCCTGGTAAAAGTTAAAATTGTTGATTTGTCTCTTCAAAGTGCAAACATGAGTTTGTCAAGACCTACCCTTTGCTGATGAGGGGCAACACCCCAAAACCGGTCCATGGGAGGTCACTTTGAATGGATAAATTTAATAATTCTTTCCTTTACTTAACAAGCATTTTCATATTACCCGAAATGGGATTGTGCACGATTATGTATCAGATGTAATTCAATGCTTATCGTAGGCGTATAGCTAGAAGTGTAGTTGTTTTCTTATATATAAACGACCCACTTATAACTATAGTATAGGTTAAAGTGCGAAGAAATTAGCAGGTTTGTTAAAAATCAATTTTATATATTTTTAAAAGTTTTATAGCTTAATGCCACTGTTTATACCGGTTTAAGCTTTGGTTGATAGATCAGCACTTTGTTTTGATGAAAATGATGTTGAGAGTTTGTTTCCAATAATTTATACATGCTTCTTTATATAAATTTTAATTGTTTCGTCTTTATTTAAACCCGTTTCTTTTAATATAGTTAGTTATTCATATTTAGACTGTTTGGCTACTTTTTAGTGTAAATGGATTACTACTAATTTATTCTATAAAGCTACTCTGAAAATATTTTTTATAGTAAATTTTTGATTTTTTAACGGGGTCAAGGAGAAAAATGTACGCCGCTGTCAAGAAATTGATACCTGACGTTGGGTTTCGGTATCGCATATTGGTTGCATTGATATCGGCAAGACGTCTTGTGTAATACTTTGACTACAAATGTAAAAAATTTCATCTATCTTTTCCATGACGAAATTTTTCCTACATTTGGTTTTTTGATGGAAGTGATAAGTTTGAATTCTTTTTATTTGCGAGATTGAATTTTTTGTAACATAAATAAAAAAAAATTTTTTCGTAATAATATTTATCATTTCATTAAATTGTAAGCTGCATACTTTTTTAAACAAATAGTCCATAAATACCCGCATAAATTGTTTATTAGTTAAATAAAAAAACTTCAAAACGGGTCGATTATTAATATTAATTTACAATTTGTTAAAAGAATAACACAGCTCAACAAAAAAAAAAAAATTTGTTGCCCCGGATATTTCAGCGGATTTGTATAATTTTAAGTACACAGTTAAAAAATAGATATGTTTGCCAAGGTCTACCTCTACCGACTTGTCCATTCACACTCGCCTTATAAATTTGTTTCGTCAATCTTCCTTCATCCATCCTTTCTACGGGTCCAAAACATCTAAGCATTCATTTATTTATCTTCGTAACTACATATTTTTTTATACCACAGCGTTCTCTTATCTCACTATTTATCCAACCAAGTCACTCCAGTTATACTTCTCAGACTACTTATCTCCGCAGCAATAATGCTTTTTATGCTTTGTCTGCCAAACTCAACATTCACTACCATGATAAGTGTAGGAACCAAGACACCTCTATACACAGCCAGACGTGCCTTTTTTGACACTTTTTGGCTGTCATTGCTGCATTTAGTAATTTAATTTTATCCACCTAATCAAAAAAATGATTAGCACTTTTTGCGTTTTAAACAATTAAAATTTATAAAAATTACTAAAATTATCCACTGAATCATGTCAAAAATTTTTTTAAAATATTCAAAATAAACGGTTTAAAAATATAACTGATTAAAAATTATATGCCTGCAAGGCTTAGTAATGCTATTGTTGCATTAAATAGTTAAGTAAGCATTTTATCCATACATTTAATAAAGGAATACAAATAAAAATTTAAGAAAAAAAAAGGAAAAAATAAGATAAACAAATCACTCAAAAAAACTTTGCTAATAAAAAGAGATTTAGCAAAAGCGTTGTTAAACATTATTTACTCTGTGATAATGAATGTTTTTAATGTAAAATATAATAATTTTAATGAGGAACAAAATAAAAAATTAAAATGTGTTTTACTACTTATTTATTATTCTTTGTTGGATCAATAAGTGTGATATAAGCAAAAAAATTTAAAGCGAGTTTTTCCACTTTTTCTGTCAACGAAGAAATGCCACTTGATTTTTCCTTACAACATTATATTATTTATGATTATGTTATTGTGTTTTTATTACTTTACTGCGTGGTGACACGGCATCAGCGTGTGTGTTGGACTGTGATTTATAAGAATTTTCGAAAACAGAGATCCGGAGCTGATAAAACGCGTAAACTTTTGGAAGGGCCTTAATATTTAATACTCCAGACATCAATCACGTGTTTATTCAGACTTTATTCCTGATTATACTTTTTTATAGTATCTGAAAAAAAAATTAGCTTACACGGTTTGTAAAAAGGATTTTAATAAGAATTTTATTTATTAAATATTTTAAGCGGGGTGTAATTTTATAAGTACTATTACAGGTACTCTTTAACCAAAATGGTTGTACATAAAAATGGTACGTTGTTTAATAAAGTTAAAATTGTTATATTTCTTAAATTATACAACGCTAGAACATTTTATTCTTCAGTTTAAAATAAAAAGATTGTATACAAAATAAGGATACCAAAATTTGTAGTATCATATTATAAATAACCAGCTATACCCTGCCACGCTTCGATGTGGCTTAACCTGATGTTAATTATAAGGGGAGTTAATAAAAATATTCTTCTTTTTCTTCTTCTTCCTTTTTTAATCAAGGCGGATCACCTGTTTCTTTTCATCGTTCCTCTGCCTATTGCACTGCTAAGTTGTCACTCCATCGTTTTAGGGGGCGTCCTAAACTCCTGCGACCCATTGGTGATTTGTCGCGTACTGTTCTGACTATTATTTAGTTGTCCATTCTACTGATGTGCTCATTCCACTCCCTATTTCTACCGAGAACCCACTCATTGATGTTTTCTACCTTGCATGTCCTTCTTATATTCTCGCTTCTTTCTTTGTCCAAGATTGTCTTTCCAGTTATTCTACGAAGTACTCTCATTTCGGTTGTCTCTATGAGGTTGTTTAGTTCTCGCTGTGTCTGGTCGAGTTTCTGCCGTGTATGTTATAGTTGGTCTTACTGTTGCCTTGTAAATTCTTAATTTGGTTTCTATTTTAATGTTTTTATTTCGCCATATTGTGTCATTTAGGCAACCTGCTATTCTTGTTGCCTTCGTTGTCGTTCTCTCACCTCCGTCTCAACATTACCATAGCCTGAGATTTCTATGCCCAGAAACTTATATTTCATTTTCTGTTGGATAACTTTGCCTTCAACTTTCAGTTTGCACCTTAATGGCGTTTTTGATGTCGTCATGCATTTAGTTTTCTGGGCCGATATTACTATTTTAAATAATTTGGCAGTGCAGTTAAATCGATTTAATAGTCGCTGCAGATCGTCTTTATTTTCAGCAACTAGTACTGCGTCATCGGCATAGCATATAACTGTTATTTCACGGTCAACCATTCTGTATCCTTTCAGTAAACGTACTTTGCTTATTACTTAGTCCTTAATGATGTTGAAGAGCAGAGAGCTCAGGAAATCCCTTTCTCGAATACCTTGGCTCACAGCTATTGGTTCGGTGATGGTCCCATTTATTTTTCATGAATCTGATTTGTTTTGTATATATTTTCTATGGTTTTGATGAGATTATGAGGGATTTTTCTGTTGTAAAGAAGGTGTATAAAGTCCCTTATAACCGCACACGATCGAACGCTTTTTCCAAATCATTAAAGCACATGTATGCTGGTCTGTTGTATTTAATTGACTTTTTCGTTATCTGTCTTATGACAAAAACCGCATCTGTTCATGATTTGCCCGATCTGAATCCTTGCTGTTCATCTGCTAAGAGTGTTAGGTTATTAATTTTGTATGCTATAACTTTTGTTGTTAGTTTTAGTGCGGTGCTTAAGTGATCTATGCCTCGGAAGTTTGAAGGCAATTTCTTATCCCTTTTTTACACATAAGGATAGTGATGCTAGTTCGCCATTCGTCGGGTATCCTATGTTGGTAGAGAATTTTTCAAATAAAAAACGTCAGCTGCTGTATGAGACTTTGACCACCATATTTAAGTAATTTGTTTGGGATACCATCTTGCCCTGGGCTTTTTTTATTTTTAAGCTTAAAAATATTAAAAATATTCTAGCAAACATTAATTTACCAAGAAAACACATCAATACTTTATTTGCTGTGGCTAACTCAACTCAAAATCAAGTTCAAATCCATAATTTTATTCCCTGCTCACCATCAAAATCTACAAAAATATATACATAGAGTCACGCCTTTTTACTGTAAAGGTCAGCAAAAACAACTTATTTCCTCTTATAACACACGTTTTCTGCTTCTTCTACTTTAATTGGTACTTTTATACATGCTCGTCGGTTGCTGGTACTCTTGACCTGGGCCTTTTTTTAAAACTATTCGAGACTATTTAAGCATTCCTTTATCTATCTTTCTTACATCCTTTTTCGTACTACAGCATTGCCTTATCACACTATCTCTTCTTCTTTTTCTCAAGTACCATGTCCTTTAAAAACGTTGGTGACCATCATGGCTATTCTTATCTTGTCAAATGCCAATCTAAACAGCGTGCTGGAACTCTCGTCAAACCAGTCTCGGAGATTCTTTATCCAGGATGTCTTTCTTCTACCTGGAGCTTGTCTACCCGTTATCGTGCCTCGAATTATGTTCTGGAGCAAACGATATTTTTTGCCTCTTTTTCTGTACTCTCACGAGTATCTTGGTATTGCGAACTTTTTTGTCCACGCTACTTTTTTTTTTATGAAAATAGTCGCAAAAAGGATAGACCTATCGTGTGGGCCACGGACGGCCCGCACTGCGACTATTAGAAGGGAAAGGGATTATAGAAAGGAAATGATTGTGGACACGCTTTTTAAAAAGTTGCAGGTCATAGTTCTCTGGAAAAACTGATTTGGAAGCTTATTCCATTCCGTAGCAGCCCTGTAAAAGAAGGATTCTTAAAGTTGATAGGCCCTTGTAGTGTCAAGCTTGAGAGTAAATGGGTGAGACTGATCAGCGTGCCGAGTTCTTCGGCCGAATATGGCCAATGATGGTACAAGAGTTTTTATTTCTCTGGAGCATCTGCCAAGGAAATATCTGTAGAGCAATAACTGGTCTGCAACTCTTCTTCTATGTTCTAGAGGGTGAAGGGTATTTTTGAAAGTTGAGCTGTTTATCAAGCGAATGGCTCTTTTCTGAATGGAATCTAGAAGACGAAGAGAATGCCTTGGTGCTGAACCCCAAATGTGCAAGCAATACTCCAGTAGAGGTCGGATTTGAGCCTTGTACGTCGTCAACAGTTGATCAGGAGTAAAAAACTTTCTGGCTTTCCACAGAAAACCTAGCCTCTGGCTTGCCGACCTTGCAATGTTAGCAACATGGTCATGCCAAGACATATTATTGGACACCGTGACTCCCAAAATCGAGATGGGAGGGACTTGGTTCAAGGGTATTTCCGGACATTGTGATGGGATGATTTGAGAAATTCACTTTCTTGGAAAACGTGGCACTTTGTGTTTTTTGGGCGTTGAACTGAACAAGATTGTTGGTTCCCCACTCGACGATTGCTTTAAGATCTCTATTGATGGAATCAACCTGTTCCTGCCTGAGTCTATTTGTAACATTCACCGAAAGTGATCGATAGGATGTGAAAGTTGAGACAAGTGTGCTATCGTCTGCGAAACTGTAAATGGGGTTCGTGGTGGTTTTCAAGAGGTCGTTGATGTGTAAAAGAAATAAGGTGGGGGACAGGATGGAACCCTGGGGGACCCCGGCATTGGTTTTAAACGCATCAGAAGAAATACCGTCAACTGCCACATGTTAGGAGCGATCTTGCATGAAGCTCAAGAGCCATTGGCGCAGTTTGGTTGGGAGACTTTTATTATTCGCCTGTAGGCCCACATCTCAAAAGCTTTAAGACGTTTCATGTCTTTGTTGTTAGGTGTCCAGGCTTCTACGCTGTATAGGAGGGTAGGGAACACATAGCATTTTAGAAAACGGATCCTCAGAGGCAACCACAAATTTCTACAGCATAAGACTTTACTCATCTTCCCGAAAATAATACGAGTCTGTTCAATTCGTGACCTTAATTCAGATTGACTAAAAGCGCTACTTGTTAGAATACTGCTAAGATATTTTATTTAATCAACTTGCTGTATCGTTTTGCCTCTAAATGTTATATTTGTTACGATGTTAGGTTGTTTGCTGATCACCAACACGTTTGTCTTTTTGTTGTTCAAGTCAAGACCAGCCGTGGCACATTCTGAAACAACTCTGTCAAGAATTTCCGGCAGATCTTCCTGATTGGACGCCAAGAGCACCGTGCCATCTGCGTACCGTAAATTGTTAATGACCTCACCGTTGACAATAATGCCCGCTGATATTTCGGAAAGTGCTTCTCTAAAAATTCTATCGGAGTAAAGATTAAATAGAAAAGGAGACAAGATGCAACCCTGTCTTACTTCTCTTTTAATATCAATTGTAGTTTGATCAATTCAACCTTTACAATAGATGTTTGATTCAAGTATAGATTAGGGATAACACGAATATCTCTTCCATCCAGTCCAATGTCTCTGAGGGTCTCTGTTAGTATGTTGTGTCAGACACGATTAAAAACCTTTTGAAAATCTATAAAGCAGGCATATACTATTTCTTACTTTATTCATTAGAGTCACTTCAGCTATACTTTTTGTTTTACATATCTCTGCACAATTAATCCTTTTTTTATTTTTCTTCTATTAAACTCAACATTCACTACCTTACATAAGTGAATGGACCAACACTTCTCTATGCACCGCTAGTCGTGCTTTTTTTGACACGTTTCAACCCAACCTAACCTTACCCACCCCAACCCATTTATTTGTTTTCCTGCTAACACCTTTTGCTTAAGATTAGTCATATTTTTTGTCTTTCGCAAACTTTGAAACCAAGTATACAAAGTAATTTACTTGTTCCACTCTTTCTCCTTCAATAAGCATCTCGCAGTTTTTCATGCATTCTTTTTTTTTCAGAACCATTACTTTCGTCCTGCTTACATTTACTTTTATCTATTTGATATTAAGGGCATTATGCATAATATTAACTATCGTCTGCAACCCTTCTTTAATTAAACAATAATACTGTAGTGCTGTACAAAAAGAAGTAATCTTATTCTTATTTAATTCTTTAATAAAAAATCGTAAGAATAAATATAAATGTACGTAAAAAACTCCACGCTTTTTTGTGATTCTCAATTTCGGACCATCCATAAAAAAAATAAACAGTCAGGAAAGCACCAAACACAAGTTAAAGCTCACTACAAAACAGAAATCAGAAAGATGCTTGACGAACCAAGCCTTATCCAGTGCTTTAAGAGAACATAGCCGGCTGATTTAGTTTTGATGATTTTGATGGCCTTCAAAAACAAATGTGAAGATTCATCAGACGCCAGAGAAAAAAAGCAAGTGAATTTATTACCACAAACCACATAACGAAGAAAACTTGGGTTTAGTATCTCAAAGAAGATACGGAAAGCATACCTGACACCCCGAAATCACAACTAACGAAGTAACTAAATTAAAAGAAAAGAATATAGAAACGGCATTCATAAAACTTAAAAACAGAAAAAGTCCAGGCCCAGACGGTATTCCAAATAAACTTCTTAAATACGGCGAAAGAAGCCTAAAACAACAGCCAACAGCCATAGTTCGAAAAACTCTTTTACATAAAAAAATTCCGGACGAATGGCGCCTACGTTCCACAATCTTACTGTAGATAAGACAAAAAATAACCCGCAAATTACCAAGGCATAAACCTTTTTGATACAACCTTAAAGCTAGTAACACAGATTATAGCAAATAAAAAAATGAACTCACCACATTAGGTGATAAACAACAAGGATTCAGATCAGGAAGATCTTGTACTGATCCGTTATTTGCCCTGCAATAAATAACTAAAAAATCCATCAAATATAACAAACCAGCCTTTATGTGTTTTATATACCTGAAAAAGGCGTTTGACCAAATACAACTGGAGGACGTGGTACACCTTCCATAGAACAGGCAAATCCCATACAACACTATAAAAACCATCCAAAATATTTACCAGAGAAACAAAATTCAAGTCAAAATTAATGGCACAACTACCGAAAAAATTCCTGTAAAAAGTGGTATTCGACAATGAAATGTCTTTAGCCCCTTATTGTTTAACATCGTTATGGACGAAATAATAAAAAGCACCAGTAACCAGAAAGGGTTTAAAATGGGAAACCAAGACATCAAAACTCTATGCTATGCCGATGATGCTGTTCTGATAGCAGAAAACGAAAATAACCTACAGATATTACTAATCAAATTTAGCACAACGACAAAAAGTCTAAAAATGAAAATATCTGCAGCATAAACGAAATTCATGGCCACAAAAAAACCTATCAGGAGCAAACTGGTTGTGGATGATTAAATTATACAACTGGAGATGAAATTTAAATACCTGGGCATAGAAATATCAGGACACGGTGACATCGAGGCGGAGGTAAGAAACCAAGCGGCAAAAGCAGCAAAAACCTCAGCTTAACTGAACTATACAATCCTCCGAGACAAATATAACGGAATCCATACCAATTCCCGAATTTACAAGGCGGTCATCTGACCTATATTAACATACACAGTGGAAACTAGCGAATATTAGAAAGCACCGAAATGAAAATAGTGCGCAGGATTGCTGGAAAAACACTTTTTGACAAAGAGAGAAGCGAGGACATTAGAAGAACATGTAAAATTGACAACGATTATAAATGGATACTCGGAAGAAAGAGAGAATGAAACAAACACATAGATCAGATGAATGACGATAGAATGGTCAAAATAACTAGAGATAAATCGTCTTTAGGGCGCCAAACCGTTGGAAGACCCTGCAAGAAATGGAGCGACAACCTCTTTATCATTTAGACGGCAGAGGATACGAAGAAAAGCAAGAAATTTGCTTGCATTAAAAAAGGAAAATGAAGAAAAAGAAGGGATGGTTACTATATAAAAACAGTAACTGAACTGTCCTTACATACCTAGTTAAAATAAAAATTTAATAATTAATTTTATTATAATATCCAGTAAGCCCAATTACAAAGTTTTTTAAAATGCAATTTCATAGACAACTAACAAATTAACCCCTTAAAAAATAATATATTTTTTATATTTATAAAAAGCAACTTAAGTCACACAAAAATGCATAATATCTTTGTAGGATTGTAATTTATAAAAAAAAGATTTAAAAGCAGATAGAAAAGTATCAAAGTTTTCAAAAAGCGCGGGGTGGTCTTTAGACATCAATCATTTCTTTGTCGACTTGAACAAATTTCCCAGCAGTTTATGTACTAGATTATATAAAAAGAAAACGAAAAGGGCATTAAACATTAAGAAAATTGACGAGCTAGATATAGATAAAAATATTAAAAGAGTATTTTTTGGAAAGATAAAAAGTGTTTTCGCGGTTTTTATCGTTCAAAAACTTTTCTCGGGTAACATCGATTTTTCACGAAGAACAATTACCTGTACGTGATGTTAACATGTATACATAGAACTTTCTTTTTGTAAGTAAAAAGTTTTGTTCGTTAAATATAAAAACTTTTTACAAATAAATAACAGTGTTTATTTAAATAAATAATAAAACAATATATTTTAAATACCAAAGAATTTTTTAATTAATTAATTGCACTTGACAAAGTTTTGTGTAAATTAATGTGGAAAATATTAAACCCATAAATAAAAAAAAATAAATCAATTGTCTTAAACCATTGAAAGCATTAAAAATTTAATGCACGACGGAAAAGAGTTTTAATAAACAAAAGAACTGCCAAACCAAGATAAAATTTTTGTGTCTTTTTTTCCGTGTAGAATAGCAAAAATACTATTTTTTAAAAAGGTAAGTTATTAAAAGTGAATAATAAATACAGTGCAAAATTATATCAAGGATTAGAAAGACTATACTTATGAAACGGAGTAAATATCATTCAAAAAAAAAATAAAGGGTATCAATATATAGCTTCTGATATTTTAAAAAAATCAACAAAGACATGAAAAACCAGTTATATAAAAAATGACTGTTCGAGCTGATAAATTATGTGTAAAATGTATAAATTTTTTATTTTAACGTTTAAATTGCAGAAAGTTTTTTTTTTAAATTATGCCTCCACCGCGAAGGGTTATTGGCATTGTAAGATCTGGTTAAATAATTTAAATTTTGTTTAATATTTGTATATGATATTTTTTTTATCACTCATGCGGGATAAGTAGTATCTTAGAGCAAGCTGTAGCAGTTGAAAAATAGCTGTTTGCCCATTTAAGTTTACTTGGCGCACGCTTAACTAATTTGAGTGTTACTTGGCGCACGCACATTTTACTTAGCACATGCAAACTTTCCTTGTCGCACGCAAATTCGAACCACTAACCTTTCAGTTAACAGCCAAACGCGCAGCAGTAAAGTTGACATTACAAAATTTATATTTTTAATTCGGTTAATAGACAGAGTGGTAAGAAGTGAATTGTGGTCTACATTGTATATGTATGGGGTGAGTGGTAGTTTAATACGAGCACTGAAATCACTTTACAAGGATTCCACTGCTTGTGTCAGGATAAACGGAGCTTGCACGGACTGGTTTAACATCGAAAAAAGTGTGAGACAGGGATGTGAGGCTTCGTCATGGCTGTTTAACTTATACATAGACAATTGTTTAAAAGATCTGAAAGAGAGTGCGTAGGTTAGGTTAGCTTTTATTTGAGTGGGGCGTGGTCGCCCCTCCACCGCGACCGTTAGTAGGTCTATTGTGGCTCACCCCTAGAGGCTACAGTTCACCGTACAATCCAGCCCTTCTTACGAAGTTCATGGTTGTATAGGGTGAGATTTTTTTAAAATCGGTAGGTTCTAGGTTAGTGTAACCAAATATGTTGAACCTTATTCTTCCCAGGCCGGGGCATGAACATAGTATATGTTCAGCAGTTTCGTCTTGCACGCAGCAGAACCGACAGTCCGTTTGTTGGTTCAGATCTATCTTTCTGAGGTGGTATCTCAGACGACAGTGTCCCGTAAGCAGTCCTGTTAAAATACGCAGGTCATTTCTGCTCCATTCTAGGATCTGCTTAGTTGTGTTTCTCGAGGGTTGTAACGGTAAAAACGCCTTCGAGTGGGTTAGCCCTGGTAAGTCGGACCAGTACGTGAGTATTTTCCTCTCCGCCCAGTCCGAAATAATTGTTTTGGCGGCACTTGTGGTGACTCCAAAAAACGGTTCTGGTCCAGTGAACGCAGATTCGGCCCCCTGTTTTGCAAGGGTGTCGGCTTTTTCGTTTCCTTCCACCCCCTGGTGCCCAGGTACCCACAGTAGGGTCACCCTGTTGTTCGCACCAAGGTACTCTAAGGATTCGAAGCAATTCCATACAAGTTTAGAATTTATCTTGTTGGAGCTCAGTGCTTTTAAAGCGGCCTGGCTGTCTGATATTATATTTATGTTTTTGTTTGCTAGAGGTCTGTTGGTCAACTCTCTTGCACACAATTCGATAGCGAATATTTCAGCCTGAAAGATTGTGGCATACCTGCCAAGACTGGTAGATATTTCAATCTTTGGTTTCCTGCTGAAAACACCGGCCCCAACTCCATCTGGGGTTTGTGAGCCGTCTGTGTACATTACGTATTCAGTTTCTGAATTAAAAATGAATGATTTGATCGTCAAATGCCTTCTTTACGCCGATGATCAAGTCATATTAGCGTTATCTAAAGAGGAGTTGCAGGCGATGGTTAATGTTATGCATAATTCCCTGAAAATCAAAGGGATGAAAATAAATGTGAGCAAAACGAAAGTAATGGTTTTTGAAAGAGAAGAAAGCATGACAAACTGTGGGGTTTCGATTGAGGGAGAAAGAGTGGAACAAGTTAATGAATTTGTGTACTTAAGTTCAAAATTTACTAGAGATGGAAAGTATGACAGTGTCATTGAGCGAAGGGTGTTGGCAGGAAAACAAATGAATGGGGCACTGCATAGCTTTATGAATAGCAAGAAAGTGTCAAAAAAGGCACGTCTGGCGGTGCATAGAGGTGTGTTGGTTCCTACACTTATGTATGGTAGTGAATGTTGGGTTTGGCAGAAGAAGCATGAAAATAGGATTAATGCTGCGGAGATGAGTAGTCTGAGAAGTATAGCCGGAGTGACTCGGTTGGATAAAGTTAAGAATAGTGAGATAACAAAACGCTGTGGTGTAAAAGAAGATGTGGTCACAAAGATAGATAAAGGAATGCTTAGATGGTTTGGACACGTAGAAACGATGGATGAAGGAAGATTGACGAAACAAATTTATAAGGCGAGTGTGAATGGGCAAATCGGTAGAGTTCGACCTCGGAGAATATATCTCGATCAGATCAACATTGTTTTGAAGAAAGGCCAGGTCAAAAGTATCAACAACCGAAGATCATGTATGAGAGCACTGATGAAAGTAGAGGAAGCAAAAGATGTGTGTACGAACCGTAGCAAGTGGAAGGAAGTGGTCTCTGCCTACCCCTATGGGAAAAAGGCGTGACTTTATGTATGTATGTTAATATTTTTGGTCTGGACCCCTGTTTTATGCTTGCGTTTATTTCGCATTCGCAATAAAAAATAGTATGCGCAACCCGTGCGATGTTGTCGATTGTATAGTCGCTTCGCTCGTGCGTTCAACTTCACTCTCGTGAGCAATCGCCAACTTATCGCACTAGTTGCACAATATACAATAGTTTTTGAAATTCGTTTCTTAAAGACATATTTTGGGTGGTTTGTACTGATTAATTGGAATTTGTAACATTTTAAAACGGGTATAAAACCCATTTAAATTCCTCTAAACTATTGGCGATAACATCGGATTAGGGGTGCAGACTTATTATTATCTGAATCCTTATTGGAGTTTAGTGCTAAAGCTTTTATTAATTTGTTACGTAATCTTGTACATTAGCTCTTTGCTTTTTTATTAGAAAGATAAGTGTAAATGTCTGCAGGAGTCATGAAATTCTTGTAAATCTTATGTATAATTTTTTGTTATGCTTATCGGGTCAGCCGCTCCGCAAGTGTTTTTCAGAATGTATATTAGTTCGTTATAATTCAAAAATTTATAAGGCGAGTGTGAATGGGCAAATCGGTAGAGGTCGACCTCGGAGAACATATCTCGATCAGATCAACATTGTTTTTAAGAAAGGCCAGGTTAAGAGTACCAACAACCGAAGAGCATGTATGAGAACACTGATGAAAGTAGAGGAAGCAAAAAATGTGTGTACGAACCGTAGCAAGTGGAAGGAAGTGGTCTCTGCCTACCCCTATTGGAAAAAGGCGTGACTTTATGTATGTTATGTATAATTCAAAAAGTATTTTTCCGGGTTGGTGGTAAATATGAATTGAGCCGATTTTTTAATGTCCTCAATAGCATCCTCTGTTTGAAGCATGAGTGTTGCATCTGCGCTGTCGTGTTTGGAAGTTGAAGATTTTACTTTCTTTAATGGTGCTGGCATGATTTTATTTTTCAAAACCATTTCGATAGGTAAGGTAATTATTTAATAGAGCTGATGTTGATGTTTGTCAAGTGTTTTCTTTAGTATCCATTTAAGATAACAAAAGACTGCGGTAAGCATTGATATCAGATAACGGTGTATGGGAGGTACTAACATTTGATGGTAAGTTCGATGAGGTAGTAATGGTCAAAAAGTCTTTGTGGGTCAGTGAAGATAAAGTGGTATGAGGGGATTGCGATTTGGAAGCTGCTATTTGATTTGCTGTTCTTTAAGCTGGAGTTTCAGTATGTACAGTGGTAACAACAGACTAAGATGTCTGAGTAGCTAACATAATCGGACAGTTGTTAATTAAATGGCCGGATTGTTTGCAGTTTGTGCAGAGACCTTTTTTCAATGCCAAAAAGATAAGGTATGATGTTTCTTCATGTTTGATAACTATAGAATCCAAACTTTCATTACGGAGTATATATCCAAAGTACTCCAGCTTGCGTTTCTTAATGGTTAACATAACCTTAGTTTCTTTATCAAGGCGTCTAAGTAGTTCCGTATTTCGCACCCTATTTATTCAAGATATACGCAACACCCGACGGTATGTCCACATTTCAAAGCCTCAACCTTCCTAAATGTCCACGATTTGGCTCCACATGATAGTATGCTTAAAACAAAACACCAATTCTGATGCGAAAGGCATTAATATCACGGCAGTATAAAACGGTTTTTATACGCATAAATACCACGCGGACCTGCTTCATTCGGCACTTTATCTTTTGTGTTTTGTCCCATTTCTCGTCGACCATACATCCCAAGTATTTGTATGTCAAAAAGTGGTCTAAGATATCAAGAAGTACCTGTTTTTTCTAGAGCTATTATTGCTTGTGTGCTATTGGCATAGATACAGGTATTTTTCCAAGACATGTATTGTTTAGTTCTGTTTTATACTATGTTGAAATTTCCGCCAATAGCCCATTTAATTTTAAGGTTTGTAGCCCAGAAGCCAGTAAAATTTTTGAAGACCAAAGGTACAAGAGCTGAACATTTGTCTTTACCTTTACTTGGTGTCCCTATAGAACAAATTGGCTTCCAGGGGGGCAGGGGCACTTCCGGGCGCGCTCCCAGGAGGTGTAGCTGCGGCAGCCTCTCACGCACCTGAAATAATAAAAAAAAATTAATTTCGCAAAAGCTAAGCCTTTGTTGACATGTTTGTTATGACATTAATAAACAAAAAATGTATCGAGCTGACTTAAGAATGGGGGATTATGCCACAGCTTTTAACGTAAATGAGTAAAAAATATGCGCTAAGTAATCTAATATTTAAAAAGCAGAAACTTGATAAATTATTAGTTAAATTATTAATTTAAAGAAAAAAATACCCAGCTTTACATTTAGGGAGCAAAAAGTGACCAGCTGATGCCGTCAAAGTGGCAACACGCCCACGAGCATGGCATTGTGCTGCATAAATAATAAATAATCGATACCTCAAACCCTAAGAGCTGATATTTTATAAAATAAAAGTTAACTTAATAAGGTAAAAAAAATATATCCAGATTTATAATTAGTGGGGGGAAAGGTGTCCAGTTGATGCAGAAAAAGTGACAACACGTCCGCGCATGTCGATGTGCTGCATGTTTCATTGCATCAGCTGGTAACTTTTTCCCCAATAACTATAAAGCTGGATTTTTTTTTGTTAAAATTATTAAGTTAACTATTACTTTACATTCAAGCTTTTGAATATCACTTTATTTAGCGCATATTTTTTACTCACTTATGTAAAAAGCTGGGGCATAATCCCCATTTTTAATTAGGCTGGATACGTTTTTTGTTTATTTACCACATAACAAACATGTCAACAAAGTCTCAGCTTTTTCAATATTGGTTTTTTTATTAATATGTTACGTGTGTGGAAGGCTGCTGCAGCTAAACCCCCTGGTCCCGTGCCAGCTAGAGGTCCATTCACTTACTAGCGACTCAAAGTAAAGCCCACAGGAAAAATTTTTAGCCTTTGTGAAATTACTAACTTAAAAATGTCACTGGCTCCCGGGCTATTAAGCCAGTGAAGAATATTTGGCATCCAGAGCCGTGTTTGGTTTTGGAGCCATCCCTGTAGGTACATATAGTACCTACTTGCTATTTTCGGTTTGTTTCTTGTATTGGTGAAGAGAAACACCGTTGTTAGTTTAAGTATAAACCAACTTTAAATTAATCACCAGCAAAATGATAAGATGGATTTAGACAATTAAAATCACAACCGTTTTTATAAAACTTTAATTCCGTTGACTAAGATGATATTCAATCGCTTAGAGCTGCTTAATTTTTTTCTTGACAAAAAAATCATCAAGGGTGACAAATGGGTGAAGGAATCAAAACGTTTTTCGGTCGAGGTCTTCGTGAAATAACCTCAAACCATAAAACATAGTAAATGACCATGTTTTTTCAAACGATACGAAACACACATCTTTATTAAATGTTTCCTTTATGCGGACCCTTCTGACCCTATTTTTTACGTAGGAGAAATGTATTTTTCCTTTTTTTTGTGCGGCAAAAACCATACAGGCAGTATTAAACGATATAATAATTATGATATGAAAATAATTTTTATACATTTGTTGTGCACGCCTAATTAAATATATAAATAATTATTAAAAATTAAATTAGGTATCAGGTGATTATCGTTGAACAATAAGCGGAATATAATCAATCAAATATCCTTATTTAACAATTTTTAATTAAAAACAGTATCTAAAAATACAATATGCAAACGAGCTATACGCAGCTCGTTTCACCAATATACGACGGTATCAGATTAGTCACGGGCACACTGTGTTGGGAGGTCTATTAGTAAATTCCCCCAAGATTTAAACCCAAAAATTTTTTGTTTAATATTACGCTTTTGTTGGAAGGTTTTATTTTTATTATTTGCTCACTCAAATAGATTCGGTCGTAGTTAAATTAAATATATAAATAATTATTAAAAATTAAATTAGGTATCAGGTGATTATCGTTGAACAATAAGCAGAATATAATCAATCAAATATCCTTATTTAACAATTTTTAATTAAAAACAATATCTAAAAATACAATATGCAAACGAGCTATACGCAGCTCGTTTCACCAATATACGACGGTATCAGATTAGTCACGGGCACACTGTGTTGGGAGGTCTATTAGTAAATTCCCCCAAGATTTAAACCCAAAAATTTTTTGTTTAATATTACGCTTTTGTTGGAAGGTTTTATTTTTATTATTTGATCACTCAAATAGATTCGGTCGTAGTTAAATTAAATATATAAATAATTATTAAAAATTAAATTAGGTATCAGGTGATTATCGTTGAACAATAAGCAGAATATAATCAATCAAATATCCTTATTTAACAATTTTTAATTAAAAACAATATCTAAAAATACAATATGCAAACGAGCTATACGCAGCTCGTTTCACCAATATACGACGGTATCAGATTAGTCACGGGCACACTGTGTTGGGAGGTCTATTAGTAAATTCCCCCAAGATTTAAACCCAAAAATTTTTTGTTTAATATTACGCTTTTGTTGGAAGGTTTTATTTTTATTATTTGCTCACTCAAATAGATTCGGTCGTAGTTAAATTAAATATATAAATAATTATTAAAAATTAAATTAGGTATCAGGTGATTATCGTTGAACAATAAGCAGAATATAATCAATCAAATATCCTTATTTAACAATTTTTAATTAAAAACAATATCTAAAAATACAATATGCAAACGAGCTATACGCAGCTCGTTTCACCAATATACGACGGTATCAGATTAGTCACGGGCACACTGTGTTGGGAGGTCTATTAGTAAATTCCCCCAAGATTCAAACCCAAAAATTTTTTGTTTAATATTACGCTTTTGTTGGAAGGTTTTATTTTTATTATTTGCTCACTCAAATAGATTCGGTCGTAGTTAAATTAAATATATAAATAATTATTAAAAATTAAATTAGGTATCAGGTGATTATCGTTGAACAATAAGCAGAATATAATCAATCAAATATCCTTATTTAACAATTTTTAATTAAAAACAATATCTAAAAATACAATATGCAAACGAGCTATACGCAGCTCGTTTCACCAATATACGACGGTATCAGATTAGTCACGGGCACACTGTGTTGGGAGGTCTATTAGTAAATTCCCCCAAGATTTAAACCCAAAAATTTTTTGTTTAATATTACGCTTTTGTTGGAAGGTTTTATTTTTATTATTTGCTCACTCAAATAGATTCGGTCGTAGTTAAATTAAATATATAAATAATTATTAAAAATTAAATTAGGTATCAGGTGATTATCGTTGAACAATAAGCGGAATATAATCAATCAAATATCCTTATTTAACAATTTTTAATTAAAAACAATATCTAAAAATACAATATGCAAACGAGCTATACGCAGCTCGTTTCACCAATATACGACGGTATCAGATTAGTCACGGGCACACTGTGTTGGGAGGTCTATTAGTAAATTCCCCCAAGATTTAAACCCAAAAATTTTTTGTTTAATATTACGCTTTTGTTGGAAGGTTTTATTTTTATTATTTGCTCACTCAAATAGATTCGGTCGTAGTTAAATCCCAGACTGGTTTCAGTAACATGCAAGAATATTTGGTCACAAAGTGATTACTGTGACGTACTTAGAACCATCCAGTACATTTTGTGATATTTTAATCAATATTTTTTTTATTAAGGTAACAATATGTTTGTGCCAAGTATGTCGCTGATATTACATTCATACATACATATAGTCACGCCTCTTTTCCGTAGGGGTAGGAAAAAACCACTTCCCTTCACTTGCTATGGTTCTTACCTTTTATACTTTTATCTTCAACACAATGTTGACCTGATTAAGATATGTTCGCCGAGGTCGACCTCTACCGACTTCCGTCCATTCACACTCGTCTTATAAATTTGTTTCGTCAATTTTCCTTAATCCACAACGTTTCTTTATCTTACTTTTCTTCACTTTATCCATCAGGGTCACTTCAGCTATACTCAGACTACTTATCTTCAAAGCATTAATCTTATTTTTAAGCTTCTTTTGCCAAACCCAACATTCACTATCATACATATGTGTCAGAATAAACGGAGCTTACACGGACTAGTTTAACATTGAAAAGGGTGTAACACAGGGATGTGTGGCTTTGCCATGGCTGTTTAACTTATACATTAACAATTGTTTAAAGGATTTGAAAGAGAGTGCGTATGGATTGAAAATGAATGATTTGATCGTCAAATGCCTTCTTTACGTCGATGATCAAGTCATATTGGCGTCATCTGAAGAAGATTTGCAGGCGATGGTTAATGTTATGCATAATGTCCTGGAAATCAAAGGGATAAAAATAAATGTAAGCAAAACGAAAGTGATGGTTTTTGAAAGAGAAGAAAGCATGACAAACTGTGGAGTTTCGATTAAGGAAGAAAGAGTGGAAAAAGTAAATGAATTTGTGTTCTTGGATTCAAAGTTTATGAGAGATGGAAGACAAATGAATGGGGCTTTATGAATAGCCAGAAAGTGTCAAAAAAGGCACGTCTGGCTGTGCATAGAGGTGTGTTGGTTACTACATTTATGTATGGTAGTAAATGTTGGGTTTTGCAAAAGAAGCATAAAAATAGGTTTAATGCTGCGGAAATGAGCAGTCTGAGAAGTATAGCCGGAGTGACTCGGTTGGATAAGGTAAAGAATAGTAAGATAAGAGAACGCTGTGGTGTAAAAGAAGATGTGGTTACAAAGATAGATAAAGGAATTCTTAGATGGTTTGGACACGTTAATAGGATGGATAAAGGAAGATTGAGGAAACAAATTTATAAAGCGAGTGTAAATGGACAAGTCGGTAGAGGTCGACCTCGGAGAACATATCTTGATCAGATCAACATTGTTTTGAGGATAGGCCAGGTCAAGAGTACCAACAACCAACGAGCATATATGAGAGCACTAATGAAAGTAGAGGAAACAAAAAATGTGTGTAAGAACCGTAGTAAGTGGAAGAAAGTGCCCCTATGGGAAAAAGGCGTAACTTTATGTATGTATGTATAGGTACATATGTGTAGGAACCAACACTCCTCTATGCACAGCCAGACGAGCCTTTTTTGACACTTTCTGGGTGCTATGCAGTGCCCCATTTGTTTGTTTTTTGCCAACACCCTTCGCTCAATGTCACTGTCATACTTTCCATCTTTCGTAAATTTTGAACCCAGGTATACAAACTGATTTACTTGTTCCACTCTTTCTCCCTTAACCAGATCTTTACAGTTCTTTTAAAAACCATAAATTTTGTTTTGTTTACATTTATTTTTATTCCTTTTTTTTTGGGGGCATTATGCGTAACATAAATCATCGCTTGCAACTCCTCTTCAGATGACGCTAATATGACTTGATTATCGATGTAAAGAATCATTCATTTCAATCCATACGCATTCTCTTTTAAATCTTTTAAACAATCGTCTATGTATAAGTTAAACAGCCATGGCGAAGCGCATGCATACAATAGTACAAGAAAGTTACGGTTTGGAGTGGAAAAATATTTCCGGTCGTTTGGATCAAAATTAAATGGTTTTATGGGATCTTTGTTATTTTTTAACCTAATACTGATATATACTAGCATTACTTACAATTTGAAACCCGTCCGAGTGACCGGAACAGATTTTTAATTTTTACTTAAATAAACAAATAAAATAACAAGTGTTAGTTATTTTAACTTTAATTTTTTCTTTACGGACCCACTTCCGAAAGATCTTTAAGTGTGCATACTGTTTTAAAAAATATTTTTAGACAGGCATCAGTTGCGAATATAGCAGTATCATCTGTTTTTTCTTTTTAAGTTTTATTTGTATCTTTTAAAAAACATAAAGTCATGAGAAATAATTTTTGCGTAAAATCTTCTAATTGTAATAATTTGTTATTGCAAAAAATAAAAATTGTATAATGTTAAATCTAAGAAACTTAACAAAATTATTTAATTATGTTTTTTTTTTTAGAAACACTCAAGGAAATTACAAGATGGACGAATTAAACATTAGGAATGTTATGGTAATTTTGTTGTTTTGCTGGTTTTCTTCAGTTAAAGGTAAGTCATCTATGAATATTATTTTAAAACTTATATATTATTTGCATACTTAGATGGGTTAAAAAGAGTTATTTTTTAAACCACTCTTTTTTTATGTCAAACTTTTTATTTTGCTTTGCCATTTCGTGATTAAAATCAGATTTAAGTATATTATAAGTAGATTATATTTAAAAGATTACTTTAATATCAAGCTAAGGTCTTTATATCACTGGATTTTTATATACAATTCTGCAATCCAGTTTTTGTCTTTCTCACTGCACCAACCCGAAAGGTCAAATCCACTTGGGTATCCTTTAATTAGTGCTGCATTTTTGAGAAGTTAGATGGCATTTACATTGTTAACGCAATAGAGTCGTCAATGCTATTTCGTAGAAAATTTGGCTCTGAAATGTTTAATAGGTCCTGATGTATACTACTGTTTTAAATGTACTAAAGCGCATATACGATGTTTTTTGTATTTTATTTTAAATAATGATTTGGCTTGCACAACCCTATCGGGGAATACCATAATACCAAATGGGTTTAAATAGGTATTTCTTTACATTATATAACAAATTTATGCAAATAAAGCGTAGACTTTCTTTCACTTTACAAGGATTCCACTGTTGTGTCAGGATAAACGGAGCTTACACAGACTGGTTTAACATTAAAAAAGTGTGAGAGAGGGATGTGTAACTTCGCCATGGCTGTTGAACTTATAAATATACGATGGTTTAAAAGATTTAAAAGAGTGCGTATGGATTGAAAATGAATAATTTGATCGTCAAATGCCTTCTTTACGCCTATAAACAAGTTATATTAGCGTCATCTGTTTAGGAGTTGCAGGCGATGCATGATGCTTCAAAAATCAAAGGGATGAAAATAAATGTAAGCAAAACAAAAGCTATGGTTTTTAAAAGAGAAGAAAGCAGGACGAACTTTGAAGTTCTGATTAAGGGAGAAATAGTGGAACAAGTAAATGAGTTTGTACACCTGGGTTCAAAATTACCGAGAGATGAAAAGTATGACAGTAAAGGGTGTTGGCAGGAAAACAAATGAATGGGGCACTGCACAGCTTTATGAACAGTCAAAAAGTGTCAAAAAAGGACGTCTGGCTGTGCATAGAGGAGTGTTGGTTCCTACACTTACGTATGGTAGTGAATGTTGGGTTTGGCAAAAAAACATGAAAATAGGATTAATGCTGTGGAGATAAGTAGTTTGAAAAGTAAAGCTGAAGTGACTCTGATAAATAAAGTGAAAAATAATGAGACATGGGAACGATGTTGTGTAAAAGAAGATGTGATTACACATATAGATACTGGAATGCTTAGATGGTTTGGACACGTGAAAATGATCAATGAAGGAAGATTGACGAAACAAATTTATAAGGCAAGTATTAATGAACAAGTTGGTAGAGGTCGACCTCTGCGAACATATCTCGATCAGATCAACATTGTTTTGAAGAAAGGCCAGGTCAATAGTACCAACAACCGACTAGCATGTATGAGAGCACTAATGATAGGAGAAGAAGCGAAATATGTGTGTAAGAACCGTAGCAAGTGGAGGGAAGTGGTCTACCCCCACGGGAAAGAGGCGTGACTATATGTATGTATGTATGTAATTACAACTATCCCCCCTTCATTCCTAATGTCAGCTTTCCAGTGAAGCTTAGAGTCGACGAAAATGTATAAGTATTTTGCATTGTTTGTAAATGGTATATGATTTTCGTTTATATCTACCGGTATATGTTGGAACTCCATTCCTTAAATTTACATGTATAGACATGGTGTTTAACATTTAACATTTATAATATAGTATCCGAAAAAATTTATTCTCTTGAAGCTAACCTTCTGTTCTGTACATATTTTAACGTTTTACTTGAAAACACACGCGGTGTTTGAATTTATATGCAACACATTAATTTATAAACCTTACTGTACACTTTATGTAGACTGATAATGCACTGATCAAACTTCAGATTTTGACTAACTAATGCGATTGGCGGTCGAATATTTATATAAAAAAGCTACTGTTTGGAACAAAGAAGTTAAGGGCAACAAGACTGCCTTGCCACGGAAGGGGCAAATACACAATTTTTCGGCCCAGAACCCTTTTGTGCACTCTCTAAAGCCCACTTAAAAAAAGAGGTTCGACGCTGGGAAACAGATGAAATGAAATCTCAATGACATAAAGGCCAGGGCAAAAACAAGCAAAAAAGGTAGTTAGCCTTTCGAGTTAAACAAAAAAAACTTAAAATTGATGACGGGACTTCTCACTGAACACTGCCCTCTTGGGTATCACCTGAAAAAAAAACTTCGCTGATACTGTAAAGCATTTATTTCGCAAATTCCCAGCGCTTTTCTGCAAAAACCCAAAGGTTATGAAAGAGGCCTTTCTAAAGCCCTCCGATGTCAGGAACTTAGCCCACTGAAAACTGATTAACTTTGTACAAAGTCTCGGAATCCCGGGCCCTAAATAGATTAAGGGTTATGCACAAAAGATCTGATGGTCAAAGCGTTTGAAAGGCAGCATAGCCTACACTAACCTCCCTCCTACAATTAAATGTACTGTTTGAAAAAATTCGAAAAATTTTTTTTTTATTGGATTTGATGTTACGTAGCATATTCCAGTGCCGTATTAGAAAATTGTTACAATATGTATTATTTTTACAATAAAGATAATTTTTTTTCTTTTTTAAATTATACAATTAAAACAATCCCAGTTATACGACATTTACGATTCTATTCGAGAAATCATTAAAACAATCACAACAAAAGAAATTGGTTTTTTTGTTACTTTAATTATGCAAGCTAATGGGTTTTTTTAAAAAAAGTACTTTAACAACAATGTTTAACTGCGTTAATAGTATACTATGTAAATGAGTAACATACTTTAACTAGATCAATTCGTTTAATTCATGGGACAGACATAAATTTAAAAAAAGATCCGGTTATTTAACACAAGAGATCATATTTTAAATAAATTTGTTTAAATATCCCTTTTAAAATAAAAGCTAATTGTGTACGTGCGTATAAATGCCAAAGTTAATAATTCATGGTGTAATAATTTTATTTACGAACCTGTTGGCAGCTTAATATTACCTGAGCACCACAGACTAAACTTATTGGGTTTTGCAATAAAATAACAACAAATTTTTAATACGATTTTTAAGTGTGTAGGTATTAAAATTATGTTGAATAAAAATTAAAAGCTCGTCAGGTTAATTTTACAAAATTATTAATTAAACGGTTTATGCCGTAACGGCTATCGGAAAATTAATTTAAAATACCGGAATGTAAAGGAAGGATAAAAGGTAATTAAGAGTGTTATTAAAAAAATTTGAACTTTCACCCAAAATTAAGTCACAATTTAAACGTCCAAACAATAACACCAAAACATCAGGAGGATAGTCTTAAATAGACAGTTTCTTATTGGTCAAACATTTCGGCTTTGAATTGCCAAAAAAGATAACTATAGCATATTTCACAAATGTACGGTGGTAACGTATTATCATTAGAAACTCGATAACCAGTATTCAACTGTACATTTAATAAGTACGAAAGTAAATAGCCCCCAATATTTAGTGTTGATTTGAATGATGCCTGAAACAACATAGACCCCAATTTGAACATTTGTTTTTTAGTGTTTTGTATAAACATAATTTTTTAACGACTAACAATAAATAAAGTATAATAATGTATGTAGTACTAAATACATATATATTTAAATTTATTATTATTAATAATTTTTTTTAATTGTTGATAAACTATAATACAAAATGTAATACCTTATAAATGGTATTATGCTTTTTTAAAAAATTTAGATCTGTATAAAACGTTTCAAACTTAACATTTATATTTATTAAAATTATTAAAATTTCGCTTTGAAACAATTTAAGTGGGACTTTTGATGCGGTACATATTTTGAAAGATTTCTTTCTAGTACTTCTATTCTTTGCATATTCTTTTTCTAGCAATTTTTGTTATTTTTTTCACTTTAACTTTTATATTTTCATATTTACGGCCTAAAGTTTAAAATTTAAAGTAAAATAATTATTTTTTGCTTATTTCAACGATATTTTGTCAATTAATACCATAAATAATTATAATTTAAAATAAAGAAGAAAAAATGAAATTAGAGATTTTTATTTGTCTTTCTTAAATTTATTATTCATTAAACATATGTAATGCTGTCTAAATAGCACTGTTACAATGATAATGTTAACGTTTAAATTTTGTTTGTTAGAACACTAGGCAAATATTGTAATACCTATTTATATATTATATAATATATGTAAAATACGGATTGTATGTATAATTAATAGAAAAAAGTCTACAGGATAATACCAATAAATTAGAGTCTTTTCATTATGGTAAATCATGCAACTACAGAAAAAAACTCATTTTACAGGAGTATTACAACTTTTAGTATGAGCCGTATACAAGAAAGTGAGCCAAAATAACGCCTTCACCAAATATCAAATTTTTTAAAATTTGGTGAAGGTTATTACTAATTTTACCAGTACGAATTTTGTACTCAATGGCGTTATCCTGTAGACTTTTAACTGCTAATCATACAAACAATCTGTATTTAACATAAAATATAATATTTAATTAAGTAATATATTATTTTCCTAGTGTGCTAACGAACAAAATATAAACGTAAACATTATCATTGTAACAGTGCCATTAAGACAGCATTACACATAACAAAACGTCCAAGATCCAACGACTAAGACAATGATTGGCAGATAATTTTAAAAAAAACTTTCGTTTATACGTTTTAATATTGTTTTTATTTAATTCATTTAACTCAGAATAACAGTCCACCTCACATAAACCCATTTAGAGGCTCAATTATTCTACCTTTTCAATTTTCTGTCATTTTTAATAATTACATTAGATTGATTGACTTTATTTTGTTAATTATGTTCCACGCTGTTAATTCTCGTACGTTTACGGGTCTTAAGTAAACAGGTATATAATTGAGTTGTCATCACCACTCAATAACAATGTTTTTTAAAATTTAGGACCGCTTATTATGTTATCACTATTTTAAAATATTCAACATTAATAAATATTTTTTTAATCAATTAAAATATAACAAACAAATATGCTGCATTTTAAAGTTGTATACCATTTTTGTTTGCTTTCATGAGATAAAAAATATATTTTTGTAATGATTGCAGGTAAAATAAAAACAATACTTCGTTAATTACAACAATGTAATATAAAGGTATTGACACTAACAAGATATAAACCTATCGATGGTTTAACTGGCTTACGAAGCATACTTGACAAAATAATAATTTGATTATGCCTGACACTGACTCAATCAAATGCAGCCTAATGATTACATGGTGTGAGTAATGTCAGGCCAATTAAAACCTATTAGTTAACAAAACTTAAACAAAAATTGTAATTAAGGTATTTGCCAATTTTATAATTTTTTTTTTAAAAATATTAAAAGACTCCGCTGTTAACTTTTGCTTACATTCAAAAACACTTTTAGTTAAATCCAATATACGTAAACATTAACATAAATATTTCAAAGTAGTAATACTATTTAATAAAATTCCCAGTTAACTTCATTTTTAAGCTATTGCGCCAATTATTTTGGCCCATTTACGTTGCCTAATGATACTCATAACGCAACCCAAATTTTATTACACAAAGCATTTTCATTGAAAATAAGTTAAATAACAAAAATAACCTATTACCCTTTTATTTAAAGAGGAAACTTAATAAAAGAATTAAAAACATTTGAAACTGTGAATAGACTATTTGTTGTAAATATTTATTAAACACTTTTTACAACGTGACACGTTTATTCCAGAAGATGCTATTTCTGGTTTTGTTGTTACTTTTAAAGCGTTAATATTACAACTACAACCAAAACTTTATAAAGGTAATAAAGGTCAAGTTCTCCCAAAATGTGCAGGAAAACTTTCTTTTTATTTTTAATAAAAAATTGTATAAATCCCTCAGAAACAGCATTACTTTTTCACCCTTTATTTTGCTTTAAACGATCTGCTTTTAAATCTGCAAGCCATGATGATCGCGGAAAGCATTGACCCGTATATTAAAAGGATCAGGGAATTTTAGAAACAAAGCAACATTTTTTGGTACCATTGCAAAAGTATATATTTATGCATGCGCTGTTTATATATTCCAGAAATTACAAAAAATTCCTGTAATATTTTGGTATTTGTATCATGACGTCTATTAAAATTAAGTCGCTGTGATCAGCTCTGAAAAAAAACATCAGAAAATATTAAAGTACAACGGGGGGTAAGACAGGGATGTATCTTGTCACCACTTCTGTTTAATTATCATTTAGAGGCTATATTCAAAGAAGCTTTTAGAAACAGAAACAAGGAGATAAATATACATGGAAAGATTATCAACAACATACTTTATGCTGATGACACCTTGATCATAACCGACAACATACATGATCTTCAAGTATTACTACAAGAGATTGATCGGGTCAGCAGGAAGTACGGTTTAAAAATGAATTATAAAAAATTAAATACATGGTCATAAGTAAAACCCCATTAAACCATCCTAATACCAACATCAATATCAATTCAGTGTTGGTTGAGAGAGTAAAGCAATATCAGTATCTCGGTACGTGGATCAATAATGGGCATGATTAGACTCAAGAAATCAAAGTCAGAATCGAAAAGGCTAGAAATGTTTTTTTTTCAAATAAAACAACTATTTACTAACCCACACTTAAACCTTTAACTACGTCTGAGAATGGTAAAATGTTATGTTATCCCGGTGCTTTTATATGGATTAGAATCATGGACGATCAACAAAGCCTCAATGAAAAGGCTCCAGGCATTTGAAATGTGGATTTTCCGGCGTGCACATAAAATATCGTAAATAAAAAAGATTACCAATAAAGAGCTTTTACGCTGAGAAAAAAGAGAAAGAGAATTGTAGAACCTAATTAGAGCCAGAGAACTGAAATATCTTGGTCACATTATGCGGGTACAGAGATACATTATACTACGACTGATAATGGAGGGCAATATTGCAGGAAAGAGATCGGTGGGAAGAAGACGTATATCCTGGCTGAAAAATCTACGAGAGTGGTTGGGATTCACATCCCTTCAGCTTTTCAGAGTCGCAGCGTCAAAAGTAAAAATAGCCATAATGATAGCCAACCTCCGTGTAGAGACGGCACCATAAGAAAAATCATTACGGACGCTTCACCAAAAAATTATTGACTGCATTAATGCATATGAGATGTGGCTGTACAAAAGGATACTTAAAATTCCATGGACAAGCCGAACTACCAACGAGAATGTACTTATCAGAAATAGCGCACGATAGAGAGCTCTTAACTACCATTAAGCGCCGCAAACTGGAATACTAGGGACATGTGATGCGTGGACCACGTTATAGTCTGCTTCGGCTTATTATGAATGGCAAGATCGAGGGGAAAAATGGATTAGCCGCAAAAATCTATCCTGGCTTAGAAATCTCCGACAATGGACATGACTAACTGCTTAGGAACTTCTCCACGCAGCTTAAGATAGAGATAGATGCAAAGAAGTAGTCAATATAGGAGTCCTTAACGCTTGAGAAAGCAAGACACTGTAAAAAGAGAATCATGAATCTGTATATGAAAAACTTGCTCCTTTTTAAAAGTTGGTTAAAAAGTTTGGTTTTCCCACATGCTTCAGCTAGTTTAATAATTAGTGCAACATAAAATAAAATTTCTTTAAAACCTATGATAGGTAATGGGAATATGTTTTAAAAACTTATTTTTTTTCAGCACATGTTTTTTATCATAAGCTTCCTTTAGAAACGTTACGACTTCGTTCTTGGTAAATATTTTAGATTTTTGTTCGCCCTAACAAATGTCTTTTTAAATATGTAATTAACTGTGTATATTTGCAAATTTCCACATTTTTCCTTACAACTATCACTGACTTCAACGTTAAGTAATCAGCCTTAATATTGGAGGACTTTTTACTGAAGTAAGCCGTAAAATCTTTCTCATTCATGGCATTTTTTTTTTATTAAACCATTTGTCAAAAGGATCGTAGGTTTAATTGTATTTTAATTTAGATTTTTCAGGCAAAAGGGAATAAATGTCACTGCTCTCAGTTTCTTCTTTATTGAATTAATGGCTTTTCGAATTACTTATTTTGATCAAGCACATCAAATACTAGCCAAAAATTTTACTTTTTTTTCTGTCTTTTTTAATGTAAACAAAAATTGCTTGTTTTTCTTCGTATCCCTTGATATTTAATTATTTAACGCTTCGGCGTAGTAAGGGCGACTTGTCTCTGGTTGTTTTGACCATTTTGTCGTCATTCATTTGATCTATGTGTTCGTTCCACTCTCTTCTTCTTTTCAGTATCCATTTATTCACGTTGTTTATTTTTCATAATCTTCCAATGTCCTCGCTTCTCTCCCTGTCAAAAAGTATTTTTCCAACGATTCTGTGCACTATTTTCATTTCGGTGGTTTCTAATATTTTCTTTGTGTTCGATGTATTTGGTCTAGTTTCCACTGTGTATGTAAATATAGGTCGGATGACCACCTTGTAGATTTGAGATTTGGTTTCGATTCCAATATATTTGTTTCGGAGGATTGTATCGTTCAGATAAGCTGAGGTTCGTGCTGCTTTTGCCGCTTGGTTTCTTACCTTCGCCTCGATGTCACCGTATCCTGATATTACTATGCCTAGGTATTTAAATTTCATCTCCTGTTGTATAATTTTATTGTCCACAACCAGTTTGCATCTGATAGGTGTTTTTAAAGTGCTCATGCATTTTGTCTTTGCTGCAGATATCTTCATTTTTAGACTTTTTGCCGTTGTGCTAAATTTGAATGGTAATATTTGTAGTTCATCTTCGTTTTCTGCAATCAGAACAGCATTATCGGCACAGCAAAGTATTTTGACGTTTTTGTCTCCCATTTTTTTCCATTTGAGGTAACGAGTGCTTTTTATTATTTCGTCCATAACTATGTTAATCAATAAATTGCTAAGGCAGTGGTTTTTAACCTGTGGGGCGCAAGACTGTTGCAAGGGGGGCATGCAGCTTTTTCCAAAATATCATTTTTAAAAATAAACCAAAAAAGTCTTGACTTATTTAGTGATAGCACATTAAAGCAAATGTTTTAAGACGAAAATAATATTGTTACGTTTAGGTTACGAGTAAAGGACGATTTTTCTATTTTGACAAAAAAACTTTTGAAATTTTATTGCCATTTGTAACATCTTACCCATGTGAAACTGGTTTTTCTACCGTAGCTGACTTCAAAAAAAAGTATTGATCTCGCTTAGTGATTAACAAGAAATTGAGAACCGAGATTTCTACAATAATACCACGGCATGAGAAAATTTGTGCTGAAAAACAAGCTCAACCGTCGCATTAAATTTTTAAATGTTGTATTAATTAAATATTCTTTTTTTTGTATTTTTTTTTATAACATTATTAAATTATTCTTTAATGTATATTTTTACATAATATCGTATATTATTTTGTAGCCCATTAAATAAATTATAATATTAGTTGAGAGTATTTATGAAATTAGATTGTTAAAAAAATTAAGGGAGCGCAACAATTTTTTTAAAGGGGTGCGCAGGTACAAAAAGGTTAAAAACCACTGGGCTAAGGAAATCTTCTTTTCAAATAACACTATTTACAGGAATTTTTTAGGTAGTTGTGCCATTCATTTTGGCCTTTATTTTGTTTCTCTGCTAAATATATTTGATGGTTTTTATAATGTTATATGGGATTTGCATGTTCTATAGAAAGTGTGTTCTATAGAAAGTGTACCACTTCTTTCATTTGTATCTAGTTAAACGCCTTTCCCAGGTCTTTAAAACACATAAAGGCTGAAAATTTTACTTAAAAGGCGTTATTAAGAAACAAATAGGCTGGACGTTAAGGAGTTGTCAGGGTAATAAACATATTTCGTTTATTAAAAGGCAATTAATTTTAATTGGAGTTTTTTTAGTTTATTTCCACCAGGCAGTCGTAAACTTACACACTTATATATTAATGATGCCTTTATCCCACTTGCATAGTGAACACATCATTTTATACAATTTATGCTGCTGTACTGTTTATTTAATAAAGGGATATAATATGAAAATGCAACAGTTTATATTAATACCTACATAGGCTTAAAAATACGATATATACATATGGAAAAATATTTTAGAAATATTAAAACTTCAATGTAAAACAGCGACCTGGGCGGTAGTTAGTCAACCAGAACAAAATATATTAAATATTTGCAATAAATAATCAAGAACAGTGCAACGGTAGCAGCTTGGCGGGCGACTAGCCTCTAAAATAACAAATATTCGGCTAAATATACTTCACATTCGTAAACTTCTTCCTCCGATTGTACTTACGAGTCACGATTACTAAAAATTTCGTCGTCGTCGATCGGATCGTTATTCGAATGTTTTCGTTGTGCGCAGATTTGTGTGTTCTTCGCCCGCCAAGCTTCTTCTGTTGCAGGGTAACTAATTATTTACACTCACATAATTTAAATTGTTCCTTTGTGTGTATGCTCCGTTAGCAATCAGTATAAAACTAAAAAACATAACATTAATTGCTGAAAAATATACTAAATAATAAAACAAAAAAATACAAATATATTGTTATAAAGGTATAAATAAACCACCTTGTTGTGCCGATCAATAACCAAAAATGTTTGGCACAACAAGGTGGTTTATTTTAACCTTTATTACATTATAATTGTAATGTTTTTTTTAAAGGTTTAGAAAATTTTTTCGTTCCATGACACATTTTTATGCAACTTAAAACCAAAAAATATAAGAATAAATCAATAGACCACGGGAGTGTGCACAAAAAGTAATAGATACGAGGGCGGTTTGATAAATCAGTGACTTTTTGAATAAAACAAATTTTTTTCCGCAAATAAACATTTTATTTTTCTATATAATCACCTTTTTTCAAAGCTCTTAAAATACGCGTTTGTTTCGGTAATGACTTCTTTATTCGACTCAAATATCTTACCGCCCAGCCATTTCTTTAGGTTTGGAAACAGAAAATAGTCGCAGGGGGCTACATCTGGAGAATATGCTGGATGGGGTAGCAGTTCGTATCCCAATTCGTGGATTTTGGCCATCATAACTAGACAAGTGTGCACACGTGCATTGTCTTGATGGAACAGCACTTTCTTCTTCGCCAAATGCGGCCGTTTTTGCTTCAAATCAACGTCGAATCTGTTTAAAAGCTTTGAATTATATTCGCCGGTGATCGTTTTACCTTTCTTGAGGTAATCGATGTGAATGACACCGCGTACATCCCAAAAAACTGTGGCCATGACCTTGTTGGCTGACAGACTCTGTTTCGCCTTTTTTGGTCCACGTTTACCCCGAGCAACCCACTGTTTCCATTGTTCCTTGGTCTCTGGCGTATTGTGATGGATCCATGTTTCATCCACAAAACGGCGCAAAAATTCGTCCAGATTACGGCTGAACATCGCTGAACTCTCTTTTGAGGTGGTCACACGATTGCGCTTATGGTCGACTGTGAGCAATTGTGGCACCCATCTCGCAGAGAGTTTTTTCATGTCCAAATATTCGTTTAAAATATGATGTACCCGTTCAGTTGAAATATCTATAGTAGAAGCCAACTTACGCACTTTTATGCTCCGATCATCCAATATCATTTCATGGATTTTATCGACGATTTCCGGCGTAATCACTTCTTTTGGGCGACCTGGACGTTCGGCGTCACTAGTGCTGGTACGACTACAACGGAACTTTGTAAACTACTTTTACACCATTGAAATTGATGGTGCCGTAGTATTTATCAAGTCTTTCCTTAGTTTCAGTGATGGATTTTTTACGTAAAAAGTGATGCTTAATCAGCACACGAAATTTACTTTTTTCCATTTTCGCTTTGAACGGCTATTAAACACCAACTGCACGACGTAGCTTGCTCAAAATTGGAAAGTTGCCCACTGATAGATTTTAGTTGACGGCAGCACTGCTGTATTTGGAGTAACTGCGCGGGAAATTCAAAAAGTCACTGACTTATCAAACTGCCCTCGTAAATAAAAATTAAAGTTAAAAGGAAGTATTTCTTTCTCCATTTAAATATGATTAAACATTTACTAGCAAATATATATTAAAAATTTGTTTTAATTATTTGTAAATTATCATATCATAACTATTGTTTATTCATTGTTTTGGACATAAAAATAAAAAAACAAATACTAAAATAACAGATACGTGCTTAAAACCTTTGAGTTCCGACGTCCCATTCTAATAAAGTTAGTACCTACAAGTGTTTTAGCAGACTATAGCAATATAATTATTGACAACAACCGGAATTGTCAAAATTTCTCTAGTCTTCTGTTTAATGCAATATTTATCTATTTTTAATTTTTTTAATAAAACAAGTTTAAAACTTCAAAGTTATTTTTATACCAAATTAAATTCTACAAAAAAAAACAATTTTAAATCGAGGTTAAAAAACTTTACAAACTATAAATACTAACAAAACATTTATAATTGGATTTTTTTTTGTTAAAATAAAAAAAACATTTATGGACAGATTATGAGCCTAAAAGCTCAAGGTCTACTCTGAGACTTCACTGCCAATTTCAGGGCTACTCACTTAAAACTCCACCCCTTTTTAGGTCCGTCTGGCTATTGCCTCCGGTGACACTTGTGTCTGTTGGCCCATTGAATCTTGCCTATGTGATTTTATATTATTGTACCCAATCCAGTACTTTCGTACCTTGTACCAAAGTGTACAAGTTCTGTACTGGGTTGTCACGTGCCTATTATTTTCTTCTCCTATCTGCCGTTTCAATAGTCTGCATTTGGGTTCGTTGTATGTAGTGTTGCCTATGTAGTAGTGATAGAATTCGATTATTGATAGCTGTGACATTTTTGTCTCTCTTATTGGACTTCGCCTTGATTATTGGCCTCGATCGTAGTGTGTTGTTCAATATATTATTGTTGGTTTGCATGGGCTGGCAACTGATGCGAACGAGCGCGTTTATGAACTAGGGACTTATACATGGAAAGGTTGGCTGACGCGTGTCCCGGGTCATTTTCTTGATGTCCGGTCTGGGAGCGAGGAAGGATCGTCTTTCGTTTGGTGGCAGTGGTGGAAGTCGGTTGAGAGTTTTTGGAACGGTTGAATATTAACACGGGAGCGGAACTTCTACGGTTTCTTCTTCCATATCTGGCTGAATTTGGGGCCATCTTTATTGGATTAGGAAGATAAACCATTTAATTCTTAACTTGACCATTCTGTCGTGCCTGTGGTGAATATTTTTGGATATTGGTGTCGAGTTAAGATCACCACTTGTGGGATTTGATGAAGTGAAGCCATCGTGAAGTACCACGTGCCGTTCCATCCACATCGACGATAAATTTCAGCGTTATAAAGACTTGCCTGGTAAATTATTGATAATACTATTTGGTTTTTCGGTTCTTGGATCATCGATGTTACCGTGACGTCTCAGTGAGGTTTTCAATTGGTTACATGGTATGGAATTTAATTTTATCAACCTATCAGTTATGTGTTTGATCTAAGTGTTTTCAATAATTTAAAAGTAACAAGTTATTCTCATTTAATTTGTACCTGTTCCCAGTGACGTCCCAATAAAGTTTTCAATAGTTTAAAAGTAACCAAATTATTTTTCGTAAAATTTGTACCGGCTCCAAGCGGAATCTGAATTTATATATCTCTGAATATAATTTATGCGGATATTGTAAGGGTTTTAAAATATTATTTTTGTAGCAAGTCCATTTATTTGGTATTTCCTTTTTTTGTTGTGTTAATCTTTTGCTATCAGGAATTTTATATAAAAACAATTATTTTCGAAATTTTAAATATTGTGAACATTTTCTTGTTGTTTTTTTTTTGTTATTTTAATTCTCTTTTGTACCTCATTAGGTTTTTATTACTGTCTGGAAGATTGTTATAATTAATTTAAATATTATTTTAAGAAAGTGTATTAAATTCGTTTAAACCACTTTACGAAAATACAGAATTTATTGTAAAAAATCAGAACATCATTTTTACTTAATTAATATATTGCAGTAATTGTAAATAGAGTTTTATTTATCTAGTTCACCATAATTGTTTGTTGTTTTTCGCGTGGCTCTGCTGGTGCCTACAAGACCTAGGGGTTTCCGGCTTGTACCGTTTTAAGTCGGTGGCGCGGCTCACTTTTAGATTTTTTTCTTCTACCCTCTACGGCTGAGCTCGGGCATAATTTGCCAGTAGAGAGACCACTAGCAGAATACTCTTTAGAGAACCAAGAAAAGACGTGGCAGGGTGAAGACAATAAAGTTCTGGATCACTGCCCAAAAATTGCCTGCCTTTTGCGGTCCAGTGCGTCGTAGCAGCACAGTATGTGTTTTAATGTTTTCAGATCCTTGCCTCACAGTCTGCAGGTCAGATCTTTATTATATAGTCCCATTTTTTTAAAATGCTCTTATACTAATGCATGACTGGTCAGGAGCCCCGTAGTGGTTTTTATCTGATTCCTGTTCTTTGCTTACACTTTTGCCGTTTTTTTGTGTCACGGTAATTTAATGTAATATTTCCCGTGCTTGTTTCCAGGGATGATTTCGCAGCAGTTTTTGAGTTTTTTTCAATTCCACTCCTTTACAAACAGTCTTACTGCATGATTCGGTACCCCTAGCATCTGCCTTTGGTTTGGGAAAGTTTCCGAACTTTTTCCTGCAAATTCGTCCGCTTTCTCATTACCTACAATTCCCTGGTGTCCTGGAACCGATATCAGTTTAATGTGATTACGGTCCGCCAGCATTCTCAGTTTTTTTTTGCAGCCCCATAACAGTTTGGGCGTCACTTCCTTGCTGTACGGGGACTTAAGTACCGCTTGACTATCTGACAGGATGTTTTTTATACTTAGATACTTACATACATATATACTTATAGTCACGCCTTTTTTCCGTAGGGGTAGGTAAAGACCACTTCCTTCCACTTGCTACGGTTCTAACACACATCTTTTGCTTCCTCTTCTTTCATCAGTGCTCTTATACATGCTCGTTGGTTGTTGGTACTCTTGATCTGGCCCTTTTTTAAAACAATGTTGATCTGATCGAGATATGGTCGCCGAGGTCAAACTTTTCCGACTTGTCCATTTTCACTCGCCTTATAAATTTGTTTCGTCAATCTTTCCTCATCCATCATTTCTACGTGTTTAAGACATTTAAGCATTTCTTTATCTATCTGTGTAACCACATTTTCTTTAATACCACAGTGTTTTCTTATCTTACTATTCCTTACCTTATCCCAACGAGTCACTCCGGCTATACTTCTCAGACTTCTCATCTCTGCTGCATTAATTTTGTTTTTGTGCTTCTTTTGCCAAACTCAACATTTACCACCATACATAAATGTAGGAACCAACACATCTTTATGCACAGCCAGACCTGCCTATTATAACACTTTCTGGCTGTTCGTAAATTTATGCCGTGTCCCATTCTTTTTAAAAAGCAGAAGGTACAAAGTTTGAAATAATTAGAAGTTTATAAAACCACTTAATTTTTTATTACGTTGATTGATTAACAATTATCTAATTGTTTATTTTTTGTTGGGCACATAGCAGTTTAACATATTCGTAACGTTAATCTATACATATAAATATAATTGAAGTATTTGTCTGTAATTTTAAAATGAATTTTATTTGTTTATCCAGTTACATTTTTGAAATAACAAAACGGTTTTTAATGTGGTGATAACAGGTAAATAGAACTTATTTAGCAGCAAAATGTGGCTTTTATTTCATTAAAATCAGATTTTGAAAAAGTTATTCTATTGTAAAGACCTTTCTAGTCAGAAAATATACAAGGCACATAATAATTGCTATTGTCAAAGTCTTAGAGACGTACAACATTAACGACCTCTTGAAAACCACCACGAACCCCATTTATAGTTTCACAGACGACAGCACACTTGTCTCAACTTTTACATCCTATCGATCACTTTCGGTGAATGAAACAAATAGACTTAGGCAGAAACAGGTTAACTCCATCAATAGAGTTCTTGAAGCAATCGTCGAGTGTCCATCACAATGACCGGAAATACCCTTGAACCAAGTCCCTCCATCTCGATTTTGGGAGTCACGGTGTCCAATAATATGTCTTGGCATGACCATGTTGCTAACATCGCAAAGTCGGCAAGCCAGAGGCTAGGTTTTCTGTGGAAAGCCAGAAAGTTTTTTACTCCTGATCAACTGTTGACGACGTACAAGGCTCAAATCCGACCTCTACTGGAGTATTGCTCGCACATTTGGGGTTCAGTACCAAGGCATTCTCTTCGTCTTCTGGATTCCATTTAGAAAAGAGCCATTCGCTTGATAAACAGCTCAACTCTCACAGATACCCTTCACCCTCTATAACATAAAAGAAGAGTTGCAGACCAGTCATTGCTCTACAGATATTTCCTTGGCAGATGCTCCAGAGAAATAAAAACTCTTGTACCACCATTGGCCACATTCGACCGAAGAACTCGGCAACCAACAATCTTGTTCAGTTTAACGCCCAGAAAACACAAAGCGCCACGTTTTCCTAAAAAGTAAATTACTCAAATCATTTCATTAGAATATCCAGGAAACCCTTAAATCGAGTCCCTTTATCCCGATGTTGGGAGTCAAGGTGTCTAATAATATGTCTTGGCATGACCATGTTGCTTACATCACAAAGTCAGCAAGCCAGAGGCTAGGTTTTCTGTGCAAAGCTAAGAAGTTTTTTACTCCTGATCAACTGTTAATAACGTACAAGGCTCAAATCTGTCCTCTACTGGAGTAATTCTCGCACATTTAAGGTTCAGCACCGAGGCATTCTCTTCGTCTTCTAAATTCCATTTAGAAAAATGCCATTCGGTTAAAAAACAGCTCAACCTTAACATATACCCATTACTCACTAAAACATAGAAAAAGAGTTTGCAGATCAGACATTACTCTATAGATATTTCCATGGCAGATGCTTCAAAGAAATAAAAACTCCTGTACCACCACTGGCCACATTCGGCCGAAGAACTCTACACGCTGATCAGTCTCACCCATTTACTCTCAAGATTGACACTACAAGAACCAATCTCCATCAAGATTACTTCTTTTACAATTTTTTCAGAGAACTATAACCTGCAACTTTTTAAAAAGCGGGTCTACAATCATCTCCTTTCTATAATACCTCCCCCTTCTAATAGTCACAGTGCGGGCCGTCCGCGGCCTACACGATAAGTTTACCCTTTTTGCGACTATTTTCAGTAAGAAAAAAAAAGATGTCATGGTTTATCCTTATAACGCATATGGTGGTCTATTAATAAATTTTTGCTGTTAAATTATATGTCGAGAATAAAAATTACCCTTATTTAAAATAAAACTTTATTCCACAAGGTCAACAGCTAGTATCGTAATGAATATACCGTGAAATTTAAAATAAAATAGTTTTATGCGATGTGGGTACCAAAAATGTTCATTTATCAACGAGAACAATATCAAATTCCTGCTTGTGGGCTTCTGTTTAAATTTATAAATTAATAAAATGTTGATTCTGCATAATGATTTTAAAACAAAATTTAATGCATAACGATCCTTCGTCACGAAACTTTAAGGTGGTTACCCCGACGGGGAAGATTACACTGTCGCTATTTTAGGATAAATAAATCATCTTGATTGATTATCTTTAAAAATAAACGTATAAAGAATTCCTCGCAGTCATTACATTTTTAAATAATCAAATGTCGATGTAATAATGTGTGCCTTTTCATTAATATCTTTATTAGGAAACTAGAGGTGACCGGTGCGAAAACTTCGCACCGATATCGGTTACTTAGATTATATAATAAAGTAAAAATAAATTAATGTAAATATTTATTAATTTTAAATATTCTAATTTACAAAATAGTAACAAAATAAGTCGTATATTAACATTATTATCCTAGACTAGTGGACCCGGCAGATGTTGTCCTACCCAAACGATAGCTTGTTAAGAGAATATCACTATCAAACTCAGCGACCCCGAAAACTATAAATTCGACACTTACATCATCGTTTTTAAAAGATTTTATATTTCATCCTCTTTCCACCGGTTTTGTAGGAAATATCATTGGAATATCCCAATCAAACTCAGCGACCTTGAAAACTACGATTTCGACACTAATATTGGCGTTTTGAATATTATTTATACTTTATCCCCTACCCACCCCTTCCGTTGGGGTGCTAACAAAATAAGGAATAAAGCTATCAAATTTAGCCACCCAAAAACCTATGAATTCGATACTAATATCAGCTGTTTTTGATAGTTTTTATATTTCGTCCTCTGATAACCCCTTTCGTAGGGGTGCTAACAAAATTAGGAATGTTACTATCAAATTCAGCCACCCCACAACCTATGAATTCAACACTAACATCAGCCGTATTTAATAGTTTTTAAATTCCATCCCCTTCTCACCCCTATCGTAGGGGTGCTAACAAACTTGGGAATGTTACCATCAAACTTAACCACCACAAAAACAATGAATTTGACACTAATATCGGCGTTTTTAATAGTTTTTATACTTCATCCTTTTCCCACCCCTTTTGTATGGATGCTAATATAACTGGGAGTGTCACCATTAAACTTAGAGTTCCCAAAGACTATAAATTCAACACTAATATCAGCCGTTTTTGATAGTTTTTATATTCCACCCCCTTTTCATCTCCCGTAGGGGTGCTAACAACACTTAAACCACCCCTGGTATGTATAAAACAACTTCTGAAAATTTCATCCCTATCGGTCCAGCCGTTTGGGAGGTTTTGAGGGATATATATATACATATAAACATTTTTGAATGGGAATATAGAAAAATGTTGTTTTTAGACTTTTTCAGGCAATTTTTTAAATTTTTCTCTCCGTAAGAACCATCCTCGTACTTCAAAGAATATTATAAAAAAAGAATTAGCGAAATCTGTTCAGCTGCTCTCGAGATTTGCGCTTAGCAACACATTCAGCGATTCATTTTTATATTATAGATAGTACCCGCGACTTAGTACTTAGTACTTCGTGTATCTCATATTCTTCTTCAAGTAATTAATCTATCTATTTTTATACCAAAATTTAATACTTATTCGTGTGCTCACATAACTAGTGCTACGCACTCGTTTACAACTTACACACTTATACAGCGTGTTTAATTAAAAATGGGAAATCTCTAAAATTGGAGATACTACACAACAAAATATGGCGATTGAGCTTATACAAATGTTGCAGGTTTACAAGAGTATTTAAAATTGGAATTTTAATTTGAAATTTCTTAATAATTTTGTGATTTTAAGCAGCATTGTCTCGAAAATTGACAATTTTTTGTTTTTTGGCATGGAAATTACGAATTTTATGCCGAATTTAGCACTATTAATACAGGGCGTTAGTAACATGTTACTTAGGTAAATTACAACATATATTTTTTGCCCAATAAGTTATAGCTAAAATGACTAAAAAATTTGAAGGGCAGTTTAATTTAAAATAAAAAAGGTACTCCTGTTAATTTTCTGTAACTTTATCAGTTTTTGAGTTATTTGAATTTTAATTATTCAATGAATTTTGTTTATTGTGAAATAAATTTATTCCTTTAAATTACTACTATGCAAGGTAACAACAGCAAAGACAACAAATAACAATCAGTAACAGTGAAAAAAGAAAAAATTCAAAGTAAATGTTTAAATTGCCCGCCTTTCACTTCAATAAACTTTGTAAGGCGTCTCCTTAAAGATCTTTAAATATTAAATAACATTTGTTGATTATTTTTAATATTATTAGCAGCTTCTTGAATTTTTTGTCGTAAATCTTCTTATATCTTTGTAAACCATGTCCTTCATTTGTGACCATATTGAGAAGTCTAGAGGGTTTAAATCTGGACTTTTAGGTGGCCAAACAAATTCACTGTCACGCCCAATCAACCGGTGAGGAAAATGTTCATTCAGGTATTGCCGTACTGGCAAAGAAAAATGTGGCGGCGTCACGTCTTGCATAAACCACATGTTCCGCCATATGGCTAGTGGTACATCTTCTAGTAATGTGTTTAACTGTTGTTCAAGGAAGTTTAAATAAAGGGGCCTGCTCAGATTAGGAGGAAGTTCAAAGGACCAATAAAAAAACCAGATATCACACCACACCATATATTTACCCTGAATTAATGCCGAAAATGTCATTTCTTTAGAGCATGTGGATTTTTCGAGTCCCACAAATGATGATTTTTTCAATTAAAACCACCTTGTCTAGTAAACGTCGCCTCATCGGTGAAAAGAAGGTAATTAAGAAAATCCTGGTTTTCGTTTTGTTTATCTAGCATAAATTGAGCAAACTGTAGGTGAACTGGTAGCAAATTTTGGACAGGAGTATTGTGATATGGACGAAGATTCTCTTTCCTTAAAATTCTCCAAAAAGACAATGGCCTTATTCCTGTTGCCGCACTTAACCGAAGAGTACTAAGATCTGGTTTTTTCGAAATACAAACTAAAACCTCTTCTTTATCATCGACTTTGATATTTTTTGGAGCACCATTTAAGCTTTTTGGACGAAAATTCTCTGTTTTGCCAAGCCAAGTTTAAATACGTCTGAACAGTTTGTGATTGGTTTGTCTTCGATTTGGGTATGATTCTAAATACCTTCTGGCTGCACCAAGTCCACTATAATTTGACTGAGCAGAACCAAAAATCATATCACGCATTTCACTGTTGGAAAATTCATTATGTCGTGGCATTTTCTTATTTTACTACAAATAATACACTCTTATTTGGTGACAGTAAATTTTTTAAATATTTCTATACACGAAAAATTGATAAGTTCTGACACAAGCCTACTTGAAAAAAAGTCAATGTTATAACGGTGGCTTAGGAGTTAGCGTGCGCCAAGTAAACTTGTCGCACTCAAATGGGCAAACAGCTAATTTTCAACCGCAACAGCGTGCTCGAAGATACTACTTATCCCGTATGAGATTAAAAATGTACTTTTTATCACTCCTGCGTAAAAAGTTTCAATTTTTTCTTTGTATTCAGAGAAGAAAATATCTCATTTTCACTAGGGTAAAAATTATTTTATTAAATGTGCGTATGTGTCTCCTTTTTTCACTGTCAAATATAAATAATTATAACTGTAGCCTAGCAACAAATAATAATAAATAAGAAGAAAATGCCTTACTTTTATTCGGGAAAAAATAATTTCATTAAATGTACCCGTGTGTCTACTATTTTCACTGTTAAATATAAATAATTATAACTTTAACCTAGCAACGCATAATAATAAATAAAGTAAAATTTAACCTTAATTAAAATAATTAATTTAATAATTGTAGATTATAAAATTTAAATAATTTTTAATGCATATAAAACAGAAGAAAACTATGAAACAAAATATAAAATTTAACCCTTAACTTAATCAAGTTACATTTATTGACATACTTATTTAATTCAAACTTTCCATTAAAGATGTGGTAAAAAGAAGTATGCGCACCAAAGGAAGATAGTATGTCATCTAAATCAGCGTGTTTGACACCCGAGAGAAGCTTCCAACATCCATACATACCTACTCATAAACTTTTGCGTTTACAATAGTAGTAAGTTTACACAAAATATCTTAATAAATTATAGCCTTTGTGTTATTTTGATGTATAAGCTACATTATTGTAAAGTTTTATAAAAATCCATTCAGAAGTTTTTGAAAGAAGTGAAATACTATAAACAAAATTAAGGTTAAAATTTTTTTATTAATTTCAGGTTTATAAGGCAACATGTACCAACAAGTGAAATAATTTAATCAAACTGCCAGGATCGGCTCTAATTTTAATGAAAAAAAAAGATTGCTGAAAAGAGAAAAAAAAATAATTTGACCCTTATAAATTCAGTAATTTTATCATGTGTGAAACAGTGTCTAAGAAATGATTTTTTTAAATTTTAAAAACTTTTGTTTTGACGAACGCGGAAAGAATCATAAGAATAACTGCCGCTACTGTTTATGAAAATATTTAAGCAAACGACAGTAACTCTCAACATATAGAGTAATCAATACACAAATTAATATCCGCAAAGTGTGTCGCCTAAAATGTCTGTCAAAAAAATGATGGTAGTATGAAATTTTTAATTAAACATTGCATGGTAGCTGATTAAATAGTGTAATATCAATACTCGACAACTGACAAACGTGTATTGCAGCGTCGGTTCTTTTGTCAAACAAAACGACGCATAGCATCACTGCAGAGTGCGAAATGAAAAGCACGTACCGAAAATGAATTCCATCCCCGTTTCAATCTTTTATTTCCGTGTGGCACTAATATTCCTGCCGTCAGAGCGTCGTTGGTAATTCGTATTTGTGCTTTGTTTCGCCAAGTGTGTACGAGACCGCCCCAGAATTGTGGGACTCATTAAATTTACATGTAGAGATAATGCAGTTTTTGTTAAAAGGAGGATCAGCGTCGACTGTTTTACAAGGTCGAAAATACTTTGCTTTTGAATTATACGCTCGTATACCACAATGGGATTTAAAAATAAATGCTTTAATTAACGTACCTACTCTTTTATGTAAATCCACACTGGAAAATAACCTAAAGGTATTATTTTATATTTAAATATTATTAAGATGGTTCATTAAAATTTATTTTTAACCCACATATAAAAAACATGTATTCGTTTATCTTTTATCGGTTCTTAAAACCAAAGAAAATGTTTTAGCATTAATTTGTGTTTAAAATAAATCATAAACATATTTAAATTTGACAAGGTAAAATACCATTTAAATTGCGAACAAATGCTTAAAGCTAATGACATGCATTGGCGCATGGCAAACCAATGTAGCGGAAGCATTTCAAGCATCTTAAAGCATTATTTTTCACTTAAATTCCTGTTACGTAAAAACAGAAACTGGAGATTTATGTGGGGGACACACAGGACGCATCTGGTCTGTTGGAATCACTATTAACAACAATTAATTATTTTTTTTAGTTTAGACTTAAATTAGTCTCGAGCCGTCTCTAAGCGCCCTCAGACAATTCATGTTTCGCTTTAATCTGCAAACGGCTTTAAATTCCATGTCCAGTCACGATATCTCCAGCCAGCACAGACTTGATTCGTGATATCTCCGCCTGGTTTGACAGACAGCCGGCTCCCCTCTTTTACATTTGGATGACTCTGCCTTATCGAACCAGGTAATCAAGAACTGGTCACGAGATTTCAAGCTGGCAAGAGAGACCTGTCAACATGTACCAGGTGCAGAAGCCCCCAAAACTGTGGTGACTAAAGAAAATGTGAATTTAGTCCATGACATGGTATTCAACGACAAAAGAGTTGCAGTCAATGCTATAGCAGAGACTTCCAGGTTTTTTGTTGAAAACGTTGAAAAAATTTTACATCAGGAATTGGGTCTCAAAAAACTCTCTACACGTTGGGTTTTACGAATGCTGACGGCAGACCAGAGGCATATTCGCCAGGTTGCAGCAAAGACAAATTTGGAAATTAATTATAGGAATCCCGATGAATTTAACGGTCAACAAAACATGGGTTTATTACTCGATAATTTCGTGTTGTCCCATCAGCAGGTGGGATCATAGCTACAGTTTTTTGGGACTTACAGGTCTTTTTTTTTCGAAGATTATCAACCGGGTAAGCGCACCATAACAGGTGAATATAATGCGAATTTAATACCAAAACTACGCGAAGTGATCAGAGAAAAGAAAAGAGAAAAATTAAGTCGAGGTGTGCTCTTCCACGTGGACAACGCCCTGGCCCACAAAAGTTGGATTGCAATTGCTACCATTCACAATGCGGGATTTAAAAATCTTTAACAACCTGAGAACAACATAAAAACACCAGACAGCGAGACAGTTTTAGCCCATTTCTATTTAACCTAATAACGGACAAAATTATAAAAGAAGTGTCAGTGATTGGTCTCGGTTATCAAATGGGCCAATAGAAAATTAACATAATATGCTACGCTGATGACGCAGTTCTCATCGCAGAAAAAGAGGATGACCTGCAACGACAGCTTTATAAATTACATCTAACAGCAGCACAACTAAATATGAACATCATCATCATCATCAATCAGCCTGTCGCATCCACTGCAGGATATAGGCCTCCCTCATTTCTGCCCACTGTCTTTTGTCTTGAGCGCTCTGCATCCAGTTTGTAGTCATTCTTCTGATATCGTTCGTCCATCGCGTGGGAGGTCTTTCCCTGTTTCTCTTGTCAGCCCTTGGTCTCCACTCGAGCAGCCTTTTTGTCCATCGTCCATCTGTCATGCGGGCCACATGTCCAGCCCAGTTCAATTTGAGTTTTGCCACCTGATAGATAACATCCGTGACTCCTGTTCTCGCCCTTAGGTCTTCATTTCTTATATGGTCACGGAGTGACACACCAAGCATCGATCTTTCCATCCTACGCTGGGCTATTCTAAGCTTCTTAGCGGACGTGGCTGTCAGAGTCAAAGTTTCGGCTCCGTAGGTCATAACCGGTAGAATGCACTGATTATAGGCCTTTCGCTTCAGACACATTGGGAGATTGCTCTTAAACACTTCCCTCATTTTGCCAAATGCAGCCCAAGAGAGCGTAATTCTTCTTCTTAATTCACATGTTTGATTGTCTCTCGAGATTTTTATCTCATGACCAAGGTATGTGTACTAATATGAACACTCAGTAGGAAAATCGTGGGCATAGATATATCTGACCACCACAATCCTAACAATGAGCTTAGGAGCCAGATCAACAAGGCAACCGCAATAGCAGGATGCTTACGGCAGGTGATATGGACAAATAAATATATGCGTATGGACTCTAAAGGCGGCTACAATCAATCGCCTTGAAGCGTTTGAGATGTGGTCACATATAGGAATCGGAAAAAAATAGATGTCATGGCTAAAGAACATTCGCGATTGGACATGAATACGCAGTGCCGAACAACTATTTAGATTAGCTGAAAACCGCGAACAACTCGCCAATGTAATTGCCAACGTTAGAGGGACCTGATATGGCACCGAAAGAAGAAGAAGTAATGACCGAACACCGATATACCAAGTGTATAAACGTTGCGATGACTATGTTGAAAAATAAACTGGTTTTATTTTTCTCATGTGTTTGTCTGTGTTAGGGACACCAATTCGTGAACTATCCTTGTACATAAAAAACCCACTGCGGTTAGACCTTATATAGCTCTTTAATAATAATAAGTATAATTAAGTATTTGGTAAACGAGAAACCAGCAGTACCAGGTCAAAATTATGAAAAATTTAGAAATTGTAAATTTTAGGTTTTCTCCAATTTTGCATTATGATTCGAAAAAACTGTAAAAATTGGTTTAATTCCATATAAATTGGTGCTTTTAAATCTTATGCATTAATGCTCTACAACTTTTAAAAAAGAAAGGGTATTGATAAAATTTAATTTTGGAAGGTTACATCACATTAAGGTGGGTAAAACACAGTTTTTGGCAAAGTAGAAAAAATTTGCTGTTTTTAGTATTCCTATAAATATTAAACTACATAAATTAATTTTGCATTCTCTTTTTTTTTATTAACGCGAAATATTGTTTTCTTTAATTTACTATAATTTAAATATAAAAAAAAATTTATTTTTATTTACAAAATATTCGAGTTATAAGCAAAAAACTGGAAAATATCCGAAAATGTTAAGGTTCTCACAAAAGCTTTTGTTACTCGTTTAAAGGTCTTTTAAGTACAGTCTCTGTACCTTTAACCACCAAGTATTTGCTGCTATTTGCTTAAAACGAAGATTCTGGAACATTATATCGGTAAGACAAGGGTCAAACTATAATAACAGCCTATCCTACAAAGCTTAGTGGATCTGATAATTAATAATTAAACCGCTTGTTGTATTTTAATCAAAACCCAATAATCACTGTTACCAAAATGTGGGCAACACAAATTTTTACTACCATATTTGATCGGACCCATCCGGTATGGCCACAATAAATCAAATACGTTAATTAAATTTAGGCAATAAAAACATGGGCGTTTAATAAAAAATTCTTATATTATTAGTTAAATGGTTACATTTGGGTGGGTAAAAATTTTTATGCAAACAGAGTCTGAGTTATAAAATGAATCATTTCAAGATAGTAAATAAAAATTAACTATTTGAAAAGTGTAAAGGGTGTAACAATAATAGTAAAAGTTTGGAATTGCGCGCCGTTAAGGCTGTAACAATTTGACAGGTAAATAATTATAACAGGTCAATAGAAGTAACAAAATCTTAATTATATGTACCTAAACTATAAAGTGGTAGAAATTATATTCCAAATTATTATAGTCACATAACAAATATGCTTTTTATTGGGTTTTTAGTTTCTGCTTCGGGTAAAGTCTGCCATTCCTTTAAATATGCTTAAATCAATTGAACTTTAATATACGGGTTTTTATAACGGGCTCTAATCTTTTTTTTTTTTTTGGCTCTGGATAGCTTGATCCATTCAGCCACAAATTTATTGTACTGTTTGTTACAATAGTCAGCATAGGGGGTTAGGCGTAGTATTTAGAATGTACAAGTATATTGTAGACACTACATTGATCAAGCAAGTACTCACCATTCACGGCCCTAATCAACTTTAAAGATCGTTACTTGGTACTGAATACCTCACCTCTAATCTTTTTCTATAAATGTTCTATTGGTTTAGACAACTGGGCCACTTTAAAATATTTAAGATTATTGTTTTAAAAAAAAAATTGTGAAAGCACCTCTCCAGCTTCTTACATAATATCATTTAAAAGCATAACAGTTCCACGTTTACATTTTGAAACTGTTTAAACAGCTTTGAGTCTAGCTTGTTTCCAACGTCTTCTCAGAACTTGAATTTGCCGATTGCCTGACCGATAATCACGGTAGGCAGAGACCACTTTCTTTCTTCTTCTTTCATCAGTGCTCTCATACATGCTCGTCGGTTGTTGGTACCCTTGAATTCTTAAAAACAATGTTGATCTGATCGATATATGTTCGCCGAGGTCGACCACTACCGAATTGTCCATTCACACTTGCCTTATAAAAATGTTTCGTCATTCTTCCTTCATCCATCCTTTCTAATTGTCCAAACCATCTAAGCATTCCTTTATATATCTTTATAACCACATTGTTTACGCCACAATGTTCTCTTCTCTCACTATTCTTTACTTTATCCAACCGAGTCACTCCGCTATACTTCTCAGACTACTCATCTCTGCAGTATTAATCCTATTTTTATGTCAAACCCAACATTCACTACCATACATATGTTTTTTTTACGTTACCATAGACTTAAGACTTTCACGAATAAAAATGGTATGTTATTTATTGACACTATTGACACGATTAATATGTGGCTAAACTGACTTTGAAATTACGTTTTATAAATATCTTATTTATAAATAGTCAATTGTTAATCATAAGAGTAAGTCTTCTGATGATGTTAATTAATGGTACCCATTATAGAGTTTTTTTTCGTATGCATAGCCTTGAGAAAGAAGATCAAAACGTCGACGATTTAAGAAAAGCGAAAAGTTTGTTTTCCTTTGTCCTAAACTCGCTATCCACCCCGAAAAATAATTAAGAAGGACATAAATCGGAATAAAATGATTATAAATTAATTTTTATTATTATGTATTTTTTAAATGTCAGAGTAATACTTAGAGCTGCACAAGTCAAGCTGCAGAAAGTGCAGCGGCTAACTTGTCTGGGAATCACAGCGGCAACATTCACGTGCCCTACTGCAGCCATAGAGGTAATGCTGAACCTTCCACCATTGCACCTATGTGTAATGAAAGAAGCAGCAATCAGTGCTTTCAGATTAAGCCAGACAATAAATCTTAGAGCAAGAAATCGGAATGAACATTTAAAGATTTTGGAAAATATTTTTCTAAAATCCATATTTAAGCCGACAGATATTATGCCAGTTAGATACGACGTTAAAATGCAGTTTGAAGTGGTTATAAACCAAAACCAAGTTTGCACAGAGAACGGACCTCAACTAGAAAGGGATGCTGTAGTGTGGTACACTAATGGATCCAAGATGTATGAAAAGGTTGGAGAGGGCATTATAGGGCCGAACGTTAGGCCCCCAAAACCCCTATCTAAAATTACCCCCTTAATTAAGTCTTTTTTTTATAGCAAATCTTAAATATCTAAAGAAAAGGCACATTTTATCTATATATTATTAAATGGCAAAAAATAAAAAAACAAATTTGTATCAAATGTCTTTAATCACACGTCGAATGCCAAATAATCTCAAATGACAACTGCTCCCGGAGTATCGATTATTGAAAAACAGACACTATAGGATAAACTATGTTCCGAAATACATTACCAGCCGACGATGTCTGTGTTCTAATATTTAAATAGGTGGAGCGTACCAGTTGTAACGAAATGCTAAAGTGTTATTTTAATGATAACTAGTATATAAATCAAATTAAATATTTGATTTTCTTGACAACTTCAAAATTTAATTAATAATTTTTGGAGCTTTAAGTCTCATACTTTTATATCTTTGGCCAAAAACAAGTTAAAAACTATAATTACTGTTATTTACTGTCCAAACCTAACCCATAGTCATCCAATGGTATTGTGGATAAATAAAGTTTACAGAAACCATGTTTAATTTCTACATGTAGATTGTGATTTCATGAGTTGTTTTAGTCGCTTTGTTTAAGAGATTAACTGGCACGCATGCAGCTGGGATTAGTTTAGTGGAAGTATTTATCGTATCAGCTTAGAGTATTATATTTTCGAGAAGAAAGGAAAAGGGATAAGGCAAGGATAAAGTTGGTAAAAGGAATTTCATAAGGTAAGAAGGTATTTAGCTCGAGGCGAATTGTAAATAACTCATTTCCAGCGAATGGTTAGGAATAATTACAACTTGTCGATAATTGCTTTGATATTTATAAAAGTAATCGAAGTTCTCTGTTTCGAGTAAACTTCTTCGTAAATAAAATATAAAATTTGTTTTTTACATTTTCATCAAAGTTTATTTTCAATAAACGAAATAAGTAACTGTATCTACCTAAATACACTTTAACAGTTTATTTTTAATGCTTAAAAGTAATGAATTAATTTTTATTTGTTTATTTACCCAAATGTAAATTAAAGTTTATTTACCAATCTTTATACAGATATAAAAAAATATTTGTGGAACATAGGCATTTCACAACCACATGACTGGTTAATATCAAAATTTATTACGTTACCGAAGAAAACAAGAACTAGAAAATGCAACGAATACCGTACAATCAGTCTCATAAGCCACTGCCTGAAAATATTCCTCAGTCATCCACAAAAGACTATACAGATTATGTGAAGACCAAATATCCGAAACCCAATTCGGTTTCAGTGATACCCTCGAACCAGAGAAGCCCTATTTGCCATACAAGTTTTAATCCAAAGTTGCAGAGATGTTAACTGTGATGTATACATATGTTTTATTGACTATCAGAAAGCATTTGATAAAGTCCAACATCACAAATTGATAGGAATATTAGAACAACTAGGTCTAGATAAGAAGGACCTGAGAATAATCACCAACTTGTATTGGCAACAAAGGATATTTGCTACGGTGGAAGGAAAACGTACAGATACCATATCAATACAACGGGGTGTTAGACAAGGGTGTATTCTTTTCCCCCTACTGTTTAATATATACTCCGAAAAAATCTTCAAAGAAGAGATTGAGGAGAAGATTGAAGCAGGAATACTCGTTAATGGGGAGAGAATGAATAACATTAGATACGCCGACGTCACCTTTTTTTATTTATTAAATAAATTTTAATAATATTATTCGGTATAAACTAATTGACATTGTCGGAAATGGTTAACTTTATTAACAAAAAATATTTAATGTTCTTTAATTTATAGAAAAGTCATAGTGGTAATTAATTTTTATAATAATATAATATAATATTATACATTATATTGTAGATAGTCGGTACAAGGATAGTTCACGAATTGTTGTCCCCAACATAGAAGCAAACACATGAGCAGAATTAAACTAATTTATTTTTTAACATAGTCCCTGCAACGTTTATACACTAGGTAGTTTGGTGTTAAAATGTTCTAAAGCCTTTAAAAAAAATTTAGAAATTTGAGTCTTCAGCCATTTATCCACAGCTGACATCACTTCGTTATTATCAGCAAAGCGGATTCCACGAAGATTTTCTTTTAATTTTGAAAATAGATGGTAGTCACTGGCAGCCAAATTTGAAAAATAAGGACGTTGTTCAAAAATTTTAAATCCCGCATTGTGAATGGCAGCCATTGCAACAAAATGTTGTGGGCCTGAGCGTTGTCCTGGTGAAAAAGCACACTTTGACTCAAGTTTCCTTTTTTTTTTTTTGATTGGTTCGCGTACTTTTGGTATTAAATCTACATAATATTCACCTGTTATGGTGCGCCCACGCGGTAAATAATCCACGAAAATAACACCTGCAAAATTCCAAAAAACTGAAGCCATGATCTTACCAGCTGATGGGACAACACGAAATTTTCAAGTAGGGGAACCCCTATGCCGCCATTCTATGCTTTGTTTTTTAGATTTTGGATCAAAAAGATAAACCCATGTTTAGTTGGCCGTAAGAAATTTTCGCTTTAACTCGTTGGGATTCCTGTTAATGATCTCCAAATTTGTATCAACCCAATTCCTGATGTAAAATTTTATCAACGCTTCCTACAGAAAACCTATATGTCTTTAATATAGCCTTGACTGTAATTTTCTCATTAATTTTCATGTCATGGACTAAATTCACATTTTCTTTGGTCTCCTCAGTTTTAGGGGCTCCTATACCTGGTGCATGTTGACAGGACTCTCTTGCCAGTTTGAAATGTCATGACCAGTTTTTAGTACGAAGGGGCATAGTCACTAAAAATTCTACTATGGTTTTATAAATTTCTTTCGGTGATAAGCCCTTTTTACAGAGGTTCTTTATCGCACCTCTTATCTCAATTTTGTCCATTTTTATAAAATCACGCACACCTCAATGGAAAAAAAATAATATTTAACATACACGAACCAATGCGCCAATGCTAATTGGCACACACTTATGTCATATGATAAGCTTTTGTCTGACACTTTATTTATATTTGTCATTCAACGCCAACTATGTTGGGGACAACAATTCGTGAACCTTATATATTTCGTTCGTTATCAAACTGGATTATCTTTGTTATAATAATAAAGTATCGTAACAAATTTTTGGTGATGATTTTTAAATAAAAAATATTTAGCTACGGTATACACCTGGTATGAAATTTAAATGGTAAAATTGGAAAAAAAAGAATAGAATTCGTAACCAACAGCGAATTTTTCGGTAATTATAATGAATTTATGCCAAATTTTATATAACCTTTTGGTTTCTTGTATTACTTATATTTTTTTTTATTTGTTAATAAATTTAAAAGCATTAACATAGTACTTTAACACAGTGCTTTCATTTCAAAATCAGCCAGGCCAAATAACTTTTGGTTTTAAGTAAATGTAAAAAAAAACACGCGTTCAATTTTAAATCAAGCGGGAGTTTTAAAAATGTTATTTTGCTGTTTCCAAGTGGCAACCCTTTAACATCCCTCACCCCTTTTTTAAGATGTTAAATAGCAACTGCTACCTTGCAATACATTAAATAAAAACCCAAAAAAATGCAAATTAAAAGTATAAACAACAATTTATTCTAGTCTAAAAATATTTGTTTTAGTAATGAATCAAAGTTTTATTTAAATTGCTTTGTTAACAAACATAATTGTAGTTACTGGGGTGACGAAAATCCTTAAGTGTTTCGACAGGATATTACTAAGTTTTCGGGAGAATTGTACCTACAATTACTAAAAAATAAAATTGATTCACTTATTACTGCTAGATGAACAGAATATTTTCATTTTACAGGACGGAGCTACACCACTTTACACACTTGCTGTAAAACAATGGCTAGACGTACGATTTTCAAGAAATTGGATTGGCAGAAGGAGTGTTATAGAATAGCCAGCAAGATCTCTAGTTTTAACACCACTTGATTTTATTCTGTGGGTCTATGTAAAAACATTATTTTTCAAATCTCGAAGACATTGAAAAACTAAAGCTCAGAATAACTAAAGAATGTAGACCAATTACTAGCGAAACTTTGTAAATAGTTTAAAAGAAATTTGAAAATAGGTTATATTATTGCCTTCCAATAACGAAGCACACTTTGAACAGTTACTGTAAATACATTTAAGAAGTTGTTTTTATTAAGTGTATTTTAGTTTTTGTTGTAGTTTCGCTATTTTTAATGTTATATGCAAAATAAATCAAAGAAATAAATTTTTTTTTATAGCTGATTTGCATTTTTCTTAAGTTCTCATTTGATGTATCACAAGGTACAAGTAACTATTTAACATTTTTTAAAAGAGGTGGAAAATATTAAAAGGGTGCCACTTGAAAACAGCAAAATAACATTTTCAAACCTCCTCGATTCAAAATTCGACGTGTTTTTTGTTTTTCCCACAGATATTTGGTTTGGCTGGTTTTAAAATAAAAGCAAGGTATATTTTTATTTTCATATTTTTTTTATTAATTTATTTATAAATGACCTCAAAACAGTATGTAGAAATATACTGGCACCAAAGCCTGAATACAAAGTAGTTTTTTAAGTATACATATACAAGAGGTTATGTCAATTAAGCTCAAATAATTTACAATATAATTGGTCTTTGATTTAAAAAAAGTCTTTTGGAGTACTGCATGGTTTCAATAACTTTTCATATAAAGCTGTTAAATGTTTGTACACTTCTGTAAACTAGAGAGTCCCGGCACTTTTTTGTAGAATTATAATTATTTATTAATGATCATTTGTTTCTTATGTTACAGGAGTGATAATCTTTGCTTTTTAACACGTTTATATTAGTTTCATCTGAAACTTGTATGTATGTATGTATGTAGGTTTGTAACTGACTCTTTGGCCTCGTTTTTGCCCTACTTTAAGTGATCAAATTTAATTTAACTTTAGTACAGTTTTCAAAGACCGACAACAATGCAATAATTAAATAAAAATATCCAATTATCCTGACTACTTTCGCCGGGATTCATAAATTTCTTCAGGGATCCTTTGCATGAGAGTAAGAGAAATATAACTAGTGCTTGAACTACGCATGCGCGTAAAACAAATATAAACACAGTTTATCGCATCGGTGGTTTAGTGGTAGAATGCTCGCCTGTCACGCGGACAGCCCGGGTTCGATTCCCGGCCGATGCATTCTTTTTGTGCTTTTACAGTTTAATACATAATTTTTTTAGTGAGTAAAACATATCGAACTAAAAAGCGAAAAATAAATTATAATTTAATAAAAATAAAAAACACGCTTTTAAAGTTATTCAAACTAAAAAGTAAAAAACAATTCTTAACATAGGAATAAAATTACTGACGAGAAAATGAATGTTACTTGCGTGTTGTGCTTTTTATAACATTTTTAATCTAACTCTGCGTTTCGGAATGACGCTTTTAAAACAGTGACATTAATTTTCTCGCTAGTAATTTTATTTCTATGTTAAAAATTATTTTTTACTTTGATTAACTCTAAAAGCGTGTTTTTTAATTTGTTTAAACAATAATTTTATTCAATGTAACGTTAGTTTTAGTATTTAAAAATAGTAATTAAAATGATAAAAATATTTTTACACTTATTGAAACCAAAACAAATTTACCATTTTAACACCATTTTCTACAAGTTTTAAATACCGCAACATAAAACTTTAGAAAGAAAAACATTTAATGACTAAGCGAAAGAAAAAATCCACTAATAATGTTTTCCTTTCGGATAGCCTTTTTTAGCAGTAAATTTCCGTTTTCCGAACAGGAAAGTTATCTACAAACGCACAGTGAATCGGAATTAGCAAAATCTTTCAGCACAGCAAAAAAAAACGTCCCAAACTTTTCACAGGGTTTTTTAATTTTATTTAAAACAGTCAATTTTTTTTAACTATTTTTATGCACTACTGAATGTTCATTAAAAGGTCCTTTTATTTTAAAATACTGGCGACAGTATCAGTAACCTAATAATTTTTTTTTAATTCCATTCCTTTATTAATTTTTTTACCTCTTTAACTGATGCCATTTTAGTTTACAAAAAAAAATAACGTGAGTGTCGTGGAACACTCTGTTGAAACGAAGTTTCTTTCGTAGATTTTTTTTCTTATCGTATGGCACATGACAGCAATTACATAGTGTACATATAAGACAACCACAAATTAAAAAAATTAGTAAAGTCTAATAAAAATAGTCCAATAAAAATAACAAGGTAATATATACGTAGAACATGTAAAAACACTTAAAGGTTGATGTCTAGACGGTGCATCCAGTTCAGCGCTGAAGGTGTAACCGTAACAAACTCATCCCACTCTCCCCTGAAAGCTCGCAATTCACAGTCTCTTTCTTTCGTAGTATATTATTATTATTATTGATAAACGTATAATATTTTCTCTCATGCTTGTTTTTGCATATTTTGGCATTGTTGCTTGTTTTGATTTTTTTTTCTACAATTTGTCAACTAAGATAGACGCAATATAAAAATTTTAGGTAAAAAATAAATAGTTTGTCGAAATGACAATCGTAAAAATAACGCGCATGCGTGTTCTGTTGTGGAGGAGAGGGGACGCGTAGCATATAAAGTGCAAGAGTTATCCATAGCGCGTATTTTATTGGCTGTACCCAGTCATAGGTGCGCGCCTATTGGTTCAAGGCAGCCAATAAGTTCGCACCGGCTGCTTAGGTATAATTGGTACACGGCATACCCGACTGATAATTCGTGTTTCGTGACGGAAAAATCTTACACTTTATTTGGCCAAGCCTCCACCCGTACCTACCGAGCGATAAGGAATTTCGTTCCAAATAGACAGGGGGTACGTGATCAAATTTCAAATTAATATCGAATTTTTTGAAAAATATGCTCCATATTCGTATTAATTCTGGATTAATACATCCATAATAAGTTCGATTTTGCTTTTGTTTGTAGGTATTTGTTTAAAGGTAAGGTAAGGTAAAGATGTGTACTAAGATCTTCCAGCATTTTTCTATTAGCTTGTTGGTTGTCAGACAACAAAGCCATATCATCCGCGAAGCGCAGATTTGTTAGGTTTAAGCCATCTATATTTAAACAACCCTCTCCGCTCCATGCAAACATTCCGAAGGCGTATTCCAGAACGGTGATAAAAAGTTTGGGTGACAAAGTATAACTCTATCGATCTCCTCTACCAATTCTTATGCGGTTGGTGTTTTCGTGCAGTTTTACCATCATGGTAGCATTTTTATATATGTATTACAGGTTGATTCATTAAGAATGGGCAATCTTTGAACTAAAGATACTACACACCAAAATATGGTGATTGAGCTTAAAATGTCTTATACAAATGTGGCAGGTTTACGAGATACAGGGTATTTAAAGTTGGAATTTTAAATTAAAATTTTTTAATAATTTTGTAATTTTAAGCAGCATCGTCTTGAAAATGAACAACTTTATGTTTTTGGAATGAAATTACTATTTTTTGCTGAATTTAGCACTATTCATACAGAGCGTTAGTTACACCCTGTTACTTACGTATATTACAACAAATTTTTTTTGCCTAATAAGTTATGGCTAAAATGACTAAAAAAACTAAACGGCAGTTCAATTTTGAATAAAAAAGTTACTCTTGTTTATTTCATGTAACTCATCAGTTTTTGATTTATTTGCATTATAAACATTCAATGAATTTTGTTTATTGTAAAATAAATTTATTCCTATGCGGTGTAACAACAGTAAAAAAAAACAAATAACAATCAGTAACGGTAATAAAAGAAAAATTCAAAGTAAATGCTTAAAATGACCGCCTTTCACATTAATACACTTTGTAAGGCGTCTTCTTAAAGATCTCTGAATATTAAATAACATTTTTAATATAAGCAGCTTCTTGAATTTTCTGTCTTAATTCTTCGATGGAATTATTTGTATCTTTGTAAACCATGTCCTTCATTTGTGACCATATTTAGAAGTCTAGAGGGTTTAAATATGGACTTCTAGGTGGCCAAACAAATTCACTGCCACGCCCAATCCACCGGTGAGGAAAATTTTCATTCAGGTATTGCCGTACTGGCAGAAAAAAATATGGTGGCGCTCGGTCTTGCATAAACCACATGTTCCGCCTTATGGCTAGTGGTACATCTTCTAGTAGTGTGTTTAACTTTTGTTCAAGGAAGTTTAAATAAAGGGGCCCGTTCAGATTTGGAGGAAGTTCAAAAGGACCAATAAAAAAACCAGATATCACACCACAACAACTATTACCTTGAATTTATGCTAAAAATGTCGGTTTTTTACAGTGATACAATTTATTTTATCAAAGAATTACGACAGTAAATTCAAGAAGCTGCTAATATTATTAAAAATAATTGACAAATGTTATTTAATGTTCAAAGATCTTTAAGGAGACGCCTGACAAAGTGTATTAAAGTAAAAGGCAAGCATTTTGAGTTGATGTTACTGATTGTTATTTGTTGTCTTTACTGTTGTTACCCTGCACAGTATTAAATAATTCAAAAACTAATAGAGTTATATAAAATAAACTGAAGTACCTTTTTTATTTAAAATTAAACTGCCTTTTTTAGCCATTTTAGCGATAACTTATTAGGCAAAAAAGATATGTTGTAATTTACCTAAGTAACAGGGTGTAACTAACGCCCTGTATGAATAGTGCTAAATTCAGCATAAAATTCGTAATTTTCATGCCAAAAAACATAAAGTTTCCAATTTTTAAGACGATGCTGCTTAAATTCACAAAATTATTAAGAAATTTCAAATGAAAATTTCAACTTTAAATACCCTGTATCTTGTAAACTTGCAACATTTGTATAAGACATGTTAAGCTTAATTGCCATATTTTGGTGTGTAGTATCTCCAGTTTAGAGATTGCCCTTTCTTAATGAATCACCCTGTATAAGTGTAATTGAACGATAGCCGACACGACAATTTTGTCACAGTTTTAATGTTTTGAAGATAGTCATTGGTTCCAAATCCTTTGCGAAACCCGGCCTGTTCTGTTGGTTGGTAAAAATCCAATTTGTTTTCCAGTCGTGTAGTAATAATTCTCGTAATAAGTTTATAAAGGTAACTAAGTAAGCTTATTAGTTGATAGTTTTTTAGTTCGGCTGTATCTACTAATAATATACCAATAATAATAGTCATGGTATGTTGAAAAAGAGTGTGATAGGTACCTATATCTTGTTCTTCCACACATTTTAAATTTTAAAATTTATCTAGTTAAGAGAAATAGATTAAGTCAAACAATGGTCTAATAAGAGCCAATTTAACAACAACGGGATATTAAAACGGCATAACTGCCATTTCTGGTCTTTACAAAATTCACACTGGATACAGGATATTAACTTTTACAGAATTGTAGGATTTAATGTATGGTATGGTATGATTGACGGATTTATAATTGGATAGAAATTCTATGGAGGTACTTTAACTGGGATTAATTATTTACGATTTCTATCGCCAAATATGCCTTTTACTATAATAAAGCACCCACACATGATTTTGTAGTGGTAGCTGATCATTAGCAAAAAATATTCCCTAATCGGTGAATCAGCACATAAGGACCAATAAGGTGGCCTACAAGATCTTCCCATTAACATCTTAGGTTTATCTTTTATGGGGTTATTTAAAGAAAACGTGTAAAAAGTACCTTTTGTAGTTTTAATCAACTTTTTATTAATATTAAACCATAATACAAATTGTTTCACCTCTTTAGAAATAAATTTTAAATTAAATATAAATTTAATTTTCAATTATTTAAAGTCTTTATTTTAATTCGTTAAAAAAACTGTAATAGGACATTGGAACAATTTAACTGAGAGACCCAGTATATTTTTATTTTTAAAATAGTTAAAACAAATTTGGTTTTTGTAACGGGAACTTTTCCTCTCTATTTTATTGAGAATTTTTTACAGCAATCAACGAAGATTTTGTTCAACAACCGGAGTTAAATACGCTGTATAACACATGGGATTTATGATATTATACTAAAATTCAGAAGTCAGCATTTCCGTTAAGATAAAAATTGTACAATTTTTTTATTTTTGATATAACTATTAAGATTTAAATTTTAAATTAATATTTTTTGTATTTTACATCTCTTTAGAAATTTTTAAACATTTTTTTTAATTTTAATAAACCCGTATGTAAACTTTAAGTTTTTTTAATTATTTTTGAGAGATAAAAACGAAGCTTTACACAACCTTGGATCCTAAATACTTAGATTAGTTAGCTCGTTTTATGGTAGTAAATTAAAATAATACGATTGTATTTGTTTGTGGTTAATCCATTTCTAGTGATTTTTAATAAAAAAAATTTGGCGCCCTCATTGGTTAGTAATTATAGATTTTTTTTCAGTTAGTTTGATATATTTAAAAATAATACAGTTATATAGATCCATAAACTGACCTATAGAACCCGTTAAATTTAATCCAATCGTAAAATCAAGTATATTACTTTAATATTTTTTGTTAAGTTAATTAGTTAATAAATAATTTTGAATATTTAAATTAAAATTGTAAATACATTTTGTTTGTTTACCGACCCAAATTATTATTAATTATTAGCATTTATTTATTATTTATTTTATAAAATTGGATAAAAATATTTAAAAATTCTTTTCTAGTATTTATATTTAGTAATTTCACGCTACACATTTGATGCCTAACTTTTAAAGCTTAGAAAGAGTTTCATAGGTTACATTTTCTTTTTTTTTGGTAGTTACATAAAATATTTTTCAAAATGGACTAAAACTTTATCCAGGCCCAAAAAATTTATTTTATTTATTTATTTGGTTTCATATTTGACCCAAAGCTCTGTTTTAGACGAATCCAGTTGGAAGCCTATCATTGAATAAGGCAACTTTTACATTTCATATTTTTTAAAATCAGATTAGCAAAAATGTTACCCCTAACTACTGACACTTATATGCTTGTCATCGATAAAAAAAATATTATGAAAATGGTAAATAAAAATTTTTGTGCATTTCTTAGCATTTTAAAAATAAATTAAAATTTATTATTTTAATTTAATTGTTTTGCAAGTACACAACGAAAAAAAAGTTTTTCTAATACAAGTACTAAAAAAAATAACAACAATAAAACAATATAATTAAAATTAATTAAACAAGCTTTAAAAATATAATACAAAAAAAAACTGCATGGACAAAATTTTAGTTGTACGAGCAGCAGTGTTTACAGTGTAGTGCAATGACACCAAAAATATACGGTTTTGTACCTGGATTAAAGTTCAATATTTTGTAAACATCTTGTAGATCATTGTTCTAATTTAAACAGTTTGTTCATTTAACAGTTAAATTAAATTTTTTTTAGATTATTAAATAACAATAGACACGAGCTTCATTGATACGTGATTTTATAATGAATTACTTATAGATCTTTTATAACTTTTATAATTATTTATAGTATTGCAGGTATATGCAATATTTGCATGTTAACAATAGTTAACTAGGTCGATTAAACTTATTGTATATAAATCGTTGTAACTAATAATTAGAGAGTGTAATATAGTCTTCATAATATAGTTTTTAGTAGCAAGATTAATACTAAAAGGACCAATCTCCATTAAGAATCCTTTTTTTAGAGGGCTGCTACGGAATAGAACAAGCTTCCAAAATCAGTTTTTACAAAGAACTATGACCTTCATCTTTTCAAAAAGCGGGTCCATAATCATCTTCTTTTTATAATCCCTCTTCCTTCTAATGGTCGCAGTCCGCGTCCCACATGATAGGATAGGTCTACCCTTTTTGCGACTATTTTCAGTAAAAAAAAACCAACATGGCGGCGAATATTTTAAAAATATGTTTTTATTTATTTATAATTTTTTACAATCACTTCATTTTTTTTAAGAACGGTAAAAATTTCAAATGTTTGTTCATGTAAGCTTATCGTATTTTGTCGTTTTAAATAAATAATATGGAAATAATGAGTAAGTAGGTGTATTAAAAAAAAAAATATTTAAAATTAATTTATAAAACGTTTTAATCGACAGATAAAAATTTATAAGTAATGCATATTAAAATATTCTTCTACTGCACTGTCATTTGCTGGCTATGCTATTTGAATTAAATTTAAGAAACATCTATATTGAAAGCTGTCTTTTTTTATATTTCTACAAAGGGAGCGGTTGAATTCTAAAAAAAGGTTTGGATAACGTAATTATTTTTCAACATGAACTGCGTCCGTAATTGGTAAATAATTTGATATTTTTTTTGAGTCGATGAAAAGGTGTAGGTATTTTTTTTATTTTTAATACCGTTGCTTTGAACAAATTAAATTTTAATTCGTTTTTTTTTTGACAAATTAATATTTTAATGTTATTTATTGACGAATATTCTTTATTATTTTTGTTAAAAAAAATACGCATGGCGTTCAATTTTATATGCACATTTATTTATAACTTTTTAATAAAATTTATGTAAACTATTAAGCACAATTTATTTACAATTTATTTAACGACGTTGCTTAATTTATTTATCTTTTTCTCGGTCTTCCTCTGATTCTTCTATCCACTGGTTTCTACTCAAGGATTTTTCTTGGTGTTATGCTTTTATTCATCCTCATTACATGCCTTCCAAAGGCAGTCTTTGGGTTTTAATGAATTTTACATTGTCTGAGCTCTCAATCTACTTGTCCAGTTCAAAATTCATTCTTTGTTTTGCACTGGTCCAAAAATTTGCCTCAAGTTTTTCTGTTTGAAAGTTCTAAAGAGTAGTTCATCTTTCGTGGTTAAGGTCCACGCTTCACATCCGTATGTAACGACAGGCCTAATGATACTTTTATTTATTTTTAATTTAGACTTTTTGTTTAGAGTTTTTGACTTCATTAGCTCTCTTTAGGCGAAATAACAACGGTTTTCTCTGATAAATTTTGCCTAAATTTCGCTATTTATAGAGTTTGATTAATTCATTTGGGGCCCCAAATAAGAGAATTCTCCTACGTGCTTGAATTCATATTTTTCACACTTAAAATTTTCTCTATTAATTGGTCTTTTTGTTACTTTCATGTATTTTGTCTTTTCTTTATTTATTCTAAAAACTTTAGGGATTGCCAATCTTCTTCTTCTTCTTAAGCCTTAAGTGATCCAACTTTGGACGTAGGCCTCCCCCATTTCAATCCACTGTCGTCTATTTTGCGCCATTTGCTTTCAGTGAAGCTCGCCAATCTTTTTATGTTATCTCCCCATCTCATTTGTGGTCTTCGTCCATGTCTAGTACCATTGCTAGGTTTGCCAATCTAGCAAGACAATATAATATTTTGCCTCAAAATTAAATTTCGGCGAAGCAAATATTCTTACAGAGTTTGGAACATTCCCTGCTGTTAATTTTTTTTTTGGTTTCATAATACGTCTTAATGATAGCTCTCTTATTTTAAATCGTGAGTCGTCTAACATTGATAAAAAAATATTTTATATATATCTGTAAAGCTTTTCCAACAAACCCAGCAAAAGCGCGTAGACCATTTGTTGTTTTATCCAAATGGTCGAGGAAATGTCTCAGTGGAAGTTCGTTCCAAAAGTCGGTTGACCGGTTTCGTCACAGTACCGTCACAGCCAACTGCAATTATTTTTTGTAAATCTATTAAGTTCTTGGCAAAAAAGTGTTTAAAACCATTTTTTTTTTGGAACTGTTTTTTTTCTAATCAAGTTGGGGCAATACTCGCTGTTAATATTTTTTTTCAAATTTTGCCAGAACATTCTTATTGTCACAGGGCACCAACTTTGCAGCAAGCAAATAAGATTAACAAATATTTATTTTTTTTGGCACTTTGTTTTTTTAATCAAGTAGGTAGTAGTACTCGCTGTCAATATTTTTTTCTTAAATTTTGCCGGAACATTCCTATTGTCACAGAGCACCGACTTTGCAACAAGCAAATAAGATAAGCAAATATTGTTTTTTTTAGTATACAACCAATCCATCCTAGTATATAGTAATTACACTCCCCACTAAATAAGAAAATAATACTTTGGATAGTTTAAAAGTACTGGCCATAAATAATTTTAAAATTTTCAAATAAAATATTTTGTAATTATAATTAAGAAAATCTTCACATTTTAGCTAGGTAATTTGGTTTGAATCTTCATATTTTAAGTTCAGGATTCTTTAGAATATTTCAAATTAGTAATGAAACACCCTGTATTCATTGCTGATTAAAATGTTTTTATAAACTAGGAATTAAATTTATTGTTTTAAAATTTTCTATTTGTTTTGAATTTTCCCTTTTAAAAAGCGGCTTTAAAAAATTTGTTTTAATTTTCTTGGAAATATGCCTTGTTAGTATAGGTTGATAATAAGATAAAAGATAATTTTATTTATTTTAGGTAAAAAGACTGAGACGAAATTTAGGAAGATCTTTTTTTTTCCACTGCTGTACGTATTTGTGCCTGTTGGATTATAATTTATTTAGGGGTAGTAGGTCTAACAAACATGGACCTATCATTTCTCACCAACCAGTAATATCATTGAGGTTATTCAGAATTTCTGACACAACTAAATTAAAATTGGTATTAAATTTGTTCGCAATGGTTTATGGTTTTTCTTTAGATTTACGTTGATAAGCTTTAATTTAATTTTCTTTTATTTTATCATATTGGTTTTATTTTTATTATTTAATTAATTTACTCTTCCTGCATAATTCCCAGACTTTATTAGTTCAGTATGCTCTTTTGTGTAGTTTTTATACACTCTTAATATAAGAATATGTCCACTCAATGATAAAAATATATTTAAGCTTCTTCTGTTTCCTAATTTTTTAAATCTGTGAAAAGTGTGTTTGTAGTCTAACAAGCTTCAGTGAAAATAACTTATATATAATACTAGGAAAAATTGATACTGACTGACTATCTACTTCGGTTTTTAAATATTATGCAAAAGTAACCAGTCTTGTTTTTAAGTTGGAGCCAAAAAATATATTATATTGTTATTTTGTTTTTAAATTTGTTTCACTATCAATGGGCTTTGAAAATCTGTATTTCCATATTAAAAAAAGGCGTGACTAAATGTATGCATGTATGTATGTCGAGTTCAAAGTTTTTAGGTTTGTAAATTTATTGTCAGTACCTTATTGTTATTTTAAATGTTTGACTCTCGTGTAATTGTACCTACCAACATTTAGTCATGCCTTTTTCCCGAAGTGGTAGGCCACTTTCTTCCACTTGTTACGGTTCTCACACACATCTTGTGCTTCCTCTAATTTTATCAGTGCTCTCATACATGCTCGTCGGTTGTTGGTACTCTTGACCTGGCCTTTCTTCAAAACAATGTTGATCTGATCAAGATATGTTCGCCAAGGTCGACCTCTACCGACTTGTCCATTCACATTCGCCTTATAAATTTGTTTCGTCAATCTTTCTTCATCCATTCTTTCTATACGTATCCAAACCCAAACCATCCAAGCATTCCTTTATCTATCTTTGTAACTAAAATTATACTCTTTCTGTTACTTTGGAAAGTATGCTTTTATACAACTATAAATAAAAGTTTAAAGTTCTTCTGGAACTTTTCAATAAAAATACCATTTTTATGAAGAAACTCATTACCACTTTAAAAATTTTTTTTAGATGGTGTTAATATTAAAGACAGGTTACAAATAATTGAAACATAAAGTATGTGGCTATCTGGATGTTGATAAAATTTTACTGGATCCAAAGATGCAAAGCCTGGAGGCAGCATGCAAGGAGGGTGAAGTAAGTATTGTATATTCAATAAAATAGTTTAAAATTTCATGTTTACATGTCGTCAGTTGTTGGTACTCTTGACCTGGACTTTCTTCAAAACAATGTTGATCTGATCGAGACATGTTCGCCGAGGTCGACCTCTACCGACTTGTCCATTTACACACGCCTTATAAATTTTTTTTGTCAATCTTCCTTCATCTATTCTTTCTACGTGTCCAAACCATCTAAGCATTCCTTCATCTATCTTTGTAATCACATCTTCTTTATCACCACAGCACTCTCTTATCTCACTATTCTTTACTTTATCCAACCGAGTCACTTCGGCTATACTTCTTAGACTACTCATCTCTGCAGCATTATTTCTATTTTTATGCTTCTTCTGCCAAACCCAATATTTACTACCATACATAAGTGTAGAAACCAACACACCTCTATGCACAGGGAGACGTGCCTTTTTTTACACTTTCTGGCTGTTCATAAAACTTTGCAGTGCCCCATTCATTTGTTTTCCTGCTATCACTCTTGGCTCAATGTCAATGTCATACTTTCCAACTCTCGTAAACTTTAAATCCAAGTTCACAAATTCATTTACTCGTTCCACTCTTTTTCCCTCAATCGAAACTTTACTACAGTTTTTCATGCTTTCTTCTCTTTCAAAAACCATTACTTTGGTTTTGCTTACATTTATTTTTATCCTTTTGATTTTCAAAACATTATGCATAACATTAACCATCGCCTATTAACCAACTTTTCTTTAGATGACGCTTACATGAGTTGATCATCGGCGTAAAGAAGGCATTTGACGATCAAATCATTCATTCTCAATCCATACCCACTCTCTTTTAAATCTTTTAAACAATCATCTATGTATAAGTCATACAGCCATGGAAAAGCCACACATCCCTGTCTTACACCTTTTTTGATGTTAAACCAGTCCGTGCAAGCTCCGTTTATCCTGTCACAAGCAGTGGAATCCTCGTAAAGTGATTTTAGTCTTCGTATTATACTACCACTCACCCCAGACATAGACAATGACGATTACAATTCACTCCTCACCACTAAGTGATAGGCCTTTTCCAAGTCTATAAAATTGCAATAGACCTTCTGACTCCTAGCCAAGAATTTTTCGACTATACCTCGTAATGAAAAGACCTGATCCAAACATCTCCTTTCTCTTCTAAATTCTGCTTGCACATCCCATATCATCTTCTCAGTTTCATTAGTTACTCTTTTAATAAATCTTTGCATACAGTTTGCCAACTATGCTGAGTAAACTAATACAGTCCTACTGCGAACCTTTTCCTTTGTAAAACGGCACGATAACGGCTTTGCACCAGTCTTCTGGTACGCTACCACTTTTCCAACAAAGGTTAAAAAGGAGGTACAGCAGACTAGCTACCACGTTTTGTCCAGCCTTCAGCATTTCAACTGTTATCCTGTAATTGTGCTAAGTCTAATTTGTGTTAAAATTCTTAGAGGTTATAAATTTAAATTGTAATTTATTTTATTTTTTATCTATATTTATGTTGCTAGTTGATATTACATGTTTGTTTTCTTAAAAACTATTTGTTAATGGTTCTTGAACTTTTGCAAATATTATTCGTATATTTCTACCTAGCCTCGGTAAATAAAAACAATACAAAACATTTTTTTTAAAACAGACATTCTAAATAAATTATAAATGATAAAACAGCTGTTGAAAAATAAAGCAAAAAAAAAAAAAATCTTATACGTTATCAAAATTGGACAACTTATTATTTATTGGCTTCATTGTATCGTAATAATTAATGAGTTTAATTGTATTTTGAACACAACGCTAAAAGAAAATTAAACAGTGTAAATGCTTACTCTATAAATGTATCATCAATTTAATATTACATAAATGTTTCCTTTGTATAACAGAATAATTAATCAACTAATACAAAACTAAATTAGTTATTGATTTTGAAACAAAAATGTGTAACACACTGGTAAATTTTAATTTGCAACATTTTTTTTTAAATAATAAATATTACAATAGATTACGAATAAAGACGTACTTAAATTAAAAAAACGACGGGTTGCACTCTGGGAGTGCCGGCAGAAGTAAAAACTAAAGTATTAACGTTGTGCGTCCTGCGCCGCCTAAACGAAACAGCCGGCGCAGGCATACATTTTCGCCGCGCCGTAGAAAGAGAGGGGGATACTCCCTCTCCTACGCCACGCCAGCTGTCTACTCTCCATTCGTCTTACGAATTTTAGATCAGGTCACGTGTCCTGACGCGAGTTTAACATTTTTTACCCATTACAAAAAAAGTGTACAACGCCGCTAAAGAAGTTTTCACTTCAAAAAAGTGACTTAGAGAATAAAAATGTACTGTAAATATTTTAGTTTTCTTAAATCTTTAATTTATTGCATAAATAGGGTTGTGTATTTATAATTTGTCTCAAATTTTCAATCCAACCGCAAACGTGATAGGTCCAATTTGATTCAATGTAGAAATTAAAGATTTCCAAAAATAAATTTAAAAACTGAGAAATATATTAAAAAATTATAAAAAAAGGTATAAAGAGATTAAGAGACTATTAATAAATTTAACTAGAACAGCATGCAAAACATATATTTCAGAAACGAAAGAAAATATTTTAACAAATGTTAATGCATTTTGGACATATGTGAACAGTAAGAAAGTAAATTTTTTAAATAATGATGAACATTTCAATTTAAATGGTACTATATTACCAAACAAACCCTGTCAAAATTTTGCGGAATATTTCTCATCGGTTTACTCAGACGTAAAACCAAACTATTGTGTTTATTTGAATATAGCTGAACAATTTAAAAATGATATATTTATTTAACTTAGATCAGTTGTAGGGCTTTGTACCGAACACTGGTTTTCAAGGAAATATCTGTACAATCTCAAAACCTATATGCAGATAATGTTATAAGGAGAAGAAAACAGCCACCCATATTATCTTTAAATGCAAAGCCACCGCCCAGTGGAGGCACTACCTGTGGTATATACAAGACCAAGGGAGTGATCCACCTGGGGCAATAGCAGTACATAAGCTTCTACTCCTTAACAGGAGAATACAAGAAATCAGACTAAACTAAGAAGCTGAAAAGGTACAAAAAAACAGATAATGCTGCAGGGCCTGGGGAAAAAATTAAACTTTTTCCACAACTCCTAATCATTTATTTATTCATTTATGAATAGAAAAACCACTACTACACATATATAATTTGGTGACAGCAACAAATACCTTTCCAGAACTTTGGAAAACCACAATTTGTGTTCCTATACATAAGTAAGGAGATAAATATTGAAAACTATAGAGCGATACATTTATACTCTTATCACCTGCAAAACTATTCGAACATACAACAAACTCTACAAACATGTCATGAATAGTTTAAATGAATGGCAGTCAAAAAAAACCGTCAATACCAATTTATTTTTATTTACCACTGAGGTACATAACGCTTACGAAAATAAAAATTAACTTGATGCAATTTTTACAGATTTTTCAAAAGCTTTTGATAAGGTTGACCATGAAAAATTACTTTTTAAATTGGAAAAATTTGGTATTAGACACGGAATTATAGCAAGTTATTTGAAAAGTAGAAATTTTTTTATCAAATATAATGGGAACATCTCAAATAAATTCAAAATTTATTCCGGGGTACATCAAGGTTTCAATTCGGGACCCCTTTTTTGTACTTTTTAAAAGTAAAAGAACAAACAAATATCAACAGTATTTTAAAATGAGGTTTTGCAAATAATCTACGTTTTAATCAAAACAAATGTTTCATTAAAAGCCTTATTTTAAAAAAAAATACTTTAATTTTTAATAATGACATGAATTCAGTTGCGTTAAATAGAAAAACAAAAGTTAAATATCCTTGAATTTAGTATGATACTACCTTATCATTTGCTTCTCATTTTAAGGATATCACTAGGAAATAAAATAAAAATTTGGGTTTCATTATTGGAAATGAAATTTATTTTACTAATGTTTGTCACGTGCCTATTTTTTTCCCTTCTACCGTTCCATGAGTAATTGGGTCTCTGATAGTCTGGTGCTCGTAAATAGTTTTGCATACCGTATTTTGTTTTAACTTAAGTATATCATTCGTTATAAATAGTGTTGCATACCTAGTATTGATAGGATTTAATTATTAATGGCTGTGACATTTTTGCTAATCAATGGAGATGAAGAGGGGGTTTTTGTTATTAGATTTTGCCTTGACTTTTGTCCTCGATTGTCGTGTGTTGTCAGCTATATTATTGTTTGGTTTGCTTTTCTGTGTGGATGGGCTGGCTATCAACACGGACGAGCGCGATTATGAGTTTGGAACATAGATTTGCGAAGATGGTTGGCTGACGCGTGTCCCGTGTCATTTCTGATATCCGGCCTGGGAGTGAGTAGTTGGAGACAGTCGCTTGGTGTCAGTCTTGGGAGTCGGTAGTGAGGATTTTAGTGTCGTCGTGTGATATTAACAAATGTGCAAAACCTCTACGGTTTTCTCTTCATATCTGGCTGAATTTGGGCCATCTTAATTGGATTTTGAAGAAAAGTCATTTAATTTTTAACTTGGCCATTCTATCTTACCTTCGTTGTTGATATTTTTGGTGTCGAGTTAAAATAACCGCATGCGGGATCTATTTGAGGGAAGCCATTGTTGATTAGCACGTGCCTTTCCATAACCATCATCCATATCGACGATAAATTTCAGTGTTATAAAGAATTGCTTGGTGTTTTTAGCAGAACTTATTATGATAATACTACTTGGTGTTTCTGTTTCTTGGATCATCGATGTAACAGTGACGTCTCTATGAAGTTTTTAATTGGTTACATAGTATTGAGTTTAATTTTATCAACTTATCAGTTATTATGTGCTCGATCTAAGTGTTTTCAATAGTTTAAAAGTAACAAATTATTTTCATTAAATTTGTACCTGCTCCAAGTTGAATCTGAACGTATACATTACTGAATATACATTATGTAATTATTGTGAACATTTCAAATTATTATTTTTGTTGCAAGTCCATTTATTTTGTATTTTTTTTAATCTTTTGCTATCAAGAATTCTATATAAAACCAATTATTTTTGAAAATTTTAAATATTGTGATTATTTTTTTTTAATTCTCTTTTGTACATCATTAGGTTTTTATTATTGTCTAAAAGATTGTTATAATTAATTTAAATATTATTAAAAAAAAAGTGTATTAAATTCGTTTAATCCACTTTACAAAAATAAAGAATTCGTTGTAAAAAAAAAAAAAAATCAGAACATCATTTTTACTAAATAAATATATTGCAGGAATCGTAAATATAGTTTTATTTATTTAGTTCACCAAAATTGTTTGTTGTTTATCGTGTGGCTCTGCTAGTGCCTACAAGACCTAGGGGTTTCCGGCTTGTACCGTCTAAGTCGGTGGCGCGGCTCACTTTTATATTTTTTTTCTTCTACCCTCTACGGCTGAGCTCGGACATAATTTGCCAGTAGAGAGACCGCTGGCAGAGTACTCTTTAGAGAACTAATGGGCATGTTAATACTCTTAAAATATTATATTATACACTTGTGAGGTCGACATTAAATTTTGGAAGTATAAGATGGGGCTCACAGTCACAGACTCACCTTAACAGACATAAAAAAATAAGTTTCTACGATATCTCTATTACAAAAACTATTATAAATGGCCAGATTATTATAACATTCCAAATACTATTGTTAGGCATAAAAAAAAATGTAACTTTGTGCATGTTTTTGTATAAAATACTTAATAATTATGTTTCGAACTCCAGTAATTTAAACCTTGCACAATTCTAAATTTCAACGTATGCCTCTAGGTAATCTTGGCCTTTCAAAGTACCATATACAGAAATAACTCACACCTCACGCTCTCTTCTTTTAGTCATGCTTTGTACAGCTAATGAAATAAATGTATATTTAAAGATTTGGATTAATTTTTCCTTTCACTACCTTCGTAAACTACTTTTTAAAAACATTTATTTAGTGTATTATGTTATCCAAACAACCAGGTTATTTTGATGTTCACAATGAAGTTAAAGGCAACGAGAAAGCAGATTGCCTTGCCGAGAAAAAGGCAAATGCTCAATTTTCCGGCCCAGAACCCTACTGCGGACTCTCCAAGGTCCACTTGAAAGAAGAGGTTTGACGCTGGGAAACAGATCAAATAAAATCTCACTGGCATAAAGTGCAAGGACAAAGTCAAGCAAAAAGGCTAGTTAGCCTTTTGCCAAGGACAGCCAAACAGCTTCTCGAGTTAGATAAGAAAGACTTGAATCTGGTGACGAAACTCCTCACTGGACACTGCCTTCTGAGGTATCACCTGAAAAAGATGGGCAAAACAGAGAGTGATAGTTGCCGCTACTGCGAGAACTTCGCTGAAACTGCAGAACATTTGCTATGCAAATGCACAGCGCTTTTCTGCAATAAGCTTAAATTTCTAAATAGGGCCTTCCTAAAGCCCTTCGATGTCAGGAACTTAGCTCCTAGGAAACTGATAAACTTTGTACGAAGTTTTGGAATCACGGACCTAGAATAGATTAAGGGTTATGCACAAAAGATCTGAGAGGTTGAGGTGCTTGAGATGCTGCATAACCTTCACGCTCCTCCTTCCCTACAATCTAAAATCTAGTCCTTAAATCACTTACGCTTCAAATAATAAAAAATACAATATTTAGAATGGATTGTTTCCAAAAAAAATTTTTATGTCTTTAACCAAAGACCACTTGGAACGACGTTTTTCGGTAACAAATATTCTCTTCGTCTTTTAGATTCCATTCAGAAAAGGCCATTCGGTTGATAAACAGCTCAACTATCAGATACCCTTCACCCACTAGAACATAGAAGAAGAGTTGCAGACCAGACATTACTATATAGATATTTCCATGGCAGATCCTCCAGAGACATAAAAACTCTTGTACCACCACTGGCCACATTTGACTGAAGAACTCGGCACGCTGATCAGTCTCACCCATTTACTCTTAAGATTGACTCTTTGAAGATTACAAGTACCACTCTCCATCAAGAATCTATCTTTAACAGGGCCGCTACAGAATGGAACAAGCCGTCTGCGGCCCACACAATAGGTTTACCCTTTTTGCAACTATTTTAAGTAAAAAAAACAAGCTGATTGTATTATTTCTAATTTTTTAAAATTAAAATTTTGGTTTTAAAAATATTTCATTAATTTAATATTAAACCTGTATGGTAAAAAATTACTTAATAAATATAACAGAATTTTTCATAAACGCAAAAAAACGATAATTGGGTAAAAAATCCTTTACCCTTTAATTTTATTTTGCATCATGCGTTCAAGATTTTCCTGCGCCATGTAAAGTGAAAATAACTGGCAGGGGACTTGTATTTTTTTGCTTCTGTCAAACCGTTATCTCTAAGAATGACGAAAAATCCTATGAAACTCGGGTCATAAATGTAGATCATGCTGCTAGCAGCTCTAAAGTTTAATCGTTGGTTTCGATACGATTTGATTATTTTATCCACACCAAAACCATTTTTTTTTACTTATTAAATTTTATTAATTCAAACTAACATATTTTTATTAAAATCTTATTGCGTTCATTTTGTTTATTTCAACAACTTTTGAAACAAAGTTCTTAATCGCACGTTGCGGAAAACTGAGCTAGCCAGCAAAAACGTAATAAGAATGCGTTAGTCGCTATCTCTTTTTTTACACTTACTGCCTGCAGAGAGAGGGAAAGAGAATGTGTAATTCGACTGAACCAATCATAAAACGTTATTTAATTTTAAATAATTGACGGGAATAATTTTTTATAACGTGATTGGTTTGTTTAATCTTAAAAAAAATAAAATTATATTGTTTTGGTATTTTTAATTCTTTGATAAGTTGAGAGTGACGTTTATTGGTAATAAAAAAAATTGTTTAGTTATACATTTAAATAGTTCTTGAGAGGTGATTGGTGTTAACAGAAGTAATTTAAAGTAGTTTAGAACAATGTGCGGTAAGTTTATAATATGTTTAAATGTTAAAACATAAAATTAATATCAGTTAATTTAGTATACATTTTTGTAAATTTATTTTGCTATTTTTTTTAATTAAAATGTGTTGACAGGGCAAAACTTATCTGTTTAATTTGTAGTTTTAAAAAATGAAATTTTATTTGAGCTATACTTTGTTAAATAGTTGTTGGCACGTGGCGGCTAGAGAATTGCGCCGAGGTGTGGGTGGCTTCACTCGAACCTCTGAGGCTTCTACTTACTTCTGCTGTTGATGTGTAGATGTTAGATTCCTTTAATAGTCAGTTGGCTGGTTCGTAGATGTCTTTCTGCTATAGGCTGTCAGGTTTCCTGACTTTATCGCCGTGAATTTCGTTTCTAAAAGTAAATAAAACAACCACATTTTTCATTGATAATATATTGTAGAATTTATACATGGAGCTTACAGTTACAAGCCTCCTGTATCTAACCTGGCTGTTGGCTTTGAATTTAACTTTGATTTTACCTGATTGCATTGATATACATGTTTGTTAAGAACGTGGTGTTTTAAAGCAGTGCTCTATGCGGTTCTTCCTGTTCGGTGGTTAGAACGGAAGAGAGCGGGGTGCGGTGCATTTAGCGGTAAGATATTCTTCGGTCGGCAGATGTAATGAGAAAGAGGGCGAGAGGCCGGAAACCCGGAAAACGTGGCTTCGTTTCTCGCGCTGAAATCAGCGTTTTTATTGGTCAAAAGCGTAAATGTCTTTTTCGCGTGATCTTATAGCTGATTTATAAAATTGCACCCTTTTGTTTTTAACTGATTAATATTTTTCACGTGATAAGAGGGTGATCGTAATATTCTGGTGGAATAATGAATTCACGTTTTTCGGCTGATTTTTTGTCGGCGTCAGGGCCGTACCAAGTACTTTTAAAAATCAAGGAATTTCTCGGAGAGGAATTGTACAGTTGAAAGAACTAATTGCCAACAGTAGTATTGATTTAAAATAATACATGCTATGATAAAAAGATATACTCTTTAACAAACAAAACAAATAAATTAAACCCACGGACGACCCCTAGTACGTAGTATTTATATAGTCATTGTGTAAACACAACAACGCTATTATATATTTTATTGTGTAAGCATATTTTTGGTATTAGTAAGCGTGTTTTACCACTTTGTTAATTAATAAAATAAGTATTTAAAAAATATGTAAGGCGAGTCAACAAGTGTTCCTGAAAATAGTGCGTTCTTTGAAAAGAGGCGTAGAATGAATAATTAGAAAAAAAAATTCTTTTAAACTTTTTTCCTTTTGTCATACGTTTTCCTAACAATTGAGAACAAAATTTTTGATTTAAATATAGGTTTGGCGGTGTACTCTAGTAAACAAAAAGTTCACTTAAAAAGTACTACTGATAAGTTTAATTAGTTATTAACCTGTTACTCGCAAGAATACAACGGTCGTAAGTTTTGTTAAAATGCCTGCGTTTTCGAATATCACATGTTATTTACATATGGAGAGGCATATGGTAAATCTAATGCAGCTGTTAGGCTGTAGCTACAGTGTAATAACGATTGGATAATTAGTATTTTCATTTATTTATGTGTAGAAGCCCTAATTTTTTTAATTTACAAAGCATACGTAAGTAATACCATTTATTTATTTCTTTTTTATCCCGTATAACAGATGTTCTAAATAGGTATCTGCTGAAGTGAATAATCTTTTACTTTTTAAATTTAATTAAAAAGTTTACAAGAAGCACCAGATTTTTTGCTTCGATTCCAATAAAGGTGTACTTTTATTACAATAAACAGTTAAATTAAAAAATAATTAAACACCCTACTAAATTCATTTAACGTTTTGGTTTATCTAACAGGTACTGGCTCTGACAGAACACATCGAGAGGGGTTTCGAAGAGGGGAATCAAACCGGAGTTGTCTTTGTGAATCTATCGGCTGCATATGACACCGTAAACCAAAGAACCCTCCTTGCTAAGGTCTATGATAATACTAAAGATTAACCAAAGTAATCGAATCCCTTCTACAGAAAAGGAGGTACTATGTCAGCTTGAATGGCAGGAAAAGCAGGTGAAGATCACAAAAGAATGGCCTTCCCCAAGAAGCGTCCTCTCTCCAATGCTATTTAACATATATACAAACGATCAGCCCACTCCTAATTATACGGAACACTTCCTTTATGCCGATGACTTGGCCTTTTCGGTCCAGGGGAAACATTTCTCAGTAGTCAAGAAAAACTACAGAACGCCCCAACACAGATGTCCACCTACTACAGAACCAACTTCTTGAAACCTAATCCATCTAAGACCCAGATGTGTGTCTTTCATTTAAATACAAGAGCAGCCAGGAGGAAACTACCTAGGGGTAATACTGGATATATCTTTAACTTTCACTATCAAAAGACCCGACGAAATGTATTGACCAGGAACCAACTCCTGAAGAATCTGACGGAAAGCAAATGTGGAGCTAATCATCACTTGATCAGATCTACAGCTGAAGCACTTTGTTTCTCAACAGCGGAGTACGCTTTCCCGGTATGGACTAGATCCTTACACATGAAACATATAGACATGTCGTCTCATTACTGGCTATATGAGGGCTACACCACTGGGATACCTCTACAAGGCGGATGGAAGCGAGGCCCCAGCAACTCGCCGACTAGCGATAGAAAATATTGAAAGATTCAAATAAACTTACGACAACCGCCACCCATTGTACAATGCTCCGGAACCAATAAGACGACTGAGATCACGAAAGAGTTTCCTTGGTGCAGTCCCTATGGAGCCACCGGATATATATCCCCTACGCCAGGAACATTCACCAGGCTTTTATCTGGAATGGAAAAATTGGAAATCTTTAAACCGCCTTAGAACAGGAGTCGACCCCACAAAAAAGAACCTAGCAAAATGGGAAATTATTGAAGAAATAGACACCAAATGCGACTGCGGGGACTATGAAACACTTATTAACCTGAAAGAACTGCCCAAACTCCTGCTCCCCTGATGATTTATGGCTTGCCATAGATAATGCTTTGGACGTGGTCCGGTATTGGACCGATAAAATTTGATATGGTTTCGGATGCGAAAAGAAAGATCTAACAAAAAATATTTTTAAAAATTGTACCAATCGGCATTTTGCTTATGCTTGCTTGATGTGAAAAGTACATTTTTAATTAGATTTAAGGGCAAGATTTTATTCTTTACAGACAGTGTCAGGTCATGACTTATGAAAGTAAACACATAGGTTATTTTTGGAAAGAGGTGCGGCATTGCCGGCATTCACTGAATTTCTTTAGACAATAATAATAAGATATAAATACTAATGTAATTATTTTTTTGCAAACCGTTGACTTCAGAAAAAAATGTTAAAAAACTTTTTTTTTCTGCATATTGTATTATGTTTTAAGCCTAAAGGAACGCACTATTTTTGGGAACACTAAGTATTATAACATCAATGCAACAAGTATTTGTTGCAGTACCTATGCATATAAAAAAAATTTACGCGTAACATTTGACATCTCACCTTATTAATAACCAATTTTAAAATTAAATTCTGAAAAAAATTGGCCAGGTATTATTTGAAATGATTTTTCATAACAAACAATTATTTTTTTAATTAAAAATTGTATTTTATTTAATTGACACCGGGAGTGATAAAAATAAACCTTAAAATTTAAATAAGCTAAATACTGAAATATTTTATTCGAATAAGTATTTATTATTACTTATTTGTATTTTTTTCAATGATCTGCACTTTATTGAGACTTTTTCCACAGCCACATCCAGCCCAATTCACCCATCGTCGAGTATAAGCCTACCTTAGTATCTGCCAGTATTCCCTGTTATTGGTTTTTTGATCCAGTCATGCCAAGCCAGTCTCTTTATATCATCCGACCATTTCGTTTGCGGTCTACATTTACTCCTTTTGTTTTCCCATGGTCTTCATTCTATCATTCTTTGCGTCCATCTGTAGTCTGTCATTCTCCCAATATGTCCCGCCAAGTTCCACTTTAGTGCACATTTTTTTTCTATAACTATTGTTTTTTTTCTTATTTCTTTGTTGCTAATGTGGTCTTGTAGCTTGATGTTTAGGATTCATTATTCAATGACACGTTGTGTTACTTGTAATCTATTTATTATATTCTTGTTTAGTGCCTAGGTCTCTGTTCCATAAGTGAGAACCGTAAGGACATATTATCAACAGTAAATATTTATTTATATGGTTAACGCATATAAAAGCAAACTTTTTACACAAGACTCGGAATTTTTTTTTTAATTGTCTTTTTTAATAAAGGTAGTAAAATTGCTTATTTATCTTCATTTTAAATTTAGCTAACAAAAGAGCTATAGAAGACTTTTCAAACGCTAACATAATTATTAATTAAGAATGACCCATCAAAAACTATATTATTTTATTTCTACACAAAAAATGCTTATAAATAACTTGGCAACGTCGACTAAAATTTCCGACTTTAAGCATCTAGATTAATAATGTCGGTGGTTGTTTCCTACTAACTAAGGAAGTGAAATATACTCAGCAAGAGTCGGATACGTATCCAGCAAACTGGTATTGCGGTAGGCTGTCCTTTTTTAATAAATAAGAGCCTGACTCAAAACAATGCATTTGTTCGTTTTATAGATGCAATGAAAAAACTACATTGAGAGAGAAGAATTTTGGTTTTTTGTCGGTTAATAAAAAAGTGTTTTATTTTAAAATAAAACATAATTATAATAACCTATAATAAATACATACAGGAAAATAATTGTAATTATATTCTATATCAAGCTGGTAATTTTTAAACGAATTAAGGTTTTGCAGCTGTTAAAAGAAACCAAGTTTTATTTGAAAAAGTTTATTCAGCAACAACCAATTTAAACAAACATTTGAAAAAAATACAAATAACACAAACAAAAATATGTTTTTCTTTACTGTTTTTGTGAAGCTTTTATAGTGCTGAAGTAGATTGTAGGGGGCTTCGTGAAAGCTATGCTGCCTCTCAAGCACTTTTACCTATCATATTTTTTGTGCATAACCTCTAATCTATTCGAGGCCCGGGATTCCGAGACTTCGTACAAAGTTTATCAGTTTCCTAGGAGCTAAGTTCCTGACATCAAACGGCTTTAGAAAAGCCCCTTCTATAAACTTGAGCCTCTTGCAGAAAAGCGCTGGGCATTCGCAAACAAATGTTCCGCAGTTTCAGCGAAGTTCTCGCAAAAGCGGCAACTATCACTCTCTGTTTTTCCCATTTTTTTCAGCTGATACCTTAGAGGGCAGTGTCCAGTGAGGAGTCCCGTCACCAGTTTTAATTCTTTCTTTTCCAACTAGAGAAGCTGTTTAGCTCTCTTTACCGAAAGGCTTACTAGCCTTTTCGCTTGTATTTGTCCTGGCACTTTATGCCAGTGTGATTTCATTTCATCTGTTGCCCAGCTAAAGTAAAAATAATATAAAATTCAGTGGCATACATAATGGGTTAAAAATCAAAATTTTTTTATTGAACCAACCCAATCTTATTTAAATGCAAACTATTCTCTTCAATGTGCAAAAAATTTTGTCAAAAAAGGCACTACTGGCTGTGCATAGAAAAGTTTTGGTCTTTACACTTTTGTATGGTAGTAAATGTTGTGTTTGGCAGAAGAAGCATAAAAATAAAATTATTGCTGCGGATATGATCAGTCTGAGAAGTACAGCAGGGGTGACTCCGATGGATAACGTAAAGAATAGTTAGATAAGGAAAAACTGTGGTGTAAACGAAGATGAAGTCACGAAGATAGATAAAGGAATATCTAACACTGCGAGCGGGGCGTCCAGTCTGTGAGACTTGGATGTGATGTAAACGTTCGGCATTTCTCGACAATATTTCGTAACGTTTGGTGAATCCACTTACCTTTTTAACTTTAACAGTAGTACAACTGTAGTGAATGGTGATTTGATAAGTCGTCTCCTTAAAAATTAATAAAGCCAAAAGTCTCCAAGACCTGGCGCCCCTGTTAATGTTTGTTTTGTAACACACCTCCTTCGTTTAAATTTATTCTACTTATTTTTTATTTTTATTATCCTTAATTTAATATCTAAAATATTATTTGATTTTGGTCGGTTTTCCTTTATAATATACTATTTTTAAAAACCAATTTATTATTATTTTGATTAGTATAATAACTTTAGATTATACATACATACAGAAAGTCACGCCTTTTTCCCAAGGCAGAGACCACTTATTTCCACTTGCTACGGTTCTTACACAAAACTTTTGCTTCCTGTACTTTCATCAGTGCTTTCATACATGCTCGTCGGTTGTTGGTACTCTTGACCTGGCCTTTCCTCAAAACAATGTTGATCTGATCAAGATATGTTCTCCGAGGTCGACCTCTACCGACTTGTCCATTTACAATCGCTTTATAAATTTTTTCGTTAATCTTCCTTCATCCATCCTTTTAACGTGTTTAAACCATCTAAGCATTCCTTTATCTATATTTGTAACTACATCTTCTTTTACACCACATAGTTCTCTTATCTCACTATTATTTACCTTATCCAACCGAGTCACTGCGGCTATACTTCTCAGACTACTCATCTCCGCAGAATTGATCCTATTTTCATGCTTCTTCTGTCAAACTCAATATTCACTACCATACATAAGTGTAGGAACCAACACACCTCTATGCACAGCCGTACGTACCTTTTTTGACACTTTCTGGCCATTCATAAAGCTATGCAGTTCCCCATTCATTTTTCTTTCTGCCAACACCCTTCGCTCAATGTCACTGTCATACTTTCCATCTCCCGTAAACTTTGAACCCAAGTACACACATTTATTTACTTGTTCCACTTTTTCTCCCTCAACCGAAACTCCACAGTTTGTCATGCTTTCGTCTCTTTCAAAAACCATTACTTTCGTTTTGCTCACATTTATTATCATCCCTTTGATTTTTAGGGCATCATGCATAACATTAACCAATGAGTTATGAAAAAGAGCGTTGATAAACTTGACCAGTTATGTGCAAATTATAATGTAGACAGAAATACCAAAAGATGACCTATTTTCATGATGGATATGGCTGGGGTCAACTCCTAGATAATTTACGCTGGCAATAATGAAATTTACGATATTTAAAGAAAACTGTTTCTACGACATCTCACTTTATCCTCAACTAATTAATACAACACTTTAGGTATTTGGGTCGCAGGATGGACTGTAGAGTTGCAAGCGATGAAGAAATCTCAACCAGAATAGAACTGGCTCGTAAAAGATTCATTAGTTGGCGTTTTGTTCTATGTAATAGAAGTCTTTCGATGAACATCCGTCTAAAAGTACTAAAGTGCTACTTTTGTTTTGTTTTGCTTTAGGATGTAAAGCCTGGACACTAAAAGTAAAGCATTTTAATAAATTGAAAGCGTTTAAGCTACGCTATCGCCGTATGCTAAAGATTCCGTGAACAGCACACGTAACTAACGAACATGTGTTAGAATTCCTACATAAAGAGCGAGAATTGACAAACACCATCAAAATAAGAAAAGTCGAATATTTTGGACATATGATTAGGGGGCATAAATATCACATGCTCCGATTAATTATCCAGGGTAAAATAGAAGAAAAGCGATGGATTGGCAGAAAACAGCTTTCTTGGCTTCGTAATATTAGACATTGGACGGGTCGAACAGTCGAAGAATTGTTTCATGTAGCTACCGATCGAGAAGCTTTCCAACAAATTGTCAACTCTATAATAGCTAACGCTTGAACGCTCGATGATAGCCAATGTTTAAAAACAAGCATGGCACACAAAGAAGAAGGAGAATTAGTACTTGCAAAGACGTTCTCTTAAAACAAATGTGCCACCAGCTGTGTGACAAAGAAGACAAAAACTTGCGGGTACATCAAATGTTCTTCAGGAAATTGAACCTGATACAAAAAAAATGTTTGTTCTTCCGAAAAGACTTGAAAACCAGGTTTGATTGCAAAAATAATATGGAATATTAGTCTGTTTAACTTTATTTGATTCTTGGTGTGTACCATGTTCCAATATTGCCAAAAACCAATAAAAGTTAAAACCGGTATTATTTTAATATAAATTTGAGTTTTGTACCATATTTTTTTTATTTCCCTTATTTTTATTTCAGATTAGATTTTTTGTGGTATTTTTTTATAACATACATCTAATGTTTTTTCAATATTCAATAAATCATTTTTATTTTCATAAAATTATAGATCAACAATGTGTCTTTCATTGCAAAATTTAACATTTGTTAAATTTTTTAAAAAACTATTTAAAAAAAAGTCCCTCAGACCTGGCGCCCTGGTTCCTGTATTGTCTCAGGGTGCCCCGCCTACAGGGTTAAATGGTTACCCTTAATTATATTTACAGCACTTACCATTTTAATAGGTGCCAATACTTTATGACCACCGTTGCTAATAGTTTAAGTACAATTTTAAACTTAAGTAAAGCCTTTTTTAAACATTTCAAGCACTTAACCTAAATAATTTATCAAACAATAATAATATCTATGGTTACGTATGGTTGAGTAGTCTGGTGGACCAAAGGGTTACAACAGACAGCTAGAGCAATGCTTGCTGGCTTTTAGCAGCTGGCATGCCTAGTCATAACTGGAACCATGTCCAGCACACCAACAGCAGCGATGACACACCTCCTAAATCTTCCTCCTCTAGATATTTTCTTAGAGGGCGAGGCCAAAATAGTCTTCTACAGATGTCTGTCTTTGGAAAAAAAAATTAATAGAGAGCAATTTGAGGAGCATTCCGGAAAAGTGAATTAAACAAAAAACCACCCAATTTTCGGAATAATTCCTGACATGCTAGCCACAAAAATACACCTAAAAAATTCCTCTTTTCGAAGGAAGATAAATGGGTAAGAAGAGAAATCCTTTTCCCATAGACCCAATGTACACAGATGGCTTAAAAACTCCAGATGGAGTTGGGGCCGGTGTTTTCAGCAGGAAACTAAAGATTGAAAGATCTACCAGTCTTGGCAGGTATGCTGATTAATAGACCTCTAGCAAACAAAAACATAAGTATAATATTAGACAGCCAGGCTGCTGTAAAAGCACTAAGCTCCAACAAGTTAAATTCTAAACTTGTATAAAATTGCATCAAATCCCTAGAGTACCTTGGTGCGAACAATAGGGGAACCCTGCAGTGGCTACCTTGGTATCAGGGGGTAGAGGAAAAAAGCCGACATTCTTGCAAAACTGCTGAACATATACTATGTTTATGCCCCAGCCTGGAAGAATAAGGTTTACCATATTTGGTTATACCGATTTCAAGAAAATCTCACTCCGTACAACCATGAGCTTTGTAAGAAGGGCTGGATTAAGCAGTGAACTGTAACCTCTAGGGTAAGCTACAATAGACCTACTAAAGGTCGCAGTGAAGGGGCAACCTACGCCCCACCTAACCTAACCTACTATTATTACAAAAAGGATTATAAATCAAAATACTTTGTCAAACGTGAATCGTAGAGCATGTCAAGCAGGACAAAATTTAAAAGATCTCCAAAAATAGGAATAATACTTTAAACCTAACATTATTTATAACTCATATAAAAGCAACTTGTATCAAATGAAAACTTTGAAAAAAAAACCCTTATATTTACATAAAAGTTGTTGGTGACACTTTGATACGTAAAAAAACCTAATTGGTTGCCCATTTATAACTTTATTAGAAGTAACAAATAAATAAATAAAATAAAATATTGACTAGAACACGGTTTATTTCTTTGGTATTAATTTAAAACCACGTAAGCCTTTAGGCATTTGAGGTATTCCCTGTTCTCAATACGCTTATTTGAGTTTATAGGAGGATTAAGGGAATACATGAACGTTGTTTACTAAAACACATCCGAGCTAATGTAAACACGTCCATGCTACAGGGGATGTAAATAGTGCAGCAACATTAAACATCTTGTGCTCAAAATGGAGTGTTGATTGCCATTTGACAATTGTTTCGCTCTTGTAAATTTATATGTACATTAAAGTGCGTTGTCGTACTATGAGTCAAGTATATGAAAATGTAGATCCGAGCATTTGTTAAACATTAAATTTGGTTCATGAACTGAAGGATTCCAAATCAGGTCGCTAATAAACAACAAATAATATGAAAATTTATGCAAATGCTAATAAAATTCGAGTAACATTAAATAATAAAACGTGATAATCCAGATAAACATAGATACATATCTATAGTCACCCATTTTTTCCTTAGAAATAAACAGAGACAACTATTTTCCACTCACTAAGGTTCTAACAAACCTTTTTTGCTTTTTCTACTCTCATTAGCGCTATTATACATGCTCGTCGGTTTCAGGTTAGTACTCTTTACCCGGCCTTTTTCAAAACAATGTTAATCTGATCAAGATACGTTCGCCGAGGATGACCTTTACCGACTTGCCTTATAAATATGTTTCGTGAAACTTCTTTCATCATTTTCTTTACTTGTCCAAATCATTTAAGTATTCCTTTACATATGTTTATTACCACTTTTTCTTCCACACCACAGCGTTTTCTTATCACTATATTTTTCACTTAATCCATTAGTCACTCAGACTTCTTATCTCCGCAGCACTGATCTAACTTTTATGGTTCTTCTGCCAAACCCAACATTTACTACCATACATAAATGTAGGAACCAACACTCTTATATGCACAGCCAATCGTGCGTTTTTTGACACGTTCTTGCTGCTCATAAAGTAATATATCGCCTTATTTATTTGTTTCCCTGCCAACACCCTTTGCTTAATATTACAGTCATACTTTTTGTCTCTCGTAAACTTTAAACCCAGGTATAGGTACAAGTTTTTTCACTCTTTCTCCGTCAATCTACACATTGCAGTTTGTCATACTTTCTTTTTTTTTTAGGAACCATTACTTTTTTCTTGCTTACATTTACTTTTATTACTCTGATTTTTGGGTCATCATGCATAATATTAAATTAAACAAGTAAGCACATTGGGAATAGACACAGTAAATAATATAAGTTTACTTGTGATAAACGCATTATATATATATATATATATATATATATATATATATATATATATATATATATATATATATATATATATCTTTATTTTAGACCTCTTATGTTAAGTTTTAAAGGTTTGTTATTATTTTTATTATAGAAAGCTGCATTTTTTTATGTACGTTAAATGTGTCTCGTAATCCTAATAATAAACAAATTTTATGAGGTCAATTTAAAAAAACACGATATATATAAGACCTATAACACTAAAATTAAAGTAATTTTATCATTTTAACAACAGTATATTGTTCTAGGTAAGTCCGATAACCTTCATTATTATTTTGGTAAGTAACTAATCAATCTTTTTTAAAGTATTAAAAGGTAGATAACGAAATTAAGTGACGTAAGATAACTCTGACATGGTTTTTTTTTTAAAAATGCACAGAAATATACAATAAGTAAAAATATAAATTTGGTAAATTAAAATTTTTTTGAATTTTTAAATCTTATAACAAATAAAAAAATGGAATATAACCTACTTTTTTAAATTTCTTTATACAAACGAATTTGAAGATAATAGAGCAATCTGATTTTTATATCAAAACTTAATAAGTAGTTATTTCTATATTATTATTTTTCTTTTGTCCACTTAACTTCGTTTATTTTATTAATGTTTAATATGGAATATGCAAACTGTATGCAAAAATATTGATCAAAAGAGTAACGAATGAAACTGAGAAGATGATATGGGATGTGCAAGCTGGATTTAGAAGAGGAAGGAGATGTATGGATCAGGTCTTTTCCTTACGAGGTATAGTCGAAAAAATCTTGGCTAGAAGTCAGAACGTCTATTGCGCTTTTATAGACTTGGAAAAGGCCTATGACAGAGTGGTGAGGAGTGAATTGTGGTCTACATTGTCTATGTATGGGGTGAGTGGTAGTTTAATACGAGCACTGAAATCACTTTACAAGGATTCCACTGCTTGTGTCAGGATAAACGGAGCTTGCACGGACTGGTTAAACATCAAAAAAGGTGTGAGACAGGGATGTGTGGCTTCGCCATGGCTGTTTGACTTATACATAGACAATTGTTTAAAAGATCTGAAAGAGAGTGCGTATGGATTAAAAATGAATGATTTAATCGTCAAATGCCTTCTTTACGCCGATGATCAAGTCATATTAGCGTTATCTGAAGAGGAGTTGCAGGCGATGGTTAATGTTATGAAGCATGACAAACTGTGGGGTTTCGATTGAGGGAGAAAGAGTGGAACAAGTTAATGAATTTGTATACTTGGGTTCAAAATTTACTAGAGATGGAAAGTATGACAGTGACATTGAGCGAAGGGTGTTGGCAGGAAAACAAATGAATGGGGCACTGCATAGCTTTATGAATAGCCAAAAAGTGTCAAAAAAGGCACGTCTGGCGGTGCATAGAGGTGTGTTGGTTCCTACACTTATGTATGGTAGTGAATGTTGGGTTTGGCAGAAGAAGCATAAAAATAGGATTAATGCTGCGGAGATGAGTAGTCTGAGAAGTATAGCCGGAGTGACTCGGTTGGATAAAGTTAAGAATAGTGAGATAAGAAAACGCTGTGGTGTAAAAGAAGATGTGGTCACAAAGGTAGATAAAGGAATGCTTAGATGGTTTGGACACGTAGAAAGGATGAATGAAGGAAGATTGACGAAACAAATTTATAAGGCAAATGTGAATGGGCAAATCGGTAGAGGTCGACCTCGGAGAACATATCTCGATCAGATCAACATTGTTTTGAAGAAAAGCCCGGTCCAAAGTACCAACATCCGAAGAGCATGTATAAGAGCACTGAAAGTAGAGAAAGCAAAAGATGTATGTACGAACCATAGCAAGTGGAAGGAAGTGGTCTCTGCCTACTCCTATGGGAAAAAGGCGTGACTTTATGACTTTATGTATGGATTATTGTATTAAACCTTATCTTAAAAAAGTAAATTTGCATACAAAAATTTTATATAATTCAAGTAATAAAAAAAAAATGTGCGGTCGTGGGACCCCCGTAAGGAACGAAGTTCCTTAAGTTTTCTCTTAAACTTCGAATGAATATTTTTATTTTATATTATTTTTTTAAAGCAAATAATATAAAGAAACGAATAACATCAGAAAGATTCATTCAATATTACAAAATATGGGAGTGATTTCGTGAAATGGGACGGAAATGTGTCATAGATGTGTAACATCTTTTCTCTCGCTTTCTTGCAATTTGTGGGAGGTATTCGTGAAATGTAACAGAAACGGAAGTCGCGGAAGCAGGTGCTATTTAATTTGGCGAATAAACGCGCGGTAGTAGAGTTTGCCGTCAACCAATTTTCTGAGAGGTCGGTACTGTCAGCCATTAGCTGTGCATTTAAGTTACACTGTTGTGTATAAAGTTTGCTGTTATATTCGTAAACTTTATAAATAAATATTTACTGTTGATAACAAGTCTCAAAAAATTAAAGTAAGTTATAATATATATTTGTTCAAAAAAATATTTCAGTATCTAGCTTTTTTAAATTTTAAGGTTGATTTCTGTCACTCCTAGTGTCAATTAAATAAAATACAATTTTTATTAATAAGAATTATTGTTTGTTTTGAAAAAATATTTTAAATTTTTTTCATAATATAATTTTAAAATTGCTTATTGCTAAGGTGAGATGTCGAATGTTACAAATTATATGCGACTACTAAGGCTCGCTTGTTTTATTTTGATTATGCCGTAATTGTTGCTGACGATGAGCATTAGTTTTCGGTATTTTATTTACACTCTGGCGTTGGCGCTTTCCCTACTTTCTTGGAATCTGAACACATGATTTCACTATTGTCTCCCTATAATTTAAATGGTAAAATAAATAGTAAACATTTAAATCACATGTACAATAAACGAATGTAAAAAGTAAATACTTGTATCAAGTTATACAATTTTATCCACTTATTTTTCTAAATCTGTATTACACACATTTGCTGCAGTTTCAATTTTTTACTTAATTGTAATAATAAAACATTTTTCCTTATGATCTTACACAATAAATTATAGTTTAAAAAAACCAAAAAACATGCTGTTGGAGTTAATTAAACTAAAAAGTAGAAAATAATTTTTAACGTATGAATAAAATTACTGACGATAAAATGTCACTGTTCTAAAAACGTGGGGTGCTTTTATTCCGAAACGCGCAGAGTTAGTTTAAAAATGTCATACAAAGCAGTGACATTGATTGACGTTAATTTTTTTTAAATGACATTAATTTTTATGTCAGTAATTCTATTCCTATGTTAAGAAATAATTTTTCACTTTTTAGTTTTATTTACTCTAAAAGCGTGGTTTTTAGTTTTTTTAAACAATAATTTTTTTTATTGCTTTTAAGTTCGATTTGTTTTCGTTCCAAAAATTTTTGGGCGTGTGAATTTTGTTATGTTTTGGTTTATTTGTTGTTTTAAAAATGGCAAATATTAAATTTTAAAAAGGACTAATTTATTTTGTAGTTTTTAAAATTGGTAGGCACATTCGTTAATATTAGGCATTAATATTTTTAACTGGAATATAACTTACAAAATACAAAGCTCAACAATTAATAGCGATCAATTATAATTTTTGACCTAATTGCTTTTGGTTGTACCCCTCAAGGCGGATTTATCCATTAGGCAAGAAGGCAACCTGGGGCGACAGGCTGATGGAGAACGGCAAAAATTTTAATGTAAATGCTATCCGAAAATGTAAAAAATAAAATACCCATTTTGCATTACCAATGCCAATTTTCCTTAACGCGGCCCTCTGCATTAGTAGGTACACTTATCGGGCCTGATTTGTTTACCAAACGACCTCGTGTTGAGCGAACGCGAACGATTTTACTTGACTTTACAGCTCTGCGATGGCGCAACGCTGACGTGTAACTACCGATCCGATAAATCTCTATACCTTTTTTTCAGTAGTATAAAGTTACCTTGCCACGTCTTTTTCGTTCTCAAAAGAGTACTCTGCCAGCGGTCTCTCTACTGGAAAATTATGCCCGAGCTCAGCCGTAGGGGGTAGAAGAAAAAAAATATAAAAGTGAGCCGCGCCACCGACTTAGACGGTTCAAGCCGGAAACCCCTAGGTCTTATAGGCACTAGCAGAGCCACACGATAAACAACTGCGATTATGGTGACCCAAATAAATGAAATTATAGCTAAAATATATTGGATACTTTACTCCTACAATAAATCAAAGTACACAGCTCAATAACAAAATTATAACACATATAGTCAAAAATTAACAGCTATGGTAAATTTTCTTGCTAAAACAAACCAAAAATTTAGAATTTACAACTTTATAAAATAACGACAACAGAAGTAAGAGTAACAGACTTTTCCAAGTTACCAAAAAAAGGTAAAACATATATAAATTAACTCATTAATAACACTAATTCAAACGTTTACATAAGACTGCTAACTAACTCATGTTTTAACCATTTACATAAAGATTTTTAAAATCAAAAAAAGTTTCCAATAAAATGTGTTCATCATAATGTCCTCTATCAAAAAGTTCCCAAAAAAAGTGTTAGTTAAACATTGTAAATTAAGCGGTTAATGCAAATAAAAATGAAAATTCTACATTTCTTTTTTGCAACCGAAATCGGGTGTTTATCAACATATCGGTTTAAAACTTGTACATTATGTACAGGAGCCAAACCCCAAAAGAATCGTGCAAAATTTATCGATCTGCGAGATATAGTTTAGCAACAATCTGCGATTATCAAAAAATCTTTGCCCTTTAATAGAATCTCCTGACGAATGCCCTGTGGGGTGGAAAAAAATAGAGAAACTTCGTATTATCAAGCACATGCGATTTGGAAAAAAATTGTTAAATATAGATACTGTTTTTCAGCGATCTTAGATTTTTGCTTTTAAACAATTAACAATTCCGACCAAAGTTGCAAATATATCCAAAAATTTCTTGACAAACGAACAATTTAAAAAAAAATTTGCAACTTTTTGATTACCGCTCGAGATATGAATGTGTTTACGTTTTTTCAATTTTCTATTGTTGTGATAAAGATTTTTGCAAATTCCTTAGCAATCCCTACGCTTCCGGCCATGGGATTTAATAAATTTATTCGCTTGACGAGCAATTATGCCATCACAGTTATCGATGTATTTCGATGTATTGGAAATAATATCGTGCGCTTGCTATAAAAGTAGGGATGGGTCGGTACTCGTAGAACGTTATTTTGGAATGGTATTTTTTGATAACGCTACAACGCGTTATACCGTTTTAAAATAACGTTCCACCTTGTAGAGGTATCCCGATGGTGTAGCCCTCATACAGCTAGTTATGAGACGACATGTCTCGTTATGTGCAACGCTTATATGTTTCTTATGTACCTAAGGATTTATTTCATACCAGGCAAGTGTCCTTCGCAGTTGAGAAACATAGTGCTTTAGCTGTAACGTTATTATAAAATTCAAATGTTACTTTTTTAACCGATCACTAATGAAAGTTAAACCAGGGCTGTTAAACATAAAGCACGAGCACTCTGTAAAAAAATGGACGAATTTGAAATTTCTTATTTTGTTGTCATTTGGCATTACGTTTTGGAGAGAATAAACGCATCTAATAATATTTGCAGAATTTTGCGATTGACCTGGGTTCTGTTGTTCGAGAACTGGAAGGACTTATAAGATATAACTTAATAAGAAATGATTTTGCAATTTACGAACGAGAAGCCAAAAATATTTTACAAGATCAAACAAAAACATATAAATAGGGCAGAAAAAAACGAAGGAAGGTTCGGTTTGATGACAGTGTTGGTGAAGAAGCATCGTTTTTAGCCAGAGATAAAATGAAAATCGAAACATTTTACGTTATCATTTATGTACTCATGGCAGATCTAAAAAGACGCTTAGTTGCTTACCAACGTATTTATGAGCGATCTTATGGCCTTACTTGGAAAATGTAACGGTAGTTAAAGAAGGAGAAAAATTAATAAACATTTAAGAAAATGATTAAAAGCTTTGTTTATTAAAAAAGCCATTCATTTACAAGTGCATTTAGAAAACAACATCAAATCTCCTTTAAAAATTTACAAATATTAAATAAAAAATTAATTAACAGAAATATTTTCCAATTTCAACTCCGCGTGTCAAATTTTTTTATTAATTCGGGTTGCAAATACATCATCTTAAAGATGAAAAGATTTAGTGTAAAAGTTATCTGTATAATTGTGTTTTCCCTTTATTATTTACATAAGTTACTGTTAACAAGATACTTATTACAAAAATGCCTTGCTACACTTTGCGATACATTTAAACGTTTAGCCACTTCACGCTGCAAAAACTCTTCATGTAGTTAACGCACAAACTGTACTTGTTGTAAGGATGTAACGGTCTTCTTCTTTGTCAGCCATTATCTATTCACTTCAAAACAAAGGATTTTTTCATTTGTTTCCATGCAGTTCTGTCTTTCGCTGTTTGGTACCATCTTCCTTCTGCTATTTTGTTAACATTATCCAACCATCTCCCCTGTGGCCTGCCGATACTCCTCTTTGTTTGCCATGGTATCCAGTGTACAAGCCTTAATACCCATCTGTCCACACTTAGTCTGGCAACATGTCCAACCCATTGCCACTTAAGCTCGGCGATTCGCTGTATTATGTCCACTAACTTCGTTATTCTTCTTATTTCTTCGTTACGGATTTTATCTCGTAAGCTAACGCCAAGCATTGCCCGTTCCATGGCCCTTTGCATTGTCCTAAGGTTATTGGTGTACTTCTTGGTTAACGCCTTTGTCCCAAGACCATATGTTGCGACAGGCAGGATGTATGTGTTAAAGACTTTTCGTTTGAAGTTAATAGTGATCGAGATTTTTAACTATATGAATATTTTCCAAATGCTATCCATGTAACTTTTTTTCTGCGTTTTATCTCTGCCGTTTGGTTTTTCTTTCCCATTTTAATGACAGCCAAAAACATAGCAGTCCTTGTTTTAAAAACAGTTTTATTTAAACGAATGCAAAACTGGCAATGTCGGTGCCACGTGCTTCGTTTTTTTTTTTTTATGAAAATAGTCGCAAAAAGGGTAGACCTATCGTGTGGGCCGCGGACGGCCCGCACTGCGACTATTAGAAGGGGAAAGGATTATAGTAAGGAAATGATTGTGGACACGCTTTTTAAATAGTTGTAGGTCATAGTTCTCTGGAAAAACTGATTTTGGAAGCTTATTCTATTCCGTAGCAGCCCTGTAAAAGAAGGATTCTTGATGAAAAATGGTCCTAGTAGTGTCAATCTTGAGATTAAATGGGTAAGACTGATCAGCGTGCCGAGTTCTTTGGCCGAATGTGGCCAATGGTGGCACAAGAGTTATTATTTCTCTGGAGCATCTGCCATGGAAATATCTGTAGAGCAATGACTGGTCTGCAACTCTTCTTCTATGTTCTAGAGGGTGAAGGGTATCTGTGAGAGTTAACCTGTTTATCAAGCGAATGGCTCTTTTCTGAATGGAATCTAGAAGACGAAGAGAATGCCTTGGTGCTGAACCCCAAATGTGCGAGCAATACTCCAGTAGAGGTCGGATTTGAGCCTTGTACGTCGTCAACAGTTGATCAGGAGTAAAAAACTTTCTGGCTTTCCACAGAAAACCTAGCCTCTGGCTTGCCGACTTTGCGATGTTAGCAACGTGGTCATACCAAGACATATTATTGGACACCGTGACTCCCAAAATCGAGATGGAGGGACTTGGTTCAAGGGTTTTTCCGGACATTGTGATGGGATGATTTGAGGAATTCACTTTCTTGGAAAACGTGGCACTTTGTGTTTTTTGTGCGTTAAACTGAACAAGATTGTTGGTTCCCCACTCGACGATTGCTTTAAGATCTCTATTGATGGAATCAACCTGTTCCTGCCTGAGTCTATTTGTATCATTCACCGAAAGTGATCAATAGGATGTGAAATTTGAGACAAGTGTGCTATCGTCTGCGAAACTGTAAATGGGGTTCGTGGTGGTCAAGAGGTCGTTGATGTGTAAAAGAAATAAGGTGGGCGACAGGATGGAACCCTGGGAGACCCCGGCATTAGTTTTAAACGCATTTGAAGAAATACCGTCAACTGCCGCATGTAAGGAGCGATCTTGCATGAAGCTCAAGAGCCATTGGCGCAGTTTGGTTGGGAGACCGTAGGCAGATAATTTACTTAACAATGCCTGATGCCAAACGCGGTCAAAGGCTTTAGGCTTTGTGTTTTTCTTGTTCAAATCTTGATAATAAGAACACCTTTAAAATTTTAACTTTTGCAGAAATTATATTTAGTACCAGAAGGGAACAAAATAATAAAATTAAAGGTAATAATAAAATAGAAAAAACAATTTAATCGATCCCTATTACTTGTTGAGCAGTGTATATTGAAATAAGCACATAAAATACTGTGACAATTTAAAAATAAATACTAAAAATAATGGATAATTTTTAACACATCATCTATACATATAAAATGCTTTGTCCTGAATGACTCGACGCATAGCCCAAACCGCTGATCGTAGAAACCTGAAACTAAAAGGGTGTGTTCTTTGTATGACAGAGGTATCCAAAAAGAAAGAATTTTTTGAAATTCTGCCCTTAGGGGGGTAAAAAACGGGTGCAAAATTTTTATGGGACATCGTGATTTCTTGGTTCAATCTACTTCAAATTTTGAATAAACATTCTTTAACAGAATTGATGGAAGACGTGTTTCGTATTTTATTGACACTCATTGCCTAAAGGAGTTGATATCAATACTTTTAAAATTTGGAATGTCAAATATAAAAGAATATTAGTGGCCTTCAGTGACAAAACTGAGACTTACCAAAAATATGAGAGTCCATCTTAGGGGAGATGTTACTGTTCTCAGACCTGTTGCTTAAAATAGGAAATGGGGATTTCCAGAAACTGGATAATAATATAATTCTCACTACAGAGTAAGGTAAAATTGTTATCATTGTAAAAGATCTTAAAGCTAAAATTTAACCATACAATAATAATATTCACGATAAACCTGCGGAATGGTTACGGGAGCGTGCCATCCTAACACCGAAAAACGATCAAGCCTCAGTCATAAATAAAATACTTTTGGGATCATTCAAAGAAGTAGAATATCAATATAAATCCGTTGTATCAGTAATGATAAACACCAATGATGCCAGTCATTATCCATCAAAATTATACAAGTTGCAGATTGCAAGTAAAAACATTGCATTGCAATGTAATCGAGGCAACTTTACTAACAGGTTGTTCTCAAGGAGAATCTGTATTTATTCCTAGGATTCCCTTAACACCATTAAATTACCCCTTTGAATTCAAGAGGGTGCAGTTTCCCGTCACAACCATAAACAAAGCTCAAAGTCAAACTCTTAAGGTAGCGGGAGTAGACTTGAGAGAAAGCTGCTTCTTCCATGGCCAGTTGTATGTGGCATACTTTATAGTAAGCGCACAGAGTTGCCTGGTTATTCTACCACCCGAAGAAAAAACAAAAAATATTGTTAACAAAAAAATATTGCGGTAGGTGTAGTATTTTAATTTCGTTGTAAATTAAAAAACCCTCGAGTCACTTTTAACAGATCAAAGGCCGAGCTCTGTGTTCATAAATAATAACAAATTTTTGTTTTATTTTTATGTTTATTTAACATTTAAATCTCTACACTATAAATTTTTTCATATTTTAAGTCCATGTTATATAATAAATATTGTTATATTTTATACGGTATTTATATATTGTAACATAATAATTTATATGTTATAACAAAATTAATAACGTAAAAACCCAATTAAAAATCCTTTTAGAACCATTTTCGACTTCTACGCGGACGAAGTCGAAGTCTAGTATAAAAACCCGTATTAGTTTAAAAAATTGTAACTCTTAAATGATTTATAAAACCGACATAAATAAAAATCAAAAAAATAAAGCAAATTTACGACGAAAAATTATTGCAATTTGTTTATGTTAACGACAATGTGAAAAAGTCACCAATAAAAATTTTAAATTGAAGTTTACAAAAAAAAATACTAATATGTCATAGCTAGGTTCGTAGAAATAAAATGAATGTGTTATTGCTCCACGGTGGTATAATGAAAGAAGTTGTGGGTCATTGATCAAATAAAATGCCGCCTTTAAAACGGCGTTAAAAGTGTAAAATTTATACACGACCACAAAAAAATCTTATTCTATAGGTTACAGTTTTGTTTAATAGTTAACAACCGTGTTTAGAAACTATATACAAAAGGGTTATTTGAAAATTAATTAAAAAATAGAAAAAACAACATATTTATTTTGTTTGTGTACCACTAAAAAAGCTAAGTTTGGTTTAAACAAGACAAATTATAAAGGATAAGGATAAGAAGAACAATCTTTTACGGGACTTTTATTAAAAAAATGTCCAATAAAATGTGGTACCGATTATGAAAAAAGATTTGCGGGATATACAAATGTTAATGCAAAATGCTGACATGCCCGAAAACCAGTAGAGCAGTACAACATATAATATACAAGGTGTTAGTAAATAAGTGCTATAAACTTCAGCACTTCTGCATGAAAAAATAACGACAGTGTGCTATATAAACGTATGTCCGCAAATGCTTCGTTTTCAGAGATACGGGTTCTGGTTTAATGTTATTGTAATAAATAGTTCTTGATAATGTATTGAAGAAATGAAAAATAAGCGTTAAGATGTTTTATTTTTTTGCATAAAAACGGCACCCTATACGAAAGAATGGCAGGAAAGGTTTTTTGTCACAAATTCAAAAAGAAATTTAAATATGATTTTTTATTTAAAATATCTCAGTGGCGTACCATTTTTTTCTTTAAAAAAATTAGGATCATTACCCGTATGCGCGCCAATGATACACAAAAAATATTTAGTTACATGTCAAAAAATGCGCAATAACTACATCTTAAAAGTTTTTAAGAAAAACCTCGTATCTCTGAAACGAAGTTTTTGCGGACATACGTTTATGTAGCAAACTGTCATTATTTTTTCATGCAGAATTACCCCCTGAAGTTTGTTGCACTTATTTACCAACAATCTGTATATTCGTGACAAATAATCAAGTATTTAATTACACGACTCTTATTTAAACTGTTTTCACTTTTTCAAAACGTCTCTGCGACGCTAGAAATTACGTCTAACATATCAGGAAAGAGACTACGGTGCATGCAACAGATCAAACAATTAAATGGGTGGCTGGAAAAACGTTGCATGTCGTTTTTTTTTCACAAAGTCGGTTTTTGATGGAAAAACGATCTGTATCACTTGCTTGATCTAATCCAACCTTGAACTAGTTAGTTTTTAAACCGCTAGATAGCCTGTATTGCGCTAGAAAGGTGCAAATTATGCTTGGGTTTGTTGAAAAAACGTTTCATGTTGGCAGCGCGTCTTCCTGGAAACACTAATACCCACGCTGTATTGTTGCTGTGAGGTTTCATTTTACCATTGTTTTGTGCGTTTGCATTGTTGATTACCCATTTCCCATCATAAATATATCGGCTAGTGATTTAAAAATAGTGAAAAATCGTAAACGCGCTATATAATTCACGGAATTAAGTGACAATAAGCGTAAAATTATAAAAGACAGTGGAAAATCGTACAAAGACAATCGCAAAAATGTCGTTCCTGAAAAGGTACCACCTTAAAATCCTCAACACGACAAGCTTCTTTTGATTATTCCTTGAATGGAAATCCTGTGTGTCGTAAAACGCTGCGTAACACATTTGCCGTTACCCCAAGGCACCAGCTTGCACCAAGAGATAAGAGGGGCGCTCACTTGAACCGTCATCATGCGATCGATGCTACAGTGAAAGAAAACATTAGAGAACACATTGAATCTTTCCCTTTAGAAATTAATCACAATAGTAGAAAGTCCTGATCTGTGTCTCCAAAATGTACCATTTATTTAAGCAGAAATACCCTGATAATCCAGCAAAATCTACTTTGTACAGTAAGATTTTCAAAAGAGAGTATAATTTGAGGTTTGAGACACCTCGATCTTACACATGCAAGTATCTTCCCAACCTCTACTCAGCACTGCTGCTTTATGGCTCGGTATCTCACAGACCCTGATCAGTTTAGTGGAATTTTTGAGCGAGCTGAGTATAGCACTTGTTTATAATGTTTTCTTCAGTGACACTAACTTGTGTTCATTGTAAATGTTTATGTAAGTGTTTGTTCATTTTCTGTCAATAAAATTGGTTTAACCTCTTCTATTTTATTCCAATCCCCCCTCCAATATCCCATGTCTTTCATTTTTCTGTTGTTGAACAACAAAATATAAATAAACATACCAATAAATAAATAAGTTTTGTAAACCCAATAATATGTTTTTGCAACTGAGTTTTATTTAGTGAAAAAACGTTATACGTTGATCTTAAGTTTGCCAGCTGCCGTTTTACCTACTCTTTGAACATAATTCACTCTCCAGTAAAATTGAGCTTCCGCTACATGCAACGTTTTTCCAGCCAGGTATTTAATTTCTCTTTTAAAAATGTGTTATCACAACGGCCACGAAATTAAAATAATTATTGTACAAATTAAAAAACATGACATTAACTTCCAAAAAATAAACTAAAAATATAAAAAAAAAACATTACAAATCCAATACAATAAAGGTTCAAACAAAACGTTCAATACGTTGACTCGTATGTAAATAATATATTTTCTTCTTCTTCATTTTTTTCACTTCAGGTCTTAGGCACTTTGCCTGTTACGATACCTATCTTTTTCTCGGCCTTCCAATATCTCTTCTTCCACGGCATTGATAAAATCTTAGTATGTATCCTCTTTTCGTGCATCGCGTTCTTTCCACTAATTTTTATTTTCTCGTTTATGTTAAAGATATTTAATTCCGTTCTTATATCTTTGTTTCTTAGTCTGTCCACTTTTGTGTAACCTTTTACTTTTCTTGGAAATTTTTTTTCTTGTGCTTGTATTCTACTTTCTTTTTTTTCGGTGTTGTCCATGTTTCACTACCGTATAAAAGGGGTTGGTACAGCTATCGTCTTGTAAAATTTTATTTTTGTATCTTTTTTTGTTTTATTATTCAATGATCTGCTGATAGTTCCGCAAATATGTGTGAGTTTTTTAAGTTTTTCTTCTATGTCTTTGCTTTGGTCCTAAGATATATCGCAGCCTTAATATGGGTAGGCAAAAACCACTTTCTTTCACCTGCTACGGTTCTTACACACCTTTTGCTTTCTCTACTTTCATCGGTGCTCTCATACATGCTCTTCGGTTGTTGGTACTCTTGACCTGGCCTTTCTTCAAAACAATGTTGATCTGATCGAGATATGTTCTCCGAGGTCGACCTCTACCGATTTGCCCATTCACACTCGCCTTATAAATTTGTTTCGTCAATCTTCCTTCATCCATCCTTGCTACGTGTCCAAACCATCTAAGCATTCCTTTATCTATCTTTGTGACCACATCTTCTTTTACACCACAGCGTTCTCTTATCTCACTATTCTTAACTTTATTCAACCGAGTCACTCCGGCTATACTTCTCAGACTACTCATCTCCGCAGCATTAATCCTATTTTCATGCTTCTTCTGCCAAACCCAACATTCACTACCATACATAAGTGTAGGAACGTGCCTTTTTTGACACTTTTTGGCTATTCATATAGCTATAGAGTGCCCCATTCATTTGTTTTCCCACCAACACTCTTCGCTCAATGTCACTGTCATACTTTCCATCTCTAGTAAACTTTACCTGTTCCACTATTATATCATTTACGACTATTTTTGTCCTGACTGCATCTTTACCTGAGAAAGCCATAGAACATAATGGAACACAGAAGAATAAAATTACTGATGAGAAAATTAATGTCACTGTTCTAAAAACGTGAGGTGCTTTGTATGACATTTTTAAACTATTCCGGTACGTGTCTCAAATAGCTTGATTGATAGAGCTCTTAGCGCGTAACCCAGAGATCTGAGTTCGGTTCCCAGTCTGAGCCGTTCGAATTATTTTTTCGTTTACCGAAAATTAATCACTGAGTAAATTTTCTTTTTCCTTTATCATTTCTTTCCTTATTTTTCTAATAAGCTTAAATTTTTCACCAGTTTTATTCCGAAACGCAGAGTTGGTTAAAAAAATTTATACAAAGCACCCCACGCTTTTAGAGGAGTGACATTAATTATCTCATCAGTAATTTTATTCTTATGTCAAGAATTATTTTTAACTTTTTAGTTTGATTAACTCGTGTTTTGTAGTTTTTTTTAAACTATACTTTATTTTTTGCTTTATTTTACTCACCCTCTTGCCATTCATCCCTCGGCACGTTTCCAACCTGTATATTGGATTGGGTGAATTATAATATGACATTGGAACTGCGCGCATGCGTAGTTCACACACTAGTTCTATCTCTCTTACTATCATGCAAACGATCCCTGAAAAAATTTATTAATCCTGGCGAAACAAATCAGCATAATTGGATATTTTGATCGAACTATTGCATTATCGTCGGGTTCTAACAAGTGTTTAAAGTTTAAATTAAATCTGATTGGTCAGACGTGCGTACATCGGACTGGTTTAACATCAAAAAAGGTGTGAGACAGATATGTGTGGCTTTACCATGGCTGTTTAACTTATACATAGACCATTATTTAAAATATTTAAAAAAAATTGCTTATGGATTGAAAATAAATGATTTGATCGTTAAATTCCCTCTTTTACGCCGATGATTAAGTCATATTAGCGTCATCTGAAGAGAAGTTGCAGGCGATGATTAATGTTATGCATGATGCCCTGAAAATCCAAGCGATGAAAAAAGGATTCACATATTATTTTATTACTGCAGTAAAAATAAACATCTTTGTTAAAACTTAAAATTTAATGCTACATGGTACCGCGTGGGTTTCATCAGAGAAGCTAGTTTAAACTCTCGATGAAGTCCTCAAACGGAAGCGGTCAAGAGTTAGTTTTAGTAATAGCGGCGCTGATGTTAGCTTTTCAATTAGTTTGCGCATAATCAAGTGTATAATTGGTTGCATATTGCACGCGCCTAACTAGGAAACCAAGTGAATAATTGGTTGCCTATAGCACGCGTCTATCGACTGTAATAATAAGGTTTTTAAATTAAGGAATGGTTTGGAGAAACATTCTACAGTTAAAAATAACGGAATTTTCAACACCAACCATGTAAAGCAAGCCCACTCTGGTAAAAGTGCGCTGTACTTCAAATAGTCCGCAAAAGCTAAACAGGCCAAGAAAGTCATTTTTTCGAATCTACAATGCGGCCAGAAATACCGTACTTTTGGCTTGAGGAGCCGAAAAAACATTTTTAAATATCAATTCAGACTATCATAATAAAATTATAAACAGCATGCAAAGAAATACATCTTTGTCAGTTTTAAAAACTAATACGTCTGGATCATATTTATAACCAAACGACTAGTTTTGGCTCTATAACCATTCTCTAAAGAAATCATTATTAATTAAAGCCTCTGCTAAAAGCATTGGATGGCGATCGCTAAAGTAAGGTGCCGAATGTTATTAACAATACAATAATAAGCTAAAAAAAACAAAGTTTTAATTAGGATGTTTTAAAAATCAATTATACCATTAGCAAGATATTTTCCATTTCATAATTTTATTTCTTTTTTAAGCATCACCGTACTGGTGCCATCTATTAATCGACTTCACGTCATTTATTAAAAAGCTCATGAGGTTAATTACCTATTTATCTTTAGACAACGCTATAATTATAATCACGATACACATAATAATTTTGTTATTGCTAGTATGGAATTGTAAAATTATTCTTTATAATAAATAAGTTAATGAGCATGTAGAATACAAATGTTTGCACCCATGTCAGCAATTTGAAGCAAACCTACTTCCTAACCTTAAGGCGATTTTAATATTTAAACGGCTTAATGGAGTAGGTAATTGGTAATTTCCATTTTGAGATGGAGCGTTGAAAGGGGAATCGAAGTTGAGGTGTGAATTATCTTGGTGTAACACTTATTTGGCAATCTGTTCTTAATGTGCTAACTACTTAACCGAATAATATATTCCAAAATGAAGTAAAGTAACATAGGTACACAAAGTTGGTCGGGCTATAATCAATAAAACTTGAAACGGTATGTTTTTATTGTTAACTCGCATAATGGTTTCAAATTTTTTGGTTATGGTAAGGAATGCATACTTTCGCCTCTTATCTTTAACCTATACTCGGAGCGCATCTTTAAAGAAGCCCTAGACGGCATGAACAAGGGAATTCTAATAAACGGACTTAGACTGAATAAAATCAGGTACGCCAATGATACCATCGTCTTTGCTGACAATATTAAAGACCTACAAGCCCTGGTGGACAAAATTACCCATCACAGTAGTCAGTACGGCCTTAAAGTAAATAAAAATAAGCACAGAAAGCTAACTATTCGTAAACCAAGCGACTATCGAGAGAGTTGATCGTTACAACTATGTGGGACTCATTATAAATGAGGACTGGAGTGACGTACAGAAAATAAGAGCACGCATAGGAAAAGCCAGAGCAAGTTCTAAGAACAATAAAAAAAGACCTGAAACTAATGAACATAATTAAAGCACGTAATTTAGAATACCTAGGTCATATCATGCGAAACAAAGAAAGATACGGTCTGCTGCAGACAATCTTACAAGGAAATATATTTGGACGAAAAAGACCAGAAAGACGCAGAACATCGTGGCTGAAGAACCTCAGGACGTGGTTCAATAAAACATCCACACAACTGTTCCGGATTGCTGCAGACAAAGTCCGGATCGCTATGATGATCGCCAACATTCGTAACGGATCGGCACCAAAAGAAAAAGAAAAAACGTCATCCATACGTATACATAAAATTGAAGTATTTATGTTTTTAAAATAAATCTGTTTTTCTAATCTTATTTAATTTTTTTCACGTTACCAAAATATAAACAATATAAAACAAAAATACCAACCGGAGAAGACTGGTTGAAAAAAACACCATTGACCAGCCCAGGAGTGAAACAATGGTACACTGACGGATCAGGGTACCAAGGACGCTACGCTACGGCGCAACCTGCAACCACAGGGAAAGCATACCACTGATGAAATACGCCTCGGTCTTCCAGGCTAAGGTCTATGCCATACTCAGGTGTGCTACGCACCTGAAAAAAGAAAGTGACCAACTGTGAGATTAATATTCTTACTGACAGTCGCGCGGCCATTGGGGCACTCGTGAGTTGCACCACAACATCATCAGTGGTGTGGGACTGTATGCAGACCCTTACTAAGTTAGCGACTGCGTACAAGGTCACTCTTACATGGTTTTCCAGGCACACAGGGATAAATAGCAATTAGGTAGCCGATAAACTGGCAAGAAACGGGACCCTAGTGGAATCAAGAAACCAGTTGCTTGGGTTGCCAATTGCCGAAGCGAAACATTAATTGAAACTAATCCTTAAGCAAGAACATATCGCTCAGTAAAATTTATATACTGGCTGCAAAACCTATCCAGAAAAGGGCAGACACACTCTGGACGATGAACCGGAGTAGGCTAAGCAGCACCCTTGGCCTGCTCACTGGCCACGTCGCATTAAGGGCGCACCCATGTTCCATATTTTGTGACCGAGGAAGTAATTTTATTGCAACAGTACGTGTCTTACGGGAAGAACTCAAAAAAGTAGATCCTCAATTGATCGCCAATTTTTTCGTCAGTCCAGAAATATCATTTTATTTTAATTCACCTTTATCTCCACATATGGGTGAAGCTTGGGAACGAATTGTTAAAGCAGTGAAAATTTCACTTCATGACGTCCTGCCTTTAAGAACACCTTTCGATCCTTTGCTGCTCAGCTGTCTTATAGCTGCAGAAAATATCGTAAATTCGAGACCCCTCACGTACTTACCCTTAGACACTGATGAATCGGAAGCATTTACCCCAAATTATTTCCTGGTTGGAAATTCTAATGGAAATAAACCTATTGGACAATTTGATGACAAAGCAAAGGTACCTATTGAAATTCAACTACCTATGCAAGGAGCAATTCGCTAATAAATGTTGGCGAAGATCTGTATCGGAATATGTTCCGAATCTATTGTTGCGCAGCAAATTGCATAAACAAGTAAATCCCGTAAAAGAAGGACACGTTGTTATTATTTGTGACAAAGATCTTTTACGTTGCAATTGGCCAAAGGGCAGAGTAATTGAAGTTAAGAAAGCTCCAGACGGACAAGTACGGAAAGCTAAAGTTTAAACAATCAGCGGTATTTTTGAACTACCTGTTGCGAAGCTTGCCGTGCTACCTGTCAGTAGAGAAAAATTATAAGAAGATGGTACAGCACTTTCATTTCACAAGAGTTGTACCGGGCGGGAGTGTGAAGATTACTTAGTTCATAACACCTTATAATTCAATTACTGATTTATTATTTTATACATTGTTCTACCTTGGTTGTCTCTAATAATCTTCCGGACATACAGTATTAGTATATTAGTATATAGTATATTTGCAACTTTGTAAATATATCTCTAAACGTCAAAAAATAATTATTATTGTCGATTTGATAAAATATTTCGGAAGTAGATTGAAACTACAGAGGCAACCGTAAGTAATTTTAACTTTAATTATACAGATTATAAGTTAGCCCTATTTTCAAGGAATTAGAGTACATCCTTACATTCAACTGTAATATTATAAAATAAAGTGGTTTGTACTGCAAGTCCGGCCTAACTAGTTTAAATCACATTTACTTCCAACAAAAGGTGCCTATACCATTGGCCCAACCGCAAGATTGTAATGTAATTTAATGTAAAAATATAAACAAGCTTTTTTTAATTTTTGTTTGTCTGTCTGTCTATCTATTTGTCCAGGCTTATATTTAAAATTTCCAAATGGATTTTATGCAATTTCTACAGGTAAATAGAGCTTGACTAGGAGCATATTATAGGCTTACTTTATTTAAATCATAAGTTAAAAAAAAAGTTAATCTCATTTAAAGATATTTGTTTGGGATTTTATTTTATATATATATATATATATATATATATATATATATATATATATATATATATATATATATATATATATATTATTAAATTGTTAGATACCTACTCTTAAAAACAGATCATGGGACAAGACCTCTCGGTACCCTAGCTATGTTTAGGATTTTATTATTATTTTTTAAATTTACACTAAGAAATAGCTAGCAGGTAGGGTTTTATGTTTTTATGGCAAAAAGTTTTCAGATACCTACGACACTTTTAACATGTAACGTTCATCAGTATACATTCAGATTCCAAACATTCCGCAGTACACATTTAGGTTTCGAGCATTCAACATTATACATTTAGCTTCCGAGCATTTAACATAGTACAATTAGCTTTTGAGCGTCTAAAATATGATAACATTATACAACACAGCTTGTAGGCCTATTACAACAAATTAAGTGTATGTATAGAGTGCAAATAAAGGTAGTAAATTAAAGAAATACATTTATTTCACAATAAACAAAATTTATTGAATGTTTAAAATGCAAATAACTCAAAAACTAATAGAGTTACATGAAATAAACAGGAGTACCGTTTTTATTCAAAATTAAACTGCCTGTTACAATTTTTAGCCATTTAAGCCATAACTCATTAGACAAAAAAGATATGTTGTAATTTACCTAAGTAACGGTGTAACTAACGCCCTGTATGAATAGTGCTAAATTCAGCATAAAATTCGTAACTTTCATGTAAAGCTTGGTCGCCATATTTTGGTGTGTAGTATCTCCAGTTCATAATTGCCCATTCTTAATAAATCACTCTGTATAAATTTAACCCACCGTTAATATAAACAATCTTTGTTCTTATACAGGCCAATTCTCTAGAAGTTCCAATCAGACGTTTTATTTTTGTTTTCTAAAATTTTTTTTTATGAAATATTGTTTTTTTTTTATGAAAATAGTCGCAAAAAGAGTAGACCTATTGTGTGGGCCGCGGACGGCCCGCACTGCGACTATTAGAAGGGGAACGGATTATAGAAAGGAAATGATCGTGGACACGCTTTTTAAAAAGTTGCAGGTCATAGTTCTCTGCAAAAACTGATTTTGGAAGCTTATTCCATTCCGTATCAGCCCCGTAAAAGAAGGATTCTTGATGAAAAATGGTCCTTGTAGTGTCAATCTTGAGAGTAAATGGGTGAGACTGATCAGCGTGCCGAGTTCTTCGGTCGAATGTAGCCAATGGTGGTACAAGAGTTCTTATTTCTCTGGAGCATCTGCCATGGAAGAATCTGTAGAGCAATGACTAGTCTGCAACTCTTCTTCTATGTTCTAGAGGGTGAAGGGTATCTGTGAGAGTTGAGCTGTTTATCAAGCGAATTGCTTTTTACTGAATGGAATCTAGAAGACGAAGAGAATGCCTTGGTGCTGAACCCCAAATGTGCGAGCAATACTCCAGTAGAGGTCGGATTTGAGCCTTGTACGTCGTCAACAGTTGATCAGGAGTAAAAAAATTTCTGGCTTTCCACAGAAAACCCAGCCTCTGGCTTGCCGACTTTGCGATATTAGCAACATCATATTTCTCATATAAATATTCCTACCATGCAATAATCATATTATTCAGAAGATCTTAAAATTCTGTATTAAAAATAGTATAATTTTTAAGTTGCAAAATTGAGGTAGTCAAGATGAAAAATAATTACGAACATACATACGAACATACTTACATACACACACAGACGTCCACTTAAAAACTATTGTATTCAACTCTGGGGATCTTGATATGTGGAGATATGTCAAAATTTGGGATTCGCAAAATCGGACCCATTACTATAACTTTCACTGGGAAGTTTAATATTTTACATCGCAATGAAGGCATTTATTTATTCGAAATAAATAATGGTTTCGGAAGAAAGGTGAGGTAAAAATATTGTAGTGACCTAGGGGATTTTTGTTTATTTACTGTTTAGTTTGTAAACCACCAGGGCTATTAATAAACTTGACTCAATAATTAACACGAAGCTATGAAATAATAATGGGGATGCAAACTAAAAATATACACTAGCTAATAAACAACACGAAACTAAAAAATATATGATAATAAGAGCTAAAAATATACAGTTTTGTCTAAAAAAAATGGAAAGATTTATACATTTTAAAATTGAAGTATTTTGTTTAGTTGACATCTGAGACTTTTTATTAATGAATACAAAAATTAAAAAAATTCAAAATCACCGGTTCTTTTTTACATACTTTTTACTAAAAAATGTAAAGCGTAACATAATTTTGTGGTGTTTATTTAAATTTTAATTTATAAAAGTGCTTCAAATTTATTTTAAAAAAATAAATATCCAAAATGTTACATTATTTGGAATGCAAAAAATGATTACATACACAAGCTTTTTCCCCTGCTATACCAACAAGGGTTAATTTAACCCTTTCTTCAACGAGTCAACGCGCGCCGTTGTACATCAAATTTTACTACAATGTTTTTACGCGAAAAAAAACGTGACCCTGCATTTATGTCCTTTTTGCTTCCTGGACTTTTTATCGATCAAACATGTATGGAAAATAATCGGTTATTCCTTGCCACCAAATAACCTAGTTGTGTTTTGTGACAAAACATAAAAATCCTGTAATATTTACCAGATTACTTTTAATCATATAATTTTAAGCATGGCTTAAAAAATTATTAAATGCAGAAAAAAATATAGTGGACAAGTTAATATTGAACATTTTGTAATTTCCCAATATTTTATACATTTTCATACATATAGTAACGCCCTTTTCTTGTAAAGAAAGACAAAGATCACTTTTTTTAACTTGTCCATTTACTCTCGCTCTAAAAATCTTTTTGGACAATCTTCTTTATTCTAGGGGTGCAAACCATCTAAGTTTTACTGTAAGTACCGTGGCAAAAAATAGTTGTCATTTTAAGGGGTTATTATTCCAAGAATTACATAATCACCGCGATTAATCGTGGACTGTAGAATACAAGCCATAAACAAATGCCTTTATACAACTCATAATCCACTAAAATCAAAGTAATTATCAAGACTATTCCTGCGAATTATTGCCCTATTGTATTGCTCTCAGTCATATCCAAAGTTATGGAAAAAGCGATTAACACAGAACTCATCAAATATCTGGAGAAATTTAAGATAATTCATGAGATACAATATGTATTTTGATAACTTCGGTCTACTGGAGATTTGCTGGCTTATGTCACTAAGCTCTGGACAAACACTATTGAAAAAGTTTGGTTAATCCCGTACAATAGCCTTGGATATATCTAAAGCCTTTGACCGCGTTTGGCACCAGGCATTGTTAAGTAAATTATCTGCCTACGGATTCCCAACCAAACAGCGCCAAAGGCTCTTGAGCTTCATGCAAGATCGCTCCTTACATGTGGCAGTTGACGGTATTTCTTCTGATGCGTTTAAAACCAATGCCGGGGTCCCCCAGGGTTCCATCCTGTCCCCCACCTTATTTCTTTTACACATCAACGACCTCTTGAAAACCACCACGAACCCCATTAACAGTTTCACAGACGATAGCACACTTGTCTCAACTTTCACATCCTATCGATCACTTGCGGTGAATGATACAAATAGAATAAGGCAGGAACAGGTTGATTCCATCAATAGAGATCTTAAAGCAATCGTCGAGTGAGGAACCAACAATCTTGTTCAGTTTAACGCCCAAAAAACACAAAGTGCCACGTTTTCCAAGAAAGTGAATTCCTTAAATCATCCCATTACAATTTCCGGAAATACCCTTGGACCAAGTCCCTCCATCTCAAATTTGGGAGTCCAATAATATGTCTTGGCATGACCATGTTGATGACATCGCAAAGTCGGCAAGCCAGAGGCAAGGTTTTCAGTGGAAAGCCAGAAAGTTTTTTACTCCTGATCAACTGTTGACGACGTACAAGGCTCAACTCCGACCTCTACTGGAGTATTGCTCGCATATTTGGGGTTCAGCACCAAGGCATTCTCTTTGTCTTCAAGATTCCATTTAGAAAAGAGCCAATCGCTTGATAAGCAGCTCAACTCTCATAGATACCCTTCACTCTCTAGAACATAGAAGAAGAGTTGCAGACCAGTCATTACTCTACAGATATTTCCATGGCAGATGCTCCAGAGAAATAAAAATTCATGTACCACCATTGGCCACATTCGGCCGAAGAACTCGGCACGCTGATCAGTCTCACAAATTTACTCCCAAGCTTGACACTACAAGGACCAATCTTCATCAAGAATCGTTCTTTTACAGCACTGCTACGGAATGAAATAAGCTTCCAAAATCAGTTTTGAGAGAACTATGACCTGCAACTTTTTAAAAAGCGTGTCCACAATCATTTTTTTCTATAATTTCTTCCCCTTCTAATAGTCGCAGTGCGGGCCGTCCGCGGCCCACATGATAGGTCTACCCTTTTTGCGACTATTTTCATAAAAAAAACGTACAGAAATAAGTTTATAAAAAACAATAACTAAATGTGATGTACGAGTGTAAAACGTGGATGCTGACCATGGCGAATAAAGAACGCCACTGAGTCTTTCAGCGGAGAGTACTCAGGAAAATATATGGTCCAACCATAGGTGCAGCAACAGGAAGATACAAAACTCGTACAAACAGAGAGCTAGAAGACCTATACGGAGAGCCTAACATTGTCCGAGATATGAAATCCAAACGATTACAGTGGGTGGTACATGTAAGGAGACTACTGGATAATCGCACTGTCAAGCTTGTATGGGAAGAAACACCAGAAGGTAAAAGACCCCTGGATCGCCCACGAATTTGATGGAGAGAAAATATTGCCAAACACCTAAGGACAATGGACATTCAAAATACGCTCGATGCCATGAGCGACAGACAACAGTGGAGGACTATTGTATATATATAATCCAGGATATCTACAGCTGTCGCTGCCTTTCTGCCTTCAGCCCTTGTCTCCAGTTGTCCTTGTCCTGCCAGTCTCCGTCCTGCAGGTTTCTTAATTCCATCGCCTCATCCACTTCGTCTCTCCATGAATGCCTTGGTCGACCTCTCTTTCGTCTGCCTAATGGACTCGACTCAGTTACCCGGTGTATCCAGCGATCCTTCGGAGTTCTTCTAACATGTCCGTACAACGTTAGTTTCTTTTCCTCTAAGTGTTCTAGTATGTCTTTTTTTACCTCCATTCTTCTCCTGATCTCCTCATTTCTTATTCGATCTTATCTGTTCACTCCACAACTCCTTCTCCAAAAGTCCATTTTTGTGGCTACAATCTTCCCTTTGTTTTTTTTGTTGATCACCCACATTTCAGCTCCATAAGTCATTATGCTGCGAACTATTGAATTGAATATTCTCGTTTTATTAGTCTTGGTTATGTGGCGGTCCCATAATATTGGGTTTAAATGATTAATACATGCCCTCGTTTGACCTAGTCTATTTTTTATTTCTTCCTCTGTTGTTCCACTTTTTGATATTATAAACGCTAGGTGCTTAAATTTGTCTGTTTCTGAGATCTGTCGGTTATCATCTATTTCTAGGTGATATATCCTGTCTTGTGCCGTTGACATATATTGGGTCTTTTCGAGGTTGATTTCCACTCCATTTTTCCCATATTCCTCCTCTAGTTTCCGCATCATAAAACCTAAATCTTCCTCATCTTGAGCTATATTTATTTGATCATCGGCAAAGCTTAGAGTATACAGATGATCATTCCTAATTGGTATTCTCATTCCTGCACATTTTCTCTTCCATGGTCTTAGTGTCTGTTGTAGAAATATTTTGAATAGTGTGGGTGATGTTGAGCAGCCTTGGAGGAGACCCTTAGTTGTTTTGAAGGCATTTGATAGTTTACTATTGTGAAGTCGGCAAAAACCCACTCTGGGTTGTTAGCCACGAAGTAAGTAAGTGTAGGGTAAGGTGTGATTAGCGTAGATTGACCAGAAAAAATGTAACCGGCTTAAATAAAAAAAAAACTTACAAAAAGAGAAATGCTCGTTGGTTTCGGTGCAAGTAATTACTGTGAGTTTTTACGATCGATCGTTTCTGCTCCAGGTATGAATCCTATCCTTTTAAATGTAACAAAAAGTTAATTTCAATGTCCTTCGTTTTAATATCTTTGCGAACACAGGAATACCGTATAAAAGTAAACACAAATGTAATTGCAAAAGCGTACAGCGGTTTAAATTTATTTACAAAGAAGGGGCTGATACCTCCTAAGTGTATATCAGTTTAACAAAATAATTAGAAAATGGGTCTGATACCCCTTTTTGGGAAAAAACATAACTAAAGACCGTTAATGTAAAATTAATTGATTAACGTGACTTTGTCAGCAGGAAGCACTAAAATGTTTTCGTTCTTGTTAAGTTCTCCAACGGCACGTGCTTTATTCTTTGTTATATTAGATTTTGGTGGTGGTTTGGCTTTCCACAAAATTTGTGAGTAATTTATGCGTATTTTCTCGGGCATATATCTTTGGGCAAATTTCTGATGGCACATTCTAGGTTGACAATTATTTTTTTTGTGGAAACCTCTTTTACTGACAAAGGAAATGCCACTGTAGTAATGAACATGATTAACTAAAACAAAAAGATGGTTGACTTTCTGGAACCGTTAACACACAAAAAACTAAAAAGAGATCCAACACAATCTATAATTAAAAATGTAAATCATCTGAATAAGATTTGTTGTAATTAGCTTTATTAACAGTTATTTAAAAAGGGCATAAATTTCATACTTGATGTCGCTTATATTGGAACCAACCAACATCAATTTTGGTAAGTAAATTTATATTTAGGTCAATTATTATCTTTCTAATCGTCCATGCAAACTGCAATGCTCTACTCATCAACAAAATCCTTATGGTGCATTCTCAACCGCGTTGTCAAGTAATAACGATGTCTTCAAAATTCCTGATTGTCATTTGGCAACTCTACAGCTCTCTGAACCATGGAAATAAATTATTTTAGTCGTATATTGTCTTTTTAATCGTCCTTGCAAACTGCAATTCTCCATTCATCAATGAAATTCTCACAGTCCATTCTCAATCGCGTTGTCAAGTAATAACAAAGTCTTTATGATCACCGCTTGTCATTTGGCAACTCTACAGCTCTTTGAACAATGGGGACGAATTATTTTGGTCATTTATTGTCTTTCTAATCGTCCTTGCAAACTACAATTTTTTACTCATCAATAAAATGCTTACAGTCCATTTTCAACCACGATGTCAAGTAATAACAAAGTCTTTATTATCACCGCTTGTCATTTGGCAACTCTACAGCTCTTTGAACCATGGGGACGAATTATTTTGGTCGTTTATTGTCGTTCTAAATGTCCTTGCAAATTGCAATTCTCCACTCATTAATAAAATCCTTATAGTCCATTCTCAATTGCGTTGTCAAGTAATAACAAAGTCTTTATTATCACCGCTGGTCATTTGGCAACTCTACAGCTCTCTGAACCATAGGGACGAATTATTTTGGTCGTCTATTGTTTTTCTAATCGTCCTTGCAAACTGAAATTCTTTACTTGTCAATAAAATCCTTACAGTCCATTCTTAATCGCGATGTCAAGTAATATCGGAGTCTTTATAATCCCTGCTTGTCATTTGGCAACTCTACAACTCTCTGAACTATCGAAATGAATTATTTTGGCGGTTTATTGTCTTTCTAATTGTCCTTGCAAATTGCAATTCTCCACAAATTAATAAAATCCTTACAGTCCATTCTCAACCGCGTTGTCAAGTAAAAACGGGGTCTTTCTAACCCCTTTTCGTCATTTTGCAACTCTACAGCTCTCTGAACCATCGGGACGAATTATTTTGGTCGTTAATTGTGTTTCTAATCGTCCTTACAAACTGCAATTCTCTACTCATTAATAAAATCCTTACATTCCATTCTCAACCGCGTTGTCAAGTAAAAACGGGATCTTTATATATTATATATTGCAAATACCGAATTTTTCCACCGAATTAAAAACCATAAAAGACCATAGTGGAACTAAGAGATAGTGAACAATTTTCGTTTATTGTAAACTTTTATAAAACGTACCTAAAATATCAGTGGTCTAGGTGCGATTCGAGAGCTCCACACGACTAACTTTCCAGTAAAAAGAATGAAAAAATACCATGTTTTGTTGTTATAATTATTATTAAAATTTAAAAAAAAAATGATTTTAAATTGTTTATAACAAATTATAATTGCCATAAACAATACTCTGTTTATGTCAACCGTATTATTTCAAACTTTTCCATATAACTTTATGAGCGGGAGCTATTTTCAATTGTTTGTAACAATTGACAAGAAGTTTTTAATTATTATAATTAATTTTCATTTGTTAGTAACAATTTTTAATTGTTGTAAATAATGCTTGATTATTACTAACAATAATTTAACATGCATTTTATTATTATTTAAAAGATCTTAAAATTCTATATTAAAAATGGTATAATTTATAAATTGCAAAATTCAGGTAGTTTACCATTTTTTAATTCTTCATACAAAACAGCTCGACCAATTTTGCTGAAAATCTAATCAGATCTAAGTTGCGTAATTATGTGTCAAATGCAATGGGTCTCACATTGATATCATTCTTTTTTCTGGAGATGATCGAAACGAAAAATAATCCGAACGCACATACAAACATACGAAAATACGCACATGCGTTCATACACAAACAGACATCCACTTAAAGACTATTGTATTTGACTCTGAAAACCTTAAAAGGTAAAAATATGTCAAAATTCGGGATTCGCAAAATCGGACCCATTACTATAACTTCCCACTGGGAAGTTAATAAACTTAAATATTTAAGACTGTTTTTTATATTTTTGTAATTTGTCTTAATAAAGTTGTAAATTAATTTATGTTAAAATATTGTGTAAATTGCAAAAAAGGAAATTATTGTTTATGATTTAATTTTATTTTAAAAGCGTAACAATTATAAAAAATAAGATATTTACTGACATAAGTCTGAGAAGAAATCTATATGACAAATTTTACTACTGTTATAAACAGAAGTATGAAGTATTGTAACGGAAAAAATCTCTTTTTACGTGAATTATCGTGTTTGGTAGTACCAAAATGGATTTCTGACCAATCGCAACAGAGACACGGGAGTGGTTCAAATTTAATAACATCAGTACCAAGACCATAATTAGAAGCAGTAAAAGTACTTTATTTCTTAAAAATAAACCCATTTTAGATCTTATTTTTGTTTATTTGTAAAAGAATTAATTATTACAGCTGGTTTTAAATTTATAAATTGTTACCGTTCCAACACTGTAAAGGTAAATAATTAATTGACCTCACCTGATTTCAAAGCCTAAAATGTGTTTTATTTAATCTGTTTTAATATTAATATTTTATTTGCAACGGTAAATATTTAAATATTTTTTAAATTTACTTACTTTACTTACTCACTCCATAGCGCTACAGCCCCTGATGAGCCTTGGCTGAGGCAACAATTTGCCTTCATCTATCTCGGTCTTTTATAACTTCTAAACTATTCCCGATGCCCATTTTCCGGAGGTCCGATGTTATATTATAACGCCACCTTAATCTTGGTCTTCCAAGTGGTCGTCTTCCTTCTGGTGCTCTGTCTCATATTAAGCGGACCATTCTATCCTCTGGCTGTCTTCGTACGTGCCCTGCCCATCTCAACCTTTGTGCCTTAATGAGGTTAATCAGTTCTGGCTGATTGTATATTTGTTCTAGTTCTGCATTTGTTTTGATTCGGTAGCTCCACGTATCGTGGTTTTTGGTAGGTCCGAAAATTTTCTTCAGGACTTTTTTCTCGAATATTCGAATGAGTTCCTCATTTCGCACCGTAAGAGTCCAGGTTTCGCAGTCGAACATTACCACGGGTCTTATCATGGTCTGATACGTTTTGATTTTCGTTCTTCTAGTCACGTATTTGGATTTTGGTATATCCTTTATGGCGTATAAGCACCTGTTGGCTTATTTTATGCGTTCTCTAATTTCTTCACTCATATCGTTGTCAGATGTGATTGTGGACGCTAAGTATTTAAATCGTCTTACATTTTCAAAGTTGTATCTGTCCATGGTCACATTTTGTCCTACCTTAGCTCTGCCTGGTCTTGAGACATGAATATATTTTGTTTTGGCCTCGTTGACTTTAAGCCCTATAAATAACGCTTCTTTTTCGATTTTGTAAAATAGTTTTTTTACTTTATGACGCTTATGCTTACTGCGTCTATATCGTCGGCATATGCTAGCAGCAAGTTTGATCCACTGGCCCCGAATAGCTGAGTTTTGATTTTGGCTTCTCTTACTACTTTCTTCAATGCGATATTAAAAAGCGTGGGGGATAGTGTGTCTCCCTGTTTAAGATCTGTGCTCACCTGAAACACATCTGAGAGGTTATCACCAATCTTTACCCTGCACCTAAAACTCTCAACACAAGCTCTGATTACTCTGATCAGCTTAGGTGGGATGCCAAACTCAGCCATTGTATGCCATATTTTGACTCTTTTTACAATGTCATATGCCTGCTGGAAATCTATAAATAACTGGTGGATGTCTGAATTCCCAATTCTTCTCTAGCAATTGCCCAATGGTAAACAGCTGGTCCGTTGTTGACCTATTTGCTTTGAAACCGCACTGGTAGTCTACCAATATTTTTTCGGTGAAGAAGGTTACTCTTAGAAGAATTATGTTTGAAAGGACTTTATAGGCTACATTGATTAGTGCTATCCCTCTGTAATTTTTGCAGACCGTTCTATCGCCTTTTTTGTGGATCGGTATCATAATACTCCACTTTCAGTCATCAGGGATAGCATTTTTTTCCATATGGTTTAGGTGAGGTTTTGCAGCTGTGTTATGGTAGTGTCGCCACCATATTTAAGAAGTTCGGCAGTGATTTTTAAATTTGCCATATTTTTTTGTTTGGTAAAACATAACTACCACAAAGTGTAATATCTCATTAGAATAAAAGATTGTGCTTTAAATTTTAAAATTTAAGTTTGTTTCCGCTGAAACCAAATAAATTTATATTTTGAATTTAATTTTATTAAAATAAGTGAAATACAGCGTCGTTGGAATAACACAAATGAGACACCCGGTATACATATTATTTTAATTTTTCTGTTTTGTATTGTAAATTATATTTATCATTTTATTTTACTTTAAATATTGAAATAAACTTGCATATACAAATTTTTTGGTAATTTCATTTGGTATTTATACACATCACTTGGTTTTTCTATTTGGAAACATGCAAAGTATAAAAATAAGATGAATTTTCATTTCTCTTTAAAACGTAGAAAACTTTATTGTGAGAAAAAATTCAATAATCTTTTGTAACAATAATCCTGTGATCTTTTAGACGAAAATGACACAAAACAAACTTTTTATCTTCGTCAGGTCTTTAGCGCTTCCTTGCATAAATTATATAAAGTAATTCTTTCGCGTAACATATTCTCGGAATTGGGTAAGTTTAAAAGTGCAATTTATGAACGAGGACGCGTCAAAATTGCCATGATATATATTAAAATTTCTGTATGTTCTCTTCGTTCTTAAAAGTTTAATAACAAAACAGCTGCTCGATGTTATTGCAAACTTTTTTATTTATATTTATAAACGTCGTGGGTGGCTAATTTGAAATATACCTTACTCGAATTTAAATGAAATGAAAAATTATCATTATAGTAGTTAATATATTTAATATTTAGTTATTGGGAAATTGTTTTTTTAGTAACAAAAAGCATAGTTTTGCAACACACTATATATTTTTGTTAAAGTAGTTTCTTAAAATCTAACATTTGTAAGACTTAAAATATGCAAAACTTCGTATTGTCAGGATAAGTTTTTTTAAGGAAAACGTAAAAAACCGCTCAAGGATTTTTTTAAAAAAAATAAAGAGCAAAAATTGCATAAAAGTGCGTTATTGCGTTACTTTTATTAAAAAAACCAAGATAATTGCTTTATCGTTCAAAGAACAAGTTCTTCTTCTTACCTTTATTTTTTCGTTTATGTTAAAGATGTTTAATTTCGTTCTTATATCTCTGTTTCTTATTCTGTTTACTTTTGTGCAACCTTTTACTCTTCTTAGCAATTTCATTTCTTGTGCTTGTATTCTATTATCATCTTTTTTCGTTGTTGTCCATGTTTCACTACCATATAAGAGGGTTGGTACGAGTCCCTGTATTACCCAAAAACTGTAAATAATATACCAATCAATTATCTACTGGTAAATTAATACATAAATTGAAATGAACAAAAATAAAAAAATAAAAAAGATAAGATAACAAAACTAAAGTACAATACTTGGTATCAGTATAAATATTAAATTAAAAGTTATTGATATACAAGGCGGTCCAGTCTATTTTTAAATATGTTAGTAGAAGAAGCAGAAATAATGTCAACATCGAGATTATTCCAGGTGTCAAAAACTCTATTACTCAGAAAATTTTTGTCTTAATCTGGTCACAAAGTTTTCTTTTTTAAGTTTTAATTCATGTCCTCTAAACCGGTTGTCATGGTTTAATGGAAATATCACGGAAAGGTTTCCAAAGTTAAATTTTAATATTTTAAATGTTGTGATAAGATCTCCACGGTGACGTCGAAGTTCAAAAAAAGAAATAGAAAGGTCTTCTTAGCCCCAACCGAAGTCGAGTGGCTTTTTTTTGAACATTTTCTAATAAACTTCTATCACGAATCAAGTCAGGATACCAGGCGGGCCCCGCATATTCAAGAATGGGTCTTTCATAAATGGAGTAAAGTTTACAAAATGATTGAAAAGTAACTCTCGAAAATGACTTCCGTATAAGATACAGCCTGTTGTTAACACGTTTGGTTATTGACAAAATATGGTTTGACCGTTTATGAAGTACGACAGAAGTGGGTTGTTTTTACCGATTTGAAGCACTACGCACCTAGCTGCATTGAAAGGGAGCAACCATTGGGAACACCATAGAGATATAGAGTTTAAATCATCCTGTAGAGATAACTGGTTCGTTATTGGATTTAAATAAATTTTTATGTCATCTGCGTAGAAAGATAATTTGCTTGAAACGTAAAAGAAGAGATCGCTGGTATATGCTATGAATAGCAAAGGTCCCATATATATGTATATATTTTTTTCTGAAAAAACTATTTGTTATTTTTAGTTCATTAAAGGTAGCAATATCTCAAAGTAGTTTTCCATTTTCGTTACATGAATTTTTACCAAAACATTCAATTACGTGTAGAATAGATTGATTTCCTATCCGGGCGTAAAAATCTCCCATTAAAATCACTTGGTCAGTTTTATTGTATTTATCCAATAAAGACTAGTTGTTTGTAAAAGGTTTTGAATTCGTCAGCTTTTCCTTCTTCCGGTGCGTAAATGGCAATCAATGTTACATTACCTCTTGCAAACTATATTCTAGCTGTGATAACGCGTTCGTTAATATATTCGTGATTTTTAAAGTTCTCTTTCCATTTTTTGTGTGGGTATAGTGCTATGCCCTTACTTGCTCTTTGTTCTTGCCTTACTTCACTGTACAACATCATATATTCGTCTACATATTTTTACCCTTTTGTTTTTTTCTTTGTTTCAGGTATAGCGCGAAGTCAATTTTCACATTTGCTAGCTAGAATTTGCTTAAACAAGTTTTGCAACTAAAAAGTGCAAATACCAACATCCATACATACATACAAATAGTCACGCCTTTTTCACGTAGGGGTAGGCAGAGACCACTTCCTTCCAGTTGCTACGGTTCTTACATACATCCTTTGCTTTCTATACTTTCATCATTGCTCTCATACCTGGCCTTTCTTCAAAATCAAGATATGTTCGCCAAAGTCGACCTTTACTGACTTGTCTATTTACACTCGCCTTATAAATTTGTTTCGTCAATCTTCCTTTATCTATTGTCTATCTTTGTAACCACATCTTCTTGTACACCACAGCGTTCTCTTATCTTAATATTTTTTACTTTATCCAACCAAGTAACTCAGGCTATACTTCTCAGACTACTTATCTCCACAGCATTAATCCTATTTTTATGCTTCTTCTGCCAAACCCAACATTTACTACCATACACACCTCTATCCACAGCCAAACGTGCCTTTTTTGACACTTTCTGGCTGTTCATAAAGCTATGCAGTGCCCCATTCATTTGTTTTCCTGCCAACACTCTTTGATTAATGTCACTGTCATACATTTCATCTTTTGTAAACCCAAGTACACAAATTTATTTGTTTCACTCTTTCTCTTTCAATCGAAACTTTACAGTTTGTCTTGCTTTCTTCTCTTTCAAAAACCATTACTTTCGTTTCGCCTTCAGCATTTTAACTGTTATTCTGTCGTACCCAGCAGTTTTAAACATTTACATTCTTAAATTCAAAAAAATAACGTTTTAGGCATAATGTCCTATATATATATATATATATATATATATATATATATATATATATATATATATATATATATATATATATATATATATTAGCTCGCCTCAAAGGATGGTTTACCCAAGTTTAAGTGGCACAATAAATAGGAGTAACACAATTAACAATTTCCAGAGTATTAAGAAGATACAAAGACATAGGCAGAAACTAAAGAAGACCTGGACAAGATCGATCAAGAGTTACCGCAGATCGTCAAGATCGCTTTTGCGTCTGGAAGCTCTTAGAACGAGGTTCCTTACGAGTACTTTATTACAACAGAAATTTTCTCGCCGCTGCCAGTGCTTTTGCGAAAAATTTAAATCCTAAACCACTTTCATGAAAATATTAAAGGAACTTTTAGATGAAACATAAACAGACTTTTCCTTTGATTTACTTAGTTCCTTCCATATGTGTTTACGCTCTCAGTAATAATAGAAAACGCAAATAGTGCTTTTCTTTGGTAGTTTCAATTTAAATGACATGTTTTGTTTAGAGTTAAAAATTTACGAATATATGTCTAAATATTTACTTTTACTAACTTTGCTGTATTTGTCAAATGCTTGCTTGCATATCTGTAGATATATCGTAGCAACGATATTTTATGTATTTACTAAAAACATTTAAAGAAAAAAACTCTTTTGTTGTATTTTGTTAACATTTATTCATTTAATAGTTTTCGTTCCCATAATTTTAATATCTATTTCCTACATTATATAATTTTATGCACGACCGGGCGTAAAGTAGCACTTTAGCGCCCGCGGACTACTTTATCGCCCGGCGGGCGATAAAATCGTTGAACAGGCGCTAAAGTGAATTTTATTCCCATATCGATAGAAATCTATATTTCGATGGATCTTATAATCAAACCCAAAATTTTATTAACAATAATATAACGAAAGCAATAAACATAAATAAATTTAAAATATGAATTATAACTTAATATTAACAATACAATTAAAACAGTTATTTATGGAAATATTCGGATTTGTTGTTTTCTGTTGTTGCAGATAGTTACTTATTTTAACTAATTCCTCATTACTACAAGTCTAAAGAAAATGCATATTATTATCCGGTGTTTCAAAGTAGTGAGCAATATTTTCAGATTGTCTGCTATGGCTAGTAGAAGGCTCATCATTTTCTACAATTTTCTTAGCAATCTTTAGCTTATTTGCAACTGAATTTTCATAAGTAATACCACGATGTTCTGAATATTCGCGAAAATTCTGTCGGTTTGCTCACGAAATTGTGTTGCTAAGCAAAACCACGAGTCCGCTAGGACGAGTGGTATTGCTGTACGGCAACACAATTGAGTGAGTAATAAGAGACAGAATTATGAGAATATATTCAGAACAGAGTGGTATTTTGCAAGACAATTTCACGAAACCAATTCCTTTATTATAAATATGAAAAATTTATTACAATCATAAGCAAATGTTTATAATCTTCAATGATCGAAAAAACCAAATTCATGGCATTCTCTTCGACGGGCAAAGATCAACCCACTCTTCAGACTCTACATATCCATAATGTCAACTGTGATGCATCCGCTAATTGTCAATGCCCCTCCGTAACTAAAACTCAATCGATAAAATACCTGGGTGTTATGGTAGATCAATTTCTGCGCTGGAACGAGCATATCACATACACTACAAAAAGACTTCGTAAATTGATTTACAAATTTTACCAACTCAGGAATATTCTGAATAAAAAAACTCTCATGATGATCTATAGCGCACTATCAGAATCCATTATTCGTTACTGTATTATTGCTTGGGGGGGAACATTCAAAACTACATTGTGGAATTTGGAGACAGTCCAAAATACATTACTTAAAATCTTATTGAAGAAAAATAAAAGATTCTCCACCACGAAATTGTACGAAAAAGCAGATGTCTTCAATGTGAAGAAGCTTTATATTTATCATTGTCTCCTGTGGATTATGAACACAGCCTTGAATTTTAAAACACACCCGCATAACACCTACCTAAACACAAACCAGAACATTGATGTTCCCTTTGTTAGACTTCGTCATAATCAGAGATTTGTAACATATATTGGACCCAAACTTTATAATCAATTACCCTCTGAATTGAAGAATATTACTAGTATCAAAAAAATTAAACCAAAATTGAAATTTTTTATGAAGAATAGTTTTGATTGCTTAAATGCTATACTGGAAATCATTTATTGGCCACACATGTTTGCTCTCGACGAACTAGTCTACATTTTCCATCAAACGAATTGTATCCATATAATGAGAACGATGATGCCACAACACAAGCTTGCTTAGGTGGCATCTCCTTCTCTATAAACGTGTATCCCCAGCTGCTATATTATGTTTGTAACTAATATTACGTTTAGGCTACTCGATTATATTTATAACGGATTCATTTTCTATTGTGCTCTGTCATATATTAACTGAATAAAATTACATTACATACATTACAAATTACATTAAAATTACATTACATATATTCTTCTTCTTCTTGGTGCCTTGTCCGCTCAGCGAACGTTGGCAATCATCATTACTATAGTTACTCTGTTCACTGCTGCCCGAAAAAGTTCAGTCGATGTTTTGCCAAACCATTGTCTCAGATTCTTGAGCCAAGATGTGCGCCTTCTGCCAGGTCCTCTTTTTCCTTCTATCTTGCCTTGGATTATTAGTTGTAATATGTTATATTTTTCGTTCCGCATTATGTGTCCAAGGTAAGAGAGCTTCCGTATTTTAACGGTTCTAAGTATTTCAGGGGTCCGTATCTTAATTCTTCTCAGAACCTCTGCGTTGCATACATGATCTACCCAGCTAATTTTCAAAATCCGACGGTACGCCCACATCTCAAATGCCTCGATTCGTTTGCTTGTGGCCTCTGTCACTGTCCACGCCTCTACACCATACAGCAAAACCGAGAACACATAACAGTTGAGAAGCCTTTTCCTGAGTTTCAAGCTCAAGTTGTTATTACAGAACACACTTCTCATTCTTAGGAAGGTGGCTCTCGCTTTTTCTATACGTTGGCGGATTTCTCTTGAGTGGTCCCATTCTTCGTTTATCAGGCAGCCCAGATAGGAAATATGGTCAACTTTTCCTATAATAGTATTATTCACTAGTAGTTGATTCATTGTGGGGCGACCTTTACTTACATATATTACCATGCCTAATTCTGAATAATTATTCCAACACGAAACCTTTTTTAATATGTATCATTATTTTATTTTAATACTTGAACAATAATCAACATTACACTCAACTATAATTATTATATATAGTACAATTATGGAAATTTTGAATGGTTTGACCGTTATTTGGACACATTCCATTGTTGGACTCATTATTTGATGTACTTACAGTATTTCTGAAGATGTTTCTCACTAAGTTGTAAATACGGTTTCATAGAGTTGGAACTTCCATGTCTGGTTATTTTCATTGTCTGTTTTTCACCAACGCCAGATTGTAGTAACTGACTAACTGCAGTTGCACGATTAGAATGATTTATTTTGACTTTTTTAGTATCTAATCCTATCTTTTCTGCAGACAGTTTTGTCCATTTTGACAGTGTGTTGATACCCACAGGAGAATTTGTGTACCAATTGTTTTTATTATTTCTATTCGACTTGCCATTCGCAGACAGGAACAGTCTGTCTGAATGAGCCATTTATTATCTTCACAACTATTAGTGCCGCCTTGATGGTTTTTATAGAATATGGGATTGTATGCAATTCTATTAGTCAAACACTCTTTGTTGTTTGTTTCTTCTTTGAAAAAATGTAACATAGAAAAAGCTGCTTCGTTACTTCTCCAAGCAAGTTCTACTGCTGCTATGTGAAAAAACTTTTTCTGGAGGCCTTCTGGCGTATCCTCATCCCATTGTAGGCACATATTTTTATATTCGTCAGAAGTCATAGCGACAGAACTTACTTTCCGTTTCTCAGGTACAGCTTGCAATAATTTCCTTTTACTGTCACGAGCAACCCTTGCCTCTTTAAAAATTATACTTCTGAATGGATCAATAAAATAAAATATTTTTCCTGCAATAATTTTGCAGTAGTGTTCCATATGGTTTTAATAACACTTTTCTTGTAATCACTTCCGTCAATTTTCCTCATATTAAATGCCCAGTCTTTCAGAATGAATGCCAGTCGTTCGGTGGTATTTTGTGCGTCTAAATTGTAGTCGCGATCGACACAGAATGTCATAAATTGTTTCCATATATAACATTTTGATTTTTTTGTAAACACAGGTACGTTCTCATCTATGTTTTGGTTAATAATTTCATTTGAATTTGCACCGAAGCGACTCATTTAGACACATTCAGGTACAATTAATATTGATAGAACTGCCAAACTTTGTGTTGCTATGGTTACTTTTAATCATTCTGATCTCGCAAGGAAGAATATTTTCTGTAAATATCCAAATAATTTGGCGATTTCTGTTCTTTATCGATTACAGTAAATACTCGACCTATCTTCGTTTTGGTTTTTCGTATAGTTATGAGTAAGAATGTCTCGAAATCTCGAATGTCGCCCACTGTAATATTTGCCTATTCTTCGCGGCGACATGCTCCACAAATAGCAAAAATTAGTGCCACCTACAATAAATTCTCTGATTAACATTCTGAACATTGAAAAAACACGAAATTAGAACTAACTATCATCACCAGATATAAACCGTCTGGTGCTTCCCTCAAAAATAACTCGATTTCTGCTCTGCTTAAAATCGTTTATTTCTTTGGTTTACAACTATCAGATTTTCGTTTTAAAAAAGTTATCCATCTTGCGTATCTACTGATATCTATATTATTATGTACATTTAAAGTAGCTTTCAGCATGGAATAATATGACCACATGGTAGAGGGCTAACAATATTTAGATTTTTTTTAGAAAATAGGCAAGAAGTACAGTCTCTGTGTAGTTCTTATTTTTTAAATTTTTCACGTTGCACCACCTTACGAATTCTTCGTACACCTTGTCGTATATTTTCTTGGATTTACTTGGCAATAAACTTAATTTCGCATCCTTAGCTGCTTTACTTATTTTTGGTGAAGTACAATTCACACTTTTTTCGTCGCTTGAATCCATTTTAAAATTAGTAATAAATTATCTTTGATCACAAAAATTAACAGCAAATATGGCTACTCTCCTATATAATCTCATTTCGCAAATAACATTTATTCCATCACTTCTTAATTTATTCTGTTTCGGATATGATATGCCTCACGGCAGCCTTAATGTATTTTTATCATGTTCTTGATATAAAGAGATATCTATAATAATGGGCGTGTAAGGTGTAGAAAAATGCTCTGAAGTGTTGGCAGCTTCACCACCGGAACCTCTTTTGCCTGGCGACTTACTTGCTCTTCGACGGCGTCGTTTCACTGCGTAGCCGTTGGATCCTTCGATAACTCAGTAAATGCTGGCTCGATCTGTCTTTTTTTACTACTATAGGCTAAAGGTTTTACTGCCTTTTATCGCCGTGAATTTTGTTATCACAGTAAATGAAACAACACACTTGTCATCGATAATATATTGTTAACTTTAATACATTGAGCTTACAGTTTAAAGCCTCCTGTATTTTTGGAATAATTTCACTGGTTGCTAGCTTTTAATTTGATGTATTTTATTTGATTATATTGATGTGAATTTTACCACGTGGTTTTTTAAAGCCGTGCTCTTAGCGTCGGACGGTTAAATACAGCGTTTTTGATAGGTCACTGTATGGTCACGTGACCGTATAGCCGCTTTAAAAAATTGCGCGCGACGATTTTGGAAATTTCTGGACTAATAACTGCACGTGTTTTTAAGATGATTTATAAATAGCACGGGACCCTTTGTTTATATCCGAATGCTAATTTTCACGTAATGATTGCGTGACTTTTATTTGATTTTGTCGGCGTCAGGGCCGTACTGAGTAGTTTTAGAAATTAAGGAATTTCTCAAAGAGGAATTGTACAGTTGGAAGTACTGATTTCCAATACCGGTCGTGCATAAAATTTTGTATGTATTTCGGGCGTAATTTGCTATCGCTAGGGCTATTACTTACACGCTGCGGTCCATAAAAGCCTATTTTACGCCCTTGGTACATAAAAAACTATTTAAAATAAATACAATCACATAATTCGTTATTAAACCTGTTTAATTTAGTTGATGTTTAATGGACATTGCACAACGATTTCCAAAAAGATAAAGTGTATAATAAACCTTTATACGATGGTTTAAACAATGGGTATTTATGAATAATCATATCTAAAGTAATACATCATCATACGTTACGTATTAATAAAATAGAGACGGCGGCCGCTGGAGATTATTCTGAGTAAATTAATGGGTGGATGTTTGCAAGCACAAGCTCGATCTAGACATCGCACTAGAGAACGTAGAACCGCGTTCTGCCAACGTCATGACATGACAGGAATTGTGTTTGTTTAACCGTCACTAATATCTGTGTGCATGGGATGAATTGTCCAAGACATATTTGATGGATGACGTCGTCGTCTTCGTCGTCTAAACGATGTACATCAGCAATTTAGCGGCTTAAACGAAATTATTAATTTTTTTTGCTTCGTGATATTAGTTTTGTTTACGTGACAATGTTTGGGCAAAATAACTTTTTATTTGGTTAATTAAATGTAGTCAGGATGAAAGCTCCTAAATGTATCGAAAATATTTTAAATAAACCTTCGTTGCCAAAATTTTTACGTACTGACGTAAAGTATTTTCAATTTTTGTAAAAAAAGATAATTTCACCAGGACACTGCGATATTCCGGTAATAAGCACTTTATTCCATACTAAGTAATACCGATATATTTAGCAAAAAAATTGGCCGTTTTTTTATAAGATACGGGTAGCACAGCTTGTTTTTGAATATCAACGTCGCTAATACGCATTCATCAAATCATTGGTCGACTATCTAGCTCGCAGGTGTTCCCTTGAAAATTTTAGCGCGCGCTGGTTATCAATTTCTAAGGAGATTTTTATTGTTTGCGTTTTATTTTTTTTTGTGATATTTGTAAAATGGCTTTTTGCCATTACCGTTTGAGGTACATTATGAATCTAACGAGTTGCCTAATATTAATTATATTGATAATATCCAAATTAATAATGAAATACATCTTAATATTACAATTCCAATTATGAATAATAAATATGAGAAATATTTGCAAATTCAAGTTTAACAAGTAATTTTAAATTCAGGGTGGCCAAACGAAAACGAAACAGAGCCGTTTACAGGAACCTCGTCAACATTTTAAAAAAAGCTTAAATCCGTCGATTTTCTTTTTCTCCTTCCCGCTATTTTTTAACTCACTACTTTTAACCCTAAGCGAGGGTAAGAATAATCCCAAAATTTTTAAAAACCATTGGCGGTCAAATAAAAAGTCTTTTGAAAGCTCTGACAATTCTTTTTACAATAGTCTTAAAATTTAACATTTTCTCCCAATACTTTAAAATAAATAACATGTTAAAATTAAAATTATATTGGTTGCTTACTTACCACTTAATTGATTAAATATTCAAACTGATGACTGCCCGCTTTTAAACAAAAATAAAGATTTTCTTCAAAAAGTTCACGCACATTCCGAAGAATTTCCGGAGTAATTCGACGGCACTCGTCAACGATTCTTTGACGCAAATCTTTCAATCATTATAGATTTAACTTTTTAGATATCCCTTTAATACGAAATCGAGCGGCGATAAATCTGGTGATCGCGGACACTATTTAATGCTTCCTCTTCTTCCAATCCAATGCCGTGAAAAACATTGGTCTTAATACTGACGTACAATTACCGCATAATGCGAAGAAGCACCTTCCTGTTCAAAATAAAAATAATTATCACACTGTTGAGCATTTTCAAATAAAGTTTCACTTTTGAAATCCAATTTCTCAATAAGTAATGGGCGGAATTTTAAAATTTAAAGACTATTGTAGAGCTATTGGAGCTTTTAAAAGACATCTTATTTGAACCCCAATGCTTTTTAAAAATTTTGGGGTAATTCTTCCCCTTGCTTGGTGTTAAAAGTAGTAAAGTCAAAAATACCGAAAAAAAATGATGTGATTCGACAAAGGGTTTACAATACGTACAAAGAAAATCAAGTCCCAACATTGGAAATTAAATTTAACTAATTGCAAGTTTTAAACCATTTTAAATATAAATCATTAGAAACACAAATGTTAATAGATTTTAATGGCTTTTATATTTTTAAACTAAGATGGAAAATACTATACATATAGTAACACCTTTTACCGTATAGGTAGACAGGGAACACTTTTTTTTGCTTCTTCCACTTTTATCAGCGTTTGCATACATGCTCGTCGATTGGTGGTTTTCTTAACCTGTCCTCTCTATCAAACAATTTCAATCTGATTAAGATACGTTCGCCTAGGTCGACCTCTACCGACTTGCCTATTCACATCGCTTTATAAATCTTGTTTTCTCCATTCTTCATATGTGTCCGAATCATTAAATATTTTTTTAATATATTTTTTTTATCTCCATATGTTTTCACATCACAGCTTTGCCTTATCACACTTTTGCTTATTTTAACCGTCAAAGTCATTTTAGCTTTACACTTTAGACTACTTATTTATGCAGCACTGAACTTGAACTGTCATACTTCCCAACATTAACTTAAATGTAGGTATCTGCACTTCTTTATGCATAGTCAGTCGTGTCTTTTTTACTAGATTTGGCTGCTCACTAAATTATGGAGCGCTTCATCTATCTGTTCCCCTGCTAACTTCCTCTCGTTAACTTTCAATTAAAGTATACAAAATTTTTGACTTGTTACACTCTTTATTTTTTAATTAGCACCTTGCTAATATATATAATATATATAATTATTATATTATTATTATTATATAATAACGTAAAAAACCAATTAAAAATCCTATTAGAACCATTTTCGACTTTTATGCGGACGAAGTAGCGGGCAAAATCTAGTGTATTTATATTGACAGTTCTAATTATTAAAAAATCAATATAAATACCAAATTTATTAAAAAAAAAACTTTTTAGCTAGCATTTAGTTTTAATTAGATTGATACAGTCACAATAAATCGCAATGTTAAAAACTAACAGATTAAAATTTATTAATCAATTTAATGAACAATACAACGTTAATTTAATTTACTTTATAATGAAACATATTTAGTTGAAATCCTAATACAGGAATTTTGACAATAATCGCAACTATTATTTAATAATCGGATCAGTGAAAATAATCTATCTAACTTTATTAAATTATTTTAATTAATTACTAATCAAATAGCTACATTTTACAACATAACGTTTAAATTTGGTGATTTGTACCAATCTATTTTATTTAAAACTTTTTTTTTGTTTTGCTTAGGGACGGTCTTTTGTTATTTTCTTCTATTGTGAAAAAAAAAATAAAACAATTATGCAATAACTTACATGCTATTCAATCATAGCTAATCGCAAGATTTTACCAAACGAAAAAATACAAGAATGACATTTTGTCATTGGTATCATGCAGAAATAGTAAAAATCTTAAAAAATCCAAAAGAAAAATAAAATATTAATATACTTTAAGCAGCAAAATCTTTCAATATAAACCACCTTCAGAAATCATATTGGTGGCTAAAGAGAGTGGCGAAAAATAAGGATAACTAATATCCATTCCGATACGGAATGAAACTGCACTGTTACTTACTCCGTAGCGCTACAGCCCCTGATGGGCCTTGGTTAAGGCAACAATTTGCCTTCATTTATCTCGGTTTTTCATAACTTCTAAACTATTCCCGATGCCCATTTTCCGGAGGTCCGGTGTTATATTATCACGCCACCTTAATCTTGATCTTCCAAGTGGTCGTCTTCCTTCTGGTGCTCTGTCCCATATTAAGCGGACCATTCTATCCTCTGGCTGTCTTCGTACGTGCCCTGCCCATTTCAACCTTTGTGCCTTTATGAGGTTAATCAGTTCTGGCTGATTGTATATTTGTTCTAGTTCTGCATTTGTTTTGATTCGGTAGCTCCATGTATCGTGGTTTCTGGTGGGTCCGAAAATTTTCTTCAGCACTTTTCTCTCGAATCTTTGAATGAGTCCTTTTTTTCGCACAGTAAGAGTCCAGATTTCGCAGCCGTACATTACCATGGGTCTTATCATGGTCTGGTACATTTTGATTTTCGTTCTTCCAGTCACGTATTTGGACTCTAGTATATCCTTTAGGGCGTATAAGCACCTTTTGGCTTACTTTAGGCTTTCTCTGATTTCTTCACTCATATCGATGTCAGATGTGATTGCGGACCCTAAGTATTTAAATCGTCTTACATTTTCAAAGTTGTATCTGTCCATGGTCACATTTTGTCCTACTCTAGGTCTGCCTGGTCTAGTGACATGCATATATTTTGTTTTGGCCTCGTTGACTTTAAGCCTCATAAATGCCGCTTCTTTTTCGATTTTGTAAAATAGTTCTTTTACTTTTATGACGCTTATGCTCACTGCGTCTATATCGTCGGCATATGCTAGCAGTTTAATCCACTGGCCGCGAATAGCTGAGTTTCGATTTTGGCTTCTCTTACTACTTTCTCCAATGCGATATTAAAAGCGTGGGTAATAGTGCGTCTCCCTGTTTAAGACCTGTGCTCACCTGAAACACATTTGAGAGGTCATTACCAATCTGCACTGCACTGTTAGAAAACTTAAATACTGGTGAATAAAGTAAGGAAAAGTGTAATAAGGGAACACTATGGTGTAAAAAAAGATGTGTGCACTATGTGGTTTTGGTCGTGAATCGAGTCTGATTAGATTAAATAAATCAGGGTCGCCCCATTTTTTTCTTTTTTTTCTTAAGAAATATTTTTATTATCTTATGCATTCGATTGTAAAACAAGTAAAAATGTTGATGTTCAAGGACACTTTACGTTTGGTAAACATGTGTGTGAACCCAAATAGATTGACTAAATTCGGTCAGGGTAACACAGTTTTTTCCATACCGTTGTATACAAAGATAATTTTAAAGAAATATTTTTTCAAGGACGCAGTCATCCCATGTAAAATTGTATAATTATCAAAAACACGCAAGAGCATGTTAGAACAAGGATACGTGACGTCAGTGGCGTCGACCTCGAGCGGGTAGGAAGCAACGAAGTTAAACAAGGTTACATGACGTCAGTATAATTGACCTTGAAAGGAAAAACTCGTGAGGGGATTATTCAGAACCGGCAATTTTACTCTACTGACAAGAAAAATATTTTGCGACATGTTGTCAACATGTTCTGAGAACACGCACCGTAGATCTTCTGGCACAAGTCTCACAACTTGTCCCCTAGTGAATTCGAAGCTTTAACTGCTGCATATTGTCATTACACTCACAAGTAAAATATTAGTGCATTTTAGTCTCTAAACATAACTGCTACTTAAGGATAAAATCATTTTTTATAAAAAAAATACTTTATTTAAACGTTTTGTTTTGTTTCAAATCTTGTTAATTAATATTGTAATATTTTTTAATAAAATTGACCAGGGATTGCCATAATTCCGAATTAGGTTGGATTTTTGGGACGCCCAAGGCTTGGACTGTGCTTAAAATTGCGAAAGTAACAGGTGGTTGGTAAGAGGAAGTTTATGCTAACAAAAAAATAAATAAAAAACGAAAATTTTTGATTAATGAGAAAAGCAAAAAATACACAGAGTTTTAGTCGTATACTGCCGGTTTAATTATTTTTTTTTTTCGAGCTCTATACGTAAAACTTTAACGCGTTCCAAAATAATGAGATTTTTAGAGTTTTCTGTGCCTTATTTTAAAGTTTTCGTTAATTAAACAACAGTTTAAAATTAAGCATACAAAAAACACGCAATAATATACTTTTCTGTTTATTTTAAACTAATAAACAATGTGACGTCGGGGTCCCTAAAAACGTAACAAAATTTTGTTTTTTAAATAACCGTCGAGATTACATTCTGGACACATTTTTTAGAAGTAATGGGGGGTTTTACCAACAAATTAAGAATGATTTTAAATTTCACATAAAAGGGGATCTAAAATTTTGGGCATCTACTTGCTTCCATGAGGAATAGAACAATATTTTTAATTAGATTGCTTGGTAAAGAAAATAAATATTTTTAAAAAATTGGGTGGTAAAAAAGAGTTTTAATTGCTACCTTTAGACGGAATTCCTAAGAACGTAACAAAATTTGGTTTTTAACCAACCGACTAGATTACTTTCTGGACACATATTTTAAAAGTAATGGGGGGTTTAACAAACAAATTAAGAATGATTTTAGATTTCACATGACATGACAAGAGATCTAAAATTTTTGGTACCTACGAACGACAAACTGACTTCCATGAAGAATAAAACAATATTTTTAATTAGATCCATTGATAAAGAAAATAAACATTTGGTGGTAAAAAAGAGTTTTAATAGCTACCTGCTTTATTTTAGTAAAAGTATTGTTTTTTAATTTTACGTGTCTTCTTCTTGATCTGAGCGTCTCCCTTGGGGGTTGCTAAACAACATGGTGATTCTAACTTTAGAGATAGCTGCGCGAAATAGTTCAACCGAGGAGAGGCCAAACTATTCACGTAGATTATGTAACCAGGAAATTCTGCGTCGTCCGATCTTTCCTTGCATAATAAAATGGAGAATTTCGTATTTTGAATTACGCATGATGTGTCCAAGAAATTCTAGTTTCCTTTTTTGAATAGTAAATAAGATCTCCACTTCTTTTCCCATTCTATCGAGGACACATTGATTCGTAATGTGATCCATCCAGGATATTTTCAGCAAGCGCCTGTACACCCACAACTCAAACGATTCCAAACTTTTCGATGTTTCTTTATTTAGTGTCCATCCCTCAAGGCCATTAATGAGAGATTCTGGGCTGTCAGCAACTTTTTCATTTTCATGAAATTTGTCCTGGCTTGCTTAATTCTTGATAAAATTTCATCCTTTTGAGTTATATTTTTATTTATCGCAGTACCTAAGTATTTAAACTGATGAACTAGCTTAATTATCTTGTTCTCTATAGTTAGTTGACCTCTATTGCTGTTTCTTTTGGATACTATTAATGTTTTTGTTTTATTGATGTTTATGCTGAGTCCATAATCCTTACTTACCAGTGTCACTTTATCTACCAGTCTCTGTAGATCTTCCAGGCAGCTTACTATACGTCCAATTGGAAAATTGCAAGAGTACAGCCAGTCCCTAAAAAAGGCAAAAAGACCCTACCTAGCAACTACAGACCTATCGCACTGCTATCTTTTATTTCAAAGGTCATGGAAAAAGCCATCAACATCGAGCTCATGAAATATCTGGAAGACTCAGAAATTATCAATGATAGGCAATATGGCTTCCGCCATCAGAGATCAACTGGTGACCTGCTCACATACGTCTCACATATATGGCAGCTATCTATTGAAAAGTATGGAGAAACTTTAGCTGTGGCATTAGATATCTCCAAGGCGTTCGATCGAGTTTGGCACCAGGGACTCCTCGCCAAGCTTCCATCTTATGGCTTGCCCCCTCAGCTGTGTTCTCTGCTTGCTAGTTTTCTCTCAAACAGGTCTCTCCATGTAGTGGTCGATGGAGTTTCATCTGACACTCTACTCATAAATGCTGGTGTTCCGCAAGGATCCATTCTAGCACCAAAACTATTTTTACTTCACATCAACGACCTATTGAAAGCAACTTCATGTCCCGTACACAGCTTTGCCGATGATAGTACCCTCCATACCGCATTCTCTTCCAGGGCCCCTATATCAGCCCGTGAAACCAGAAATGAACGAGGAAGAAATGTTAACAATATAAATATGGACTTAACAACAATTCTCGAATGGGGATCCAATAACTTGGTAGAATTCAATGCAAACAAAACACAATCATGTCTTTCCTCTAGAAAAGCCGATCTCACTGTGCCTAACATAACTTTGTCAGGAGTAACCATACCACTGAAGTCATCCATATCGATGCTTGGTATTACTATCAGCAATAACCCTTCCTGGGAAAATCACGTGAGGTCCATTGCCAAAAGTGCATCCCAAAAACTTGGTTTTTTGTTTCGTGCCAAGAGCTATTTCACCTCCAGTCAGCTGCTTATGATCTATAAGGCACAGATCCGACCTGTACTGGAGTACTGTTCCCATATTTGGAGTGCAGCACCTAAACATATCCTGAAGCTACTGGATTCTGTCCAAAAAAGGGCAATTCATCTTGTCCGTGATGCCTCGCTTACAAACTCGCTCACTTGTCTGGAACACCGTAGAAAAGTTGGCGATTTGTCTCTATTTTATAGATATTTTCATGGGCGATGCTCTTCTGAAATATCAACAATCGTTCCTCCTTTGGCAGTCTCTTCGAGATTAACCCGTCAAGTTCAGTCTTTACACCCCTTCGTGGTCACTTTGGAGACCTGCAGAACATCACTTTCCAAAGACTCATTCATCCAACGAATTGCGAGGCTTTGGAACTTATTGCCTAGGGAGGTGTTCCCCGAGGCATACAACCTCCAAAAATTTAAGAAGAACACCAACTCCTACCTTTTTTCCCTTGGTTCCCACGATGTTCTCTGAACATTACAGGATATCCCTTTTCGTGGGAACCAGAACATAACAAAAAAAAAAAAAAAATATTAAGACGGTGTCGTCAGCGTACCTAATGTTATTGATAGTTCTACCATTGATTACTTTATTACGTGTATTGTTTCTTATTTTTCCCAAATGTGATTTTTTTAAACCTTATTTCTAATCATTTTTTTTTGTACTCGTTATTAAACTACTAAGCTACCAAACAGTACCTAATAGTTTTACTTTGACAAATTTATTATGACTAACTAACAATTATTGATACGTTTGAAAACCTAATTAATACTTAAAAAAAGAAATATGGAAATAATAGCCTTTGACAGGGATATAATATATAGGGTGATCTATTTGAAATTACTAAGAAAATAATGTACTTAAGTGTCGACTTATAGTGTATTTGATTATTGGGGAGAAAAATCAGATTTTAATTTTAAGGTAAAATACAGGGTGTTTTATTTAAAAAAACACAACTTTAATTTGGCACCGCGTTACGGATTCACCCTGTAACATTGTAACTAAATTTAAAAAGTTAAGCTTAAAGCTGCCTACAATTTTTATACACAATTTTTTTGGTTTCTCCTATAAAAATAGAGCTACTGAGCTTTATCACACTAATCAATCACCCTGTATAATAAGTATCCTAGGGTTGAATGAAAGAGCAAGCTTTAAATATAAGTGTTTGACTATGTATTTAGGAATTAATTCAACCTTTTTATAGGCACAATTGTATAACTCTGTCTTAACTTATGGTATTGTTAACTGAATGCCCATTAATAAATCTTGATTATTATTAATAATTTAGGGTATAAATACATATAAAAATATTTTGAAATAATATAATTTAATATAAAGAACCACTTTAAAATTATTTTAAGAAAGGAATTTACCGGGTTTAATAACTTTTCCTGGATCTTCTCAAAAATTTTAAATTATTATTCATAATGCTTTGCATAATCAGATATTCAGAGTACATAATGATAAAAACTGATTTATGCAAAAGAGCTGGAAGATCCATTTAATATTCAAATGTTTGTAGATTTAAAAATAATAAGGAAATATCGGTTTTAATGTATGCACTGTATTAAAATACAGAAGCGTGAAATACAATATTTTTATAATCGCTTTAATTTAGCTGGAACAATAAAAACGCACAATAAAAAATGGGATAGGATTACAAACAAATTAGGATTAATAAAATTTTACAAAACATTAAAAAACTGCTCCCTTTAATAGAAGATAAGTTGCAAAATATACTTTGCTTAATAAATTGTTTAAAATTTTTAAAATATCCATGAACAACACACTACCCATAAATAACATTTGTTTATTCTTCTTCTTCCTGTGCCATCTTCCTTAAAGGAGTTTGGCGACCACATTTTTAAAAATTTTTTTTGTCTTTATGGAATAATTCCTTCACATTTATGTTTGTCCAGTCTCGAATCATTTCAGCACTTCCTCGTTGTTGATTCTGGCCGTCCATGGAATTCTCAGCATTCTTCTGTAAATCCAAAATTTATATGTTTTAATCTTCTTTATTATTTGTACTTTTATCGTCCATATTTTCACCCCTTAAAGTAACATTCTTCTTCTTCTTTTGGTGCCGTCTCTACACGGACGTTGGCTATCATTATGGCTATTTTTACTTTCGTCGCTGAGACTTTAAAAAGCTGTGCATCCAAACCATTCTCTTAGATCTTTTTCCTGCAATCTTTCCCTCCATTATCAGTCGTAGTATAATGTATCTCTCTCCACGCATAATGTGACCGAGATATTCCAGTTTTTTTGGTTTAATCACGTTCTTCAATGTTTTTTCTCTTTCTACTCGGCGTAGAACCTTCTCATTGGTAATCTTTTTTATTCACGATATTCTTAGTACACGCCGAAAGATCCACATTTCAAATGGCTAGAACTTTTTCATTGTGGCTTTGTTGATCGTCCATGATTCTAGTTCATATAAAAGCACTGAGATTTTATAACAGTTAACCATTCTCGATCAACACTGAATTGATATTAATGTTGATATTGGGATGGTTTGATGGGGTTTTACTTGGGGCCATGTCTTTAGTTTTTTTTCTAGTTTATTTATAAACCGTACTCCCTTCTGACCCGATCGATCTCTTGAAGTAATACTTGAAGATCATGTATGTTGTCGGTTATGATTAAGGTGTCATCAGCATAACGTATGTTGTTAATAATTTTTCCATTTATATTTATCCCCTTGTTTTTGTTCCTGAGAGCTTTTTTGAATATATCCCCCGAATTATAATTAAACAGAAGCGGTGACAAGACACATTCCTCGTATTTTATTATTTTCTGATGTTTTTTCTTCAGAGCTGATCACAGCGACTTGATTCCAACATTCTAACATTCTGCAAACCTCAATCTGAGCGCAGTATTTAGATTTCTGTAACATAATAATAGTCTGAATTTTAAGAATGCTGTCATTGCTATTTTTATTCTTACCCTGATCTCCTGATCTGGATCTAATTCGGAGTTGATGTAGGCTCCCAGATATTTGTATTTTTTTACTTTTTCTATTTGTTGCCTACCCAGGGTTAGTTGTTTATTATTTATTGGTCCCTTCGATATTATCATATCAATATTAATGTCAATTCCCATTTAGATGCATACGCTATTCGCTGCATCTGGTAGGGTTTGTAACTCTTCCATACTTTCAGCCATAATCACTTTGTTGTCTGCAAATCTTATTAATTTAATTTTTTTATTAAGTTTATTAATTCGCCGCCAATTCTTATCTTCTCTTTTCGTTCCTATAAGGCTTTCGTAAAGATAACCTGCGAGTATACGTTGACGTTGAAGAGCGTCGGAGACAAGATGCTAAATTTATGTTTTTTAGTTGATCTGTTAGTTTTCTATGCTGTACCCGGTTAAATGCCTTTCGAAGGTCTATGAAGCACACATAAACACATTTCTGTAAAAGGACTGTCATTGCAAATAATGCTTCTCTTGTTCTCATGCCACCCCTGAAGCCAAATTGTGTCTCATCTCTCTGTTTCTCACATTTCTTGTTTATTCTGTTCTGAACAATATTTAGTAAAATTTTTAGGGGGTGGCACATGAGGCTAATTAATCTGTAGTTATTACATGTTTTGGGGTTTTTGTTTGGTAGTGGTATAAAATACTGACGTTCCTCCGGAATGTTGCCTTCTTTGTATATGTGGTTAAAAATCTGGATGAGCCTCGCTAGTCTCATCTAAGGCTTTCAACAATTTTACTGGAATTTCATCTGAGCCTGGAGTGTTTCCTGTTTCTGCATTTTTTATGGCAAGCCTTACTTTCGACGGTAAAATTTGTAGATATAGTTTTTCTTCTTTACTCGCATCTTGTTCATTTTATCTCTCGTCATCGAATAGTTGCATTATGTATTGTTTGCATATTTCCTTTATTTTGATATGTTCTATATATTTCTTCATCGTTATCTCTTGTGATGATTGCCCTTTTTTGTCTGTTGTTGCCTATAAGTTCCTTCAGCCTCTTATGTAGGTTTGAGGTGTCATGATTGCTGTTAAGTTCGTCCAGCTCCTGGCATTCCTCTGTCATCCATTTTTTCTTGGCTGCTTTTATTTCACATTTTATTTTATTCATAAATGCTCTTTCGTCTTGATTTTTTTTTTATAAATTAGTTCAACTATTTCGGATGTCTTTTTTTGTTATTTTTCCTTTTTCACCTAGGACCTTTTTTCCAAACTTTAGTAGAGCGTTTCTCATATCACTCCATTTAACACTTCCTTCGATTGCTTTAATTTTAATTTTTTTGAAAGTCTCAAGTTCTTCACTTACCTCATTTTTAGATTATTTTTGGTACTAGTAATCGGTTTACTTCTCAATGTAGCTGTCAGCCACAGTTGAAGTTTTTTAATGTTTAGGTACCTCTTTTGTCCTTTAAAATTATACTAAAAGTATTTACACCAAAAGATTAAACTGAACCCTTTCCGTAACAAAAAACTCCTGGATAAAATTTAACGAAACAACATGAAATTACTCAAAAAATTAATTTATCTTTTTCTCCTGTCCGTATTTTAAGTTTATCGAGTATTTAAATAGTAGGCTATGCATATTTTGTCTTGTGGTTACTGATAGATAAACAATTCGTTTGGATTTACAGTTTTATAGAATTTTTTGGAAGATTCACAATTTTGTGCAGTAGATGCGATGGATTTTCTTTAAAAGTAAGCTAACAAATTATTTTTTTTTAAAAAATACGTTTTTTGTGGTAAACAGTTTAATTTTTGACCCCAAACACAGGAATAAACGACAACAAGGTAGCCGATAAACTGGCAAGAAACGGGGCCCTGGTGGAACCAAGAGGTCAGTTTGTTGGATTGTCAATTGCCGAAGCAAAACATTTAATAAAATTAATCCTTGAACAAGAACATATTGCTCAGTGGAATGCAAACACTGGCTGCAGAACATCAACAGCTGATAAAAAGACCTCTCCAGAAGAGGGATGACGCACTCTGGACGATGAACCGGAGTAGGCTAAGCAGCACGCTTGGCCTGCTCACTGGCCACGTCGTACTAAGAGCGCACCTCTTTAAACTTAAGCTGGCGGCCGAGAAAAACTGCCGACTATGCAGAGAGGAGGAGAAAAGCAGTATACACATTCTGTGTCACTGCTCGATGCTAGCGGGGTACAGATATCAAACCTGGGGCCGTATGATTATGGATCCAAGTGATCTAAAAGATACAGGGCCAACAGAAATCCTAAGGTTTGCCAAAATCAGCAGACTAGAATTCTAATGCCCTGAAGACACAGCGGTAGTCACAGAGGATCAAAAGATCTAGGTGACATAGGTACCGATATTAAAGGCACAACCGCAAGATTGTAATGTAATGTAATTTGACAATTTTGTGCAGTAGTTGCGATGGATTTTCGTCTAAAGTAAGCTAACAAATTATTTTTTTGAAAGAAATACGTTCTTTGTGGTAAACAGTTTAATTTTTAACCACAAAAATTAAAAAAATAAATCAAGCAAGGCATTTAACTAAACAAGTAGTAATAAAGGCCTCAGTTTTATTATATGAGGGATATTGACAAAATTATGTTTTCAATTAGTTAGGCAATATTTGTTCCACAATAAGTCGAATGGTAAGACACTTAAATGAGGTAGGAAATTATTCTAGAAGGCCAGGGCGAGAGCGAAAACGATGCACTAACGACCGAGATTAACGTTTTATTGGAAAATACGCTTTAAGAAACAGGATTATAAAATATAAGACGCTAGCTTTTGCCTAGGACTTTGTCAGCATAGACTGTAGGCTTTGATTGCAAGTAAAAATATACACACTGAGATTAAACGGAAAAATATAAAATAAAATATAATACTGTTGAGAGTGATCATTTAATTAAACGTCTTTACATATAGTCCAGTCAAAAACTACCCCGAAATACGATTTTTGGGTTTTATTTTAAAAATATCAAAAAAAGTTAAAAATAAAAGTTGTAAAGCATAATATTTTAGGCTACCTCTCTGGAATCATTTTTTCCCAAAACCCACCGTTTTACCCCTACGACGGTTCAAAGTAATCAAAAAAAGAAAAAAAAAAATTTTTTCACTTCTATAAAAAGTCAAGGGGTAAAAACGGTTTTTGCTCGAAATTTCACTTAAAACCCGTTTTAAGTAAATTATCGGGCAAAAACCGTTTTCACCCCTTGACTTTTAATAGAAGGGATAAAAATAATCTCTTCTACGATTGTTGATTGCAACGTTTTTAAGAAAATAGTAAAAAATAATTAAAAAACCCAATTTTTATATTTTTTTTAAATTCTCTTTTTTTTATTACTCTGAACCGTCGTATGGGTGAAAAAGTGCGTTTTAGGAAAAAAATGGTCAAAGAGAGGTAGGCCTAAAATTTTATGGTCTACAACTTTTATTTTAAATTTTTTTTGATATTTTTAAAATATAACCCAAAAATCTTATTTAGAGGTGGTTTAATGTTTACCCCCTTCCCAGGGGTTGAGAACGCATTTTTATGATAATTTCCATATAGTTTTAGCCATATCTGCCAATAACACGATTTCACAGTCTTTTTGGCTCTAGAAAATAAAAAAATCTACATTTTTAAGTGTTTTTTTTTTAAATCTTTGTTTTTACGGCAGATTTACGACAAAGATTATAAAATCAAAAATAATATTAGTTTCAAGGCTTTAAATGTTCATGTAAACGCTCTCATTCACGTATAATTGTTGATAACCTTTTTACAAGTTATCAAATGAAGTTTTATAATTTTTTTTAAACTACATTAAAAACCGAATAAATAAAAAAAATTATACAAAAATGTTTCTACAGTTTGAAATAATAACATTTTTTCTCAAAATTGACATTTTCTCATATTATTGTTTATACTTTTTTAATCCATTCATCATTAAAGTAATATAAAAAAACATTCCTTAAATTACTTATTAAGTGGGCAGGTATCTACAAAGCAATATTTTATTAACTTAAAAATATTACAAAAATTTACCATTAAAAAAAATGGTATCTTGCTAACGTTTAATGTTGTTTTAATGATAATTGCGTAGGCCATCTAATAATATCACAAGAAAATATACTAGACAAAGGAAATAATCACGTCCATATTTCTTCGTGATAAAGTTATTTTCTTTGTTGTAAGATAAAATTATTTTGTTGTGAGAGTAAAACTAAAAGTTGTGAAAATATAATAGGCAACAATATCCATCAGTTTCGTGATTGACAATTTATCCATTAGTGTTTTGTGTAGATACACAAATAAATATTTAAACTTCATTTGAGACTTTGCAAAAAAGTTATGTACGATTATATTCAAAGAAGTGCGATTATCATAACATTTAAAGTCATAAAACCATATGAAACCTTTAAGTGAGATAAAAAATAAACAAAAAAGCATTTTTTTATAAATATTTTTTTAAATTTTTGTGTAACTTAACAAAAAAATATATGAACTTCGTTTGATGCTTTCCAAAAAAGTTATGATCGATTATATTTAAAGAAGTGCGTTAATGATAACATTTAAATTCATAAAACCATATGAAACCTTCAAGTGAGATAAAAAATTAACCAAAAGACCTTTTTATATATATATTTTTCTTTAATGTTCGTTTTTTTGTGAAGATTAACAAAAAAATATATGAACTTCGTTTGATGTTTTGCAAAAAAGTTATAAACGGTTATATTTAAAGAAGTGCGATTATCATAACATTTAAAGTCATAAAACCATATAAAACGTTTAAGTGAGATAAAATACAAACAAAAAAACATTTTTTTATGATTTTTTTTAAAAAAATTTTTTTGTGTTAATAAACAAAAAAAAAATATGAACTTTGTTTGATGTTTTTCAAAAAAGTTATGAACGATTATATTTAAAGAAGTGCGATTATGACAACATTTAAAGTCATAAAACCATATGAAACGATTTTTTTTCAAAATATTTTTTTTGTGATAATTAACAAAAAAAAATATGAACGTCCTTTAATGCTTTGCAAAAAAGTTATTAACGTTATATTCAAAGAAGTGCGTTTATAATAATATGATAAGAACGAAAATAAAAAACTTTTTTCCGTAATCGGTTGGTTTTTCAATTTTCTAGAGCCAAAAAACGAGGAGACCGCGATAGTATAAAATTACCCAAATTTCTTTTTTGGAGACCACAGGTAGAATTTATTTATACAGTTTTTTTGTTGTGGTAGGTACATAATAAATTGTATGGAAAAAAAAACCACATAAATATATCGAGTGTATTCAAACACTATATCATAATCACTTTTTGTTAAAACTCTAGCAAAGTCCATATAGAAAAAATTTGTTTACAATTTTATAGTAGTATAAATTTTTAAAATATAAACACAATCCTTAACAAAAATTTAACGTTCAGGTAAAACAGCTACCATGAATCATGAAAAATGAACAGAACCTTTTGTCGTTACCGCCACGATTCTGTTATTTATTTTCACAACTATAAAAAGTCAATAAATCACTTTTGAATAACTAACACAAAATATATTATACTTTGAAAGGTCATTTTTCAAATGGCAAACAAATATAATGTCAAAACAAACAAGCACAAGACAAACAAAACTCCAATTACCCGTATTACGCAAACCGTCTCAAAGTTATACAGAATAAAACATTACTTACTTTAAATGAGATAAATATATTTTTTAAAAATCATTATTACTGCCCTATACAAAAGTAAATAGGAAGTATTTAATTTACAAAAATACAAATTTACGTCGAAGTTATTATAAAAATACCACTGTGCCCTAAAATACTGTCACGTGCCTATTTTTTTCCTTCCACAGTTCTATAGTTTCGTATTCATGGTTGCATACCGTACTCTGTGGTAACTCGAATATATCATTCGTTGTAGATAATGTTGCATAACTTGTAGGGGTAAGATTCGATAGTTGGTTTGCAATTACTGGATATACCCACGGACGAGGCGATATTGGGTTGACGTTTATTCAGCGCCATTTTTCTTGATTTCCGATATAGGAGCGTCAGTCGTTTGGAGAGCATCATCGAAGTCGGAGGTGTTGGTGAAAGTTGTTGGGGACGGTGTGTTATTAGGATTTCTTTCATATCTGGCTGTATTTGGGCCATCTTAATTTGATTTTGAAGAAAAACCATTTTATTTTCAACTTGACCATTTTGTCTTGCCTGTGTTGTGGATATTTTTGGAGTTCTGGTGTCGAGTTAAATAGCCGTTATCGGGATTTATTTGAGGGAAGCCATTGTTCATTAGCCGGTGCCGCCCCATAATCTAACCATCCCCCGGAGTAGCTCAGGAGTAGCACAGGAGTAGGCCATAGGAGTAGGCCACAGGAGTACATGTGAATTCGCATACCCTAAGGTTATCAGTGATTTATTTTTAAATATATAACGCCGTGTCTCATTCTGACACCACGATTTATTAATATGGTACATTGTTAAAACTATTTATTGCATTAGATAATATGCCAAAACTAAACTTGGATTAAAATAACCTTCTCAATAATTCTTTATGTCCAAGTAAAAAAATATTTTTTTCCTACTTATTTGAAAATATCCTACAATCTTGATATTTTAAAGGACAACCATTGTAAAGATATTTTTAAATGAACTCGATTGTTTTGGCAGTGAAAATCTTTATGTAAACGGTTAACTAGTGAATCTTCTTTGCCATTATGTAAATGTTTGAATTAGTGTTATTAATGAGTTAACATATATATATATATATATATATATATATATATATATATATATATATATATATATATATATATATATGTTTTACCTTTTGTTCTTTGCCTTTATGTAAGTGTTTGAATTAGTGTTATTAATGAGTTAACTTATATATATGTTTTACCTTTTGTTCTTTGCCTTTATGTAAGTGTTTGAATTAGTGTTATTAATGAGTTAACTTATATATATGTTTTACCTTTTGTTCTTTGCTTTTATGTAAATGTTTAAATTAGTGTTATTAATGAGTTAATTTATATATATGTTTTTTTTTTGTAACTTGGTAAAGTCTGTTACGATGTTATGATGTTGCTATTGAACTGTGTACCTTAATTATCTAATGTGTGAGTAAAGTATATATTTTTGCTATAATTTTATTTATTTGGTTCACCATAATCATAGTTGTTTATCTTGTAGCTCTGCTAGTGCCTATAAGATCTAGGGGTTTCCGGCTTATACCGTTTAAGTCAGTGGCGCAGCTCACTTTTATATTTTTTTTCTTCTACCCTTTACGGCTGAGCTCGAGCATAATTTGCCAGTGGAGAAACCGCTAGCAGAGTACTCTTTGGAAAACGAAAAAGACGTGGCAATACGTCTTCTAGACAAACCAAATAGAAGTCAAACGACATCGTATACTATTCTTTATCGACAACTATTAAAAGAAAGCAGAGACCACTTCCTTCCACTTGCTACGGTTCTTACACACATCTTTTGCTTCCTCTACTTTTATCAGTGCTCTTATATCTGCTCGTCGGTTATTGGTACTCTTGACCTGGCTTTTATTCAAAACAATGTTGATCTGATCGAGATATGCTCGCCGAGGTCTACCGCCAGCCAGACGTGCCTTTTTTGACACTTTCTGGCTGTTCATAAAGCTATGCAGTAAGATAATATTCATAAGTGACAATTAAGGGAAGCAAACATACGCTTCCGTTAGTTATAATGCTTAAATACGTCGTCATAATACAATAATACTGATACAGTGTGTTGACACACAAAGCTGTGCCGGTATTGTATCGGCACATCAAAGTTCATGACTAGTTCAGAGTGAGTCTTCGTTATCCCACTGGGAGAGTGACTGAAAGTTGCATTCAGAAATTTCATACTAACAGAAAAATGACTATTTTTGGCCGACTCGAGGAAATTTTTCCTGTGCAATATTATCTTTAAATTTGAAACAATGGGCTGGTTAAATGTCAAAGAGAGAATTATTTCCAGGAATAATTTACAAAGGTTTTTATGGAATTTGGAAGCTGCAATGAACCACATTCCTTTTTAATGTGGATTCAGGGTTTTTTTTTGCAGAGAAAATTCTTTATAAAATGGTTATGAGTGCGAAAGCTCAACGTCTACTGTGAGACTCCACTGAATGTGTCAGGACCACTCACTAAAAAATCCACCCCTATTTAGATCCGAAAATGACAGGCAATTCCCGGGTCCTAGAACCATGCTGCACCCAATCCAGTACCTTCGTACCTTGTAAAAGTTTGTATAAGTTCTGTATTGGGTGGGAACAATGTCGCCTCCTAAGAACCGCCCATTCTCCCCAGCGCCCCGCAACAGCACAGCAAGCGCTCCAATGCCTCCGGATCCCCGCCGCACAACCCGCAGGCCAGGCCTCCATTATACAGTCTTAGCTTATTTTTGTTCATCGGTAACAGTTTTGCCGTCCTTTTATGGCACGGTCCTTTGATGTATTATTTCCCGTGTTTGTTTCCTGGTATACTTTTCCAGTAGTTTTTGTATTTTTCCAAATCTCTTCTTGAAAGTTCATTTACTTCCTCATTACCTACTACTTCCTGGCCTCCTGGAACCCGTATCAGTTTGACATGATTACGAATTACCAGAGTTATCAGTTCTTCTTTGCAGTTAACAAGTATGGGGGAAGGGGTGGTCCGGCCCTAAGGTGCCCCCTGCACAGGACTAAGGCTGTCTACTACAAGATTTCGCCCGGTTTCCTGAGGCTCTGTTAGTGATGGTGCTCCCCCACTGCCATGCATCCATCAGCACGGGTCGCATAACACTTTGGATTGAGATTCTTTTAGTCGCCTTTTACGACAGATAGACCATACCTGGAATCTATTTTATTCTCCATGTATCCCCAGTGGAAATTTTTCCCAAAGAGAAAATCATTTTCAGGAATAATGTTCACCCTTGTATGGTACTTGGAAGCCGCACTGAACCACCTTTCTCTTTATTGTAGATTCAGGTTTAGATTTGTACAAAATTTGCAAAATTGACTGGAAATTTTTTGTTTACATCCAGTAGACATGTTGTATTTCAGATTATTTAATTTTCTAATAAAAAATCTTAAATTATTTACTTATTTATACTTAAATATTAAATTTTTATTAGACGCAATAAGTGTAAATATTTTGCAATTGACAATTATTTGAACAACTTTGTGTAATATAACTTTTAAAAATGTTCGTCTTTGATGATTTATTTACCATTTGTGAACCGGCTTTTAATGTAAGCCTAAGGGTTATCTTTTGCTTAATCAAAAATTTTCGTTTAGTCTTTATTAAAATGTTTCTATTATTAAACGAATTTCTAAAGTTAGTAAATTTATGTACAGGGTATTAATTAAAACTGTTTGCAAGTAAAAAATAATAAAATAACTTAACTATAAATTATTATTTGGTTAAATTTTTGCCAAAAGGAGGGTTATATTGGAGATTTTAATAGGACGCTTTTTATGAGTGTGCACTTTGACCTGATAAAGTCTTTTATGCCCTCCCTGTGGTTAAAGTTTCCCCAAAAGCGCCAGTTGTTTTACCAACTTCCGGAAGCTGTTGGGAGTCTTGATGTAGCTGTCTGGCTTTTTGCCTAATTACAGAAACCAGGACCTTACCAATCCCTCACAGTGGCATAGCAGTCTCTTCCTCTTTAAGGCAGAAATGTCATCAACTGTTCTTAGTTCCTCCTTAGTTGTAAAGTCGACAATTTCCTGTCAGTAGGCCCACTGTTACTCTTGGTTCAGTACAGCTAAGGTTGAGCAGGTCTGTCGTGATCGCATGCTTGTGATCTGTATTAAACTTTTTTCGCATGCCTTTAACATGGAAATTCATATTTCCACAGAGCTTCTCAGTGCATCCAATTTTTGATACTCCTTCTAAAGCTTTTTAAAACCCAACAGTGGGGTTCATTCTCTGAGCTCATTCTGGTCAGTATATCTGACACCTTTGTCCGATATGTCTCACAGGGTATTCCTGTAATCCATCATTTTTCTTAAGGCTATAAACGGAAAGACGCCATCAGCACAGCTTGCTATTGGAGCAGGTTGCTATTATTTTAGAAGAGAGTTGCCTTTTATTTCAGCTTGTTACTCTTTTAATGCATGCATTTCAAAAAAAGAATTTTTGTTTTTCGTTTTAAAAATAATGAAAGTAATACATGTTTTTAAAAAAGGGGATACTACAAAAAAAGTAAACTACCGCCCAGTACCCGTAATTTCCATACTCGCCAAAAACTTTAAGGTCATACTAAAGCAGAGAATTATAGAATATTTCAAATCGAATAAATTTATCAACTGCTGTTTATTGGATTCAGGAGCACGACCCATGCTGACCCATGCTAATCGAATGCTTGAAAGAGGTCAGAAATACTTCTAAAACAAGCAGTCTAGATAAACAAGACATGTACTGGTTTTTACACTTTTATTACATGGGGTACCTTAGGGGTCCGTCCTTAGCCCGTCACTTTTCATCATAAACGTGAATGACCTTATCTACTTTATGTATCCACATAAATGTGTTGCATACGCCGACGACACAACCTTAATCAACACATGCAAAAAATCTTTTAATTACCACGGTTAATTCTTTGAATAGTGCAAAGAAATGGTTAAGTGCTAACAACTTTGGATTAAACGAAAATTAAACTCAAAAACTGGTCTTCTTAAATAAAATTGCAGGCAGTGAAAAGAGTGTCAAGCTTCTAGGAGTAGTTATCGGTAAAAAATCCATCATGGTTAACCCATTTAGGTCATACTTAAGCAAAGAACTATGGACTATTTTGAATTGAATAAATTTATCAACTGCTGTGAATTTGGATTCAGGAGCACGACCCATGCAGTATTTAAAATTGTAACAGGCATAATCGAAGGCTTGAAAGAGGTCAGGAATACTTCTTTTACTCTATGCAATCTATCAAGAGCCTTCGACTGTATCTGACACATAAATATAGTTGAAAAATTATGTTTTTATGGTGTCAAAAGCATATCTCTCGTTTTGATAGAGTCATAAATAAGTAATAGAAAACAAGCAGTCTAGATAAATAAGAAATGTACTGGTTTTTACACTTTTATTATATGGGGTACCATAAGGGTCCGTTCTTGGCCCGTCACTTTTTATCATAAACGTGAATGACCTTATTCACTTTATGTTTTCACATTAATGTGTTGCATACGCCGACGACGCAACCTTTACCGACACATGCAAAAAATATTTTAATTAACACGGTTAATTCTTTAAATAGTGCAAAGAAATAGTTTAGTGCTAACAAATTTAAATTAAACGGGAATTAAACCTAAAAACAGGTCTTTTCTTAAATAAAATTGCAGGCAGTGAAAAAAATGTCAGGCTTCTAGGAGTAGTTATCGATAAAAAAACCATCATGGTCAACCAATATAGAGCTGTTACGTCAAAAATTATCCAGTTCAATATTTCTGTTCCGCAACAAGAAGAATCAACTCTGCGACAATACTGTGAGGTCCTGTTATTTTTCTTTTTTCCATACACACATACATTATGGCATATTGTTATGGGGAAACTCTATTTATTCGTGTAAGGTCTTCAAAATACAAAAAAAGCGATAAAAATTATTGCTAGTGCAGATACAGGGACCATTGTCAACAAATTTTCAAACATCTCTCTATTGTTCCTTCCCTATTCATATATACTACTTTTCTGGAAATTCATAAAAAAAAAATTTGTGTTACTCCAATTTTTATAATTTTTAAACTTGTGGAGCAAACAACTTAAGGCTTTGCCAATATAGGCTTAACAAATCCCAGATAAATTCACTGAATATTGGACTCTAAAATTTCCTGCCTTAAAAAATCAAGATTCTTAATACCAACAGTTTCAAATTAAAACTAAAAAGACACATTCTGTCCCACTGTTTTTACTCTATCGACAAATATCTGAGAACACCCCTACTTCTTGATAATTTGTCTTGATTAAATTCGAAATTTCATTTATCGTGTTTTGATTTGTAAAAATTTTGTATGTATGTTTGTGATAGTTTAGGTGTATATTTTTAAACGTTTTTAAATAATATTTTGTACTTAAGTGACTTGCCAAAAACATAATTGTTACTTGGTCAAATAAAAGTCTATTTAACTCCATAGCAGGGAGTTAATGCAAGTGGTTCTTGTTTATGTAATTTTTAATTTTTCTTTTGTGTCCAAAAAAACGTTGTCAATTTTAATATTTTTTTTTCGATCGCTTAGTTTTGCCATCTTAAGATTCTAAATTTTTGTTTTTTTTTTTCGTAAAATAATAGTAGATTATACCACGAGTCAATAATGATAGCTATTAATCTCGAGGAATTTTTACGAACCGAGCCACGTTAGCGGCGAGGGAGTAACATTCCGAGAGAATAATAGCCATTATTGCGAGTAGTATACTCTACTTTATTTACGACAAATTTATTTATTTTAGATTTTTAATGAACAACTTTATTTGTTAACATTTAAATTAGTGATAGTACAATTAATAAACTGAATTGGTCGTGAATTATGATTAACTTTGGAAGAGTTTTCAACACGAATATTTGGAATTTTGGTTGCTGTAAAAGAAGAAGTTGCTTCATTACTATTTATCTGTTTGGCAATAGTATCTGCTGTAGTTGTTTTGTTTCTCATAGACTGATCAATGTATCCTTCAGCTACTTGGGTAGATTTCCAGCCCCCGTGACGCTTCAATCCAGTTATATCGCCTCCTCCATCAATGTACAGAGTGGCAGATGATCTGCGATAACAATGGCCGGTATAACTTTGAGGATTTGGCAAGTTTAAATATTTGGCAATTTGTCTACCAATGTCTGAAAATTTGTTTTTTCCTATACGTTGTATTGCACATTTCGATTTTTGATAATTTAGAAAGAATGAATTGGTTTCTACATGTGACGGACGGAGATCGATGTACTTCTTTACAATATTGTAAAACGTACTGTTTATGGTGAATTTTCGTACAATTTTAGTTTTAGTCTTGGGTATTGTTATCAATAACTCTGTTTGGAAATCCTTCACGTCTTCTATCTTCATTTCATAAAGCTCGTTTGAGCGGCATGCGCCCATAATTCCAATAACTAATATAACCTGAATCAAAAAAGAACATGAGTTTTTGAATAGATCAGATTAAATATGAACATTTACCTTATGCAAAAGAAAAATTTCATCAGGAGCTCTGTCAATAAATTTCCTAATTTCTTCCGGGGTCAGAGTGGAAGATTTCTTTGCTTGAAATCCTTCAGATTTTTTTTTAAAAACGCTCGTAGTTTCTTATATTTTTCCAGATCAACGTCATGGTTTATCTTCAACACAGATTTAATCATCGAATAGAATGACCATAATGAAGATGGCTTGTATTTTGCACCCAATTCAGCGAAATAGGCCAGCAGAACATTTTCGGAATAAGAGTTTGCCTTGTTTCGAAGACGCCATTCCTTGAACGATGTGTACGTTTTATTATAAATGGATTTCGATGTTTCTGGTATTAAGGTAGATGTTGTTGCTGCAGCTAATTGTACAATTTCTGGTGGTGTACAAGTGAAAGATTCTTCATTTTCATTCATTTCAATACAAATACAAAAACACTACGCGTTTGACACTGACACTTTTGAGTTTGGTTATATTGTTTCCATGGTATTATTTAATTCGAGAAATTTTGTGATAGGAGTACAAGAGGGAATAAAGACTATTAATCCCTCGCCATTATTCCCCAAGGGATTAATATATGGCATTATACTTCAAAAACCACAAGTATAATACTTATATTATATATTAGTCGTAAATAAAAGATCTTAATATTCTGTATTAAAAATAGTATTATTTATAAATTGCAAAATTAAGGTGATAAAATTTTTTATTCAGTTTTTTTAATCTCCATTAAAACAGCTTGACCAATTTTGCTGAAAGTCCAGTTAGTTCTAATTTGCGTAATTATGCGTCGAATGCAATTAGTTACACGTCGATATCATTTTTTGTTCTTGAAATAATCTAGACGAAAAATAATTCCGAAAGTTTACCAATTTTTTTCAGTTTTGTGATTCTCCATTAAAAACAGCTTGATCTATATTACTAAAAATCTAATTAATTTTAAGTTGCCTAATTATGCATTGAATGCAATTGGTCTTACGTCGATATCATTATTTGTTCTCGAGATAATTAAGACGGAAAATAATTCCGAAAGTTTACCATTTTTTTCAGTTTTTTGATTCCCCATAAAAAACAGCTTGACTGATTTTGCTGAAAGTCTAGTCAGTTCTAAATTGCGTAATTATGCGTCGAATTTAATAAATCACACGTCAATATCATTTTTTGTTCTTGAGATAATCGAGACGAAAAATAATTCCGAAAGTTTAACATTTTTTCAGTTTTTTTATTGTCCATAAATAACAGCTTGACCGATTTTGCTAAAAATCTAATCAGTTCTACGTCGAATGCAATTGGTCCCACGTCGAAATCATGTTTTGTTCTCGAGATAATCGAGAAAAAAAATAATTCGAACGCACATACGAACAAACGCACATACATGTATATAGACACACAAATGTTCACTTAAAAACTATTGTATTCGACTCTGGGGACCTTCAAATGTGGAGATATGTTAAAATTCGGGATTCGCAAAATTAGAGCCATTACTATAACTTCTATTGGAAAGTTAAAAAAAAATTTGTTTAGGCAAATAAATTATTTGTATCAATATTGTTAAAAAAAATTTATTTTAAATACAAAATGGACTTCTTAAAGTTAGAGAAAGTAGAAGGTTTTTTCAAAGAAGTTATAGTTAGCTATAACTTTCGTGACAAACTATGGCAACAAGAAATGGAAACTTTTAAAAGAAAAGTTTTATTCTCCTAACCGACACGACGTAGAAAGCAATTTTTGTGACAATAAAAGTGCAGTAGCGTAACGAGTGTTGCCAATACCCACAAAAAGATCTTTAAGATTATTGTTCATTTCTACTTGCTACAGTTAAATAAAAACCTGTAAATGCACTTTTTTTAATGCCTTTAAGTGCTTATCCAAAACGGTATGTTACCACCCTAGGCCAGAAAGTTGGATTTCCTTGTGGATGTGATATAAAAGCCAAGGCGAACCGAGTTTTTTTTATCACATCTGTCAGGGCATCTAACATTCTTGTCGTGGGTTGTATACTTCCAAATAATTCATATTAGATTTATTAAAATAGTGTATGTTATCTCACTTGCTTCATGGCCACCACCTGGCCGTATCGCAAGTATAGCGCGCTCCATTTTTAATCCATTAATTTTTTTTTATTATTTATTACATCGTTTTATTTATCACTAACAACAATGTAGCTGTAAGACATTATTAATTTTTTTGGGATGTAATATAACGTTTAGTTAAATGAATACACAAGCTCTATAGATTACCGTCGTACCCATCTATGCAAAGAAGCCCACTCTGGTTAGAGCGCGCTGTAGTAGTTCTTTCGGGACTAAAATGCGGCCGGAAACACCGTACTTTCGGCTTGAAGAGCAAGAAATGGTATATTTCGCATCTAGGGCAGTTAAGTAAGAAATGTAAAAGAGCACATGTTTGTTGACCGAGGCGAAGCCGAAGTGATCATACATATGTTCTAAGACATTTCTTGTTGTAATGACCGTTGTGTGTATACTATTTTTCTCCCTAATGTAGGCGGAAATCGTTTTGCGTAGCGGGCTGAAAGTGACGCTTTTTGCACACTAGAAAAAATTTACCTAGGCAAAGTGAGCTCTTACTGGAAAATTAACCTATGCTGTAACATATACACTTTTTGCACTAATTACATAAATAACTATTTAAAAACAATTTATTCATTTTAATATTAAAAAAAACTTCTAAATACAATAATATATAAATGAAGTTATTATGTCAATTTACTACCGTAAAAATAAGTTATGTTCTTGTTTTTTTAACCAAATTAATAAAATTACTTAGATTGTTTGGAAAATTAAATCTGTAATTGACTCATTTATTATTGTTGTCTTTATCAGATAGATCTTCTTCTATAATTATATCCTGTAAATCCTCTGGGTTGTTATTCACCGCAAATCTAACAGAACTTTTAAGAAAAATTGCTTAAAGGTATAAATAATATGTAGTATTATACAATTAGTAATTTGCATGGTGCATTGATCCTTTAAATTGAAGCATCCTCTAACAAGGTCACGCAGATGATTAAGTGTTTCCTGTTAGTAACTATGTGTTGCGTGTACTTGATCTTGTAATTTGACGCCCGTCTAAGGGCTGTCCTGAACGTGCACAATAATCTATCACAGGGAGTACGTCAATAATTTGCCGGTTAATCACGTCATTTGATAGCATGACAAATTATTTGGGTCGATATGTCGCAATATTTACTTGAAATTTACATGTGTAAGCGGGAAAATAGATTTATTGATGAAAGTTATTCGAATTCCAAATCCCTTTTAGAGATTTACGATTTACAACACATTCCTTTACTAACAATATAGTTTTATATATCGTGTATTAAAATTAATTCTTTACAATAAATGTTAATATGCCTTTAAATAGATATTTCACTTTAGTAAATTGCAAATAAGAACTAGATAACTATTTTTTTGGAAGAAAGTTTCTTAACGCGGCTTACGGGTAGTGCGATTTGTTAGAAATAGTTACGTTACGAAATGCATCGGTGGTTCAGTGGTATAATGCTCGGCTGCCACGCGAGCGGCCCGGGTTCGATTACCGGCCGATGCATTTTTCTATATAATAAATAATTTTTTTAGTGAGTTAAACAAACCAAACTTAAAAGCGAAATATAAATTATAGTATAATAAACTAAAAAACACGCTTTAAGAGTTAATCAAACCAAATAGTAAAAAATAATCCTTAACAGGAATAAAATTACTGGAGAGAAAATTAATTTCATTGTCAAAGAACAAATTAATATCAATCAATGTCACTGCTTTGTATAACATTTTTAAACTAACTCTGCGTTTCGGAATAAAAGCACCCAACGCTTTTAGAACAGTGACAATAATTTTATCGGCAGTAATTTTATTCCTATGTTAGGAATTATTTTTTACTTATTAGTTTAATTAACTCCAAAAGCGTGTTTTTTAGTTTTTTAAACTATAATTTATTGTGTAAAATCATCATTTATTATTACAATTGGGTTTTAAAAAATGGAAACTGCAGAAAATGTGTTTAATACAGAATAAGAAAAATATGTTTATAAAATTGTATAACTTGATACAAGTATTTATTGTTTACATTCGTTTATTGGACATGCGATTTGAGTGTTTACTATTTAAATTATAGGGAGACAATGGTGAAATCGTGTGTTCAGAGTCCAAGAGAGTATGGAAAGCGCAAACGTCAGAGGGCAAATAAAATACCGAAAACCAATGCTCATCGCCAACAACCATTCCGGCAGATTCAAAATAAAACGAGCGAGCCTTACAGTAGTCGCATATGATGTGTAACATTTGACATCTCACCTTAGTAATAAGAAGACTTATTATCAAGAGTTAATAATTATTTATATAGTTTACGCACATAACAGCAAACTTTATACACAATGCTGTAACTTAAGTGCACAGCTGATGGCTGACAGTACCGACCGACCTCTCGGTAAATTGGCTGACGGCTATCTGACGGTCAACTCTACCACTATGCGCTCATTTCTTCAAATCAAATAGCGCGAGCTTTCTGTTACACAATTTCTGTTACATTTCACAAAATCACTCCCAAAAATTGCAAGAAAGCGAGAGGAAAGATGTTACATATCTGTTACACACTTTCGTCCCATTTTACGAAATCACTCCCACAAATTGCAATATTAAATGAAACTTTCTGATATAATTAAATAATTATAAGTATACTTGGGTTTAAAATTTACGAGAGACGAGAAGTATGACTGTAATATTAGGCGAAATAAATTGACAGGTGAAAAAATTAATGGGACGATGCATAATTCTTTTAAAAAGAGGCTAAGTCAAGAGTACCAGCAACCGACGAGCATGTAGGATAGCACTAAGAAAAATAAAAGAAGCAAAAGACGTATATAAGAACCGTAGTAAGTGAATAGAAGTGGTCTATGCCTACTCCTATGGGAAAAAAGGCGTGACCATGTATGTAATCATTCTTCTATATTTATATAAAAGTCAATGTGTGTATGTATGTATGTATTTATGTGGGTTGGCCCCTATGGACTTTAAACGGCTGGACCGGTTTTAATAAAATCCCCAGAGTAGCCCGGCAGGTAATCCTGTGAAGTTTAATAGCAATCGAATTTACGAAAGGAGTAAAAGGGGGTCAAAATATAAAAACTATTTCTCTTGGACCCCAAAATGACTGGACCGATTTTGATGAAACTTTCGGGGAATATTTAGATTAGCCCAGCAGTTGTTTCTGTAAAGTAAACATTCTATCGGATTAACGAATGAGGTGAGAGAATGAAAACTACCAAAAGTGGCCGAAATTAGTGTCAAATTCGTGGTCTGATTTTAATGAAATTTTGTAAATGTGTAATAATTACTTTAACTTAAGATATAAAATAATACTTTTTATCCCAATAAGCCCATAAAAAAGGGTGAGAGGGGGTTAAAATATAAAAACTATCAAAAAGTGACGATATTAATGTCAACTTTATAGTTTTTGGGGTCGCTGAGTTTAATATTGACATTCCGAAAAGAATGGAAAGGGCATAAGCGAAGAGAGTTGGCAGGGAAAATAATGAATAAAGCACAGCATAACTTTATGAGCAGCAAAAACGTGTAAAAAAAGGCACGACTGGCTGTAAATAGGGAACTGCTGGTATCTACACTTATGTATGGTGGTGAATGTTGGGTTTGGCAGAAGCATAAAAGTACGAGGGCGGTTTGATAATTGAGTGACTTTTTGAATAAAACAAATTTTTTTCCGCAAATAAACATTTTATTTTTCTACATAATCACCTTTTAGCTCGATACATTTAGTTCAGCGTTTTTTTAATTTTTTTATTTCCTCCAAATAATAGGTTTTTTCAAAGCTCTCAAAATACGCGTTTGTTTCGGTAATGACTTCTTTATTCGACTCAAAATCTCTTACCGCCCAGCAATTTCTTTAGGTTTGGAAACAGATTATAGTCGCAGGGGGCTAAATCTGGAGAATATGCTGGATGGGGTAGCAGTTCGTATCCCAATTCTTGGATTTTGGCCATCGTGACTAGATAAGTGTGCACACGTGCATTGTCTTGATGGAACAGCGCTTTCTTCTTCTTAGCCAAATGCGGCCCTTTTTGCTTTAAATCAACGTCGAATCTGTTCAAAAGCTTTGAATAATATTTGCCGGTGATCGTTTAACCTTTCTTAAGGTAAACGATGTAAATGACACCGCGTACATCCCAAAAAACTGTGGCCATGACCTTGTTGGCTGACAGACTCTGTTTCGCCTTCTTTGGTCCACGTTCACCCCGAGCAACCCACTGTTTCGATTGTTCCTTGGTCTCTGGCGTGTTGTGATGGATCCATGTTTTATCCACAGTAACAAAACGGCGCAAAAATTCGTCCGGATTACGGCTGAACATCGCTAAACACTCTTTTGAAGTAGTCACACGATTGCGCAATCGCGGCACCCATCTCGCAGAGAGTTTTTTCATGTCGAAATATTCGTGTAAAATATGATATACCTGTTCATTTGAGATACCTACAGCATGAGACAACTTACGCACTTTCATTCTCCGATCATCCAATATCATTTCATGGATTTTATCGACGATTTCCGGCGTGATCACCTCTTTTGGGGACCTAGACGTTCGGCGTCACTAGTGCTGGTAGGACCACAAAGGAACTCTGTAAACCACTTCTTAACCATTGAAATTGATGATGCCGAGTCTCCGTAGTATTTATTAAGTTTTTCCTTAGTTTCAGTGATGGATTTTTTACGTAAAAAGTAATGCTTAATTAGAACACGAAATTCACTTTTTTCCATTTTCGTAAAAATTCACGAGGTTGTCTGCTTTGAACGGCTATTAAACACCAACTGCACGACGTAGCTTGCTCAAAATTAGTAAGTTGCCCACTGATAGATTATAGTTGACGGCAGCACTGTTGCATTTGGAGTAACTGCGCGGGAAATTCAAAAAGTCACTGACTTATCAAACTGCCCTCGTAAGATCAATGCTGCGGAAATAAGCAGCCTAAGAAGTATAACTGGAGTGACTCTGATAAATAAAGTAACAAAAAATTTGATAGGAGAACGTTGTCATACAAAGCACCCTACGTTTTTAGAACAGCAATTTTATTCTTATGGTAAGAATTATTTTTTACTTTTAAGTTTGATTAACGTGTGATTAGCGTGTTTTTTATTTTTTTAAACTTTAATTTAATTTTCGCTTTTATGCTTTTTTTTGCTCGCCCTTTTGCCATTCATTCCTCGGCACGTTTCTTACCAGTATAATGGATTGGGTGAATTATAATATAACATTGGAATTGCAAGCATGCGTAGTTCATGCACTAAATCTATCTCTCTTATTCTCATGCAAAGGATCCCTGAAAAAATTTATAAATCCTGGCAAAACTAATCAGGATATTTTAATCGAATTATTGCATTGTTGTCGGTCTTTAACAAGTGTGCTAAGTTTTAATTAAATTTTATCGCTTAAAGTAGGGTAAAATCTAGCCCAAAGAGTCAGTTTCAAACAAACAAACATACAGGTGAAACTAATATAAGCGTGTTAAAGAGTGATTATTTTGCAAGCATTAAGATTTGATTTAACCAAAAAATACTTTTGACACTTTTTTGATTTGACACTTATCGATGTTTACCTATAACAAATTATTTCTACACCACATGGAAAAAGCTTCAAGATCTTTTTGTACTAATTCGGCATCTTCCCGGCATGTAATTGCTCGATAAAGTTTGAGATCGTCCGCAAACATAAGAAATTCAGAATAATTAAAAACAAACTCTATGTCCGATACAAACAAGTTGAACAGCAGTGGGCCCATATGGGATCCCTGTGGTACCCCTGATGGAACCTGAAAGGGTGTAGATGTTGTATCACCGTATTTCACAGATAGAGTTCTACCAGTTGCAATATTTCCGTCTATACCAAGCGCTTGAATTTTAGCTATAAGTAGGCCATGATTGACTCTGTCAAAGGCTTTGGAAAAGTCCGTATAGAAAGAGTCAACCTGTGGCCTCCTCTCAAGATTTTCAGTTATGTAGTTTGTGTAAAGAGCAAGGTTGGTACAAGTGGATTTACCTTCTGAGAAACCGTGTTGTTGGGGATTGAGTAAAGACTTACAGTCCCAGGAAGGTATCTTTGTAAGCATAGAATCAAACATCTTAGCCATCACTGACTGATTGCAAACTGCTCTATAATTCCTAATATTTTTCTTATCTCCTAGTTTATGTATTGGTTTCAGGAAACTATGTTTCCAATAATCTGGAAAGGTGTCTAGAGAAAAAATTTGATTGAAGATATTTCGTAATGGAATTGCTAAAGTGTAAAAAAAATGATATCGACGCACAGCTTTTACAAAAAAACCCATAATCAATTTTTCGTTTAATTAACTTCCCAGTGGGAAGTTATAGTAATGGGTCCGATTTTGCAAATCCAGAATTTTGACATATTTTCACATTTCAAGGTCTCCAGAGTCAAATACATGTGTGTGTGTGTGTGTGCGTGTGTGTGCGTGTGTGTATGCGTGTGTGTGTGTTTGTTTGTATGTGTGTGTGTGTGTGTGTGTGTGTGTGTGTGTGTGTGTGTGTGTGTGTGTGTGTGTGTGTGTGTGTGTGTGTATGTGTGTGTGTGTGTGTGTGTGTGTGTGTGTGTGTTTGTGTGTGAGTGTATGTGTGTGTGTTTTCGTCTCGATTATCTCGAGAAAAAAAATGATATCGACGTGGGACCAATTGCATTTGACGCATAATTACGCAGTTTCAAACTGATTAGGTTTTTAGCAAAACCGGTTAAGCTGTTTTTTATGGGGAATCAAAAAACTGAAAAAAATGGTCAACTACAGAAAGTTTTATACTATACTATTTTTAATACAGAATTTTTAAAACTTTTAAATAATATGATTATTGCATGTTAGAAATATTTGTATGAAAAATATAATGACAATATTTTACAAAAAGAGATAGTTTTAGAAAACGAAAATAGGAATTGGAGAATTTAAAACTTGTGTTAGTATTGAGAGAATAGCATTGAAGAAGCTATAACAGTGATTAATTATTAATAGTAATAATAAAGCATTGTTTATAACAATTGAATATTGTTACTAACAAATGAGTATTGATTATAATAATTCAAAAAAATATTTCAATTGTTATAAACAGCTCTCGCTTATGTAATGATAAAAAAATTTTTGAAAGAATACGGTTGACATAAACAGAATAATGATAATGACAATAATAATTTTTATAAATAATTTGAATTTTTTTTATAATAATTTAAATAATAATAATAATTATTATAACAACAAAACCTATTGTATTTTTTTATTCTTTCCACTGGGAAGTTAGTCGTGTGGACCTCTCGCGTCGCACTCAGACCACCGGAAGGACTGATATTTTTATGTTAGAATACGAATTACAGCACATAATACTGTATTTTTTAAAAAAAAATTTATCCTCTTTAATAGTATTTTTTATTTCTTATAAAATCGTCTTTTAAACTAAGCTCTTGTAATATTTGCCTTTATTGGATTTATTTTAGCACTCTACTTTTCTTTTAGCCTTATTTTTTTTTCAGATTGCTCTTTACTTTTATCCTATTTCCTTTTTATTTCTTCTTCTTAGACTGTTTTTCAACAAGTAAAAGACGGTAATTACAATGTAAAAAAAAAGCATTATGACAGAATTTTATTTTGTGTTTTCAAGAACATTTATAATAATGTGTGTTAAGTTATACCTAGCAGTAAAATGGCGGATTTGAAAGGCTTTGGTTGAGTATATTTTTAATAAAGCCAAAAAATAGTCTTTAAACTTTAGTCCTGGAAACACAAACATTCGTGGAATTACATTTTAAATAGCATTTTCTGCTTACTACACAGTGATTTAACCTCCAGTTTTATAGAAACAATTTCTCCAATTGCCTAAACATCTTAATTAATTCATTACAGCAATTTGTATGATTTAATAATATGTTGTGGCGTTTACTATGTCCACGAGTGTATTTAATTTTGTTTGACGGATCTCTAGATTACTCACTGCCACTTGATCCGAGTCAGAGCCTAAATTAAAAGGAAACCCACAAATGTGCAAATGTTGGACATTCTACAACGCAGTATAAAAATGCCGCTATCGTTTTTGTCTTTACGATATTTCTATTGGCACTACTTACCCCCAGCACTTTTAAACCCACGCACCACTATATAAAGCATCTATTGACCAAACATTTACATCAGGAAAAAAATTTTAAATTTTTTAAACCCACTTTTTAAAATAAAATTGGTAATTATTATTATGAATTATAAATTTATTTTACTGGCTCATTTGACGAAAGTCTTAACTATCTCTCGAAAACAAAATACTTCTGTACAAGGTAATACTGAAGCCCGTCTGGACGTATGGAATCCAACTGTGGGGTACTGCATTCCATTCAAACATTGAAATCATACGAAGGTTTTAAAATCAAGCACTCCGCATGATAACCAATACCCCCTGGTTCGTACCAAATTATTAAACCGTGATCTACGCCTGATCACTGTGAAACAGTAAATTGTACGCCATACCACAACCTATAAAGAGCGCATCGAACGACACCCAAATACTTTGGCCCGGCCACTTACGGCAAACCACAACAAAGCGCGACGTTTAAAGCGTAAAAAACCCAATATTTAAAACAATCACAGTAAACACAATTACTATTTTAACAATGAGAAAGTAACACAGGCCACAAACCGAGAACGCCAGCGATAGCACCAACCAACATACTGCTGAATGTCCCACAAAGAAGACAGATTGTAGTAAATAAAGAAAACAAAAAAAATCAGTTATAGTTATTTAATTTACTTGATTATCTACATAGGGTAAGTCTCGTTAAAAGCTTTTATTACAAAATAAATTGTGTAATGACGTTTTAAGTTGATAGCAAAAGTTTTAAAGAAAAACTTTAATTTGTTTTTTTTAGCGCATTAAAATAAAAGCGTGTTTTTAAAAATTATTTTTTACTTTTATTTTATTTTCTACTGAATACCAAATAACTAAGGAAAGAATTATAATTCCTCGAAAACTACCACCCAACTAATTTTCAAAAATGGCTGTAACTTACCGCATGCATTTAAAAGCCTTTTAAATAAGATATCGCATGACCAGCATTTGTATTTAAAAAAATCATCGGTGAAGTCATCACGCTCAGACAATTAAAAAGAAAATCTGAACACCCGTTTACAAATAAAAATCAACGAATTTCACGATTTTTTTCCAAAGTTATCGATTTGAGAAATAATGAATTTATTTCTATTATTCCGACCATACTTCATGAGGTAGCAAAAACTGTTCTGATTACAATATTGTTTATTAAACTTAATAAATTATTTAATATTAAAAACGAAAGTAATATAAAACTGTTCTGATTACAATATTGCTTATTAAAGCAAATAAATTATTAAATATTAAAAACGGCAGTAATAAAATACTGTAATTTAAATAAATAAGTAAAAATATTATCGTTAAAACGTTGGTATTTTTAATTGTTATTACGTTAAATAATTTATTGGGAAAATATTTGGATTTTAATATGTCAGCAATGGATTTAATATATTCCGAGTGGTAAAATATTTCCATTTTTATTTGAACATTGGGTACTTTATAATTTGAAAAAAAATTAAAACTTTCCTGGCGCAGTGTTTCCGAAAAGTTTTTATGATTAAAACGGACGTCCAAATTAGAGCTAATAAAATTTGTCACGTAACCAAGAAAACTCAATTATGTTCAATAAGGTTTGAATTGAGAAATGAAGGTAGGAGTAATCTCTTTCACGGAAAAGTTTTTTCGCTTATAAATTTTCTATTCAAATTGCTACAAAATAAAATTTTTTGTAAAATGTCCCTTTAAAAGTATTAAAAAAATATGCATAAAAATTAATAAATACATACAAATTTAACAAAATCTTTGACTTAAACATATAATTTAAATTTTTTTAAATAAAATGTGTTTTTTTTTATATTTATTATTTAAAATTAGAAACCTCAAAAATATTATACCTAAACTAGATGACCCGGCAAACGTTGTTTTGCCATATAAATAATTTCCTAGTAAATTAGCACTTTTGAATGAGCATAATATTCAATATCGGGCTCATACTGGAATGCTAGACGCAGGAATGAATCAGATATAAATGCTCGATGTACCTGTTGTCGTTGTTGGTCATTTGTTCTTCGTCTATTGACTGTGAAACGGCGTGATTGTCGTTGTTCTAATCTTCTGACTTCATTGCGTTCAGCTCGTGTATCTTCTGGCTCTTCTTGATGCAATTGCGCCATTCTGATACGTGCATCAGTATTTTGTTGCTGGATTTGTTCTTCTGTTCTTTCGGATCTGCTATTTCGCAAGTTTCGAGCTTTACTTGTACTGCGGCTCAAATCAGCCCCTTTGCGTTTTCTTGGCATTGCTCACCGTACAAAACATACATAAATAGAATTAATGAAATTATTTAATGATGAAAAATGTTAAAAGTATAATTAGCGCCAGGATTTTTGCCGCAGTTTTGAAATGATTAGTTTTAATTTATGAAATTATAACAAAAATATAAGTTTTATGGAAAAATTTTTCAAACAAAAGTAAAAAATTAAATTTTATGAAAACATTGTCTCTTATAATTTTTTCATGCAACCAATATTTCCATTGACATTTCAAAATAAAGATTCATAATGATTGATTTTTTGGAAACTATGAAAATCTTAATTGTTCAATTACATTTTTTTTATAAAATTAAATTAAAATTACATTTTTATAAGATCAACAACATTTTCGATATAAATAAAAAAAAGTATACTTACAACACAAAATCCGTTGTTATTGGAAGCTCGTGTCACGTGTTGAGTACTTTTGAGGTTATAAAATCACTTGATTAACTAATCGTGCAAAATACACTCAAAATTGATAATTTAATTATTATTGATAAAATAGGAATGATTAAAAGTTAATATGAGAGTTACACTGAGATAGCAAAATAATAATTGTCAACGTTACTACTACACTTGATGCATAAACAATAATGATGGCCGACAACTGTGTAGGGAGTGAGAAAGAAAGGAGACCGTCTTCGTTCTCATCCCTACTCCGTGCTGTTTACTGGGTCAGAAGTGACACCTGTAGACATCTGGCGGGGATAACTAATTAAATGACGATTGATCAGTTTTCGACCGGAGAGGAAAAATGATTAAATTACTAAAATGGCTATTAAAAAATAAGGGTTGATCGTAGAAGGGTGAAAATTGGGGATTGTATGTATTTTTGTATGTTGTATCATAAAAAAATAGAAATTAAAAATTTTGTCTAAAAAATAAAAAAAAAAATTTAGGGGTGGACTACCCCTAACATTTAGGGGGATGAAAAATAGATGTTGACCGATTCTCATAGATACCGGATAAGCACAAAAAATTTCATCAAAATCGGTCAAGCCGTTTCGGAGGAGTATGGTAACTAACATTGTGACACGAGAATTTTATATATTAGATAATACAAAATATTAATAGGTTTAATAATTCATAAAAACTATGCAACTACATAATAAAAAAATTGATAATTTGTAAAATTATTATTAAAACATTCGGGATATTATTGTTTTTTGTAAAACTTATTAATTTTATATTGTTAAATAAAATAACTTTACGAGGATTCCACTGCTTGTGTCAGAATAAACGGAGCTTACACGGAATGGTTTAACATCGAAAAAGGTGTAAAACAGGGATATGTGGCTTCGCCATGGCTGTTTAACTTATACATATACGATTGTTTAAAAGATTTGGAAAATAGTGCGTACGGATTAAAAATGTATAATTTGATCGTCAAATGCCTCTTTTACGCCGATGATCAGGTCATATTAGCATTATCTGAAGATAAGTTGCAGGCGATGGTTAATATTTTGCATGTGACCCTAAAAAATAAAAGGAACAACAGTAAATGCAAGCAAGACGATGACGTATTTAAAAGAAAATAAAGCATGACAAATTGCAAGGTGCTGATTTAAGAAGGAAAAGTGGAACAAGTAAATGATTGTGTATTATTGGGTTAAAAGTTTACGAGAAACGAAAAGTATGACTGACATTGAGCGAAGGGTGTTGGAAGGGAAACACATAAAGGGGGCCCTGTATATCTTTAAAAGCAGCCGAAATGTGTCAAAAAAGGACGGCCTGCTGCTGAGGTAAAGAAAACCATTTATGGAGAGGTTATGAGCTCAAGGTACTGTAAGACTTCACTGACTGTTTCAGGTATACTCACAAAAAACTGCACCCCTAAATAGGTACGTCAGGCTGTTACCTCCAGTAATTTCCTTTTGTCTAAACAGATTGGCAATCCGGGGCTGGCTCAGGGATCGGAGTTAAATGTACTGTAAACAAAACAGAGACAAGTGTAGACAGGCTTGATGACCTTCCGGAAGCATCACGTTACTGAGTAGGAAGGACTAGCAGTACACATAATAACCGGTTATGGTAACTTTAGATACCACATATACAATCTGGAGCTGGCCAATACCCATTGTAGATTGTGTGGAAAAAAGGAAACCAGCTTTTATTTCCTTGAACAATTCCCGACGTATGCCAGACCAAGGCTGACTTTGCTGGGCTAAGCTTGTCCTGAGCCAGAGGAACTAAAGTTAGTTAGAAAGACAAGTCAGGTAGCAAATTTCTAACTGCTATCACAGGGAGACACGATGAACGTTGTCAAAATGTTGGTTGTGGTATTTGGAAGAAACCACTTCCAGTTTATTATTTATGATCAATATTATTGTTATTATTATCAACAGATAATAGAATATTCTTACACTCAATTTTTTTAATAAAGCAAAATTTAATGTTTAGGGCTGGTGAAATTTTTAACACAACAAGAGTTTTATAATAATTTGGGCATCATATTAATAAACAAAGTGAAATAAATTAATGTCACAAGATACCTAATTGAACTGTTATTTATTTTGTAAAAATAAAAGGTTTTATTAAGCCTATTGCTATGTAGATAACTACATTTACTAACTAAATCGCATGACAACTTCCAAACCTCAGATGATCAATCATTTTATGGCACCATTTATTTTCTTTAGTAGTTTTTGAATGTATTTATGCAAATGTATATTGAAGCATGCTAATGTAAATTTTCCATTATTTCTGTATAATCAGTATTCCGTTATTATTAACAAAATTTTCAAGTCAAATGTTATTACTGACGACCTTTTTGTTAATAGACACGAGTGGATGAAGGTGTTATGAAATTTTTTTCAAAATTGTTGTTTTTTGTATGAATTAAGGTGTTATGTATCTATATTTTATATGGCACCATTGGAAAACCAATATATTGATAATAGCGTTGATTTATGAATAAATGAAGGAGTTATGTAACAATTTTTTTTAAAAAAATTATGGAATTAGGTGTTATGGCATGTTAACACCTTTATTCACAGTAAACTTACAATTTAAAAACTTTGTTAAATGTAAGAAGGCGTCATGTGATAAACAGACGAGGAGTAGCCATCGTGTCGTTTTATATAGTGATTTCTTGTGTTACATTTTACCACAGTGTGACAAAATTTGTTCCAGAGGTCAATTAATGGTAAAGCTTGTAAAACAACAAAAAGTTTTTAAACAAATGGACGAAAAGCGTGTTACATAAACCTAAAAATATCAATCGATAGAAAAAAAGATGAGCTACAGGAAAGAGTGAGATTTAAAAATGGGATTAAATGGATGAAGGGTTAAAAAGTATGGTTCCTACTTCATGCGACGACACGGTGCCCTTTCATAAAGTAAATATTTTTAAAAATAAATAGATACTGCTCCACCAAATGACATTGAAATTAAGAGAGAATTCGTAAAAAATACGGAACAATATCCGATGAAACAAAGAAAAACCTTCGGAACATGATTAAGTTTGTTAAAGAAGAATAACGGTGTTTCTATGAACCAATCTTGGAAGACTAACATTTTTTGTTTTTATTTACGTTAATGAAGTACCTATTATTACATTACTACCGTTTTGTTTCACGTTTTGTATGCAAATTTAAAAATAAAACTATTTTCAACAACCATTTTGTGTCAGTTTTGCAACATCCATTACTGGATAAAGGTGTTACGTATATGTTTTTCAAAATCACGTTTGTTTTTTAAATTTTTTTAAATTAAGATGATGTGACTAAAATTATATTACTTTTTTTAATACGTAAGCATCATTATTTATTAATAAGATTAACACAGAAAAAATTACATAACAAAAACTTTAACCCCAATTTTTTTAAAACTTTAGATTTGTTGTAACAAAACACCTTCATCCACTTCATTTAATAACTTTGATATGAAAGACATGTTAAAATTATTTATACTGTGCCACAAATGTTAATTGCTGCACAAATAAATATTAAATGCGTAGTGCATTTTGAAACAGTTAAACAAATAGCGTCAGATTATTATTCATAATTGTTGCGCCTAAAGTGTTGATCATTTTAATTTTTTTGAGATCGACTGTATTGCCATTGGGACAAATACCTTTAACCTTACCCACTCAACCTTAGTTTACCGTTGGTATTACCAATCTTCTTATTATTTTTAACGCGTTATTTGTCACTTCGTCATGCTTAATCTTGTCATATCAGCAAATAGCTGGCGCACTACCGAATCCTGCTCCTTATTTGTCCTTTCTCCTTCATAACGATGTGGTGACGTTATGTTATTCGATTTATGGTTATTGTCCATTCTTTTCTTTCCTGGGCGTGATGTGATGCTTCGGGGAGAGTGTACCCGGTGATAGTTTTTATTTGATATGTCCAGTGATACTGAGTGAAACAAAAAACCACCAAATTCTCGGGATGGTTCCTGACTTGCTAGCCACAAAAATACACGTAGACAAGTCGTTCAAAGTCCTTTTCCCGAAAAGAGACGATTGGGTGAGGGAAAAAATCCTCTTCCCAAAGGCTGAATACGTAATGTACACAGATAGCTCGAAAACCCCAGATGGAGTTGGGGCCGATGTTTTCAGCAGAAAACCAAAGATTGAAAGATCTACCAGTCTTGGCAGGTATGCTATAATCTTTCAGGCTGAAGTCTTGGCTATCGAATTGTGTGCAAACAAAAACATAGGTATAATATTAGACAGCCAGACTGAGCTCCAACAAGATAAATTCTAAACTTGTATGGAATTATATCGAATCCCTAGAGTACCTTGGTGCAAACAACAGGGTGACCTTACTGTGGGTACCTGGATACCAAGAAGCTGAGGGAAACAAAAAAGCCGACACCTTTGGAAAACAGTGGGCCAAATCTGCGTTTACTGGACCAAAACCGGTTTTTGGAGTCACCACAAGTGCCGAAAATACTTATGTACTGGCCCGATATACCAGGGTTAACTCACTCAAAGGCGTTTCTACCTAAACCCTCGATAGACACAACTAAGCAGATCCTAAAATGACCTGCGTAATTTAACGGGTCTACTTATAGGACACTGTAGTCTAAGATACCACCTCTGAAAGATAGGTCTGAACCAACAAACGGACTGTCGGTTTTGCTGCGTGGAAGATAAAACTGCTGAACATATACTATGTTCATGCCCGGCCTGGGAAGAATAAGGTTCAACATATTTGATTACACCAACCTAGAACTTGGCGATTTTAAAAAAATCTCACCCTATACAACCATGAACTTCGTACTGCGGTGAACTGTAGCCTCTAGGGGTGAGCCACAATAGACCTACTAAGGTCGCGGTGGAGGGGTGACCACGCTTCACTCATATTATACTTAACCTAACCTAACCTTGCCTTTAACTACTAATCTCTCCATACCTTCCCTTCGTCCAGTTATATGTTCAAAATATCTCAACATACTTTGGTTAATAGTTGTAGTAAGTCTAGTGGTGATGTTGAGTTCTGTTGATATTGAGATATGTGTGCGGTGTGCTGTTTAGCGATACACCCACATTTAAGAAGCCATTAAACGTTGTGAATCAGACTTATTGATGGTCCAAGTTTTTGCTGCGTAAGTGGTGATAGGAAAGACAAGTGATCGTACCAGGCTACCAAATATGTTATGATTCTGTAGATCGCTAATATCACCTAAATATATACAGAACTTCGAGAGTGTCTATTTAAGTGATGTCGATACTAGGCTACCAAGTAAGTGACCTAAGATGTATTAATTATTATTGATTGTACCTACAGAGATACACAAGTCAGTCTCTCTCTTTATATATATATATATATTATATATATATATATATATCGCGTTAAAACGTGCGTTGGCGTCTTGCGATTCCTAATCTCCATTCCTCTCTATTCGTCCACATGTCCTCTCTCAGATCTCTCTCTTCCATCTCTTTTTGTATGCCTTCTCTCCAGCTCTTTCGTGGTCTTCCTCTTCTTTTTCTGCCTCTGGGGTTCCACTGTAATATTTTCTTTGAGATTCTGTCTGGTGGCATTCTTTGAACATGCCCGTACCATATCAACTGTTTAGTTCTTATTACGTCTATGATGTCGTGCTGTACTCCCATTATTTGTTTTATCCTCTCATTTGTAACTCTTTCTAGTCTTGATTTCCCCGCTGCTCGTCTCCAGTAATCCATTTCTGTAACTCTAATTTTTCTTTCGATCTTTTCTTTCAAAGGCCATACTTCGCAACCGTACATTATTATGCTCTTCACTATTGTGTCGTAAATTCTTTTTTTGTTGTTGTTGCTTATTGTTCTATCCCACAGTACTCCATTTAACATTGATATTGCTCTTCTTCCTTTCATATTTCTGTCCAATATTGCTTCTTCGAGTGTCCCATCCTTTGATATTCTCATTCCTAAGTAATTGTAAGCTGACGTGTGTTTGATTTTTTGTCCATTTGATAATTGTAAGTCCTGTTGCACTCCCCCAATACACATATATTCCGTTTTTTCTACATTAACCTCTAGTCCCCAAATTTTATATTTTTCTATAAGTTTTCGTGTCATATACTCTGTGTCGTCTATGTCTTGGCCGACTATAATTTGATCGTCTGCGAATGAGAGTGTGTATAATGTTGTGTCCTCATCTAAAGGTATGCCCATGTTTTGGCATTTCCGTTTCCAATTCGCTAGTGCCCGTTCCAAATATATTTTAAATAATGTTGGTGACAAGCAACACCCTTGTTTCAGCCCTTTTGTGATATTAAACCCTGTTGTTAGGTTTTGTCCAACTTTAATTCTTGATTTGGTTTTATTGTATAATGACTTTACTCCTTTTATCAGTTCAATATTAATGTTGGAAGTTTCCAGAGTTTCCCAAAGTTTAATTAAGGGTACGCTGTCGTATGCTTTCTTTAGGTCAACGTACAGTATATGGATCTTTTAATTGAATGCTAGTTTTAAGTCTCTCTCTTTAAATAAGTAAATATAGTCTAGTCAGTTCCAATGAAGTAGTGAAGTATTCCACAACACAAAGGCCCTAGAGACAGCAGATTGCGTCCCTAACCAAGAGTAATCTAGGCATTAGACTACGCTTTTTCGACAACACGTGTAAGATACTTTACATAGTTTTTGAGTTTTTTGTCCTACTTAAATATAAAAGGAAAAAATATGAATTAGTCGTGGATATTTAAGATTTAATGTTGTGAAAATACTGTATACCCTAACTGTCTTTCAGTGGTTGGATAGTTATTTTGGTCACGGTATGTATTTGATATTTCTTGTACAGGATTTGCAGCACAATTAGTAAAGAAGAATACAGTTAAAGTAATGGACATATGTTATTAAACTTTAACTTTTCTGTGGGATGGAATAGTGTTTTTTAAAAAAATATATTTACTAGACATATAAGTTAAGTTTTATACTAATTATTTTAAACTTCTTAAGGGTTTCTCTGAATCTTAGAACTGTAAATTAGGAAAGTAAATTTTATCTTTTTCTTCTTTTGGTGCCATCTTTTATCGGAGGTTGGATATCATCATTGCTATCCTTACTTTATTTGCCGCCACATTGAAAAGTTCTATTAAGCTACAGTTGAAGCAATTCCATAAATTTTTCAACCATGAAATTCTCCTTTTACCAAAACTTTTTCTTCTCTTAATATTTCCTTGGATAATAAGTCTAAGCATCTCATACCGCTGTCCTCTCATTAGGTATATGTCCTAGATATTGTATCTTTCTTGCTTTTATGGTGGTAATTACTTCATATTCTTTACCCATTTCTTGAAGTATTTTCCTGTTTGTTTTTCTTTTGGTCCATGATTTAATTTTATCGGTATCAGAAAAATACCATTGGTAAAAGAGATGGTCCAAATATGGGCAGTGGTCCAATAATGAAATGGTAAAACCGTTGTCTGAAGATCAATAGTCAGTTAAACTTATAGGATTTTTAATGGATGACGATGAAGTCGATTAATAGAAAGCGCTTGTACGGTGGAGCCCAAAAAAGAGATAAAATAGTGAGATGGAAAGTGTTGCAGTAATTGTTATTATAACAAGCTTTTATTTAACTCGCAATGTTTGCATGTATGTATTTTGAGTTAAATCTTGCAATCGAATTTTAAAGCAGTTATCCCCAACCAATTAAGATGAAATTTTGCATACACATTAGATTTTATTAGATTGTGAGAGGGTTGTGAAAGCTATGCAGCCTCTCAAGCACCTCGACCTTTCAGATCTTTTGTGCATTGCGTACACATTAAGTTTGGATGACAATGCATGGCTAGCTTAATGACGTTATTCTAAATCGAATGTGGAGGACTTGTTATTTTTTGTGCATTTCTATGATATGATATAAACTAAAGGGTTTGCTTGGAAGAATACAAAAAATAAAATGACCATTCTCCAAATATATCGGACGGCCCAAGATCGCGTTATTGTTATTTTTTCATGTTATTTTTCATGATATGGTATTAAATTAAAGGGTTTGCTAAAAATCTTGTTCGAAAATGTTTTTATACTATTAATTATTTAAATATTTTCATTGCCTTACAACGCAGACTTAGTCTTGTTTTTAATTTAGATCAACCTTGTACCTTTAATAACATTCTGAACTTAACTTAATGAAATAAATAAAAACAGACGTTATTTATTAAAAAGGGATCGAATAATTACAGATGGCTTAAGTGATCGCCATTCAATGCTTTTAACACAAGGTTTGGTTGACCATAATGTCCTTGGACAATAGGGAAAAATTACATCGACATCTATTATTGACCGTATGAACTTCTCTGGGTGTGAACAACAAACTAATCTATATTTTTATATGTTTAAAAAGTGAACTTAATATATTATTTTAAGCAAATTAAGCATTAAAAATGTTACATTTGAACATTATTTTGTAAAGAATTGGTGTTAATAAACCACAAAATCTGAAAATGCAAATGATTAAAAAAGGTGATATGAAGATAAAATCGCGAAAATTATGCTCTGTTCCACAATTCTTTACATAAGGCAATTAGATTATATATTTGCATAAATTTCCTTTAAATCCTAAGAAAGCTTAGAAATGAAAGATGATCTGAAAGATAGAAAAACCAAACTCAAAGTTTGTGTTTGTTTGCAGCAAGCACTTTGTGAAAGATGATTTTTTTCAGTGGTAAGTTTAATATTGTTGTCCAATGATCTATCATCTTATTTGTGATTATTTATAGTGACTTTAACAACATAGAAAAAGCGTTTAAAAGATGAATTTGTTTCTATTTAGAACCTTTCAGTGTTGAAATATTAACATTCCATAATTAAGAAGATTAGAAGTGACTGATAGAAGTTAATTGGATAATAATATATAATCCTTAATTGGTCAAACAAGTTCACTTACATAATACAATATGTCCGAAATTAATATTTCCACTTCCATAGGCATTGCAACAAGAATTACAGTGACGATAGAACTAAAAAATTTCGAAAACCAACTTAAATTGATACCTAGACACACCTGGTCTTTACTGGCATTTACCAAGAATCCAGCAACAATAAAACTGAAACGTCGAAAACCAACCTTAAATCCAATAGTTAAACACAAAAAATCAACTCAAATCTTTGAATAAAAACTTTGGTTTTACAAGTGATCAAATGACAGAATATTTGTTGTTCACACCCCGATCCGATATTTTGTCATTGGCAGCGCCATATCGCGTTACGTGATTTTTTTATAGACGAGGAAAGTCATAACGTCACAAATGTCATTCTTGTCAAAAACCTCTGTCAAATTTAAATCAATTTTAATACAAAAACAAAAATGTTCTGCCTAAAAAAACAACATCCAAACAATTAAGCACAAACTAATAAGCAAAGCATCAATGGAGAACGAAACCTCAAATTCTTTGTTTGGAATCAGTTTTAAATAAGAATGACATTTATTTTGTGACGACACATTTCCTCGTATATAAAAGGACTTTTTATAAATGCCATCTAGTAGAAGACACTAAGGCTCTTATAATATAAATGTGCATGCACGTCATAGAGTTAGTATGACGTCATATTTGAACGACATTGCCAGACTTTGACAGTAGTACGGATTTTGAGGAAATAATAAGGTTATGTTGTTGATCATTTAATAAACATACTTTACCATTAATTAGTCTAGGCATTGCAATAAAACTTTGAGAATTTTACCTAAACAAAAGGTTTTCAATAAAAACTATTCAAGTTAGTTTATTAATGCTTAATTTTATTCAGATAAACATATAGTTAAATAGAGGCAGTGACAAAAAAAATATTGATTATAATTTTAATAATAAAAATAAAACATACCTACCTCATAGCTGCTTTTTTATTTCAAGCAAAATATTGAATTCATCATCCCAGCTACAACTCTAAGAAAATAGAGAACAAGGCATATGCCTTACAAAAAATTACAAGAAGAAAAAGTAATTTTAAATAGTAAACAAAAAAGCAGTTACCAAAAATATTTAAACGCAAGAATCCCTAATAATTAAAACTTATTTTAAAAAAAAACCTTTGTTCAAAATAAAAGCGAATTTTTGTTGTTGGAAGGATTTTATCTTCTCGTTTCTTTTTTTTTTGTAAAAATCAATTATTTTGTGCCGTGAATTGAAGATGCGAGGAATGAAAAATGAAGTAATTTAAATGTAATTACATTTTTCTTAACCAATAAAAAAGGTCGAGTTGAAAAAATAAAAGCTCTGTTTCAAGATACAATAAAAAAATAAAAAGAAATTAATTTGAATTGACTGAGCGTGTATTCCCTTGGCATAGACTCCTATGGATAAGTTGGAAGCGGCTCGTCGTCGTGGTCACGGCCGATGGAAAAGTGTGCAAGGCGGGAAAAAGGTCCGCTCCTAATTTCGTCGTTCTCTTTGTCTAATTTATTTGTTCATTGCTTTTAATCAGACGTTTTCGTTGTGATTAAAATGTTGGGGCGAGGTTCTCATTAAAAAGTGTCGCGAGCTCTGAAAAGAGTGTCGGTCGCAGTCCAAAAAAGTGTCGTTTTTAAGGTTTTAAGAGCTTTGTCAAGATCCTCTTTAGCCTGCTCTTTTACGAACAAACAGCAGCGCTATTTACATTTCGTATTAATATATCTTCTGCCGAACGAAATATTCTGACATTTTTTACGACCGGTATTAAATTAAATAAAGCACTTTTCCAACAACTAAGATATTTTCTTAAAATAAAATACATTAACAGTCACATCGTTTTGACAACAATGGCAAATGGTTAATACTTATAACAATGCCTTTGATTTTTTGTTACTCAAAATAAAAAAAAAATATAATTAACAAAAAGGTGTCACATGTCACTGTTTGTTTTAAAAAAAATCGTCTATAACGTCATTTCGCCAACATCGATGACATAACGTCTATCACATTTAAATCACAAGATGGGCCTTCAAAAATTAACACTAACGTGTTTTAGGATTTTTTCAAAAGTAGCCTTAAAGCGATGAAAATAAATGTAAGCAAAATGAAAATAATGTTTTTTGAAAGAGAAGAAAGCATGACAAACTGTGGAGTTTCGATTGAGGGAGAAAGAGTGGCACAAGTAAATGAGTTTTTGTACTTGGGTTCAAAGTTTACAAAAAAAGGAAAGTATGACAGTGACATTGAGCGAAGGGTGTTGGCAGGAAGACAAATGAATGGGGCACTGCATAGCTTTATAAATAGCCATAAAGTGTCAAGTGGCTGTGCATAGAGGTGTGTTGGTTCCTACACTTATGTATGGTAGTGAATATTGGGTTTGGCAAAAAAAAGCATGAAAATAGGATTAATGCTGCGGAGATAAGTAGTCTGAGAAGTATAGCCGGAGTGACTAGGTTGAATAAGGTAAAGAATAGTGAGATAGGAGAACGCTGTGGTGTAAAAGAAGATGTGGTTACAAAGATAGATAAAGGAATGCATAGATGGTTTGGACACGTTAAAAGGATAGATAAAAGAATATTGAAAAAACAAATTTATAAAGCGAGTGTGACTGGACAAGTTGGTAGAGGTCGACCTCGGAGAACATATCTTGATAAGATTAACATTGTTTTGAAGAAAGGCTAGGTCAAGGGTATAAACAACCGACGAGCATGTATGAAAGCACTGATGAAAGTAGAGGAAGCAAAAGATGTGTGTAAGAACCGTAGCAAGTGAAAGGAAGTAGTCTCTGCCTACCCCAACGGGAAAAAGGCGTGACTTTATGTATGTATGTATGTAAATACATCGTACTATACATAGTTAATGGTGCATTATAATGCTCTAATTCACCACATCTGGGATAAAGTGTTTTCGAATAAATGGATGGAAAGTGGCGGCCCAGTTAGCTGGCCTCCGAGACCACCGGAACTAACGAAAAAGTATATTTTTTATGTGTTTTAAGTATGAAAAATTCCAACGACAACACAGCAAGATATGAAGAAAATAATTCGAGACGTGTTTTAAACTATTAATGTTCGTATACTCAGACGCATTCAACTATTATTTGAAAAAACCGACTTTAAAAACTTGTATGGTTTTCTCATGGAAGCCATTGTTAGAACTGGTCCAAACTAAAATGGGACTGCAGGGGAAGCACCAGCTTTTGAATAAAACAAATCATTTAAATCAGTTCACACAGTCGAAAGTTATGAGGTAACAAACATACAAAAAAAAACAGTCGAATTGAGAACCTTTTTCTCTTTAGAAGTCGGTTAAAAACTAGCATGTCATTAGTTAATAAACAATTTTTAATAACCATCACAAAGAATAAATGCAAAAAAAACTTTTTAATTTTTTACTTTACCTACTGAAAATGCTTGAAATATAATGTAAATCAGAAATAATTATTTTTTCTATTTAACAATTTAAACACCTCAAAAATTTTTGCCGACAGTAGGTCCAGGACCGGACTTTAATTGGATGTAACAACTTAAAATATTCATTGCAAATACTAACAAATAATTCGGCACAAAACCGTTTTTATTACCGGCATGTTATATTATGGACTTGAATTATTATTGTTAGGGACAACATTCGGTGAAATCAGTTGGAGTAGGATAGAACGTCAAAAACACACAACGGTTGTCGAATAACTATGCTTAAAGGTAAACAAATAAGTACGCGCGAAATTTTTAAACGAAAATATGTAATATTTAGTAGTTATATGAGTGCAAGACCAACGTGGACAAAACCCCCTGAAAATTGGCGACGATGTAATAGAATCCTTCGACCAATTTTTATATCTTGGATTCCTGGTACCCAGAGACAATAATACCTCTAAAAAGATACGTAGAAGATACGTACAGATGTTATTTTGCACTAATGCCTCGGCTTAAATCCCAAAATATATCGGAAACAAAAAATTGTCAGCATTATAAGACGCTAATCAAACCAGTGCTAATGTATGGCTCTGTAACATGTACGCTTACTTAAAAGGACAAAGCTGCACTGGGATGCTTCAAACGAAAAGTCCTGCGAAGGATCTTTCGAGGCGTCAACGAAAATGGAGTGTGGAGATCCAGGTATAATTTTGACTTAGATGGCTGGGACATGTAATGCGAATGAATGCCAATGACCCCTCAAGAAACACCCCCCTACAAATCAATAGAAAAACGTAATCGAGGGCGACTAAGTACTTGATACATGGAGAATATTGAGGATGACTTAAGAGTGATTGGAGTTGAAGGATGACGAAGAAAAAAGTTTGACAGGAACAAATGGTCACAAATTCTACAGCAGGCTAAGGCCCACCCAGGGCTGTAATGCCCTAATGATGATGATGATGAGTGCATGGGTGTACGGGTGCTTTTTTTACTGTTATATTTTTCTATTTAAAATAGGTAGACCAAAAAATAAGAATTAATATACGAAAACGACAGATAATTAATAATGTTATCAACAAAAAAAGAGGTGAATATCACGATAATATAAATTTAGATAATTTAATGAGGTTGGTTAAAATATAGTTGGTTTCGAATATAAAACTAAACAGCAATTGGTTGTGGATAATGCTAGTAACAATGCCGTAACAGAAAAGTTGCCAGTAAGTCACTGTAAAAAGTGGGATACGGTAAATTAGTTTAAGAAGAAAAACAAAAATTTTAATCTCAAAATAACAAAAACGTAATTGTACAAAATCATAATGAAACACAAACGCCGTTTACAAAATATATTCCAAACAAATAGCAGTCAAAGGGCCATAATGTTTTGCGATTGCCACCCTACTATCTATAATTGAATTACATTAAAAAGATTTAGGCAACACTCGAAAATAAAGTTGCTTGTCACCATTTAAGTTTTTCCACTGGTAATGGTAGGTAATGTTGAATATCTGACAAGACAAAAATTTGATGCAATTACCATAAAGAAGTAAAAATGTGTAGGCAAAGGTACTCAAAAATATGAGATTGAGTTGGCTGAAAGAAAACATATACTAGATGAGAAAGAAGTTGAGGGCCAGCATAATATTATTATAGTAACTACAGGAGACTTTGAGGATAACCCACTAGTCCATTGAAATGTTACATTTTTTAGGCCTTACATTGCGTTTTTTAGAGGACGCAATTTTATTTTTTTGATGTGTAGGGGGGGTCAGTGTAAAGCTAAAACCAAGTTTGTGGGGTCGCCACCCTTATCCCACGGCCGCCATCTTGAAAATAGGGGTTGAAATTGTTTTTACGATATATATCTTAAACTATTTATTTGATAAAAAATATTTATTAACATTTTTTATTGCAAACTAAATTTTCTACAACTTTGGTCAAGTAATTTTTTGTCGTAGAACTATAAATAAAAAAGTTATAAGCGAAAATCTTCAGATGTTCGAGAAAAAAATTTATATTTTTCAATATAACTTTTTTTTTTATCATTTTACGAAAAAATGATATCTGACCATTTTTGTAGATCGTTTTTGGAGGAACAACTTTTATTTGCATCATTTTTTCATTAAGTCAATAGCTAAGGTTTTACAGCGCTCCGAAGTGAGTACTATTTTTCAATATTCTTAACTATACCTATATTATACGTGTGTATATAATATGTCATCAGTTATTGTTTTTTTTTTATTTTTTTTTATTTTGTTATTATAACTTTTTTAATTACAAATTTTGCAAAATTATTAATAATTAATTATTGACTCTTTTCCCCACCAACCACGAGGTAGAGTCTAGAGGCGCGTTTTTTTTTACGTGTTATCCCCAATAGGCATAATCCACGGTGATTTTCTAAATTAGAACTACTCCGTCCTCAGTCGTTTCGATGGACCAGGCTGCGGCTCAGCATCTGATCGGCTTTCTAAATTAAATACCAGTGGGAGAACTGGAGAAGGAAAGGGTGTTAATGTCGGTAGTTCATCATCATGATTATAAAAAAAAAGTTATATCGAAAAATACATAAAAAATTTTTTCTCGAATTTCTGAAGATTTTCGCTTATAACTTTTTTATTTATAAATCTACGGCAAAAAATTACTAAACCAAAGTTGTAGAGAATTTAATTTGCAACAAAAAATGCTAATAAATTTTTTTTATTAAATAAATAGTTTAAGAGATATATCGTAAAAACCATTTCAACCCCTATTTTCAAGATGGCTGCCGTGGGACAAGGGTGGCGACCCCACAAACTTGGTTTTAGCTTTACACTGACCCCCCCTACATATCAAAAAAATAAAATTGCGTCCTCTAAAAAACGCAACCCCAAATGTAACTTTTCAATGGACTACACAGAGAGAAATATTTGATGATAAATTGTCCTGTAATAAAGACATTTTGTTCAATAACAATAAAAGTGTATTTGATATATAATCGAATTTAAATATATTTTGTATATTAAACAAATAAGATATATATTCTTCTTCTTTTTTCTTTTTAATTGGGCTTAAAGCCTGTTTATCTTCATCCGCCAGCCTTATATATTGTCAGTCCACTACTTTCGCGTGCGACCCACACTCCTGTGTCCTATAGGTGATTTGTCCCTTGCGATTTTTACGACTCTCTGATTACCCATGCGGTCAATGTGCGCACTCCATTCCTTTTTCCTGTTTTGGGTCCATTCGTTGAAATTCTCTACCCCACATCTGGTTCTTATGTATTTGCTCTTCTCTCTGTCCCATAAAGTTCTGCCATTAATTCGTCTCAGTATTCTCATCTCCGTTGTTTCCATAAGTCTTCTTGTTTCTGGGCTAGTTTCCGCAGTGTACGTTATTATGGGCCTAATAACGGTTTTATATATCTTGCTTTTCACCTGGGTGTTAATGTTTTTGTTTTTCCAAATAGAGTCGTTCAGACAACCTGCCACTCTTGCCGCCCTTGACGTTTGTTCTCTTACTTCCGCTTCAACGTTACCATGGCTGGACAGTTCTATACCTAAATATTTAAACTTCATCTCCTGTTGCATGACCTCTTTATTTACTTTAAGTTTGCATCTTAACGGTGTTTTTGATGTTGTGATGCAACGTGTTTTTGAACCGGATATAGTCATGTTAAGTGTTTTAGCTGTTTGGTTAAACTGCTGGAGGAGTTTTTGGAGATCATCTTCGTTTTATGCTACTAATGCGGCATCGTCTGCATAACACAGGATGTTTACCGTTTAATTTCCCATTTTGTAGCCATTCATATTACGAATTTTTTTTATTATCTCATCCATTATAATTTTAAATGGGAATGGGTTCATCGAGTCTCCCTGGCGAATACCGTTTCCAGCTGGTATTGGTTCGGTAAGTTCTTCGTTTATCTTCGCTCGGATTTGATTATCCTTGTATATATTTTCTATTGTTTTTATTAGGTTTTAAGAAATTTTTCTTTTGTAGAGGATATGTATGACGTCATGTAGCTTAACCATATCAAACGCCCTTACCAAATCTATGAAGCAAATGTATCCAGGCTTGTTGTATTCTATTGATCTTTCCACTATTTACCTGAAAAAAAGACGGAATCTGTGCACGATCTTCCGTGTCTAAATCCTTGTTGTTTTTTTTTCTAAATTTGTGGACTTGTTACAAAGGTTGGTGTAATAATTTTAGTTGTTAATTTTAATGTAGTGTTTAGTAAATTTATGCCTCTTTAATTTAAAGGCACTTTTTCATCTACTTTTTTAAACATGAGAATAGTCGTGCTACTTCGCCACTCCTGCGGGATTCTTTGGTAAAATAGAATTTTCTGTATTAACTTTGTAAGTTGGTGTTCCAGTCTGTCGCCACCAAATTTTAGGAGTTCGGTGGTAATGCCGTCTTCCCCAGGACTCTTTTTGTTCTTTAGCTTTTGCAGAGCATGTTGGACGTTTGCAATTTCAATTTCGGTCATCTCGTTGGTTGTGATTTCAGGTGTGCTTTGTGCGATATCTATTATATTTTCCGGTGTGTAAAGTTCGGTTAAGTATTTAATCCAAGTTCGTATAGGAATTTGGTTTGATTCGCTTAGTTCATTTATTTTTTTTATGTGATCTAATAAATCGCCATATTTGCTTTTGCAAACCATAAAAGTCACTCTTCATTCCTTTTAAAAAATATTCCCAATGTTCATTTTTGATCTGCCTTACCAGAGCTGTTGTTTCTTTTCTAATTCTTTTGTATTCTCTATACGTTTCTGCTGTTCTTGCTGTTTGGTATGTTTTATAAGCTTGTTTCTTCTCTTTGCATTTTTATTTTACTTCTGGGCGAAACCATGGAGTTTTTGACATTCGACTTTTGTTCTTTTTAGTGGTTCTTGTGCCAAATGCTTCAAGTGCTGACTGTTTTATGTTATTTTTTAATTTGCCCCAACTGTTGTCAATGTCGTCTTCATCTGCTATCGGGTTTATTTTGATTTTTTCTTTAATCATATTTTTATATAGTTGTCTTGTTGTTGGATGACTCTAATCATAAATATTTTAAACAATTATCATTAATTTCAACAAAAATAACATTATTTTTTTTAAATACACTTTATGTCATGAATAAACTATTGTTTTACATGTTTTATACGTATCTGCCAATTTTTTATTTACGTAAAAAGTCCAACATTAAAATTTTTAACATGACAGCAATAAAAGCAAAAATTTTATTAGTAAGAACAAGATTACTAGCTTAGAATAGACTAAGCTTAGATTATTTGCATTATTTCGTGTAAATTCGTTATAAAATAAACGTATGTGTTATAACACCTTCACACTAAATATTTACTATGTATATGTATGCATACTTTAAACATTTTTTAAATTTGTAAGACAAAAATAATATGATAAATTTTTTTGAAAACTGTCTTTTTAATTAAAATAAAAAGTTAATTGTCTAGATTTTTTCAAAAAAATTATCTTTGTATTAACATGCAGTTTTTTTTTAATAATATTGGCTCTATCTAAAAATATTGATTAAACAAAACTATATCGTATAAATACAAACATAATAGTACCATTTACAATAATTTCTTTCTTGTTTTTGAATATAAAAAGGACAAAAACGAAAAACAAAATAAACAAATTATTTAAATTCCCATTTTTTATGCAGAATCTGTAAATATTTATTCATAAAATTTTAAGTAACGTGCAGAATATAGATGAAAAAGAATATAAAATACTTCAGCTAAATAAAAAGTAAACTATAAAAGTAGCAAACAAACAAAATTTACATTTACATACATACGAGTACTTAAATGCCTATAACCAGTAAAATTGATCTAAATACACAATCATGAGATGTTTTATTGAGTGAAAATCCAATAAACTTCCGGATATTCTTAGAAGAGATATTTAAAATCTTTAACCAATAAAAAAAACCAGAACTTAATTTTATCCTTTTAAAAGACTTTTCGTCCAAATTCTCACTTTTAAAAATTAACCAAAATAAAAGGAAGTTTTAGCAAAAGAAATAAACTTTCTTTGTGTTGCATTTAATTTTAAAGTTAATTAAAAAAAAAAAAAACATTTGGTTATCGCCAAAATTAATAGCTCCTAAATTTACTTTTTTTTTCAGACGTAAAAAAATCCTTTATAAAAAAATTATGAGTCTGCAAGCTCGAGGTCTACTGTAAGACTCAACAGACTGTATCAGGTCTACTTATTGTATTTTGCCAATGTGGTTCTATATATTTATACCCAACCCAGTACTTTCATACCTTGTACAAGTTTTTACAATTTCTATACTAGGTGGAAACAATATAGTTCTGGGTCGCCAAATAACTGCCCAAAAATTGCCTGTCTTTTGCGGTCCAGTGCCTCGCAACTGCACAGTATGTTTTTTACTGTTTCCGGATACTTGCCGTACAGTCTGCAGCTCAGGTCTCCATCATACAGTCCCATGTGTGTGTGTGTGTGTGTGTGTGTGTGTGTGTGTGTGTGTGTGTGTGTGTGTGTGTGTGTGTGTGTGTGTGTGTGTTACGCTAAATTTACTGAATGTAATACAAAATCTATTACTGCATGACCTATCTTAAGTTTAAACTTTATTAAGTTTAAGTTTATCAAAAAAGGATTAATTAATTAATTAATTACCTATTACAAGGGGTTTTTAAAATATGGTTATTAATTTAAAAATGTAATTATTTGTAGAGATAATTCTTGACTAAAGTGGAATGGAATGGCAAATTTCTCTGCGAAGAAAATTAAGAAACTAGTGTAGCATTACAAAAAGTATATATATATATATATATATATATATATATACTGTTTATTTTTTTAATGACCAAACGACCCTAACTTTATAAATTTGTCTCGCATTTTTATAAAAGAATATACAGTATTATGTCATTTCTTTCCCGAACGAGACAAAATAAGATTTCAGATACAAATGTCAATAATTATAAAAAGTTCAAGCATATCGTTACATATCTTAATACCGTTGATAATAATTGTAACTTTATTTGTTAGTATTGTACAATATTAAGGTTAAAAAATTTTTAAACAATATTAATTTCAACTAATTAAAAGAAATTTAAAATCAATGCTTGTTTACTCCGCCTCTGTCTTGGTTTGCTTATGCCAAGACCCAAATAATTTAGGGACGGTATGGGAAATTAAGAAAAATAGAAACTATGCGAAAAAAACGCCTCTGCAAAGAATGCGAAAGGCTATGGAAAGATAGATGGTGTGGAAAATCACTACAGTGGTCTTAGGTCTTTGGAGATGCACAATAAATTTTCATCGACCTTCGAAGCGGAAAGCGCTTTTTTCCTCTCTGTAGGAAATGTTGGCAGTGCTTTTGTTGTTAGTTTTCACCACAAGTGGCGTTGGGGATTACTTCTAAAAATGAAAAATAAAACAATCCGTTCGTTTTCACAAGGATCTATTTTTTTTTCTTTTGGATAAAGCTTTTTATAAATAGTGCTTTTAGAATTAAACAGAAACATTTTTAAGAATCATTTTAAATATATAAGAACATGATATCAACTTATTTTATGAAAATACCTTTGAATATAAAATATCAGCAAAAAGCAAAGTAAGGCGTAGTTCTTTAAAGTGGCTTAAAAATAAATAAAAATAATAATAATTTATTCTTATAATAAGGTAACAATAGATTTTAATTGTAATTTTTTTTTAAATTACATTAAATTTTTTAAAATAATTCTGCCTATTATATATTTTAAAATTTTTATAAATGTTTTTAAACAATTTTGGTCTTGTTTTTTATTTTAATGGGGGTACGCAGAAACCACTTCTTTCCACTTTCTACGGTTCTTACACACATCTTTTGCTTCCTTTTCTTTTATCAGTGCTCTCGTACATGCCAGCACTTTTATGTTTTGGTGTCAGGGAACACCCACAAGATAAACAACTTACTATATATTTTTTTCCTATCTCATTAATATAAAAATGTTTTACCACCAATTTATTTTATTATTGATAAAAGTTAACTAATAAGTGTTTACAATAAAGCACACAGCAAAGCCCTGTTGTACTAATTTTTACAATTCTTAAGACTTTAAACTGTTGGAATCTATTAAAAATCCACTTTGTTGACACACATTAAAATATGTGGAGATTCATGGAGGCTTTTTTCGTCGCAAAACAAATAAGACAATATTTTAAACGGACGAAGTTAAACAATTTACACTTTTTTGCAACAGATGTGAGATGCTACTAACTTTTTGTTGCAAATAGAAACAAAAGTTTGGTCAATTAAATGTATAAATTATGAAATCTCTTATAAACTGTAACACTGCCAACGTTGCAAACTAATCATTGTATTTAACAGTTTTTAAATGCCTTAAATATTAAATATACATAAATTTCCAATTGCAATTAAAATTTTGTAACTTTAAAATAATTTGTCCGGACTATTAGCACTTGTCCCACGGTATGGACGAATGGACAGTTGTTTTCCCGACAGATTTTATACCGTTGCCAATTAATTAGAATCGCGTAGTGTTGTAAACTTAAAGTCCATTAGATTTTCTATTAACTTGTCATACATAAATACATACATATCGTCACGTTTTTTTCGCCAAGAGGTAGGCAGAGACCACTTTCATCCACTTGATACGGTTCTATTACACATCTTTTGCTTCTTTTACTTTCATTACCGCTGTCGTACATTCTCGTCGGTTTTTGGTAGGTACTCTTAACCTGGCCTTTCTTTAATGTAGATTTAATCGAGAAACGTTTGTCGAGGTCAACCTCTATCGTCTTGCCCATTCACATCTGCCTTATAAATGTGTTTCTTCAATCTTTTTTTATCTATCCTTTCTACGTGTCCATCTAAGCATTTCTTTATCTATCTTTAAAACCACATCTTCTTTTACACCACAGCGTTTTCTTATTTTACCATTTTTTACTTTATCTATTGGAGTCACTCCGCCTATACTTCTCTATGCTCTATATGCTTTTATGCTTCTATTGCCAAACTAAACTTTTACTTAACTTTCTTATGCACATCTAGTCGTACCTTTTTTGACACATTTTGGCTGCTCATAAAGTAATGCAGGGCCACATTTGTGTAACTTCTAACACCTCTCTCTCGTAAAATTTAAATCAAAGTATACAAACTTATTTACTTGTTTTACTTTTTCTTCTTTAATTAGCACCTCGCAGTATGTTATACTGCTCTTCAGATTATGATGCTTATATGACCTAATTATCGGCTTATGGAAGGCATTTGACGATTAAATCTTTCATTCTCAATTCCTACAAACTTCCTTTCAAATCTTTTAAACAACGTCTATGAATAGGTTTAACATCTATGGCGAAGCCACACATCCCTTTCGTTGTTAAAACAGTTTGTTTAAGCACCGTTTATCCGACACAAGCAGTGGTATCCTTGTTAAGCTGATTTTAGCGCTCGTATTAAACTACCTCTTACCCCATATACTTAGACAATGTCGACCACAAATCATTAATCGCCACTCTGTTAAAGGTTTTTTAAGTCTATGAAAGCGCAGTAAACCTTTTAAATTTTAATCAACAATTTCCCGACTAGGTTTATTAATAAAAAGACCTAATTCATACACTTCTTTTTTCTCCCAATTTCCACTGGCACACTGGCCATATTCACCTTACATAAAATAAAAATTTTCACCAATTCTTTAAGCAAGCGAAGGTTCAAGAATTTTAAAGTTCACCTGTTTTGAATTTAACAAAACACTTTTACTTATTTACTTACTCCGTGGCTTAAAACCCATGGTGGGTTTTTGCTGACTTTACAACAGTCCTTCACTGTTGTCTATCGCTCATGGCATCAAGTAGATTTTGGATGCCCAATGTCCTTAGGTATTTGGCAATATTGTCTCTCCATCGGAGTCTTGGGCGGCCTAGGGTCTTTTACCTTTTGGTGTTACCTCCTATACAATGCGATTATCCGATATTTTTTTCACATGTCCCGCCCACTGTAATTGTTTGGATTATATTTCTTGGACAATATTAGGCTCTCCTTATAGTTCTTCTAGCTCTATGTTTGTACGAGTTCTGTATCTTTCTGTTGTTGCATCTACGGTTGGACCATATATTTTCCTGAGTATTCTTCGCTTAAAGACTTAGAGGCGTTCTTCATTTGCCACGGTCAGCGTACATGTTTCACATTCGTACATTACAACTGGTCTAATTATTGTTTTGTACATGTTTATTTTTGATGTCTTGATGTTTGTTTTGATTTTAGTAGCTTATGAGTTGTATAAAGGCATTTGTTTTCGGCTTGTATTCTACAGTTAACTTCTTTTGTCCCATCAGTGTCTTCTGATAGTGTTGTTCCAAGATATTTGAATTTTATGACCCGTTCGAAGTTGTAGTCACCCATTGTAATGTTTTGAACTACTCTGTCTCTGATCCGGTTATTTCTGGTGGAGTACATATATTTTGTTTTTTCTTCATTAAACTTGGGTCCCATATTTACACTTATGGAATACCATTAAAAGAAAGATTATAGCTCTTTTGATTACATAACCCAGATAATGCAGATCAACTGGTTTAAGCAGTTTTGAAAGAATAACAGAATGTACCCCTATTAGAAATTAATAACTTTAGACAGCGGTAATGTTTGACCAAATCAGGATTTGCAGCCGAAATCGAGCTTTTGTCCTGGGTTTCAGTTTTAGCCGAAACCAAAACCGAGATTTATTTAGATTTGTAAAAATTTGTATAGTATACTAAAACTAGTATATTGTAACTTGTGTACAGAAATGTAATTTATGTTAATGACCAACAGTAATTAAAAAATGAGATTGACAATAATATTTATTTATATTATAATTATTTATATATATATATATATATATATAATATTTATATTATCAATTTAACAAAAATATTAACATATTGATGACTTACTTTTCTAAGTTAGCTTATTATTATAAGTAAATTAGAAATCAATTTTAGTAGGTATTCATATTTAAAAAATCGTATATTGTACGCTAAGAAAAGCAGTTTTTTTGTATTATCACTTAGCAGGTAATTTTAAATCATGCCCCGTTGAATTCGTAGGTATTTTGTTTAAAGCTAAAGGTAGCAATACTAATTATTAAATTAAAAACAAAGATTTTGCTTTATTATATTGCAACTTACATTACAATATTTGTTTAAGAAAGCAACAACTATGCTTCTATTTGGTATTGTATATTTTGTTTACAATATTTTCTTTTTTATTTTTTGTTATGTAAATTATTTTAATAAACTATCATTTTTATTTATTAATTTATATTGTCTTATTGTTGTAGAACTAAAAATAGTAGGTGATAACGTGTATGTTTATTTGTGTTAGTCTAAATCTGTATTTTTCCCACAAATGGTTGCTGTGGTTTTTTTAAATTTGATGTAAAAGACGAAGACACACATGTACGTTTATGTGTTGGCTTGTATATAGACGAATTACGTTAGAATGTGGAAATACCGAGAACATAATCATAACATAGCAGTCATGGCATGGCCATTCAAAATTCCGCGTCAGCGAATCCTGACACTAACATGATGCAACACGGGTTGTGTGGTAACTGGCGCAGAAAACTAAATTTGGGTTTATTAATTTCGTACGTGGTTTCAACAAAAGTGTCTGCAATTTTTCCTTTTTAAAATATTCCTACACATTTATTTTTCCTCTTGTATATATATATATATATATATATATATATATATTTATATATATTTATATGCAATAAACTACAAAAGTATAATAAAGCCCGACAGCGAAAATTGGATGTGAAAATTATGACTGCTGTATGTAACTACATACTTTTAATATATAGATATAAGTGGGTCGATTATAAATTAGAAAACAAAATACTTCTCTGGCTATATGCCAGGCATTGAATTACATCTGAAATATAACCGTGTATACTACCCCATCACAGGAAGCAAGATATACAGATGCCCTGTACTGATGAGGAGCAATTACTTCGAAACTAGTATACAGGTGGTTTCTTCGAGCAAATAAATTCAATAGCCCTTTCTCTTATTTAACAAGCATCTGTATATCTTGCATCCTGTGATGGGGTAGTATACACGGTTATATATCAGATTTAATTCAATGCTTGTTGTAGGCATATAGCCAGAGAAGTAATTTGTTTTTTGATATATAGTCGACCTACTTATATCTATATATTAAAAATGTGTAGGTACATACAGCAGTCATAATTTTCACAAGTCCGTTATTAATTTCATACAAAAACCTTTGTAGCTATCAACATTTTAGGATTTAACCGTTGCCAGAAAAGAACTAAACAAAAAATTGGACGACTGTAATTTTCACTGATAAATTCTGGTTTGAATTTATCTTAACTTAAGAAGAGTATGCGAGTAGAGAGTACCTAATAAGTCGTTTGGTAAAACTTTTGAATAAAGTAGGAAATTATTCCAAAAGGTCAGTGCAAGGGCGAATACGATGCACTAACGACCAAGATGAACGTTTTATTAAACAATACGCTTAAGAAACAGAACTGTCACTAGTTTTGTAAACAGTTGTAAACAAGTTGGATCATGGTTAAATAAAGCTGGATTAAACAGTAAAAGACCAGTCACTGTACTTTTGCTTAGCTAGAGAAAACAAAGTTGACAGGTTATGTTTTGCTCAAAATAATTATCTGTGCATGGATAATTAAAAAAAAGTTTTATTCAAAGATAAAACTAGGGTTTGTCTAAAACATTCAGATGGTCGCGAACGAGTCTAGCGAAAACCAGGAAAGAGGTTTGCTCTTTGCAATATATCCGCAAAGATTCCATTCGGTGGTGGCTCTATTATTTTCTGGGTCAGTATATGCTTGCACAGAATTAGTTATTGTTTGGACGAGATCCATAAATGCTAACTATTTTGATAATATTGTAATAAAACATGAAATGCCTTTCGGCCCTTTTTTGGAAACCAATTTCCTGTTTATGTAACAACACTTCACCATACATAGCTGTGAAGGTATTTAATTATCTTAATTAAGTTGGTTTACCAGTTATGCAGTGTCCACCAAATATCCCGGATCCGAATCTAATCAAGCATTTATGAGAGTACTTCAAAAAAATGTTAAACGTCATTTGCAGTTATCACAGCATAAGAATAATTGCCTCAAGATTTCATTAAAAAATTGTATTAGAAGCATGCCTAGACGCATTAATGCTGTGATCCGAAGTAAAGGGCAGTAACATACGCTTCTCTAGTGTCGCAATTACAATATTCATTTCGCTACTAGTGTTTTATTTACACTATTATTTATTTTCTTTAACACAACCATTTTGTTAAGTCTTTAGAATAATTTTAATTCCAATCTTAAAAGGTATTTTAAAGTATCCAAATACGTTTTTCCAAATTTCAATGTAACCAATGTCATAAAAAAATTATTTAAATTAATTTTTTGTAGCAATTTGTATGATTCGATATGTCGTTGTTTTTTACTTTTAAAAGTTAATAGGTCCAAATATGCAAATTTTTGCAAATATATATATATATATATATATATATATATATGTAAATTTTTTTTTTTTTTATAGAAAATTGTAGTGTTAGTACAGTCAATTATAAAGGTATTTTCGACAGCGTGAATAGATGCAAAAATGTGTAACTGATTGTTTACTTTCGCTGTATATTACCTATTTTATATAGGTATATGTGTGGGTCGATTATACATCAGATAACAACTACTTCCCTAACTATGTGTCACGACGGGTATTGAATTACATCCAATGTATAATCGTGTATAACACCCCATCAATGGAAGCAAGATATACAGATGCTTGTTAAATAGGACAAAGGGCTATTGAATTTATTTGCTCGAAGAAATCACCTGTATACTAGTTTCGGAGTGATTGCTCCTCATCAGTACAGGGCAGGTTTTCTCGGACAAACACATTTAACCTTATACTCCTATTAAGTACACATGAAGGACCACGCAAAAGCGTTAGTGGCGACATCTGTACTTTTTAACAAGCACCACCCGGTAAGTAACTACCAGAATATGGAGAATAGAAATGTAAAATTTTTATAGAAAACTGTAGTGTTAGTACCCGTCGCGACACATAGTCAGGGGAGTAGTTGTTATCTGATGTACAATCGACCCACACATATACCTATATAAAAAAAGGTAATATACAGCGAAAGTAAACAATCAGTTACACATTTTTGCCTATATATATACTCCTACCAAGTATACATTAAGTGCTACGCGAAAAGCACCAGTCGCGACATATAACACTTCGCACCACCCGGTGACTAGCTTCTGCAAAGAAGTATTGTAATCTGCAAAAATTATAAAAAACTATAAACATTTTTCTACAGCGTGAAAAGATGTAAAAAATGTACATAATTTGGGATTCTGACATTCTTTGGACGTGCCTATACCATGTTTGCTCCACCAGGGGCAGCTGTAGGGTGGATTGAGTAGCTCGACAATTGTCACTGCCAGTCTCAAGCCCGGGTAAAGGAGGAGGGTTTTATAATATGGTATAACATATTAACCTAGTTTTAAATCATTTCACTCGTAACTTGCTTAACCGATTCTTTTAAATTACAATTATAATGCAATAAATATTCTAGGAAAATAATGTTCCTGCAAAAATGTAATTTATCTCGGCCCTCATAAATCACTTTTTTATTTGAATAAATTGATTTTTCTATAAAGGAAGCAAGCCTCAAGGTTCAAGTACAAGTTAATTTGCATTCAGATTGCAGCAGAAATAAGTACGTACCTTCAACTTTGTATGTCGAAGGTATTTTTATTGGTTAGCTGATTTGCAATTTGATTAAAAAAATTTAATTAGCGCCTCAATGTTTTTGAAGTAAGAGCGGCATTGAGAACTGTCGTCACAAATTGATCTTGAAATTTAAAAAAAAATCATTTAGTAAGATTAAAAAAAATACTGTTTACATAAATTTTTATAATAATAGTAATCAATTAATTATACAGTGATGACCAAAAGTCCATCACCCCTTTTATCTTTTTAACGGTAACAGCTTTTATCGTGCAATTTGGTGTGTTACTAAACACGTAAAAAAAGCATTTTTTGACGTAAAAATGACAGTCAGTTATTTCAAAATCACAGCTGTGTGACATTTTAAAAAAATTCTTGTTATAGAAGAGGGGTCGATTGACACCTCATTTTTGCAACACATATTCTTGTCAGCAGCATTAGATCATTTGTTTGTCGACGATAATTATCCTGTTTCAAATTTTACTGGACTAAAACAGACTAAAAATCTTTATTTTTTTGTGTCTGTATTAAATTAAAAGTTGGATTTATTATTTCTGTACAAGATGTTGCAATTTTATAGGCAAAATGTACACTATCTATTCGATAAAGCTGCAAAATAAAGTCAACAACTTAATTTTTCAGTAAAGTTTATCCAATCGAAGAAACTCGATAGTAACTTGAAAAATATGGAAACAAAAGTTAGTCTGTGGAAAATGACAGAGTGTCTAACAAAATAAAACTGCGCTTTTAGATTTTGGCGTCTTTAATTTTCAACAAAGTCAATACTAAAAAGAATGCTCCTCTTGAACTTTGTATTCTTCAGAAATCCTACTTTATTTAATGAGTTTGGTGGAGCGCCAAGTCAATTTCCAATTATTCACAACTTCTTTCAATGAAAATAAGTATAAATAATATTTAAAAGTCGAACAAAAACTTCTGCAGCAAATATTATTACACCAAAGATAAATGGAAAAACTTTATAGTTACGATGTTGCAGTATAAATTAGAATTTTCAATACCAGTCATTATTATTTAAAGGATTTTTCATTTTATTTCACCTCACGGTAAAAGTTTATTTATATTTTTAAATTATTGATTGGACGAATTTTTATAATAAGTTAAGTGTGAAGTTTTCACAGCTGCAGCTAGGAAAATATAAATTTTGATGCAACAGCATTTACTTTCCTTTTACGGCCGTACAGCCGGCCGGATGACAACGACTGTTCATGCTTATTTCAGATTAATAACTTTTAAGCACCAATTACGGTCATGAGCTAAACAGAGCGCAGTTAATTGATGATTTGAAAGAAAAAATAACCAATGCGGTAAATTTTTAGGTTACTGCAGCAGCGGGTAAACCGCTTGTTAACTTCCCAGTAGGAAGTTATAGTAATGGGTCCGATTTTGCGAATCCCGAATTTTGACATATCTTCACATTTCAAGGTCATCATAGTTGAATACAATAGTTTTAAGTGGACGTCTGTGTGTATGTGTATATACGTAAGTGAGTATGTTCGTATGTGCGTTCGGAATTATTTTTCGTCTCAATTATATAGAGAAAAAAAAATTATATCTACTTGGGATCAATTGAATTCGACGTATAATTACGCAACTTAGAATTAAAAAGATTTTTAACAAAATCTGTCAAATTTTTTTTATGAAGAATAAAAAAATCAAAAAAAATGGTAATTGCAATTTATAAATTATACTATTTTTAATGTATAAGTATACTTTGTCGGAAACAACACTTACACTATTTCTTTGATAAATAAATTAGCGAAAATATGTCACCCCTTTCGGGATTCTTTAGCTTTTCTTTACGATTTTTTCAATTATTTTTCTTTTTAAACCACCACTGTGTTTTAATAAAAAATAGGCTAGCTTGACATCCTTCAACACAATAAGTTTGCGAAAAATTGCCTACATAATTTTTCTCAAATCACTTGCGAAAAACTCACTCAATGAAAGACTGCGGGTCCCAGTTTTGAGAGTTGGCTCCCGATGAGAAAGAGACAGTCACTCGAAAGGTTGTTTCGTGCTCTCTCTTACGGGCGGTGCTAACGCCTGAGAGGCACGCGGATAGCTGAGTGAAGGGGTCGGCCGGCGCGACTCCGATGACGCGAGTTCGAGATTCATCTGGACATTTTTTTTAAAATTTTTTTCTTTTACCCCGAACAGCTATGAACCAAATTACGATTAATAATTTACGTTTGAAGCTTTTGAATTTTTTAAAAAACAATTAGGTTGCGATAGTTAGTTAGTTTCTGCAGTAAATGGAGAGCAACTCGGGGATCACTTCGGGATACTGAGTGAAACAAAAAACCACCAAATTCTCGGGATGGTTCCTGACTTGCTAGCCACAAAAATACACGTAGAAAAGTCGTTCAAAGTCCTCTTTCCGAAGAGAAACGAATGCTTGAGGGGACAAATTCTTCTTCCCAGAGACTGAATACGTAATGTACACAGACGGCTCAAAAACCCCAGATGGAGTTGGGGCCGGTGTTTTCAGCAGGAAACCAAAGATTGAAATATCTACCAGTCTTGGCAGGTATGCCACAATCTTTCAGGCTGAAGTATTCGCTATCGAATTGTGTGCAAGAGAGTTGACCAACAGACCTCTAGCAAACAAAAACATAAATATAATATCAGACAGCCACGCCGCTTTAAAAGCACTGAGCTCCAACAAGATAAATTCTAAACTTGTATGGAATTACATCGAATCCTTAGAGTACCTTGGTGCGAACAACAGGGTGACCCTACTGTGGGTACCTGGGCACCAGGGGGTGGAAGGAAACAAAAAAGCCGACACCCTTGCAAAACAGGGGGCCGAATCTGCGTTCACTGGACCAGAACCGGTTTTTGGAGTCACCACAAGTGCCGCCAAAACAATTATTTCGGACTGGGCAGAGAGGAAAATACTCACGTACTGGTCCGACATACCAGGGCTAACCCACTCGAAGGCGTTTTTACCGTTACAACCCTCGAGAAACACAACTAAGCAGATCCTAGAATGGAGCAGAAATGACCTGCGTATTCTAAAAGGACTGCTTACGGGACACTGTCGTCTGAGATACCACCTCAGAAAGATAGATCTGAACCAACAAATGGACTGTCGGTTCTGCTGCGTGGAAGACGAAACTGCTGAACATATACTATGTTCATGCCCCGGCCTGGGAAGAATAAGGTTCAACATATTTGGTTACACTAACCTAGAACCTACCGATTTTAAAAAAGTCTCACCCTATACAACCATGAAATTCGTAAGAAGGGCTGGATTGTGCGGTGAACTGTAGCCTCTAGGGGTGAGCCACAATAGACCTACTAAGGGTCGCGGTGGAGGGGCGACCACGCCCCAATTACATAAAACCTAATGCAGAATTTTAAGATGTTTTAACTAATATGATTATTGCATGTTAGGAATATTTGTATGAAAAATATGATGACAATATTTCATAAAAAGAAATAGTTTTAGAATACAAAAATAGGAATTGGATGAATTTTAAGAGAATAGCATTGAAACGCTATAACAGTGGAAAATTATTGTTAGTAATAATCAAGCATTGTGTTTTACAATTAAATATTGTTACTAACAAATGATTAATAATCATAATAATTAAAAAAAAAATTCAATTGTTACAAACAATAAATTGTGAATTTCTTGATGCTGCAGCAGTGCTGTAGTTTCATTTTGTTTTGTGTGAAAATTAAAATAAAACCATTAGTTAAAGTTATAAAATATAAAATAATTACTTTTTTTGCTTATTGAATTTTATACCTTTATTTATAAATAAAAAAAATATTTTCGAATAGCGTAAGGAATGTCTTTTCTATCGGGCGTCCAATGACACCACATGGTGTCTTTTATGTTATGCAACTTTGATATATTTTTTTATTAACATTCAAAATTAAAAAAAATATGTACCAAAAGCTGTTATCTTAACCTTCATCTATAAGCAAAAGATTAAAATCCCAAAAAGTAGCCTTTTGAATTTCTGGGACTGGAATTCCAGATGTGAAATTATTTATTCTTCTCACTTATTCTTCGAATTCAATATTAATAAATTCATTAAATTTAAAATAATTACAGGTCAACTAAAAATGTTTCTAAAATGTTTTTTTTGTTTATTTAAAAAAGTATCTTAACTACAAAGGTCATTGACACGTAATACAATGTATAAAATAACTATATATTACATTGAGAAAAAAAAGTTAGATCTTATTATAAATGTCTATCTCTTTAAGATAATTTAGTAATTTGGAAAACTGATCACGTAAGCTGAAAATCTTCTTAATATTTTCTTCCAACTTGTGGTGCTGACGTTGGGCTGCGTAAGTTGCACATTCAGTTAAAATGTGTTTAACAGTTAGAGGATCGTTGCAGAATTGACATATTGGTGGGTTCTCTTTGATCATAAAGTGTAGATGCGTCAGGCGAGTGTGTCCTCAGTCTTCTAATAATAATTTTATCTTCACGAGTAGCTACTGAAATCGGTGCGGTATTGATAGAGGGTTGTATTTCGTGAAGTTTGGCAGATGATATGTTTCAGGCTAGTTGCCAAGATTCAAGAATGGTGTGTTGAAGGTGGTTCTTAAGATCACCCTGTACTTGGAATTCTCCGTAGATAGGGTTGGTTGTTGCAGACTGTTTGGCAGCACTATCAGCTTTTTCATTGCCAGGGATGCCAACATGTGATGGTACCCAAATTAAAGTTGTGCTTACCACTTGGGAAGTAAGTCGATTAATTGACCCATGTATACCTTGGACAATGGGATGTTGTGTGTAAATACTGTTGATGAACAGGATAGAAGACAGTGAGTCAGTACAGATAGCCACGTTATTATAGTCTATTGACAGAGAATTTAAAGCTAGAAGGATAGCAAGAAATGTTTTATTTATAGTTATTTTAATAAATATTAATTTATATATATTATATTAATTTTTAATTAAAAATATTTTTTAAATGTTGCATTTATATTTAATTTAATAATTATAAGTAATATTAATTTTTTAATTTTAGTAATTACAAAACCATTTACGATATTTGCAACAGAATTACTAATACAGTTAATAATTCAAAAATTTCGGTAAAAGTTGTTGCTAAAGCTGTTTTTAAATTTGTATAGAGTAAATTTTGCATTTTATTTATTTATGTTTTGTATCCTAATTAAATTTAAAAATGTATAGGAAGTAATATAAGCGGAAAATCGTGGATAAAGCCAACGAAAATACAGATGTAAGCAAGATAAATGATGCAATTAAAAATTTAAAGAATGGAAAAGCCGCAGAAAGTGAATTTTGCTAGAGATATGTTGATATATGTTATAGCAGGAATTATTAAGTGCTTTATCCAATTTCCATTTACACGCTGCTCAAAAAACTTAAATTTGTTTTAATAACAATTTGTTACGAAATTTTGGTTCTTGGCTTTTATATATATATGTTATATTTCAATTACTTGTATCTAAAATGCATGGAAAAAGAAGTATTTTATTCATCACAGAGCCAAAATGTGACAAACAGGCATGTTTTAATTTTTTTAACTATTTGGCGTAAAAAGTCTACTCTGTAACTGCAAATGTATAAACAGTCAAAACTGGTTAAAATATTCCAGAAATTATTTGATTTTTTAGCTATTCAGCTATTCTTAAAATCGTTTTCTTGAAAAAGCCGCCAAATATAATCCTTTCTCGCGTGTTTGTCATACTGTCCTTGGTAACGGCGACGTTCAAAGGACATTTAGCATCTTATTTTGCCTTATTTATTTATAAGAGTATTAAATAAGCTAATCGTAGTTTTCAGCTTAGTGATTGCCTAGAAATCTGTTGTCCACTGTAACGAAACTCTTGCCACGTCTTTTTTGTTCTCTATAGAGTACTCTGCCAGCGGTTTCTCTACTGGCAAATTATGCCCAAACTCAGCCGTAGAGGGTAAAAAAAAAAAAATAAAAGTGAGCTGCGCCACCGACTTAGACGGTTCAAGCCGGAAACCCCTAGATCTTATTGGCACTAGCAGAGCCACACGATAAACAACTGAGATTATGGTGAACTAAATAAACGAAATTATAGCTAAAATATATTGGATACTTTACTCCTACAATAAATCAAAGTAAACAGCTCAATAATAAAATTACAACAAATATAGTCAAAATTAACAGCTAACAATAAATCAAAGTACACAGTTCAATAATAAACCTTTAACAAATATAGTCAAAATTAACAGCTAACAATAAATCAAAAATTCAAAATTTACAACTTTATAAAACAACCAAAACAAAAGTGAGAGTAACGAACCTTACCAAGTTACCAAAAAAAAGTAAAACGTATATAAGTCAACTCCTTAATAACACTAAATCAAACGTTCAAACAAGGCAGCTAACCCACTCATGTTTTTACCATTAACACAAAGATTTACACTGTCAAAATAATCAAGCTTATTTAAAAATTTTTTTTTTCAATGGCTGTCTTTCAAAATATCAATATTGTAGGATATTTACAAATAAGTATGAAGAAAACATTTTTACTTGGACACAAAGAACTATTGAGAAGATTACTTTAATCAAAGTTCAGCCTTGGCATATTATCCAATGCAATAAATAGTTTTCAACAATGTACCATATTAATAAATTAAAAAAAAACTTAATCGTGGTGTCAAAAATAAGTCACGTCGTTAAATATTCGAAAGTAAATCACTTCTAACCTTTGGTTATACGAATGCACTACTCCTGTGGCCGGTTTGGTTATGGAATGGCACCTGCTAATTAACAATGGCTTCCCTCAAATAAATCCCGCATGCGGTTATTTTAACTTGACACCAAAATCCAAAATATCAACAACGAAGGTAAGATAGAATGGTAAAGTTAAAGATTAAATGGTTTTTCTTCAAAATCCATTTAAGATGGCCCAAATACAGCCAGATATGAAGAGAAAACCGTAGAAATTTTGCACACTCGCCAATATCACACCGTCCCAAAAATTCTCACCACACCACTCCCAAGACTGCCACCACACGACTAGACTACTTACCAAAGCCGGATATCAAGAAATGACACGGAACCGACGTCAACCAACAATATTCGCAAGTCCATGCTCCACACCAAGAATCGTGCTCGTCCGTGTTGATAGCCAGCCCCATCCACACAGAAATGCAAACCAAACAATAATATAACCGACAACACACAACAATCGAGGCCAAAAACTATAGCAAAATCTAATAACGATTAACAAAAATGCCACAGCCATTAACAATCGAATCCTATCACAACAAGGTATGCAACACTATTTACAATGAATGATATATTTAACAATTTATTATATTTTCTACAAAACAAATTACTATCTTACTTGCAAATACACGCACCACGTAAACATTCGACAGTCGACAAGGAATGCCCAAAATAAGGTTTGATGCGTGAGCATCGGTAACAACTTGCCTAGTTTTAGTAACGGTTGCTACTAATTTAACTTTGGTTTCAGGGGCTGCCCGTTCCACTTCAATTTTCATTAGTCCCCAAATGTTTTCGATGGGACTTAAGTCGGGTAAAGATGCTGACCGTAATATGGTTGCAATCCCATCATTTTCCATCCAAGTTCTTGAAAATAAGAAAGTGTGGCAGCATCTTGTTGCAATCTCCAACCCGACTTCGACCTTAAACGCTTTTCACCGTCGCCTGCCGAGTGTTGTACAAAGTCGGAGTACTGATCTTGCTTTGTATATTACTCAATAGAACCGTCGCTAGTTTTTGGTATTGACAGGAACATAAACGATTGTTCCTTCTGTTAGGATAATTTTGGTGCGGTATCGACACTCTAAACTATCTGCGATATCTCCAAATGGAAACATCGTTAAGTCGGGTATTGACTAGCTATGAACGATATTCCTGTATCCTAAGACCAAAACCAATGGAGTACTAATCCGTTGGTTGTTTAAATCCCTGTCTAGCTGAACGCCCCGTAAGATACAAAGAGTCACGTCTACCAGTCAACACGCTGTCTAAGTAGGAGTGCCATGCAGAGAGAAAAACAATTCAGGTCACCAGCCGTCAATACTTATCAAGCAACGGAGGTGTACGGTTTGACGCAACGCAACGCCTATTATTTACGTACGGAAATCACGAACAGAATATTTTATTTATTTTGATATTTTTTTTGAAAATAAAACGTTTAATTTAACAGAACTTTGTCTCCTTGGAATCATCTGGGCAATACGCATTACAACTTCAACGTTCTCCTTCTTATGCACTTCAAGGATTAGGCTTGCAGCCTGTTCCGTCTTCATTCTAGCCATTTTCTTCTGGGTCTATCAATGTCTCTTTTCCCTTGTGGTCTGTAGTTAACCACTTGTATGACCAGTTTGTCTTCTTTCTTCCTTTCAATGTGTTGTCTTCATTTTAATGAGTTTTGGTGTATTCTGTCGTTCATTAAAAATATGTTCAATTCGGCCCTTATATCTTTATTTCTTATATGGTCCCTCAGTGTGCAACCTTTTGTCCTTTTTATAAATTTTATTTCAGCAGACTGTATTCGTTGTCTTTCTTGTTTTTGGAGTGCCCAGGATTCGCTTCCGTACGTTAAAACAGGTGTTGTCATCACTTTATAGAATTTCATTTTTATTTCTTTACTTGTCTTGTTTTGTAGTGTTCTTTGTATTATGCCACACATCATTTGGAATTTATGTAGTTTGTTTGTAAAATCTTTGTCATTTTAGTAGCTTTTGTTACATCCCAAGAAATTAAAGTGTGATATTTGTTTTGTGGGTGTTTCGTTTATAAGTATCTTAGAACGAACGGGTTGTTTTCCTCAAAAATCCATAAATTTCGTCTTTTTTTTTGATATTTTTAGGTTATAGTTTTTACATACCTGATTCAAACGGTATATTGCGTTTTTTGTGTTTTTTGTAAAATTATTTTGGTCATCATCAAACAGTACTGTGTTTATACATTTATTGGTGGGTGTTTTTCTTATTTCGAGGTTAATTTCTTGTTTTCATTATCGTACAGCTTCGTCAATATATATGGAAAAAATGTATAACTGATTTTTTTAAAATCAGCTAATTCTGCTGTATGTCACCTATATTATAGGTTTATTTGGGTCGATTATGTATCAAAAAAGAAACTACTTCTCTGGCTATATGCCGCGACAGGTATTGAATTACATCTGATACATAATCGTGTATAATATCCCATTTCGGGTAACAATATACAGATGCTTGTTAAGTAAGAGAAGAAACAAGCATCTGCATATTGTTACCCGAAATGGGGTATTATACACGATTATGTATCAGATGTAAATCAAAACCTGTCACGACATATAGCCAGAGGAGTAGTTGTTTTTTGATACATAATCGACCCAAATGAACCTATAATATAGGTGACATACAGCAGAATTAGCTCATTTTTAAAAAATCAGTTATACATTTTTTCCATCTATTGACGCTGTCGAAAAATGTTTATAGTCTACTATAATAATATTATAGTTTTCTATAAATTTTGCAGATTACAATACATCTTCGCAGAAGCTATTCACCGGGTGGTGCTTGTTAAAAAGTATAGATGTCGTGACTGGCGTTTTTCGCGTAGCACTTCATGTATACTTGGTAGGAGTCGAAGCTGTTAATGTGTCCAGTCAAGGTAGACCTACTAATAGTTCCTTCTTTTACTTAATAAGCATCTGCATATTGTTACCCGAAATGGGGTATTATACACGATTATGTATCAGATGTAATTTAATACCTGTCACGGCATGTAGCCAAAGGATTAATTGTTTTTTAAAACATAAACGACCCAAATGAACCTATAATATAGATGACATACAGCAGAATTAGCTGATTTTAAAAAAATTAGTTATACATTTTTCTCATCTATTGACGCTGTCGAAAAATGTTTATAGTCTACTATAATAATATTATAGTTTTTTATAAATATATATAATAAATAGGGTTGGTGATAGGCTTCATCTCTGTCTTACACCTCTGTTGATTGTTATTGGTTTTGTTCTGTCTTTTTCGGTGTTTTTCTGTGTTATAGTATTGTCCTTTTATCACCTCTATTAAATGTCTGCGATAACCTCGTCTTTGCATAATTTTCCATAGTATACCTCTGTTGACCATGTCGAAGGCCTTATCATAGTCAGTAAACCTAATATGGGTTTCTAAGTTATATTCTCTACGTTTTTTGATTAACTGTCAACGTTATAACAATATATTGGTTACTTATAATTTTCTTTAATTGCAGGAGTTTTATATTTTTTGGTAAGTTCAATTTTTATCTCGAGCAATTTTTAAAATGCAACGAACGTCTTGGCCATTTCAAGTTTTTCGTGTTCGTTTGACGGACTCTGAGCCAAAAAAGTTTTTCAGATTTGCGACCTTTTCCCCTCCCGTTTCCACATCATGAAAAATTTCCACTCACGGACCATAAATTCATCAATGAAAGGTTAACTTATAACATAAAACCGTTGTCGAACCGGCGCATTTTATCAGACGAAACGGACCATAATTCTACGTTTCCACACAAACGATTGGCTTTTCGTCTATGACAGGCAGTAAAGTTTTTTGGCACGGCAATACCCTTCAAAGAAAAAAAGTTTTGTGCTGCACGTCCAAAATTAGTCACTTGCCTAACCGACATCTTAAACGGATATTAGTCCAGTCAAAATAGACAAAAATAAGTCATAACTTGGCCAAAATTCGCATAGAGCTGAAAATAAGCAGAAACGTTAAATACGTTATTATAAATAAAATGTCAAAAATCCTTTTTGATCCTACTTCTGCAAAAAATATTATTCAAGCTTAAACGTACAAAATTAATATTTTTTTTTCTCGAAAACGGTAAGTTTTATCGTAAAAATAATTAAGCTAAAAGTTGTAGATCATACGATTCTCTACAAAAATGGTTGGGTTATTTTTTTCTTTATGACTTACCATTCGTGAGATATCGCGGTTTTAATCATTAGAAAATTCATATTTTACATAATATGCACTAAAATAAAAAACTATTGGTTTGTGTTACTTACAAAATAAAACTTGTATAAATTGAATGAGTATTTTAAAATAATTCCATAGACGAATATAGATATTTGAGGTTTGTTTAATCTGCATGGAACAATAAAACAGTACAGTTGTCTTGTTTGCCTCTAACATCTGCTTCTGCCTTTCAACACTTGTATGTATATTATCAAGTTCAAGTGTGGCTAGGCAATAAGCTGGACCCAGAAGGATGGGGTTGAAAATTAACAGATAATTATTTGGAGCCAATTCAAACTCTACTCCCGCCTGCTTTAGAAAAACTGCTTGATACTATTTTTTGTAAATGCAAGACGGATTGTAGTAAGAATTGTGGATGTCAAAAAGTGGGATTATTTTGTTCGCCAGTATGCATCAGTTCTCAGGGTCAGACTTGCTCCAATATTAAAACAAATACAACATATAAAAATATTTATGATATTAATGAAGAGACATTTTTTTTTTTTTATGAAAATATCGTGTGGGCCGCGGACGGCCCGCACTGCGACTATTAGAAGAGGAAGGGATTATAGAAAGAAAATGATTGTGGACACGCTTTTTAAAAAGTTGCAGGTCATAGTTCTCTGGAAAAACTGATTTTGGAAGCTTATTCCATTCCGTAGCAGCCCTGTAAAAGAAGGATTCTTGATGAAGATTGATCCTTGTAGTGTCAAGCTTGAGAGTAAATGGGTGAGACTGATCAGCGTGCCGAGTTCTTCGGCCGAATGTGGCAAATGGTGGTACAAGAGTTTTTATTTGTCTGGAGCATCTGCCATGGAAATATCTGTAGAGAAATGACTGGTCTGCAACTCTTCTTCTATGTTCTAGAGGGTGAAGGGTATCTGTGATAGTTGAGCTGTTTATCAAGCGAATGGCTCTTTTCTGAATGGAATCTAGAAGACGAAGAGAATGCCTTGGTGCTGAACCCCAAATGTGCGAGCAATACTCCAGTAGAGGTCGGATTTGAGCCTTGTACGTCGTCTACAGTTGATCAGGAGTAAAAAACTTTCTGGCTTTCCACAGAAAACCTAGCCTCTGGCTTGCCGACTTTGCGATGTTAGCAACATGGTCATGCCAAGACATATTATTGGACACCGTGACTCCCAAAATCGAGGTGGAGGGACTTGGTTCAAGGGTATTTCCGGACATTGTGACGGGATGATTTGAGGAATTCACTTTCTTGGAAAATGTGGCACTTTGTGTTTTTTGGGCGTTGAACTGAACAAGATTGTTGGTTCCCCACAATTGATGCATTCCTTTTTTTAAAACAGCGAACAGAAATTCTGCAACAAAAATAAAATAAAAGCGAAGAAATAATTGTCGAAGTAGAATTAGACAATTATCTAATATAATAACATTTAGAAGAAAACAACCTATTCCATTTTGATCATTAGCAATATTACCATTTCTTTAATCAATAGGATACAATCTGATCAATTTTTTTTATTACAATAGATCGTGGAGTATTCTCTTCCTAATAATAACATCTTTGCAAATGTGTTGTGACCCACATTAACGAGGTTCAATGTTTTGGATGGCTCTCTTGATTGCATCTCGTCATTTATCTCGATTAAATGACATGTGAGCCGCTTGTGGGAGAGTAGCATCTAATAATTTTTTGGTAAAATCCACCCATCGATTTGGTGATCGGCCACGCCTATTGTTTTCTTCAGGTTTTTCCTGTACAATAAGCCTTTCCATATGCTCACTCCGACTGATGTGTAAGAATGTAAGAATTTGAGAGTACACGATACTGGACAAACGTTTTGACGGACGTATTTCTTGTAAAACCAAAGCATTTGTTCTATGTTCAGTCCAGGACACTTTCAACATTCGTCGCCACGCCCACATCTCAAATGCATCAATCCAACGACGATCTACTTCATTGACAGTCCAATATTCTAAAGCATATAGAAAGACCGAAAAGACCAAGGTACTCACTAGATTGATTTTAGTTTGTTTTGTGATATTCCGATCCCTCCATACTTTATTTAACTGTGTCATTGCTGACCTAGCAAGCTGACTATGCCGTCTTATTCCGTCATAACATCCCCCGGTATTTTCTATTAGGGCTCCAAGATAGACGAAACTGTTGACAACTTCACAGTGTTTAATAGTCCGAGTTTCAGGGTAGTTGTTATGTTCTCTATCAATGATTATAATTTTGGTTTTATTATAATTTATGTTTAGGCCATATAGAGCACTGACATCTTCATGTCTCATCAGGAGTTCCAGAATTTCTCTCTGGGAGGCAGCTATCAAGGTTGTATCATCGGCAAACCTTAAATTAGACAATTTTGTGCCGCCAATATTTACTCCACCCTGCCAGTCCTCTAGAACCTGTCTCATAATTAATTCGCTATAAATATTAAAAAGAAGAGGCGAGAGAACACAGCCCTGTCTTACACCCTTGCATGTGGCACCTTCATCAGACAAGCATTTATTAACCCTAACCCGTGCAGAATTGTTATCATATAATTGTTGTATGAGATACACTAAATGGTCTGGGACACCCATTGAAAACATAATAGACCACAGCTTTTCCCATTTTACGTGGAGTATACCTATTGGAAAAACAAAAAAAAATGCGCCATGTACATTACCTTATAGGTGGTGCGGAAATGTGTGCATATTATGTTAAATATGAATTTTCTAATTATTAAAACCGTGATATCTCACGAATGTTAATTCGTAAGAGACAAAATGACTGGACCAGTTTTGTAAAGAACTGTGTAATCTACAACTTTTGTCAAACATATTTTTACGATTAAACTAACCTATTTCGAGAAAAATGGAAAAAACCTTAATTTTGTACGTTTAACCTTAAATAAATTTTTTTGCAGAAATAGGATCACAAGGGATTTTTAACATTTTATTTATATTAATGCATGTAACGTCTCTGCCAATTTTCAGCTCTATGTGAATTTTGTGTAAGTCAAATGTCTATTTTGACTGAACTATATAAATATCGCGTCATATCGTTGCCAAAAATACTGTCTTGATAAAATATTTACTGATTGTTTAAAAATTAATAATAATTTTAATTAATAGGCTGAAGCATTTGTTATTTTTAAAGGTCAGTCTTTTAAATTTTATTGCATAAATGGACTTAGAGGCCTACATGAGCGGTGGATTTACATCCCGTTTAAAAGGAAAGGTGATATTTTTCGTCTATTTTCGCGGCAATTGTAAATTATACAAAATATATAGAGGGTTTTTCATTACTAATGCAAAATATTTCAACAGTAGAATCCCAAACTCAAAATATCAAGATTGTGTTAAATCTTTATAAAATGTGTCTCCTGTCTGAGTTACAGGGTGTTTTATTTGAAAATTTAAAAATATTTGTGCCCAGTACTTTAAAAATATTTAAAATATTATTTGTGGAAAGTGTAAGTACTATACATCCTACTAAATTATGTCAAATAAACGTTTCTGGCTACTATCACAGGTGTACGACAGGGTCAAGTGTCTGGTTGATCACGACCAAATTCTACGCCACTGGCAAAATTGCAATATTTTTACAATTTTTTAATTCTCCAATACTTTCTACGTGAATATTGTACTTTTTTTCCGTTCCGATAAAGTTATTATTTTTCAAAATATTTCTGGTTAAACACAAAGCTGCAGAATTATTTTAATTTCAATGTGTACTAATAATTATGCCGGTGTTTTGGGTCATTTGATTGCATTTATTACGCGAATTAAACTTTAATCTTTATTAACAAAAAACAATATTATATTTATCGAAATTTTTTTAAAGAATAGATGAGAGATATATTTACAATATTAAAATTAGATGAATAAATACGATTTGAATCATTTCTAAAAATAGGGTTAATGCTGCGGAGATGAGTAGTTTAAGAAGTAAAGAAGTATATCCGGAGTGACTTGGTTGGATAAAGTAAAAAATAGTGAGATAAGAGAACGATGTGGTGTAAAAGAAAACGTGGTTACAAAGATAGATAAAGGAATTCTTAAATGGTTTGGACACGTAGAAAGGATAAATGAAGGAAGATTGACAAAACAAATTTATAAGGCGAGTTTGAATGGACAAGTCGGTAGAGGTCGACCTCGGTGAACATATCTTGATCAGATCAACATTGTTTTGAAGAAAAGCCAGGTCAAAAGTACCAACAACCGACGGGCATGTATGAGAGCCCTAATAAAAGTAGAGGAAGTAAAAGATGTGTGTAGGAACCGTAGCAAGAGGAAGAAAGTGGTCTCTGCCTACCCCTACGGGAAAAAGGCGTGACTATATGTATGTATGTATTTAGATAAATTGTAAATTCCGTTAATTTTATTGTTAATCAGCCAAACTTATTTTTTAAAACTAGAGGATCGTTTAGCGAATAAATAATTTAACTTATTAAGGTAAACGGGGGTCACATTGAACATTTAATAAAATGTTTCTAAATTTTTTTTATGTGCTTTTTAATACTTTCTTCTCAATGAAATTGTTCTTTTGTTTAGATTATAAAATTTTTAAAACTACATTTTTTTTGTAATTGTTTAATGCATCTATTCGTTTTTTATTATTTTTATTTAATAAAAAAAGTTTTTTTTTTCGTTCATAAAGATTGAAGTTTCATTCGAGTAATAAATGTAATCAAATAAACCAAAACATAATTAATACATATTGAAATCAAAATAATTGTGCAGCTTCATGTTTAACCCGAAATATCTCGAAAAATACGCACGAAGAAAAAGTACAATATTCTCGTAGAAAGTGTTGGAGAATAAAAAAATTGTGATAAAATTGCAATTCCGCCAGTGGCGTAGGGATCAACCAATCACTGCCCCTGTCGTACGCCTCTGATAGTAGCCAAAAACGTTCATTTAACATAATTTAGTAGGGTGTAGGTAAAGTACCAAATATGGCAATAATACTTCAAATGGTTTTAAAGTACTGGGCACAAATAATTTTTAAATTTTAAAATAAAACAACCTGTAACTCAGACACATTTGATTTGGGTTGAAATTTCATATTTTGAGTTCAGGATTTTATAGTTGAAATATTCTCAATTAGTAATGAGACACCCTGTATAAAAGAAAAATTCTCAACCGCTTTATAAAAATGGAATAATTAGCATCATCTAAAAACTACTTGCAATCATAGTTAGATAGATTGTACCATTTTAAAAGTAAAGAAGTTATATTTTTACAGACTTATTACTTTGTTATGAGACGTCGTGAATTTCTAATTCTTTTCTTACATAATTTAAAAAATACAAATGATATTCCTTTCTCGACCATTCCTTGTTGAACTGTAATTGAAAGAGCCGTTCCGAAATTGGCACTTGGATTTAGTTACAAAGTATACAAATAACACGAGGGTAATTACACTAAGAGGTTGCTACAAGATATTTTTATGTAAGATCAATACTCTTAACAAATAAGGTTTTAAAAATAGCTCTGAATTTTTAAAAGTACATAATATGTATGTTCTATTGCATTTATATGTTTGTAAAAGTGCTTAATCGTAAAATTTTTTACGCATACTTATAATTCTTAACATTGTTACAATAAGGTATATGACAAAGTGTTTGGTTGGGCTAAGCCTTAATTAATATTTTAAATTGGTAAATAAATGTATAAGTAATAATGGTTTTTAAAAAAAAGAAAGCATGATAAACTACTACTTCACGTGCCTTCTCCGCGGCGGATCATTATAGCTATTCTGAGCTTGGATTAGGCAGCTCTAAGCAGTTCGTTTGATGTGCATCCATACCATTTCCTTAAATTGCGCAGCCATGATATTCTTCTTTCTCCCACACTTTTCTTGGCCTTGATTTTTCCTTGTATAATTGCTTTTAGCATGATGTATCGTGCAGACGTAGCCTCTGATCACAATCCTGTAGTGGCAACATTCAGGCTAACCCTAAAACGCATTAAACAAACCCATAAAAATAATAAGATTAACATCTCAAAACTAAAAAACGAAGAAATTAGAAACAAAGTCAAAGAAGAAGTAAATGACAAAATACACTTAATGAGAACGTGAATGTAAAATGGAGTAACATCAAGAACACAATAGTAAACACATGTAAACAAGAAGTAAAACAGGAGAATAAAGAGAACAAAAAGGATTGGATGACAGAGGAGATGTTGGAACTAATGGAAAAGAGAAGAGAGGCTAAGAGTATGAACAAACAGAGATACAAAGAGCTACACCGACAAATACAAAAGAAAGTGAGGGAAGCGAAGGAGAAATGGATGAATGAAAAATGCAACGAAATCGAGAGAATGCAAAAGATACATGACACTTTTAATCTACATAAAAAGGTCAAAGAAATGACCAGCGGCTTCAGAAGGAATCAGAACAACATACTAATGGATGAAGGTGGAAACATAATGCTAGATTTAGAAGACAAACTTAAAACATGGAAAAAATATATTAAAAAACTGTTTGAAGACGAACGAAACAGGCCCCAACTAACACGAAAGGTAAAAACAGACAATCCAGACATAACAAACGAAGAAGTAATATATGCACTTAAAAACACAAAAAATGGGAAAGCACCTGGCGCGGATGAATTACCTGTGGAATTGCTAAAACTACTCGAAGAAGAACACATACCAATACTTACGGAACTGTTCAATACGATTTACAAAACTGGAGTTATACCCAGAGAATGGCTAACATCCACATTTATAGCAATACCAAAGAAAAACAATGCGAAAAAATGTAGCGAACACAGGACTATTAGCTTAGTGAGCCACACATTGAAAGTATTTATAACAGTTATACACAACCGGATACACAAGAAACTGGACAATGAGATAAGTGATTTCCAGTTTGGGTTCCGGAATGGAACGGGCACAAGGGAGGCATTGTTTGTTGTAAAAGTACTGACACAGCGATGCTTAGATGTGAATAAAGAAGTATACGCATGTCTAGTAGACTATGAAAAGGCGTTTGACAGAGTACGACATGACCAACTCATAAAAATTCTAAGTGAAAAACAAATAGATACTCAAGACATAAGAATTATAGAAAACTTATACTACAATCAAACAGCAAACATCAGAATAGGCATTACACAGACGGAAGATATAGAGATCAGGCGCGGAGTGAGACAGGGATGCGTGCTTTCCCCTTTGCTGTTCAACATCTACTCAGAAGCGATCATGAAAGAAGCATTAGCTGAAGAAGAAGCTGGAGTGCGAGTTAATGGGATACCTATTTCAAATATAAGGTATGCGGACGACACTATGTTGCTAGCCGAAAATGCCATCGACCTACAAAGAATGGTACAAAAGGTACATAATGTCAGTATTCGATACGGGCTAAACATGAATCTCAGCAAAACAAAATTCCTTGTATTCATAAAGGCCCGAAACAACAACACACAGCTGATAGTAAACAACCAGATAATAGAACGGGTATATAAATATAAATATTTGGGAACATGGATTAACAGCAACAATGATTATGCTAGCGAACTGAAAGCAAGAATTGAAATCGCACGCAGAGCCTTCATAAATATGAAACAGTTTTTCTGTAACAGAAATTTAAATAACGATCTCAAAATACGTATGCTGAGATGCTACATATTCACCATCTTACTATACGGCATAGAAGCGGCCACATTGACAAAAGTCATGATGAGAAAAATAGAAGCATTCGAGATGTGGCTATACAGGAGAATACTGAGAATATCTTATATGGACAGAATTACAAACGAAGAAGTACTAAAAAGACTCTCAAAAGAAACAGCACTTAATAACGAAATAAAAATCAGAAAATTACAATATCTGGGCCACACTATGAGAGGAGAGAGATACCCAATGCTACAAGTGGTGATGCAGGGAAATATTGCAGGGAAGCGCAGCGTGGGAAGAAGACGAATGTCGTGGCTCCGTAACCTGAGAGAATGGTTCAACTGTTCATCAAATCATCTTTTCAGATCAGCAGTCAACAAAATGCAACAAAATCATGATGATCGCCAACCTTCGACGGAAGACGGCACCATAAGAAGAAGATCGTTCCCCACGTATAATGTATCACAGCTATTGTAGTTTTCTGGTTTTAATCGTTTCTTTAATTTCCATTCCTTTGTTTATTCTTCTTAAGACGTTGTTGTTTGTTCCATGATATCTTTAGGATTCTTATATACACCCACAATTCAAATGATTCCAGTTTCTTAATGGTTGCCGCGTTCAGCGTCCAAACTTCCATGTCGTAGAGTAACGTCGAGAAAATATAACATTTTGCCAGTCTAACTCTTAAGTTCAAATTCAGATCCCTTTTGCAGATCTTTCTCATCGTGTTGAAGTTTGTTCGTAATTTCTTTATTTGCACTTTGACTTCTTTAGAGTAATCATTTGCGGAATTGATTGTTGTGTCAAGATAACTGTAGTTCTCCACTTTTTCAAGGATCCTGCCATTGACCCTCTGACTTTTATCGTTATTTTGGGCTTTTGATATCCTCATAAGTTTCGTTTCCTTGACGTTTATTGTTAGTCCGTACCCTTGACTACATTTAACTATCTTGTTCATAAGTCTCTGAAGGTCTTCGAGGTTGTTTGTCTACGTGACAGAGTCATCTGCGTAACTAATATTGTTGATCGGTGTTCCATTGACCTTTGTTCCGGCTGTTTCTCCCTCGAGAGCTTTATTTAGAATTTCCTCAGAGTACGCGTTGAATAGAAATGGTGATAATACATGTCCCTGATAAACTGCGAGGTGCTAATTAATGAAGAAAAAGTGAAAAAAATAAAAAAGTTTGTATAATTGGGTTCAAAGTCCAAAGGTAAGTATGACTGTGACACTGAGCGAAAGATGTTGGTTGGGAAACAAATGAATGGTGCCCTGCATAACTTAATGGGCAAAGTGTGATAAGGGAACGCTGCGGAGTGAAAGAATATTAAGTACCAAATATAGTTAAAGAAATAATTAAAAAAATGGTCACGTAAAAAAAATGGTTAAAAAAGAAATGACGATATATGTTTACAAGACGAGTGTAAATGGGCAAGTTGGTTAAGGTCAACCTTAGCGAACATATCTCCATCAGATCAAAATTTTTTTAATTAAAATTGTTTTGAAGAAAGACAAAAGTACCAGCAACCGGTAAGCTTGTATAAAAGGGCTGATGACAGTAGAAGCAGCAAAAGAACTATCGCAGGTGGAAACAAGTGATTTTTGCATACCTCTACGGAAAAAATGCGTATATGTATGTACATATAACAATACAGAATTAAAATTAACAGGGTAGTGCAAGAACTATATAACCAACTAGATATAGTTAAAATAATAAAGACAAAGAGATTGAGATGGGCCAGAAATGTGAAGAGACAAAACTAACGTGTCGTAAAACTGGTGTGGGAAGGGACCCCGGTAGAAAAGCGGCCGCTGGGAAGGCCAAGGATGCGGTAGAAAGATAATATTGCAGCGGACTTACGGACCCTAAATGTCCAATGACTAGGAGAACTTATGATGGACCGCAGCAAGTGAAGGCAAATTGTAATGTCAAGGAAGACCCACTCCGGGTTGTAAGCTACAGAGAAAGAGAGAGAGAGAGAAATATGTATTTTGCAAGAAGAATTTACCGATTTTTGTCCATTGTTTAAGGTTTGAGGTACGCAGCATAAAAGGTTTTAAAATGTTTTTTTTTAATGATATTTTTATTGATTTATAACCTTTGTTTTATTAGTAATTTCGTTTTCGCTGTCGTGCCCAAATAATTATTTTTTTAAATTTTCATTTATCATAACAATACTCTTAAACCATTTTACAAACAAATGCTTTTGTCAATATTACCTTTGTAAAGGTATACTTAAGATTTTTTTTTTCCAAATGGTTAAATACAGAATTAGGGATGTTGTAAGTGTCTTTGTGGTCAATGGGCCGCTGCGTAAGAGAGTAGCTAAACTACGGATACTTTGCTTTGTCAGGTCTACAACTATTTGACCTGTTTTGAGTTTTTTATTATCTCCGGCTTGGTCGGTCCGTTAAAAAGGCTACATGCCATATATTTTTACAGGGCCTACCGACCAAAAGATTACCTACATAAACCAGCAGATAGGACTTGACCATAAATGTGAGTGAGTCTGCTTCACATATGTATTTTGGGGTTTTAATTGCACTTCCAATTGAGGCATGTCCACCACAGTCGTTAGCCACCAAAATATAATTTTCCGTTTAAATATGTTAACATTATAATTACTCACAATAAAACACTTTGCGCCATTTACCCCCAAAGTTAGGTTAGGTTTATATGCGATGTAAACATATTGATGAAATTACTTAATAATTTTAACAGTATGCAATTAAAATTCCATTGCTTTTGATTTATTAAAATTTGTAGCATAAATTATTGCTATTAGCACTTTATCACCATTTTAGGCTGTTTACAACCGACCTTAACTAAATAATTTTGTCTATCAGATAATCAAAGCATTTTTTTATTGATTTATTTTTGCAATATTAACAATAATTGGCTTTTAAATTTTAGAAAGGAAAGAACAAACGAAACTATTCAACAACATTATAAAGAACGGCAAAATTCCTGACAAATAAAGGAAAAGCACAAAAATTATTTTATTAAAGGAGAAAGGAGAAAGAACTAACCCTTCTAACTATAGAGGCATCACCCTTCTAAGCTCAGCGATGAAACTATTTATCAGCATTTTAGCTACTAAATTAAGTCCCCACACACCACTTAATAAAGAACAACAAGGCTTTTGCAAAAATAGATCTACAATAGATGCGATTTTTACTATTAGGTAAATAGTCCCTAGCATACAATACACCTGCATTCCTCTGCTTCGTGGACCTAACCAAGGCGTTTAATAGAGTAAGATTGGAGGATGTAATCAACACATTAAAGCAGAAAAATGTACCAAATGAACTACAACAATTAATTTTGGAACTGAATAATCACAACACCACCTAAATAAGAATAACCTCCGAATTAACTAAAGAAATAAACAATACAGTTGGTATATGTCAAGGGGACAGCCAAGCCCGCTAATATTTAACACAATAATGAACAACATAATAGACATAGTCAAAGAGACCGCTTTCGGATTTAGAATGGGCAATACGAAAATAAAAATTCTTTGCTATGCAGATGACGCTGTTCTAGTAGCCGAAAACAAAGACAATCTGCAAAAACTAATAAATTCCTTCAACAAGGAAGCCAGGAAATGGAACATGAAAATCTCGAAATCAAAAACAAAATCGATGACCATCGCAAAGGACCCACTAATATGTCATGGATTTAGACTACCTGGGATACAAGATTTTCAGCCGGGAAAATTTGAAGGAAGAAGTCAAACAAAACGTAAAAAAGCTGCAACAATCTCTGGTCGTCTTAAAAGCAGTTGACGAAACAGATACAGATAAGTATTCAAAGTAAGTCACGAATCTATAAAACATGCCTAAGGCCAGTAATGACCTACGGAGCAGAGACAAGAGCCGATAAATTAAAAACCAAAAGAATACTCAGAACAACAAAGATAAAAACAATACGCACAAAAACAGGCAACACCCTTCTGGATAACAAAAGAAACAAAGACCTTAAACAAACTGGTTGATTCCATCAATAGAGATCTTAAAGCAATCGTCGAGTGGGAAACCAACAATCTTGTTCAGTTCAACGCCCAAAAAACACAAAGTGCCACGTTTTCCAAAAAAGTAAATTCCTCAAATCATCCCATAACAATGTCCGGAAATACCCTTGAACCAAGTCCCTCCATCTCGATTTTGGGAGTCACGGTGTCCAATAATATGTCTTGGCATGACCATGTTGCTAACATCGCAAAGTCGGCAAGCCAGAGGCTAGGTTTTCTGTGGAAAGCCAGAAAGTTTTTTACTCCTGATCAACTGTTGACGACGTACAAGGCTCAAATCCGACCTCTACTGGAGTATTGCTCGCACATTTGGGGTTCAGCACAAAGGCATTCTTTCGTCTTCTAGATTCCATTCAGAAAAGAGCCATTCGCTTCATAAACAGCTCATTTCTCACAGATACCCTTCACCCTCTAGAACATAGAAGAAGAGTTGCAGACCAGTCATTGCTCTACAGATATTTCCATGGCAGATGCTCCAGAGAAATAAAAACTCTTGTACCATCATTGGCCACATTCGGCCGAAGAACTCGGCACGCTGATCAGTCTCACCCATTTACTCTCAAGCTTGACACTACAAGGATCAATCTTCATCAAGAATCCTTCTTTTACAGGGCTGCTACGGAATGGAATAAGCTTCCAAAATCAGTTTTTCCGGAGAACTATGACCTGCAACTTTTTAAAAAGCGTGTCCAAAATCATTTCCTTTCTATAATCCCTTTTCCTTCTAATGGTCGCAGTGCGGGCCGTCCGCGGCCCACACGATAGGTACTACCCTTTTTGCGACTATTTTCATAAAAAAAAAACAGTGATGTCGTAAGATGGTGCAGAGCTCGACAAAAATACTGGAACGTACACGTCAGCCAGATGAATGAAGACAGATTACCACGAATCGTCAGGGACAACAAACCAACAGGAACAAGACCCCTGGGGAGAACATTAAAAAGATGGAGAGACAGCTAAATGGTACGGTTTGAGAGCTTGTACGAATTTAAACTTATTACCTTACTGTTTGTAAGTTTATTTATAATTTTTCGTGTAGATATTTTGATCGAATGATTGCATTGTTTTCGGTCTTTAACAAGTGTGCGAAGTTTAACTTAAATCTGATCGCTTAAAGTAAGGCAAAATCAAGGCCAAAGAGTCAGTTACAAACACACATACAAACATACAGGTGAAACTAATATCTTTTTCCTCTTCTTGAAGTGCCTTTTCCATTTAATGAAGATCGGCAACAATTCTGGCGAATTCGTCTTTATCCAGGGCTCTTCTAAGCAGGAAGTTTGAGTCTAAGCCCTTATGTTTTTCAGCCAAAAGCACTGTCTACGTCCAGGACCACCGTTTTCCCTCAATCTTGCCCTCCATAATCAGTTGCAGGAATCTGTATTTATCCTCTCTCATGACATGGCCAAGGTAATCAGTCTTTCGCTTTTTTATTGTCTCGAGGATTGTTCATCCTATGTAAGACCTCTTGATTGGTGGTATGATCGGTCCATATAATATAAGCGTGTTAATAAATGTTACTTGAATAAGTTTTGGGTTAAATTTTATAAATGTTTTATACTTTTCTTTTGTTTTATATGCAATAAAAATTTATTAAAACTTATAACCTACAAATATTTAAATTAATTAATTTAAGTAAAGCTTAAACTTTACTTAATATTATGCGTTGCTAGGCTACAGTTATAATTATTTCTATCTGACAGAAAAAAAAAGTAAACACGTGCGCACATTTAATGAAATTATTTTTTCCCGAGTAAAACTGTGGCATTTTCTTTCCTGAAAACAGGAAAAAAATTTTAAACTTTTTGCTCAGGTTTTCGTTTTCGATTTCTACTGAATTTATGGAACCACTTAATAAAGTCCTATCATTTTTTTTTAATTAAACGAATTCAAAAATACTATTTTACTGCGACATTTCTTTGCAAAAAAATGCCTGTGACCTCGTCAAATAGCACTGAAATTTTAATTGAAATTGAGTTTAATTTGTCGCACAATATGGGTAGAGGCTACATTTACACTGAACTGTCACGTTAAAACCATAACTTTCCGCAATTACTAATCACAACAGTCCGTCTAATTAAATCCTGTAAATAAATAGACTTTCAAGCGAACAACCAATTACGGATTGTATTATTGTGTTATTTTTTTTTGTATGCATTTGTTTCATTTCAAATCTAGAAACATTATTTCAAAGGTAACTAGAGCAAGTGGTTGATAAAGGTTTAAATTAAATTAAAATAAATACTAACCAGTTACTTTATTTTTTTAACATTTTTAAATAATAGTTACAAATTTAAATATTAAGATAAATAAGTGCGTACCCACTGGATAAATTAGGAAACTAAACATTTAGGGAATATTAAAACGTTCTTGTCAAAGGACTGTATATTTAAAAGTTAAATACAAAGTGGACGGCAGTAGACAGTCCACCCCAATATCTGGCAGTATTCATAAGATATCCTGAAAAACGTCGATTAGGCATTAAGCTGAAGTATTAAGGCATTTTAATCGATATTTACACCGTCTTAATTAATTCTATCGGAACACCCTTGTATATCGGGAGAATTTAGTTAAACTTTTACCACAGTTTATTGCATAGCCTTTTAGTTGCACGTCACCAAATATGACGTCGTCATATCATGTTTTCGGCATGATTACTACATGACATTTGATGGCGACTCTACAAAATTTTGACAGTTGTCAGGATCGTTTTCAGCCAAATAGGAAAAGGCTTTGAAATTAATAAGAATTGTGATATCAAAACATTACAAATTAAAACAAAATGTATTTATAATTGATATTTATTATCATAAATAATATAACATTAGTAAATAAATTCCTAAAATTAGTTATTATAAGACAACAAGGATCACTTGACGGATGAAACCTACAATAGGAAATTATGTCTGTTTAAAAAATCACATAAGTTTTATTCGATAAACCAATAACCTTGGAAATCATTGAAATTTAACAAAACTGGTAACGTTAAACTTGTAGAACAACAGTCATTTTTGAATACAATACAATACACGTTTATTATGCGGGGTTGTCTTCCCACAAGTCCCAATCTGATTCGTTATCCGATTCGTTTAAATTAATGATTACAGGAGAGATATTACTTGCATCGATCTTTTTTTCAGTCTCCCAATATTCATCAATAATTTTTCTTGAATGGTCTACATACCTCTTTCATTTTTCTGGTGTAATCTACAATTACATAACAATTATAAACCATAGCATAAGAATAAACTTTGCGTTAAACCTGTTGAAGAGCTTCGTTCCAAACACTAATTACAGTATCTGCAGTAATACGTTCAGCCGAAGTTATTTTTGCATCAGAATACCGTTTAAACTCAGACCAAATAAGTCCAATTGGATTGAACTAGCAATGATATGAAGGTAGTCTCAACACGCGATCTATCTTATCTGTAAAATATACATTTTTAATATCCTATTAAATTATATCATATCATAACATACCTGTATACTTGATCTGGTACATGTTTCTTGACAATTTCTAACAATTCGAACTTCATAATACCAATTACTAAATACCAACCTTGACTAAACATTCTGTATATACAAGTCCTGATTCCATATTTATATTTATCCCGAATTTTGGGACTACGGCTAACGCTCACAAAATCGGACATTTTAGCAGAGTATTTTCGATCTGTTTAAATACCTTTATTTGCCAATCGTCCTACAGTCGATAGCGATATTCCCAATGCGGCCGAAACACGCTAAAATTCATTGATAATTAATGAATTTTTACTAAACTTTAAAATGTAAAACTTACCTCATGTACAGCATTTACGGGCAATAGAGTTTTACCGGCTTGTTTCTCTAATTGAAAATAATCAAGCAGTTTTAATACCAACGCTTGCTCTTTTTTGCTATACATCAGCATGTTTATAATTATCAAAATAAATAAATAAATTAAAAATAATATTCCAACTTCTAAAAAATGTGATTAACCACAATAATTACAAATGGAACTAATGGAAGTACTGTTCCGATAAAAACTATCAGGCGTACACTTTGACGTTTATCAAAACTAGCTTAAGAGCGTGTTCAATATTTCAATTTGACTATGAGGCCTTGACGTATAGCAAACGGCAGCCAATGAAATGCCTGTATTGTGTCAATTGTGTGTAGATCTCTCATGATGTTATTGCCTTAAGAAAATTTGTTGTAGAAGTACCGTTTTTTCGTTTCTTTCAACTTAATACGATAAAGCGAGATAGATGCCGTATGACGTGCAACTGAAAGGCTGTGCAGTGTACCTTACATACTTGTGATTTTTTTTTATTGTGGAATCAGTTTCGGACAGGATCTTGTTTTTTTTTTGCTAAACTCTTTACTTTCAAAAACAATTATTGACAAACGCTTACTTCCAAGATTTATTTTTTAAGTCCGAATTTGTTTGGGTGTAAAACGCGAATGTTTTTGTTTTACTTCTGTTAAATAAAACTGTTAACCTAAAACAAAACTCGAGAAATTTACTGATAAAGCAGAAAAGAACTCTGCTGATTCATTACTAAAGGTAACCGTTGTTTTTCCAAAAATTCGATAACATAGTAAGTGGAGGACTGGCCCAAATAGGAAAATAAGAAAAAAATATAGTAACACAATTAAATATAAAATAATAATTTGAATGGTTGCAATTAAATATAAATTTTTAATTTCTTCATTTTTACTTTAAAGGGTTGTCATGCAAATTAGCAAATTCAGGTAATCCTTAAACATTAAACATTGAAACATTGAACATTTAAACGATGCAATAAAATAATATGCATGCATTATTATCTGCAGAAACTAGGTTAAATTAGGTAAGGTTTCATGTGAGTGGGGCGTGGTCGCCTCTCCACCGCGACCCTTAGTAGGTCTATTGTGGCTCACCCCTAGAGGCTACAGTTCACCGCACAATCCAGCCCTTCTTACGAAGTTCATGGTTGTATAGGGTGAGATTTTTTTAAAATCGGTAGGTTCTAGGTTAGTGTAACCAAATATGTTGAACCTTATTCTTCCCAGGCAGGGGCATAAAAATAGTATATGTTCAGCAGTTTCGTCTTCCACGCAGCAGAACCGACAGTCTTTCATTGAGTGATTTGAGAAAAATTATGTAGGCAATTTTTCGCAAACTTATTGTGTTGAAGGATGTCAAGCTAGCCTATTTTTTATTAAAACACAGTAGTGGTTTAAAAAGAAAAATAATTGAAAAAATTGTAAAGAAAAGCTAAAGAATTCCGAAAGGGGTGACATATTTTCGCTAATTTATTTATCAAAGAAATAGTGTAAGTATTGTTGCCGAAAAAGTATACTTATACATTTTTAAAAAGCGTCTAGCTAACCTATTTTTTAATATATCAAAGTGGTGGTTTAAAAAGGTAAATAATAGGGAAAATCCCAGAACAGCTAAAATATAATCTATAACATATAAAAATGAATCGCTGTTCGTTAGTTTGCTAAAACTCAAAAAAGGCCAAAACGATTTTAATAAAATTTCTAGGTAATCTTCAAATTAGCCTGGCGATGGTTTCTGTAAAGTTTGGCAGTAATCGCATAAACAAAAGGAGTGCGAAGGATATAAAATATAAAACTGTAATTTTTAGTCCGATCTTAATTAAATTTTGTAAATGTGTATTCATTTTTTAACGCGATACATCCCTACGAAAGGGATGAGAAAAGGTTAAAATATAAAAACTATTAAAAATGGTCAATAGAAGTGTCGAATTTATAGTTTCTGGGGTCGCTGAGTTTAATGGTAATATTCCAAATTTTGTTAGCACTCCTGCGAATGAGGTGAAATAAGGATGGAATATAAAAACTATTAAAGTTATAATTACAATTTTGTTAGCACCCCTGTGAAAGGGATGGGAAAGATTTTGAATACAAAAACATTTTATAATAGCTAAGTCGAATTCATAGTCTTTGAAGGCCCAATACAAAATAGGTGAGAAGAAGATTAAACATTAAAACTATTAAAAACGCCGATATTAGTGTGAAATTTATAGTTCTCAGGGTCGCTAAGTTTAATAGCGTTATTTAAAAAGCAGGCAAGCTAACGTTTGGGTAGGACGTCTGCCGACTGCGCTTGCAAATTTATAATACTAAAATAATTCAGATTTATGTTTAGTTGTCTGTTGTTGTCTTAAATTTTATTTTCTGGTACTATGTGCTTTCTTTTGATATCTACATTGATTTTTATTACATCTATGGTTTTTTGCAATTTTTTTGTGCTTTTTGTATATTTGTACTTTGTGACTGCTACACTTATGTATGGTAGTGAATGTTGGGTTTGGCAGAAGAAGCATGAAAATAGAATTAATGCTGCGGAGATGAGTAGTCTGAGAAGTATAGCCGGAGTGACTCGGTTGGATAAAGTTAAGAATAGAAAGGATGGATGAAGGAAGATTGACGAAACAAATTTATAAGGCGAGTGTGAATGGGCAAATCGGTAGAGGTCGACCTCGGAGAACATATCTCGATCAGATCAACATTGTTTTGAAGAAAGGCCAAGTCAAGAGTACCAACAACCGAAGAGCATGTATGAGAGCAAGTGGAAGGAAGTGGTCTCTGCCTATCCCTATGGGAAAAAGGCGTGACTTTATGTGTGTATGTATGACGGCTTTTTATTTAATTTTTGTTGAATTTCTTGTTGTGTTGAGTTTTAGTGCAATGTGTAATCGTTTTTCAGTTGCAAAGAAGAAAAATTGACTCCTGTTTTACTAGACACTTTCTTTCTCTCTTTCTGTAGCTTACAACCCGGAGTAGATCTTCGCTGACATAACAATTTGTCTTCACTTGCTTTTCTGATCGTTGGACATTTAGGGTCCATAAGTCCTATGCAATATTATCTTTCCACCGCGTCCTTGGCCTTCCCAGCGGCCGCTTTTCTACCGGGTTTTCTTCCCACACCAGTTTTACGACACGTTGGTCTTGTTTCTTTACATGTCCGGCCCATCTAAATCCCTCTGCCTTTATTATTTTTACTATATCTGGTTAATTATGTAGTTCTTGAACTTTCTTGTTAGTTTTTATTCTGTATTGTTGTGTGGCGTTGTCCTTGATTGGTCCATATTTTTAGTCGGTTCTTATTTTGTTTTTTCATCGTCCTTGTTTCACATGCAAATATAGTGCAAAACAGCAACGATTGGCTCTCTGAATTCTGTTGTTAATTTGTCTTATCCTATTTCTTCGTTTTTTTTTTGTTGTAGTCATCTATTTTGTTTCATCTTCGTTTATTTGTTTACTAAATACGCTCACTTAAAAATCCCAATCACAATAAAACAGTCCAACCCTGCGTTTGGAAACAAACGAGGAGAATCGGGATTCAAAGGAATTGATGTGTCTCCTAAATACAAAAGGACTAGCAATGTAATGGAAAGTAATGGGCCGTACGTTGGATATACCCAGAGCTACAGTGGAAAACGTTTATATCTAGAGAAGTCTCTGCATAAATTAGTTTAACATTTATCCCGACCGCGAGGAGTCCCGAATCCTTAGTGATATACACAGCGGAACAGATGCATTGCAATGTTATGCGTTTCTGAAGATAAAGTTTATACCGGGGAGATTTGCGAAACATCGGTTTATTTTATTTACACTCCGAAAAATGGGTTTTTTATTTTACATTTTTGGATCGTTATTTACAAAAAAATAATCATATACGATTTTAAATTAAAGCATTAAATATTATTTTAGGTTCATTTTATTGTTAATGTTTTTATGTTGACGAAAATTTTTTACTTTGCATGCTATTATGATGATAATAAAGCATTTAGTATGGTTTTTTAGAATAAAGGTAATCGTAACTCTTAATTTTTATATTGCTTTCATTTTAAGACCAGCCAGTCCAAATTGTTATTATTATATATTATATCGATATCATTAATAAAAGTATATATAATTTTATAAAACTATTTTATAACTTTAAACTACACAAAACATATATTATACAAAATCAAAGATCAAAACCGATATTTTTATAACTGACACTGACAGACTTATTTTTGGAATTGTATATAGAATAGTGAAGTGAACACTACATGGAAGTCCACTTTTATAGTTAATAAATAACAAGTTTGTAGCTCTTCCAATAAAATAACTTTTGATTTTGTCGAATTTTAATTCAAGAGGGAAGTTTCAAAAAGGTTATTCTGCTGTTTTTAAGTGACAAAATTTCCCACCTCCTCTTTAAAATGACAAATAGCAATTTATTTATTTTTATCTTCTTAAAACTGGTATTTACAAGTTTAGTCTCGCATATTTTTTTGTAAAATGTGTACTGTAAAAAATATTATTTAAATCTTTTTTTTGATTATATATTTTAACCAACCCCCGTAAATGTAAAAAAGCTTTGTCATTCTATTCATGAAAATACATTTGCAGTGACGAACCGAGTATGTGGATATCTCGAGACTTTAATTACTATCATTTTAAAGAAAATAGTAGTTACAAAATGTAAAATATAGTTTGCTGTATTTTAGGTCACCAAACGTTTAAAGAAAATCTGAACACTTACATGAACTTCGTGATTTTAAAATATACATGCCCATGTTTCTCGTAGGGGTAGGCGGAGACTACTTCTTTTGCTTCTGCTACTTTCATCAGCGCTTTCATACATGCTCGTCGGTTGCTGACAACACAAACTCTTGACCTAGAATTTCTTTAAAACAATGTCGATCTGATCGAGATACGTTTACCTTTTTTTTGAAGAAAACACTCAATCATGGTATTTTTTTGTAATTACAATTTGATCATGAAGATCAATAAGCAAATTTTTTAAAACCTAATTTAACTAAGGTGAAATTTTTTTAAATTTTAAGGTCCTACTCATTAGTATACCTTAGTGTCTAATATTTTTAGCAACACTACCGTTAACGTGTTTGGTGAGATTCTCACAATACTCTGCTTTTAACTAAAATGTCACTTAAAATACTTCACCAACTCTAACGGTTTGATCCTGTTGAGTCTTCTCACCAGATTGGTATTGTCGAGGATCTGGATAACCTCAACGTTCCCATGTTGTAGTAACCGTTGTTCATGGCTACTGGCGAATATGGCTATGGTCTGGTCAACAGTTTCTACATCGAGGTCCCTATGAAGATCACTGTTACGGCAGTACCAAGGTGCATCAACGATGTTCCTCAATACTTTATTCTGAAAACGTTGTATCACTTGAATATTACTTTTACTTTCACAGCCCCATAATTATAATTTGGTAAATTTATATTTTGTTTACGAACATTATATTCATGTCTGTCAGATGGTCTAGGCACTTGATATTGTTTTTTATGAATTAATATAGAAATTTTATATATATATATATATATATATATTTATGAAATTTTTTTGGGGATGCAGCTATTTTTAATCAAAACTCTCTTTTTACTTTTTTGTAAAAGCTTTCAAAATAAATTTTTTTCTTTCTTCATCAGTTACTAGTTTATGAGTTAAATATAAATTAACATTTAGAAATTGAAAAAATATTTTTGACAGTGGTTAATGAAAAGTCAATATTGACTCCCCTACCAAAGTGCCCCAAAATTCTATTCCATATTGCGTTAGGCTGTGAAAATATGCAAAATAAACTGTTTTTGCTACATATACATTTGTCTTTTGCTTTATTGTACGTATTGCAAATATATACTTACCAAGCGAATTATTAAGTTGACTTACATGAATGAATCTAGCAGAAATTATCACACCTATCTACCTATCTACTGTTCATAAAGCTTTCCAGTGCACCATTTATTTGTTTTACTGCCAACACCCTTTGTTTGATGTCACTGTCATACTTTTCATCTCTTATAAACTTTTAACTCTAGTATACAAATACAAATACTTGTTCCACTCTTTCTCCATTAATTAAAACTTTACAGTTTGTTACGCTTTCTTCCCTTTCAAAACCTATTAGTTTTGTTTTGCTTACATTTATTTTCATCATTTTGATTTTTAGGGCATGATGCATAACATTAACCATCGCCTGCAACTCTTCATCAGATGACGCTAATATGACTTGATCATCGGCGTAAAAAAGGCATTTGACGATCAAATCATTCATTTTCAATCCATACGCACTCTCTTACAAATCTTTTAAACAATCGTCTATGTATAAGTTAAACAGACTTGCAAGAAATGATGGACCAGATTACATAACACAGTGAACGATTCGGACTACACATGAACATTTCCAAGACGAAATTGATCGTTTTTTCCAAGGCACATATTACCGAAACGCTTTTGATCAATGGCAGAAAAATCGAACAGGTATCATCCTTCAAATATCTTGGCACCATAATCAACTCGCTGTGCGACCCGAAGCGGGAGATACGTTCTTGAATGGAGCAGGCCGGGAAAATTTTCACCAGAATGAAGCAGTTTTCACCAGTTTTGATTTGAGCTTGGCGCTCAGAATGCACATGGTCAGGTGTTATATTTTCAATGTATTACTTTACGGTTGTAAAGGCTGGACTCTTGATCCGATAACTGAGAGAAGCATCGAGGCTTTTGAGATGTATGTATATCGCTGCATGTTTCGTATCTCATGGATTCACTGAGTTAAAAGAGTCAAAAGAGTTAGAATCCATCATTAAAAAAATAAAAACAAAATACATAGGCCATAATATGAGAAGCGAAAAAAAACAAATTACTTATGCTGATAATTGCAGAAAAGATTCATGGATCTATTGAAAGACGACAGAACTCCTGGTTAAAGGATCTTAAAAGATAGTCCGAGCGCACTTCGACTAAGATAGTTAAAACTGCTGTATCCAGGATAATGCTAGCCATATGAATCAACAACCTTCATAAGAAAAGAGCACCTTTTTTTAGGATGCCAACGGATTTTATATTTCAAAATTAAATTAAAAATTCTTATAATTTAATTTGAACTCTAATTAAAACGAAACCATTTTTATTACTGTTTAAAACCGATAATAGTACATAGAACAATAATGTTATATGTTATTTAATTTGCCATAAAACGAGTACATGATTCATGCCTTATAAATATCGTGTTAGTAATTTTCAATACACATATAAATATATAGTTTAATGTCGTAGCGGTACGTAATTATTACACAGGTCTAAAAAAATAAAATAAGTTCATAAATACTTTTCTGTTGGTACATTTAGATCAGTCAATGGGTTCATAAAATAATTAATTGAAAAAAATAAACGTTTTAAATCCTTCGTCGGGAAAATTTTATTAAAAAAGTAGGTTACTTGCCAACTCTTAGCAAACAAGTAATCTATATTCTGTTTTATGTAAGAGATTATGACAAAGCTCAAAACCCCAAATATAGCTAATTATGTAATAGTGACCAAAAGAAAAAGTTTCTCTAAAGTATCGATACGAAAAATTTCTCCAACAGAGCTTTTGACCTTATAAAAGAGGTTACTTAATAAAAGTTATAAAACAATACTAAAAAGTTTTCTGTTCTCATAAACTTTTGTTCTCCAAGTAAAAGAAGTGTTCAACTTTGCTACATTACAATCATGTTAAGTTTCTTCAGAAGAATGGCGTCATTTTCATTATTCAGTTTATTTAAAAAATTGTGTTATTTAAAAAACTTGGTTATACATTTAAAAAAAAAATTACTTTTTATTATGTGCATTAATCAAACTGGGACATGCTTGAGTTGTTACAAAAACAATTACAGAAATAATAATATATTACTTGATTACCAAATTGGTAACTAAATTTTACGATGTGCTTGCAGATGTGATTGCAAATGTTTTTACGTGATAACGCCTTATAAATCGATAAACGCTGGCTGCACGCATGAAAAAGCATGACTCATTGTCACGTTCCGCCTGAGCCGAGCGTGCAAGCAAGAGCACAGAACAAGCGATAGAGAGGCACGATTGGCATAAGCGTTCGATACACATGTATATAAGTTGTAAATAAATTGTTAATAGCACATTGTTACTTTTAAAAATTTTGTATAAATAAAGTAAAAAATATTTGAATTAACGGGTGCAAATAAATGTTAATTTATCAAAAAAATTGTAATTTTTAATTAACTACTTCTTTGTGTTATACATAATAATGATAATTTAGTAAATATAATTTAATTTAATTAATACAAGTATGCAAATTTTCATCAATGTTTTCTTATGACGTTTTCACGTAAAATTATCGTCCGTAAATCGACATTACAGACAACCAATTTTTTTTAGTAATTGAGAAGTGCTGTTTGTAATTTTTTATGTAAGTATAAAATCCTTTTTTTTCGGTGATTTGAGAAATCTTTATAGAGACTATCATCCAGCGTATGTCACATAAGTGCCTGAAACGGATCACATAGTGCTATACCAAGGATGGCCGTACGTGGGGACACCTATTTAGCTTGTAGGGTCACTAAAACCCAAGTTCAATTGTTCAGGTTGGCTCTTTCGAACTCCAGAAACAGCTTTGATGTAAACTTTACATCCAAAGCCCATGCCTGTATTTTACCACTTGTTAGCTATCTGTTTCTTTACGTTCCATAATTTTAACCCAATCATGGATTTTTTTAAAATTTTATTCATATTATCCATGTTATGATCCAAAATTTGATTTCTATCATTCTTCCAGCAAATACAATTAAATAATGTATGTTTTTAAAACTTCCGTCATTGACGAGCATCTTTTTAATCATATTATCCATGTTAAGATCCAAAATTTTTATTTCTATCATCCTCCCAACAAATAAAATCAAATAATATATGTTCCGGACTGTCTATGCCGTTGCAGAAGATACACCTGGCCGTGTCAGTTTTGTTTATCTTTAGTGTAAATGTTTACGAGACATGGAAAGTATGACAGTGACATTAAGCGAACAAATGAATGGGGCACTGCATAGCTTTATGAACAGCCAGAAAGTGTCAAAAAAGGCACGTCTGGTTGTGTACAGAGGTGTGTTGGTTCCTACACTTATGTATGGTAGTGAATGTTGGGTTTGGCAGAAAAAGAAAAGCATAAATCATCAATTATTTTATATTTTCTAACGTCTTCTGCTATAAATGTTACCCAATTTGGACTGCTCTATTGAATTTTCCGTAAAACGTGTCCTATTGCTCCCATAGTGGAGCGATCCTAACGGAATCCATGCTGCTGTGGCACTAATTTTCCGGCTTTATTTATTTATGTAATGGTTTTATTTCATAGAATGCTTTTAAATAGTTTTCCAATGGTGTTAATAAGGCGTATTGACCGATATTATTTTGCTTTTCGTGTTTTTTTTCCGTTCCAAGCCAAGACTACTCTAGCTACATATATATGTTGACAATTTTATACCCTCTCCCTCATGTATTATCTTCGAGCTCCTGGCAAAATTCCTTTTGGTGTTTTCTTTTAGATTTTTGTATCCTTTTAGCCATTTTTTCGGTAGAGGTCGACCTAAGCGAACGTATCTTGATAAGATCAAAATAGTTTTAAAGAAAGGCTAGGTCAAGAATGCCAGCAACCGACGAGCATGTATTAAAGCGCTGATGAAAGTGGAAGAGGTGACAAATGTGTGTTAGAACGGAAGTGGTCTTTGTCCACTCCCAAGGTAAAAAACAAGACTATATGTCTCTATGTGGTAAAAGTGGGCTGTCAGATCAGGGCCATTTTTAACATACAAAAAAAGGACAATCCATGACGTCACTCATCTATTGCTGAGATTGACGTCAGGTGACACGAAATTATAAGAATATCCCTTATCAAAAATTAATTAATAACTAAAGTAACTATAATTTATTTTTACATTAATTTGTCCTTTATTATTATAAAGTATTTGTAATAAAAACGCTTTTAATTTTCAGATAAAAAAATGGGTATAAACTCAATACATCTGATTGGAATAAAAGAAATTTGCGGTAAGCAAATTAAACTTGAAATGCCTTTTAAACATGTCATAACAGAGTCACTCACCTTATTTTATGTGTGCTGTTCAGCATCCGTGTAATATATTTATCACAGAAAAGTTTGGGGATAAAAGTAATTTTGTTTAGTTACGTAATATAATGGAATTTTATATTCTTTGAAATAAACCATGAGGATTTATTTGTTGATTATAAGAGAATTTAGAATTTTGCAGATGGTCCAGTCACTCACACTATTACTTATTTTTACTAAGATTGTTTACAGTTACATGGTTAAAGACGGTTGCGTATTTTGTAAATTTTTTGTAAATGAGAAGTCAATATTTTCTTCTGATAAGAATTGTAAGACATTTTTTTAGAAAAAAAAGGTAAGGTTAGTAACAAAACCTAATGGTACGCTTTTAAACAAAAATTATCGTTGTAGGATACCCTAATTAATTTTTATATTACTTAATGTTTAAATGCAGCAGCGGCATACCCTGGTTATTTTCCCAAGCAAGTAAGGCCCTAAATTGTCAAAGACTGCATTAAATTCAACGGGAGGGTCACTCCACTATGGACGCTATAGAACACGTTTTACGGAAAATTCAAACAGAGCAGTCAAAAATGGGTGGCACTAACAGCAGTAGACGTTAGAAATGCTTTTAGAACCGACCTGTAAAACGAAATAGTCGAAAGGCTAAAAACTGTTGGTATTTTTAAAAATCTTCTAAATATATTAGTGAAAACTTCTTATATAATCAAAAAATTTAGATAGTAGGTACCATTATAAATATTATTACAAAGGTCCTACAAAGTTCAGACTTGTGACTAACTCTGTGGAATGTTTTATATCATGGAATGCTCTTACTGAACCATAATGGGCAAGTCTTGACTGTAGCGTTTGCCGACGATCTTATGGTTATAGTTGAGGCGTTAACGGTGAAAGATTTAAACCTTACTACTACTGAGATACTAAGCAACATTACTTTTTGGATAAAAAAACACTGTCTAAAAATTGCTCCTAAAAACAAAAGGCATTACTGTAAGAGTTCCCAGAAATTGGAACGCCATAAAAAATAAGAAAATTGTCATTTACCTTCCGGCACTCGCGTCAAGTCTCCTGGACCCAGTCGTTACATGACACTATAGTTTTGTAAGTGAAGGGGATATCGTGATGTGGCTTTAGGTACCTTTCAGTTGTGAGACGTATTTTAATTTGTGAATAGAAATTAAGGCCCAGTTGTTCAGTTTTGGTTCAAGCAGAGCTCAAGGTTAAACCTGATTCAAACTTCAATGTTCAGTTGTACAAAGCTAGTTTAAAACAGAACTTGGTTCACTGGCTGTAATTTTGTAAGGTTCAACTGAGCCATCGAATTTGGTAGCTTAAACCAAGTTCTGGCGTAACATAACCTCTATTTTTGTGATTTTTGTCCTATCAGTATTTAATGAATGCATTTTTGTGGTAAATAAAAAATATGGCTAAGCAACTACGTAATCATCTAGTGGAACTAACAGATGATGAAGACTATGTCGAAGCAGAAGTTTTAATAAATGCTAGAAGACGTCCAAAAAAATACAGGGATAAAATTTATACAAAGATTGCTGCTTTTTAAGCAGGGTGTTTGCTTTTTTATAAACCAAGTTAAAGCACAAATAACGTCTCTAACAGATTGGTGAATGCCTTTATTTTCCTTGATAATTCATTTGTAACCTTATTATTTATATATTTTTAGGAATCATGCTACTAACCTTAAGGTATTATGCAACTGGAAATTTTCTCCAGACAGTTGGGAATTTTATTGGTATAGAGAAAGGAACAGCAAGTTGTATTGTTTGGAAGGTAACCAGAGCTATTGCAGGGCTTTATCATCAGTTTATTTAAATGCCTAAAACACAGCCTAAACTTAGAAGTACCTCCCAAAAGTTTTATAGTCTGGCACGATTTCCCAAGTGTATTTTAGCTATTGACTGCACACATGTCAAAATTATATCACCTGGAGAAAATAATGCAAAAGTATTCAAAAATAGAAAAGGATTCCTTTCATTTAATTTTTAAGCCATATGTGACTCGAACTGCATGTTTCAAGATGTGGTGTGCCGTTGGCCTGGTTTAACCCATGACTCAAAAATATTTGCCAATTCAAACATTAGAGCTAGATTTGAACGAGGAGACTGAGAAATACACTTTAGTTGGTGATAGTGCTTATGCTCTCAAAGACATCAGTTATTAGATTATTTTAATGTACTATAAATAATTAAACCTGTACGAATAAAAACTTTATTTATGTATTATTTTATTATATTATATCATTATTCATAATTATTATGGTTTTTTAAATTTTTTTAATTTTTGCAATAAAATATGCTTCTCTAATAATATATATTTTTTAATTTATTGCGTTCAATGATTTTATCTGCCTCTGATTTTTTAATCTGCTCCTGACTTTTGTTTTCATTATTTTATATTCTAGATTGTACTTTCCAGAGAACTATGACCTGCAACTTTTTAAAAAGCGTGTCCACAATCATTTCCTTTCTATAATCCCTTCCCCTTCTAATAGTCGCAGTGCGGGCCGTCCGCGGCCCACACGATAGGTCTACCCTTTTTGCGACTATTTTCATAAAAAGAAAAACTTTCTCTCAATTTAATTTTGGTTTTATTTTCTGCCTCAGCAAACCGAACATCTTTATATTTTTTTATCAAAGTTAAATGGTTTCTTTTTGTAAAATTAGCTGATTTACCCTTAGCCATATCCTCCCAAAACTTTTTAAATTTTTATTTATTGGCAAGTTGTTAAACTTATAGGTAGTATATATTTCAACGTTTTCTTTTATTTTTTTTTTTTTGAAAAAAATCCTTAAAATTAACACAGCAAACACCTTATCCATACAACCTTAAACGTAAAATGAATCAAATCAAATTTGAAATTTGACTGAAAAAACCAATTGCGCATGTGCAAACATAACATATCTTGCCACAAACTAAGTTCTGTAGAGCTGGGCTTAAATGTGATTTGTACAACGAAAATCCATTTTTGCACTGAGTTAATCCCTGAACTTTGTTCAGTAGAACCAACCCTTAAACCGTAACTGAACAACTGGGCCTAAACGGTTTAAATAATATTTGGTATTAAAGTCTAGTAGAGCCAGCGCGAGTGCTAATGTTATTTTTTTGCTGTTAATATTGGTGACAAAAATTTATAATTTTGGTTAGTTTAATAATATCTTAAAAAATTCCATAATATTAACTTACAGCATTGCAATATGATTTATCAGAGGGAACAAGAATGTTTAATAAAGCTGTAGAAGGAAATTGCAGATAAAACTAGTGAACAAGAAGACCCAATGGATTCTGAATCAGAAACAGAAGACAGGTTAGAACAAAGACCTCAGATATAGAACAAAAAACTTTAGATACAGAACAAGACGAAAATTCATCAGATGATGATACCGAACCTGCTAACAAAAAAAGAAGAGTACCTCCCTTTATTGGAAAAAACAAGAAAACCGTTTGGCGGAAATACATTGTTTCTAAAAGTAAAGCCCTGTAAAAGAAGGATTCCTGATGGAGATTGGTTATTGTAGTGTCAATCTTGAGAGTAAATGGGTGAGACTGATCAGCGTGCCAAGTTCTTCAGCCGAATGTAGCCAGTGGTAGTACAAGAGTTTTTATTTCTCTGGAGAATCTGCCATGAAAATATCTGTAGAGTAATGTCTGGTCTGCAACTCTTCTTCTATGTTCTAGTGGGTGAAGGGTATTTGTGAGAATTGAGCTGTTTATCAACCGAATGGCCCTTTTTTAAATGGAATTTAAAAGACGAAGATAATGCCTTGGTGCTGAACCCCAAATGTGCGAGCAATACTCCAGTTAAGGTCGGATTTGAGCCTTGTACGTCGTCAACAGTTGATCAGAACTATAAAACTCTCTAGCTTTGCACATAAAACCTAGCCTCTGGCTTGCTGACTTTACGATGTTAGCAACATGGTCATGCCAAGACATATTATTAGACACCGTGACTCCCAAAATTGAGATGGAGGGACTTGATTCAAGGGTATTTCTGGACATTGTGATGGAGTGATTTAAGGGATTTACTTTCTTGGAAAATGTGGCGCTTTGTGTTTTCTGGGCGTTGAACTGAACAATATTGTTGGTTCCCCACTCGACGATTGCTATACAATCAGTATGGTTTTTACAATCAATAAACAACTACCGGCATTTTGGGGAAGGTGGTTCTTCCGTACATGCCAAAAAAACCTAACAGATATGGTTTAAAAATATTTGCGATGGTGAACACAAAAATGTTTTATGTACACAATTTGGAAGTTTATGTTGAGAAACAACCGGATGGGCCCTAAGCTGTTGACAATGATGCATGCAGTATTGTGTGAAGACCAATTACTCCAATTTCGGGAAAAGGTCGCAATATCACAATCAAAAACTGGTTTACATTTTTTCACTGATCTCAACATTATTGAAAGAACATAAATTGACTTGTGTGGGGAAAAAATAAAGCAGATCTTTCTCTTGAGTTTACACAAACAAAATCTCGTCCAGAGAGATCTAGTATGTTTGGTTATCCAAAAGATGTTACTAAAGTCTCGTTTGTACCAAGTAAGAACAAAAATGTTATTCTTGCGTTAAGTATGCATTATGATGATGTTGATGTAAATAGTGGTAAACATGAAATTGTTCTCTTTTACAACTCGACTAAAGGGGGAGTTGAAGTAAATTATAAACTGTGTGCTACATACGATTATATTTCATTTAATTAATATTGGTGGCATTTTCATTGTGTAGTTAGGCACACTTTTTTGCTTAAATTTATATAATAATCTTCAATCTTTTTTGTTAAATGCTACTAACCCCAACTAACTGTAAATATGTTACTAACTTTGGAATATTGTTACAATCTGTTTTATATTCGCATAGCTTAAAGTTAGTAACAAGTTAGTGATAACATAACATAATCCAGACGTGACAAAGCTAATTAACAAACACAACTTAATGGAAGCATCTGTTTCAGAGAATTAAATAAAGAATAAGCAAAACTTAATGGTAAATTTTTTTAATTTAATAATTCATAGAGAGTTTAGTGTGTAGATAAGTTTAATTTATTGGTGTTGCAAATGTTGCATTTTTATTATTCCCTTAGCAATCTTTAGATATGTGTGATTTATTTAACAAACTTACTCCAATCCTAAAAAATAAAATTTTTAGGTTTGCCAGAAACGTCAGCTTTGTCCAAAGCATTGTGAACAAAATCTAATTTAGAGAACTCTGTACGCGGGTACAAGTATTACATAAATTCTTGGCAAACATATTGTCCCTAGGGACGATGTAGTTGCACCTCGCAATTAACCACCATTTGCTAAATGAACGGGACTAAGTTTGCTTGCTTTACATAATTAGTTAAATTTCTTACATAAAAGGTCATACCTTAACGCTTATTTCAATATTAACCATTAATTTTTTGTATTACTACGGGTACATTACAAAAATTATGAAATCAAAATTGTCAAGCATTTTAAGATGCATATATTTTAAAATTATTTATAAATATACAGAGTGATTCATTGAAAATATCCAATCGGTAAAATGTAGATTTTAGTCCTTAAAATATGATTATTCATATAATAGTATAGGAGCTAGCAACGTTTGGAAAACAAGAATTTTAGGTCAGCTGATTTTTTGTTATGTTGTCCTTCTAGCTCTTTCGGTTAGAGTCTTAGCCACCTAGCTGACGGTAGCGGTTGTGTTCATTAGTGCGCACCTTATCTGTACAAATATGAATCCTTAATTTTAGAAAAAAATTTAGAAGCGTTATTTTTAATTTTTTGGCTTTGAATAGATCTAGCAGAAATATATTTTTTATTGCCAGACACTTTTATCACTGTTAACTATGTGCTATACGCGATTTTTTTTTTTAATAAAAAATTTAAAGTATTTTGTATGTCTGTAATTTTAATATTATGTTATTTAAGGATAAATAAACCTTAAATTAATTTTCCAGACATTAATTTAATTGTTTAACTTTAAATAAGCCCAAAAAAGTCATAAAAAGCATAGCAGTATAATGCTATTTTTAGGTAGTCATATGTTTGTGCTCTTGTTGTTTTTAATGTTTACCAGTGATAAAAAAAATGTGGTTTTCGTAAAAGAAATAAAATAATACTTTTCGTGGACGATAAACTAAAAAAATGCCAGAAAGTGTTAAGGGTTCGAGTAAAATATAAATCACTTAAAATACAAAGATACCGAGTTGCTACAGAAATAAATATTACCAATAAAAATTACAGACAATGCTACAGTAGCTTTACAGCTTTAATGGCAAAATACCATTTGTCATAAAAAGATGACAGCATTAATTCCAGTCCACCCAATGACAATTTCTAAGACGATGATTTAAATATATGTGACAATCAGAGCGACGCTGATGATGATTATGAAAATGCCTCCTTTTTTTGTGACACTATAACTTAGTGAAAAAATATAAAAAAGTAATAATAATAATCAGGATATTTTAAATAAAAATGTAATTTATAATCATTTCTAAATAAGTCTTGCTTTAATTTTATTTATTGAAACTGGTATTTACTAGGACAAGTACAAGAAATGTACTTTTGTAATGGTTTTCTGTCTCATTCACAGCAATACTTTGTCACGTGCCTATTTTTTCCCATCTACCGTTTCATTATTAATTACGTCTCTGATAGTCTGGTGTTCGTAAATAGTTTTGCATACCGTATTTTTGTTTGTTGTATATAGTGTTGCATACTTAGTATGGATAGGATTTAATTATTAATGGCTGGGACGTGTTTGTTAATTGGAGTGGAAGTCTTTGTATTAGATTTCGCCTTGATTTTTTTGGCCTCGATTGTCGTGTGTTGTCAGCTATATTATTGTTTGGTTTGCTTTTCTGTGTGTATGGGCTGGCTATCAACAAGGACGAGTGCGATTATGAGTAGGGACATAGATTTGCAAAGGTTGGCTGACGTGGGTCCCGGGTCATTTTTCTGATATCCGGCCTGGGAGTGAGGAGTGTTCATGATTCGCTTGGTGTCAGTGGTGGAAGTCAGCGGATAGTTTTTTGGAACGATTTGATATTAACACGTGAGCAGAACTTCTACGGTTCTTTCTTTCATATCTGTCTGTATTTGGGCCATCTTAATTGGATTTTGAAGAAGAACCATTTAATTTTTAACTTGACCATTCTGTCGTGCCTTTGTGTTGGATATTTTGGTTATTGGGGTCGAGTTAAAAGAACCGCGTGCGGGATTTGATGGAGTGAAGCCATTGTGAAGTAGCAGGTACTGTTCCATAATTCAAACCGGCTCCAGGAGTAGGCCACAGGATTCGTGAATTCGTATACCCACAGGTTACTAGTGATTTATTTTGGAATATTTAAACGACGTGATTTGTTTTCGACACCGCGATTAAGTCTTGTTTTAATTTATTAATATGGTACACTGTTGAAAACTATTTATTACATTGGATAATATGCCGAGTCTGAACTTTGTTTAAAGTAATATTTTCAATAGTTCTTTGTGTCCAAGTTAAAACGTTTATTCATACTTATTTGTAAATATCCTACAATATTGCTATTTTGAAGGACAGCCATCGTAAAAAGAATTATTTTTGAAATAAACTCGAGTGTTTTAACAGTGTAAATCGTTAAAAATACTACTTGGTGTTTCTGTTTTTGGATCATCGATGTAACAGTGGCGTCTAAATGAAGTTTTCAATTGGTTACATAGTATTGAGTTTAATTTTATTAACTTATCAGTTATTACGTGCTTGATCAAAGTGTTTTCAATAGATTAAAAGTAACAAATCATTTTTCGTTAAATTTGTACCTGCTCCAAGTTGAATCTGAGTTTATATATTACTGAATATAATTTATGTTGTTATTGTGAGGGTTTTAAAATATTATTCTTGTTGCAAGTCCATTTATTTTGTATTTTTTTTTTGTGTTAATTTTTTGCTATCAGGAATTCTATATAAAACCAATTATTTTTGAAATTTTAAATAGTGTGAACATTTTTTTTTTTGTTGTTTTTAATTCTCTTTTGTACCTCATTAAGTTTTTATTATTGTAAAGATTGTTATAATTAATTTAAATATTATTTTAAGAAAAGTGTATTAAATTCGTTTAATCCACTTTACGAAAATACAGAATTTATTGTAAAAAATCAGAACATCATTTTTACTTAATTAATATATTGCAGTAATTGTAAATATAGTTTTATTTACCTAGTTCACCATAATTATTTGTTGTTTATCGTGTGGCTCTGCTGGTGCCTACAAGACCTAGGGGTTTCCGACTTGTACCGTCTAAGTCGGTGGGGCGGCTCACTTTTATATTTTTTTCTTTTACCCTCTACGGCTGAGCTCGTGCATAATTTGCCAGTAGAGAGACCGCTGGCAGAGTACTCTTTAGAGAACAAAAAAAGACGTGGCAACTTTCTGCAACTGTCTCTCTCTCTCTGACTACTTGCATCATACTGCCATGCTTTTCGTGACTTTTTCGGGCCTATTCAAAGCTAAACAATTGAATAAATTTCTGGCAAATTAGTTTTAGGTTTATTATCTTTTAAATAAGTTAATATTAAAATTACAGACCTACAAAAATACTGTAAATTTTTTATTTAAAAAAAAAATTCGCGTATGGCACATAGTTTAGCAGTGATAAAAGTGTATGGCTATAAAAAATATATGTCCGGTAGATCTATCCAAAGCCAAAATATTAAAAATTACGCTCCATAATTTTTTTTTAAAATTAAGGATTCTTACCTGTACAGGTAAGGTGCGCACTAATGAACGCAACCGCTACCACCAACCAGGTGGCTCAGACTTTAACTGAAAGATTTGGAAGGACGACATAACAAAAAATCAGCTGACGAATTTATCTCTTAAAAACGTTGCTAACTCCTATACTACAAATATTGCTAGTTTCCGAGATACGGGGTGTTTAAAATTTAAATATGGATTTTGATTTTCGTAACAATTTTTCATATTTTCACAATTTCTTTATAAAAATTGGTAATTTTAAGTTTTTTTTTGGCATGAGCATTGCCAATTTGGACTTTAATTTAGCACTGCTAATAGACAGTGCTAGTTATACTTAGTTGTGTTTAGTTAACCAAAGCCAATTTGTTTTTTCGGTTAAACTATGAGTTACATAATAAAAACATATTAAAGAATGGTAAATTCTACAAAAAAAGTTACAATTAATTGATTTATATAACTCGATCGGTTATCGACTTTGGGAAGTGTCAAATGCTCGTGCTGTATCTGTTGTCTAGCGCCATTTTTAGCATGCTTACGGCTTTTAGTATTTGTTTGTGGTTTAAAGGGTGTCTTTTTATGTTTAATTAAAAGATGAGGTGTAAATACACAAGTAGTTTCCTAAATTAATTTATCTTATACTTTTTTAGTAAAACTGTTGCAGCATTTATATTGAATTGTGTACATAAAAAATTGAACTTTAGATTTCTTATTTTTTTTTATAAAAAAAAGAAGAAATTAAAATTTAATTTAATTAAAAAAGGAATCGCAACCCAAACGAAAATACCTAAACGTATCCCAAACAAACATACCGAGCTGTATTTATTTAAAATTGAAACACTTTTAATGTTTCGCCAAAATAAATGTACAAGAATCGTCTGCAAGTTTAATCCAACATTTTCTGATGCAATTTGAAAAGACAAAAGCCTTTTGCCGACAAAACGCCAAATGAATTATATTCCTGTCATTTTATTTAAGGAATATAATTAACCTTACAAATGCAGCTAAATTGGATTTTAAATTTGAACGAATCATTGGCGTGTAATTTTTTAACAGTCCAAAATAAAAAATTTATAAAGATACAACTGCAATGTCAATGAATAATTTTAAAATATGCCTTTTTTTTTAAATCGAAATACAAATTTTACTTAAAGAGTAATATGGAAACAAAAAACATGCAAGTAACAATTTTATTTTTTAATTACAAAAATTACCCATGTAAATGTATGTATATGCACAAAAACTAACAGATAATCTTTGTTTAAAAAATTAAAAAAAAAAATAACAGAAATGCGAAAAATAATGTGTATACGTTTTCAATGTAATTAAGGAAACTGTGGGGTCCATATTTATACCTCCGTCTCTCCCTCTCTCCCTCACTCCCTCTCTCCCTCTCACCCTCTCTCCCTCTCTCCCTCTCTCCCTCTCTCCCTCTCTCCCTCTCTCCCTCTCTCCCTCTCTCCCTCTCTTCCTCTCTCCCTTTCTCCCTCTCTCCCTCTTCTCATCTCTTCCTCTCTCCCTCTCTACCTCTCTTCCTTTTTCCCTCTCTCCCTCTCTCCCTCACTCTCTCTCTTCCTCTCTTCCTTTCTCTCTCTTCCCCTCTTTCTACCTCACACCCTCTCTCCCTTTTGTCCACTCTCCCTACCTCTTTCCCTCCCTCTGTCCCTCCCTCTATTTCACCCTGTTCCTCTTTTCCTCTCTTTTCCATCCTCTTTCCCTTCCTCTCTCACTCCCTCTCTCTCCCTCTCTTCCTCCCTTTTTCCCTTCCTCTCTTACTCCCTCTCCTTTCCCCTTGCTCTATCACTTTCTCTCCCTTTTTCCCACCGTCTCTCTCTTCCTCTTTCCTTCCCTCTCACCCTCCCTTTCTCCTAATTTTTAGACTTTTTGCCGTTGTGCTGAATTTGAATAGTTATCTTTGTAGGTCATCTTCGGCATCATTGGCATAGTATAGGATTTTGACGTCATTGTTTCTCATTTTATACCCTTTCAGATAACGAGTGCTTTTTATTATTCGTCCATAACAATGTTGAACAAAAAAGATCTAAAGGAATATCCTTGTCAAAAACCACTATTTCCAGGAATTTCTTTGCTAGTTGTACCATTAATTTTGGCTTGTCTTTTGTTTCTCTGGTAAATATTTTCGATGGTTTTTATGATGGGGATATGGGGATGGGGGATTTGCCTGTTGTATAGAAGTGTACTACGTCCTTTAGTTGTATTCGGTCAAACGCCTTTTTCAGGTCTATAAAACACATGAAGGCTGGTTTGTTATACTCTATGGATTTTTATGTTATTTGTCGCAGGACAAATACTGCAACTGTACAAGATCTATCTCATCTGAATCCTTGTTTTTCTTTGCCCAATGTGGTGAGTTTATTTGATATAATTTTTGTTACTAGCTTTAAGGTTGTATTTAGAAGGTAAATACCTCGGTAGTTTGCGGGTATTTGTTTTTTCTTTTTTGAACTGTAAAATTGTGGTACTAAGGCGCCATTCCTACGGAATTTTTTGATGTAAAATGATTTTGTAAATTATGGCTGTTAGCTGCTGTTTAAGGCCATTTCCGCCGAGTTAATTAATAGTGTGTTAAAATAATCCACCAAGATACTAGCAAAGAAAATATTTGCAAAGGCAAGCATCTTCAAAGAGCAAAAAGTTTTACGCTAAAATAGATTCACAGAACTCGTGGCTAAAGGATCTGCGTCAAGGTTTCGGACAAACATCCATTTTTAGATCACAAACCTTCGGAGGGAGACGGCATCCTAAGAAGAAGAAGAAAAAGATCTTCAATAGATGCAATATTTATATTACTATAGATGATGAAAACCTTTATTAAATACAATGAACCCATGTATATATGCTTTGTACATCTAACATACACATAATGTAGAATTTGGGGGTCTATGAATTCTTTTTTCTACAATAAAGAAATGATTACTCAACTTCGATACAAGCGGACTGAAAATAATTACAAATTCGGCTGGTTTTTAAACATCTTTAAATAACACAAAATATAAACACCATTTTTATCTTTAAAGGACACAATGCACTTATCCCGACTAGTTAACTGCCGCAAGCAATGAAATTATTTTAAAGCCGTGGAAAAGAAATTAAACTAACGAATAAAAAGAAAACTAAACATTTCGCCACTATCTACGGTCAAAAAAATACAACTTATTACAAACTAACAAGCGAGGTTTAATCGCCGTGAATAATAAGGAACTGAATGACAGTCGCTCACTACGGCTGTCGGAATAATACTTCTGTTGCGTTAAGTCAAGACAACCAAACTTAAATACTTTGGGCTTTAGATGGTCGAGATATTGTTTATTGTACTAGTATCTATGTGTGTGTGTGTGTGTGTGTGTGTGTGTGTGTGTGTGTGTGTGTGTGTGTGTGTGTGTGTGTGTGTGTGTGTGTGTGTGTGTGTGTGTGTGTAAAAGAGAAAACTTACTACTGCGCCGACTCGAGACTGCGCAACGGAAACAAAGGGGAAAAGAAAGGCCGGCTGGCGGTGCCAGTTGGGGACATCGTGGAGTGTGGAAAAATATTATGGCTGTTCTCCAAATCCATGATCGCAACACATTCAATAAAGTAAAACTTAACGTTGTAATATGTAGTATAAAACAAAAAAAAGCAACGAACATTACACAAAACTAGTAAAACAACTTAATACCAACACAAAAAACAAGAATAAAAACAGAATGTGGACTAACAAGAGAAATTACCGTCTTATACGGTATCAGTTAGGAAGATAACCTTAGTCCATGGCTGTTCAATTTAATGATGGACCATTATTTTTATCGCCGAAAGGGAGCCGACCTGCAGTGCCTTCTCTGAAAATTCAACCTTACAGCACAAAGACTTAACATGCAAATATTAAGCGAGAATATACAGAGCATGTTAGTATCAAGATCCAATACGTTGCAAGTTCATTTGTTTCTTTTTCTTTCTTTAATCTAGGTGGATCGCCTGTTTCTTTACATCGTTCCTCTGCCTATTGCACTAATAAGTTATCGCTTTATCGTTTTCGCGGGCGTCCTAAACTCCTGCGACCCATTGGTGATTTGTCGCGTGCTGATAAGACTATTCTTTCGTTGCAAATTGATAAGCGATAAATAAGCGCATTATAAACCATGTAAATAATTTTGATTATTTAGGGTTGGAAATATCAAGAAGCAGAACCATAACGAATGAAGTTGATAAGCAAGTCAAAAAAACATATAGAATATTAGGATATTTACGGTAAATTACATGGAGAAACATATATATGAGCACACAAAGTGAGATGCGTATTTATAAGATCTGCATCAGGCCCATATTAATCTGAGAAAATAAAAACATCAGAAATGAGGATATTACGAACAATAAAGAAATCCAAACTTCTTAATAGAATACGCAGCATAGATTTGCTTAGAAAATTGGAAGTACAGGATGTTTTTATATGGGAAAGAGTAAGATGCCGCCATTGGAGAGACAACCTAAAACGAATGGATCCAGAACGAATTGCCATTTGGGCCAAAACACAGAAAGCAGATACAAGGCGACTAGTAAGTAGCAAAATGTTAGTGTGACAACTGGACATCAGAGTTAAAAAAAAAGCAGATGACAGACTTAAAAAAAGAATAAAAAAAAGTAGCTATAATAATTAAAAAAACGTGAAAACCACACTGTTAGTTTTATTCATAAGCCCATTTTTGTTAAAAGAGTTTTGGACTTAGATATTATATTACTCTTTAAAATATCATCATTAACCTTAAAGCAATAGCATTAAATAACCAGATACAAGGATTAATTTAACTTAAAACGAAAAATAAATGCCAAAACAATATTGAACATTGTATACTAGTTTTAAATAAACGACTTTATTATTTACCCACATGACATTTTAGGGCTGTTAAAACTCCAGCTAAAACTCCTATTTTTATAGTTTTTCTTTACGAATTGACTTGTTGGAAGAATAAAGACAAAAATTACGACTCCTTTACGAGTTAAAACTTTTTATTTTAAAATTTTATGTTTACTGTTTCAATTAATTTTCAGGAGAAAGTAGTCCAAGTTAATGAAAAATTTTATTTTGTTTTATGACGTAGTTATATAAAATAGCTTAAAATATATTTAAGAATATTTTCTTTAACTGCATTATTAAATATAATGTCCTATACACTGTGTTCATTTAAAAGGACCCAACCTTTATTTTTCAGAAATGCGACATATTAGAAGAAAATGCCGAAATATGTCAACTTTTAACTTCAGGGGACACTTTTTAGCGTTAATGCATAGACGTCAGATTCACCCTCTTCCTACTGGAGATACCCCTTACATTTTTCAAATGGCGTTAGGTATCAAGTCATACCTCATATAAAAAGTCTGGTAAATTTTTATTTAATTATATTGTTTTGCCTTTGATACCAGCCTAAACTTTTAATATGCCCCCGTATTATGTTGACAATTAAAAAAGTCATGGTGATAATTTCAGCCTTTTTAAACAACAATTAAATACCAATAAAAGGCGATGTATGGATTAGGTCTTTTCATTACGAGGTATGGTCGAAAAAATTTTGACTAAAAATCAGAAGTTAAAGTTAAAGACTTGGAAAAGGCCTATGACAGAGTGGTGAGAAGTAGATAATGGTCGACATTGTCTATGTACGAGGTGAGCGGTAGTTTAATACGAGCAGAAAATCACTTTACGAGGATTCCACTGCTTGTGTCAGGATAAACAAAGCTTGCACGGACTGGTTTAACATCGAAAAAGGTGGGAGACAGAGATATATATATATATATATATATATATATATATATATATATATATATATATATATATATATATTTATTAACAAGCATCTGCATTATTAATAAAAAGTATGACATTGAGCGAAGGGTGTTGGCAGAAAAACAAATGAATGGGGCATTGCATGGCTTTATGAATAGCCAGAAAGTGTCAAAAAAGGCACATTTGGCGGTGCATATAGGTGTGATGTTTCCTACACTTATGTATGATAGTAAATGTTGGGTTTGGCAGAAAAAGCATGAAAATAGGATTAACGCTGCGGAGATGAGTAGTCTAAGAAGTATAGCCGAAAAGACTCGGTTGAATAAAGTAAAGATAAGAGAACGATGTGGTGTAGAAGAAGATGTGGTTACAAAGATGGATAAAAGAATGCTTAGATGGTTTGGACACGTAAAAAGGATGGATGAAGAAAGATTAACGAAACAAATATATAAGGCGAGTGTAAATGGACAAGTCGGTAGAGGTCAACCTCGGAGAACATATCTCGATCAGATCAACATTGTTATGAAGAAAGGCCAGGTCAAGAGTACCAACAACCGACGAGCATGTATGAGAGCACTGATAAAAGTAGAGGAAGCAAAAAATGTGTGTAAGAATAGTAGCAAGTGGAAGGAAGTGGTCTCTGCCTACCCCTATGGGAAAAAGGCGTGACTTTATGTATGTATGTATGTATCGACTAAAAATTGACATATTAAAAATATACACTTTGAAAACAGGAGCCAAACCAAACATAAAGCATGTGCAGGTTGTTTCGCACTGGATTGGTTGGCATGACTGTAACCTTTTATGTATTCTGTCAAATAAGGAGCTTATTACCTTCGTTAACAATTAAGTTTCAGAGATATACACCGAATACTATTTGGACGAAATAAAAAGATAAAAGCATCGGTGAGAGATGTGTGTAGACTTACAAGGAGACTGTAAAGAAAAATAAAATTAAATTTGAATAAAAAATGTCTTGAATCTTTGTTAAGTTCGGAAACTTCTCAGTCCACCCTCGTACTCTTTTTCATGGTACGTGTCTGTGCAAATCGATATTATTGTAATTTATTTGGAGAATACTTTCACAGCATCTGGAAACTCAAATAACATTTTTTTGGGTAAATTGCATTTGCTGATGTCTAGATTACATTTACTCGTACATTATTTCGACAAATTTTAGTACTTCATAAAAATATTACTACCAGTTTTTATTTCTACCAACGGATATTGAATTTTATTGGCCGGTTGGCATTACAAAAAAAAAACATCAATAAATTACTTAAGTAATTTATAAAAAATTGGCTTTAATGAAGTGCAAACTTTTATTTCTACCATTTATTACTATTAAAATAATTTAAAATTGGTTTTTGTTGTAACTAACATTTTTAAGAAGCCTTAAAACTTATATTTTATTTATATATATATATATATATATATATATATATATATATATATATATATATATATATATATATATATATATATATATATATATGTATATGTTCAGAAATGCCTCCGCGTTTAGAAAAATGAATACTAGTTTTTCTAGATAAACCGCGTTCAGAAAATTTGTTTTCTCGACGTTTTGGCTTCCGCTTTGGAACCATTATCAAGAGCTAGGTTAGGGTTAGGAAGGGTGAGGTTCAGTACTTTTTTGTGGTTTCAATCTGCCTACTCCTCAGGGACAACTGACGAGCAACTTTTTTTTTTTGTGTTGAGGGGAAATCCGTTAAGGACACCCTCGCAATGGTTCTTCCCTGCGAGGGTAGTGTGAGACTCTTCCCTATCGTGCGAGGGATATACTCACTATAACCCCTCCGTTGCACAATGTGCGTTTTTTGTCATGATTCTTGATTTCGGGCTGATATACCGTATCTTCGCCCGAAAATCATGTCAGTTGTGGGCTCTTAAAGTTAGTGTTGTATATTGTCGATTAATTTTTACTGAGTTTCTCTGAGTTCAGTTTTTATCGCGTAAGCGATAGTCTTCGGGCTCGTTCTTTCCTGAAACATAAAACAAAATTGTTAGTATTATTTTCTTACCTTTATTTTTGATATTTATTTCGTTCTTTGAGACGCAGGCATGACATGGCTAAATAATTTAGCCATTTGTGACATCATATCCTGAAACTGCATCATTTGTTGCATCATCTGCAACATATTGAGCGCTTCCAAGTTTTGCGGGGTTTCGGGGCCTCGTGTCACTTGGCTATATGACACTCCTTGTCTTACTTCTCTTTGGGGGTTTTTCCTGGGTACCATGGGGCATCCTAAGAAGTTTGCCGTGTGGGAGCTTCCGCAGTTCGCACATTTCGCGGGTTCTTCAGTCTTTTTTTGGCAGTCTGTCGCTCGGTGATTACCGCCACATTTAACGCACCTCACTGCCATCGCACAGTGAGTTTGTGTGTGGTTAAATCCCTGGCATCTAAAGCATTGTGGGGCTCTGTCGCTTCTTTTTAGGGGCTTTACTTTTATTACTAGATTTGGGCATCTTGTAATTTTGTAAATCCTATTCGTGTATTTTTTTTGTATGTCGACAAAAACATAGGAAGAGGTTCCTTAGTTCTTCTTGAGGTCATTCCTTGAATTTTGATTGTTTTTACTCCTTGTATTTTTAGGTCCTCGGTAATGTCGTTAATTTGTGTGTCTATCGGTAGTCCTTTGATGACTACTTTAAAGGTCTTTTCTTCTGGGAGGCTGTATGTGTAGTATTCTATTTTCTTCTCTTGAAGAAATTTTCGGAGATTTCTAAAGTCGTTAGATGTTTCGAGAAATATTTTGGTGCCGTCTGATTGTAATTTATCCTTTGTATATTTTATCTTGGCATTATTTAGGGCTGCGGATATTTGTGTCCATTTATCCTTGTTTTTAATTGTAATCGGTGGTGGATTTCTCTGGTTTTCTTGTGTGTTGTTGGTTTTGTGCACATTAGGCTTTGTTAAAACCGTTTTCGGTGGTTCGTCTGTTGTCTGTGGGTTTGCCCTTTTGGGAGCTGAGTCGCTTGGGGGGGGGTGTTTTTTCTTTTTCTGGACGATGTGTTCGGTTGCAAGTAGTTAAACAACAGGAATTCAAGCCCACTTGGAGTGGGGGGAGGAGTGGGGGAAGTGGTGGGGGTGGGAGTGGGGGAAGGAGTGGTGGAGTGGGGGAAGTGGTGGGGTAGGAGTGGGGGGAAGTGACGGGGTAGGGGTGGGGGTAGGAGCGGGGGTAGGAGTGGGGGCAGTGGTGGGGTGGTGAGGAGTGGGAGCAGTGGTGGAGTGGGGGTGAAGTGGGGGAAGTGACAGGTGAAGGAGTGGGGAAATGACATTGTTGACATATGACATTGTTGACATATGACATTGTTGACATATGACATTGTTGACATATGACATTGTTGACATGTGACATTGTTGCCATTGTTTACATACGGCATGTTGCCATTGTTGCATTGTTGACATATAAAATCATTGTTTACATACGGTATTGTCCCCATCGACTCGATTAAGAGGGTTACGTAAGCACGTTGAAAAGTGGTGTGACGTAAGCGTTGAAAAAAAACTTGATTTTTCGGTGATTCGAACCTTAATCCTTTGACTTACTAAACAGTTAGCTATACCATTCAGATAACTCGCATATTAATTTTATCGTGCAAGATTGGATATAAAAATATATATTTGTGACATCATTATGTTAAAAATAACCTTGAACTACCAGATAATAAAAATGAATGAAAATATGTCGATTTAACGTGAGTTACATGCGTCATTTCCGCAGACTTCTATTAGAACCATTTTTGCGACTCAGTAGTTCTAGAAGCTTCCAGAAATTGCTTATCTAAAAAAATGTCACACTCGTAATTTTCTTTGTTATAAAATAAGCATTATGTATTAAAATATAAAAAGGAGAAAGCCATACGGTTTAGTACCATTTGACTATTTACATTAAACGGTGATAGATTTGTGCGTTCAAGTGCTACAAGAAGAAAAAGGTAAGTTTCAATTATTGTTGTGTTTTGTCTCACAAAATATTCTTATTTGTAAAAATTTTATTAGATGAATTTGGAAAATTTAAACGAAGTTTCCTCCATTACAGCACGGAAACCTATAGTAAAGCTGCAGGAGCTACCAATAGGAGTTCCTCAAGCAATTTATGCTGCGAAAATAACCAAAACAACATTTGGTACAAGCGTTCTTCTTGACTTGGGTGATAAAGTTACCTTCCTACCCAACAGAGTGACTGCTACTTATAAGCCGTATATTAGCCATTTCGAGAAAGGGAAATACAGCTTAACATACGATTGTGGTCCATTTGGCTGCGGCATTTGAAATTAAAGAAATTTAATCCGAAACATCCATAGAAAATTAGTAAGCAAATTTTTTTTTTCTTTTTTAATTATAAAAGTGGTTTATAATGTCGTCCAAAGTTACCGAAACTATTAAAAAGTTACATCAAAATTATTCCGATGATCTTGCTAATGTCTCTTTAAAATTAATTGCCAAACATATTAGAAAATGTGCGCTAGCTTTTAAAAAAATTAAATTTTCTGTTGGAGAAAAACGTAAAATTCATACGAAAATCGCTGAATTAAAACGGATGAGATGTTTAATTAAAGCGATGTCCAACAAGGTAGGTTTAGGGTTAAAACGAGGTAGTAGAGTTAAGTGGGAAGATGTGATTGCTATTTTCGACAGTAGAATTAGAACGGGAGTTATAATAAATTTACAACATAAAGAAATTAAAGATTTTTTAAAAGACGCGTTTCATTTATTTAAAAGTAGAGTTAATAATATTTTAAAAACAATGCCTATGCTAAAAATAAATACAACATTTTGGGGGGATTTTATAAAGCAGCAGTCAAGTGACGAATTATTAGATCGAAAGTTTTTCATTACTCCAAATGCTGTTGTAGATGCAGGATCGGATTTAGCACAGTGGTTTAATGATAATGTAGTCGATGTTATCTTAAATAAATTATCAGAATTTTCTGAAAAAAATAGTGGTTGGGCACTTAGTAAAATCGTTTTATTAGAAGTAGCTATAAATAAATATGAGGTCGGCAACGGTTCATCTTTCATTAAATTACCAGATCAAATTTTAAAGAAACATGCTTGCGTAAACGTTCAAAATGCAGACCAAGCATGTTTCTTTTGGAGCATCGTAAGCGCTTTATATCCAGTCACAAAACACCCACAACGATTAAGTAAGTATCCGCATTATGACACCGTTCTAAATATAAAGGGGTTGGAAATTCCAATTAAATTAAATCAAATTTCAAAGTTCGAGAAACTAAACGAAATTTCAGTTAACGTCTATGCTTTAGAATTGATCGAAACAGAGAAGAGATCATTTTACATGGTTATACCTGCGTTTTTAACCAAAAATAAAATGAAACGTCACGTTAATTTGTTACTAATACAAGATCAGTATTTTCGGAAACTAAATGATTATGAAGCGCCACCTATCGACAATGAAAATGTTGAAATCAAATATCATTATGTTTGGATAAAACATTTGTCTAGATTAATTTCAAGTCAACTTAATAAATGTCATGATAAAAAATTCTTGTGCGACAGATGTTTAAATTATTTTTCAAGCTGTGATAAATTAAACGAACATGAAAAGGTTTGTCAAAATTTTAATGACTGTAAAATTTCATTTCCTAAATATGATTATGTAGAGTTTAGAAATTTCGTTTATAAACAAAAGTGTCCTTTTTTAATTTATGCAGACTTTGAATCGCAGTTGGTAGATTGTAATGATAAGGTTTCCGAAAAAACTGTCAAATATCAAAAGCATCGGGCTTTTAATGCAGGTTACTATTTTAAATGTTCTTACGATGATAGTCTTTCCTATTTCAATGGCTATCGGGGAGATGATTGCATGCAATGGTTCGCCGACCAATTGTCAAATTTAGCCAGTTTTATTCAATCAAAAATCAAAAATATAATCCCAATGGTGGAAAAGCCTGATGTCATTAATGCCAAGGTATGTCACATATGTGAAAAGCCTTTTGGTATTAAAGATATTATTGTTCGTGATCATGATCACTTTACGGCAGCTTTTCGGGGTTGGGCACATCAAGTATGCAATTTACAATTTAAAAAATTATTTATTGTGCCAATTGCATTTCACAATCTTTCGGGCTACGATAGTCATTTCATTATAAAAGACATTGCCAAGCGTGGACAAGTGAGTGTACTTCCCGTTAATATGGAAAAATATATATCATTTACTCAATACGACTCGGAGACTAACATCAAATTTAGATTTATAGATTCTTGTAGATTTATGGGGGCCAGTCTTGACGAATTGGTGAGCACTCTAAAAGTCGAAAACTTGCAAAATTTAAAAAAAGAATTCAGCTATTTAAATGAAGAAAATTTTAAATTAATAACAAAAAAAGGTGTTTTCCCCTATGATTATATAAACAACTTGGATAAATTAAATGACATTCAATTACCATCTAAAAAACAATTTTACAATAAACTAAATGACGAGCATATTAGCGAAGAGAAGTATGGTCATGCGCAAAACGTTTGGCAATCGTTCGGGATTAAAAACTTGGGGGAATATAGCGACTTATACCTTCGCACAGATATCCTTCTTTTGGCAGACGTTATGGAAAATTTTAGAGAGACTGCTTTGAAAGTTTATGGTTTAGATCCGGCATGGTATTATACTATGCCTGGGTATACGTGGGACTGCATGTTAAAGTATACTAAATGTAAACTCAAACTTATAAAGGATGTGGATATGATATTGTTCATTGAAGCGGGTATTAGAGGAGGAATATCGGTTTGCAGTAATCGATATACGGAGGCAAACAATGAGTATATGGAAACATACGATTCCACCAAGCCGACAAGTTATCTATTTTACCTTGATGTTAATAATTTGTATGGGTGGGCTATGTCTCAACCTCTGCCATACGATGACTTTCAATGGGTGGAAACAAATATTGACATCTCTCAGATACCTGACGATGCAGAAGAAGGATACATCCTGCAGGTTGATTTAGAATATCCTAAAGAGTTGCACGATTTGCATAAGGACTTTCCCTTTTGTGCTGAACACCGCGTACCACCCGGATCAAAATTACCGAAATTAATGACTACACTACATAATAAAGAAAAATATGTTATACATTACCGAAATTTAAAACAGGCTTTGGCGCATGGTTTAATACTTAAAAAGATACATCGCGTTTTAAAATTTAAACAATCTGCATGGTTGAAGCCCTATATCGAGCTAAACACTCGTTTAAGGACTACAGCTACCAGTTCATTTGCAAAGAATCAGTTTAAACTCGCGAACAACGCGGTGTTTGGCAAAACAATGGAAAATAAACGCTTACATAGGGTAGTAAAGTTAGTAAGTTCATACGAGGGTCGTTACGGGGCAAAAAATTTAATTTCTAGCGCGAGATTTCACAATAGATCAATTTTTGATGAAAATCTAATGGCTATCGAACTAAAAAAGTCTGAATTACTTTTCGATAAACCCCTATATATTGGAATGTCCATTCTCGACATTTCAAAAACGTGTATGTATGATTTCCACTATAATTTTATGCTCCCCACCCTAGGGGTGAACAATTGTATCATAAACTACACCGACACCGATAGTTTCTTCTACAAAATAATGAATATCAATGTTTACAAAGACATAATCGGTAGGTATATCGAAAAATTTGATACCTCCGATTATAGTGGAAATAATATATACAATATCCCGTTACTTAACAAAAAAATACCGGGTCTTATGAAAGATGAAGCCAACGGCAAAATCATTACGCATTTTGTTGGGTTACGATCAAAAATGTACGCGTTTAAAATTCAGGGAGATAAAAACGTCCCTAAAAAGTCTAAGGGGGTAAAATATAATGTTGTCAAAAATAAATTGACGTTTGAAGATTACGTAGATTGTCTTAAAACATTTAAACATAAAAATATTACACAGTGCACAATTCGATCCTATAAACATGACGTATTTAGCATAGAACAATCGAAAATTGCTTTAAGCCCTGAGGATGATAAAAGATATTTAATTTCGGGATCATTTAACACGCTACCATGGGGTCATTACAGTATAGAATAATTAGATTTAGAACCGTTTGCGTAGAGATATAAAAAATAATAACTTTACATATTCCTCATTCCTAATATCATTATTTTTATAATTTCATTCTGTTCCACTTTTATAATTAAAAAAAAATAAAAAAAAAAAAAAAAATTTATGTAATCTACTGTGTAAACTAAAATTATGTAATCATATGTGTAATTTAATAAAAAAAAATTGTTTTATTTTTGAGTTTTATTTAAGTGTAAAGAGAGATCGATATTAAAAAAACACATGCATAAATCAACAATTTTATTAAAAAAAAAATACAAATTATTCGTAAAATGAAATTAGCTTTGATAGTAGAGATTTTAATTGTTCCTTCAAACTTTGACTTGTGTCAATGTCACTTGATATTCCATATCAGCAATGACATCAGTTATTGAAAGACCAATTGTAATTTTTGCTCAAACATTTCCAACAGCTCGTCTCCATCAGATGCTGAATGATGCTGGTGGTGATGGTGTTATCTCGACGTCACTTACATCTAGCATACTAGCACTATCTTGACTCGACATAGCTAGATACAAACTTGAATGAGACTGAAATTAACTTCATGCATATATTTATATCCCTCTCCTTCTTTCCCAGACTTATCCGAACTGTGATTTTTGATGATGGAGATGAAAAGGCCCCCCTGACTGCAGAACTTTGTTCGTGTTTTCCATTCTATACTAAATCGACGTCTTCTATCCAACTGTTATGTTTTTTGTCGAGTCCTAACCACTTGACGTACATTTTCTTTCCCTTTCTTCTCAATACTTTTTCTATGAGGTAAATGTCGGGATTCTTGGTTTTCTGCAATTCCTCCTCATAGAAAGCACCGCTGATTGGCTGACCATGCATGTCTTCGAGTAAGTATGTTACAGGATTGGTTATTTTAACTTTAATGATTTTGAATAACTCTGTCGTCCAATTTGGCGTGTACCCTTTTTCGAAAATATGTTTGGACTTGGATATCCGCACGATATCATCAACTTTGAGCTTACGTGGACCAGCAATTTTTAAATGACTATATCTCTGACGTAAAATCTCTTTCTCGTTAGACTTGTTCACTTCAGTAGGTTTCAATCTAGTCCTACTGTGCTTGGTGTCATTATATTGTTTGGTAATTTTTGACAATACATCAATCCATCTGTATTTTCCATTCAGACTAAAATACTTGTAGAGTTTATTTTTGAGTGTTCTTATCACCCGTTCAGCAATGGCAGCCTTTTTCACAGTGAATGTATTATAGTGGTTTATATTATATTTTTTCATCAAGTTCTGAAATTTAATATTGAAAAATTCTGTTCCTTGATCTGATTGCAGATTTTTTGGTATACGATTAGCTTGGTGCAGTATATCCGCAAAAGATTTAGTGATCTCTTCACCCGTCTTAGTTTTAAGTGGGCGTGTCCATAGGTATTTAGAAAAACAGTCGATAACTACCAAAATCATTTTGAAACCTTTATTTTGATGTGCATAAGGTCTCATTTCGGCCAAGTCAATTTGCCATAAATCATCTAAGCCCTTGATGATAGTTCGTCGTCTAGGGTAAGTCTTGCGGGCTGATGCATGAAGCTCATCAACGAGTTGAATCTTGTCTGTTGAAGCCATACTATCAAAGGGTATTTTTACTATTAAGTCTATTTATTGATCCTTCGATATTTTTCAAGGTATTGATCATTTGATTTTGTAGTGCATCAATGCGGTTTGTAGAACTGTTTGCGTGACTACTGATTTTTTCATTAAGTCTCGTATTAAGCTTATCAATTTCAACTTTACTCACTTTTTCATCGAGTACCCCTCGCACTTTTTTAGTATATTTATCAATGGCCAACTTGAAATCAAATTTAATTTGTGAAATCACATCATCTACATACTTTTTCGTTGACATATGTTCACTGGCCGTTGGAGGGTTCCTCGAAATGAATTCTTCAAATTTATTTATTTTGTTGTCAATCAAATTCAATGCATCAGTTAAATTCTTTATCAAAATATCATGTGATACAAATTGTTTTCTCAAATGAGTCAATTCAATACTGTTATTGCTAGCTTCATGTGGAGCATATCTGTGTCCGAACTTGTTCAGACTCATTGTTCAAATGACTCATCATTGTCAGTGTTATTAGTATATATAGCCAGCTTCCCGAAGTTCATTGATTATGGCAACTATTTCATTATCGAGTGAGGTGTTTCCAGCTGCTTTGGAAGCTATCAACAGCTTCAAACGATCAACGAGTTCATTTGGATCATCCCAATAAATATACTCCACCGGTTTTTCATTGTACGTTAATGTCAAACCATTACCAGTCGTTGAACGTCTTCTACCTTTTCGCAACTCCATTATGAGCGGTTTTATGATTTCTGTGTATTTCCATCTCGTAGAACCTTTGAGTCTTCCATCTTTATTAATATAGCGATCACTCAATTTCAATAGCGCCCTGTAAGCTTGCACATCTTCTTCGTTAAAATCCGTAGGATCATCATAGAAGATGAGCTTATACAGTCCTGGGGTTCCTCGTATCTGTTTACCTTCAATCTTGATAAATCCAGTCCTTTTATCAAAGTCAATTAATTGTGTTCCTAGATACCATTTTGATGTTTGGGGATCATAAGTTGGTCCATACATTGTATCTATTTTTTCACTATATGACCAATGATCTTTGATATATGGATGTGACATGACTGGATATTGATCTAGATATTCATCCATAACATTATCTGAAATATTTTGTTCAGGTATATTTTCGTGAAAAACTTCATCATCATTATCTTGTCCACTTGTGCTCGCACTTATTCTGCCTACTTCTTCCATTGGGAGAAATTGTGTTTGTTCTTGTCCTACTCTTTCCTTTTCTTCTACCTCTTCTTTCTTTAGTTCAGGTGATTCTTCTTTTTTTATACTTCTCAATGCATTATTGATCTTTGAGGATTTAACAATCTCATGTAGTGGCTCCGAAATGGGTTTGAACATTCTGATGAGCGATTCATCTTTTTCCGATCTACCTAGTTTCAATGCCAAGTACTTTTTCCTAATGGAACGGGTGAGCTCTGCAATTTTGCGTTTGCGTGCAGCTATTTGATCGTCTTTGTTTAAATCAGGATCAGAGGGGGAGGCAGCACGTTTAATCAGTTTGCTGCGCTTTTTGTATTTGTGTGTGCCAACACGACTTAACGACATCATGATGGGGAATGATCTTATGGTATATGGTACTTATATTTTTATATATTTATCAAACCCTTGACGATATCTACCATCATTTATATCGAAATCTTTGACAATCACAAAAGTACCATATGCAACATTCCAACATTTCGAACACAAGCGTTTAAAGTCTTCGAAACTCATGTCTGGTGATACGTGTTCATCAAATACGTGCTTCAAATTGATTTCATCTTGTTTGAATAGTACAATCAGGTTACAGTTGTCTCGTATGAGCTGTTTAGGAATTTTCGAGTAGGTCTGACAAAGGTAGGCAGCATCAATATCCTTGTGTCTACACATTGAAAAATATTCCCGGATTTTCTGTTGGGAATCACACGCTACATCATCGAATAGGAATATAGAGTTGGGTTTTGCATCTGATGGACTTATAATATCATCATTATCCTTGAAGGGGAAGTAGCCAACCTCTTTAACTCCATTCAATACCTCTTGGAGTAGTTGATATTTCGGTTGATACAATGACTTGGAGTACACGTAAACATTTTCAAATTTTGCACCATTTGGATTGAAAATTACTGACAACATGACGTTCGTCTTACCACAACCACTTGGTCCACATACTATTGCTCGAAATGAATTGGGCAATAATTTACCATGTTTAGAAAGGGTCGTTGATGATGTATGAAAATCTAAATTTTCAATAGGTAACGACTGTTCTTGTTGAATAACCTTCATCTTGTGACATGATTGACGTTTATGTTATTCTATAAATATAGGTGTTACAGTTCCACTTTTATCATTTTCGATGTCTTCGTACGAGGGAGAAGGTGTTTTGAATTCCCTGATAAACAAGTTACCTTTTGAGCTCCATCTACCCGGAGGCTATCAGTATTGTGGACGTAAGTCGTGTTACTGGACGATGCAAACGATTACTAATATTTCATTTATTTTGCAGCTGGAACTAAACTACAAAAACGATTGGCTCGTGGAGATACTGGCATTAATCCTCTAGACGCTGCTTGCAAACAACACGACATTGCATACTCGCAGCACAAGTCTCTGGAAGATCGTCACAGAGCCGATTCAGTATTGGAAAACGCTGCTTGGCAACGAGTGAAATCAACAGATGCCAAGTTTGGTGAGAGAGCTGCAGCCTTATTAGTTACTTCCGGAATGAAAGCGAAACGTAAGCTTGGTATGGGATGCTCATTCCAAAGACATATCGTGGGTAAAATTGGAAAATCTCTGAAGAAGAATCCCCCGACCAATCTAAAGAAGACTGCTTCGATTGCTCTGAAAGCTGCTAGACTCGCCATCAAGCAAGCTGGTGGAAAAAATAAAATCAGAATACCACGCATCATACCTTTCAATGCAAAATCTGGAGGTATTCTACCACTGTTGCCAATTTTTGCAGCCCTTGGTGCTCTCGGTAGCATTGCTGGGGGAAGTGGTGCGATAGCGAAGACAATTATCGATGCGAGGAATGCGAAAAAGAAATTGGAAGAAGATCATCGACACAATAAAGCCATGGAAGCTATTGGTAAAGGACTGTACTTGCGTAAAAACGCCAAAGGAGGTTTTGGTTTATATTTAAAAAAACAAAAAAACTCCCAATGAAGCTACCCAATAGACCGTTGTATGATACCGAGTTGTTAGAGTATGTAAAGTTCTTGAAGATACCACATTTTCGAGGCGTTTTCATGCGAGACAATTTGCCAAGCAGTGGTCCTCGTAAACGTGAAACTGCAATTCTAAATTTAGATGTGTCGAAGAATCAAGGCACTCATTGGGTAGCTTATAGAAAGATAAATGATGTCGTTGAGTATTTTGATTCATTTGGATGTCTGAAGCCACCGAAAGAACTTGTCCGATATCTGGGTAAAATCAAACTATACTACAACAACGATCAGTTTCAAAACTATAATCAAATCAACTGTGGACATCTCTGCTTGAAGTTTTTGTATAATAATGGAAGCCGTTTTAGCATTCCTACATGGTGAGAAGAGGTTGCAAGACTTTTCCGAAGATGAATTGAAGGAATTTCCAATCAAATATTTAATACAACATGCTAGACCATGGGAATTGTTGAATGTTTGGCATAAATTACCAAACGATTATCAGTGTTATTTCGATTTGAGAATTCGTTTACCATGTTTCATTCATTATAATAGGCCAGATGCCCAAACACATGTGGATGGACCTGTCAGTTCACAGTACGATTGTCACGGTTGTAATTATTTTTTGAAATGTAGAGGGGCCGTAATCTATTAATAAATAATATGATGTCGATAATGGTTTTATTATAAATATTTCTGTACCACTCGTAATGTCATCAGTCATGTCTCAGCTGCTCACGCTGACTAGTACTACCAACGAGTTCTCTTTCACCCCTTCCACACCGATCATACTACATCCCAGGAAGAGTTATTACATAGCTGTACTAGGATTTCACACTTACCATTCCATACCAAACATCGACGGTGAAAAATTTTACTACTACGAAAATAATAATCGTTCAGTATTGAAGAAAATCAAGCTGCCAACAGGTTGTTATGAGATTGAAAACATTGAGAGTCATATTCAGATGCATTTGAATAATACAGATTTCTCATTGAAACCAAACAACAACACCTTAGAGTGTGAAATCTATAGTCGATTGCACGCCATCAGTTTCGAAAACGATAATAGTTTTGGAGAATTATTAGGGTTTTCTAAAAGGATCTTGGAGCCTGGTATAGTGCACTCTTCAGATCGACCAGTAAATATTCTTAAAGTATCTAGCTTACATTTCGATTGCAACATTACCGAAGGAGCCTTCTACGGGGACAGACCGGCCCATACTATATTGAGCTTTCCCATTACAGTCGATCCTGGATTCGCAATCAACGAACGTCCCAATACCCCCATCTATTTGCCTGTGAGAAGTAACTTAGCAGAGATCACCAACATCAGTGTTAGAGTGTTGGATCAAGATCTCAGACCTGTGAATTTCCGAGGAGAGAAAAGTACTTTGCATTTGGACTTGAAAGAACGTTAAATGGGTTTGGTAATTCAGCATAAAAGGGGACCACCCACTTCAAACCTATCAGTATCATCGAGGTCTTCCAAGGGACGTGACCAGCTCTCTCCAGAAAATATTATTTTTCTCCAATCTGTTGGATTGAAAGTAAGAGATGTTAAAACGCAAGTACGTTCATTCTGAGCAATCACCGACAACATCTGCAGCATCGTTCAATCAAATAAGGATGAACCCAATTTTCGATATTTACCGTCGACCTCAATATGATGAAACTATCCGGAAGGAAGAGTATCGATCCTACATCCCGTACGTGAAATCATTCGATAATAATGATATGGTGGAGATTAATGTGAATCAAGCAGATGCATTTTTCGCGATGCATGAATCTTTGTTGGAAATTAAAGGAAAATTAGATATTGAAGGAGATGGTAACGTGTCATTGGCTCCCAATTGTGGAGCGTTTCTTTTCGATTCGTGCACTTATGTGCAAAGTGCCAGAGAGATAGAAGTGATCAGAGATCCTGGAATTGTTAGTACTGTACGAGGATTCCTTTGCTGTAAACCTGAGGACTCCAAACATTTGGCGACGGCTGGATGGACGTACCCCGAAAAACCGTTCCTGAATGCTGTGGATAAGTCATTCAGTTTGTTGATACCCCTCAAGCACATTTTCAACGTATTCAATGACTACAGTTCGATTGTCTACGGAAGACAAACAATTCGTCTAGTTCGAGCACGTGACGATAAAGATAGCGTAATTGTCAAGGAACTTAACAATACTGGTGTAACGACTACTACTAAAGTCAAAGTTTTGATAGATAGTATGGTACTGAAGGTCAAGCATATATTTCCCAACGATGAAATCAAACTACAATTGATGCAACCCATCAAGAATGATACACCAATAATGATTCCATTCAGAAAATGGAGTCTCAGCGAATTACCTGCGCTCACAAAAAGTGCAAAGAATGAAATTTGGGCAGTTAAAACCAGCGCCGCAGTGGAACGTCCACGTTACGTTATCGTTTGTTTCCAGAAGAATATACGCAATAAACTCGACAGTGATGTCACTACCTTTGATAACATCAACATATCTAGCATCAGACTATCATTGAATGGAGAATATTGGCCAAACGAAAGAATGCAGTTGGATTTCGATAGAAACGATTATGTCACTGCCTACTACAACTATACCAGTTTCTACTCGAGCTATACACATTCCACACAAGTTCATCCAATTTTGGACTACTCAGCATTCAAAGATCATGCATTATTCGTGATAGATTGCTCGAAGCAGGAAGATAGCATGAAATCATCGACAGTGGATATAAAGCTGGAGATTGAGTCTGCTAAAGGATTTCCTGCTGATACTAAGGCCTATTGCATCATCGTGCATGATTGTCTGCTAGAGTACTTCCCTCTGACGGAGGTTGTGAAAAGCATAATATAAGTGGTCGACTACCGTTCGTGCTCGCCATTTCAACGCTGGTCATCATGAGAATCGCATTCGTTGACATTCAAGGTTTCACGCTCGATGGCGTCTTCCATCCAAAAGAATTGACAATTCAGATTGGTCGTCAAAGATCCAACTTTTTGTTCAAGCCTCCAACACCTTATGCTGATGTGAGCGGAAAAGATAAAAAAACTACACAATACTTGGAAAAATTTGTTCATGGAATATCATATCAGTCTGGAGATATTGACTATAGTGAAATGAATGCCATTTTGGAGAAATATCTACTACATTCAGTTGAGTGCATTTATGTAAGAGGAAATCAGAAAGCTGACTTTTTAAAAACAAAGTGTGCTGAGCTTGCAGTGTATCCAACCATTTACGATGTGACGCTATATGATGACTCATCATTGAATACGGAAAACTTCCAGCCCACCATTACGTATTGTCCTAACCACGCCAATGGAAAATTCATGTGCACCCAACGAAATGTTGATCAATTACATCAATGGTTTACATATGTTGTATTACCCAAGTAGAAAAATATTGTAAATTTTTGTTTCTTCAATAAATATATTATTATTCTTATTATTTAGTTTTATTAAAACACCTCGTATATCTGTTGAATTGTTTATTTTCTCATGTACTACAAGATGATCTATACTTTTTCATAGTTTTTATGAAAAAATTAATTATTGAAATGATTAAAGTTGCTAATATCAAATATAGTATTGAAAACATTTTATCATTTTTTATGTTGACATCTGTTGTCTCCTTGAAAGGTGTAGCTTGCCATTCTCTTTCCTCTTGAGTTCCATTATTAAATAGGAATTTTATTTTGTAGAATGAGTTATTTTCTTTTGGTATCTCCTTGTAAAACACCGGTAAACGTCCATCATTTACTACTTCATGTTTCATTATTGCCCATGACGATTGACTGCAGTTTTTTCTTGCATCATCGAAGCATATCTTTAGAATTTTGATATCAGTGGGCACGTTTGTATAGAATACATCATTCAAAACGGCTGTCAGAATGATTAATGATAGTCGTGACATTTTTAGAGTTGTTATCTATTTTTGACACAGGTACTTCTGGTGAAGGTCTTCTACTCTGGCAACTGAAAACTTTATCCCACAAACTCAGATTCTCCAAATGCTTCAATACTCTAGTTTTTTCTTTGTAGAAAGTTATATCTCTGCTCAACTGACGGACATGCTCACCGAATTCTTCTAGTTTCCTTCTGTACTCGTCTGAAGTCATTGTGATACTGATGATTAAATCACCAAAGTTCACGTTCTTATAGCTTTGTTAATACGTCATTTGTCATTATCATTCTATCATACTTCATAATATGACAGAATAAACATTTTTAATGCACCCTGTATATTTTACTCGTATACATTGTTCGAAAACTCAGATATCTACCAATGATATTCCTTCACGGCCTCAGAAACTCTGATTGACAGCGCTGAAAATGTTCATGCGCCCCCGTATGTATACCTATCTATATTATATCGCAGCGGCCAGCAAGCGCGACCTGAACTAATAACGCATGTCACGTTAAATCGACATATTTTCATTCATTTTTATTATCTGGTAGTTCAAGGTTTTTTTAACATAATGATGTCACAAATATATATTTTTATATCCAATCTTGCACGATAAAATTAATATGCGAGTTATCTGAATGGTATAGCTAACTGTTTAGTAAGTCAAAGGATTAAGGTTCGAATCACCGAAAAATCAAGTTTTTTTTCAACGCTTACGTCACACCACTTTTCAACGTGCTTACTTAACCCTCTTAATCGAGTCGATGGGGACAATACCGTATGTAAACAATGATTTTATATGTCAACAATGCAACAATGGCAACATGCCGTATGTAAACAATGGCAACAATGTCACATGTCAACAATGTCATATGTCAACAATGTCATATGTCAACAATGTCATATGTCAACAATGTCATATGTCAACAATGTCATTTCCCCACTCCTTCACCTGTCACTTCCCCCACTTCACCCCCACTCCACCACTGCTCCCACTCCTCACCACCCCACCACTGCCCCCACTCCTACCCCCGCTCCTACCCCCACCCCTACCCCGTCACTTCCCCCCACTCCTACCCCACCACTTCCCCCACTCCACCACTCCTTCCCCCACTCCCACCCCCACCACTTCCCCCACTCCTCCCCCCACTCCAAGTGGGCTTGAATTCCTGTTGTTTAACTACTGTTGCACATCTTCCCAGTTCATGTTGTCCGTTTCGTCATCTATATTTCCTGTTTCTGATGTCCGGGAGAGTAAATTATCCAATTCATTTTGACTTTTTTCCAATTCATTATTTGGTTTGTCGTTGTCTCGGGCTGTTAACTGGGCTGTTAACTCGGTGATATGCTTATGAAGTTCCTCAATTTTGGCTAAGGCTTTATTTAATAGGGCTTTGAACCCCATATGTTCTTTTTTTTAAAGCAATGAGTTTCTTTCGTTGAGTATCATCGCTTAATTGTGCGTCCGCGTAATATTCTCTCAGTTGTTTAAGGGTAAATTCTCTTGCTTTTTTGAGATGGTATCTTCGAGGATCCCTTTCGTACTTTTCTTCGTCGTTGTCTATCTCTAATTCTAACAATTCCGATTCACTGGGGTGTTCGTCTTGGTGTTTGTCGTTTTTTCCCTGTTGTTTCTTCTTTTTATTCATTTTGGCTGTAAAAAATGGATTAATTTCAACAATTACTACTTAATAAAGTCGATTTTTAACATTTACGACTTAATAAAGTCAATTTAATGCCTTTCGGCTCAGCAATCATCCTAAAGAGGATATTCACTGGTCAACAAGTGAAATTATAATTGATTTTCACTATTTGTCAATCGTAATCACAATTTCGTTGGTCTTAGTGCTTAAAGTTACTCTCAATAGTAAGACGTGTTACCACGTCCGTCTCTCGCTAGCGTGTCAACTGACGAGCACCGCGACGTAGCTGGGTATTTATAGGACTGGAAATGAAGGGAGGTAGAGACGGGTGATTAGAGGGGGTAGGTAGTTTTAATTTTCGGTATAAGTGGTGCTTGTAGAAAGCAGGAGTTACGCAACTGGAAGCCTGTAGACGTGGAGGATACAGGAAAATGTCTGATAATTAATATTGCCGAATCAAAAACCAAAACACAACGTTCATTTGTCGTTTCCGAGTTCTTTTATCATATTTGTAAAAACTACATCAATCTATGCCCTGCAGGACAAGATGTTCAGACTTTGCCTTTGCCTTAACAAAATCGGCAGTATGCCAAAACAAGTTGCAGAATATCTGGGCTTAGCGAATCCCAAACAATACACAAGCCATTGCTTTAGGCACTCTTCAGCCACAATTCTTGTAGATGCTGGTGGCGATATGCTAGCATTAAAGAGACACGGTGGTTGGTGGTCATCAGCAGTGGCCGAGAGCTATGTAGATAATTCTGTGAAGAACATGACTGCCAACTTATCAAAAATAATGTGTCATTAATAATACTGCTACAGTAAAAGAAAACAATAGTATTATGTTTAAAAATACATTAAATCAGACAACCAACCCGCCCTCTCTTGTTTTTAATAACAGCACAGTTACAATTAATAATTATAACGCTTTGCGGCTCGTGCGTAACTATTTTTAGTAATATGCTTCTTACAAATCTTTTAATGTAATATACTATTAAGCATGTTTTAAAGAATTATCAAATGCATAAAAAATCGCGGTGGACTTCAATACATACTTTGTAATTTTTTAAAATTTCAGTTATTACCTTAAAATTTTTGTTTCAGGTAATCAAAGGATTTAACTACTTTGCCCAAAATAAAAATAAATATTTAAAATGGGACATCATTTTTTTATACATCTAGTAATAAGATGGTAAGTAATTATTTTTTATTATATATAAAAAAACCAATATTTTTTATTTAATGTATATGACAAGCTGCCAAAAGGTTATAATACACAATTCTTTAAAATCAATTCTCAAACGTTTTCGGCAACATTGCCATCATCAGGAGAGAATTCTGAAAAGTGAATTAATTATGTGAAAATTCGTACGTGAAAAATTGTTGAGGTTAATAATTGGAAAAGTAAAAAATTAATAAATTCATTTGTCAAAATGCTTTACAAAGGGTCAATATAGGAAATAAAAATTTCATCAACATCTTATTTGTAAGGAAAGAATTAAGAAGATTAACATAATAATTAAAAAATAAAAATAGTAACCTCTTAATCGTAGGTACCTCTTTTATAAGAGAAGAAATAATGACCATGAAGTACATAGAATACAATAAATTATATATATATATATATATATATATATATATATATATATATATATATATATATATATATATAGATAAATTACCGAATGAATATATGAATGTACAACAACAATAAATATCTTTATTGATACAATTAAATTATTTGAATTAACAGTTATTAAATACACAATTGTTATAAATTGTTTGGTGTACTAATTTCAAAATTGTGGCGTAAGCGTACTAGATGCAGTCTGGTTATGAAGAACAGGCGTTTTTATCAGTGATAAAAAAGGTGCACCTTTTTTATGGCTGTTAAAATGACAAAACTGTCATTATTAAATGACACATTTTATATAGAAGTTAATTTATCAAAGGTAATACCACGAATACTTCAAATTTTATCGATAAATTTTTATTTTCCACTAAAACTGTTTATTTGGTAAAAGTATAAAAACAAACCTATTGATATAAATTTATTTCATTAAATTTAAAGAACAAGTTGTATTTGGAAGGATTATTTATTGAACAAATCAAAGAAAAAACAATTTAATTCATTAGTATTTGATTAACATAAGAAGAAAAGAAGAAAATTTAATTGTTAGAAAATGTACAATAATTGAAAGCACAGTTTTTGTAAATGAATCGGGTAGCAGAAACACTTAATGTCTCTTCCAAGTCATTGGTTGATATTAAATTGCTTCTTTTGCATTTCTTGCATCTCTTTCTTTTTTAAATTCAATATCCTGAAACGGATTGAAGCTGATTTTGTATTCAGAATAATATTTCTCTTGTATCTGTTTGGCATTTACATTCCAAATAGTTTTTAGCAAGTATTTTTTGTAGTCCTCTCCATTAGATTTCTTTATATTTACTCCCCAGTCTTTAAGAATTTCTGCAATTTCTTGAATAGTCGTATCACTTTCAAGTTTGTAGTTTCTGAAATTGCAAAACTGTTCAAATTGATTCCATTTGGAATTTTTTGTCTTCACAGTGTTTAGTGGAGTGAAATTCTGTATTAACTTTTCAATATTTTCTTGGCCAAATCGGTTCGCACTCATTTTCAAATAAAGTTTTGAATGGGTAAAAATATAATTTAACCTTGTATAAGCCAATTTAATAAAATCGATTCGGTAAACCTTATAGTTTTAACAGTTCAAAGGGAAAAAATGTTGTATCAAGGACCTGGCAGTTTTATCAGTATAAAACTGAATGATTGGCTAGAATAACTCGCTATTATTAGTTATTTATTTATTCGTATGGCATACACGCAATAATATAATTCCATAAAAGTAGTAGTAATAAAAAGAAAAAGAGAAAGAAAAAGAGAATACAAGCGAAACCAATTAAACAGAGCAAACAGACAAAGTCAAAATTAAATATTAATATCTAAGTTCACGATCCAGTCAAGCGCAAATTCTTCAGCCTTCATGAAATCACTCCAACTCCCCTGAAATGGACGCAGAGGGCACTCCTCTCTAATGTGTTTGATGGTTTGGCGAGGGGCTCCGCAGTCACAGCTTAGAGAGTCAGCTAAACCCCATTTGTGGAGGGAGTCAGCGCATCGGCCATATCCGGAACGGATTCTATTCAGCTTGACCCATTTCTGTCTGTCGAGATTGGTACCTGTGGTATCGCAGTCGTACCCTTCAAACCACTTTCGAGCCTCGGGATCCTCAATACGTTGACAGCTTTGTATCCATTGGTCTTTTCTACTTATGTTGTTATTGTCCAGTTGTTCGGCTTTCCGTAAAGGAGGTTTTCTGGAGCGAAGACGATTCCTCCGCAGAGCAGGTATGTCGTCGTGTAGAGGGAGCACTGGGTATTCCTGAAGCTTTCGGAATTCTTTGAGTAGAGCTTCATTTCGGCGGAATTCAGGTGGATACGTATTACTCAGCAGAGGAAGCCAGTACGTGGGTGTCGGTCGAACTGCACCACTAATTAATCGCATGGTATAGTTTAATTGGGCGTCAATCAGATGGGTGTGACAGCTGTTTAGCCATACTGGGGCACAGTATTCTGCTGCTGAGTAGACCAAGGCCAAGGACGATGTACGCAGTGTTTCTGCAGATGCTCCCCATGTCGTTCCGCACAACTTTTGGATAATATTATTTCGTGTCTTCAATTTAGCAGCGGTATTTTCTGTATGAAAGGGTACGATCAAGAGTGACACCAAGATATTTTGGGGAATTGTTGTGACGAAGTGTATTTCCATTTAGTTGTATATGTAGTTTAGTTTATTAGCTATTATTAGTTGAATTACAAAAAACATCACATTTTAAAAAGTGAAAAAAATAATTGGTGTAAAAATTGCAGCTAACTTTTGCCGCTGTCAAAGTGACAAGTGCATTGCGGCATATGCGATGATTTTTATACATGAGTTAAATTGTTAAAAAAACATACGGTAAGGAGTAATAAAAAAATTATGGAATTTTTTTAACATTTTGTTTAAATTTTACAAATACCTGTATACAACTGTTTTTTTTTTTTATGAAAATAGTCGCCAAAAGGGTAGACCTCTCGTGTGGGCCGCGGACGGCCCGCACTGCGACTATTAGAAGGGGAAGGGATTATAGAAAGGAAATAATTGTGGACACGCTTTTTAAAAAATTGCAGGTCATAGTTCTCTGGAAAAACTGATTTTGGAAGCTTATTCCATTCCGTAGCAGCCCTGTAAATGAAGGATTCTTGATGAAGATTGGTCTTTGTAGTGTCAATCTTAAGAGTAAATGGGTGAGACTGATCAGCGTGCCGAGTTCTTCGGCCGAATGTGGCCAATGGTGGTACAAGAGTTTTTATTTCTCTGGAGCATCTGCCATGGAAATATCTGTAGAGCAACGACTGGTCTGTAACTCTTCTTCTATGTTCTAGAGGGTGAAGGGTATCTGTGAGAGTTGGGCTGTTTATCAAACGAATGGCTCTTTTCTGAATGGAATCCAGAAGACGAAGAGAATGCCTTGGTGCTGAACTCCAAATGTGCGAGCAATACTCCAGTAGAGGTCGGATTTGAGCCTTATACGTCGTCAACAGTTGATCAGGAGTAAAAAACTTTCTAGCTTTCCACAGAAAACCTAGCCTCTGGCTTGCCGACTTTGCGATGTTAGCAACATGGTCATGCCAAGACATATTATTGGACACCGTGACTCCCAAAATCGAGATGGAGGGACTTGGTTCAAGGGTATTTCCGGACATTGTGATGGGATGATTTGAGGAATTCACTTTCTTGGAAAACGTGGCACTTTGTGTTTTTTGGGCGTTGAACTGAACAAGATTGTTGGTTCCCCACTCGACGATTGCTTCAAGATCTCTATTGATGGAGTCAACCTGTTCCTGCTCGAGTCTTCTTGTATTATTCATCGAAAGTGATCGATAGGATGTGAAAGTTGAGACAAGTGTGCTATCGTCTGCGAAACTGTAAATGGGGTTCGTGGTGGTTTTCAAGTGGTCGTTGATGTGTAAAAGAAATAAGGTGGGGGACAGGATGGAACCCTGGGGGACCCCGGCATTAGTTTTAAACGCATCAGAAGAAATACCGTCAACTGCCACATGTAAGGAGCGATCTTGCATGAAGCTCAAGAGCCATTGGCGCAGTTTGGTTGGGAGACCGTAAGCAGATAAATTACTTAACAATGCCTGGTGCCAAACGCGGTCAAAGGCTTTAGATATATCCAAGGCTATTGCACGAGATTACTATAAAACATCCTTAAAACCAAACGCAGTTAACTCTTATAATTTATTTAAAAAATGAACGTGATCATGTTGGATAAAGTAATAATCTTACTACCTTCAATCTTAAAAGGTTAGAGTCGAATTTGATGCAGAATATTTATTAAATGATTTTGATTTTATTTTAATGTTGGGCACTGCTGCCAACTTTTTTATCCTAACAAACAAACCGAACTTACTTATAAAATTATTATAACTTACGACTAGGTATTGGGTACAACTATAAATATTCTGGTTAAAAATAAGAAACACGATTTAATTATATTGATGGCTAGACTTTCCTATATATGTCTCCAACAATCTCTTAGAATTTAATGTTGCCAACTCTGGTTTTTTTTTTAAATAAGACTGTTATGCCATTATACACTTACCAGTTCTGCTGTATTAGCAAATAATTAATGGTAAAATAGGACACTTTTGTTAATATATGTCGCTGACCTCACGTAATAACCAACACCACCTTGACAGTACTAAAAGCGAGTAACAAAACATAAGATAACAAAATATAGGCAAAATAACAAAATGTTTAACAATTTTGCCAAGTCGAGCAAAAAAGCAGCACAGCCGTACCATCCTTTTCTCTTAGCAGTTCGGGCTATTTTCGACCCCCTATAACTTCGCTGTGGATAAAACTAGAAGCCCGAATTTTTAGTAACCAAGCAGGCGTTATATAAACACGGTACATTTTAAATTTTATTTTATTTGAACCAGTGGTTTAAGAATTATAACTAGTCAACGTTTTTTAATTTTGTCACTCACTCACTCACTAACCGATTATCAAAACTCTAAGGCACTTCTAGCAGACATAGAAGCTTTAAATTTAGAATACAATTAGTATTTAGTGTATAAATCAAAGAAAAACTAAAATATGTGTGTCTTTTACTTGTTATTAATTAACGACCTGTAAATAAGTGTTTTTGATAAAATATTCAGGTAATTTCACAAATGAGACGTATGCTTTTTAAACTTAGGTACTACAAGGCGACACAATTAAACTCAGGCACTACAAAAAAATTATGTCCATTTTTAATATTTTAAACGTCAATTAAAACGGTCAGTTAATTATTTTTTAATAGTACAGGAGCTCTTAAGTGTCTTCTGTTAAATAATCCTTGGAAGCGAAGTCATTTTTTTATTAGTTTTTACTACAACTGTAGCTTGCAAAAGTTGCCTGGATAAAATACAGTGTAGTTTCTTCCTACTATTTAAACCAAAAATCGGTCATTAAGTGCTGTGGTAACTTTTTCCTATTGGTCCTTTTTCAATGCGTCCAACTTTTCCCATCCTGAGTACGTTTTTAAAAAAACCTCTTTTTTTAACTGCGTTTATATTAAAAAATAAGATGAAATATCTCATAAACTATAAATTTTTATATAAAATTTGATAGAGAATTTAAAAACCAAATAAAAAATATTGTTTTATTTAAAATAAGGATGTTTACTTCCGGTGTAACGGATGTAGGTTAGGATATTACATTTAAAATCAGCATTATCGACAACGTAATATTGTAAAAAAAATTATTTTACCCACAGCTTCAGCCCTTAAAACTTATAATGAATACTTTATGTGCCACACCCTATATTTTTAAAAAATGTATTAATTAATAATAGAAACTAATGTCGGAGGATACGCCACTGGTTTACTGCAAAAGTCAGTTCAAAAAATTAATTGCTTAGCATTCGTATTTCATACTTCTGTGTTTATTTACCTTTTGTAAAGCGTATCATTTTATCTTTCCAAGTTAAAAAGTTAAACTCCCAAAAGGTTCATAATGCCGCTAACAGCAGATGGTTATGGCCGACTCTTGATATTGTTTTAAACAGCCATTTTAAGAAATATAAAAATGCCGTGCACAGCCAGCGTTGAGGTTTATCGTTACTGTTAACTGGTAAGCAGGAAATACTTCTTTTGTTTACAAAGTAATATATTTTTATGTATATACAAGAGATAAAGTATACAATATTAAGCATAGCTGCCCTTATTCCTTTCCTTTTATAATTGGCGTTGTAAAAGATTCTATTGTTACCAAGTTTTTAAAAGAAAATGTACAATAAAAGTAATATTAACCAATTCTATCGTAAATAATTATTGTTTGTTTAATCTTAACCCTTTTAAATAAAGAATCAAAAGTATTTTCTAATTTTATAATTTTTTTTTAAATTAAATAATTATTTTATTAACTAAAATCTTATGTTTATGAAAGATATTTTAAATGACTATTATTTAAAAACAGAGTGTGCCAGTTCTTCTTCTTCTTCCTCAGGTGCCTATCTGTTCCAGGCGTTGGCTACCATATTGGCTAATCTAACTTTATTTACAGCTGCTCGGAATAGTTAGGTGGTTGTCATGGAGAACCAAGTTCTTAAATTTTTTAGCCATGAGATTCTTCTCCTTCCGGCGCTTCTCTTTCCTTTCACTTTCCCTTGTAATATGCTCTGCAAGAGATTATATCTGTTTTCATTTCGCATAATGTGACATAGATATTGTATTTTTTTGTTTTAATTATATTCATAATTTCTTTTTCTTTTAACATTCTTCTAAGGATTTCAATGTTAGTTACATGATCTGTCCATGATACCCTTAGCATCCTTCTATAGAGCCACATCTCGAATGCTTCAATCATTTTCTGTCAGTGTCCATGACTCCACTCCGTATAGTAACACGGAAAACACATAGCAGCGTAAGATTCTTAGTTTTGTGTTCATGGTTAGGTCTCGACTTTTAAAAACTGCTGACATTTTAATGAATACATTTCTGCTCTTTTTAATTTGGCTTTTAATTTCTTGCGAGTGGTCCCATTGATCATTTATGATGGTGCCGAGATATGTATATCTGTCGACTCTTTCAATTGTTCCACCCTCTTATCTTAGTTGTAAGGTGGGAACGTTGTTCTTGCTTATGATCATATATTTAGTCTTATCCATGTTGATATCCAGTCCATATTGGTGGCAACTGGTTGTTAGTCTATCCATTAGTTGTTTCAGGTCTTTCATATTATTTGTTAATATTAGTGTATCATCAGCGTATCTGATATTATTCAAGCGCTGTCCATTTAGCAGAATTCCTTCTTGTGCATTGTCCAAGGCTTCTTTAAATATGTGTTTGGAGTAAATATTAAATAATAGTGGCAACAATAGACATCCATGTCTTACTCCAGGTAAAATCTTAACTGTCTCAGTTTGGTCTTCTTCCACTCTCACACTTGCTATCTGGTTCCAATATAGGTTTATGATTATTCTTAGGTCTTTATCATCTATACCTGTCCTTTTTAAAATTTCTATCATCTTGTAATGTTGAACCCTATCAAATGCTTTTCTATAGTCCAAAAAACAGGCATGTATGTCACAGTCCATATCTCTGCTTCTTTGGACGAGGACTTGAACACTAAATAAAGCTTCTCTTGTCCCGACTGCGTCTCTAAATCCGAATTGCGTGGACGCTATCTGTTCTTCGCATGTTTTATATATTCTTCTGTGTATGAATTTTAAGAATATTTTTAGTAGGTGGCTCATAAGACTTATTGTTCTATATTTCTCGCACTTCTTGGCTCCCGACTTTTTTGGTATAGCTATGAACTCCGATTTAAGCCATTGCTGCGGGATAATACCTGTGTTGTATATACGATTAAATATCTTGGTCAGCCATTTGATTCCCTCGTCGTCCATAAGTTTTAAGAATTTAGCTTGAAAATTATCTGGCCCTGGAGCCTTGCCATCTTTTATTTGCTTTATTATGGTTCTTACTTCTGCACTTAAGATATTTGATCCGGTTTCTGCTTCTATTACCGGTGGTTCTGGTCTTTCATCTTGGAAAGGTTATTCGATGTATAACTTTCACGTGTTCTTAATTTCTTTCTTGTCAATGACTATCTTTCCTTCGTTGTTTATGAGTTTATTTGTCTGTTTTGTTTTGGGTTTTCCAGTGGCTTTTATTATTTTTCGATGTACGTTAAAGCTGTCATGTTTCTCTTGGAGAAGTTCTATTTCTTCACATTTTTCTCTAATTTCCTTTTCTTTCGCTTTTCTTATTTTTTGTCTTATAATTTTCTGCGTTCCATTATATTGTTCCATATCTACGTTCTTAAAACTTCTTATCTTTTCCATCAACTTTAAAATTTTATCAGTCAACCGTATGCTTTGAATTTTTTTTTATCATTTTATAAGCGGGAGCGGTTTTCAACTGTTTATAACAATTAAATTTTTTTTTTAATTATTATGATCAATAAACATTTGTTGGTAACAATATTCAATTGTTATAAACAATGCTTAATTATTGGAAACAATAATTTTTCACTGTTATAGCGTCTTTAATGCTATTCTTTTAATGCTGACACAAGTTTAAAATTCTCCAATTTCTATTTTTGTTTTCTAAAACTATCTCTTTTTATAAAATATTGTCATCATATCTTTCATACAAATATTTTTAACATGCAATAATCATATTATTTAAAAGATTTTAAAGTTCTAAATTAAAAATAGTATAGTTTATAGATTGCAAAATTCAGGTAGTTTCCCATTTTTTTTATTCTTCATAAAAAAACAGCTTAAACGATTTCGCTGAAAATCTAATCAGTTCTAAGTTGCGTAATTATGCGTCAAATGCAATTGGTCCCACGTCGATATCTTTTATTGTTCTCGTGATAATCGAGACGAAAAATAATTCCGAACGCACAGACGAACATACATACATATACACACACAGACGTCCACTTAAAAACTATTGTATTCGACTCTGGGGACCCTGAAATGTGGAGAAATGTGAAAATTCGGGATTCGCAAAATCGGACCCACTACTAAAACTTTCCATTGGAAAGTTAATTAACATATTTCACGTAATTCTCTGCCTTATACTGTTCAATAATAAAGTGATGAACATAAAGGGGATGGGTGTTTAAGGAAATGTAGAGCAATGATTGATGTGTATATAATGAGTTTTAAAAATATGGAGACTTCGTTTTGAAGCCTGTACAAAAGTTTAATTTTTTTGGCCATTACCTGTTTTACCAAGCCACAGTGCAGATACATATTGACAGTACTGTTTAATTTAACTAATTATTAATTATTGAATATTACGTAAATATTTAAATTAAGTAAATTATGTAAAAAAAAACTGATTATATACAAATAAGAGTAAATTAACTGTAAAGCCCTGAGCCAGGAAAACATGGAAAGAGGGTTAATGAAGGCCCAACGAACTCAGTTGACCGTTCATAAGAATTTCTTTGAACCCAACGAACGTGTCAATGTCAACACGCATTGTTTACAAATTAATTGTATTTATTAAACAACGAGTCATCTAGCAGCGAGCTGTGTGTTTTTATATTTTGACATGACCGGTCGATACGCGGACTGCTTAGGTCGGTCAAGTTCAACAATCGTAAATAAACATCTAGTAGTAATGTTCGATTAATTTAATATAGTATTTAGGAAAACGTTCCTTCTTTTATTCTAACAAGGGTTTCCCGTAACCTTAAGGTGTCTAAGTACTACATGGCTTCCTAATACATTACACAACATGTTGACCCTATAGTCAACTGGCGCTACTTAAAAAGAAAAATAAAATCCGAAAACATTAAATTTCACCTAATCTTTTTTAATCTTGTGCTTCGCCGAATTTATGATTTATAAACGGATGATGTTTCACTTTTTTGCTGCTTTTTATGGTCCAATATTTTTTCGATATCTCTTGGGAAAATTGATACTTTATTTTCTGGTTCTGTACGTAATCCAGTGCCTTACTCCGGGAGGTTTCAAGATATTTATCTGTTTTCTTAACAAAATGGGTAATTTTATCGCTATTTTGCGCAGAACAATAAATTCCATTAGGCATTTTAAATTTTAAAACAGCGGCGTTAGTTACCGAACAACCAGAGTGACAAATTTAATTACTTACATAATATTTTTAACATAAAATTATGGACAAAATTAACGCAACATATTAAATAAAACAATCTGCTTTGATAAATTAATTTTAATAATTTTTATGGACATTGGTTACATTAAAAGAAAGAACAAAACGTATTCGGGTACTTGGCTTCAATATTTTTTTAATAAGATTAAAATTTAAATCATTTTAAACTTATAGCTGTTTAACTTATACAGTGACGAACGTTTAGAGGATTTAAAAGAGAGTGCCTATGGATTGAAAATAAATGATTTAATCGTTTAATGCCTTTTTTACGCCGAAGATCAGAAACAATGACATGTATATGCTTCCGGATAATCAAGTTTCAAAAATTTTGCAATTGAGCTTACGTACAGGACCTATTTTGTTTATTTCTACTACTTGCTTGGTGCATTTTTTATTTTTGTGCTAAGAAAAATCCCCTTTCATGTGTTGCAGCTCTTAACTCTGCATATTCTTTGTATTATTAATCTTGATTACAGCAGCAAAGTCCAGATCTTCCATATCATCCACAGTAATTCTCACTTACTCTTGTTTGCGACATGTTCCCGAAATTTCAAAAATTAAAAAAAACCTAAAATAGTAAAATACCCAAGCAAGAAATTATTTCAAACTTACCTTAGTTTACGATCAACTTAATATCGACTAAACCATACTACTAATTAAATAAGAATCAAAATAGGAATAAGTTAATAATTAATAATGAATTAGGAATCACATATCAATTAGGAATGAATCCCAACCGATATAATACCAAATATATATTTTAGTTCAAATTCAAACTGATGTAATATTATTGTTATTAATTTGTAGTGTAACCTTAATAAATCACATACTGCTTATTCAGCATTGCCCTTGACTTCCTCACGTATTTAATTACTTGTTTAATTTCAGAAATGAATTTATTTATTAATCTAGTTCATGCCTAAAGGACATTACAGGAGTTCTGACGAAGAGAACGCGGGTTCGACCACATAGTTTTTTTTATTATGATAATAAAAAAGTTACACCTTTAAAAGAAATTTTTTCAGATTTGGATATATCATAGGTACGCATGCTTGTGGATATATGCTACGAAAATGAGTAGTCTAAAAAGTATAGCTGGAGTGACTCGGTAAGATAAAGTAAGAATAGTAAGATAAGGGAACGCTGTGGTGTAAAAAAAGATTTGGTTACAACGATAGATAAAGAAATGCTTAGATGGTTTGAACACGTAAAAAGGATGGATAAAGGAAAATTAACGAAACAAATTTATAAGGCGAGTGTGAATGGAAAAGCCGTAGACGTTAAACCTGGCGAAAATATCTCGATCAGGTCAGCATTTTTTAAAAAAAAGGCCGAGTCAAGAGTACCAACAACCGACGAGCATTGGTTTAAGTGCAACACTAGTAGCTTGTGTTACCTACTTCGAATCACAGAATTTTTACATCTAGGCATGCTTTTAATTAAATTTTGTATAAAATCTTTAAAATCTTTTAAATATCCTGGGTGTCAACTAAATGAGAAGTGGGACGGCATGCAGGAGATTCGTGCTAGAATAAAACAAGCTTGTGCTTTGTTCCTGAAGATGCGTAAGGTACTTTGCAGCAGAAATTTAAGCTTGCCTATGCGCGTCCGAATGCTTCGCTGTTACGTGTTCAGCATACTGTTTTATGAAATGGAAGCTTGGACTTTGACAAAAGCGATGTGCAAAAAATTGGGGGCCTTTGAAATGTGGACGTACAGAAGTCTATTAAGAATCTCCTGGGTAGAAAGAGTGCGTAACACCGAGGTACTTCAACGCCTCGACAAGCAGCTAGAAGTTCTGTTTACACTAAAAAAGCGCAAACTGGAGTATTTTGGTCACATTTTAAGGAATGACAAGTATCGACTTTTAAAGCTTATTATAGAAGGAAAGATCAAAGGATGAAGAGGCCCGGGTAGAAGAAAGATATCCTGGCTAAAAAACTTAAGATAATGGTATGGAGTGAGCATTACCACATTGTTGCGTCGAGCTGTAGCCAAAGTTCAGATAGCGCTGATGATTGCCAATGTCCGAGGAGGACAGGGCACCTAAAGAAGAAGATAAAATCTTAAACAATTTTTTTTATGCTATGATAACTCAATTTTCAAGTTCCCTCAGGTTTCTAGGTGTAGGTACTTGACGTTTAAAATTTTTTTGACATGATAAATAAATGTCTGATCGGATTTAAATCCAGGATTTTTGATGTCCTTTGTATAACTGGTAAACCAACTTAATTAAGATAATCAAGTACCTCCCCAGCTATATAAGGTGAAGCGTTCTGTGCAAGCGTCAAAACATTTATCAGCCGAGAACATAACAGAGCCTCCGCCGCGCCGAATGAAATCCTTGCGGAGATATTGTAAAGAGCAAACCTTGTTCCTGTTTTAAAAGAAATTGTGTCATTGCGGGCAGCTTTAAATTCGTTTTTGATTACAGAACTAGTGACAGTCCTGTTTCTTAAAGCGTATTGTCTACAAACAAGTTGCCAACATAACTCTGACAATATTCCTAATCCGATAAAACTGAGGCCGGCAGTTAAATATTTGGCTCGATTTACTTCTCCAATTTTTTGTGTAAAAAATTAACAGTCCATCACATAAAACGTACTACTTTTAAAAAATAGAACAATTCATTAGCTTAGGTGTATCCTAAATCCATCGCAAGTACTGCCCAACATTGTTTATCTTTTAATAAAAATTTTAAAACTTTTAATCCAAACGAATTTTTATTAACAACGAAGAAAACTAAGTTTTAAAAAAATTAAATAAAAAATAAAAATTTCACATTACCAATAATTTTAACAAATGATTTAAGCCCCTTTAAAAAAGCACTGCGACTGATATTTCAGCTATTATTGCTTTTCGAGATCGGAATACGTAAGACCCCTTTGAATAGTTTTTGCCTTGATCCCCCAAAAATGGGCGTCGTTTGGTGAAAATAAATGGGATTAAACAAAAAAATATTATTTTTTTACTCCCGTAAAATAAAGCTGCCAAGTGAAATTTCATAACACGTCCTGAATATATTTTTTCTGCGACAATTTTTTTTTACCTCATGCATTAATTATTTTTAAGCTGAATTCATTTATTGATGCAATATAAACTAAAATATTAAAACGCATTTTGACATCGCTTACATGGTTGGTTAATATGACTGTTGTAAACAGTTGACATAAATTTAATGATATTTGCCTTATTTGGTAAAAAATTGAAAAGTTTTGTCTTTAAGGAAAATTGTTGTTAGTGATTATTACCATAAAAAAAAATGTGGAACAAAAAATTTGCATTAAATTTTGTCGTAAAAATGAATTTTTAATTTTCCGACGCAATACAAATGTAAGTTTTTGTTGTTGTAAACAGTTGACATACATTTTATAAAATTTGCCTCATTGGGCTAGAAATTACAGTGTTTTGTTGTTAGTGGTTTATAATATAGAAAATTCTGTGAAAAAAAGAATTAAATTTTTTTATTTTTTAATTCATTACAAATGTATGAGTTTTGATTAAAATCATAATTTTTCAAGTTGGTGAAGAAACAGTCGAAGACGAATCTTTTTCAGAAATGCCAACAACCTTCACTACTGATTTTTAAACTCCAATCGTTAATTTACTAAAAGATACTTTGTAGATATTGTAGGTATATCAAAAGGATCAATACAAATAATTTTAAAAGGCAATTTGGCTTTGCTTTTTGAGATTTTTATTTTTCTCTTCTTTTTATGGTGCGTCTTATATTGCACGTTAGTTATCATTGCAGCTATCTGTATCTTATTGACTGCAGCCAGAAACAAATGAACATGACTACAATTAAAGCAATCCCTTAGGTTATAGGATTAGCACTTACGGCGTCCACCAATATTTCTCGTCTTGTTCCAAAAGATTTGAATTTGTTTAAAACATAACGTCTAGTTAAAGTGGCTGGAAAGATGCTTTTTATGATTAATTTTTTTTATTAGCTTGTAGCCTGGTGACTGGTTGGCAACAATGCTCGGCAGTGTCTCCTTCATTCACTGTGGTCCTCCACGGCCCCCTTTTTATCTTTTCCTATGCACACACCTTAAGTATATCATCACTTGATCTAAAATTCTTTCTTATTTTTTTGATGACGGTGCTTATGATTTTCTTATGCCGTAGTATTTGTCCATAAAGTGGATATAATGTGCGGCCTTTTCTCATTAACTCGTGCTTTAAATTTTTCATTTGTTTTATGGGCACGCCAAAATATTTTGAGCATTCTTTTTAAGCAGCAAATTTAAAAAGCACCAAGTTAATTGGGGTATTTTTCACTGATGCACCTGGTCTTGCACTTATACAGCAAAACACTCCATACCAGGGTCTTCAGCATGCGCTTCTTTACTTCCAAATCCATCTTTTAAGATTCAAATATCTTGGATTTCCCATTAAAGTCTATCCCAACTCGGAGTAGACGAGATTTATTTTTCCCGTGTCGATTTATCAACAGTAGTTATTTTAGTAAAATACATAAATACTGGCAATAAGATTTGGATCTATGCTTGTGACCAAAAAAAAGCTCCACATTTTAGTAAATTTCATGCCAAAACCAAAAAAACTCGTCAAAGCAAGACAAAAATCAAGGTCATGTTGACTGTTTTTTTTACTACCGTGGCATTTTTCACAAAGAACCAGACCAGATCAAAATTTTGCATCACCATAACATACCGCCATCATTATATTATATATTTTATCAAAAATCAAGTGATTGTTGTTCTGCCATAACCGCATTTCCAAATGTGACTTTTTTCTTTTTCTTTGATTAAAATTACCACTTTATAGACTTCGTTTTGAGTCATTAGAAGTAATACAAAAGTTTATGCTTGCCTTTTTAAAAGCTATACAGCCACGTAATAAGCATTTCAAAAATTTTAAGAGACCGGGTCCTGAATTCTTAAAATCATTATTTTAAAGACGTTATTAAGGTAGTCTGTGCTATGATAAATAAGTATCACAAACCCATTATAATGCAAGATGCCACAGTCGAGTTAGCTTCCGGGATGCGACAAGTACGTTTGTGATAACCACAATAAACTAAATAATATGATGAATTATAATAGCGTTGCGTTTTCAAAGCCATGAAATATTTTAGCTGTATTAAACAAATAAACCAAAAGTAGTCTCAGTAATATATTAATTTTATTTTCTGAGATTTTTTGAGTACGTTTGTGATGACCCCGATAAACTAAATAATAATTTGGATTATAATAGCGTTGCATATCCTAAGGCATGATATATTTTAAACCATATCACTCGGATAAACCAGAAATAGTCTCAGTGATAAATTATTTTTATTTCCTGAGATTTTTTGAGTACGTTTGGGATGACCCCGATAAACTAAATAATAATTTGGATTATAATAGCGTTGCATATCCTAAGGCATGATATATTTTAAACCATATCACTCGGATAAACCAGAAATAGTCTCAGTGATAAATTTCATTTTTATTTTTTGAGATCTTTTTGAGTACGTTTGTGATGACCCCGATAAACTTAATAATAATTTTGATTATAATAGCGTTGCATTTCCTAAGGCATGACATATTTTAACCATATTACACAAATAAACCAGAAATGGTCTCAGTGATAAATATAAATAAAAATAAATAAATTTAATTTTCTGTTTTTGTAACTATTTTTAAAATCACCGGTTTTTTTAAAACTAATCATACGATTTGATTATAGTACATTTAAAGTATTATCTACAGACATAGCAAAGGTTTATTAAAACTAAAATCTTATGTTTTCCGTGCGGGGTTCTTTAAATATTAAATAAAAGTTAGTTTTAATGTTTTCATTTTTAAAACTTTAATACTTTTTGTATGAAACATTTAAAAGTAGTTTATAGCAAAAGTCTTAAGTAAGATTTTGTTGCCTTTTAATGCATATTTTATTATTGTTTTTAATTTTACAAAGACCCTTATGTTCTATCAACAAATAAAGCGTATCCTAAGTGCAATAAAGAAGCATTTTAAAAATTTCATTTACTTGGCTTCCACCATAACAATGAAGTTGTTTACTGAATCTTACAACACGGACGTCACGCTCCAAATGTAAACAACAATAAGTTTTGCAGAACATGGCAATATCAATTATTGAACCATACGGGACACATACTTGAAGCTACATAAAGATGAAAAATGTTTTCTTCTGGTAATGCAACGGCATAAAATACACACTTTGTCTCAAGCTTTTCTTCTTTGTAAAGAAATATTGCTGCTCTGACCAGAAGCGTACTTTGGGGATTGCACTGAATTTATCAGAAACAAATTTTGATGTATTACTCAAGATACACAGGTCTCTCATTAGTTACTAGGTTGCGATATTTGTTATTTGCTTCAATGGACAGTGTTACAATTAATTTATTATTTAGTAAAGCCCAATTTTATTCTTTTTATTTTGTATACATTAAGAAATTTTAATTTACCTTTTATTCGCTCGCTTAGTTCTTTTTATTCTTTTGGCTCATAACCCTTGATGGGTTTTGTGTTTAAGGTGTCCATTTTAGGATTTTTTCCACAATTCTCTCTTTCCCCATCCTGTATATATGTCCTAACCATCTTATCATTTAACTTTTTATATATCTTGCTATATGCTTTTCTTTTATTAGTGCATCAATTTCGTGATTCATTCTTATTCTTCACATACCATTTTTATGTATTGGGCCGTATATTTTTTTAAGGATCTTTCGTTCAAATATTCTCAATTAATTATCATCGTTATTTGTTGGTGTCCATGTTTCACATGCATGGGTTATTACTGGTCTTATAAATGTTTTATAGATTGTGATCTTAGATTTTTTGTTTAGTATTATGCTTCTTATTAGTTTTAATAGGCATAATGGCATTTATTTTCCTTTAGAATTCTTGCTCTTATTTCATCTTGAACGTTACCATTATTGGTAATTTTCGTGCCAAGGAAATTAAAAGTCTTCACGCTTTCGATCAGACCGCCGTTTACACTAATATTTGGTAGTTGTATTGGGGGATTCCTGCAGCAGTACATATATTTCGTCTTGTCTTTGTTCACTTCCTTTGTTTACCTGTGGCTCAAGCTCTCTATGGCGATTTGATTCAGTGAGGCGAGGTTACGTGCAATTATTGTAATGTCGTTCGCATATCCAAGTAAATGTGTGGTTTTATTTACGATGCTTGTCTTACCCCGAATTTTACTTTAAATTCTAAGTTGAGCTGTTGTTGTACCCTTATAGCTGCTGTCGGATCGGTCAAGGTAACCTTCACCATTTTCACTTGGTACATAATTTATTTTGCTCGCTCTATGTAGTAGCAAGAATAATTCATGGTCATAATTCTCCTCACGATAATTAGTCATGCGCGGGTGTAGTTAAAATCAATTTTGATTTATAATATAATTCTCTTTAAACTCCTATTTACGACAGCTGAAATTAAAAAAAATTTATTCCTAAACCTCTCGGAATAAACATCGTCAAAATTTATTTAGCCCAAGACAACAGTAAGCCTTCCAAAACACCTACAACTACATCCCCTTGCAAAACAGAGAGACATAATTGGGTGACATAATTAAAATAACCTCTTGCTAGGTGCAAAAATGTTATATAATAAAAATTAATGGTTTGAGGTGAAAACTGCAACAAAGATAAAACCAATCTTGATTGGCTGCAAAAAATTTAAATTCCAATAGAAACATTGATAAAATACTTTTAATTATGCTTCCATATGCCGCAGCCACTAAAAAAAATTTTGTAATGAAATTTTACGATAAAAATTTGGTGAAAGATATTGCCACACTTTAGAAAAAATCATACGACCAGCGTTACATACTTTAAGAAATGGAGAGGCGGCTTCAGCTTGGTATCAGCAAGATGGAGCACCTCCTCATAACTTTGGGTCTGTTGCTAAGCATCTTTACGACATGTTTGATGATAGATGGATTGCAAATCAGGGTCTGTTTCGTTGGCCAGCTCGCTCTTCTGACTTGGCTCCTTTTGATTTTGGTATTTGGGGTAACAATTAAAATCAGGTATTTTCCAAACCGGTTGCGACAAAAGAAGATATGATGCTGAGAGTCTTACTTGCTTTTAATTTTAATTCTCTAAAATTTTATGCAGAATTTGAAAATGAAATAAAAAATATTAGTTTATATTTAAAATAACACAGTTGACGTCTACTTTCGGTATAACTGGAAGTGCCACATTCAGGATATTATATTTGAACTCAGCGTTCATCCAAAACCTACAGCTTTGTAATTTCAGATTTTTAACATAACAGTATCCGCCATTACCTTTAATCAAAATATTTTGCGCCACACCCTGTATTTGTATATACTTTTCTTAATATTGTACTTCATTACAAAATCCCTTAAATCATGTGTTAGAAATCAAAGAAAAATTGCATAAAACAAAAGTAGCACCTAATAACTAAACGAGACATGGAGTCACAATAAACCACTTTGGTTTTTAAAAAAATTACAATAAAACAGTTTTATTTTTACAAGGTAACATTGGTAATTGGGAAATTTGATCCTTATTAATAGTGTTGCCCTTTAATAACCGTGGATATGTTGATTTAGGCTGACTGTAGCAGTTTTACCTGTGTATCAATAGTTGGTTTGCTTAATATAACATAATAACTTAGTTTATATTTATTTAGTCTACTGTTTGGGATTGTATTCAGAGTTTTAGTATTTTAACTTTAATATTTGTTGTATACTTTAGTAAAGCCATTATAATTGGGAGTATTTATAAAGTGAATTTACGTAAAGGTTTGCTCTTTTATGAATCGGGAAATATTCAAAGTTTTAAAATTTTTAGCTTAATATTTCCATTAAAATGTTTACATATCTTAAATCTAAAATACCATTAAGGTTAAATAATCCAATAAAATTTAAAAAAAATGTTATATTTTAAATCACTACGTTCATAAAACTTTGTGTAGTAGTAAGTTGAGTTGAAGTAAGTTTTTGCGCAGTTATTTAATCAAATAATTATAAAAGATAAACTGAGCTTAAACAGACTGGTTAAAAATCGAAAAAGGTGTAATTCAGAAATGTGTGGCTTCGCAATAGATGTATAACTTATTTATGGACAGTTGTTTGTAAAAGATCTGAAAGAGAGTGCGTATAAATTAAAAATAAATAACTTGATTATTAAATGCCTTAATTACGTCGGTGATCGTTTATCATTATGTTACGATATTACTTCTTGGGTTTGGTGATTTTAAACTCTTGATACAGTAACAAAACAATTTTTACACAATAAATTTTACTTTTATAAATCACTTAGATATTTACTTAGATATTCAACAAATTACAACTTTTACAACTATTTACATTTCATACTTCATACTTTTTAAAAAATGTCCTTTTCGCGGCCCCTTTCTTTTTTAAACCTCTAAGTCATAATTCCAGAGTAATCGACCTTTTTCTCGGGATTCCGTAACAATCCTCATATGGAAATCGCTAGACACGTCGAGAAATTATCACTCAAATCGCGGGCCGGCATAACAAAGCACCCTAAATTCGGTCGGTGCCGTCGTCTCTAGGTAAGGTTCGACAGAGACGGATTCAAAAATCGTAACAATTATCTGAGAAGAAGTTGCAGCCAATGGTTAATATTAAGCATTATGTAAAAATCCAAAAAAAGGAAAGTGAATGTAAGCAAGAAAAAATAATGGTATTTAAAAATAAAGAAAGCATGACAAATTTTAAGGTTCTGATTGAAGGAGAAAGGGGAAAACAAGTGAAAAGTAAAAGTATGATATTGAGCAAAGTGTGTAGACAGGAAAAAAATTAATCGGGCACTGCATAAATTTATGAGCAGCCAAAACGTGTCAAAAAAGGCACGACTAGCAGTGCACAGAGAGGTGCTTGTCCTTTTACTTAGGTATGGTAGTAAATGTTCGGTTTGGCAAATATACCATTAATATTTTTAAAATAAAGAAACAAAATGAAAAAAAAGGTCACATGTTTTCACAAGTAAGTTAATTAATCTCTAATTAGACATCTCCCCATACAACAATGGCGTAGGTTTTTGTTATGGTCTCATGTTATTTTACAAAATTTACATCGAAATCAAAGAAGCGATAATAATAATAATAATAAATGTCTTTATTACCAATTTTAAAAAATAATTACATTTTGTTTACATATATTTAGGGCGAGATTCAGTTTGTATGTAATAATAAATAAGGTACAATATAACTATATACTTGGTATTTAACATACATCTGCTCTTCCATCTAACCCTAAAAGAAAGTCAAAGACAGCAAATAGAATAATAGAAATATAATTTAAAATAATAAAAACAAAATAATAGTTTAGCAATAAATTAGCAATTTTAATCCAAAAAATTAAATTATTGTTGAGAAAAATAATAGTCAAAGAGAGCTCGTTTAAGTTTATGTAGTGATGAGTTACTGTAATCGTGAGGTAAATTATTGAGACAGTTAACAATACAATAAGAAATGATGATGGTTAGATAACGTGAAAGAGGGTGGTTCAAAACGAAAACGTCCTCGTGATGTTTATATGAGCACGTTAAAAGGTAAAGGAATAGCCACCTAAGCAGAAGAATTGTGGTGTACGAAGTGTAATATAGGATTATCAATTTTTACAAAGATGACAGTGCAAAGCCAACACTAATGACCCAAAAGTTTATAATATATTTTTTCTTTTTCCTTTTTATCTCTCTAACTTGGAACGGTCCAATAAATAATTTGTTTAACAATATCACAATATCAATGTCATTCAACTGTTCTTCTTGAAATTACTTAAGATTTCTTAATTGATATACACTTATGGGTACGTACATATAAAATTCACAATTAACTTTAACTTTTTACCTCCTTAATCTTGTAAAAACTTAGGAGCACATTAAATTTGAATGTTCATATGATACCAATTTTTACATATTAACGCGCATGTGGTCGCTAATATCCAGTAATGGATAGGCAGCCTAGGAAGAAGAAGAAGAAAGAATAATAAAGAGCATGTTATTATCGACATGATGCCGTGCAATGTTGTCAGATTTTTATATTGCAAACATCTACACCGGTAGTGAGTTTAGAACGAATAATTTAATGAACTTCAAAACAAAATATCTCTCTGCAATCATAGGAGACCCGCTTGTTTTTGGGCTCAAAAAATCGAAAAATGTCTGAACTTACTAACAATAATAACATTTTTTGGTAATTATAAATTATCGTGTTAAAAAATAAACTTATCTTATTTGACTAAATGTAAATTTTTCGGATAAAATTATATGAAAATATGTAATTTATAAATGAATCAATATTTAATGGCTGTAAATTTTTTACTGTCATTCTTAATTGTACAGAATCTTGTATCATAAGCTCGACGTCAATTAAAATTGAATTTTTAAAATTAAAAAGTATACATTTTAATGACTTTTTTTAAATTTTCCTGAACGCCTATGGCTGTTGATGTTTCGATGCATTTCTGCCAGCAACAAATCTTCAGCAATTTGTTGATCGTAAAATACGCTTACGTCTTTTCAGCATGTACATGCACCCGACACATAGCAGATTATTATACTTCAGCTCGTGTACTGTTTCACTATAAAATAAAAAATAAGGGGGTTGTATTTTACAGTTAGGTTATAATGAACGACTGAAGACGTATACTAAATAAAAAATTATTCTTGGCTTATTTACTTTTGACATAGACAGAATTTAAACTTAATTAATTATCCTTAAAAATTAAACTACTGACGTTGTCCTGCCCAAATGTTGACTTGCCTGCGACCCCGAAAACTATAAATTCGACACTAATGTCAGCATTTTTAATAGTTTTTATATTCCATTCCTTTACCACTCCTTTCTTAGCGGTGCTAGCAAAATAATTATTAAATTCAGCAACCCCAAAGACGATTAATTTGACACTAATATCGGCGTTTTTAAAAGTTTTATATTTCATCTCCCTCCCATACCTTTTGTATATGTGCATACATATTTGGGAATGTCACTATTAAACACAGTGATCCCAAAAACTATTAATTCGAAATTAATATTAGCCATTTGTAATATTTTTTATATTTTAACCCCCCCTTACCCCTTTCATTACTAAAACAAATATTTTTATCCAAATTTGCATCTTCTTGTATTTTTTGGGACATTGTTTCACAAAATTCAATTCTGCGGTTATATGTAGCTAACAATAAATTTATATTTTATAAGGAACAAACTTAACACTTTGTGTATGAAACCAACAGAAATATTTGTAAGTTTTAATACTTTTGAAATGAAATAGATAGAATCTACATCAAAATGGCCCGGTTCTTTAATTTTTGCAGCAAAAGACGAAACCACTGAAATGGTACGGCCATGTCCAGAAAATGACGTACAAGCGACTGCCAAAACAGATAATGACGTGAACTCCAGCAGGAAGAAGACGGAAAGGGAGACCAGAAGAAGATGGAGAAAGGGAATATATGAGGAAATAAAAGATAGAGGTTTAAAAGAAGACCTTTGAAATTATCGAGAACAATGGAGTCTAGGTGTCGGAAGACGTCGGAGAGCGTTTTAAACCCGACTTTCCCCTTGATATAAATGCAACGTTTTTTTTTCTTACATTTACGCAAAATCAAAAGTTATTTGAAGTGGCTGGTTTTAAAATGACAACACCGTATTAAAGATATTATTATTAGTTTTTTCCCTCTGTTTTCAATGATATTTTAATAAATCCGCTATTTGTTAGGTTTTTACGTTTGTCTGCCTATTGTAGTAAAAAACTTTCCAAACTTTATGCATTTAATTCAGATGAAAATTGTATTTTTTTCCATATTAAAGTAAAATTAATTGTTTTAATAATAAATTGTAGTTATGGAATTATAAAACACCCAACTGGGCATTTAACTTAGGCATTTCTGCCTGTTTTGTTACTACTCAATCAGGTAATCTTAACTCCCTACATTTAATCTTTAATAGATAATATTGAATACATAGGTATCAAAATTGGTTGTCTGTAAAGTCGGTTCACGGACGATAATTCTACGTGATAACGTCATAAGAAAACATTGATGAAAAATTGCATACTTTTATGAGAGGTCCGACGGCACGACAGCCGTATCTTCCAAAGAAAAAGCGGATCTGCTGGCCGAAATGTTTAGCTCTAACTCAACCCTCGATACCAATGGAAAACAACCCCCAACGATACCTAGAATAAACGCATCAATGCCTGAGGTCACTATCCGCCATCGCACTATCAGGAAAATCCTACGAAATCTTGACTCTTATAAGGCAGTAGGACCAGATGGAATTCCGACAATTGTCCTGAAGACCTGTGCTCAAGAGCTCACTCCAGTTCTCTGTAGACTATTCAAGTTATCATTCAGCAAAGGAGTATTTCCGTCCATGTGGAAAAACGCTAAAGTCCAACCGATTCCAAAAAAAGGAAAGAAGACCATTCCTGCAAATTATCGCCCTATTGCATTGCTCTCAGTCATATCCAAAGTTATGGAAAAAGCGATTAACACAGAACTTATCAAATATCTAGAGAAATTTGAGATAATCCATGACAGACAATATGGATTTCGACAACTTCGGTCTACTGGAGATTTGCTGGCTTATGTCACTCAGCTCTGGACAAACACTATTGAAAAGTTTGGTGAATCCCGTGCAATAGCCTTGGATATATATAAAGCCTTTGACCGCGTTTGGCACCAGGCATTGTTAAGTAAATTATCTGACTACGGTCTCCCAACCAAACTGCGCCAATGGCTCTTGAGCTTTATGTCCACAATCATTTCTTTTCTATAATCCCTTCCCCTTCTAATAGTCGCAGTGCGGGCCGTCTGCGGCCCACAGGATAGGTCTACCCTTTTTGCGACTATTTTAATAAAAAAAAAAAAATTAATTGAATTATTATCACTGAAACAATGAAAACCACAACCACAAACCACTTTTCACTTTACTTTATAAACAGTTGACAAAACAGTTCACGTGTCGGTTGTGTGATGCCGCTGTCTCTCTTCTACTCGGACGCATCGGCCGATGGAGTGGAAGAGAGATAGATGTGTTACTAGCCGAATTCTTAGGCCGATCCTGCCTCTCTATTACTTGTTCCGCGCTCTCGCTTGCACGTTCGCCGGGCGTGCAGCCGGCGTTCATTGATTTATAAGACATCACGCCAAAAAAATATTAATTAACAAAGTTACAGTAAAAACAAAGTAAAGAGACGAAGAAACGTAGACAATTATTAAAAATAAACAAGAAAAAGAGGACTATGCATAACGCAAGGAATAGCAGACAGAAACTACGATGGACCAGAAGCTTGCAGATTATTATGCCATTATATCTAAAATTCTATTTTGGTTAGTTGTTAAATGTTTTCTGATCTCAATTTGGAATTTTTTTATCTGTCTGAGGTGTAACGGGATTGTATTGAAAAATTTTGGACCAAAGAAATATAATGATCTCTGACAGACCGATTTTTTTAAAAATTGTGGAGAAATCTCCATATTAGTAACTGATCGAGTTAAACGGGTGTTAAATGGTTAAATTTTTCAGCGTTTTTGTGTATTCTTATAATACATTGATAAGCAAAAAGTAGTTAAATGTTTAGTATCTTCGATTCATTATACAATTTTTTTGTCGAAAATAGCCTTTCCTTTTTTAGGATTATTTTTAAAATAGTGTTTTGCGTTGTCTTTAAAATTTTAAAAGTGGTTTTAAATACTCCTAGGCCACTATACAGTATCTCAATAAAGATTCCACAAGGAAATTATGAAGTATTAGTAAATTTTTCTTTGAAACAATTTCTGTAAGAATATGGAACGTATGCATTAAAGCTCTCAGTCCAATGGTAGCTTGGAGAATGTAAATGACCAACGTATGTGTTGGTCAAGTATTACACCATTAGACCAAGTCTAAAAGACGTTGAAGGTCCTGGAGATCATCACATAAGATTGCGGTGTCATCGGCATAGCGAATGGTATTGATCAGTTCGCAGTTAATCTTAACTTCGCAATCCTGGTCATGCAAAGCCTGTTTAAAAAAAAAACAATATGTTAAAAGTGAGGGGAGATACTTCATTATTTTATGCAATGGCCACTAAAAAGCCCGGTTCTGAATCCGAACGAGCATTTATGGCATATAGGCGTGTTTGACACAGAACCTATATGTAGATTATGTAATAAGGAGTAGGAAACAGCCACTCATATTACCTTCGAATATGACGCCATCGCCCAACTGAGGCACTACCTGGGTTGTATACAAGACCAAGGGAGTGATTCACCTGGGGTAATAGCAGTACATGAGAACGCTCGCATCCTGGTCGATTTGCCGCCAAACATATTTTTTACCCCCCCATATTTATTTTGACCGCCATTTTACGACGCGCTTTGCAGTTCTTCCCAAGTCGAACCGGCGGACTAGTCAAATTTTGGTTTTTGTCAGAAAGTGTTGCTATAGAAGCTGAAAATTGACAATTGGTCGTTTTCACCGACGCGCGAGCATTTTAAGTTTTGTACCAAATTATTAATTGTTTACAAGTAAATTGGGGGTTATGATAAAATAAATGTGGTAAAATCAAATAGATAATAGCAGATAACTTAGGTATTATATGTCCGGATCACCATATCAAATCAAATTTTCAGTTTTCAAAAATCAGCCACATATGTGGATTTGTCATTTGCAAGTATGAGGTGCAAGTCTCACTCATGTTTGGGCACACGACCAGATGCTGGTGGTCTTGGGTTGCGCCGCATTCACAGTTGGCATCCTCCTTATAGCCCCACTTTTTTAAACAACACACATACTGACAAATATTAGAATTTCCTAGTCCGTCAAAACGACCAGCCGCGAGCACCAACGTAACATTTAAGGCGCGAGCGTTCTCGGGTTAATAGGAGAATTAAAAAAATAAAACTAAAATAAGGAGCTAAAAAGGTACAAAAAACAGATAATGCTTAAGTGCCTAGGAAAAAATAAGACCTCCTTTAGAACTACTATTAACCTATTCATTTATTCATTTATAACATCACCTTAAGAACTTTTTTTAACGACAAATATCTGCACCTAGACCCCTAAAGACTCATCACACGAAAGAAACAAATTTCCCAGAATTTTCTTCAAAATTCTCTCAAAGTATATTGTTTAACAAATCTTTAAAATACTTTGATTCGTCAGTATTTTGCTGGCTTACGACTGAAAACCTCCCATTCTACTTTCCATTAGTCGATTTTTTAAAATTCCTTAAATATCCCAAAAATCTTAAACTTTTAAACATTTTAAAAATATTTTAAAAAAGTAGGTACTGACGATTTTTAAAAATTGTTTAAAACATATTGTCGTTGTATAAAAAACTTATTTTGATTCGTCACTACTTGAAATCCAAAATTAACTGAAACACCTAAAAATGTGCCAAAAACAATCTTCCATTTTCTCATTTATACCTAACGCCGAAAATAAAGTGCCGTCATCAAGGTTGTCACATTTGTTGAAATATGTTATGGAGACAATATATCCTGCAGATAGAACGGATAAAAACTAAAATAATAGGTCGAGATCTGCGGCCAGACATTTATTTATTGGTTATCTGATAGTGCTTGATAGTTATTCGTTTGCGATAAGCTATGATTCTCACAAATAAAGTTTTTTTTCTTCTGTTTGAAGAATGAAATGATATTACTTTGAATGGACCTATACGATTTTATTTAAGAAAAAGACAACGCGTTTACTTTAATCTACTCAAAGCATTTATTTTTTATCAATTTGTTATTTTTACATTTCAAAAACATTTTAATTGATATATATACAATAAAAAACAAAATGTAAATTACTCAAAAGGGTTTGGATCTTACTTAATTATTTTTTTTTTGTTTATAAATGAGCATTATTTATATTAAATAACTTAAAATAACAATATAATACAACGTAAATTTATAATAGTTTATTCACAATCCAGTCCTTCTCACGAAGTTTATGGTTGTATGGGGTGAGATTTTTTTTAAATCGGTAGTTTCTAGGTTGGTATAATCACATACGTTGAACCTTATTCTTCCCAGGCCGGGCATAAACATAGTATATGTTTTTGTCTTCCACACAGCAAAACCCACAGTCCGTTTGTTGATTTAGACCTATTCTTCCAAGGTGGTATATTAGACGACACTGTCCTGTAAGCAGTACCGTTAGAATTCGCAGGTCATTCCTGCTCTATTCTAGGATCTGCTTAGCTGTATTTCTCGGGGGTTTAGGTAGAAACGTCTTCAAGTGAGTTAACCCTGGTATATTGGACCAGTACGTGAGTATTTTCCTCTTCGCCTAGTCCAAAATAATTGTTTTGGCGGCACTTGTAGTGACTTTAAAAACCGGTTCCGGTCCAGCGAACGCAGATTCGGCCCCCCGTTTTGCAAGGGTGATGGCTTTTTCATTTTATTTCATCCCCTGGTGCCCTGGCACCCATAGCAGGGTCACCCTGTTGTTCGCACCGAGGTACTCTAGGGAATCGATGCAATTACATACAAGTTTAGAATTTAATTTATTAAAGCTCAGTGATTATAAGCAGCCTGGCAGCCTGACTTCAGCCTGAAATATTTTAACATACCTGCCAAGACTGATAGATATTTAAATCTTTGGTTTCCTGCTTAAAACACCGGCTCCAACTTCATCTGGGATTTTTGAGCCATCTGTGTACATTCCGTATTCAGTCTCTGGAAAGAGAATTTTTCCCTTACCCATTCATCTCTCTTCGGAAAGAGGACTTTGAACGACTTTTCTACGTGTATTTTAAAGGCTAGTATGTCAGAAACCATCCCAAAAATTTGATGGTTTTTTGTTTCACTCAGTATTTCAAAGTGGTCAACGAGTTGTTCTCCATTAATTTGCCTTTTCAAAGACAGAAATCTGTAGGATTTTTTATTTGGGTTACTTTGTATTTTATTTTAATGTTGACCAACTTGCAGGGGGTTGTGATGTAGCTTTCGCAGTGGCATAGGACGTGTTTTGCTTTTATACCTACGCATTATTTTAATGTTTTTGGATAGTGATGATTTGTTAAAATTTAGTTAGTTTTAATTATATTGTGCAAAAAGAAGGCCATGAGGGTTTGCTGAATGAAACGGGTTACAGTCATACGATTGGTTTTCTCCAGTTGTTTTGAAGCTATAAAATAAGGCTCTTTTGGTTTATCCTCTGTTAAGGCACCGATTATAAGATGCACCATAAATAGACCACATGCATCTGTTTTTTTTATCGAAAATTACGTAAAAGTTGTTATCGCTTAAAGAAACTTTAATGTCCCAAATAACTTTGTTATACAATGCATTTACATTGGCCCTTTCATATTGTTACCCCGTTAGGAATATTGAAATCACAAAATTTTTGCAAAAATCTGCCTAAAGTGTGCATTTTGCAATTTTTTTAAAGAAATGTTTGCTGCTAACAGAGCTTTGCACAGGTCTTGATTAAACAAATATTTTTTTATTCATCCCGAACATTTTTAAGAGCTTGATAAAGCGTCAGCTGAACGGGCCTTAGTGTCACCATTTTTAGCTTCAACTAATGAGTCGCAGTTTTTATTGTTGCTCGACTTAAAACTTTTTCTCACGGAAAATCTAAAGAAGAAATAAATGTATAAGCATCATAAAAAAAATTAATTTTTATATAAGAAGCTAAAGAACAAAAACGAAATTATCTAAAATTTGACGAATTTTGTATTTTGGTTCTTTTAGACTCTCAATGTCCGTCTTTATACACCCAATGGCATAATTTTATTTTTAGTAACATCAAGTTAAAGCGAATTTGTCTAATAAAAATACTTTTTCTTGAAAAATTTCGTTTGTGGAAATTTAATAAACTAAGCAGCAATTTTTAAAGTCCATACACAGTTGGACAATATATTAAAAAAAATGTGACAGACATGAACTTTATTCCTAAAATTGCTGTAATGAAGAGAACCATATTGTATAGAATTCATAAATGTACATTTTAAAATAATAAAATGTAATAAATTAAGAGTAAAAAATAATTTTTAAAAACATGATTTTATTCAAGTGCCCTTAAAAATAAATAATAAACTTTAAATTTAATCAAACCAATTAATTTAGTACATGTATTACACAATTTATTAAATGATGTAAAAGCTTGTCGCCAGATTTGCATATTTTATGAGAAACAATTTATTTCATAGAATTACTTACAATGAGTATGCCATGCAAGACTAGTTATTACACAGGTAAATCTCGCGACAAGATTTTATATCACTTTTTGGTTATCGCCTGACAGGTTTCTTAGTCTGTTTATCTCATTCAACGCATCATTGTTGCAAGGTCGTTTGCCGGTTTATTTCGAACAGACAAGCTCTTCAATAATGAGACCTTCTAACATTTTGCCCTAGTTAAGGACACGTAAGCTTGACCTTTAATTTTGGAGTTTACCTTCTCCTAGACAGATTGCAAACCAATGCTGTTGACGCCTATCTCGCCAAATTATACAAATCAAAGTTAACAAACCGATGCTACAGACTCAATATTGATACCCATATTTTAGAAAAACATAAAAAACTTAGTCTGACATCTTTCAAGTCAGCCCTATTGGATTCAAAGTAAAGTCACTTTATTTTTCGAGTTATTCTCAGCAAGCCCTTTTATTTGGTACCCATATTGTAGGAGTGCGTTAAAAATAACTTGTCCGCCATCTTGGGTGTTCGGCCATGTTGGATTAAGAATGACGTCACACAGCTAACCATGCCTTGTCATCCAAACTAAATTTGTATACAAAATTTCAGCTCAATCGTTTTAAGATATCTGCTTCAAATTTAAGGACAACGATCCCATCCGGACACACATACATGCATTGCAAGTTAAATAAAAGCTTTTAATAATAAAGGTAATATACGATTTTGAAACTGGATTTGCAAAATACTTTCTTTCCACTTGGCTCAAAAAAAACTTTTTCCAAACACCTTTTTAAATGAGAGACATATTTAAATTTAAAATATATAAAACACTTTAAAAGCACTATACACGATACTACGTTTACTTACACATCTTTTGCTTTCTCTACTTTCATTAGTGCTCTTGACTTGGCCTTTCTTCAAAACAATGCTGTTCCAATCAGGAAGATCTGACAACAGAGTTGTTTCAGAATGTGCCACGGCTGGTCTTGACTTAAACAACAAAAAGACGAAAATGTTAGTGATCAGCAAACAACCTAACATCGTAACTAACATTAAAGTTAGAGGCAAAACGCCACAGCAAGTTGATCAAATAAAATATATTGTCAGTATTCTAACAAGTAACGCTGATAGCCAATCTAGAATAAGGTCACGAATTAAACAGGCTCGTACTGTTTTCGAGAAGATGAGTAAAGTCTTATGCTGTAGAGATTTGGGGTTGCCCCTAAGGATCTGTCTTTTGAGATGCTATTTGTTCTCTACCCATCTATACGGCGTGAAAGCCTGGACACCTAACAACAAAGACATAAAACGTCTTAAAGCTTTTGAGATGTGAGCCTACAAGCAAATACTAAAAGTAGCGTGGACAGAAAAAGTTCGCATTTCTGAGATACTCGCGAGAGTACAGAAGAACATCGGGATTATCGTCATCGTTAAGAAAAGAAAGTTAAAATATTTTGGGTTTACATCGTCTATGTTTAAGTTAAACAGCCATGGCAAAACCACATATCCCTCTCTCACACCCTTTTTGATGTTTAACCAGTCCGTGTAAGCTCCGTTTATCCTGATACAAGTAGTGGAATCCTCGTAATGTGATTTCAGTGTTCGTATTAAACTACTGCTCACCCCATATATAGACAATGTCTACCACAATTCACTCTTTATTTATGACAATATGTTTTTTAACAAAATAGATAAGTTAGTATTTTAAAATTAATAAAACTAAAAAAAAATTATCTTTAGAATAATTTTTGCTGGAAAGCCACAACTTTTATATTGATTACCACAATAAATTTGAATTTGTATCGCAGCATTAAAATATTAAGTAAAATATATATATATATATATATATATATATATATATATATGTAAATTTTTTTTTTTTTTGTTATAGAAAACTGTATTGTTAGTACAGTCAATTATAAAGGTATTTTCGACAGCGTGAATAGATGCAAAAATGTGTAACTGATTGTTTACTTTCGCTGTATATTACCTATTTTTATATAGGTATATGTGTGGGTCGATTGTACAATTGATTGTAAAAAAAAAAAAAATCTTACATTTCTCCATATTCTGATAGTTACTTACCGGGTGGTGCTTGTTAAAAAGTACAGATGTCGCCACTAACGCTTTTCGTGGTCCTTCATATGTACTTAATAGGAGTCTAAGTTATACATTAAATGTAATTCAATACCCGTCGCGACACATAGTCAGGGGAGTAGTTGTTATCTGATGTACAATCGACCCACACATATACCTATATAAAAATAGGTAATATACAGCGAAAGTAAACAATCAGTTACACATTTTTGGATACAGAGGGCTTATCTGATGACAGAAACAATATGTTGGATAGTGCTCAACAGTGTCGTGCCTTTTTTCTGATCTTTACCATATTGCCAAATTGAAACTGTTAGAAAAGTCAAATGTCGTTTATAAAATTCTCTGTAAGACTTGCGCTAAGCATATATTGGACAAACATTAAGGAATTTGTCCCATAAAAATGATTGCAATATGAATAAATTGACTTGTGCACTTGCTGAGCATGTAATCTCTAGCAAACATATGATGGATTATAATCAGGTCAAAGTACTTTGCACAGAAAGTAACTTACATAAAAGGCTATTTAAAGAAATGTTTTGTATCAAGAATGATACCAACAGTATGAATAAAAAAACCGACCTTAATAATTTGAGTTATATTTGCAATTATTACATTTTAAAATTAGAATGTTTTTTTTAAATGGTTAAACTTATCTCAACCAAATCATAAATTTTGAAATTCCCACTTATAATAGGTTTGTCATACGGTTGGTATGACTCTTGTGTGTGACCCTGACTTTTTTAAAACCAACAAAATTTTAAATCGTTTCTACTCACAACTTTTAGCACGTGTCAACAAATATGTTAATTAATTTTCTAGTAATAATTTTGTGTATCCTTAATGTTTTTAAATTTGATTTTTAACGATTGTCTGTTTTCGTTTTGACTTTGACCGGTTACTCCAAACCTCATGTGTTTAGTAAGTATTTCTCAACCTATCTTTTTACAATTGTTTGCATTTTAACTGTTTTATAGATGTCTTGATAAAGGAAATAAACATTTCCGAAAGCTCGACCAAATAACAAAGAGTATTATTTAAACCAGCCCAGTACTTTGACTGCATCCTTAAGTATACAAATCGTTTTCTCTATATATATGTTAAATTAAGGAAAGGTTTTTCAATGAATTGTTCTTTATTTGATATTTAATACTTTATTTTATAAAATTAAAAGACAAAAATGGTTTTTGTATGTTCGCTTTCGTTCTCTTTCGACGACTGTCTCGTTACGTAGTTGCTCGACTTCCTTAAACGCACTTTTTGTTGAGTTGGCGTTTATTCCGGCGTTCGGTCTTTTCCTGACATCAGCAGAAATGACAGTTTAGCTTGTTGCTATATATATATATATATATATATATATATATATATATATATATATATATATATATATATATATATATATATATATATATATATATATATATATATCTAGTCGTTAGCTTGCCACGTCTTATTCGTTCTCTATAGAGTACTCTGCCAGCGGTCTTTCTACTGGCAAATTATGCCCAAACTCAGCCGTAAAGGGTAGAAAAAAAAATATATATAAAAGTGAGCCGCGCCACCGACTTAGACGGTTCAAGCCGGAAACCCCTAGGTCTTGTGGGCACTAGCAGAGCCACACGATAAACAACTGAGATTATGGTGAACCAAATAAAAGAAATTATAGCTAAAATATATTGGATACTTTACTCCTACAATAAATCAAAGTACACAGCTCAATAACAAAATTATAACAAACATAGTCAAAATCAACAGATAACAATAAATCAAAGTACACAGTTCAATAATAAACTTATAACAAATATAGTCAAAATTAACAGCCAACAATAAATCAAAGTACTCAGTTCAATAATAAACTTATAACAAATATAGTCAAAATTAATCACCAACAGTAAATCAAAGTACTCAGTTCAATAATAACATTATAACAAATATAGTCAAAAACAACAGCCAACAATAAATCAAAGTACTCAGTTCAATAATAACATTATAACAAATATAGTCAAAATTAGCAGCTAACAATAAATCAAAGTACTTAGTTTTGGCATATTATCCAATGCAATAAATAGTTTTTAATAATGTATTATAATAATAAATTAAAACAAAACTTAACTGTGGTGTCAAAAATAAGTCACGTCGATAAATATTCGAAAATAAATCACTTGAAACCTTTGGGAATACGAATGCACTACTCCTGTGGCCGGTTTGGTTATGGAACGGCACCTGCTAATTAACAATGGCTTCCCTCAAATAAATCCCGCATGCGGTTATTTTAACTCGACACCAAAATTCAAAATATCAACAACGAAGGTAAGATAGAACGGTCAAGTTAAAAATTAAATGGTTTTTCTTCAAAATTCAATTAAGATGGCCCAAATACAGCCAGATATGAAAGAAAAACCGTAGAGGTTTTGCACACTTGTTAATATTACACCGCCCCGAAAATTCTCACCACACCCGACTTCGAAGACTCTCATCACACGACTACGACTACTTCCCAAGCCGGATATCAAGAAATTACACGGAATTGACGTAAACCAAGAATATTCGCAAATCTATGTTCCACAACAAGAATCGCGCTCGTCCGTGTTGATAGCCAGCCCCATCCACACAGAAATGCAAACCAAACAATAATATAACCGACAACACACAACAATCGAGGCCAAAAACCAAAGCAAAATCTTATAAAGAAAACACCCCACTCAATCTCCAGCGATTAACAAAAATACCACAGCCATTAACAATCGAATCCTATCACTATAAGGTATGCAACACTATTTACAACGAATGATATAATTAAGTTACAACAAAATACGGCCCGCGACACTATTTACGAGTACCTGAGGAATACAAAACTATCAGAGACACAATTATAATGGAACTGTAGAAGGGAAAAAATAGGCACGTTACAAGCTTTATGTTTAAAGCGTCGTGATCCTATGTTAGCCTCATATGTTTTTAGCAGTTTCCCTCCATTTCTCTTTATCTTACGTGCTTCTAATGCTGTCTTGGAAAGATTTTCTTGTAAACTGCTTCACCTGGTGCAGCCATCGTTTTGGGGAACGTCCTTTAGGTCGTGTTCCCTCTACCTTCCCTTGGACCATACATTTTTCGAGATTGTCATCTTTCCTTATGCTGACATGTCCAAAATACTTGAGAATCAGTTGTTTGATTTTAGTTGACAATTTGACTTGGATGTTAAGTTCTTCGAGTATGGATACGTTGGTTCTGCGGTCTGTCCAGGGAATCCTCAGTATTCTTTTTCAGACCCACATCTCGAACGCATCCAACTTGGCGATGTCTGTGGCTTTTAAGGTCCAGAATTCTGCTGCGTATAGCGCAATTGGAAAAACGGAGATGTTTACTAATTTGCATTTTGTTGTGGTTGTTATATGTCGATCTTTCCAAATTTTGTTGAGTTTGATCATGACCGTTTTGGCAAGAGCTATCCTTCTTCTGATTTCTTGACTTGATCCGCCATTTCTGCAGATGTGGGCACCTAGATAAGTTATTTTCCCCACGTTCTCGACATCTTTAATATAAAGCATTTCTTCCATGCTGTGCGTGCGATCTATTAACATAAAATTCGTTTTCTGACGGCTCAGTTGTAGACCGAACTGCAAGCTCACTCTCTCTACTCGTTTAATAAGACTCGACATTTCCTGCTCATCTTTGGCAATAAGTGTGGTGTCATCAGCGTAGCAGAGATTATCCAACCATCTGCCACCTATGACAACTCCTCCTTTCCAGCCGTCCAAGGCTTTCCTTATGATATATGGTGGCCACTTCAAGAGTACTTTGTATAACAAGTTTTCACGTTGACAAATAACAGCCTTCCAAACTCGAAGTTGAAATTGGGGCGTTGTCAATTCAAACCAAAAATAGCTAATGTTATATTAGATAAAATATTTTTAGAGGTCAGTTAATGAAAAAGTTATAACTTATAGATTATTCTATGAATTTATAAGGACTTGTTTTTTAGGAAAATAAGCAAGTAAGTAGGAAACAAGCGCGCGTATAAAGGTTAGGTTATTTGTTTACCGAGTAGTGTTGGTGTTGGGTTAGGACGTTAGGTTAGGCTAATTTTTTATATTCATCATCGATTAACAGTCGAATCCATCAGTACTGCAATTGAATTGACAACGTCGCAACTTCGAGTTTGAGAAGGCTGTTTGTCATTTGTCAACAAATTGATTGTTTATGTCTTACCACCATATATTTATATATATATATATATATATATATATATATATATATATATATATATATATATATATATATATATATATATATATATTATACCAATTTTTAGTGTCAAGTTACTGTAAAAATAAACAATCATTACTTTTCTCGTTAGAAAACAATACTCCGACTAAGCACAAAAGTCCTGCAAAACTACAAACCCCACAATCCGAACAAAAATAGAAAATAGGTACTCAAGGAATTAGTTTTTAAAGTACGGCGAAAACCAATTAGGATCCCGTGAGAGCCAAGTGCATTCGATGTGTGAATTAAATTAGAAAACCGCGTTCTATTATGAAATCCCAATCGAACTTTCAATATAACCATAGAAGCTGAACAGTTGAAAATTTAGAAATTTGCCGTTCGAATTTTAATTGCAAATTAATGTTTTGTGAAACAGAATTTTCGATATTTAACGTTAATAAGTTTGGCGATCGTTATTTCGAACTATTAAAAGACTAGATTGCTTACGAATGACTATCTTTTGGATAATAGGGGTTTTTAAAAATTAGTAATACAAATTCTTTTTTAAATATTTTTACTTGCAACCGTTTTATTTATGTAGTCCATTATAATATAAATTTTTATTGTACAATAGATTATGGCCAATAAATAAATGTATTTTTTATTTTATTTATTTGGTCTATAGAAACACGTACGGCTAATCAAGTGGGTGTTTTCGACATACTTGTTTGATATTTAATTTTTATTATTATTTATTACAACGCAATAAAAGTGTAACTTTATACATGTTGTAGTGAAAATTTATGTTGTGCATCACCAATATTTTTTGAAAAAACAAAACATGTCAGAGTAAATTTATACATACATACATATGGTCACTCTTTCTACCCAGGAGATTCTTAATAGACTTCTGTACGTCCACATTTCAAAGGCCCCCAATTTTTTGCACATCGCTTCTGTCAAAGTCCAAGCTTCCATTTCATAAAACAGTATGCTGAACACGTAACAGCGAAGCATTCGGACGCGCAAGAGCAAGAGCTTGTTCCATTCTATTCCATTCATCCTTTTTACGTGTCCAAACCATCTAAGCATTCATTTATCTATCTTTATAACTACATCTTCTTTTATACCACAGCGTTATCTTACCTTACTAATCTTTACTTTTTCCAACAGAGTCACTTAGGATATACTTCTCATACTACTGATCTCCACAGCTTTTTCTTTTTATGGTGATGTCTCTACACGGAGGTTGGCTATCATTATTGCTATTTTTACTTTCGACGCTGCGATTTTAAAGAGCTGGAGGGATGTGCATCCAAACCACTCTCTTGGATCCGTCAGCCAGGATATAGGTCTTCTTCCGACCAATCTCCTTCCTGCAATCTTGCCCTCCATTATCAGTCCCAGTTTTCTGGCTTTAATCAAGTTCTTTAATTTTCTATCTCTTTCTTCTCGGCGTAGAACCTCTTTATTAGTGATCTTTTTTATTCACGATATTTTAAGTGCACGCCAGAAGATCCACATTTTAAATGCCTGGAGCTTTTTTATTGTGGCTTTGTTGATTGTCCATGATTCTGGTCCATATAAAAGCACTGGGAAACATAACATTTAACCATTCTTGGGCGTAGTTGAAGGTTTAAGTTTGGGTTAGTAAATAGTTGTTTTATTTTAAAGAAAACATTTCTAGCCTTTTCGATTCTGACTATGATTTCTTGAGTCTGATCATGCCTATCGTTGATCCACGTACCGAGATACTGATATTGCTTTACTCTCTCGACCAACACTGAATTGATATTGATGTTGGTATTAGGATGGTTTAATGGGGTTTTACTTATGACCATGTATTTAGTTTTTTTATAGTTCATTTTTAAACAGTACTCCCTGCTGACTTGATCTCTTGTAGTAATACTTGAAGATCATGTATGTTGTCGGTCATGATTAAGGTGTCATCAGCATACAACTTAGACAGGCAATAAAAACTGCCGTTAACATTGCACATACAAATTATGTCAGACAATGTGAATCTGAGATAAATATAAATTCTAACAAATTTTGGGCCTACGTTAACAATAAAAACAAATCTGGTAAAGTACCTAATAGCATGACATACGAAAGTCAGATACTAGCTAATCCATCAGATATACTAAATGGGTTTGCAGACTTTTTTAGTAGTTCTTTCGCGGACCCTTTAAACTTAGCCTCAAATACCATAGAGGATAATGATTCATCGAACCACTTAAATTTAAATATAAGCAGCTTTCAGGAGAAAGAAGTTTTAGCTACATTGACGTCTATTAAAGCAAAACCCACCACAGGAACGAATCATATCCCTGCATTTATTGTTAGAGACTATGCTTCAGTATTAGCTCACCCATTAACAACCCTTATTAATGTTTGCATTCGTTCACATACGATACCTTCTATGTGGAAGTGCTCTAAGGTATGTCCGATCTTTAAGAAAGGAACACAAACTGATATAAAAAATTACAGGCCGATTTCAATTATATGCAATTTTTGCAAGGTATTTGAAATATTGGTGCAAGGAGTTCTGTATCAACACGTCAACAATTATATTTTAGACCAGCAGCACGGTTTCGTAAAAGGCCGATCAACAACAACAAATCTTACCGTTATTGCACAACACATAGCGGAAAATATAGATAACAGAATTCAGACAGATGTTATTTACATGGATATGACCAAAGCATTTGACAGACTTAACCATAATCTAATGCTGCAAAAACTCTCGAATTTCGGCTTATCGAGTAACCTACTTGCGTTATTCAAATAATATCTGTCCGACCGCACACAGTATGTGCAGTTAAATGGATTTAGGTCTAACAAATACCTCGCCAAATCAGGTGTACCGCAAGGATCTAACCTCGGTCCACTACTGTTTAATATCTTTATCAATGACATTGGTGACATAATTAAGCTTAATTTTTTACTGTATACTGATGATCTAAAAATTTTCTCTCCTATCATTAATTTGACTGAATGTGAGAAACTATCGAAAAATCTTAATCAAATAAGCCAATGGTGCAGTCGTAATAATTTAGCGTTAAATCCTACCAAATGTTGCGTAATGTCATATACATTGAGATCTGATCCAATTATATTTGGCTATAAGATAGACAATTATTCTCTAGACAGACCATGTAATTTTAAGGATCTTGGAGTTACTTTCGACCGAGAGCTATCTTTCGAAAACCACATAGACAATATAACTACGTCAGCAAACCGTATGTATGGATTTATAATTAGAGTAGGCCGCGACTTTAACCATTTAACACTTAAAACTCTTTACTATTCTTTTGTGAGATCAAAGCTAGAATATGCATCGGTTATCTGGAACCCATATTATCAAGTGCATATTTATAAATTGGCGGCAATCCAAAGACGCTTTCTCTAATACCTAAGTTTTAAAGTAGATCGGACTTATCCACTAATTGGCACGGCACACGAGAGTTTACTGTCAAGACATGGCTTTTTCACTCTGAATAGAAGACGAGAATGTTCTAGTGTCATTATGCTACACAAAATAATTAACAATGAAATTAAATGTCAATGCTTACTACATCAGATAAACTTTAAAATTTCCCGTCAGGCATCTCGATACACCGACTCATTCTACACTACCACACTACGAACAAATATACTTAAAAACTCTCCTGTTCATACTATGTGTAGCAACTATAACCTAATAAGTGACCAGCTTGATATATTCTATTGTAATGTGAGGCAAATTAAGAGCTATTATTATCAGCAGTAATATTGTTGTGTTAGTCTTAAGCTTTCTACTAATGTTAGTCTGATTTTGTAAATTGTGTATTACTCTTAAGCTTTTTTATTGTTAGTACTGTTGTGCAAATGTTTACTTTGTTCCTGTTTTGTAATTGGAAATCTTTTTTTCTGTAGAACAGTGTAAATAAATAAATAAATAAATAAATAAATAATGTATGTTGTTAATAATTTTTCCATTTATATTTATTCCCTCGTTTCTGTTCCTGAGAGCTTCTTTGAATATAGCCTCTGAATAATAATGAAACAGAAGTGGTGACAAGAAACATCTCTGTCTTACCCCTCGTTGTATTTTAATATTTTCTGATGTATTTCTTTCAGAGCTGATCACAGCGACTTGATTCCAATAGAAGTTCGTTATTATTCTGACATCTTGCTCATTGAGCTGACTTTCTTGCAAGAGGTTAATCATCTTTTCGTGCCTCAGCCTGTCAAACGCCTTCTCGTAGTCAATAAATTCCATATACATTTCTTTGTTTATATCCAAACATTTTTGTATTATTACATTTACCGCAAATGAGGCTTCATTTCGAAATCCAAACTGATTTTTGCAATGCCTAGTTGTAGTAATAATTTTTTAATACTAACAATTTTCACCTACATTAAAACGTAACAATAATGACTACTTAATCTAGTGTTTAAAATGTGCTCCATTTGTAAGTTGACAGTACCCTAATCGATGGTAGAATGCGTCTATCAAATTTTTCGATGATTGTTTAGACCTTGACTAGACCTTTTAGACTACATAAAATCATAAGTTTTACATATGGCTAATTTCGTATTAAATAGGAGATTCCAATAATGACTGAATATACAGGGTAATGTATTTAAAAAACCAAAGTGACTAATTATCTCAGGATTATCTCCAGATTTTTGGTCCACTCTGTATTATATTGATTGTCCTTGGGTAAATATCAACAGAAATTAATATACTGCACGAAGCAGCCTTATATCATCTGCTGTCATTAAAGATAAAGGAAGTTCATGCAAAATGCATTTTAGTTATTAAACTATTATTTAGCTTTTAATTACCTAAAGTGTACTGCCGACTCTGACATGGTACATATATACATTTTTGTAATATAATTAATACCGCAGCAATTTTGCGTAGCATAGAATATTTTGTTACGGAAAATTTGTGAAAAAAAAAACTTAACTAAGCATTTTAGTTATAAAAGTAATTTTTTAACTATTAAGTAAATATTTGAGAATTTTAAGTTTGCACACACAGGTAATAATAATAATAATAATAAGGCTTTACAAAACGCTCATCCTATCTAAACTAGACTACGGATGTACGATATACGGAGGAGCTCGTCCATCAACCCTCAGAGTTCTCGATTCAATACATTGTACAGGACTACGATTGATCCTCGGTGCTTACCGAACTAGTCCCCTCAAGTATCTATGTTGCGAGGCGAGGATTATTCTACTACAACATGGGAGACAACAATGTTTGGCTATTGACGGCACTACAATCAGGTCCCAACCGACACATATCAATTCTTCTATTATGTTCGACGAAGAAGTATACTCTATATATGAAAGACGTCCTACTATTTCCCGACCGTCTAGTATTAGACTGAGAGAAGTCATGAATTACTTGAATATTTCCCTTCCGCAAACATACCCATCTAGTTTCTGTGAGGTACCACCTTGGGATCTTTCACCAACAAACATCAATCTCGAATGCCTAATACATAAAAAAAATGAAACTGAAAGAGGCACAATTATAAATGATTTCGGGAGAATAATTGAACGCTATCCTAACACCCATATAATCTATACCGATGGTTCGAAAACAGAAAACGGAACTGGAAGTGCATTTGCTTGCCCAACATTATCACACTCCTGGACATTACCCAAACAAGCAAGCATCTTTACAACGAAACTATACGCTATCTGGCAATCATTGTTATATATAGATTTATGCAACTTCAATTCATACATCATTTGCTCTGATTCACTGAGTTCCATCCAAGCACTACAAAATCCTTTCAGCAAAGAACCACTTGTGCAGAGAATAACTGCACAACTCTATTACCTTCAAACACAAGGCAAAACCATCATTCTTGTCTGGATCACTAGCCCTATTGGTAAAGAAGAAAATGAAAATGCAGATACTGCAGGGAAACTAGCAACTACAAATGACGTCGATGAAAATATCCCCATAGCTCCTAAAGACTGCAAGAATTACTGCAAGAGATAAATATATAGAAAATGGGATAACGAATGGAAAATCTCCGATTCAAAACTCAAACATATAAAACCTGACACAAAAAATATCAGATATCCATGTGAACTCACACGGAGAGTCACAAGTCATCATAACTCGACTCAGAATAGGTCATACCAACTTAACCTGAAGGTATATGTTGACAGGAGAAAGACAACCAAAATGTCAAACATGCCAATCCACCTTAACAGTAGAACATATAATATTGCAATGCCACCAAGACGAAAATGCTCGAAGACTTTACAACATCCCAAATAATTTGTAAGACTGCCTGAGTAGTGATAGCAGAATGAAAGATATTCTAGAATTCCTGAGAACAACGAGACTTTTCAATAAAATCTAGTGAAACCAAACTAGAAAAGGCTAATGACCTTAGAAGTCGATGCCTTAAACGAAGAAAAAAATAATAATAATAATAAAACTAGGGGGGCAGTTTCTACCAAATTCCACTCGAGCTTAAAAAAATCTGAGCTTAGCAAAGTTAGTCTACACACAGTCTACTACACAATATTGTACCATAGCATCCGTGTGCAAAAAAAATGTTATTATAAAGTTAAATGCGCTCGGCCATAACACGCACTGATACTCGCCTCGCACTTGCCTGGTATCATAGTATCGTACTTCGAAATCGAGCTTAGTATATTTTGACCATCGCATTTAGCGCGTTGTGCATGATGGATAAAGAAACATTAATAACCAGTGTCTTTGTGTGGGTTATTCGACGGCAAAACTTTGCACGAGGCAGAGACCATACTATGGTACAATGCTATATGCGGTGCCTGTTATAGACATATCCTTAGTCTGGCAGAGGATATTAAGGCTTTTTTGTTGTTGTTTTAGAGGTGAAAAAAATACTTTACAAAAAGGTTATGAGTCTGAAAGCTCAAGGTCTACTGCTTGACTTCACTGACTGTGTCAGATCTACTCACTAAAAACTCCACCCCATTTATGTCTGTCTGGTAATTGCCTCCAGTGACACTTAGGCCTGTTGCCCCATTGTATCTTGCCTATGTGTTTTTGTATCATTGTATAATGGAGACCTGACTTGCAGACCACCCGACAAGGACCCGGAGACAGCAAAACACACACTGCGCCGCCGCGAGGCGAAAAATACAGGCAATCCCCGAGACCTAGAACCACGCTGCACCTTCGTAGCTTGTACAAGTCTGTACAAATTCTGTACTGGGGGGGAAAATATAGCCGCCCAAGAACCGCCCAACCTCCCCAACGCCTCGCAGTAGTACAGCACGCGCTTCACCGCCCCTATATCCCCGCCGCACAACCCGCAGGCCAGGCCTCCATTATAGTCTCTTAGTGATTCTAAGCTAATTCTTGTTCATCGGTAACAGTTCTGCCGTCCTTTTATGGCACGGGCCTTTGATGTATTATTTGCCGTGTTTGTTTCCTGGTATGCTTTTCAAGTAGTTTTTGTGTTTTTCCGAACCTTTTCCTGCAAGTTCGTCTACTTCCTTATTACCTGCAACTTCCTGGCGTGTTGGAACCCGTATCAGTTTGACGTGATTACGGTCTACCAGCGTTTTTAGTTCTTCTTTGCAGTCAAGGAGTATGGGGGAAGGGGTGGTCCGGCACTGGGGTGACCTTTGCACAGGACTAAGGCTGTCTATTACAGGATTTCGCCGGGTTTCCTGTAGGCTCCGTTAGCTAAGGTGCTTCAACACCGCCATGCATCCATCATCACGGGTCACATTACACTTTGGATTAAGAGTCTCTTAGTCGCTTTTTACGACAGTCAGACCATACCTGGGATCTATTCTATTTTACCTGTATCACCAGTGAAGGCTATTTTTCTTTTTTTTTGTAGGTTTTTTTTCTTCCAGTGCCTATCCGTTTCAGATGTTGGCGACCATCATGGCAATCTGTATCTTGTTCGCAGCTGCTCTGAACATACCAACAGTTGTTGTGTTGAACCATGTGAGTAAATTTTTTAGCCACGAAGTTCTTCGTCTTCCAGGACCCCGCTTACCGTTTATCTTTTCCTGTAAAATCAATTGTAAGATTTCATATCTTTGGCTATTCCTCATTATGTGTCCAAAGTATTCAATTTTGAATGTTTTTATCTTTAATAGTAGTTCTTTATCCTTCCCCATCTTTTTCAATACGTGTTGATTAGTTACATGAGCGGTCCATGGTATCCCCTAAATTTGTTGATATAGACACATCTCAAAAGCATCGATTTTTTTACATGCAGCGTCCGTAAGAGTCCAGGATTCCATCCCATATAACAACACAGGAAAAACATAACACCTCAATAATCTTATTTTTAAGGGCATAGATAAATCATGACATCTGAAGAGTCTAGTCATTTTCTGAAATGCAGCTCTATCCTGCACCTAATTTTCAGAGTGTGGTTTGTAGGTACGAGGACAGTTTGAAAAGTCAGTTACTTTTTAAATTTCCCACGCAGTTACTCCAAATGCAACAGTGCTGCCGTCAACTATAATCTATCAGTGGGCAACTTTCTAATTTTGAGCAAGCTACGTCGTGCAGTTGGTGTTTGATAGTCGTTCAAAGCAGACAACCTCGTGAATTTTTACGAAAATGGAAAAAAGTGAATTTCGTGTGCTGATTAAGCATTACTTTTTACGTAAAAAATCCATTTCTGAAACTAAAGAAAGACTTGATAAATACTACGGGGACTCGGCACCATCAATTTTAATGGTTAAAAAGTGGTTTACAGAGTTTCGTTGTGGTCGCGTACCAGCACTAGTGACGCCGAACGTCCAGGTCGCTCAAAAGAAGTGATCACGCCGGAAATCGTCGATAAAATCTATGAAATGATATTGGATGACAGGAGAATAAAAGTGCGTGAGTTGGCTCATGCTGTAGGTGTATCTCAACTGAACGGGTACATCATATTTTACACAAATATTTGGACATGAAATAACTCTCTGCGAGATGGGTGCCTCGATTGCTCACACTCGACCATAAGCGCAATCGTGTGACCACTTCAAAAGAGTGTTTAGCGATGTTCAGCCGTAATCCGGACAAATTTTTGCGCCGTTTTGTTACTGTGGATGAAACATGGATCCATCACAACACGCCAGAGACCAAGGAACAATCGAAACAGTGGGTTGCTCGAGGGGAACGTGGACCAAAGAAGGCGAAACAGAGTCTGTCAGCCAACAAGGTCATAGCCACAGTTTTTTGGGATGTACGCGGTGTAATTCACATCGATTACCTCAAGAAAGGTAAAACGATCACCGGCGAATATTATTCAAAGCTTTTGAACAGATTCGACGTTGATTTGAAGCAAAAACGGCCGCATTTGGCTAAGAAGAAGAAAGCGGTGTTCCATCAAGACAATGCACGTGTGCACACTTGTCTAGTCACGATGGCCAAAATCCACGAATTGGGATACGAACTGCTACCCCATCCAGCATATTCTCCAGATTTAGCCCCCTGCGAATATATTTTTTTCTAAACCTAAAGAAATGGCTGTGCGGTAAGAGATTTGAGTCGAATGAAGAAGTCATTACCGAAACAAACGCGTATTTTGAGAGCTTTGAAAAAACCTATTATTTGGAGGGAATAAAAAAATTAGAAAAACGCCTAACTAAATGTATCGAGCTAAAAGTTGATTATGTAAAAAAATAAAATGTTTATTTGCGGAAAAAAATTTGTTTTATTCAAAAAGTCACTGACTTATCAAATTGCCCTCGTATAATTCGCTTTCAAAAAATCATTCTCTTCTTTGGCCTAACGTGTACATCTAGTATTTTTTTTACTGCTGATTTACCGCACCAAATTTAAAACCACCTGATTCTTTGGAAGAAATATTTTATATAAGTGCGTTTTAATAGACGCTTTTTTGTGTAAACATCCATTGGCAGTAAAATCGAAATGTATGCCGTGACGGAAAACGGCATGACGCACCTTCTTCAGCGCCGCTCTCGCGTGAGTGCGTACGCATACTAGACACTCCGCAAATAGTTTCTATTAAATATTTACCTTATTTTACTATTTGTCAATACAAATATTCTGTAATTATTATTAAAATAACTATAATACGAAAAATATATTTATTTTATTAACAAAGTTTTACTCTTTTTTTATTATTTTATTCCATATTTTTATTTGTTTTTAATTTTTCTTTAAAAGAAATTTAATATTTACTAAAATGTTTTACATATGCCATGCGTCCTGTGACGGACAACTTTTTTTTAAATGTTTGAACCTTTAAACCCCTTTTCTTTTAAGAACCCAATTAATTTTATTTATATATATAAAAAAAGTACGCTTTAAGTTACCTTTTTTTTCTTTTCAAAAAAATATGTGGTAGTATAAAAAACAGCAATTTTAATAAAAGTTGTAAGAAGCTTTATAATCGGATTTTAGTTCACAAGCAGATTTTCCATTTTTGCACCTGCACCGAAGTCAATGAGTTAGTTCTATGGTTTAATTGATTGTTAAATGCATTTAAAAATACCAGAAGTATTGGAAATAAAATTACCCTCAAAGTTTTAAATAAAGTTTTGTGTGTTTTAACGAATTAAGAGGAAAAAAAATTGTGTTTGGATGATTACAAGTGACTAAAATGCAGACTTGATTGTTATTCAAAACTGTTAAAATGAACCGTACCCCATTTTATTAAACAACAATTAAATTTAATACATAAATTTAAATTATTTAATTGGTTAGTTAGAAAAATATGTTTTAAGTAAATGACAAAGTTATGGATCTTATAAAAAAGTCCAGAATAAGGTTGCTCTTTTTTTTTACTAAAAATAGACGCAAAAAGGGTAGACCTATCGGACCGTGGACGGCACTGCAACTTTTAGAAGGGGGAGGAATTATAGGAAGAAGATGATTGTGAACCCGCTTTTTAAAAAGTTGCAGGTCATAGTTTTTTGTTCCATTCTATCGCAGCCCTGTAAAAAAAGAATTCTTGATGGAGATTGGTTCTTGTAGTGTCAATCTTGAGAGTAAATGGGTGAGACTGATCAGCATGCCGAGTTCTTAGGCCGAATGTGGCCAGTGGTGGTACAAGAGTTTTTATATTTTTAAAGTATCTGCCATGGAAATATCTGTAGAATAATGTCTGGTCTGCAACTTTTCTTTTATGTTTTAGTGAGTGAAGAGTCTTTGTGAGAATTGAGCTGTTTATCAACCGAATGGCCCTTTTTTAAATGGAATCTAAAAGACGAATAGAATGCCTTGGTGCTGAACCCCAAATGTGCGAGCAATACTTCAGCATAGGTCGGATTTTAGCCTTGTACGTCGTCAACAGTTGATCAGGAGTGAAGAACTTTCTATCTTTCCACAGAAAACCTAGCCTCTGGCTTGCTGACTTTGCAATGTTAGCAACATGGTTATGCTAAGACATATTATTGGACACCGTGACTCCCAAAATTGTGATGAAGGGACTTGATTTAAGGGTATTTCCGGACATTGTGATTTGAGTGAGTGATTTGAGGAATTTACTTTCTTGGAAAACGTGGCGCTTTGTGTTTTCTGGGCGTTGAACTGAACAAGATTGTTGGTTCCCCACTCGACGATTGCTTTAAGATCTCTATTGATGGAATCAACCTGTTCCTGTCCGAGTCTATTTGTATTATTCACCGAAAGTGATCGATAGGATGTGAAAGTTGAGACAAGTGTGCTGTCGTCTGCGAAAGTGTAAATGGAGTTCGTGGTGGTTTTCAAAAGGTCGTTGATGTGTAAAAAAAATAAGGTGGGAACAGGATGAAACCCTGGGGGACCCCAGCATTGGTTTTTAACGCATCAGAAGAAATATCGTTAACTGCCACATATAAGGAGCGATCTTGCATAAAGCTCATGAGCCATTGGCCCAGTTTTGTAGAAATAGGTTTAGCATAGATTTCTCTAGGGTAATTTAAATTCCAAAAAAGAGAGAGAGAAAGTAAATTATCCACATACAAAAGTACCTTTCTTTTTCACGAAATATTCCGTAGTAATATCACAAGACGTTACAATAAAAATCTCTTTTGAGATTTTATATTTTTATTTCAACAAATTTATATCATTCGACTCAAAATAAACTGAATAAGTCATCATTGAAGTTTTAAACATGAAAAATACAAATATTATAAATGTGCCATTTGGTGAACGATTTTTCAACATTGTTTAGTTCTGATGTGTTGAAAGTTAATGATACTTTCCCACTCTTTCTCGGGTTATTAATTAAATTTGAATGATGTTCATGATTCAATTGCAGGTAAGGTTTCAATGAATTAGATGAGCTATGTCCTGTGATTTTTATAATTTTCTGCTCATTGATACCTGCTTTGGCAATGTGAGACACTGTAGTCGATCGTGCGAAATAGTTGGTAATTTTAATTTTTTTAATATTATGTCCAATCTTTTCTGCAGATTCTTTAACATTTAAGCTTAAGAAATGAAAAAGGTTTGCGGCGCACCAAAGAAATATTATTTGTATATACATTTCGGTTAACAATGTCTGGACAATTCCATTTTTGCAAGCTCGAACCAGAGAATAACAAACCAACATAAAGCATGTTTTGACCGTACGTTTTCTAAAGGCGAATGAAAAAAAATACGGTATACAAAGAAAATTTGCCCATTAGAAATTATATTTGCTGTTTGGACTCCCTTTAAAGCTTTCGTCACCAGAGACGAAAGTTAACGTTATGAGAATTTCTCTCACTTGCGACGGAAATCACGTTTTCGCTGAAGGTATGTTATTACAAAATGACGTAATTTTGTAAGGGGTTGTAGAAAAAATACTTTTGTATTTTTACAGATTTTTATAACTTTACTTGTGTAACTCAAGTAGTCTCACTTTTAATTAATATGATTGAACTAAAACAATCCGCAGCAATACTATGGAAAAACAAAACACAATTGATTTTGAGAATAAATTCAGGATTTGTTTTTATCCTAAATAAAGCTACAATAAAGATATATTTATATACTAACTTAACATCATTAAATCAAAATGATAGTATTATTTACAAATTTTTTGTAAAATATCGGTTTACTAAGTATCTATTAGGTTAATTTTTTTCCTAAAATTGTTACACTAGTACTTTTATGTCGTAGTGTAAGTGAACACCCACAAGATGAACAACTTACCATATTTTTCGTAATTGTCCCATTAATATAAAAATGTTTTACCAATAATTTAGTTAAATATAAATAATGGTTAAATAATAAGTATTTACACTAAAGCAACCAACAAAGCCTTGTCACACTAATTTTAACCGTTATTAAAACTTTAAACTGCCAAAATCTATTAAAAATCCACTTTATTGACAGAAATACAAGAAAACATTAAAATAATGAGTCATACGTGGTGGTCCATAAAGGTCGTTTCCGTTGCACTTTTAGCATCCGAGCAAAGTAGTTATGGTCGTAACTGTTTGTCTTATATTCGAAGCATTTAATTAATTTCTTATTCGCAAAATAATAATATTCAATGCAGAATTTGTTGTAGTCATGAAAACATGTGACAGCAGAACTGTCAAACTGAACGTCACACTTTTGACGTAATAAAGTCTTATAAATTGATAAACGCCGGCTGCACGCACAAAAAAGCATGACCTTTGTCACGTTCCGCCTAAACCGAGCGTGCAAGCGAGAGCACGGAAAAAGCGATAGAGAGACACAATCGGCATAAGTAATTGGTACACATGTAAATAGAATTTTTAATAACACATTGTTACTTGTAATTTTTGAATATTTGAATTAACGAGTACAAATAGGTAAATGTTAATTTATCAAAAAACTTGTAATTTTCAATAAACCCCTTTGTATTATATAAAATAATGTTAATTCAGTAATTATTATTCAATTCAATTTATAAAAGTATACAATTTTTCTTCAATGTTTTCTAATGAAGTTATTACGTAAAATTATTGTCCGTAAACCGACTTTACAGTCAACCAATTTTTGTTAAATTTTTTATACAATAGTACATTAAGGCACCATTTGGAGACATAAGTGAAAGTTGTAATAAAAGTGAATATAGTACGACAGAAAGTGTGGAACTTTTTTTGTAAAGTATACTTGGGTAAAGCTGCTGGGTACGATAGGAAAACAGTCAAAATGCTGAGGGCTGGACAAAGCATGGTAATAAGTCTGCTGTACTGCATTTTTAAACTTTGTTGGATGACGACTGGTGCAAGGATGTTCTCGTGCCGCCCTACAAGAAAAAAGGTTTGCAGCAGGACTGTAAGAACAACCGAGGTATAAGTTTACTCAGCATAGTCGGCAAACTGTATACAAAGACCTTGATTAAAAAAGTGACGAATGAAACTGAGAAGATGATATGGGATGTGCAAGCAGGATTTAAAAAAAGAAGAAGATGTATGGATCAGGTATTTTCATTACGAGGTGTAGTAGAAAAATTCTTCGCTAGAAGTCAAAAGGTCTATTGCGCTTTTATAGACTTAAAAAAGGGATATGACAGAGTGGTGAGGAGTGAATTGTGATCGACATTTTCTAAGTATGGGGTGAGCGGTAGTTTAATACGAGCACTGAAATTACTTTAGGAGGATTCCGCAGCCTGTGTCAGGATAAACAGAGCTTACACGGATTGGTTTAACATTGAAAAAGGTGTGAGACAGGGATGTGTGGCTTTGCCATTGCTGTTTAACTAATACATAAACGATTGTAAAAAGATTTGAAAGAGAGTGCGTATGGATTAAAAATGAATGATTCGATCGTCAAATGCCTTCTTAAAGCCGATGATTAAGTCATCTTAGCGTCATCCGAAGAGGTTGCAGGCGATGGTTAATGTCATGCATGTTGCCCTAAAAATCAAAGGAATGAAAATAAATGTAAGCAAAACAAAAGAAATGGTTTTTAAAAGAGAAGCAAGTATGACAAACTGTGAAGTTCTGATTAAGGAAAAAAGAGTGGATCAAGTTCATGAGTTTGTATACCTGTGTTCAAAGTTTAAAAGAGATTAAAAGTATGACAGTAACATTGAGCAAAGGGTGTTAACAGGAAAACAAATTAATGGGGCGCTGCATTGCTTCATGAAAACCCAAAAAGTGTCAAAAAAGGCACGTCTGGCTGTGCATAGAGGTGTGTTGGCTCCTTCACTTTTGTATGGTAGTGAATGTTGGGTTTGGCAACAAAAGCATGAAAATTTAATTAATGCTGTGGAGATGAGTAGTCTGAGAAGTATAGCCGCAGTGACTCGGTTGGATTAGGTAAAGAATAGTGAGATAAGAGAACGAAGTAGTGTAAAAAAAATGTGGTTACAAAAATAGACAAAGAAATGCTTAAATGGTTTGAACACGTAAAAAGAATGGATAAAATAATATTGACGAAACAGATTTATAAGGCGAGTGTAAATGGGCAAGTCGGTAGAGTACGACCTAGGCGAACGTATTTCGATCAAATCGATAATTATTTTAAAGAAAGGTCAATTCAAGAGTGCCAGCAACCGACGAGCATGTATGAAAGCGCTGATGAAAGTAAAAGAAGTGAAAAACATGTTTAAGAACCGTAGCGGAAGTTGAAAAAAGTGGTGTCCCTTCGGGAAAAAGGCGTGACTATTTGTATGTATGTATGTATTAATTATATAATCAGGGAATACGTTTTTTTTAAATACGCCGGGGACTGAGTGTTTTATTTAAATAATATTAATTATTTTAATTACTTAACTACTGAATCTAGGCGCTAATATTAAATGTTAACTAAGCTCGTTATAAACGAGGGTAAAATAATAAATTTAAATTTATTTAAAACTTTATAATTTATTACAAAAAAAAAAGCAACGGCTGCGCTTTTAATTAAGAGGTCAAAAGCGAGGAAATACAAATGCTCTTTAGATATATGTTTTGTACCCTCGCAATTAGCTTGTTTGTAGCGCAGGTTTTAGTTTTGGGTCAAAGTGTAAGATTTAATTTGTTAAAAACCAAAGTACATCAGTATTTTTTCGAATGATTTTGGACTGCAGCTTGCAAAAATTTTATATTAGATTTAAGACTTTTGTTGAGTATTTTATAAAAATTTTAAAGAGATGATTTATTCTGACATTTGTTTTTATAAAAGCGGCGTTGGTTGGCAAATATTAACACTATATTTTGAAGAAGCAGCAGTGGTGACGGATGCTACACTTTATTTTAAATTGGATTAAAGGCGGCGATAGCTAAATAAGCAATTATTGCGAATTTTAAATCATTCTTTCATTTTTTAAATGAAATGTTTTGTTCCTTTGCTGCGTGAGAGCGCAACAGAAGTGCGTAGTTCAATTTAAATAAATGAGCAGAACATCTAAATGTATGGTATTTGAGTAAATACGAGGGCAATTTGATAAGTCAGTGACTTTTTGAATAAAACAAATTTTTTTCCGCAAATTAACATTTTATTTTTTACATAATCACCTTTTAGCTCAATACATTTAGTTCAGCGTTTTTCTAATTTCTTTATTCCCTCCAAATAATAGGTTTTTTCAAAGCTCTCAAAATACGCGTTTGTTTCGGTAATGACTTCTTCATTCGACTCAAATCTCTTACCGCACAGCCATTTCTTTAGGTTTGGAAACAGAAAATAGTTGCAGGGGGCTAAATCTGAGGAATATGCTGGATGGGGTAGCAGTTCGTATCCCAATTCGTGTATTTTGGCCATCGTGACTGGAAAAGTGTACACACGTGCATTGTCACGTGTGTACAGCACTTTCTTCTTCTGATAAAAAGTTTTGAATAATATTCGCCGGTGATCGTTTTACCTTTCTTGAGGTAATCGATGTAAATGACACCGCGTACATCCCAAAAAACTGTGGCCATGACCTTGTTGGCTGACAGACTCTGTTTCGCCTTCTTTGGTCCACGTTCACCCCGAGCAACCCAATGTTTCGATTGTTTCTTGGTCTCTGGCGTGTTGTGATGGATCCATGTTTCATCCACAGCAACAAAACGGCGCAAAAATTCGTCCGGATTACGGCTGAACATCGCTAAACACTCTTTTGAAGTGGTCACACGATTGCGCTTATGGTCGAGTGTGAGCAATCGCGGCACCAATCTTGCAGAGAGTTTTTTCATGTCCAAATATTCGTGTAAAATATGATGTACCCGTTCAGTTGAGATGCCTATAGCATGAGCCATCTCACGCACTTTCATTCTCCGATCATCCAATATCATTTCATGGATTTTATCGACGATTTCCGGCGTGATCACTTCTTTTGGGCGACCTGGACGTTCGGCGTCACTAGTGCTGGTACGACCGCAACGGAACGAGTCCTCTTAGTATTTATTAAAACTTTCCTTAGTTTCAGTGATGGATTTTTACGTAAAAAGTAATGCTTAATCAGCACACGAAATTCACTTTTTTCCATTTTCGTAGAAATTCACGAGGTTGTCTTTCTTGAACGGCTATCAAACACCAACTGCACGACGTAGCTTGCTCAAAATTAGAAAGTTGCCCACTGATAGATTATAGTTGACGGCAGCACTGTTGCATTTGGAGTAACTTCGCGGGAAATTCAAAAAGTCACTGACTTATCAAACTGCCCTCGTAACAAATAAAGCAAGTTTTAAAAATAAAGAATTTAATAGAAAACAATTAAATTTAAATACTAATAACAAACATAAATATTTTGAGTAAAATTAGACTAAAAAACTATATTTAAACCCATTTGGGTTAAAGACCCACTTATATATAGGCACAGGTATATAGGCAGAGACCACTTCTTTTCACTTGCTACGGTTCTTACACGAATCTTTAGCTTCCTCTTCTTTCATAAGTGCTCTCATACATGCTTGTGGGTTGTTGGTTCTCTTGACCTGGCCCTTCTTTAAAACAATATTGATCCAATCGAGATGTGTTCGCTGAGGTCGAACCCTACCGACTTGCCCATTCACACTCGCCTTATAAATTTGTTTCGTCAATTTTTCTTTATTTATTCCTTCCACGTGTCCAAACCATCTAAGCCTTTCTTTGTCTATCTTTGTAACCACATCTTTTTTTACACCACAGCGTTTTCTTATCTTACTATTTCTTACTTTATCCAACCAAGTTACTCCGGCTATCCTTTTCAGACTACTCATCTCCGCAGCATTAATCCTATTTTTATGCTTCTTCTGCCAAACCCAGCATTCACTACCATTCTTAAGTGTAGGAACCAAGACACCTCTGTGCACAGCCAGACGTGCCTTTTTTGACACTTTCTGGCTGTTCATAAAGCTATACAGTGCCTCATTTATTTGTTTTCCTGCCAACACCCTTTGCTCAATGTTACTGTCATACTATTTATCTCTCGTACCTAAACTTTAAACCTAAGTACACAAATTCAATTATTGTTTCACTCTTTCTCCCTTAATCGAAACTTCACAGTTTGTGATGCTTTTTTTTTTCAAAAAACCATTACTTTCGTTTTGCTTACATTTATTTTTATCCATTTGATTTTCAGGCAGATAATATGACTTAATAATGAGCGTAAAGAAGGTATCTGACGATCAAATCATTCATTTTTAATCCATACGCACTCTCTTTCAAATCTTTTAAACAATCGTTTATACATAAGTAAAACAGCCATGGCGAAGACACACATCACTGTCTTACACCTTTTTCGATGTTAAACCAGTCCGTGCAAGCTTCGTTTATCCTGACAGAAGCAGTGATATCTTCGTAAAGTGATTTCATTGCTCGTATTAAACTACTGCTCACCTCATACATAGATAATGTCGACCACAATTCACTTCTCATAATTCTTTTATAGGCCATAAAGTTTATTATAAATAGTATATTTTACAAAAAGAGATGAAAATACTGCTTTTTTGTTAAGTGAGAGTTTGTCCACGATCGTAGTATAGCGAAGCGTGTGTAGCAATCTCACGAACGAAGAAAACGTATTTCATCTAGAATAGGAAATGCAATTTTTTCTACGACAAATGTTGTTTATAAAATACTGAATTACAATTTTTAGAACTTTATTTGTTTATAACACAGACTTGATAATAATACAGGGTACTTTTTATAATGAGAAGTGACAAATTGTTTTTCATGATAAAATTTTATTTATAAATATTAAAAGTACAATTGTTGAATTTGTTAATAGTTGGATGTTGGATTTGTGTATTGACTTCTGTGGTACTTGTCGGAGGTATGACTGCCGAAGGAGTTGTTACTGCTGCTGCTGTAGGCAAGTTTGATGTTATGCTGTCGAAGTCTAATGGTTCTTCATCAAAGTTAATTTTATTTTCGTGTAAATTTGTAGTTTTTGATGAATTTATTGATTGGAATATTTTATGTCCTCGTTTTCTAAAATCAAATATAATCGTAAAAATGTTATAAATTGTCAAACGAAGTGACGTTTGTTTGCTGATTCAAGTGCCAAGTAGTAAGATTAACTGTTATTAGTGTCAAAAATCTATCAATTTGTTTTTAGTTTATTCCTATCGGTTCGCATGATAATATTTATTTGTTTCATTTTCATCTCTTGAGAAAAAAACTATTACTTTCATGTAGGTTAGCCGGTTAAAATATGATTATTTTTCTATACATGGGCAGAAAAATATATATAAACATTTTTTTAAAATGTAACGATATTTACTTTTTGGTTTTGATTATTCAAAACGCTTAGTACAAAAACTAAATAATTTTTATTCTTATATTTCTACACAATAACTTTTTCTTTACAAATCACTTAGGTATTCTCAACTGTATACAATATTTTTATAATACTTAATTAATTATTTAAAAACTTGACTTTTAACTAAAAAATAAAGCTTTCTCTACTGCTGCCTTTTTATATTTCTCCAAATTATTACTGGAAATAACGCGAATTTTCGTTCATTATTCTCGACATTGTTAGATGCCTTTCTAAAATTTGTCGCATCTTTTTCTTTTAATCTTGCGTGGCCATAAAATATGCATTCTTCTCGACGCGCTGTCGACTCAAAGCTACTATCGACAGGGACGGCTTGCAAATTGTATCAATACAAATACAAAATGAGAAAAAAATAACAAAATACTAAACTTTGTTTTGTTTTTATGAAAGCGCTTTTAAAATTTTCTTGTATATTTTTTATAATTTAAATTTTCTGCGAAAGTACACGAGAAAATTTACTTGTTATCGCTCACATACTGCGTATGAGTGCATTTACCAGGGAGGTTAAGAGAAAGGCAAAAACGATAGCAGCTCTCTCTCAAGATTAAACCGTTGACAAAGCAACCTCGTGATTGTGCAACACAAAACTTTACTTTCAGCTCGGAAAGGAATACGGGTGAAGCTCCATATATTTTTTTGTGCGAGTACAACGACAAATAACCGCGGAATCAACAAACAACGCAGCGCACTTATCAAGGGTAAGTTTCTTTTATAAATATTTATTTTTTGTTACGTAAAGCATCATGGGGTAACATCACTGTAAAAATTTAAAAAAATCAATTTTTTTTTCACCAAAATGGTAGAGAATTATGTTTAAAATGACGTATAACAGTATTAGTGTAGCGCATCGAGTACTCGGAGTGTTCACTGACTGACGCGGCGAGGGAGGCTCGCTGGCTTTGAAATCATCGAGAAGAGAAGAAGAGCAACAAAATGCCAAGTTGGAAGGTCAACTTTATGGTGCTGGTATCGCGCTGACTAAAGGTAAAAACCGCCAAAAGTTATTATTTTAAATATTATGCAAGATTTTTCCCGTTTTCAAACGCGTTTTTCTCGAAACCACTTTTTTTTAAACTACCACCACAATTATTCTGCTAATTTTGATCCGATTGATTTAAAACTTTGACAGAAGCTTTATAACATCATTTTTTAAGGAACAACATAGGATTTTATAAATAATTTAAATACTTTTTGTTTTACGACCGATTTTTCAAGATTTTTTTAATCGAAAAAAAATTTTGTTTTCGAACTTCCGCCATTTTGTTAAAATTTGATATTTTTTAAAACCCGTACGTAATTCTTTTGCTTTTTGTTCATAAATTAAGAAAAAACTTGATTTTTATGTTTTAGATCAATAGCGACGACGAAAAGTTGGTGGTAGTGGAGGCCTCTCCGAAAATTCTACTTATGCTTATAGCTCTGTATTGACGCCATTTCGTTTTTGAACACTTCATAAAAATAAATTTAAGTATTTTAAAACATGTTTAATAAAGTTATTTAATTAGATTTTGCATATGATATAAAGTTTTTTTGAAAAAAAATTCCAAAAATGACCTTCAAAAATCGGGCTCTATGGTGGTATGGTTACCCCTTAACTAAAAATTACAGTCCACTTAACAAATTTTTGTCAAAATAGCTTTTGCGTTAAATCACAGTCGATAGGATAGCAGGTAACAATAACAATAATTATATTACAATCATTGGAATTCAAAAAGGAACTTTTTAATAAAACATTAAAACCTTTTAATTAAACTGTAGATTTTACACCCCTAAAGATTATTTATCAAATAAGAACAAGAAGTGTAGGACTTTCCGGTGTTTTTCAGTATTTTTGCCTTATAAGACAACACAAGATGACTATCTTAGGAACTTTATTTTTGACTATGTTGTTATCTTGGTGACAAAGCGAAGACGCAAGTAATGTCTTATTGGAACTGAAATAATTGTTGAACTTCCCCAAATACTAGCTGCGCTACTGCTTTTACTACCAGCAGACACGGAAGTTTCCGAAAACGAATCAGATGAAGTCAACATTTTCTGCTACAAATAACTTAAGATGTAAAGATAGTTGGACCATCGTTTTCTTTAGATGTTAGAGTAGTATATAAAACTTTTATTACTTTTTAATTATAATATGTGTTATGTCACAATTAAATTCTTGGAAACTGCAATGTAATTCTTAATAAAAGTGCATAACTTTATAAGCAGCCAAACGTGTTAAAAAAGGCACGACTAGATGTGCACAAAGGAGTGCTGGTCCTAATACTTATGTATGGTAGTAACTGTTGTGTTTGGCAAAAAAAGCATAAAAATAAGATTAATGGAAAGTATAGCCAGAGTGTCTCTTAGTGAAAAATATTGTGATAAGAGAACGCTGTGGTGTAAAAGAAAATGTGGTTACAATGATAGATAGATAAATGCTAACATGGTATGTAAAAAAGATAGATGAAAGAAGATCGGCGAAATAAATTTATAAACCGAGTGTGAATGGGCAAGCCGGTAGAGATCGACCTTTGTGAATGTATCTCAATCAGATCGACATTGTTTTGAAGAAAGGCCAGGTCAAGAGTACCAACAACCGACGAGCATGCATGAGAGCACTGATTAAATTAGAAATGTGAGTAAGAACCGTAGCAAGTGAAAGAAAATGATCTCTGTCCATCCACACGGGAAAAAGTCGTGACTATATGAATGTATGTATGTACATCTTTAAAAAGTGTACCCATTCAGGATAAGTCTATTTTTTGTAAAATATTTAGCATTTTGCAACATTTGTATGCTAAAAAACTGTCGAAACACAATTTGCGAAACTTTAATCATAGTAATCCTATAACTAACTCATAAAACTTACCTTTACGAAGTCACAACACAAAATTGACACCGTTTTAGCAAAACGGCTCGGTCAAAAAAAAACCTTGTGCTATCTCTCGTCAACTAAGTACAACATAATAGTGACGTTTGTTTATTTAACCTAATAGAATTTAAACTATTTAATGGTACAAAGAAGACAAAAGCAACACTTTTTTATTATTTATTATTTTTAATTTTTGTGTGTTAAAACTTAAGATTTAAAATTTAAAATACTTGTATTTTACTACTTACCCTAGTTAAATAAAATTATATTTTTTTTCTATTTTTAAGGGTACATTAAAATTTTGACCAACTTAATAGGGTGGGATCATAAAAACAATCTTTCTTTAAAACTAGTTATTTTTTTATACCTTATATTTGGATGATTTGCTTCCATAATTTAATTATTTTAAAAATCCCTTAAAATTTATTATGGCACTGTGTATTGATATTCGTTATTATCCATGTTATATTTGGTTAATTTTATTGGAATTGAGACGAGATCAATTTAAAATAAAATTGTGGACTAATTCCATTCTTTGTTATAATTTTGTTTTGAATTACATAGAATTACCTTTTCAGTGGAAATGCTACGTTAATTCATGCTGTCAGAGTACCAAGGAGTAATAAGTAAAATTATTGCAATAGCTTAAAAATTAACCCCCATCCATGCGCCCGGTTTAAAAAAGGAAATAATGAAAATTCCACAAAACGTTCTGTTTCAGAGAAATTTGCATTTCAAAGAAAAGCAAAATAGAGAAATAATAAAATGAAAAGCCGTACAAGCAACTTTTTAAGGTAGAAAGGTTGGATGGAATGTTTCCAGAACAAAGTAACGATTATACTGGAATTATTTAAAATGTGCCAAGGTAAATTAGTTTAAAATTCATGTGTACTGTTCATTTAAAAAGTAATAATTAAAGCAAAAACTATTTACAGTTGTTGGTCACATATTTTAAAATTCATTTTTCTTTGCACAAAAAGAACCACAAATGAATTTTATAATATTTTTAGCAACTTATGAATTGTGAACGTCGGAAACCACTTAAATATTAAAAATACTAGTTAAATACGTAAATTAATTTTATTTTTTATATATGTATATATATATATATATATATATATATATATATATATATATATATATATATTATTTAAGTGGGTTAATTTTTTACAGGTAAAAATCTGAAATCAAAAAAGGAAAAAAACCAAGAATGGATGACAGACGAAATATTGAAGATGATGGAGGAACGACAAAAACCCGAAGATAGAAATGTCAATGAAAACAATAAACTTCACAGGAATATATTCTTCTTTGTGTGCCATGCTTGTTTTCAAACGTTGGCTATCATCAAGCGTTCAGGCGTTGGCTATCATTCTTATTATTGCGCCGTCTCCCTTCGAAGGTTGGCGATCCAACTGGCAATAATTACTCGTGACACAGCTGCTCTGAAGATTTCGGATAATGTTTTCTGAGCCATCGGCGTAGGTCCTTGAGTCAGGAATTCTGTCTTGTTCCTATTGACCTTTTCCCCTGAATCTTTCCTTTGATGATCAACCGAAGTATTTTATATCTGTCTTCTCTCATTATATGTCCAATATACCTTAGTTTGCGCTCTTTGATTGTTAGCATCAGCTCCTTGTTTTTCTGCATTCTATTGAGAACTTCGGTGTTTCTAACTCTTCCGGTCCAGGCTATGCGCAATATTCTCCTATAAAGATAAATTTCGAAAGCTTCAATGCGTGTTTCTAGCGAAGGGTTTAGAGTCCAGTATTTTATATCTGTCTTCTCTCATTATATGTCCAATATACCTTAGTTTGCGCTCTTTGATTGTTAGCATCAGCTCCTTGTTTTTCTGCATTCTATTGAGAACTTCGGTGTTTCTAACTCTTCCGGTCCAGGCTATGCGCAATATTCTCCTATAAAGATAAATTTCGAAAGCTTCAATGCGTTTTTCTAGCGAAGGGTTTCGCAGCCGTACAGGAGGATTGGGAATACGTAGCAGCGTAGCATTTGGATTTTAAAACCTTAGTCTAGGTCACGCCTAATAAAGAAGTTCTTCATGTCGATAAACGTCCTTCTGGATATCATAGAGTTGAAAATTTGTTGGAAAGCTTCTCGATCGGTAGCTACATGAAACAATTCTTCGACTGTTCGACCCGTCCAATGTCTAATATTACGAAGCCAAGAAAGCTGTTTTCTGCGAATCCATCGCTTTCCTTCTATTTTACCCTGGATAATTAATCGGGGCATGTGATATTTATGTATCATCGTATGTCCAAAGTATTTGATTTTTCTTATTTTGATGGTGTTTGTCGATTCTTGCTCTTTATGTAGGTAACACATGTTCGTTAAGTGCGTGTGCTGTCCACGAAATCTTTACCATAACTGAAACGCTTTCAATTTATTTAGATGCTTTACTTTCAGTGTCCAAGTTTCACATCCATAAAGCAAAACATACCAAACGTAGCACTTTAATACTCTTAGACAGATGTTTATCCGTTTTCATACTACGACAAATAAAGAAAGCAAAAGAGACATGGCTAACTAAAATGTGTATAGAAATTGAAACTTTTCACCAAAAACATGACGACTTTCACATGCACAAAAAAAATAAAGAGATGCAGAACACTAGTAAACAGCGCAATAATTCTAGATAGCAAGGACCAGATTCTGACCAGGATTAAGACCAGACTGGAAAGACGGAATAAATATATGAAAGAAGTATTCAAAGAAACAATAAGAACACCACCCGAAATAAACACGCCCTATGGCCCATAAATAACAAATAAGAAAGTTAAAGGGGCCATTAAATGACTTAAAGATGGGAATTTGCCAGGACCCGATAAAATTTTGATACTACTAAAGGCATCCCAAATCACTAATCTTACCGAGCTATTTAATAACATATATGAGACTGGACACTTACCAAAGGACTGGCTGCTATCAATATTTATCCCAATTCCTAAAAAAATCAACGCCAGGAAATGCGACGACCACATATTTATTAGTTTAATGAGCCACGCACTTGAAGTTTTTTTTTTTTTACTGAAAATAGTCGCAAAAAAGGTAGACTTATCGTGTGGGCCACAGTCGGCCCGCACTGCGACTATTAGAAGGGGGAGGGATTATAGAAAGGAAATGATTGTGGACCCGCTTATTAAAAAGTTTCAGGTCATAGTTCTCTAAAAAAACTTATTTTGGAAGCTTATTCCATTTCGTAGCAGCCCTGTTAAAGAAGGATTCTTGATGGAGATTGGTCCTTGTAGTGTCAAGCTTGAGAGTAAATGTGTGAGACTGATCAGCGTGCCGAGTTCTTTGGCCGAATATAGCCAGTGGTGGTACAAGAGTTTTTATTTTTCTAGCATATGCCATGAAAATATCTGTAGAGTAATGTCTGGTCTGCAACTTTTTTTTTATGTTCTAGTGGGTGAGGGTTATCTGTGAGAGTTGAGCTGTTTATCAACCGAATGGCTTATTTCTGAATGGAATCTAGAAGACGAAGAGAATACCTTGGTGTTGAACCTCAATTGTGTAAGCAATACTCCAGTAAAGGTCGGACTTAAGCCTTGTAAGTGGTCAACAGTTGATTGGGAGTAAAAAAACTTTCTAGCTTTTCACAAAAAATCTAGCCTCTGGTGACTTTTTGATGTTAGCAACATGGTCATGCCAATGAATGATTTGAGGAATTCACTTTCTTGGAAAACGTGGCGCTTTGTATTTTCTGGGCCATAACCTAAACAAGATTGTTGGTTTACCATTTGACGATTGCTTTAAGATCTCTATAGATGGTATCAACCTGATACTGCCTGAGTCTTTTTGTATCATTCACCGAAAGTGATCAATTGGATGTGAAAATTGAGACAAGTGTGCTGTGGTCTGCGTGCGAAACTATAAATGGAGTTCTTGGTGGTGTTCAAGAGGTCGTTCATGTGTTAATGAAATAGGGTGGAGGACAGGATAGAACCCTGGGGGAACCTGGCATTGGTTATTAAAGAATCGGAAGAAATACCGTCAACTGTCACATGTAAGGAGCAATCTTAAGCATAAAACATAAAGCTTAAGAGCCATTTGCGCAGTTTGGTTGGGAGACCATAGGCAGATAATTTGCTTAACAATGCCTGGTGCCAAACGCGGTCAGAGGCTTTAGATATATCCAAGGCTATTGCACGGGATTCACCAAACTTCTAAATAGTGTTTGTCCAGAGCTAAGTGACATAGGCCAGCAAATCTCCAGTAGATCAAAGTTGTAGAAATCCATATTGTCTGTCATGAATTATCTCAAATTTCTCCAGATTTATGTTAATCGCTTTTTTCATAACTTTGGATATGACTGAAAGCAATGCAATTGGGCGATAATTCGCAGGAATAGTCTCCTAAATATAATGCACTCTCGCATTCACACCAAATTAGAAGAACACCTCAGTAAAGCGCATTTTGGATTCAGAGCGTGCCGCATGGGATCATAGTTATAAAATAAAAACAATATGAATTAAAAAAGCCAGAAGCGATATTAACATCTTAAAAAAGACATTTGTAACCTTTCTTTTAATATTAATATACGCATAGGAATTCTCGAATAATCTCTTTAGTTTGAATTTTATATTGTATTAGCTTTTTTATTTAGCTGGTTATCAGTTAACTCTATAAGTTATTTGAAAGCTTGCAGGCAATCTTGTTAATAACTTTTATACCTCCTTGCAAGGCCTGGTCCCAATCAGATCGGTTGCTGATAATATTGTTGTAAGGTTAAACCTTGGTAAAACTTAAGTTTAAATTTGAAATTATTTTTGCTTCATTGGTAAGTTGGTTTTAGTTAACTTTATAAGTTTATAGGTTTAGTTTTGGATTTTTGTTACAGCAAAAATATCTTTAGTTTTGATAAAAACTTAGTTTAAAATTTAAATTATATTTGCTTCATTAGTTAGTTGGTTTTGGTTAAATTTATAGGTAAGTTAAAAGTAAAGTTTAAGTAAGTTAATATTTGTAACATTTTTTTTGTCAGTTTTTTATAATCCGTTTATGTGATAAAACATAACAACTGAAAAGACAATTACTTCCATTAACAAAGAATCAACAAGTCATTTTTTGCTGTTAAACTAAAATCATTACTATTCCAATATAGGGTATATCACTCAACCGTCAGTTGTGTTCAAAAACAATATCATTACCATAAACAGTGAAGGGTTGCTATCTGCAACGGTGGGATAAATTTGAAGCATGTCTAATAAAAGCTTAAACAGAAAAAAAAAGGTTAAAATTTTTCTTAGAAACAATGCCGATTTTTTGTAAGTATTGGAAAATATATATATATAAGTTTTAGGTTAGGTACGTATGAACGTAGAAATTTACGCCTGCTTCATAGTCTACCACAAAGCCTTTGACTGCGTGCAACATCAAAAATTAGCAGAAATACTCAGAAAAACAGGCGTAGACGAAGGTGATTTGCGAATAATTACAAATCTCTACTGGCATCAGACAGCTCAAGTAAGGGTAGGGAATAAAATGTCGGAGGAGATAGCCATAAGAAAGGAAGTGCGACAGGAATGCATATTATCCCCGCTGTTTTTTAACTTGTACTCAGAAAACATTTTTGCGAAATCTCTCGAAAACACTAGCGCTGGAATCAAAATTAATGGCAAAACAATTAACAATATAAGATATGCCGACGATACAATCGTTATTGCCAGCAGCCTACCTGAACTCCAGCAACTCGTGGAGATCTTTGTTGAGTACAGCAAGCGTTATGGACTACATATAAACATCCCCAAAACGAAACTTATGGTTTTCTCGAAGGTGCAAACGCAAGCTGCCCTCCGTATACATAACAAAATCGTTGAGCAGGTTGTCACGTGCCTATTTTTTTCCATCTACCGTTTCATTATTAAGTACGTCTCTGATAGTCTGGTGTTCGTAAATAGTTTTGCATACCATATTTTTGTTTGTTGTATATAGTGTTGCATAGTTAGTACGGATAGGATTTAATCATTAATGGCTGTGACATTCTGTTAATTGGAGTGGGTGTCTCTGTTATTAGACTTCGCCTAGATCGTTGGCCTCGATTGTCGTGTGTTGTCAGCGATATTATTGTTTGGTTTGCTTTTCTGTGTGAATGGGCTGGCTATTAACATGGACGAACGCGATTATGAATTAGGAACTTAGATTTTGCAAAGGTTGGCTGACGCGTGTCCCAGGTTATTTTCTGATATCCGGCCTGGGAGGGAAGAGTGGTTATCAGTCGCTTGGTGTCAGTGGTGGAAGTCGGTTGAGAGTTTTTGGAACGATTTGATATTAACACGTGAGCAGAACTAATACGGTTTTTTCCTTCATATCTGACTGTATTTGGGCCATCTTCATTGGATTTTGAGGAAAAACCATTTAATTTTTAACTTGACCATTCTGTCGTGCCTTTGTGGTGGATATTTTGGTTATTGGGGTCGAGTTAAAATCTCCACGTGTGGGATTTGATGAAGTGAAGCCATCGTGAACTACCAGGTGCAGTTCCATAATCAATCCGGCCCCATGATTAGAGAAATCGTATACCCACAGGTTACAAGAGATTTATTTTAGAATATTTAAACCTATTTTTAACACCGCTATTAAGTTTTATTTTAATTTATTAATATGGTACACTGTTGAAAACTATTTATTGCATCGGATAATATGCCGAGTCTGAACGTTGATTAAAGTAATATCCTCAATAGTTCTTTGTGTCCAAGTAAAAACGTTTATTCATACTTATTTGTAAATATCCTACAATATTGCTATTTTGAAGGACATCCATCATATAATGAATTATTTTTGAAATAAGCTCGAGTGTTTTAACAGTGTAGATCTTTAAAAAAACTTCTTGGTGTTTCTGTTCTTGGATCATCAATGTAACAGTGGCGTCTTAATGAAGTTTTCAATTGGTTACGTGGTATCGAGTTTAATTTTATCAACTTATCAGTTATTATGTGCTTGATCTTAGTGATTTCAATAGATTAAAAGTAACAAATCATTTTTCGTTAAATTTGTACCGGCTCCAAGTTGAATCTGAATTTATATATTACTGAATATAATTTATGTGGTTATTGTGAGAGTTTTAAAATATTATTCTTGTTGCAAGTCCGTTTATTTTGTGTTTCTTTTTTTTTGTGTTAATCTTTTGCTATCAGGAATTCTATATAATTATTTTTGAAATTTTAAATAGTGTGAACATTTCTTTTTTTTTTGTTATTTTTTTATTCTCTTTTGTACCTCATTGAGTTTTTATTATTGTCTGAAAGGTTGTTATAATTAATTTAAATATTATTTTAAGAAAAGTGTATTAAATTCGTTTAAACCACTTTACGAAAATACAGAATTTATTGTAAAAAAAAATCAGAACATCTTTTTTACTTAATTAATATATTGCGGTAATTGTAAATATAGTTTTATTTATCTAGTTCACCATAATTGTTTGTTGTTTATCGTGTGGCTCTGCTGGTGCCTACAAGACCTAGGGGTTTCCGGCTTATACCGTCTAAGTCGGTGGCGCAGCTCACTTTTATATTTTTTTCTTCTACCCTCTACGGCTGAGCTCGGGCATAATTTGTCAGTAGAGAGACTGCTGGCAGAGTACTCTTCAGAGAACAAAAAAAAAACGTAGCAAGGTATCATCCTTTTGATATCTAGGGGCACTAGTGTGTAGTAGTTGCGATTCGACGAAGGAGGTACTATCAAGAATCGAACAGGCCAGGAGGACGTTTATCGAAGAACTTCTTTATTAGGCGTGACCTAGACTTAGGTCTTAGAATCCGAATGCTACGCTGCTACGTGTTCTCAATCCTCCTGTACGGCTGCGAAAGCTAAATCTGAAACCCTTCGCTAGAAAAACGCATTGAAGCTTTCGAAATGTATCTCTATAGGAGAATATTGCGCATAGCCTGGACCGAAAGAGTAAGAAACACCGAAGTTCTCAATAGAATGCAAAAAAACAAGGAGCTGATGCTAACAATCAAAGAGCGCAAACTAAGGTATATTGGACATATAATGAGAGGAGACAGATATGAAATACTTCGGTTGATCATCGAGGGAAAGATTCAGGGGAAAGGGTCAATAGGAAGAAGACAGAATTCCTGGCTCAAGGACCTACGCCGATCTGCTTACGATACTGTCTGGAGGGAGGGTATGATGTCTAAGTTTATAAAGATCTTTTTATGTAAACAGTTGGCTAGCCTATTAAATAACATGCTAGCCAACCGAAATATCCAAGTGCACCTAAATGACAAGACTAGTCGCAACTATACTATCAACAACGGTCTACCACAGGGTTCTGTTCTGGCCCCAGCCCTCTTTAACATCTACACCGCCGATCTTCCTGATACAGTCTCTAAAAAATTTATATACGCTGATGATATAGCCCTCTCACACCAATCGCCCAATAGTAAGGCCGAACATTGGAAAAACTGAAGTCTTATGCTTCCACCTTTGCAGCAGACAAGCCAAATACGAGCCTTAGGTTAGGTTCAGGGATAAGTTGCTGAAGTACAATGCATTGCCAAAATACATGGGCGTCACCCTCGATCGGTCCCTAACATAAAAGCAACACCTCACAAAAACTGCCGCAAAGCTTAACACCCGGAACAACATATTGCATAAGATCGCAGGAAGCGGCTGGGGAGTAAATGCCGGAGTTTTAAAAACTACTGCACTGGCCCTGACATATTCAGTGGCAGAGTATTGCTGCCCGGTGTGGATAAACAGCAGTCACACCCACCTTGTTGACACCCGTCTTAATAGTGCAATGAGAACCATAACAGGCACTATTAGAAGCACACCCGTTCAATGGCTTCCAGTATTATCCAACATCACTCCCCCTCACTTAAGAAGAAAAGCGGCACTGACCAGAGAGTGGAAAAAATGCAGGAACAACCAACAGTCACCCATCCACGAGGACGGCGCGCGTCACAGAAATCGCCTTAAATCTAGAGACCCCGCTTGGCTCCTTGGAGGACAGCTTCTAGATAACAACTTCCGTGCTAAGGACCGCTGGCGAGATGAGTGGTCAGAAACGAACCCCGATATACACCAGATCATAACTGATCCAGCACTTTGTCCACCTGGGTTTAACCTGCCGAGAAAAACGTGGTCAACTCTTAACCGGTTTAGAACCAACCACAGCAGGACTCGTTTCTGGACGCACAAATGGGGAATAAACGATAGCCCTAGTTGCGATTGCGGACACCAAGCACACACTCCATTCCACATCGCAGCTGAATGTCCTTTAACGAATGCCGACTTTCCTTTTAGCCACCTACATACGGCTGATCATAGAGCTCTCGAATGGATGGCCAGGCTAAACCATCAACTTTAATCTGCTGTTTGTGAATAATGTTTTAGTATTTTGTCTTTTTCTTTACATACATATTTTATTTATGTTTATTTATTAATTTCATGTTTGACGTTTACCTACGTAATAACAGTTTATACTCTTTACATATGCCATACGAATATATATATATATATATTGCCCGTTGGATCGCCAACCTTCGAAGGGAGACGGCGCAATGAGAAGAAGAAGTTTTAAGATCCGAAACAAAGTTTAATTAAAGACCGTTTTATATTCGACGTTATTTCCATTACATTCCAAACACCCAAATTTCAAAGAAAAAAAGAACAAAAAAATTCAATTCAGATGAATTAAAACAAATATAACAACCAACAAATGCAATGACGGTAGATTTTATAACGCGTTGAGGAACATTCTATTTCATTTTGTATTAATATGTATAATAAATATTTTGAAGCGCCACCGCTGGCGCTGGATGGCGTCTTTGTCAAGAGCTTGGGAGTTTTTGTTTTTGCGGTAGACCATTTGAATAGCAAATACATTGAAAGAATTTAAATATATGTTTATGCTTAGTAATATTTTTTTATATTAACGACATCATTTATTATTTCTACTCGTATATGTTTATAATCCAGCGGCTAGTTCAAACGTAAATATTATCAGTATATTTTGTGATTAGACAGGGTTTACCAACAGTATGGGAAAGATCTTGAGTTCCGTTATTAGATATAAAAAAACTTAATTCAAAATTTTTAAGCATCTAAGGTGCATGATCTAAAATTATACAGATTACCTCATAACTTTAGTTTTAACCAAACATATAGTTAAAGTCAAAAATAATATTTCCTCTTTTACTTATTTGGCACCTTAAAGAATTTAGCCGACAGCAGTGTAAGAACGGCAGCGTAAGATATATCTGAAACCACCCTGTGTGCAAGGTCCGTCGGTGGAAACTTTAACAAGCGTTACTCGTGATAACAAAAAGTTAATAGAAGAGTTTGAAATGAAAACAAACACAGTCACGTAAAATAAAAAAACGATGAGTGGTGCGGGATATGGCAGGTGGTTAGTCTTCGACAAGAGACTACAGGGAAAAGACGTATGTGTAATAGATTGTTCGTTTTGATTATGTTTTACGATAAATAGAGTTTTCGAATGGAATAGGATAATATTATTTTTTACAGCAGGTCAAGGATCGAACTTCAATTGAATGTAACGAGCAACTTTTAATATTTTTTGCCGATAAATGCGGCACAAAACTGTTTTTATTACCGGAGAGTAATATTATAATTCGTTTTTTTTTATTTAGAAAAAAACATTTAACGAAAAGAATAATAAGAACGAACGAAATAAAAATACTAGAAACCATCAAGGCTTTTACCCTCAGATATAGAATAAGAAGCAAGTGCAGTAAGACTTGAAGAAAAATTGTCAACCTTCTTTTTAATCAATGGTGGCATTATCCCCACTCCCCTTTAACATCGCCCTGGAAGGCATCGTACGAAGGGCAAACATAGAAACGCTCCTATTTGAAAATCAGGGTCCGCGCATTGTAGTAGCTTTCGCTGACGATTTAGGTATAGTAGGAAATACAAGTATCAACGTTAAGGAAAAATTTATTAAACTGGAAAATGCTGCAAAGAAGGTTGGCCTGCAAATAAACGAAGATAACACAAAATACATGACTACAACAAGAACAGAACGAAGAGACAGGATAGGACAAAATGTGACAATGGACCACTATAATTTTGAAAGGGTGCATGAGTTTAAATATTTGGGAGCTACAATCACCTCAGAAAACAATATAACACAAGAGATTAACAACAGAATTCAGGGAGCCAATCGCTGCTAACTTGCACTACAAAATGAAGGTTAAGGTTTAGCTATTCCTGCCACCTCTCAAAAATTTTTGTTAAAGCATATTCCATGCATGTTCTATTGGACTAACGATTGCGCAGTCCACAGCAATATTTAATACTTTTGTCATTTAGAAAGCCAGCCAACCGTACCACCTCCTGCACATTAGGTAATAATAATAATAATAATATCGTCTTTATTATTTCATTAAATAAACATAAAACATAATTGATATATATGCAATAAGTTATCAAGAAATAAAAGGCGAAGTTCATTGTCTGCAATGCTATGCATCACAGAAAATGTTCTTCCACTTAACCCTGAAATTGTGCTCTATTGCGCTGTAAAGTTACAAGCCTCAAGTTAAAATGTATACCAAAAATTGACTCGTTTAAACAATACATTCCCACTTGGCCATTTTGCATTTACACATAACTTTTTTATTTTAGTAAACTTTATGCAATAAATTTATGGTGGTCTTAGATGTGCTACAGCAGCATTTGTAACTCAGGTGTTGATACCATTTAGTTTCTTTATGCTGCTTTTTACAAAAAACGATATTTATTATTGGTTAGTTGTGATCCTGTCTGTCTTGTTTTTTTCAGATACAGTTGCAGTTTCTACATAACGAGCATTAAAGCAGGAAATTACGCTTCGGGATGTATCAAATGCTCGCGCTACATCTGTGTTCAAGTGCTATTTTATAGCATGCCAATAGCTCTGAGCATTTTTTGCGGTCTCTTCATAATAACTTAAAAATTTACCATGATTTACTTTCAGCAGCAATACTTGAATACAATGAATACTTATACATTTTCTGCAGTATTTAGAACCTTAAAAGTAACAATAACATTTTTTTTTAATATTTATGCTAAGCTTTTTTGTGCTCAAAAAAATCTAATACTTTTTAGATTTAAAATAACATTTTTGTGTGCATTTAAAATTAAGGATTATATGTTTTAAACATTAACATCGTTTTAAAAATTATTGGTAAGATCTGATTTGTGAGACCGAACTGACTGTATGGGACAAAAAATCGAAAACCGATAAAACGATATGAATGCATAAGAAGAGAAAAATATGAGGTATGTGTCGAAGGGTTGGGAAAGGAGACCATTACTCAAGATACGAAGCCCGCCTTAATTCATATTTTCTGCTATCTATCAGAAGCAGCGTGCCAGTGAGATGCCGCTACCGATGTGCAGGCTCAAGCTCTGGCCATCAAAACGATATAATTCCTTAATCTACGCTGGCACATTGGCGTGCCCCTTCATACAAAAGAATCCATATCAATTTATCAAAAATGCGTGTAGGCTGTATCTCTTAATATATAAAAAAAAACATTTTCAAGATAACTCCAAGTTAAATTATTTTGATAGACACAAAACCGACAATACTTCATTTTTGTTGTAAAGTTTTACCATTTAAGTTTCTTTTTATTTTGTATTATGTCAAAATTTCATTTATCACTTGTTTTTTTTACTGCACCATGTATTAAAAAAGTTTATAGCATTTTTTTGCAGCTTAAATGTTTATACATTTGAAGTTTAACATAATTTTTATTTAAAACTTTTATTCTTTAAGCGGTTTTTAGTTTTTTGTCAATAAATAAAACGCGCAAAGACCTTAATAATCAGTTTAAAGTTTATGTTTTACGTTAAACCCATTTTTGTAAAATAAAATAATTTATCCAGAAATTTTATGGTGAAAAAATATAACAAGATTATGGCTCGCTTAAGTAATTTTAAACGCAACCTTTTTTATTCTTAGCCGGAAAATTTTAATTGATGTTCTTTAAAAAATAGTGTGTAACAACTGAAAAGATTTGTCACAACCAGGAAAGCATTTAAACGACAAAGGCGCCTCAAGAAAATAATGAACTTTGTTTAGTTTACTGTACAATTTACTGTAATCCTAATTATCCTTTCTGCGTATTAAATATAATTTGAGAAACAAACGAAATTATTTTTTAAAACTGAGGATAAGGTCGTGGTTTGATTTTATGATCAATTAAAAAAAAATTTTTTGGCACCATTATGTTTAAGGGGATTGGGATCAACGTCATTTGTACCATATATTGCAGACAGCAAGGCCTATTGGCACTCTCAGCGACCTGTGCAGAAATAGAAACGCGACGACTTTACAGAACGCAGGCAGGCTGATACTGGATACTTCAGAAAAACTGACGGAATGGTGCGATACCCGGCCAGAACTTCAGCAAGAATTCTTTAATCAAGGCCAAGGCTTGGACATAACGAAGGCAGAAGTTCAATATGCACTAACAATTTCAAAAAATGGGAAAGCTAGTGGTCCTGATGACGTCTATATAGAAGTTCTTAAAATACTGCAAAACGGAGAATCACTGAACACGCTGGTAAAGCTATTCAATCTTATTTTCCGAAACGGCAGTATACCTTCTGATTGGTAAAAATCTACTTTTGTCCCGCTCCCCAAAAACGCGAAGGCCAAGAACTGCGGTGATTATTGTCTTATTAGCCTGATGAACCATGTGTTTAAACTCTTCTTGAAAATAATACACAAAAGAATATATGCGAAGTGCGAGACAATAATGGGGGACTCTCAGTTTGGTTTTCGCAATGGCTTTGGAACAAGGGAGGCACTATTTAGCATACAGGTTCTTATCCAAAGGTGCCGAGACATGTCGGTGAGCGTTTACGCATGTTTTATTGGTTACGAAAAAGCCTTTGATAAAGTTAAGCACGAAAAACTGATCAACACTCTTAGATAAATAGGACTAGAATAACGAGACCTTAGAATAATAGCCAACCTTTACTGGAACCAAAGTGCTCAAATGAGAATCGATAACACCGCGTCCGACGAGATCAAAATCCTTAGAGTCGTTCGTTAAGGATGCATTTTATCACCACTTTTATTCAATTTGTATTCCGACAGGATATTTCAAGAGGCGTTGGATGAATGTGACGAGGGGATATCTGTCAATGGGATTAATATCAACAATCTGAGGTATGCGGATGACACGGTTCTTGTTGCCGACTCCCTGGAAGGACTGCAGGAACTGGTAAGCCGCGTGACGGCTGCAAGCTCAGAGGCTGGACTTAGTCTGAACTTGAGAAAGACAAAGTGGCTAGCAGTTAGCAAATCAAACAACGTAGACGGACGCCTGGCAATTACCGGTCAACGAATTGAGCGAGTAGAAATATGAATTTTTTAAATTTTATCATTATCTAAAATTATCCAACTATATATCTACCTTTCATTTCCTATTAAAAAATATTATAATGGATGATGGCATGTTGATAAAGCAGGTAGGTATCGACATTTCCTCAGTTATATGCAAAAATTAATGGAAAAAACAAGATTACCCGACTGAAAAAAAATGCTTTGCTCACAATTGCTAACATAATGGAGAAAGCACGTAAATGCCAAAAAATCAGAGAGTTTAACGTTTTTAAATAACTTTTTCTGTAGCTAAAGCTTCTGAACACAGATGAAAGCTTTTAAAAAATAAATAAATGGGCCATAAAAGGAAAATCAAAAATACCTCCACAAATAATATTGTAAGGTTAGGTTAGGTTGATTGTTAACTCGGAACGTCTAGAACAAAATATATTTTGGTCACACGCAATATCAGTTTTTAAACAAAATAAGACAAAGAGATAAAAGTTGGCCTTCTTTTGTTCTTATTCTTATTTCTTATATAAACGCTCTCATAGTTTTGGGCATGTTTATCTTTCTTATTTTGTTCCTTATTTTATTTGCTGTGTAAACCCCGCCTATATACTTGTATCACTAAAAATAAAATATTACGAAAAAGATTATTAAATTACGAAGTTATAAGCCAACATGATAATAAAATTATCCTAAACCTTTTTAGGTCCAACGGACCAGTTAAAAATTTGTAAAGAATGAATATTATCACAATAAAAGGGTTATTTAAGCTGTATTTTATAATTACAACCAAGAAGTTCTGCTATGTAGTCATTAAATACAAAATTTTTGTTAATTAGTTTGCCTTACCCTAGCTCTAATGAAAGAGGCAACCCCCGTAAAGAAATGTGGTGTGAATAGGGCTGGAATAGTACGTGCGATAAAAATGAAATATTATATTGACCGGAAACAACACAACCGAGATTCTTCACATTTTTATTTACCAATTTGACACGAGATATTAACAAAAATTAATTACACCCTAAACAATGGAGTGTAACTGAATATGTGGCGGTCTTTTTCCCCAGTATTTTTTTGGTTTCTGGGATGGCGGCTCTTCGCTTGGAGAGTGATTTAAAAGGTTTTTGGCTTCAGCTATCAGGAACACTCATTATTTACGTTGTACCTACTCGCTGCTTTGTACACTTTGATATTTCTCGCAAAAAAAGAAAAAAAATAATGTTCTTGTAAAGAAGTAAAATAATTGTTGCAAGGCTATTAGATTCAGGTGCGAGTTTATAGACATAAAAACCACGGGCGTGACAAAAATTAATTGGACCAGATTATATTATCGCATGTTAATAAAATGAATTGTTACATAAAAAATTAAATTTATCGCATAAAAAAATTGAATACAAAATAGACAATATCAGTGCTCTCCGGGGCTCTGGGTGCATCCCGAGAGGTCCACACGACTAACTTTCCAGTGAAATTAATAAAAAAATACCATATGTTTTGTTATAAAACTTTTTGCATAATATTAAACTTAAAAAACGTATTAAAATTGTTATTATAAATTAAAATTGTTATTAACAAAATTCTGTTTATGCCAATCGTATTCTTTTAAACTTTTTCTTATCATTTCATAATCGGGATCTATTTTCAATTGTTTATAACAAATAAAATTTTTTTTTTTAAATATTTTAATTAATAATTATTTGTTGGGAACAATATTTTATTGTCATAAACAATGCTTGATTATTACTTACAATAATTTTTCAATGTTATAGCCTCTTCAATGCTATTCTTTCAATACTGAACAAGTTTAAAATTTTCCAATTCCTATTTTTGTTTTTTAAAACTATCTCTTTTTATAAAATATTGTCAACATATTTTTTAATCAAATATTCCTAACATACAATAATTATATTATTCAAAATATCTCAAAATTCTGTATTAAAAATAGTGTAATATAAATTGCAAAATTCAGGTAGTTTACCATTTTTTTCAGTTTTTTATTTCTCCATAAAAAGCGGTATAACCGATTTTGCTAAAAATTTAATCAGTTCTAAGTTGCGTAATTATGCGTTAAATGCAATTGGTCCCACGTCAATATCATTTTTTGTTCACGAGATAATCGAGACGAAAAATAATTCCGAACGCACATATGAACATACAAACATACGCACATACGTACTTACACACACAGACGTCCACTTAAAAACTATTGTATTAGACTCTGGGGTCCTTGAAATGTAGAGATATGTCAAAATTCGGGATTCGCAAAATCGGACCCAATAATATAACTTTCTACTGGGAAGTTAAAAATATTAGTATTATTAGACAAAATACAATATGGCTATTAATTTACCAAATTCGCTGAAACTACTTGTGCTTAAACCTCCATTTATTAACACTAATATTTGATTTAAACATTGACGTTTGGCTTTGGTTAGATGTATTGATATGTTTGCGAGTTCGTTAATAATGTTGTTCACTACAAAAAAAGTATGTTTGGTTGAGCACTATTTGTGCGTACTTAGACAAAATGGTCCAAGCATTAAATTTATCCGCGATCAATTTTTGCGGCATTTCAATAAACAGACACCAGGTAATGCTTTCCCACTAAACGTTGTAACCAAACTTAGTAGAATGGGGTTACACCAAGGAAAAGGTGAACTAGACAAGAAAAAAACGTGTTTTCATTCGTATTATAGACTTACAACAAAAAACTCGACGGAGATCTTTTGTTAAATTGAATACGAACGGTAGAACTTTTCGGAAAATATTAAAACCTTTAATGGCCCATTCATACGTTATTCAGCCAACCCAACATTTGAGAATGGGTAATTTTGCTGCAAGACTTAAATACTTCTTCTTGATCTGAGCGTCTCCCTCGGAGGTTGCTGATCAACATGGCGAGCCAAGGAGAGGCCAAACCATTCGCTTAGATTACGTAACCAGGAAATTCTGCGTCGTCCGACACTTTTGCGTCCCACGATTTTTCCTTGCATGATAAGTTGGAGAATTTCGTATTACGCATGATGTGTCCAAGAAATTTTAGTTTCCTTTTTTGAATAGTAAATAAGATCTCCACTTCTTTTCCCATTCTATCGAGGACACATTGATTTGTAATGCGATCCATCCAGGATATTTTCAGCATGCGCCTGTACACCCACAACTCAAACGATTCCAATCTCTTCGAAAGCTTAATGAGAGATTCTGGGCTGTCAGCAACTTTTTCATATTCATGAAAGTCATCCTGGCTTGCTCAATTCTTGATAAAATTTCATCCTTGTGTGTTATATTTTTATTTATCGTAGGACCTAGGTATTTAAACTGATGAAATAGCTCCACCATCATGTTCTCTATAGTTAGTTGACCTCTATTGCTGTTTCTTTTTGATACTATTAATTTTTTTGTTTTAATAATGTTTATGCTGAGTCCATAATCCTTACTTACCAGTGTCACTTTATCTACCAGTCTCTGTAGATCTTCCAGGCAGCTTGCTATTAAGACGGTGTCGTCAGCGTACCTAATGTTATTGATAGTTCTACCATTGATTACTATGCCCGCTGACTCCCCCTCCAATGCTTCTCGAAATATAGATTCTGAATAGATATTAAACAGCATTGGAAAAAGAACACACCCCTGTCTGACTCCCTTCTGTTAAGACACAGTCACACTTAACTCTAGTAGTTTGTCCCCAGTAGAGATTGGATATTATTCGTATATCATCATAATCGATGTTGAGTTTTTGGAGTATATCTAGAAGCTTTTCATGCTTAACATTAGAAAAATATCTAGTTTAATTTTTCTCTCTGGTCCTAAAATTGGGTTGGATTAAATTGTAATAGTTAGAACCTATTACACCTATTATCGTGCTGTGTAATGTTATTGTTAAACAATATTAGGTATTGCATGCAGAAAGTATCACCACCATTAAGGTATTTATAAAATGGACAAGTCGGTAGAGGATGACCTCGGCGAACATATTTTGATCAGATCGACATTGTTTTAACGAAAGGCCAGGACAAAAGTACTAACAACCGACGAGCATGTATGACAGCAATAATAAAAGTAAAAGAAGCAAGAGATGTGTTTAAGAACCGTAGCAAGTGGAAGGAAGTGGTCTTTGCCTATCCCTAGCGAAAAATGGCATTACTACATAGTAGTAGTTAACTCTTACAAATATCTAAATAAATTACTATCAAAACATTATTATGTTACTGAGACTACAACGACAAATATTTTTAGTTGTTTATATTGTGAGTGTTTCCTGACACCGAAACATTCTAGTGTAATATTTTACAAATATTTTTAAAGCTTGATTTGTAAAATATTTAAAAAAGCATAAAAATTGTATTTCAATGAAATTGAGAGGTTAAACCGATCAATTACAAAGTATGCATTGGCGTAGTTTGGGGTGAAATTATAAGTTTTTACAGCTTGCAAAATTGTAGAATTACAAAATAAAGAATTTTGGAATGAAAGTTTGCTAATTATACATCAGATGATAATTTTTTACTTAGACTTACACTATAATTTGAATTTATTGTTTTATTGGTGATAACCCTTTGGTGCATGCGACTAAATTTAATAAAAAAAATTGCAATTGCTAAATTGCTAATGAAAATGTATGATAATTTAGATATTTTTGTACAATTATAAGTTTTTTGTTCTTTTTATTTTTATTTAAAGCCATACGTTTTTATCAAAATGAAAGCAGTAGTCGGCTATTGTTGGAGTCTTTACCTGAAATATCTATTTTATATACAGGTCGAAGGTCTAATCTCGTATTTTTTTGGTATTCGGTAAAGTGAAAATTCAGTGTCAGAGTATATTCAAGAACAACAACTCTTTTTTTCACAGAAAACATGATATCATTGAGTATATGAAAATAAATAACACACAGTCTAAATCAAAAATACAGTCAATAAATCAAAAAAATATATAACAGCTATAAACACCCTCCATTCCGGTTAATACTTATCTGAGACTATGGTTCTCCCTGATGATTTATGCTTAATGGTCAATTTCCTGCTAAAGTACCAAGACATACTTAAAAAAGTGATGTTAGAATCGGAAAATAGTCCACTTTCTGAACATCTACAGATGGTTAGAAAAAAATTAATAAGGAAACAAGATGAAATACTCTCGAATTATAAAGTTATTATAAAAAATTTTCAAATAAAAATTTACACCCATAGATTTTGCAGTCTGGGGTACACTGAATAGTAGCGTGTTCACGCTACTTTACATTATTATAATAAATTATACATACATACATAAAGTCACGTCTTTTTCCCATAGGGGTAGGCAGAGACCACTTCCTTCCACTTGCTACGGTTCTTACACACATCTTTTGCTTCCTCTACTTTCATCAGTGCTCTCATACATGCTCGTCGGTTGTTGGTACTCTTGACCTAGCCTTTCTTCGAAACAATTTTGATTTGATCGAGATATGTTCTCCGAGGTCGACCTCTATCGACTTGTCCATTCATACTCGCCTTATAAATTTGTTTTATCAATCTTCCTTAATCCATCCTTTCTACGTGTCCAAACCATCTAAGCATTTCTATATCTATCTTTGTAACTACTACTTCTTTTACGCCACAGCGTTCTCTTATCTTACTATTCTTTACTTTATCCAACCGAGTCACTACGGCTATACTTCTTAGACTACTCATCTCCGCAGCAATATTCCTATTTTTATGCTTCTTCTGTCAAACCCAACATTTACTTCCATACATAAGTGTAGGAACCAACCTCTATGCACCGCCAGACGTGCCTTTTTTGACACTTTCTGGCTATTCATAAAGCTATGCAGTGCCCCATTAATTTGTTTTTCTGCCAACACCCTTCGCTCAATGTCACTGTCATACTTTTCATCTCCTGTAAACTTTAAGTACACCAAGTACACAAATTCATTTACTTGTTCCTTTTTCTCGTAGGTGTAGGCAGAGACTACTTCCTTTCACCTGCTACGGTTTTTACACACATCTTTTGCTTTCTTTACTTTCATCAGTGCTCTTATGCATGCTCGTCGGTTGTTGGTACTCTTGACCTGGCCTTTTTTCAAAACAATGTCTGATCAAGATATGTTCGCCGAGGTCGACCTCTGCCGATTTGTCCATTTATACTTGCCTTATAAATTTTTTTTGTTAATCATCCTTTATCCATCCTTTCTACGTATCCAAACCAACCAAGCATTCCTATCTTTGTAACCAAATGTTCTTTTACACCACAGCGTTCTCGTATCTCACTATCCTTTACTTTATTCAACCGAGTCACTCCGGCTATACTTTTTAGACTACTCATCTCCACAGCAATAATTATGTTTTTATGCTTCTTTTGCCAGACCCAGCATTCACTACCATACATAATTGAAGGAACCAACACACTTCTATGCACAGCCAGACGTGCCTTTTTTAACACTTTCTGGCTGTTCATAAAGCTACGCAGTGTTTTATTTATTTGTTTTCCTGCCAACACCCTTCGCTCAATGTCACTGTCATACTTTCCATCTCTCGTAAACTTTGAGCCCAAGTTCACAAATTCATTTACTTGGTCCACTCTTTCTCCCTTTATTAGAACTTTACAGTTTGTCATATTTTATTCTCTTTTAAATACCAGTATTTTCGTTTTGCTTACATTTATTTTCACCCCTTTGATTTTCAGGGCATCATGCATAACATTAACCATTGCCTGCAAATCCTCTTCAGATAACGCTAATATGACTTGATCATTGGCGCAAAAAAGGCAATTGACGATCAAATAATTTATTCTTAATCCATACGCACTCTCTTTCAAATATTTTAAACAATTGTTTATGTATAAGTTAAACAGCTATGGCGAAGCCACACATCTTTGTCTTACACCTTTTTTGATTTTAAACCAGTCTGTGCAAGCTCCGTTTATCCTGACACATTGTCAAAATTGTGTTTATGTTGAATCAATTACATTTTAAGATTTTTTTACCACAACAGTTTTTATTTAATAATCACGTAAAATAAGTCAATTTGTTTTAAACATTTAAAAATGTGATTGAAGAATTTCTAATTAATTTAATAGTTTAATTTTAAGTGAAATCCTCCTAAAGTGATTTCAGTGCTCGTATTAAACTACTACTTACCCCATACATAGACAACGTAGACCACAATTCACTTCTTACCACTCTATCAAAGGCCTTTTTCAAGTATATAAAAGCGCAATGGACCTTCTGACTTTTGACTAAATTAACGCGAAGCATGTTGGCAAAACGGGCAAGTGCTGCCTGCCGCCTTTATTTTTACCATAGTTATTATCGTAACTTAATAACGAGGTGGTTTTTTAACACTCTGTGCGGTAGAAACGTACCTTTTTAAAATTAACACTGTTTAAATTAAAGAGACTATAAATTAGGCATTCAATTTTATATTTACGGTTTTTTCTCAGTTATGCTATTTCCAAAAAGATAGGTATCAGTCCTACTTTCTAACTGCTTTGTTTAACCGCTGTACGCTATGGGCAGAGCTAGGCAAAATTTGGTCCCAAAAGTCACTGCCAGGTAGGACGGATATCCAAAATGCACATTCAGTTACAGTCATGCCGACCAATCCAGTGCGGAACAATCTGCGCATGCCTCCATGTTTGTGTTGGCTCCTGTTTTCTGCGTTTTGTTCAGTGATTGTCATACTGTTAATGTCAATTACTTTTTACTTTTTTAAATTGCGATATTTTATTATAATTTGGCGATGTAACCATTTTTTATGCTACAAACATAAGTGTTACTATTAATTTGTGAAGCAAACATGGTAAAGTTTAATAATACGTCCCCGCATTTTCAAATTTTTTTCTTCTTGAAAAGGAATTGGTTGGAAAAAAAAAGGAAATATGAGATTTTTATTAATGATCACTAGTCGAAATATTTATTTTTATTGTATTAAATCTATATAATTTATTGTTACGCAAAAATGTACACAAAGTAATATCCTGTCTCTGTCTTTCATGTCTGCTAGAAAGAGATATTGACGTACCACTCTGTCTTCTTTGTCCTTTAAAAAATACCAGGTATATGAAGTCAAAGGACCTCTCTGTTTTTTTTCCTAGTGGTTTGCTCGGTTTCGAGCATCATGAATCCCTTTTTTGTTTTATGTGATGGCTCTTCTGCCATCCTGAATGTTTAAGTGAGGTTTTTGCCGGTTAGACCGGTTATAAGATCCATGTATCTTGTAGGTGACCTTCCTCTTGATCTTTTGCCAGGGAATGTCCCTTCCAAAGTAAGTCTATTAAGACCATTTTTTTTAACCACATAAACCAAGAACTTAGCTATTTTCTCCGCTACCACAATGCTTAATCTTTTCTTAATTCTGAGTTGATCCAGAATGGATTGGTTGGTTCTTTTCTTAGTCCAGGACACTTCTAGCATTCTGCGCCAGCAAAACATTTTGAAAGCATCTATCTTCCGTTTATCAGTATTTTAAAAGTTTATCATTCTGATCCATATAGAAAGACTAAAAACACCAAGCTTCTGACTAATCTCATTTTGGTGTTAAGGAATATGTGATGGCTTTTCTATTCTTTGAATTCGCCCTTTTGGCGATCAATTATAATTATTTCATTCTCATGAGAAAAAGCTAGGTATATAAAGTCAAGAGACCTCTTACTCGTACTTATTAAAGGTATGGGACGGACGTCCAGCTCATTAAACAAAGATGCCCAGTACCGGCCTAAGGCGGTATCAGCCCCACCTTTCGTAATTGGGTTTAAACCGCTGAACGCTTGTGCCATTACATTTGTGTTTACTCTCATAGGATATTTCTGTGTTCGCAAAGATATTAAAAGTAAGAATTTCTATTACTTGCACCAGAACCAACAAGTATTCATCTTTTGGTAATTTCATTCTTTATTAAAGCCGGTTACATTATTTCTAGTCAATCTACGCTAATCACACCTTACCCTTAAATATACAGTCCACGATTAATCTCGGTAGTTACGTAATTCTTGGATTTACAACCTTAACAATTAACTAACAACCCTTACAATAAGGTTTATTTCGTGAAAATTCTTGATGTTATTGAAAGAAATTCATCCCAACAAAATTTAAAAAGCTATATTTCAGGAAAATTTGTAAAGCAGTGTTTAAAAGATGTAATAATTGCTTAAAACAGCATAGAAAACATCTTTTGTGTGCTCAATAAACAGTACCGGTAGTTTTATTTTTACTTGTAATGAAAAATCAGACTAACACACTGCTATATATTCTACACATTGCTCTATGGAGTAGAGCGTTGGACGCTGACCGACTCATTATTAAAAAAGCTGAAAGTCTTTGAAATGTGGGTCTACAAAGGAATCATAGGGATAAGCTGAATGGACAAAATAAGAAATAAGGTGGTTCTACAACAAATCGGGAAAAACACAAAAATAATAAAAAGCCAAAAACTCGAATATTTTAGCCACGTAATGGGGCATCCAGAGAAATATTACCTCCTTCATTTAGTGATGCATGGTAAGATTGCCAGAAGTAGAGGTCCAGGACGAAGAAGAGCATCTTGGCTCCGAAATCTTCGAGAGTGGTATCGAAAATCATCCGCTAAACTATTCCGAGCTGGGATATTATATATTATAGCCAATATGATTGCCAACGTTCGATAATCGGACCAGAAGAAGAAGAAGGTATTTGTATTAAAAATCAAATTTGTTGATAGTAGGTTTATATATTTGACAATATGGCACACCCTGTATTTAAATTTTGTGCTGTACGTACTGAATGCGGTTGGATAAATTAAAAATGTTTATTCCAAATATGTAAACGTAATGTAATTTTAAAATAGCAGATGTTTTACATCAAGTGTGTAATTGAATCCTGATGAATACTAATGAAAGCGAAAAAAATTAAACGCGCAGTCTGCAGCCGACCAAAATCTCCAAATGAGTTTTTTTTGTCCGGCGTCGGGATTGTATTAAAAATACGTTCAATGGATTTTTTAATTTGTTTTTCTTTTTGCGAGAATGGCTTGTGAACGACGTGCCCGGTATGTAGGCTGGAAAAATGCGTGCGCCAGTGGAAATTATTTCCCGATAATTGTTCCGGGCTAAAATGAGTATTGCCAGAAAAATGTTACAAATCAAATGTTTGAAAATTTATAATTTTATCGCATGAGCTTAAAATTAAACTGTTAAATTAATTAGAAATTTTTCAATCACATTTTTAAACGTTTAAAACAAATTGACTTATTTTACGTGATTATTAAATAAAAGCTGTTGTGGTAAAAAAATCTTAAAATGTAATTGATTCAGCATAAACACAATTTTGACAATGTGTCAGGATAAATGGAGCTTGCACGGACTGGTTTAAAATCAAAAAAGGTGTGAGACAGGAATGTTTTGCTTCGCCATAGCTGTCTAACTTATATATAGACGATTGTTTAAAAGATTTAAAAGAGAGTGCGTATGGATTGAAAATGAATGATTTGATCATTAAATTCCTTCTTTACGCCGATGATCTAGTCATATCAGCGTCATCTGAAGAGGAGTTGCAGGCGATGGTTAATGTTATGCATAATGCCCTGAAAATCAAAGGGATAAAAATAAATGTAAGCAAAACGAAAATACTGGTATTTAAAAGAGAATAAAATATGACAAACTGTTAAGTTCTAATTAAGGGAGAAAGAGTGAAACAAGTAAATGAATTTGTGAACTTGGGCTCAAAGTTTACGAGAGATGGACAGTGACATTGAGCGAAGGGTGTTGGCAGGAAAACAAATAAATAAAACACTGCGTAGCTTTATGAACAGCCAGAAAGTGTTAAAAAAGGCACGTCTGGCTGTGCATAGAAGTGTGTTGGTTCCTTCAATTACGTATGGTAGTGAATGCTGGTTCTGGCAAAAGAAGCATGAAAACATGATGCTGTGGAAATGAGTAGTCTAAGAAGTATAGTCGGAGTGACTCGGTTGGATAAAGTAAAGAATAGTGAGATACGAGAACGCTGTGGTGTAAAAGAACATTTGGTTACAAAGATAGATAAAGGAATGCTTGGTTGGTTTGGATACGTAGAAAGGATGGATAAAGGATGATTAACAAAAAAAATTTATAAGGCAAGTGTAAATGGACAAGTCGGTAGAGGTCGACCTCGGCGAACATATCTTGATCAGACATTGTTTTGAAAAAAGGCCAGGTCAAGAGTACCAACCACCGACGAGCATGCATAAGAGCACTGATGAAAGTAAAGAAAGCAAAAGATGTTTGTTAAAACCGTAGCAGGTGAAAGGAAGTAGTCTCTGCCTACACCTACGAGAAAAAGGCGTGATAATATGTATGTATGTAAACACAATTTTTAAAAATATGATATCAGTGGTCTGGGTGCGACCCGAAAGGTCCACACGACTAATTTTTCAGGAAAAAGAATAAAAAATACCATATATTTTGTTGTTATAATTATTATTATTAAAAATATTGTCAACATAGTTTTTATGCAAATATTCCTAACATGCAATTATCAGTTCCCGAAGTAAAAAAAAACAAATTGACCAATTTTGCTAAAAATAACAATAATGTTTCACTGTTATAGCGTTTTCAATGCTATTTCCTCAATACTGACACAAGTTAAAAGTTCTCCAATTCTCATTTTTGTTTTCTAAAACTATTTTTTTTTATGAAATATTGTCACCATACATCATGTAATTATATTATTTAAAAGATCTTATAATTCTGTACTAAAAATAGTATAATTTATAAATTGCAAAATTCAGGTATTTTACCATTTTTTGATTCTCCATAAAAAAAAGCTTAACCAATTTTGCTAAAAATCTAATCAGTTCTTAGTTGCGTAATTATGTTTAAATTGCAATTGGTCCCACGTCGATATCATTTTTTGTTCTCGAGATAATCGAGAAAAAAAATAATTCCAAAAGTTTACCATTTTTTTCAGCTTAACCGATTTTGCTAAAAATCTAATTAGTTCTAAGTTGCGTCATTATGCGTCGATTGCAATTGGTCCCACGTCGATATCATTTTTTGCTCTTGAGATAATCAAGACGAAAAATAATTTCAAAAGTTTACCATTTTTTTTTCATCCTAATAGACGAACATACGAACATACGCACATAAATGCATACACACACAGGCGTCTACTTAAAAACTATTGTATTCGACTCTGGAGACCTTAAAATGTGGAGATATGTCAACATTCGGGATTCGCAAAAGTTAAATATTCATTCTTATAATTAAAATATCAACGTTTATTTTTAATGTAGCAGGTGGGGATTATTTTAAATAAGTCAATATAAAATTCATTAGGTAAATTAGTTAACTTTTCTACGAAAATAAAGATGCACTTTTAAAATTTAATTAAGGTTCATTCTTTAAGAAAAACGTTGAGTTTGTGCTCATGAAAGGTTAAGCGAAATTTTTAGACTTACAATGTTGGTAATTTAGTGTTAAAGTTTCTTAAAAGAAAATAAGTTTGCTCATTAAATACGATTGGTGGTTTTAAAATCTGCAATATTACATGCAACATTAAATATAATCAAGAGTATAAAAAAATAATTAAAAAACAAATATATTAACCTAACCTAACCTAATTAAACATTGATTTTGCGGTATGGTGTTTTCCAGTCAATTACGGATAACTCTGCTTTTTAAAATAAATTTAATCCATTTATAGGAAAATAAAATAAAAATATTAGTGGCCTGGGTGCGACATTATTGTTAAAATTTTTATAAAAAACAATTTAAAATTGTTTATAACAAATTATAGTTGCCATTAACAATTATGTGCTTGATGCTTAATTATTACTAACAATAATTTTTCACTGTTATAGCGTCTTCAATGCTATTCTCTTAATACTGACAGAAGTTAAAATTTCCAATTTTTGTTTTCTAAAACTATTTTTTGTTATTGTTACAATATTTTTCACACAAATATTCCGAACATGCAATAATTATAAAATTTAAAAGATCTTAAAATTATTAATTAAAAATAGTATAATTTATAAATTGCAAAATTAAGGTATTTTACCATTATTTTTCAGTGTTTGAATTTTCCATAAAAAATAAATTTATTAATTTTGCTAAAAATCCAATCAGTTCTAAGTTGCGTAATTATGAGTCGAATGCAATTGGTCCCACGTCGATATCATTTTTCGTTCTCGAGATATTCAAAACGAAAAATAATTCCAAAAGTTTATCATTTTTTTTTTAGTTTTTTGATTCTCCATAAAAAACAGCTTAATTGATTTTTATGAAAATTTAATCATTTCTAAGTTGCGTAATTATGCGTTAAATGCAATTGGTCCTACGTCGCTATCGCGCGGAACAAAGTCTGGCAACGTTGTTCAAATGTGACCTCATACTCGCTCTATGCACTTACATATCTGTCAAATAGCGTAAGTAGCTTCGTTTCCATCGGGTGTCCAATGACATAACACGGCTTGTTTGTTACCAAATCAACAACTCACTATTTTAAATATAAAGTGGTGTATGCAGAATCAATTAACGTGACTCGACGGACAATGATATCGCGTGTTCTTCTTCCTCTCTCAACTTCTCGCAGCTTCAGTTATTTCTGTCGTAGTTTACCTTAAATTTAAAGTTTATTAAAAAAAATATAAATGGACGTTTTTTTAAATTTGAAAATAAAATTTCGTCAACCAATTTAACCTCGTTAGTGTTCTGTTGAATTTTCGTACATTTCAATGACAGTAATTTAAAATTCAGAAATATACCTCCCTTGGTGACATGAACCAACTTTTTATTAAACATCAGCATCATAAATATTTATGGAAAGAAGTCGGCTTACATCAAAACATATTCTTTGCCCGCATGGAAGCTACATTTTTCTTTGTACTCACTGGATCAACCAACGATGTTTTTTTTAAGAGATTGAAAATATAAAGGTTTTTTTTAATTTTTCCAACCAAGCATGGTAGCAAAAATGAAAAATCTATGAAATGATTGAATAAAAGTGATTTTATTTTTAAAAAATTGCTCATTGCTCTTAATTGACTTTAATGTAAATTTAATTTAAATTACTGTTTTTCTTTATAGAAATAATTACCATTAATTAATCTACTTTCTTGTTAATCTCTGTTTTGCGTGAAAAGATAACAGGTTTTGTTGATTATACTATTAACATACCTTTTGTTTGAATTCTATGCCAAACAAAATATTATTTAATGCCCAAAATCGTGTTGCTTTCTTAGTTTTTACCCCGATAGATATTTATTTAAGAGGTATTACGCTACTAAAAATAGTAAAAAATAAAAAAAAGCAAAAACATTTTATTATATAACAATTTAGCACCCCATAGCACGACTTTTTGTTTTTTTTACAAGGGTGATGAATTGAGACCAAAACATAAAAATATTTCTAAATTTAACCTCTAGTTTACTTTTAGCTTGCCATTACCCGCAACTTTGTCTGCGTGGAATTTAGTTTTAACCTATTATCTTTAAATAAAAATAACTTTTTTCTTGACATCCGATTTAACATTTTTGTCTCTAACATAGTTGAAGTTGGAATGACAAATGCAAATAAAGTGTCTGGCAAAAGCTTATTGTATGACATTTGAGTGTGCCAATAAGCATTAGAGTATTAGTTCGTGTATGTTAAATATTAATTTTCTTTCATTGAGATGTGCGTGGTTTTATAAAAAGGACAAAATTGAGATAAAAGGTGATAAAGTACCTCTGTAAAAAGAGGTTATCGCCGCAATAATTTTACAAGGAAATGGTAAATGTATTAGGTGAATTTGTCCCTTCATACCAGGTAATCAAGAGCTAATCACGATATTTCAAACTGGGAAGAGAGCCCTGTCAACAAGCACCAGGTGCAGGAGCTCCCAAAGCTGTGGTGACCAAAGAAAATGTGAATTTAGTCCATGAGGTATTAAATGACAAAAGAATTACAATTAGGTCTATAGCAAAGAAAGGTTTTCTGTTGAAAGCGTTGAAAAAAATTTTTGACGGTCGACTAAACATAGGTCCATCACTTTGATCCAGAATCCAGAAAACAAAGCAGAAATGGCGGAATATAGGTTCCCCTTCCCCTTGACAATTTCGTGTTGGCCCATCAGCTGATAAAAACACAGTTTTTTGGGATTTTGCTGGTATAACTTACGTAAATTATTTACCGCGTGCGCACAACATAAAAGGTGAATATTATGCGAATCTAATACCAAAAGTAAGCAAAGTGATAAAAAAAAGAGAGGAGAAAAATTGAGTCAAGGTGTTGTCACGTGCCTTTTTTTTCCCTTCTACAGTTCCATTATTAATTGGGTCTCTGATGATTTCGTATTCCTTAGGTACTCGTAAGTAGGGTTGCATACCGTATTTTGTTGTAACTTAAATTTATCACTCGTTGTAAATAGTGTTGCATACCTTGTAGTGTAAGGATTCAATTATTAATGGCTGTGACATTTTTGTTATTCGATGGAGATGGAGTGGGGGGTTTTTGTTATTAGATTTTGCTTGATTTTTAGCGGCAGGTTGTTGTATATAGTGTTGCATACTTAGTACGGATAGGATTTAATCATTAATGGCTGTGACATTCTGTTAATTGGAGTGGGTGTCTCTGTTATTAGACTTCGCCTAGATCGTTGGCCTCGATTGTCGTGTGTTGTCAGCTATATTATTGTTTGGTTTGCATTTTTGTGTGGATGGGCTGGCTATCAACACGGACGAGTGCGATTATGAGTTTGGAACATAAATTTGTGAAGATTGTTGGTTGACGCGTGTTCCGTGTCATTTTTAATATCCGACCTGGAAGTCAGTAGTTTGGTGTCAGTCTTGGAAGTCGGGTGGTGGTGAGAGTTTTTGGAACTATTTGATATTAACACGTAAGCAGAACCTCTACGGTTTTTTTCTTTCATATCTGGCTATATTTGGGCCATCTTAATTGGATTTTGAAGAAAAACCATTTAATTTTTAACTTGACCATTCTATCTTACCTTTGTTGTTGATATTTTGGATTTTGGTGTCGAGTTAAAATATCCGCATGTGGGATCTGATGGAGGAAAGCCATTGTTAAGTAGCAGGTGCAGTCCCATAATCAAACAGGCCACAGGAGTAGGCCACAGGATTAGTGAATTCGTATACCCAAAGGTTACAAGTGATTTATTTTAGAATATTTAAACGACGTGATTTGTTTTTGACACCACGATTAAGTTTTGTTTTAATTTATTAATATGGTACACTGTTGAAAACTATTTATTGCATTGGATAATATGCCAAGGCTGAACTTTGATTAAAGTAATATTCTCAATAGTTCTTTGTGTCCAAGTAAAAACGTTTTCTTCATACTTATTTGTAAATATCCTACAATATTGCTATTTTGAAGGAAAGCCATCGAAAAAGAAATATTTTTAAATAAGCTCGATTGTTTTAACAGTGTAAATCTTTATGTAAATGGAAAAAAAAACGTGAGTAAATTAGCAGCCGTACGTGAACGTTGATGAAGTATTGTTAAAAAGTTGACTTGTATACGTTTTTTTTTGGTAACTTGATGAGGTTTGTTATTCTTACCTTTGTTTTAATTATTTTATGGAATCGTAAACTTTGGATTTTTAATTTATTGTTGTCTTATAAAGTTGTAAATTTTGAAGTTTCGTTTTATTGTTGGCTGTTAATTTTGATGATATTTGTTATACTTTTGTTATTGAGCTGTGTATTTTAATTTATTGTGTGACTAAAGTATCCAATATATTTTTGCTATAATTTTATTTATTTGGTTTATCATAATCTTAGTTGTTTATCGTGTGGCTCTGCTAGTGCCTATAAGACCTAGGGGTTTCCGGCTTGAACCGTCTAAGTCGGTGGCGAGGCTCACTTTTATATATATATATTTTTTTTCTTCTACCCTCTACGGCTGAGCTTGGGCATAATTTGCCAGTAGAGAGACCGCTGGCAAAATACTCTTTAGAGAACGAAAAAGACGTGGCAGTGTGCTTTTTCACCAGGATAGCAATTTGGCCCACAAAAGTTTTCTTGCAATGGCTGCCATTCACAATGCAGGATTTTAAATTTTTTAACAACCCCCTTATTCTTCAGATTTGGCCACCAGCGAATACTATCTATTTCCAAAATTAAAAAAAATATCTTCATGGAATCCGCTTTGCTGATGATAACAAAGTAATGTCGGCGGTAAATGAATGGCTGAAGACTCAAAGTTCTGAATTTTTTCAAAAGGGTTTTAAACACTTTAACATTAATATATTTAATTTATTAACGTTGCAGGTGACTATGTTAAAAAATAAATTAGTTTAATTTTTCTCATGTGTTTGCTTCTATGTTAGAGACAATATTTCGTGAACTATCCTCTTAGACCATCAGTAAGTTTTGGAGGAACTAAATATTAAAATATTGCCGGTCAGGCATAAAGAATTCTATAACGCGTTCCAAAAATATACAGCGCCATCTATTAATTTTATTATTAACTAAACTATAATACCAAATAAAATTAATGTTATTTTGAGCTAATTTTTTTGGGTTTTTTTTGGTCGTGTTATGACGTCTATAGGACTTTGTATAAGCAATAATTTTTTGCTCTGTAAAAAGATCTTTAAAACTACCCTCTTAGACCACCAAATTTTTTTTATGAAACTTAATATTAAAATAATGCCGTTCACCCATAAAAAATTTTTATAACGCGTTCCAAAAATATACAGTGAAATTTATTAATTTTATTATTAACTAAACTGTAATACCAAATAAAATTTATCTTATTTTGAGCTAATTTTTTTGGTTTTTTTTGGTCGTGTCATGACGTCTATAGGACTTTGTATAAGCAATAATTTTTTGCTCTGTAAAAAGATCTTTAAAACTACCCTCTTAGACCACCAAAATTTTTTTATGAAACTTAATATTAAAATAATGCCGTTCACCCATAAAAATTTTTATAACGCGTTCCAAAAATATACAGTGCAATCTATTAATTTTATTATTAACTAAACTGTAATACCAAATAAAATTTATCTTATTTTGAGCTAATTTTTTTGGATTTTTTTTGTTCGTGTTATGACGTCTATAGGACTTTAACATGAGCAATTATATTTTGTTCTGTAGAAAGATCTTTAAATAAAAATAATCTCTTTTTTTATATTTGACTAAAAAAACTAATGACTATATTTTGCTCCTAGCTAAGTTCTATCTACCCGTGAAAACCGCATTAAAAACCGTCCAGTAATTTAAATAAACCTAAAGATATGGGTAAAATAAAGCTAAATGAAAAATGAAAAAATAATTTAAAAAAAAACCGTTGTATTTTTATTTCCTGTAAGGATAAAATGAAAATCTCTCTGCACAAAGATGCCAAGTTAATTTAACCAAATTTACGGACCCTAACAATGTAACTACCTATACCAAGAATTACGGTATCACCACAGGAACGGATCATATCCCTGCAATTATGGTTAGAGATTGTGCTTCAGTATAAGCTCACCCATTAACAACCCTAATTAATATTTGTATACATACGATACCTTCTATGTGGAAGTGCTCTAAGGTATGTCGGATCTTTAAAAAAAGGAACACGAAGTGATATAAAAATTTACAGACCGATTTTAATTACATGCAATTTTTGCAAGGTATTTGAGATATTGTTACAAGGAGTTCTGTATCAACACGTCAGCAATTATATTTTAGACCAGCAGCACGGTTTTGTAACAGGTCGATCCACAACAACAAATCTCACCGTTATTACACAACACATAGCGGAAAATATAGATAACAGAATTCAGACAGATGTTTTTTACATGGATATGACCAAAGCATTTGACAGACTTAACCATTATCTAATACTGCAAAAACTGTCTTTACTTGCGTTATTTAAATCATATCTATCCGACCGCACACAGTATGTGCAGTTGAATGGATTTAGGTCTAACAAATACCTCATCAAATCAGGTGTACCTCAAGGATCTAACCATCTCGCTCTGGTTCATTTTCCTAAGAAGGGAATAGTGATTATAATGCTCCCATAGCACATTTTATGACCTTCCAAGTCGAAGGCCTTAGAATTATCGACAAAACAGAGTTACATTCTTAGGTTAAATTCTCGGGCTTTTTCACAATTAATTGTTGTATGTTTCCTATTTGTTCGCTTGTTTCCTTACCTGGCATAAAGCCAGTTTGTTTTTCTGCAATCTGGGGTAATTTTTATTTTTATTTTACATCCTTTATTTAGCAATCTATCCGGAGACAATAAGCTTTTGGTTTGACAGTATTGGCATGTGTAGGGGGGTTCCAGTGAGACACCTACGTATTTCTTAACCTAGGGGTTAGTTGTATATACAATAATAGTAAAATAATTAGATTAACTGGTTATTTTAAAATATTTGCATTATTCTATAAACTGTCCTTTTATTCCGATATCTTTTAAGACGTTTTACATTTGCATTCTGTTCAAACAACTTACTGGCTAGCACATTAGTTTGAATTGATATTCTTTAAGGATAGTTGTCACTAATTTCAGCAATTATTACTTCTTTTATTAGTGATATTGGAACATCTTGTTTTATGGTTTCATTGGAGATGTAGTAGGGGGCGTCTAACATGAGGCAAATAATTTTGTTTTGAAATCTCTGGACGATACTGATATTGGAGTTACTTGCAGTCCCCCAAAGTTGAATTCCATACGTCCATATGGGCTTTAGTATAGACTTGTAAAGTAGTACCTTATTTTCTAAAATCTGGGGTAATAGACGCGGTCTAAGTGGGGTAAGGGGTATTTATGCACTTATGCGGTAGTTATTGCAGTCTGTCGGATTACCCTTTTTGTATAACGGAATATAAAGTGAACTACACCATTCGTATGGCCAAGTTCCTGTCTTCCAAACGCATAGAAAATGTAAAACATCAATTTCTGGCTGTTCTATTGACTTTAGAATCTCTACAGCTATGCCATCTATACCTTGAAATTTATTGTTTTTAAGGCACTTTAAGATTCATGTTCTGTAAGGGTTTATCATCGCTGTATGGTTTTATGAAGTATTTCTGCCAGACCTCAGCAATGCTATCCAAATCAGTAATCTTTTTACCATTTTCGTCCTGTATGATTTGTGTGCGAAGTTGAAATTCACGAGAGAGGTACTTTCCTTTATTAAACAATTCCCTATATTCGTTGGTTGCAGAGAGTCTTTCTATTTTCGTGCAGATTTCGTGAACGTGTGTGTTTTTATCCTGTCTACAGCTATTTTTTATTTCTTTATTGATGTTTTTTAATTTAAGCTCTTTATCAGATGTTGTTGTTAGTAAGGCTTTTAAATTTTTTCGTGTTTTAAGTAGTCTGACGGTATTGTTAGATAACCAAGGTTTGGATTTTACCTCAGTGTTTCCAGGTGTACAGCTTTTTTAAACTATTTCATTTATTTAACATCGGTCCACTATTGTTTAATATCTGTATCATTGACATTGGTGACATAATTAAACTAAATTTTATATTGCATGCTGATGATCTAAAACTTTTCAGTCATTAATATGACTGCCTGTAAGAAACTATCCGAAAATCTTAATCAAACAGCCAACGGTGCAATCGTAATAATTTAGAGTTAAATCCTACCAAATTTTGCGTAATGTCATATACATTAAGATATAATCCAGTTATATTTGACTATAAGTTAGACAATAATTTTTTAGCCAGACCATCTAATTTTAAGGAACTTGGAGTTACTTTCGACCTGTCTTTCCAAAACCACGTAGACAATAAAACTACGTCAGCAAACCGTATGTATGGATTTATAATTAGAGTAGGCCGCGACTTTAACCATTTAACACTTAAAACTTTTTACTATGCTTTTGTGAAATCAAAGCTAGAATGCAACGGTTATCTAAAACCCATATTATTAAGTGCATATGTAGAAACTGGAGGCAATCCAAAGACGCTTCCTCAAATGCCTATGTTTTAAAGTAGATCGGACTTATCCACCAATTGACACGCCACACGAGAGTTTAATGTCAAGACATAGCTTTTTCATTTTGGATAGAAGACAAAAATGTTCCGGTGTCATTACGCTACACAAAATAATTAACAAAGAAATTAGATGTCAATGCTTACTACATCAGATAAACTTTAAAATTCCCCGTCAGGCATCTCGATACACCGACTTATTCTACACTTCCACACCACGAACAAATATACTTAAAAACTCCTCCGTTCATAGTATTTGTAGCAACTATAACCTAATAAGTGACCAGCTTAATATATTTTATTGTAATGAGAGGCAAATTAAGAGCTATTATTATTAGCAGTAATATTGTTGTATTAGTTTTAAGCTTTTTAGTATTGTTAGTCTGATTGTGTAAATTGTGTACTACTTTTAAGCTTATCTATTGTTAGTACTAATGTGCAAATGTTTACTTTGTTCCTGTAATGAAATTGGAAATCTTTTTGCTGTAGAACGGTCTTAATAAATAAATAAAATGTTCTTTACATAAATTACTTTACTTACACCTGGAATTTAAAAATTCCAATTTAATATTTGTGTCCTTGTTTTTATAATTTTTAGTCCTGATAATAAAATAATTAAGTTTTAAAACGTAGTCTTTTAAACATTTGGTTTATTTTCGTACCTATCTCGACCAAAGTTTTACCAATTCAACAATTTAAATCATATCCTTTTTCATTTATTTTTAAAATATACAATAATTAGTTACTCTAAACCAGGCAAAGTTATATATAATGATGAAATAAATTTTTTACCAGATCTCCCCAGTGGTTTATAAAAGGCAAAAAGTAGGTACCAAATTAAACTTTTATAAAATTTTATACAGATGACTATAATTTTTATTTTGCTTTGGTGAAGACTTGTAAAAAAAACGTAATGAACTTTTAAACTTTGATTTTCTCCACTTATTTTTTTGTCAAATAATTCTTTTTATTTTGTTATGAAATTGGGTTTTTTTAATTTTAAAATTAACTTTTTTAAATTTTTTAATTGGTAGTCTACACACATGTAATGCAAGTGAACCCAGCATTGAAATTAAACTACTTACTTTTAAACACATATTTTTTTTTTGGTTAGTTGTGGCTTTTTCGTCTTTTATTATTGATAAAATAATGTAACGGTATCCTTTTTTTTTAAATGTTATCTATATTTAAAATGATTAACTAAAAAAACTTTATCTCAGAGATGTGATCTTAACTGTAATTAATTTTTTAGTAATAAAAATTACCAAAAATAATAAAGTAAACCTCAAACAAAGTTAACTGTATTTGTAAATTTTATTACCAAAAGTACCGAGTTAAACATGCTCCAATGTTATGTATTGTCACCTTTTTTTTTAAATAAATAAAAATTTTAAAAAAAATTAAGAACCAGTTTAAAAAATAAAAAAATTAAATTGAAAACTGGTCAAAGACAGATCGACTACAGCAAAGTGTTACATATAAAAAAAAATTACCAATGCCGCGTAAATAAAAACAATTTAGACTGTGTATCCAGGGGTTGGCAACTAACCATATAAGACAGTGTTTATCAATCGAGCTTATATCAATAGACTTTTTAGTTCTTATTCATGAGTAACTAGTTATGCATTTTAGGACATTCGGCTATTCCGTTATTCGCCAATCCTTAATCTGCTAAGCCCTTTTTTTTGCAGAAGTGGTGAAAATCCTTTACGGAGAAGTTATGAATCTTTCAGCTTAAGGTCTACTGTGAGACTTCCTGATTGATGTTAGGTCTACTCACTACCCCTATCCCTATTTAGGTCTGTCTGGCTATTGCCTCCGGTAACACTTAGGCCTATTGGCCCATTGTATCTTGCCTATGTTTTATATCATTGTACCCAATCCAGTACTTTCGTACAAGTTTGTACAAGTTCTGTACTGGGTGGGAGCAATATAGTTCTGGGTCGCCGGTTGGCTGCTGAAAAATTTCCTGTCTTCTGCGGTCCAGTGCCACGCAGTAGCACAGAATGTGTTTTACTGTTTCCTTGCCGCACAATCTGCAGGTAAGGTCACCATTATACAGTTTCATTTTGTTCAAGTGCTCCTTTACTGGTGCGTGACCGGTCAAGAGCCCCGTAGTTATCCTTAGCTAATTCCTGTTCATTGCTACCAGTTCTGCCATCCTTTTATGACACGGTCCTTTGATGTATTCGCTGATCTTTGTTCACTATTCGCTATTTTTTTCGTTATTATGCTATTCTTTACTTGTTCCATTATTCGTTTATTCTTTATTCTTTATTTTTTATTCTTTATTCTTTATTCTTTATTCTTTATTCTTTATTCTTTATTCTTTATTCTTTATTCTTTATTCTTTATTCTTTATTCTTTATTCTTTATTCTTTATTCTTTATTCTTTATTCTTTATTCTTTATTCTTTATTCTTTATTCTTTATTCTTTATTCTTTATTCTTTATTCTTTATTCTTTATTCTTTATTCTTTATTCTTTATTCTTTATTCTTTATTCTTTATTCGTTTGTAAAAATTATATTTTTAACTTAACTACGACAAACAATGCACACATGTATTAATTCAAAATTATTACCGTTACCAAAAAAAATTCGCCGATTTGAGCAAAACCTGGGTATTTATAGAAACTATTAAACAAAGTTGCATATTCGTTTATCAAACTAGTCAAAAATAAACAAATTAAGCAGTATCGGCTTTTACAACTAATTAATTTAATTATCAGAGTAGGCCTGATGGTTTTGTAAAAAAAAAATCCCGTTACAATAAACATACATGGATTTAACTAAAATAAAATTGCTAGGTATTTAAAATATTTAATCATAATTTATTTTATTTTATTTTTAACAAATCAAAAATAAATTAAAGTTAACTAGTGTTACTGTATTTCCTATCTTAAATATAATATGTAAAGTCAAATATCACGTTTTAAGCCAACTTATTTCTCTTGTCACGTCAAAAACAACTTTACGCGTCATTTTTAACGTCGCTTGTCACATCAAATATCAAGTTTTGTGCCTTTGTGCGCTATATGTTTTATCAAAAGTCATTCTATTAGCCGAATGGTATTAACATCGCTGTTGATAATAATTATTTTTTGCAGAGCTTGAACCCTTACACCGATTAGTAATTTTGACGTTTTAAACTAATGACCATACCAATTGCAGGTACAAATAAAACGTTGAAACAACAAACAAAACTTGAATCGGTTTGTGCATATGAGGTAAACAGTCGCGTATTCAGGGAATGCAATATGCACGAGTAACTTGATTTATTACCTTTCATTCTTTTGCGTTGATGATACCGCTGCTGTGAGATGAGACGCAATTCTGCAATGTTTTGCCGGGTACATTACCCACGTTTCTCTATCCATATTATTCTTCTTTTCCATTTGTCTTCACAATTTTGACAGATGCGGTCGTCTACGATGAGGGCTGCTCTCTTTTAATGACTTTTTTAACGGCTTTTTTATTCGATCATATTTCAGGCGACGGTAAATATTTTCTGACTGTATGGAACATTTTCGGGATATATTAATATACTCTAATCGCTATAAATGGTCAGGAAATGATTGTCATGGATTTTTTATCGACATAGGTATAAAATCTTGGTAATAATAAAGAAGGCTACAAAGCTTGCAACGCTTTAAAAAAAAAATTTGACGGGTTGCACTCTGGGAGTGCCGGCAGAAGTGAAAACTTAAGTATTAACGTTGTGCGTTTTGGATATTTTCGAATGGTTAAACGAAACAGCCGGTGCAGGCATACATTTTCGCCGCGCCGTAGAAAGAGAGGGGGGATACTCCCTCTCCTACGCCACGCCAGCTGTCTACTCTCCATCCGTCTTACGAATTTTCGATCAGGCCACGTGTCCTGACGCGAGTTTAACAATTTTTACCCATTACAAAAAAGTGTACAACGCCGCTAAAGAAGTTTTCACTTCAAAAATTTAATGATCACATAGTTTATTCAGAATTTTTACAAATAATAATTAGTTAATCGAAAAATGTTTGTTTCGGATTTCAACAATAATAAAAAAACAAAATAAAAAGGTTTTAATATTTTAGATAAAAATCAGTAAACAGATTTTTTAATAAATATTTTTGACACAATATTCTATATAAATTTTTCATTAAATCGAAATTTAGCGACATAAGAAAATGTAATATAGTGCTAGAGCAATATTAATTTTAAAATTCCCGTTACTTTTATAAATTATGAAAAATTTCTATTATAATTTTGTTTAAGAAGTGAAAAAAAAAATTTAGAAGAACAAACATAACAACTTAACCACCTAAATAGTCACGACTTTTTCACGTAAGGGTACGCATATATATATATATATATATATATATATATATATATATATATATACTTCGGTTGCTGGTAACTTGACCTGGTCTTTCTTTAAAACAATTTGATCTGATCGAGATACGTTCTTCTAGGTTGACCTCTATCAATTTACGCATTTACACTCGCCTTTTAATCTGTTTCATCAATATTTTTTTATTTATCCTCTCTAGTTGTATAAACTATTATTTCTTTATCTATATTTGTTACTGCATCATCCTTTATACCACAGCTTTTATACCATACATACATTTATTCACGCCTTTTTTCCGTAGAGATAGGCTAAGACCACTTCCTTTAACTTGCTACGGTTCTCACACACATATTTTGCTTCCTTTACTTTCATCAGTGCTTTCATACATGCTCGTCGGTTGCTAGTACTTTTGACCTGGCTTTTTTGAAAACAATGTTGATCTTATCGAGATATGTTCGCCGAGGTCGACCTCTACCGACTTGTTCATTCACACTTGCCTTATAAATTTGTTTCGTCAATCTTCCTTCATTCATCCTTTCTATGTGTCCAAACCATCTTAGCATTTCTTTATCTATCTTTGTATAGCGTTTATACCACAGCTATTTATCTCCACAGCATTTATCTTACACTCATGCTTCTTCTGTCAACCCTAACATTCACTGCTATAAAGCGTAGAGACCAGCACTTGACTACTTACAGCCAGTCCTAACTTTTTAGACACGTTCTGGCTGCAAAAGTTACACCCTTTGCTCAATATTACAGTTATATTTTTCGTGTTTCTTAAACTTTAAACTCAAGTATACAAACTCTTTCACTTGCTTCACTTTTTCTCTTTTAATCAGGACCTCGCAGTTTGTCATGCTTTTTTCTTTTTCAAAAACCATTACTTTCGTCTTTCTAACATTTACTTTCATTCACGGTAACTAACCTAATAATCATAACACAATTTTAAACTAAAAATCTTGATGCCAACGGTCAAGTCTCTCTCTCTTGTTCGTTTACTCTCGAGAGAGTATGGTGACATCATGTCTCAATTGCTCGGATCGTAGTTCTTCATCCTTCTCTGTCTTGAGCTGCAAAAAAAGCTTCTTGCACACCGTGACAAATGATTTCTTAGGTTTGGTCCACCCAGTGCGTCGGAGACCTTCCTCTTGGTCTTGATTCAGATCTCCCATTATGATTATTCTCTCATTGCTTGGTATTAGGTTCAGCTGATCTTGTAGGTTTTCATAGAAACGTTCTCCTTCTGTTTTTTCTCTTCCAGTGTCAGGTGTTTTTTATTTATAGACAAATAAATATTCTACATTTAACTGTGTATTTTGTACAGGGTGGCCTCGTGAAAAACTAATATTTTGTTTTTGGTTTTTTATCTTAATAAAAAAGTGTGGTTTAACCGTTTTAAGTATTTGTAATTAAAATTTATACCTGTAGAAAAGAATGTTAAAGAATCGTGGTTTTAGTAAAGTTTAAGATTAACAAAATGGGTAAAATAAAAAAACATACATTTTTCCAAAAATTGTATGAAAAAATTTTAGTTTAACAGCAAAAAAATTACAGCAATTTTTAAAATTAATAGACCCACCCAATTTTAATAATTAATTAAAATAGCAGTAATATTAAAAAAAATATTTTTATTTTGAATAATTCAAATAATTTTAATATTGAAATAAAAAGACACCAACCAACATTACAAAAAGATTATATATTTATCACTATCGGTTGAGAATGTTATTTGATCACACATATAAACATTGCAATTTATTACCTACAGACAACATGGCCAACAATGAATTAATCATGATTAAAGCATTACGCAGAGACTATAGATCTGTCACTTCTCAGTTCTCAGGTGTTAAGCCCGTTGTTAATTACCTGACGCATGACTGCACATTAAATTCTGATCCAGTTTGAAAATTTGTTTGTTAATGGAACACAATTAAACAGTTAATAGGCTAATAATATTGAACTAACTATTGTTTAACAACTAGCACACTTTGTGTCAATTTTAACATAATATTCTAAATGTTTTTATGCATTGACTTTGGTAGCTAGCTGTTTTTGCTTTTTGCAAAATACTCTTACACTTAAATTTAAAATTCAAATAGAAAAAAAAGTAACCAATTTTTTTGTTTAGTTTTAGCTAACTTTAATATCTGTTAGGTGAAGTAATAAATAATTGTTGGTAGTACCGACTAAAAATTCCTACCACTTCTTAAATTACTTCGTAAAAGCATGTCCCTAACTTGCTTCATTGGCACTATTCTCGAAAAGGTGACACGTGTTTTATCCCCGGACAAAACATCCCTGACAAAACATCCCTTGACAGAATATCCCAAGGGTAAAATATTTCTCGACATAATATTATAGACAACATATGCCCCAGTATAAGAAAGAATGCAAAAAAAATACGATAAGAAGCTTATAATCATTATTATACTATTTAAAATACCCACGATTTTCCCAAAAAAACAAGCTTCCCATGTAGTTTCTGTTCCCTCTTCTTTCCATTTTTTCCTTTCGGGGAAATTTTCCTTTCAGAAGTTATATTACAATGCGTCACAAATTTTATGCAATTTCATAACCTTAAATAATATAGGTGATCCTACAAAATAGTTGTCAATGATATAAACAAACATTCAAATTTTGGCGGCAAATTGGTCGTTTTAAAGTGCTGCCGTCTGTTGTTGGATTTTCTATCTGACACTTTTTTATTTTTATTATCGATAACTGAGTATTTATCGTTTTAAGCAAAATTATATGTTTTTTACACCATAAAATTTACTTCCCTTCATGGAAATCTTTAGTAAAATATTTACTATTACCATAATTATTAGACACTCTTTTGGTTGTCAGTAATGAAAAAGAACTGACGATGTTTCTCGAAAGACTCGAATCTGTGAGCTTAAGATATGAGTTGCAAATAAACTACAACAAAACGAAGATCATTAAATTGGTTGGTGTTTTAGTACTAATGAATATTTAAAAAAAAGTACCAAATATTGTACCATTTAATTTTTTTAAAAGTATAGAAACATATTTACAGGTACCTTCACCTGGATTACGATGATATTTAGAAACCCACATATTTAACACTATTACAAATCTGTAACAAAAGTTGTAACGTGCCTTTTTTTTCCCTTCTACAGTTCCATTATAATTGTGTCTCTGATAGTTTTGTATTCCTCAGGTACTCGTAAATAGTGTCGTGTACCGTATTTTGTTGTAACTTAAATATATCATTCGTTGTCAATAGTGTTGCATACCTTGTTGTAATAGGATTCGATTGTTAATGGCTGTGGCATTTTTGTTGTTCGCTGGAGATTGAGTGGGGTGTTTCGTTATTAGATTTTGCTTTGGTTTTTGGCCTCGATTGTTGTGTGTTGTCGGTTATATTATTGTTTGGTTTGCATTTCTGTGTGGATGGGGCTGGCTATCAACACGGACGAGCGCGATTCTGTGTGTGGAGCATGGACTTGCGAATATTGTTGGTTGACGTCGGTTCCGTGTCATTTCTTGATATCCGGCTTGGGAAAGTAGAGAGTCGTTTGGTGGCAGTCTTGGGAGTGGTGTGGTGAGAATTTTTGGGACGGTGTGATATTGGCAAGTGTGCAGAACCTCTACGGTTTTTTCTTTCATATCTGGCTGTATTTGGGCCATCTTAATTGGATTTTGAAGAAAAACCATTTAATTTTTAACTTGACCAATAAATCTTACCTTTGTTGTTGATATTTTGGATTTTGGTGTCGAGTTAAAATAACCGCATGCGGGATTTAATTAAGGGAAGCCATTGTTAATTAGCAGGTGCCGTTCCATAACCAAACCGGCCACAGGAGTAGTGAATTCGTATACCCAAAGGTTACAAGTGATTTATTTTGGAATATTTAAACGACGTGATTTGTTTTTGACACCACGATTAAGTTTTGTTTTAATTTATTAATATGGTACACTGTTGAAAACTATTTATTGCATTGGATAATATGCCAAGGCTGAACTTTGATTAAAGTAATCTTCTCAATAGTTCTTTTTGTCCAAGTAAAAATGTTTTCTTCATACTTATTTGTAAATATCCTACAATTTTGATATTTTGAAGGACAGCCATTGTAAAAAGAAATATTTTTAAATAAGCTCGATTGTTTTAACAGTGTAAATCTTTATGTAAATGGTAAAAACATAAGTAAATTAGCAGCCTTATGTGAACGTTTGATAAAGTATTATTAAAAAGTTGACTTGTATACGTTTTTTTTGGTAACTTGGTAAAGTTTGTTACTCTTACTTTTGTTTTGGTTATTTTATGGAATCGTAAACTTTGGATTTTTGATTTATTGTTAGCTGTTGATTTTGACTATATTTGTTATAAGTTTATTATTGAACTGTGTACTTTGATTTATTGTTGGCTGTTAATTTTGACTATATTTGTTATAATTTTATTATTGAACTGTGTACTTTGATTTATTGTAGGAGTAAAGTATCTGATATATTTTTGCTAGAATTTCATTTATTTAGTTCACCATAATATCAGTTGATTATCGTGTGGCTCTGCTATTGCCTATAAGACCTAGGGGTTTCCGGCTTGAACCATCTAAGTCGCTGGCGCGGCTCACTTTTATATATATATATTTTTTTTCTTTTACCCTCTACGGCTGAGCTCGGGCATAATTTGCCAGAAGAGAGACCGCTGGCAGAGTACTCTATAGAGAACGAAAAAGACGTGGCAAAGTGTTTCTGTATATTAACGATAAATTATATATTATATATAGTTACGATATTTACTTCTTGGGTTCGGTAATTCTAAACTCACAGTACAGTTACTAAACAATTTTTATTGCAATATTTTTACACAATAAATTTTACTTTAAAAATCACTTACATATTAACTTTACAATTATATTAAATACTTGATTTCAAACTAACTACACTTCCAAACTTTTAAAACTAAAAACTCTTTGCGACCGCTCTTCTTTTTATATTTCCATATCATCGTTGTAAAAGAATCGCCACTATTTGACCTTTTTCTAGAGAGTGCCAGAATAATTCTTTTATTATTTCGGAACCGCTAGACGCGGTATTTTAGAATTTACCGGTCCTTTCTTTTGTCACGCCCGAATAATAAAGCAGTCCCCACAATTGTGATCGACTCGCTTACGTCCGTTTTTAATGTTTATCGAGTATTTAAATGGTATGTTATGCTATTTTATTTCGTTGTTAATTACACTTATCAAAACAATTCGTTTAGATTTACAGTTTTAAAGAGGATAAACAATTTTGTGCAGCTGTGCTTGTGATATATTTAAGCTAAAAGTAAGCTCATAAATTTTTTCCTTTTTTAAAAGTAATACATTTTTAGGCAAAAATAGTTCCACAATAAGTCGTATAGTAAGACGCTTGATAAGGTAGAAAAATATTCTAGAAGAACAGGGCAAGGGCGAAAACGGTGCACCAAGTATCGAGATAAACTTATTATTAGACAATACGCTTTAAGAAACAGGACTGTCACTAGTTCTGTGATCAGAAAAGAACTCGAACCTGTCCGCAATGACACAATTTATTTAAAAACAGTTAAAAGACGGTTAAATAAAACAGTAGGTTACCAGCCACTGCCTCCTTGCTTACTAGAAAAAACAAAGTAGCCAAGTTACGTTGAAATCGTCAAAATTGGTCAGTGGATAATTTGAAAATAGTTTTATTTACTGATGAAACTTAAGATAGCTTTTAAAATGCAGATGGTTGTAAAGGAGTCTACCGAAGACTAAAAAAAAATGTTTGCTTATTGCAATATCTCTGCAGGGATTCCATTTAACTCTGTTATACTTTGACGCACATAATTAGTTATTGTACGTACGAGATTCTTACATTAAATTACATTCTTGCGGTTGGGCCATTGGTACAGGCACCTATGTCACCTAAATCTTATGATCCTTTGTAACTGCCGCTGATAAGTTATGCACTTAAGCTCTTCCTTAAGATAATACACAACCGTTTGAATACGAAACTAGAAACTGGAATTAGCGAAACACAATGCGGATTTCGCAATGGGCTTGGCACCAGGAATGCATTGTTTAGTCTAAATTTACTGATGTAACGCTGTCTCGACGTTTTTAAAGATGTGTACATATGCTTTGTCGACTATAAAAAGGCCTTTGACAGGGTTCGACATGATTTGCTTATCAGATATGGACACTCCAGACATCAAAAATCACTAACGAAAAAGTAACAGATAGGATCGGCCGGATTCTACAAGGATATAATATTAAAAATATCTTTAAGCCATTTCAGAAGATCGAAAACTATCTGAAATCTGCCAAGGATAAGAGAGCCCCACTAAGTTCTGCAGGTGTTTATCGTATTTCATGCACTTGTAGAAGTGTCTACATTGGAACAACTAAACGGTCCATTAACACCAGGATCAAAGAACACAAAGCCAACTGCCGTCTTGGACATACAGAAAAATCTGCTGTCGCGGAGCTCACAATTAATAATAAGTTTATAGAGAAGCGATTGAAATACATAAACACCAGCAGAACTTTAATAAATCTAAGGGATGACTTAAAATTAAAAAAAACATGGGTACCTGTACTTAAAAATGCAAGGCTGCTCCCTTACAAAAATAAGAAGAATGAATCTCCGGAACGTGACCAATTTCTGAACAGCCATCAAATATGCCTCGCCCACCAAAACGTATACAACCTGCGATCGTAACATACAAATGACAAAGACTCTCAGCCTTAAAGCAGCAAACAATTATATTCCCAGAAGATGCCATCCACTAGAGATGGCGAAACGTCGAGTGTAAACTCAGACCTACGACGGCCAAAATACCCGAAAAACCATTTACCAATAAACGATGGCCGCGAAAGCCTTGCACAATATACATTCGCTAGATGTTAGTCGTATTTTTATGCCGCATGGGGGATATTCTACCATCAAAAGTTACTTACGATGGAAACTTTTAACAGAACCACACTGTATATGTTACAATCGCCAGAAAAACAATTTAAATAATATTAATAGCAATGAGAAATTAAAAATGCCATTTTTATTTTAAAGAATGATATAAAGGAAGTGTTAGAATTGTAAAAATCAAAATTAAATGGTCATTGAAGTGTTCAAGTGCATAGAACAATGAAAATAAAGAGCGTTCTGAAAAAGCAGCAGCATCATCAGCATAACTCGGTTCTATCTGTAATGGAAAACAAGTAGATAATATATTGTCAACGACACTCGTATCAGAGATTAATACTCGTCGTTTATGCCTCGACAAATAACATCGTCGGCCATTGATTGACAATCAGTCAAGCGAAATGAGCTTTGGCTGTGGCTGCGGTGCTAATGCTGCCAGAGGCATCTATTATTTATTCGACCTGAACGCAATTTTCAGGTGAAAAGAAATTTCGATATAGATGTCGTCAACGGAGTTTACCTCAAGACTTATTGATTTTTATGACGTTTCATTGTTTGCATTCGTGAAATTATTATGTGAAAGCAGCAGATTGCATTGTAGAAACGCTGTTGCCGGTTTTAAGGAAATTATGTTCTTTAAAACATATTCTCAGAGAAAGAAAACGTGTAATAGATGTAACACCATTTAAAATTTTAACTGTTTTATTTATGATGGAAAAAAAGTAAATTCAAAATTTGTTTAACAAGTAAACCGGTGAGTAAATAACGATACATTTTATGGTTAGCATCTAATGTGGCTTGTGGAACTATTTCGATAGAGCAGCCACCGAGCATTTTATTAAATATTTATTTAGGTTTGCAACTGTGCAAATGATTAATTATAGTCAAAACTAACTTTTCATCATCATATCTGGCTTTACAACTCCTGGTTGGTTTTTGCTGACTCCACCACACGTTTCTATCTTTCTCTGTCCAGCATAATTTCCAGTCCATTTTGTAAGTTCATGGCTCTTAGGTCTTTTGACCACCCACTGTAGTCTTTTGGCCTTTACCTCATTTAGTATGTAACCAACTCGCACACAATTCTTTGAGTTCTTGGTTTGTTTTTATACGGTATATTGCTGTTGTTTTTTTTATAGTTGGACCAAATAATCTACTTAGCACTCGTCTTTCGAATATCTTAAGTCGATCTACGTATGCAGTGATTAGTGTTCAGGTCTCGCAACCATATATTACTATAGGTTTTATGGTTGTTCTGTTTATGTGTAGTTTGGTTTTTCTGGTAATAACCCTTGATTTTATTAAACCCTGAAGAGCAAAAAGAAATTTGTTTCTGGCTTGTATCCTGTTAGTTACTTAAACTAACTTTTACTACCAACGAATCTGTTGAACGGATCGTTGTACCAACATTGTTGCCAATAAAGTTACGTGTTTCACGTAACAGCTGTTTTAAACTATTTATTATTATTAGTCTATGAGATTATTTGGGATAAATTGATTCTTAAAATAATTATTCCAAATTATTATTTTTTCAGATATAATCCAATGTTGTTGTATACATTACTATCAAATCCAAAAAGGTTATTAAATGAACCTAGAGATTCGCATATTGGCGCACTGGGTAACATGACTGTTGGATTGTCCTTCTTCTTCTTTTTCTTTTTAGTCGCTATCTCGTATTCGAGAATCGTGCTTTCAAGAGCTGTTTTCACAATATGTCTCCATTTCTCTCTGTTCTCTGCCATCCTGAATTTGCAGGCTAGACATTGTCCCGTGATGTTAGTGATGAGGTCCTTATATCTAGTGGGGGACCTACCTCGGGTTCTTTTTCCGTCTACCATGTCCTCAACGGTTAGTCTTTCAAGGCCGTTTCCTCGTACTACGTGGCCAAAAAATGTAGTGATATTTTTAGCTACTATTGTTTTTAGTCTCTTTTTTGGTTTTATTTTTTAAAGTATTGATTTATTGGTTCTTCTTTGTGTCCACGAGATTCTCAGCATTCTACGCCAACAAAACATTTCCAGGGCGTCAATTTTCTTTTTGTCCGTTACCTTGAGCGACCAGCATTCTAACCCATAGAAAAAGATTGAGAAGACCAGGCTCCTTACCAGACTCATTTTTGTTGCCAAAGAGATTTCATGACTTCTCCTTTTGATCTCTTCACTGGCTCCGCCGTCTTTAGACTTTAGTGAACCCAGATAAATGAAAGTGTTAACTGTGTCGATGTTATTTATTTTCATTATTTCTTGTCTATTGTTGTTATCTCGGTCAACTATCATAGTTTTGGTTTTCTTTTTATTTATTCTTCTTCCTAAAATGATCTTTTCGCCTGATCAGGTCGCATAATTCTTCCTCTGATGCCGAAATTGCTGTAGCGAAGGCTGTTGATCTTTTTGCCGCCCAGTGTTATTCCTCCAGTCCAGTCGTCCAGAGCTCTCCTCATAACCCATTTGAACTCATGTTGAACAAAAGAGGACTTAGTCTGCATCCTTTCCTGACACCCTTCTCTACCTGGAATGGGTCTTTCAGCTCGTTTTCCACTCTTACGTACGTTTTGTTATTTTCATAGAGACTCTTGATGAGAGATATAAAGTGCCTTGTTACGTCCATTTTATATAAAGTACGACAAAGGTTGTGCCATTAAACGCAGTCAAAGGCCTTGGTATAACCTATAAAACACAAGTATGTTGGCACATTGAACTCTCTTACCTTTTCTATAATTTGCCCGATGTTCAATATTTGTTCACGCGTACCACGTCCTGGCACGAAACCGGCTTGTTTTGGTGGTAGCTGAGACAGGACGTGACGCTTTATACGTTCTGATACGAGGGCAGTTTGATAAGTCAGTGACTTTTTGAATTTCTCGCGCAGTTACTCCAAATGCAACAGTGCTGCCGTCAACTATAATCTATCAGTGGGCAACTTTCTAATTTTAAGCAAGCTACGTCGTGCAGTTGGTGTTTGATAACCGTCCAAAGCAGACAACCTCGTGAATTTTTACGAAAATGAAAAAAAGTGAATTTTGCGTGCTGATTAAGCATTACTTTTTACGTAAAAAATCCATCACTGAAACTAAGAAAAGACTTGATGAATACTACGGGGACTCGGCACCATTAATTTCAATGGTTAAGAAGTGGTTTACAAAATTCCGTTGTGGTCGTACCAGCACTAGTGACGCCGAACGTCCAGGTCGCCCAAAAGAAGTGATCACGCCGGAAATCGTCGATAAAATCCATGAAATGATATTGGATTATCGGAGAATGAAAGTGCGTGAGTTGGCTCATGCTGTAGGTATCTCCACTGAACGGATACATCATATTTTACACGAATATTTGGACATGAAAAAACTCTCTGCGAGATGGGTGCCGCGATTGCTCACACTCGACCATAAGCGCAATCGTGTGACCACTTCAAAAGAGTGTTTAGCGATGTTCAGCCGTAATCCGGACGAATTTTTGCGCTGTTTTGTTACTGTGGATAAAACATGGATCCATCACAACACGCCAGAGACCAAAGAACAATCGAAACAGTGGGTTGCTCGGGGTAAACGTGGACCAAAGAAGGCGAAACAGAGTTTGTCAGCCAACAAGGTCATGGCCACAGTTTTTTGGGATGTACGCAGTATCATTCACATCGATTATCTTAAGAAAGGTAAAACGATCACCGGCAAATATTATTCAAAGCTTTTGAACAGATTCGACGTTGATTTGAAGCAAAAACGGCCGCATTTGGCGAAGAAGAGAGTGCTGTTCCATCAAGACAATGAACGTGTGCACACTTGTCACGATGGCCAAAATCCACGAATTGGGATACGAACTGCTACCCCATCCAGCATATTCTCCAGATTTAGCCCCCTGCGACTATTTTCTGTTGTCAAACCTAAAGAAATGGCTGGGCAGTAAGAGATTTGAGTCGAATGAAGAAGTCATTACCGAAACAAACGCGTATTTTGAGAGCTTTGAAAAAACCTATTATTTGGAGGGAATAAAAAAATTATAAAAACGCTGGACTAAATGTATCGAGCTGAAAGGTGATTATGTAAAAAAATAAAATGTTTATTTGCGGAAAAAAAATTGTTTTATTCAAAAAGTCACTGACTTATCAAACCGCCTTCGTATAATCTGGAGCAGCACTTTGCTTGTGTGTAAGATGGGGGCTATTGTGTGATAGTTGTCGCAGATCTCTCGCTATCCTTTTTTTATTGTCCTTAAAGATGTGATACAAGGATATCATCGTTTAGGGGTTTTTTACGCTAAAATATTTATGTCAATGGCAGACAAATCTTTATTGGTTTTAATATTCAAATTGCATTATCAACCAGGCTTAAGACATATAATAGTTTTTAATTCATATGCTATGATTCACTGGGTAAATACTTAAAAAAGAAGATATCAGTTAGAAGTTGCAGCTCAAATAAATAGAAATAAGGCTCCTTAAAATATATACTATAGCTCATTTAATCCGGAATGACGCTTGTTAAATATGTGATTATTACAAAAGTAAAAAAAATGTTTGCCCAAATATTTAAACATTTTTTTTTATCTTTGTACTTTTATGTGCCCTATCCGGTCTTCCAAACGTTGGCTATCACTCTGGCTAGAGAGCATTTCGATCTTCTGCTAAGTGTATAAGTTCTCCTACTGAACGTATATTTGTCCATTCTTCTGTTCTTTAACCATGACTATTGCCTTCTTCCAGGTCAACGGCGCCACTCTATTTTTCCCTTCATTATTATTTGAAGTAGTTGATATTTATCTCTTCTTAGTATGTGACCAAGGTATGCAATTTTGCGGCATTTTATTGTGGTCATTAATTGCCTGTCAGTTTTAGCTCTTCTGAGGACTTCCTCATTTGTTACATGGTCTGTCCAAGGTATGCGCAGCATCCTTCTGTGCAGCCACATCTCAAATGCCTGTAGTCGGTTTATTTTAGTGATCTTAAGTGTCCACGTTACCGTACCATACAACAGTATTGACAAAATATAACGTTCAGTCATCGGTTGTCTTAGCTTTAGGTTCAAATGATTATTGCAAAGAAACGGTATTTTATTAATCGCTGCGCGCCGCTAAGCAAAGATTCCATAAAATTTTGTTAATAAACAATCGCCTAACTTGGTGAAAAATCAACTTTAGGTTTTTTTTTCAACGGGACTAAATTATTTAAAGTGTTCGGAATACTCCATATTTTTTTTTTGATATTATCCTATACATTATTCTTCCTTAAATGATACGTTTGTGAATATATTTCCAATCCGAAGTAACATAGTATCTTTTCATTTTATTTTCAACGACGTTATCAAAATCACATTCCAATTTCATTTATAGATAAAAGCGTAGTGGCCCTGGTAATGAATAAAATATACAATAGCGCTTTCTATTCTTAAGCTGCTAAACTAAGAAATTAGTAAAAATTATGCTTAAAGTGGGAACTATTTGTTATTCTTTTTGAATCTGACTATTTGCCGCCAATTTCGTAATTCAAGTTAATCTCATAAAAAAAATGGTCTAGAGAATCGCTATTAATCGGAAGCTGCAGTATTTTTATGGATCTTTTGTTTATAGTGATACGGAAGCATGTTTTGGCTTATTTACTTTAATTATTCACAAAAAACATATTAATTTTTAAAATAAAATCAATCTAAATATATTCGTTCAATAATCCGATCCTTTCTGAGTTTTACAACCAAATCTGAGCTTTAAAAGTCCAACGGTTTCTGAGCGTTACATAAATAAAAAAACCGCGACAACAAACGCCCACCTTAAATCAAAGAATACTTATTATACGGTGCGTCCATAAGGCAACAAATACATACATACATATAGTCACGCCTTTTTTCCGTTTGGGTAGGCAGAGACCACTTCTTTTCACCTGCTACGATTCTTACTCACATCTTTTGCTTTTTCTACTTTCATCAGTACTCTTATCTTACTATTCTTTACGTTATCCAACCGAGTCACTCTGGCTATACTTCTCAGACTAATCATTTCCGCAGTGGAGCTCTTGAACATCATTTGTTGGACCAAAACCAATTATAGGGATACCCAAATCCAGCGTTAAAGTATACAGGGAAGCTGCTCTTGCTAAGTAGGGAGCACTGATCTGCACATCTGAACAATATAGGCGTGTTTGACACAGAACCTGTGTGCAGATTATGTAATAAGGGGGAGAAAAGTCATATTATCTTTGAATGTAAAGCCACCGCCCAATGGAGGCACTACCTGGGTTTGTTAAAAGACCAACGGAGTGATCCACCTGGGGCATTAGCAGTTCATGAGCTTCTACTCCTTTACAGGAGAATTGAACAAAAAATGGGACTAAACTAAGGAGCCGGAAAGATACAAAAAGCAGACAATGCTAAAGTGCCTAGGGAAAAATAAGACCTCTTCCACAACTCCTATTCACTCATTTATTAATTTATTCGCTCATCTCCGCAGCATTAATCCTGGTGTTATGCTTTTTCCGCTAAACCCAACATTTACTACTATACATAAGTGTAGGAAATAACACACCTTTATCTTTTAATCTCTCTTTAACTTTGAACACAAGTCCCTTAATCAGAACTTTAAAGTTTGTTATGCTTTTTTTTTCAAAAACTATTACTTTCGTTTTGCTTACATCTATTTTTATTCCTTTGATTATTAGGGCATCATGCGTAACATTAACCATCGCCTGCAACTTCTCTTCAGATGACGCTAATATGACTTTATCACCGGCATACTTTTATATTTAGTTAAATGAACAATAATATAAAAAATTAAAGTTTAAAAAAATTAAAAACACGCTTTTAAAGTTAATCAAACTAAAAAGTAAAAAATAATTCTTAAAGTAATAATAAAATTAATGTAACTGTTTTAAAAGCGTGGGGTACTTTCATTTTGAAACGCAGTTAGTTTAAAAATGTCATACAAAGCACCCCACGCTAATAGAATAGTAATTTTCTCGTCAGTAATTTTATACCTTTGATAAGAATTATTTTTTACTTTTTAGTTTGATTAACTCTAAAAGTGTGTTTTTTAGTTTTTTCAAACTATAATCTATTTTTTGCTTTTTAGTTCGATTTGTTTTACTAACCCTCTTGCCATTTATCCATTGGCACGTTTCTCACCACATTGGATTGGGTAAATTATAATGTGACATTGGAACTGCACGCATGCGTAGTTAATGCACTAGTTCAATCTCTCTTACTTACTTGCAAAGGATCTTCGAAGAAATTTATGAATCCTGGCGAAACCAATAAGGACAATCGGATATTTTGATTAAATTATGGCATTGTCGTCAGTCTTTGACAAGTGTGCCAAGTTTAAATTAAATCTGATTGTTTAAAGTAGGGCCAAATCGGGGCCAAAGAGTCAGTCACAAACAAACATACAGGTAAAACTAATATAAGCGTGTTAAAAAATTCCAAAACAGCTTAATTTTTAATTTTAATTTACTATCATACAGGGTAAATTACCTTCGAGTGATGACGTCAGCACCAATTTTTTTAAATAAAACACCCCCTATTTTTTAATTTACGTATTTTTCTTGATGAGCTGATCCCAAAAATGTATCACAATTAAATTTTTAAAAAACAATTAAATAAATTATAAAAACAAATAATTGTTAAAATAACGACAATTTTCTTTTACCGGCATAAATAATTATTGCTTACAATACCATGGAAAAAATCAACAATTACAACAATGCTACATTTTTTTTATTTCAAATTTTAAAACATTAACATCCATCATATAAAACCTGAAGGGGTAATGTAAGCGAAAAAAATTTTATTTTTAGAATGAAACATAACTTCATTATTTAGTCTGATGGTTGACAAGTTTTTTAACTAATTACATAGGAATTTTGAAAGTTAAAAGTTTTCATCGACTCATTTTTCATTTTTATCCTTTTTTTCTTTCAAATAAATAAGGCCGCCGTTGACATTTTTGTTTCTGCGAGATGCAGATAGAAATTGGTTTAAAGCATGAAAGAATGCTGCTATATTGCGTCCGACTTAAAAACTGGGTCGTTTTCAACTCATAAACCCCAAAACTAAAGTTATTTAATAAATAAATTTGGTTTATGTGGTGTTTGGCGCAGTCGACTCACAATATCAGATTAACGTGAACATACTGTATCAGTAATGCAGTGTTATCAAAAATGTACCAAACATAAACTACAAAGTATAACGGATAAAATCAATCTGGTTTTTCGAACCTTTAAAAATATTAAATCTAAAAACAGACACATGTTTTTTCTCTAAAATACCATTTTCTGACATAAGTAATCCAAAGCAGCATAAGATATACGATTGGTTAGTAATTTGTTTTTTTTATTAGGCTAGAATTAGATAATTTTGTTTTGCTGATATATAAACTGGTAAATAAGTTTGAAAGAATTTAATGATGGTTTAGGTTTAAAAAAATTAAAATGTGTATATTAAAAGCTGAAAGGAATTCTTACATGCATACATACATACATACGAACATATGGTTACATCACCTAAAAAAAAAAGGCAAAACAGTGATAGTTGCCGCTACTGCGAGAACTTTGCTGATACTGCAGGACATTATTGTTTTGCTAATGCCCAGCGCATTTCTGCGAGAGGCTCAAGTTCATGAAAGGAGCCTTCTTAAAGCCCCCCGATGTTAAAAACTTATCTCCCAGAAAATTAATAAACTTTTTACAAAGTCTTGGAATCCCGGGCTTCAAATAGATTAAGGTTTATGCACAAAAGATCCGATCGGTTGAGGTGTTTTAGAGGCTGCATAGCCTTCACGACCACCGCTACAATCCAAAATCTACAATCTTCTTATTTTTACACCTGTTTCTTGTAGGAGTTGGCAAAGATCAATTTTTGTTCACTTACTACGGTTCTTACACACGTCTTTCGCTTCTCCCACTTTTATCAACGCTTTTATACATGCTTGCCGGTTGCTGGTACTCTTGACCTAGCCTTTTTAAAACAATTTTGATCCGATTAAGATAGATTGACCTCTCACAAAATTCGCTCTATTAAAAGTATACAATTAAATATTTATACTTATACATAGACCATTGTTTAAAAGATTTGAAAGAGAGTGCGTATGGATTGAAAATAAGTGATTTGATCGTGAAATGCCTTCTTTACGCCGATGATCAAGTCATATTAGCGTCATCTAAATAGGAGTTACAGGCGATGGTTAATGTTATACATTTAAAAAACAAAGAGATAAAAATAAATGTAAGCAAAACGAAAATAATGGTATTTGAAAAGAAAGAAAGCATGACAAACTGTAAAATTCTGATAAAAGAAGAAAGAGTGGAACAAGTAAATGAATTTGTGTACTTGGGTTCACAATTTACGAGAGATGGAAAGTATGACAGTGACCTTGAGCGGACCTTGGCAGGAAAACAAATAAATGGGGCACTGCATAGCTTTATGAGCAGCCAGAAATGGTCAAAAAAAGGCATGTCATGATAGTGAATAAGGAGTTTGGCAAAAGCAGCATGAAAATAGGACTATTGCTACAAAGATAAGTAGTCTGAGAAGTATAGCCAGAGTGACTCGGTTGGATAAAGTAAAGAATAGTAAAATAAGAGAACGCTGTGGTGTAAAAAAAGATGTGGTTACAAAGATAGATGAAGGAATACTTAAATGGATTGGACACGTAGAAAGGATAGATAAAGGAAAATTAACGAAACAAATTTATAAGACAAATGTGAATGGACAAGTCGGTAGAGTTCGACCTTGGCGAACATATCTCGATTAGATCAACATTGTTTTGAAGAAAGACCAGGTCAAGAGTACCAACAACCGACGAGCATGTATAAGAGCACTAATATAAGTAAAGGAAGCAAAAAATGTGTGTTAAAGCCGTGGCAAGTAAAAGGAAGTGGTCTCTGCCTACCCCTACGGGAAAAAGGCGTGACCATATGTATGTATGTAAATATTTATTAATAAACTAATCAATTATGAAATTGTGTAAACAAAAATTAAAGCGTACTTTTTAACCGTAATGAAAGTGTTTGCATGCCCAAAGAAAATTTCTTTTGGTAGTGTCCATAACCATATATGCACCACCGTCTAAATATTTTAATCGGAAATACAAATTTCATTGACACTTGCTTTTTACCTGTTTTGTCTGCAGTATTTTTATCGTCCTGCTACATTTATTTTTATTCTTCTAATTTTTAGGGCATCATGCATAACATTAACCATCGCCTGTAACTCTTTTTCAGATGACGCATATATGACTTGATCGTCAGCGTAAAGAAGACATTTGAAGATCAAATCATTCATTCAATTCATACGCACTTTCTTTCAAATCCTTTGAACAATCGTTTATGTATAAGTTAAACAGTCATGGCGAAGCCACACATCCCTGTCTAACTTTTTTTGGACGTTAAATCATTCCTAACAGTGAAATCCTTGTAAAGTGATATCAGCGCTCATCCCATACATAGACAATATTGTCCACAATTCACTTCTCACCACTCTGTCGATTAAACCTGAAAAGACCTGATCCATACATCTTCTTTTTCTTTTAAATCCTGTTTGCACATCCCACATCATCCTCTTAGTTTCGTTCGTTACTTTTTTAATCAATATCTTTGCATACAGTTTGCCGACTATGCTGAGTAAACTAATACCTCAGTAGTTCTTACAGTCCTGCTGCGAACCTTTTTTCCTGTGAAGCGACACGATAACGGCCTTGCACCAGTCGTCTGGTACGCTATCGATTCTCCAATAAAGGTTAAAAAGGCGGTTCAGAAGACAAGTTAACAAGCTTTGACCAGCCTTCAGCATTTCAACTGTTATCCTGTCGTACCCAGCAGCTTTACCCAATTTTACACTGTTTAACGCTTCCACAATTTCTTTTGTACTAATTTTACTTTTATGACAACTTTCACTTACTTCTTCGAATGGGGCCTGTACTTGTGTATCCTCTTTCTCAAATAAACTTTTAAAATATTTCTTCCATCTCTTTAATACGCATCCTTTTACCATAATATCAACTTAGTTTCTGATTTTTTTTAGTTGCAAAGTAGTATTTTGACCTCTGACTGTTCTTATGGATGTCCATATTATGTGGTAAATAAATTTTTTTGACAATTTTCATTTACCACGAAAGAAATTACTGTAACAATCGTTAAAATATGTGAATATTTGGTAAGTTCTTATGTGGAGCGTACTGCGATAATACCGTTTTATGGTTGATGCTTAAAACTAAATTAAAAAAACCACTATTATTGGCCGCTTTAAAGATCGTTTCCAGAGTGTTTTATTTTTGCAATATTTTTCCACCCAGTTAAGTCAAGATATCCGTACCGTAAATGCCGCGTGTATCAAGTGTTTAATGCAGTCTTTATGTGGAATTTCAGCTCGGCTGGAATTAGCTTGGAAGAGAGATTCTAATTAACGTTTTATAATCGAACCACTGTGTACGGCAAAATTGTTCATTTTCCATAATTTATAGACTGGGAAAATACGGTTTTGATGTTCACCTTAAGAGAACGCTTGGAAAATTCTTCGCGTCATCGGTTGGATAACAAATTAGCGAAATTCAACGTGAACTAGAGTATACTGTGATGAGATGTTGTTATTACCCGGTATTTTCGTAATATATAACTTTCATTATAGGTTCGGTGTCTGCAAAGAAGCTGTAAAGTACACCGTTTTCAGTTACTAAATCATTTTATATAACTTTTACTAAACTTTATTTTATCAAAAGCATTACTACGCATGGGGAACAAAAGTAATACTTTTTGCATTTACATTTATTATAATATACTAAATAAAATAATTTATAGAATTATGTAACAACACTGTTCCAAAAAAACCCAAAAAAAAAAAACATCTCACAACATATACACAAGGGGTGAGATTGTTCTTCAAAAAATACATATATACATAAAGTCACGACTTTTCCCCATAGGGGTGGGCAAAGACCACTTTCTTTCACTTGCTACGGTTCCCACATACATCTTTTGCTTCTTCTGCTTTTATTATTGCTCTTATACATGCTGGTCGGTTGTTGGTACTCTTGACCTGGCCTTTCTTCAAAACAATGTTGATCTGATCGAGACATGTTCGCGGAGGTTGACCTTTACCGACTTGTCTATTCAAACTCGCCTTATAAATTTGTTTCGTCAATTTTCCTCCATCCATCATATCTACATGTCCAATCATCTAAGCATTTCTTTATCTATCTTTGTAACCACATCCTCTTTTACACCACAGCATTCTCTTATCTCACTATTCTTTACTTTAATCAACCGAGTCACTTCGGCTATACTTCTCAGGATACTTATCTCCACAGCAATAATTTTATTTTCATTCTTTTTCTGTCAAACCCAACATTTACTACCATAAGTGTATGAATCAACACACCTCTATGCACAGCCAGACATGCCTTTTTTTGACACTTTCTGGCTGTTCATAAAGCCATATGCCCCATTCATTTGTTTTCCTGCCAACACCTTCGCTACTTTCCACCTCTCGTAAACTTTGAACCAAAGTACAAAAATTCATTTACTTGTTCCTCTCTTTATCCCTTAATCAAAACTTTACAGTTTGTCATGTTTTCTTCTTTTTCAAAAACCATTACTTTCGTTTTGCTTACATTTATTTTCATCCCTTTGATTTTCAGGGCATCATGCATAACATTAACTATTGCCTGCAACTTTTATTCAGATGACGCTAATATGACTTGATCATCGGTGTAAAGAAGGCATTTGACGATTAAATCATTCATTTTCATTTCATACTCTTTCAATTTTTTTAAACAATTGTCTATGTATAAGTCCAACAGCCTTTTTCACCTTTTTCGATGTTAAACCAGTCCGTGCAAGCTCCGTTTATCGATATCAGTGCTCGTACTAAACTACCACTGACCCCATATATAGACAATGTCGACCACAATTTATTTCTCACCACTCTTCATTCCTTCTTTAAAAGGCTTCCAAAATTCTTCAACCTCACATGCTTCATCTAAACTTTCAAATTTCTCGAACAATTTATTAACGAACTCCTCTCTTACACCTTCTTCTTGCAAATTCTCAACTTTTATACGCTCTAGAACACTACTTGATTCTTGCAAACGATGACGCCACCGCTTAAAGTGACCTCTTATTCGGCTCATTACTAAGAAGTGGTCTTTGTCAATACCTGCACCGCGGTATGCCCAAGTGTCCATTACTTTTTTTTTAATCTTTCATCCACAATTACAAAGTCGATTTTACTTTTCTAGTATCCTTCTTGCCTTGTGTAGAAGTGCATCCTTTTATGGTTACACAATGTTTTTGTTACCATAATATTCCACTCCAAATATACTTCAAGTAGACTTTTTCCGTTTTCATTTACTCTGCATCCTTTTATGGTTATACAATGTTTTTGTTACCATAATATTCCACTCCAAATATACTTCAAGTGGACTTTTTCCGTTTTCATTTACTCTGCCGTCACCGTACATTCCCAGAACACTGTCGTATTCACCACGCTTTACTCCTACCCAACAATTAAAATCACCAAACATTACAATTCTTTCATTCTGGTTACACTTATTTAAAATATCTATCACACTATGCCAAAATTACCGCCTCTCTTTTTGGGCTTTCAAAGATTGGTTCCACTGCGCATCTTGTGGGGCATAAACCCCTAGCAAAAAGATACGAGTAAGACCAACCTTTAGCCTCACACAGAGGAGTCTTGGGCTTACACATTGAAAGTCAGTTACACATTCATTCATTCTAGCAGAGAGTATCACACCAACGCCCTGAGAACCTTTGCTGGTTTCCGGAACTCTATTGTTTTTAACATAATTTAAAGCTATGTAACATGGGTTTTTGTTAACTTAATTAAATAGTCATTGGTAAATTGGCTATTTTCAATATAAGCTAATTAATATAACTTTTACATTAGAAGATACCAAAAGACGTTATTTGGTTAGATTTAGTTTTACTGGTTATGTTAAGTACCCTGAATGTAGAGTTCTTAATAGAAATGCTACCAGTTTAGATAAGGCGCTCAAAGTTCAACTTTATTTGCAAGAAAATCTCATAAACCCATTCTTGCACAAAATGCTTTATTTGGGCTTTTAATTTTACAAAACCGAATTTAACTGATTGTTTTGCTAAATTGGGTGTATAATGTGCCAATAATAATATGCCTAAATTTTATTTTTATTCAAATATCTTTGAAACCCTAAATATGAATTTTTTTTGTATAAAATACACATACTGTCTTATATTAACGACTGGAAGCATAATGAAGCGGTGTCAAAATATAGGGGGACTTGTATTTTCCATATATCGGACATACCAAATGGGTTTGCAGACTTTTTTAGTAGTTCTCTCGCGTACTTTTCAAACTCAGCCTTAAATACCATACATAATAATGATCTAATCTACCACTTAAATTTAAATATAAGGAGCTTTTAGAAAAAAGAAATTTAAGCTACCTTAACGTCTATTAAAGCAAAACCCACCACAGGAACAGATCATATCCCTGCATTTATTGTTAGATCCTGTGCTTCAATATTATCTTATCCATTAAAAAAATAGGATTAATGCTGCGGAGATGAGTAGTCTGAGAAGTATAGCTGGAGTGACTCGGTTGGATAAAGTTAAGAATAGTGAGATAAGAAAACGCTGTGGTGTAAAAGAAGATGTGGTCACAAAGATAGATAAAGGAATGCTTAGATGGTTTAGACACGTAGAAAGGATGGATGAAGAAAGATTGACGAAACAAATTTATAAGGCGAGTGTGAATGGGCAAATCGGTAGAGGTCGACCTCGGAGAACATATCTCGATCAGATCAACATTGTTTTGAAGAAAGGCCAGGTCAAAAGTACCAACAACCGAAGAGCATGTATGAGAGCACCGATGAAAGTAGAGGAAGCAAAAGATGTGTGTACGAACCGTAGCAAGTGGAAGGAAGTGGTCTCTGCCTACCCCTATGGGTAAAAGGCGTGACTTTATGTATGTATGTATGTTAACAACCCTAAATTTGCATTTGTTCACTGACGATACCTTCTATCTGAAAGTGCTCTAAGGTATGTCAGATCTTTAAAAAAGAAACGCGAACTGATATAAAAAATTACAGACCGATTTCAATTACAAGCAATTTTTGCAAGGTATTTGAAATATTGTTACAAGGAGTTCTGTATCAATACGTCAGCAATATTGGTCTAAAAACTTAAGAAAAGTTTTAGTTAATTACGAAGAACTAGAAAGGTTATTATGTGATTGCGAAGCAGTAATAAATTCACGACCTTTAACCTTTTTGTCAGAAGAACAAAATTATTTGGTGCCCCTAATCCCATCAATGATTAATAGTGAACAAAATACTTCAGAAACGCCTGATATAGATATCATCGACAAAAATCACCTTTTGAAACGAATGAGATACATCCAAAAACTTAGGAAAACTATGAGAATTCGATTTAGGAAGGAGTACTTGGCAGAACTGGTCAATACTGGTAAAAGAAAACATGGAATTTTCAAAATCGTTTTGAATGGTTCTGATAATACGAAAAGAATCGATTGGCCACTTGGTAAAATCCAAGAAATATATCCAGGAAGAGATAAGGTATGCAGAGTTGCAAGGGTCAAGACTGCTAGTGGAGAACTCATTAGACCATTCCAACGATTATACGGCTTGGAAATATCTTCAGGAGAAGAGATTGGGAAATTGATACAAAGATATGAACAAGAAGAAAATTCTGAAAGCAGAAGCAAGATGGTAAATAAAGAAAAAAGAACTGAAGAAGACGAAAGTAAAGAACAGAGACATGAAAACCGAAAGGAGACCGTTTTTACAAAAAGTGGCAGAATGGTGAAGATACCAGATCGTTTTAAATGTTTATTTTTGGGGGGAGTATGTTGGAAATGAGATTTTATGATATTTAGAAAGTAGGTGTAAGTTGTTAAATGTTTTCCATGTCAACGATATAAATAGAACTATTAAAATTATAAATACTGAGTTGTCAAAGTTCTACAAATACAATATTAATATTTTAATACTTGTCATGTTTAAATAAGTTACAGTGACAGATTTCTACGAACCTAACAATCCAGTTACAACATTTGGCGACTTGATGTAAATATAATTAGGCATCTCAATGAAAAAGGCATATTCATCACAGATTCTTGCATAGACGCTCCTTTTAAAATCGAACTATTGTTGGGAGCTGATGTATTTGGTAGTTTGCCCACTGGTAAGACAGAATATATAGACAACGGTTTAGTGGCAATAGAAACTCATCTAGGTTGGACAACGTAAAAGGTCCACTATTGTTTAATATATTTATCAATGACATTGGTGACATAATTAAACTAAATTTGTTACTGTATGCTAATGATCTAAACATTTCCTCTTTTATCATTAATATAACTGACTGTGAGAAAGTATCGAAAAATCTTAATTAAATCACCCAATGGTGCAGTTGTAATAATTTAGCGTTGAATCCTACCAAATGTTGCGTTATGTTATATACATTGAGATCTGATCCAGTTATATTTGATTATAAGATAGACAATCATTCTCTAGACAGACCATCTAATTTTAAGGATCCTGGAGTTACTTTCGACCGAGATCTGTCTTTCCAAAACCACGTAGACAATATAGCTACGTCAGCAAACCGTATGCATGGATTTCTAATTAGAGTAGGCTGCGACTTTAACCATTTAACACTTAAAACTCTTTACTATGCTTTCGTGAGACCAAAGCTAGAATATGCATTGGTTATCTGCATATTTTGCATATCCATAAACTGGAGGCAATCCAAAGACACTTTCTCAAATACCTAAGTTTTAAAGTAGATCGGACTTATCCACAAATTGGCCCGCCACACGAGAGTTTACTGTCAATACATAGCTTTTTTACTCTGTATGGAAGACGAAAATGTTCTGGTGTCATTACGCTACACAAAATAATTAACAAAGAAATTAGGTTTTAATGCTTACTGCATCAGATAAACTTTAAAATTCCCCGTCAGGCATCTCGATACACCAACTCATTCTACACTTCCACACCACGAACAAATATACTTAAAAACTCCACTGTTTATAGTATGTGTAGAAACTATAACCTAATAAGTGACCAGCTTAATATATTTTATTGTAATGAGAGGCAAATTAAGAGCTATTATAATTAGTAGTAATATTGTTGTATTAGTTTTAAGCTTTTTAGTATTGTTAGTCTGATTGTGTAAATTGTGTACTACTAACTTTAAAATTCTCCGTCAGGCATCTCGATACACCGACTCATTCTACACTACCATGCCACGAACAAATATATTTAAAAACTTTCCTGTTCGTACTATGCGTAGCAACTATAACTTAATAAGTGACCAGCTTAATATGTTCTATTGTAATGTTAGGAATAAGATTTTTTAATATCAACAGTAATATTGTTGTATTAGTCTTAATCTTCTTACTGAGGTTAGTCTTATTGTGTAAATTGTGTATTACTCTTAAGCTTTTCTATTGTTAGTACTATTGTGCAAATATTTATTTTGTTCCTGTTCTGTAAATGGAATTTTTTTTTTTGTAAAACACTGTCTTCTTCTTTTTTTTCTTTTAATTAGGCATAATACCTGTTCCTCATCGTTACTGGTTTTATTTAGGTAGATTGTCGCTCCAACGTTTTTGAAGCCTTCCTGTGCTTCGCCTCCCCGAAGGTGATTTATCTCTATCTTTTTTTTTAAATAAATAAATAAATATACGTGGGGATGGGATGGTTGTTAAAAAAAAACGTGGAAATGTGATTTTTAGTTCAGTTCTATTTTTTATAAAAGGTGGTGACTTTTTTTGACTTTTGTAAAGCGTGGAAAATTTTGTTGCAGAGGTGTAAGGGAATGTTATGGGTTTAATTTTAAATCAAAATCAGAATTTTAAATGTTGCCACGTTAATTAATTATTATATTGTATTAAGGTTAAGTAATATTTTTTTCTAACTAAAATTAATTTCACCCGTGTGGTAATGGTGATATTTAAAATGAAAAATTAATATAAAATATGGCAATGTAACATAAAGACCTCCATTGTCAGTCACCCCATGACGAATTTCATTTGCCACCTAAACAGGAAGTAAAGGAAGTTATGTTCAAAAAAATTTTATTCGACACAATAAAACGACATTATGTTTTCAACCAAATTATGTAACCTTTAAAAGAAAAAGTCGAAAAAACTAATTAATCCACACAATTTTGGTGACTTACAATCGGACCGGATTTTAATTAAAAATTTAATTGTTAAATAACTTATTTTAAATTAAAAATTTGTTCTTAATCGTTTTATTATTTGAAAGAAAAAAATACAATTTAAAGAGCTTAAAGAAATAGATTTATAAGGCTGGTGTTGCTATATAGGATGAAATCCTGGACGTTAAAGAAAAGTATTCGACTGGAAGAGAGATGAGAGATGTGGTTATATAGCAGATCTTAAGAATAAGTTCGGTAGACATTGTAAAAATGAGAAGGTACTGGCAAGAATGAGAAAGAAAAAGGAAATATTAAACACAATTAAAAGAAGAAACCTGCAATATCTGGGCAACGTGATGAAGAGAGAGAAATATGTATTGTTGCAGACTACCATGCAGGAAAAGATACAAGGAAAAAAAGTAGAGAAAGAAGATGCATTTCCTGTTGTTTGGAGCTGCATCATCAAAAGAGAAAATAGCTATGATGATAGCCACCTTTTAAGAGGAGATAGCACATGAAAAAGAAGAAGGAAAAGTGAATGGACAAGTCGCTAGAGGTCAATCCACGCGAAGGTATCTCGACCAAATGGAAATTGTTTAGCAAAAGGTCAGGTCAAGATTACCAGTAACTGGGCATGAATGAAAGTAGAAGAAGGAAAAGACATTACGTATCAAGTAAAAAAGAGGTCTTTGCTTACCCCTACGGAAAAAAGGCGCAAAAAGGCAAAAAAAAGGCGCAAAAAATGTACGTTTTTAAAAAGATTCATAAATATTTTTAAATAAAAAAATTTTAACTAAATTTTTTTCCACGGCTATAATAAAAAACTACTTTCTTAAATTGTTTTTAATGAATTAATTAAGTTAAGTTTTTGCATTTAATGTCCCTTAGTTGTAGTGCCCTTAGCCAAGAAATATGTAAAAAGGTTTAATAAGAGTCCAATGGACTCGGTTGACCATTTACGGGAATTATAAACATCAACCCGTTAAATTCATTCGGAATGTTTATCAAACGCACGTAATGTTTATACTTCACGTTGCTCGTGATAATTATCAATAATCCCATAACTTTAAAGTACCTACCTAGCTTACAATCTAATGCCACGATAAAATAAAGAGTTGTTTTTGATCATTAAATCTTGTTAAGCAATAAAAACTAAAAAAAGCTTTGTCAATTTACCAAAAGTTGTCAAATTTAAAGTTTAAGATGAGCAGTAAAAGTGACGAACGAACTCCCCCTAACATAATTTCAGCTGCCAATCAGGCATGTATAAATTTGATTTCGGAAGTATTGAAAGGAAAATATAAAAAAATTACAAATCCCTTACAGATTGACAAAGAAAATGTCTCCGCGTCAACTTTAGAATTAATATTGTAAATAGGTAAAAAATTTAACCAGAAAATTATTTAATAGGTTATTAAATTTTTTTATTGTAACTAAAAATGTTTAATATGTTACGACGGCAATTGATTTTGCAAGCATTATTGGTTTAGTATTACGTTATGGTGATACAATATTGATTTTTGGTAAAATGATAAAAAGATGTAACACAACGATGTTTGCACACAAATAGTACATTGTATATCTAGTAGTAAAAGACCACTTGCTACGGTTCTTACACACATATTTTGCTTCTTTTTTTTTATCAGTGCTCTCATACATGCTCGTCGGTTGTTGGTACTCTTGACCTGGCCTTTTTTCAAAATAATGTCAATCTGATCAAGATATGTTCGTTGAGGTCGACCCATACCGACTTGCCCATTTACACTCGTTTTATAAATTTGTTTGGCCAATCTTTTTTTATTCATCCTATCTATGTGTCCAAACCATCTAAGCATTCCTTTATCTATCTTTGTTAAAACATCTTCTTTTACACCACCGCGTTTCCCTATCTTACTTTTCTTTTTATCTAACCGAATCACTCCGGCTAAACTTTCCGCAGCATTAATCTTATGTTTTTTTTTGTTATACTTAACAATAACTATCATACATATGTGAAGAGCCTTTTTTTCACGTTATGGCTGCTCATAAAGCTATGCAGAGCCCCATTCATTTGTTTCCTTGCCAACACCCTTCGCTTAATGTCACAGTCATACTTTTTGTCTCTCGTAAACTTTGAACCTAAGTATACAAACTTATTCACTTGTTTTCCTGTAATGAGCACCTCGTAGTTTGCCATGTCTTATTTTTTTTTAAAAACCATTACTTTCGTCCTGCTTACATTTACTTTCATATCTTTGATTTTTAGGGCATCATGCATAATATTAATCATTGCCTGTAACTACTCTTTATATGACGCTAATATAACCTGATAATCGGTATAAAGAAGGCATCTGACGATCACATTATTTATTCTTAATTCATACGTACCTTTTTTTTAATTTTGTAAACAATTGTCTTTGTATTATCTAAACAGCTATGGCAAAGCCACACATTCCTTTTTTGATGTTAAACCAGTTGGTATAAGCTACGTTATTCCTGATACATACAATTTCGACTATACCTCGTAATAAAAAACCTGAATTATACATCTTTCTCTTCTATATTTTGCTTGCATATTCCATATCATCTCCTCAGTTTTATTCGTCACTCTTTTAATCAATATTTTTGCTTACAGTCGTTGCTTCGTGCTGGACTTGTTACTGTTTTACAGCAACACGTAGCGAACAACGTTGGTATTTTATACCGAACAAATATGTCAAACGGGGAAACTATATTTCTTATTATTTTAAAGAATTAAAAACAAAATAGTAGGGTTTACATCTGTAACTAATGTTGAATGAATTTGTTTGTAACATCGAATTAAGTAAAATCTCGTTTTTATTTTTACTTTTCGTGAATATTATCGTTTAACTAGGAATGTTCGAAACAACCCTCTTATAAGTAAAACAAAAGATAACTGTGGGTAGCTTGATACTGAATGCCGGTGGCCAAAGGACATTTTGTCATTTTGGTAGTTGGAAACTGGATATTGTCCGAAATGACTTTGTCAGATGATTAGTGGGTAGGGTGTTTGTAATTCTAGAGGAATAGACCGTTAACCACTTAACAGTATTTCACTTCCGAGTTGTTATGTAATACTTTGCCTTTATATTTACGGAACTAAATCTTTTAATAACAAAAACTATGAAAGTAACGATGTATACAACAAAAATTAATCCGCAGTATGGATTTATGACACAATTAACATTAATACCAATTAAAGTTTATTTTTTTGTGTCTGTGTCAACGTTTTTTATAAACCTTTTTGTAATATTTAGATTTTATGTAAAACTTGTTTTTTACACCCTGTGGGTTAACTCGAAGAGCCACTTTAAATCTTGGTTTTTTCAAGCTTTTATTTAATTTGCAGTGTATGCGTAAAGGTGTGTTGGTTCCTACACTTATGTATGGTAGTGAATGTTGGGTTTGGCAGAAGAAGCATAAAAATAGGATTAATGTTGCGGAGATGACTAGTCTGAGAAGTATATCCGGAGTGACTCGGTTGGATAAAGTAAAGAATAGTAAGATAAGAGAACGCTGTGGTGTAACAAAAGATGTCGTAACAAAGATAGATAAAGGAATGCTTAGATGTTTTGGACACGTTGAAAGGATAGATAAAGAAAAATTGACGAAACAAATTTATAAGGCGAGTGTGAGTAAACAAGTCGGTAGAGATCGAGTTTTGTGTACATTTCTTGATCAGATCAACATTGTGTGCAAGAACCGTAGTGAAAGGAAGTGGTCTCTGCCTACCCCTACTGGAAAAAGGCGTGACTATATGTATGTATGTTTGTCTGGGTGAAATCTTGCAACTAAATTCTGAAGCAGATATCTTTCACCGATTAAGCTGAAATTTTTTATACAGGTTTAGTTTGGATGACAATGCATGGTAAGCTGTGTGACGTTATTATAAATCCACTATGGCGAAACACCCAAGATAGCGGACTATTTATTTTTAATGCAATCTTACAATATAAGCATGCACAAAAGATCTGATCGGTCGAAGCGCTTGAGAGGCAACATGGCCTTCACGACCCCCCCCCTACAATCTACAATATGGGTATCAAATAAAAGGGCTTGCTGAAAATAACTCAAAAAATAAAGTGACTTTTCTAAACGTGGTCTAAATATAGGTTTCGTCAAAGCTTCGAGATAGTATGGGATTAGTCAAACTATCAAATGAGGGAAGGTGTTGGAGCTAGTGTTTTTTCTAGTCTCCTTGATATTCATTTTATAGTTTATCAAGGTTATATTGATGATATGTAGTATGTAAGATAAAAAGTCAAATAATAAAATATATTAATCAAGAAAAGCTTTTAATAATTTATAATCCTAAAATAGTAATATTTAATTAGAATCACCGTTTAATATCAATAACTTGTTCCACTCTTTCTCCCTCAATCGAAACTCCACAGTTGGTCATGTTTTCTTCTCTTTCAAAAACGATAACTTTCGTTTCGCTTACATTTATTTTTATCCCTTTGCTGTTTAGGGCATCATGCATAACATTAACCATCGCCTGCAACTCCTCTTCACATAACGCTAATATGACTTGATCATCGGCGTAAAGAAGGCATTTGACGGCCAAATCATTCTTTTTTAATCCATACGCACTCCGTACATGCAATTATTTCATCATCATCATCATCATCACTTAGCTATAGTAGTCCACTGCTGAACATAAGCCTCTCGTTTATTTTGCCACTCTGCTCTATCTTGAGCCATTTGTATCCAATTACCACAGATTCTTTTGATGTCATCGGTCCATCGTGTGGGGGGGGGCGCCCTCTACTACGATAAGCTTCGTGCCTCGGACGCCACTCCAATAGTTTTTTAGACCATCTTCCGTCAGTTCTTCTAGCTACGTGGCCAGCCCAGTTCCACTTTAAAGTTGTTATTTTTTCGATTACATCTATAACACCTGTTCTTTGGCGAATAATCTCATTTGGTATTCGGTCTCTGAGGGAGATACCCAGAATAGCCCTCTCCATTGCCCGTTGGGTGACACGCAGTTTCTTTGCTGACTTTTTTGTAAGCGTCAATGTTTCGGCTCCGTATGTCATCACTGGTAATATGCACTGATTGTATACTTTTCGTTTTAGACTGATGGGAATATCCGACTTGAAAACATACTTTAATCTTCCAAAAGATTAATTATCATAATTAATTATTTATATATATATATATATATATATATATATATATATATATATATATATATATATATATATATATATATATATATATATATATATATCGCGTTAAAACGTGCGTCGGCGTCTTGCGATTCCTAATCTCCATTCCTCTCTATTCGTCCACATGTCCTCTCTCAGATCTCTCTCTTCCATCTCTTTTTGTATGCCTTCTCTTCAGCTCTTTCGTGGTCTTCCTCTTCTTTTTCTTCCTCTGGGGTTCCACTGTAATATTTTCTTTGCGATTCTGTCTGGTGGCATTCTTTGAACATGCCCGTACCATATCAACTGTTTAGTTCTTATTTCGTCTGTGATGTCGTGCTGTACTCCCATTATTTGTTTTATCCTCTCATTTGTAACTTATTCTAGTCTTGATTTCCCCGCTGCTCGTCTCCAGTAATCCATTTCTGTGGCTCTAATTTTTCTTTCGATCTTTTCTTTCAAAGGCCATACTTCGCAACCGTACATTATTATGCTCTTCACTATCGTGTCGTAAATTCTTTTTTTGTTGTTGTTGCTTATTGTTCTATCCCACAGTACTCCGTTTAACATTGATATTGCTCTTCTTCCTTTCATATTTCTGTCCAATATTGCTTCTTCGAGTGTCCCATCCTTTGATATTCCCATTCCTAAGTAATTGTAAGCTGACGTGTGTTTGATTTTTTGTCCATTTGATAATTGTAAGTCCTGTTGCACTCCCCCAATACACATATTCCGTTTTTTCTACATTAACCTCTAGTCCCCAAATTTTATATTCTTCTATCAGTTTTCGTGTCATATACTCTGTGTCGTCTATGTCTTGGCCGACTATAATTTGATCGTCTGCGAATGAGAGTGTGTATAATGTTGTGTCCTCATCTAAAGGTATGCCCATGTTTTGGCATTTCCGTTTCCAATTCGCTAGTGCCCGTTCCAAATATATTTTAAATAATGTTGGTGACAAGCAACACCCTTGTTTCAGCCCTTTTGTGATATTAAACCCTGTTGTTAGGTTTTGTCCAACTTTAATTCTTGATTTGGTTTTATTGTATAATGACTTTACTCCTTTTATCAGTTCAATATTAATGTTGGAAGTTTCCAGAGTTTCCCAAAGTTTAATTAAGGGTACGCTGTCGTATGCTTTCTTTAGGTCAACGTACAGTATATGGATCTCTTGATTGAATGCTAGTTTTTTTTCTATAATTTGTGTTAGTGAGAACAGATGGTCAATCGTTGATCTTCCCGCTCTAAATCCGGCTTGCTCTTCTGCTTCCATTTCCGTGTATTCCCTTTCGATTCTGTTTTTTAAGATCTTGCCATATATTCCACTGATTGTGTTTGTTACTGTGTTTGTGTTAATTATTTATCATAATCCAAAAAAAAAATGTTAAAATAAATGTTAATACGTAAAAAAATTTAAAATCGAGTCAGCGGATGTCCGGTCATAAGTTATTAAAGGACCCCTTCACGTTTTTTCCTACAAGTTTCTCTCTCTTACCCTTCGCAAATCCATTACCACTAATTCAACACAAATGAAATTTGGGAACCTCCACGAATCACGGTAGCCACCGCAAAATTGAATGTATACTTGAAAACTAATTAAAAGTGTTTGTATGGTAATGGGGATTATAACTCTCGAGCGGATACGTGATCGCGTATGCGTCTGTATTGGCTAAGATATAATCTGGTTATTACGTCATGTAAAGTATTCTAAAGCTGCAATAAGGATAACATATAATTGTAGACAACTATTACGTTTATTATTATCAATAATTTCACTATACGTAAGCGAGTTATATTTAAGCTCTTAGTCAATTTAAATAAAAAAACCACCACATTTTTTAAATGTTATATAAAGTAAATTAATGTACGTTTACTCTTTAATAATATGAATCTCATACATGCTCGTCAGTTGTTGGTACTCTTGACCTGGCCTTTCCTTTAAAACAATGTTGATCTGATCGAGATATGTTCGCCGAGGTCGACCTCTACTGATTTGTCCATTCGTACTCACCTTATAAATTTGTTTCGTCAATCTTCCTTTATCCATCCTTTCTAAGTGTTCAAACTATCTCAGAATTCTTTTATCTATCTTTGTAACCACATTTTTTTACACCCTGGCGTTCTCGTATTTCACTATTCTTTACTTTATCCATCAGTGTCTACGGACCACCCCAACAAAAGCGATTCTGCATCTATTACCAGTAGATCTGTTTGGGGAAGAATGCGCAGCTAGCGTAGCTCTTAAACTCAATACTGTATCCCCATGAAATGAAACGCACTACAGCCACTCTAGAATTCTAAACCGATTATACTAAACCGATTAATACTAAACCGATTATACTAAACCTATGTTCGAAAAACCCATCCAGAAAAAATTGGGCCGAAAATCTAGATAACTCTCAGGGCGCAGATTTTATACTGACGGCTCCAAGCTCAAGGAAAAAATAGGTTGCGGTGTCTTCTCAGAAGATCCCTTAAAGCCTGTCGTTTCGTTTGCCTGATCACTGTAGTATGTATTAAGCTGAAATGACAGCTATTACAGAGGCAGCTGTCTGAATACTCCGCAACGAACAAAATTCCAGCGAGATATCCACTCTTTGCGACAGCCAGGCTGCTATCAAATCACTGAACTCAGTCTACTTAACCTCTAGGGCAGTGGTGCAATGCCGAGCCACCCTAAACGAGCTAACAGCTAAGTTTAGATTTTACATTTTCTGTGTACCCGACAACAGGGACATACCAGGCAACTGTAAGGCGGACGAGCTGGCTAGAGAGGGCACCAACCTTCCAGCTGTATCTGACTTAGCTAGAAGTACCAATTACAAACTGCTGGCTACCCCTGCACAGCAAAAAGTTTAAAAAGCCAACTTGAGGTAGCAAAATCAACCTACATGCACATTATCGAAACAGATTTGGCCTAAACTAGATCTACGTCGAACTAAAAATGTTTTAACTCTATCCAGGGAGTCCATTGGAAAGGCTATCGCGGCCATAAAAAGACACTGTGCAGGTGGATCCCACGCACGGCGCATGAAAATCGCAGAGCTACGACACGGCTTCTGTAAAAGCGGTTACGATGAGAAAAAAAAGAAAAAAATGGTGCATTTTCTCTGCTACTGCCCTGCCCTGGACAGAAAACGGCTTTTTATACAACGGCAACCGAACCAGGGAAAAGGCACCGCTGTCCATCACGGTATCAAAACGGGCCAAAAGGCCCAAGTATGTTTCCTCCGAACCGCCGTTTTAACCTAACCTAACCTAAGTGTCTTTTAAAAAACAAAAATCCAAGTCGTTTTTGTCAATAATTAAACATCTTTAATTGGTAATATTTATTAATTTAATGTAATAAAATAATAATTAAATATATTTTGAAACAGGAAAACGCCATGTGGGTATTTTTTGTGATCTCATCAGGGCATTTGACTGTGTCAATCATGACATACTAGTGAAAAATCTGGATACCTGTGGGATACGAGGTTGTCCACCAGCCTGGATAAAATCTTTTTTGTTCTAACGAAAACAATTTGTAGCGGTAAACAATCATTATTCACAGCAAGCTAAAATAGATATGGTTGATCCTCAGTGTTCCGTACTAGGACCAATTTTATTTTTAATTTATATTAATGACCTGAAAACTACTTCCGATACCCGCATTTTTCACGATGTATCCTGATGATACATTATTAGTCATATCTGATAAGTCAGCAGCTTTATTACGTGAAAAATGTCATAAATCTTTGTTTTCTTTAAATGAATGGTTTTCGGATAATTATTTATGTCTTAACTTTTTTAAAACACAAGCATCAAGGTTTTATTACGTTAAAACGGAATGTAATGTATTATCATTTTAAATTAATGTTATATCTCCTATTATTACAACTAATTTACATAAAACCACTTTTTTGGGATTGCATATTTTCTTTTTAAGAAAATAGTCGCATAAAGGGTAGACCTATCGTGTGGGCCGCGGACGGTCCACACTGCGTCTATTAGAAGGGGAAGGGATTATAGAAAAAAAATGATTGTGGACACGCTGTTTAAAAAGTTGCAGGTCATAGTTCTCTGAAAAAACTGATTTTAAAAGCTTATTCCATTCCGTAGCAGCCCTGTAAAAGAAGGATTCTTGATAAAGATTGGTTCTTGTAGTGTCAATCTTGAGAGTAAATGGATGAGACTGATCAGCGTGCCAAGTTCTTCGGCTGAATGTGGCCAATGGTGGTACAAGAGTTTTTATTTCTCTGGAGCATCTGCCATGGAAATATCTGTAGAGTAATGACTAGTCTGCAACTTTTCTTCTATGTTCCAGAGGGTGAAAGGTATCTGTGAGAGTTGAGCTGCTTATCAAGCGAATGGCTCTTTTCTGAATGGAATCTAGAAGACAAAGAAAATGCCTTGGTGCTGAACCCCAAATGTGCGAGCAATACTCCAGTAGAGGTCGGATTTGAGCCTTGTACGTCGTCAACAGTTGATCAGGAGTATAAAACTTTTTGGCTTTCCACAGAAAACCTAGCCTCTGGCTTGCCGACTTTGCGATGTTAGAAACATGGTCATGCCAAGACATATTATTGGACACCGTGACTCCCAAAATCGAGATGGAGGGACTTGGTTCAAGGGTATTTCCGGACATTGTGATGGGATGATTTGAGGAATTCACTTTCTTGGAAAACGTGGCACTTTGTGTTTTTTGGGCGTTGAACTGAACAAGATTGTTGATTCCCCACTCGACGATTGCTTTAAGATCTCTATTTATGGAATCAACCTGTTCCTGCCTGAGTCTATTTGTATCATTCACCGAAAGTGATCGATAGGATGTGAAAGTTGAGACAAGTGTGCTATCGTCTGCGAAACTGTAAATGGGGTTTGTGGTGGTTTTCAAGAGGTCGTTGATGTGTAAAAGAAATAAGGTGGGGGACAGGATGGAACCCTGTGGAACCCCAGCATTGGTTTTAAACGTATCAGAAGAAATATCGTCAACTGCCACATGTAAGGAGCGATCTTGCATGAAGCTCAAGAACCATTGGCGCAGTTTTATTGGGAGACCGTAGGCAATAATTTACTTAACAATGCCTGGTGCCAAACGCGGTCAAAGGCTTTAGATATATCCAACGCTATTGCACGGAATTTACCAAACTTTTCAATAGTGTTTGTCCAGAGCTGAGTGACATAAGCCAGAAAATCTCCAGTAGACCGAAGTTGTCAAAATCCATATTGTCTGTCATGGATTATCATAGATAACAATCATAGATAATAATCATAGATAACAATCTAAACTGAAAATCACACTGCAATTATTTAATTTCAAAGTTAAATTCAATTTTCTTTCAGTTAATAAATTAAAGACATGTACTACTCAATATTGATCAGCTGTTGCAGCTCCATTATGCTCAGGTTAAAAGTAAACTTTGATAGGGAATAATATTTTGGGGATTATTATCTGCCGCTAATGATGTATTCATGGCTAATAAACGAGTTTTAAGATCAATAAAAGGTCTTTCAAAGTTTGATTCTTATAGAGACGTCTTAACGAAATTAGGAATATTAACACTATCGTTACTAGTGATATCAGAATTATGTTTGCAAGTATTGACGAATACTGATTGCATGTATTTAAAAAATAAACAAAACTACAGTTTGGATACAAGTCAAAAAAAAAACTTTTTTATTCCCTTTGGAAAATTCAAAGTTACAAATCGGTCTACCAATCATATGGCTCCTATGCTTCTTAATTCTCTTCCACCGGAATTAAAAATGATTACCGGAAAATATTAATTTAATAATAAGTTAAAATTATTCCTAATTAAAAATTGTTTTTATAAAATAAGTGACTTTGTAGATCATAGCGATCTGCATTAAAACATTGTCTGTATTTTTATTGTTTTTATGTTTTGTTATATATACACGTAACTTTGTATATTTGTTTATACGGTGTATAACTTTCTTAAGGAAATTAAATGTATTTATTTATTTATTACAAAACACATAATATATTACTACTACCACAGAAATAACCAAAGTATGTTGAACTAATACAACAAATTTTTAATGCAACTTATATACTATCTCCGCCTTACGTTTCTCACTGAAGCCTTACGTAACATTTCTCTAGATAGTTCATTGCAAGCATTTCTGTTTCCCACAAGAAGAAGTCCAATGGGGTCAAGTCCGGGGATTAAGGCACCCACTGTATCGGTTTTTTTATACCTATACAGGGTGATTCATTAACAATGGGCAATCTCTGAACTAAAGATAATACACACCAAAATATGGCGATTGGCTTAACATGTCTTTTACAAATGTTGCAGGTTTACGAGATACAGGGTATTTAAAGTTGAAATTTTAATTTGAAATTTCTTAATAATTTTGTGATTTTAAGTAGCATCGTCTTAAAAATTGGCAACTTTATGTTTTTTGGCATGAAAATTACGAATTTTATGCTGAATTTAGCACTATTTATACAGGGCGTCAGTTACACCCTGTTACTTAGGTCAATTACAACATATCTTTTTTGCTTAATGAGTTATGGCTAAAATGACTAAAAAAACTAAAAGGCAATTTAATTTTGAATAAAAATGTTGCAAATGTTTATTTCATGTTACTCTATCAGTTTTTTAGTTATTTGCATTTTAAAAATTCAGCATAAAGACTCCCAAGCCACTGTTATTACATTGACTTTTTTTCAAGTAGGGTTGTGTCAGAAGTTATCAGTTTTTCGTATAAAAAAATATTTGAAAATTTTACTATCACTTATTTGTAGTAAAATAAGAAAATGCCACGACATAATAAATTTTCCAACAGTGAAATGCGTGATATGATTTGTGTTTTTGCTCAGTCAAATTTAGTGGATTTGGTGCAGCCAGAAGGTTTTTAGAATCATACCCAAATCAAAGACAACCCAATCACAAACTGTTTAGACGTATTTAAACCCACCTAGGCGAAACAAGGTATTTTCGTCCTAAAAGCTTAAATGGTGCCTCAAAAAATATCAACGTCGATGATGAAAAAGAGGTTTTAATTCGTATTTCGGAAAATCCAGATCTCACTACTCGTCGGTTAAGTGCGGCAATAGGAATAAGCCAATTGTCTTAGAATTTTAAAGAAAACGTATCTTCGTCCATATGACTATTCTCCTGTTTAAAATTTGCTACCTCAAGATTTATCAGTTCGCCTACAGTTTGCTTAATTTACTAGACGAGGTGTTTTTAATTGTAAAAACAATCATTTTTGAGACTCCAAAAATTCACATGCTCTAAAGAAACGACATTTTCAGCATGAATTCAAGGTAAATATTTGGTGTGGTGTGATAACTGGTTTTTATTGGCCCTTTTGAACTTTCTTCTAATCTAAACGGGCCCCTTTTTTTAAACTTCCTTAAACAACAGTTAAACACACTACTAGAAGATGTTTCACTAGCCATAAGGCGGAACATGTGGTTTATGCAAGGGGCGCCGCCACATTTTTGTCTGCCAGTATGGTCACAAATGAAGGACATGGTTTACAAAGATACAATTAATTCCATTGAAGAACTACGACAGAAAATTCAAGAAGCTGCTAATATTATAAAAAATAATCGACAAATGTTATTTAATATTCAAAGATCCTTAAGGAGACGCCTTATTGAAGTGGAAGGCGGGCATTTTGAGCATTTACTTTGAATTTTTCCTTAATTACTGTTACTGATTGTTATTTGTTGTCTCCACTGTTGTTACCCCGCTAAGAAGGAATTTGTAGGAATAAATTCATTACACTAAAAAAAAAATTCATTGAATGATTAAAATGCAAATAACTGAAAAACCGATGGAGTTAAATGAAATAAACAGGAGTAACTTTTTTATTCAAAACATAAAGTTGCCAAGTTGTCAAGACGATGCTGCTTAAAATCATAAAATTATTAATAAATTTCAAATTAAAATTCCAACTTTAAATATCCTCTATCTCGTAAACCTGCAACATTTGTAAAAGACATGTTTGGCTTAATCGCCATATTTTTGTGTTTTCTCCTTTTACAACACATAGTGAAAAAAACATTGATCTCTAAGTTTACCATTATCTGGGCAACATAATTATTTCTTCGTTGTTGATGTTGATCTAACAAATGTTCCAAGTCGTGAAGTTTATAATCGTAATAACCTTTTTTTTAAATATTTTGTACCGAGCTATAATTTAAATTTAACTTACGACAGACTGGCCAAATCGCGTCTTTTGAAGAAAATGCCCCGTAATTTTCACGTAAATTGCGTTCCAATCTTGCAAATATTTTTAAGCTTAGAAGTACTTGTTCGGGGTATATTTGTGTGTTAAGCTGAACTGTTCTAAGGTTCTTTTAAAATTCCCCATAAACCAATAACATGTTAACTTTTTTGTTGTGCGTAAACATTTTCCAAAATCAAATCACAACATTCATTAGTTTAATTATTGGCAGATGCGACTTTGCTTTTTTTCAGAGGCAACTGTTTTAAATCGTGACGATTAAGAATTTTTGATAATACTTTTTTTTACAAATTTTATTACAGAAAATAATGGCAAAATTTTTTTTTTACCAAATTTGTTTGGATAAATAGTTTTTTTATATGCCAAAATATAGGTAATTAAAAGAACCCCGTGTACATTGCTACACCCCATTATTTTATTTTTTCTGGGATGCCCAATCCATATTGAAATTTTATATATTTACTAAATTTTTTATTTTAATGTCAGCCGATAAACAATATTTACAGTTTTTTCGGTAGGTGTGAACACGTTAAGATTTTTTGGTGTTCCAACTCTGGAGCAGGCACCATATAATTGACAGTGCGAAAAACATAAACTTTGTAAAATGAAACCAGTAACACTTAAAGATTGGCCTTGAGCCTTTTTAATGATTATAGCAAAAGCCAGACGCACTGAAAACTGTAATCACTTAAAATTAAATAACAAATTTGTTAAAATCATTGAAATTCGTGGTACCAGCACACCTTCTTTAAATTTTTACGCTTGTGGTTTCGATTAAGTTTAGCGATAATTTTTTGACAGCAAGTCTTGTTTCCTTGCACAATTTCGGGGAATTTAAGTTGCGAATAAGCATCAACGGTGAACCAACTTCTTAATTTTTGACACCTACTGCATTTCTTCCAATTTCCAATTTTTTAAATGGCATTGTTTATTATCTTTAAAAAGTAAAATAAACCTTTAATGTTTTTGCTTAAATTAAAAGAACTCAAATACATAATTGTTTGACAGCTTCAATATTTTCGAATAAAAAATTTAAAATGACAGGTGTTTCGCTACGAATATTTTATTTGCGTTGGATGGGATGTACCAGTACCACTTCCTACACAAAAGTTTTTTTACTAAAACCACCGCTGGTATGTATAACACAACTTCTGAAAATTTTATCCCACACTTATGTATGGTAGTTAATGTTGGGTTTGACAGAAAAAGCATGAAAATAGGATTTATGCCGCGGAGATGCGTAGTCTGAGAAGTATAGCCGGAGTGACTCGGTTGCATAAAGTAAAGAATAGTGAGATAAGAGAACGTTGTGGTGTAAAAGAAGATAGATAAAGAAATGCTTGGATGGTTTGAACACGTAGAAAGAATGAATGATGAAAGATTGACGAATCAAATTTATGAGGTGAGTGTGAATGGACAAGTCGGTAGAGGTCGACCTCGGCGAACATATTTTGATCAGATCAACATGGTTTAGAAGTAGGGCCAGGTCAAGAGTACCAACAACCGACGAGCATCTATAAGAGCACTAATGAAAGTAGAGAAAGCATGAGATGTGTGTAAGAACCGAAGCAAGTGGAAGGAAGTGGTGGTCTCTGCATACCCTTACGGGAAAAAGGCGTGGCTATATGTATGTATGTATGTAATCGATGACGCCACAATTTTAGTTTCCAAATATGGTAAAATATGCAAACTAGGCTTAAAATGGACCTTACAGAATCCCATTTAAGCACATCTTGTCAGACTTTTGCAATCGTTGGTTTTTTTAAAAAGAAAATAAAAAATTTACATCGAGTTGTTGGTAAATTACCCCAATTCATCTTGTTCAATTATTTTTCCGAGCAAAACTGATGTTTTTCGTTGGTGTTTGAACCTTAAAAGATAGAACATAAATTCTTATTAAACTTGGTATACGTCCAAGAAACAATCTACACTTACGAAAAGGAGCGTGTTATGCATCACAAAACGTTTTTAGTTTTTGAAATAAAATTTACTTCTCAACATTTTTATCCACGAGAAATGGTGGTCTGCAAGTAAATCGGTTTAAACTGATTGAACTTCAGTAAACTTGTTTTGAAGAAGTAACGAATAAAATTGGTACAATTTATATCAAATAAAAATGTTTTTTTTAATGCCACATACCTCGTGTTTAACAAATTAAATAAAAAATTAAAAGAAACTAAAAACTAGGTACTGTTAAAATTAGATTAAACTCTGGTTTGACATCAAAAAAGTTGTTAGACAGGTATGTGTAGCTTTGCCATGGCTGTTTAGATAATACAAAGACAATCGTTTTAAAGATTTGAAAGAGTAGGTTAGGTTAGGTTAGGTATCATGTGAGTGGGGCGTGGTCGCCCCTCCACCGCGACCCTTAGTAGGTCTATTGTGGCTCACCCCTAGAGGTCACAGTTCACCGCACATTCCAGCTCTTCTCACGAAGTTTTTGGTTGTATAGGGTGAGATTTTTTTAAAATTGGTAAGTTCTAGGTTAATGTATCCAAATATGTTAAACCTTATTCTTTTCAGGCCGGGGCATGAACATAGTATATGTTCAGCAGTTTCTTGCAGTTTCTTGTTGGTTCAGATCTACATTTCTGAGGTGGTATCTTAGACGACAGTGTCCCGTAAGCAGTCCTGTTAGAATACGCAGGTCATTTCTGCTCCATTCTAGGATCTGTTTAGTTGTGTTTCTCGAGGGTTGTAACGGTAAAAATGCCTTCCAGTGGGTTAGCCCTGGTATGTCGGACCAGTACGTGAGTATTTTCCTCTCCGCCCAGTCAGAAATAATTGTTTTAGCGGCACTTGTGGTAACTCCAAAAACCAGTTCTGGTCCAGTGAACGCAGATTCAGCCCCCTGTTTTGCAAGTGTGTCGGCTTTTTCGTTTCCTTTCACCCCCTGGTGCCCGGGTACCCACAGTAGGGTCACCCTGTTGTTCGAACCAAGGTACTCTAAGGATTCGATGCAATTCCATACAAGTTTAGAATTTATCTTGTTGGAGCTCAGTGCTTTTAAAACAGCCTGGCTGTCTGATATTATATTTATGTTTTTGTTTGCTAGAGGTCTATTGGTCAACTCTCTTGCACACAATTCGATAGCGAATACTTCAGTCTGAAAGATTGCAGCATACCGGCCAAGACTGGTAGATATTTTAATTTTTGGTTTCCTGCTGAAAACACCGGCCCCAACTCCATCTGGGGTTTTCGAGCCATCTGTCTACATTACGTATTCAGTCTCTGGGAAGAGGATTTGTTTCCTCACCCATTCGTCTCTCTTCGGAAAGAGGAGTTTGAACGACTTTTCTACGTGTATTTTTGTGGCTAGCAAGTTAGGAACCATCCCAAAAATTTGGTGGTGTTTTTTTCACTTAGTATCCCGGAGTGATCCCCGAGTTGCTCTCCATTGTTTTGCTTTTTCAAAGACAGGAATCTATAGGAAACTATTCTAGGGGAAGGAGATGTAGAAGGTGTTCCATCGCTGCCGTTGGTGTGCTGGACATAGCTCCAGTTATGGCCAGGCATGCCAGCCGCTAAGGGATAGCAAGCTTTGCTCTAGCTGTCTGTTGTAACTCTTTGGTCCACCAGACAACTGAATCATACGTGACCATAGATATTATCATTGTTTGATAAATCCAGTAAATCTGTTTGAAGTTCATTCCCCAAGATTTGCCACATACTCTTCTAAAATTCGAGAGAGAAAACCTGGCTTTGTTTATTGTTTTTTCCAAGTGGGCGTTCCAGGTGAGTCTTTTATCCAGAACTACACCCAGGTATTTCACTTCCGCTGCAAATGGAATGCTTTCTCCGTATAGGACAGGCTGCCGAAGCTTATCTAGCTTTTTCCTTTTTGTAAAAGGAATAATTACAGTTTTCCGGGGGTTTACAGACATCTGTTCCCTCTCGCACCATCTGTATACTGTGATAAGGGCTTCTTGAAAGACGTTTGAGATCGTCGCTTCAAATTTCCCTCCAACTATTATAACCAGCAAGCATTGATTAAGTATAGATTTAAAGTGAATAATTTGATCGTCAAATGCCTTTTTTCCACCGATGCATCATCTGAAAAAGAGTTGCAGGCCATGGTTAATGTTATGCATGATGCCCTGAAAATAAAAGGGATTAAAATAAATGCAATCAAAACAAAAGTATTGGTTTTTGAAAGAGAAGAAAGCATGACAAACTGTAAAGTTTCGATTGAGGGAGAAAAAATGGAAAAAGTAAATAAATAAAATAAAGTTGTGTACTTGAGTTCAAAGTTTACGAGAGCTAAAAAGTATGACACTGACATTGAGCATTGTTGGCACGAAAACAAATAAATGGGACACTGTTTAGCTTTATGAACAGCGAGAAAGTGTCAAAAAGGCACGTCAAGCTGTGCATAGAGGTTTGTTGGTTCCTACACTTATGTATGGTAGTGAATGTTGGGTTTGGCAAAAGAAGCATGAAAATAGGATTAATGCTGCGGAGATGCGTAGTCTGAGAATTATACTCGGAGTGACTCGGTTTCATAAAGTAAAGAATAGTGAGATAAAAGAACGTTGTGGTGTAAAAAAAGATAGGTAAAGAAATGCTTGGATGGTTTGAACACGTAAAAAGAATAAATGAAGGAAGATTGACGAATTAAATTTATGAGGCGAGTGTGAATGGACAAGTCGGTAAAATATATCTCGATCAGATCAACATTGAAAGGCCATTAATATGGGCTGCTTTTCCAGGAATGACACCTCAAATATTATTAAGCGTTAAGCAGTCTTTCATAGAGAGAGTGGTTCTTTGTATTCAACAGGATGGTCGTAATTTTCAGCATGTTTTTTTCAGTTAAATAATAAAAAAATTGTATAGTCTGTTTAATGAACCACTGTCAGAATATGAAAAGTAAATATTTTTTATAAAGTGAAGTATAAAAACTGTCAATGAGAATTCTGTGAGCTAATCAAATAAATGTCGTTTTAAAGCTATCTTGATTTAAAAAATGCCTTTAAATAAGAACTACTATTTGAAAAAACCAATATCTAAAAAAATATTTAGGATAGGTATTGGGAAATCCATTTGAAATGAAAGATAATTGAATTTTTTATTGTTCAGACCAAAAAAATACATGGTAATTCATTTGAATTAACAAAGTTATCTTTGTCTGAAATTATAAAAAAGTAACAATGATTTTTGAACATTCTGTATAATATTGAGATACGGGTTTTATCGAAATCAATAGCCTAAAACCTCTTTTATGCTTGGTCAGAATTCGAAGGGATGATTTACATTTCGATGTTATTTAGTTTCCAATTGTACCTAGCATTTTCATAAAAAAATCAATAACTCGAGAACGGTTATAGTTAGTTACATAGTACCTTTTATGAAATCATATTATTTTTTCCTGATCTATTTAAAAGTGTAACGAAATACAGGGTGTTTTATTTAAAAAAACACAACTTTGATATGCCACACTTTTTTGAGCCACCCTGTAGACTCCAAAATAATTTCCTTTTGTAGCCTTAATCAATATACAGCTAATAAAATAAAGAAATTCCCGAAAAAATGTATGGTTTGGTTTACAGGGACCGTGTCGTATAGGGTGCCCCACCCTATATATATATATATATATATATATATATATATATATATATATATATATAAATAAAGTGCCCTAAAGGTATATATTTAGACCAAAATACCACCTTAAACTCTATTTTGTTTGAACAACGAAAAAACAAGAAATTAGAATACAAGCACGAGAAATAAAATTTCTAAGAAAAGTGAAAGGTTGCACAAAAAAGGAAAGACTAAGAAACAGATATAAAATCGGAATTAAACATCTTTGACAGAAACGTGAAAGTAATGAAAAATAAAAGTAAGTGGAAAGAACACGTCGAACGGATGCACAAGAAGAGGATACCTGCTAAAGTAGATTTTATGAATGCCGTGGAGGAAGAGATATTGGAAGGCCGAGAAAAAGATGGGTATTGTAACAGGCAAATGGCCTAAAACCTGAAGTGTAAAAGAGAAGAATTGTTATAACTTTTTAATAATCTGTCTTATAGTTTTTACATATTTTATTAATCAAACATTGTTAATTTTTGGTTGGCAACGGTAATTCTCTATAAATTACTAGAAATTTGGAAAATTTCTTATAGTGGCACACGAATATAATACTATAAATATCAATTTAAAATTTATTATATTTAATATTGATTTATATTATCCTTTTCAGATACACCAGACTACCCTGATTATTTTGGTATACTTCGTGTTTCTGTAGAAATAAATCAAATTAAGTAAAATATCCCTCCCACAAAATAACCTTTGACAAACAATATTTTAAGTATAATAAAATAATAAAAATCTTCTCAAAACTAACAATATTATAATAAAAACACACTAATATATATTCTCATTTCTTTCTGTTAACTTTGGTTAACTACAAAACCAGTTGAGATTTTTTAACCACAGCTTTTTCAATAAATTACTAGATATTCTTATTTTATTTATTTAAATTCTTATGCATCCTTTTTTTTAAATCATCGTACAACATTTGTTTACTACATTACAATGCAATATTGATTAGCAAACAAAGTAATATTTTCCGCATTAAAAAAGCGCTAAAGTAGATAATTAAAAATAGAATAACTACAGACGCACTCATAATGTCCGATTCTTAGTCTGTTCTGTATGTACTGAATAACCTTAATTTTTTTAAAATATATAATTCTCTTTATTTATGTAATATAAAGAAACACCCATTAACATTGGAAAAATCCAATGTGGAAATTACCATGGTATGGGTAAAGGTTCACTGCGGAATATTGGGAAACGGGATAGCTGACAAGTTAGCTAAAGAAGCAATGTCCTTTACAAACCTCGTCGAAATTCATCCATTCTATAATATAGTCAAAATAAAAAAAAAATTAAATGCTCATAAGTTGGGAGAGGCATTGGAAAGACTTCACTGCCACATCCACTAATCATTACACACTAAAACACCCCAAATTACTACTGAGAATTCCACACTTGTCAGATTACACTTTAAGCAGAAAGAAAGCAGTTACCATAACTTGCCACGTATTTTTCGTTCTCTAACGAGTACTCTGCTAGCGGTTTCTCTACTGGCAAATTATGCCCGAGCTCAGCCGTAGAGGGTAGAAGAAAAAAATATAAAAGTGTGCTGCGCCACCGGCTTGGCGGTATAAGCCGGAAACCCCTACATCTTATAGACACTAGCAGGGCTACAAGATAAACAACTATGATTATGGTAAACCAAATAAATAAAATTATAGCAAAAATATGTTGGATACTTTACTCACACAATAGATAATTAAGGTACACAGTTCAATAGCAACATCATAACAAATATAGTCAAAGTTAACAGCTATGGTAAAATTTTCTTGCTAGAACAAACCAAAAATGTAAAATTTACAGCTTTATAAAAAAAACCAAAACAGAAGTAAGAGTAACAGACTTTACCAAGTTACAACAAAAAGTAAGACATATATAAATTAACTGATTAACAACACTAATTCAAACATTTACATGAAGGCAAAGAACAAAAGGTGAAACATATACATAAGTTAACTCATTACATAAAGATTTTCACTGCCAAAACAATCGAGTTCATTTAAAAATACCTTTACAATGGTTGTCCTTTAAAATATCAAGATTGTAGGATATTTACAAATAAGTAGAAAGAAAATATGTTTTTACTTGGACATAAAGAATTATTGAAAAGGTTATTTTAATCCAAGTTTAGTTTTGGCATATTATCTAATGCAATAAATAGTTTCCAACAATGTACTATACTAATAAACTAAACAGAACATAATAGTGGTGTCAGCATGAGTCATTGCGTTATATATTTAAAAATAAATCACTTATAACCTTTGGATATACGAATTCACAAAGTACTATACTTATAAACAAAACAGGACTTACTGGTGGTGTCGAACGAGACAAGGCATTATATATTTAAAAACAAATCACTGATAACCTTTGGGTAAACGAATTCACATGTACTCCTGTGGCCCACTTCTGTGGCCTACTCCGGTGCTACTCCTGGACTACTCCGGGGGCTGGTTAGATTATGGGGGTGGTACTGATTAACGATGGCTTCCCTCAAATAAATCCCGATAACGGCTATTCAACTTGACACCAACTCCAACAATATCCACAACAATGGCAAGACAAAATGGTCAAGTTGAAAATCAAATGGTTTTTCTTCAAAATCCAATTAAGATAGCCCAAATACAGCCAGATATGAAAGAAATCCCATAGAGGTTCTGCACACGTACTAATAACACCGTCCCCAACAACGTTCACCGACACCTGGCCTCCAAGACTCTCCAAACACGACTCCCGCTCCTATCCCGGAAATCAAGAAAAATGGCGCGGAATAAACGTCAACCCACCATCTTCTCAAATCTGTGCCTCGTTCGTGTGGATATCCAGTCCCATCCACACAGAAATTGCAAAACAACTATCGAAAGTTATGCAACCATGAATACGAAACTATAGAAAAAAATCGGCACGTGACAAACTCGACTCAAATTTAATAAGGGCAGATTCCCAGCCCATTTATACAAAATCGGTTTACCACAACACCTTATTACAAATGTGATAACTCCTCCATCTGTGACTTAAATCACATATTCTTTTCTTGCATAAATCATACTTTAGAAATCACACGACTTCTGGGTCTATTACAAAACCATGATATCGCATTTTCGTTTAATATAACATATCTGCTTAATACCCAGAATAGGGCCATATTCGACATTTTAGTAACTTTTTTAGATAATATTGGTCTACACCTTTAACAGTTATAACATAAAAAAAGTCTGTGGCAAATGGATTCTTCCAATGTCAAACCCACTCTACACACACAAACACACAAAGTATTATTTAGTAAATAATTTTGTTTTTATTTATTGCTATTGAATATTTAAACATTAAAGATAAAAATTTGAAATGTTCATTGACGGATGTAATTATGTTTAAACAATTAAAATGTCACTATTTAATTAAATGGTTTATTACCTTTTCGAACAAAATATTATTTTATCCAATTAATATCATACACAAATTTAGTGAAGCAATACAAATATGACATCAAACATTAAACTGGATAAATTAAATACGACGTTCAATTATTTTTTAATGTAGGTTAAAATAAATAAATAACAATTAAAATAATACCGGGTGTCTCAGTTGTATTACTCCAGCACCTTATCTGAGTTATTTTAATAAATTTAAATTTAAAATTGACACATTTTTTTTTAAATATTTTATTATTATTATTTATAATTATTAAAAAAACTTTACTATTCTTTAAAATTTCAATGAATATTTTTATTTTTATATAAATTTAGAGTTAAAGAAATAAAAGAAAAAGATTTTGCAAATGCAAGCAAACCGAAAATGTTACATTTATATAAAACATTTAGAAATTCGGCAAGTAATAAAAAACACAATTCAGAAAAACCATAACCATTGAAAAGCGCGAAAAGAAACATTTATTTCGTTTTTGCTGAGTAGAACGCTAAAACTTTTGTCGGTATCCCTTAAAAAGGATGATCGTTCACTGTTGCTCGAGTAAAAAAAAAATGCTGTTTAAAAAGCGACATTGGTGCTTTAGCATTTTGCTTATAAATCTGCATTTAGAGAACAACAATTTTTTCAGAAAATAAGCTCAGTCTTTTATATTTAAGGTCTGATAATTTGTATTAAATTTCTGTATATTCACGGTTGATTATACTTAGAGACCTAGTTTGGTTTCACCCCGGAATGTATTCTTTGCGATAGCCTCTTGAAATAAAGTTTTTAGCAGTGGTAATTGTTGCTTTAACAAACCTCATATAGTTATTTCTGATTAACTATGTCAATGAATGTTTAATGAATGCATTCATTCATTGCACGTGTACAAGACAAAAACAATAGATTTAAATCCCCGAACCCGAACATTCATTTTGGATTTTATTGCTATTATTTCGGGGAATTCCAAGTAAGACGTTATTGTATCTTACCAACTATGACTTACGGAATCTCCTTTTTAAAATTCGTGTTATGAAGTACAAATATGTATTATCAATACTTCGTAGAAAAATAACATTTTGTTCGAGTTACACAGTCTAAATAATTTGAGATTCCGCGTATTTAGGGGTTCAGCGGAAGTGAATGGCATTTTTTTCGACTTACTGAATATTTCGACTCAACGAGGTTCGAGTCATAGAGATTCCACTGTATATTTATATTTTTTGGTGATTTAACAACTTTGACAATTATTTAACATTAATTTGAAGGAAAGACTATTAGTAACAATTGCAATAACTAAAGCCAAAATGACATGTGGTTCGCCAACGTTCACGTCTTGTTTCCCGTGGATTTTCTTCTTTGAATGTTGGCATAGGATTAAATTGTAAAATTAAGGAAGTATAAGGGATGATGAGCAAAAACAGATTAATGTTTCTTGTGTGAATGAGACCAAGTGGAAAGGATGCGACACAACTACGCATGGACCCTATACAGCGTACAGGTCAGAAGTTTCAAACAATTAAACAAACAAACACACAAAAAGGCAGCCTAAAAATCCAAAAACCGGTAATTTAAAGTCAGAGACACCGTATTGTAACCTTTTTTTTTAAATATCTAAAATAAACAAAAACAATATTGTAACAGTTTTATAGCTGTAGAAATATTGCACTTAAATGAGTCGTCATAGCATTCTCGATTTTTATAAACTGACTTTTACACGGATTTGTAAGCTAGATAAAAATCTAAACTTTCTTATTTTAAATCTATTAAACCAATATTTAAAAAAGTGTTATAGTTTTAATTATCAAGCAATTATTTACAAATGAATGTAAACAAAAAGCATATTTACAATAAAAAGTAGGTAGTAATCCATATTATTGATTTTTTATTATGTTAATTTAAAAAAAAAATTTAAATTTGCTTTTATTAAATTTGTTTATAAAATATTTAAAAAGATTACTTATTACTAATATAAACAATTCTCATTGTTGTGGTACATATTTTAGCATAATAGTAAATATTTTCTGTTCAATAAAATTTTTTTGTAAACCACGTTCAGATAAAATAGCTTTAATCATATTTTTTAACCTTGCCACTTGAGGACAATAAAAGCTTTATATAAAACCTCTCAGAAAACAGGAACGGCAGAGGATACGAAGAAAAACAAGCAAATTGCTTACATTAAAGAAGAAGAAGAATAAGAATAAGAATATGGTCATTAATGCAAAATTATAGTTTACTACCTTACATCAAAAAAATCTTTTGTTTAAAATGATCCGATTTTCATTTCATTAAGTATTTTATTTTATTTAAAAATTTATTGTTTTGAAATCATTATTTATTAATTTAAAATGTCAAAAATAAAATATGTGCTTTGCTATTTTTTGCAAAATGATTATCTATGCTTTTATATTATCCCATTTTATTATTAGAAATTAACGAAAAAATATTGTATTGTCACTTTTATCGGCAGTGTCTACAAATGCCAATTTTTTATTTTTTTAATTTATTCTTAAGTAAAACAATAATATATTTTTACCTTTTTTTACTTTTAATTTAAATAAATCAGCCCCCATAAAATTTGTATAATTCGCATTACATATTTTTGTAATTTATTACTAAAAATAAAAAATTCATTAAAATAATTTTTTTTAAGTAATGGTACCTTTTGTTTTAATACTTAAAGTGTAGAGTAAAAGAAAAATGCTCTGAATAGCATTAATGCCAATATAGATGATTAGGTAAGCTATTGGAATTAGAGGATCATCAATTTAACGAATGACTGGATTCATCAAACGACTGCTGATTGAACATTTTGCAAATATTGTTTTAAAGCGAATGTAATTATTACATATTATAGAAAGGCATTCCAATAAGATCAATGCAAAATTTACAAGAAGACCGATTGTATAAAATTATGGTGAAATTTTTCATTAGCTTTATTGTTTAATGCAGTGACGGACTTTCTGGAACAAGTAGTCAGGGCTTTGGACGAATCATCAAAATGTGTAGCAGTATTTTTAGACCTCGCCAAAGCATTTGACACAGTTTCACATGAAATATTACTCAATAAACTAAGCCATTACGGCATTCGTGGTTCACCACTTGATGTTATGTCAAACTACCTAACTGATAGGGTTCAGAGAGTGAAAATTGCAAACGAAATAAGTTCAGACTCAAAAGTAAAAATAGGGGTGCCACAAGGAACAGTATTGGGTCCAATACTGTTTCTTGTATACATAAACAGTATTGCAAGAATAGCGGGCTTAGAGGGACACCTTATAAGTTATGCTGATGACATACCCCTTATTTTCACAGGAAAAAAATGGGAAGACGTTAAACGTAGTGCTGAAACAGATCTACAAAAGATTCACATATGGTTGAACTTGAATAAGCTTACATTGAATATTGAGAAGACAAAATTCGTGGTGTTTACGCCAAATATTGTAAAACAACCAGAAAACTTTTCTTTGAAATTACACTCTATGCACTGCAAAAACAATAACCCATGCGTATGCCCTATGATAGAGAAAGTAACATCAATAAAATACCTCGGAGTTATCATAGACCAACATATGAGATGGACAGACCACATAATGCATGTCAACAAACGCCTAAGAGCCCTGATTCATAATTTCTATACCCTGAGAGACATTTTGACAACTAAAAACCTCCTGATGTTATACACCTCTTTAGCCGAATCAATCTTATCCTACTGCATCACAATATGGGGCGGGGCTTTCAATACCACTCTTTATATCTTACAAACAACACAAAACACAATCCTAAAAATTATCTTGAAAAAAAACAAACGTTACTCTACTGATATCATCTACCAGGAAACAAAAATATCAAACTACTTTTCGCCCACCAATGTTCAAAAAAAATGTACACAAATCATAAAAATTTCCACCAAATAAAAAAAAGAATAACCAGATCAAATGCAAATATGAATCTCAACACACAATTGTTCAAAAAAACCTTAACACAAAGATCTTATTTCTTCTTCGGACCTAAATTTTTCAATGCCATCCCAACCGCTCTAAGAAAAATTTCAAACCAGAAAAAATATAATATTGAAACAAAACAGTATATTTTAAAAAACCCAAAGATATTCTACAATATATTGAAATCAACATCTACTTGACAAAAAAAAAAAAAAAAAAAAAAAAAAAAAAAAAAAAAAAAAAAAAAAAAAAAAAAAATTATACCTGCCTACTTTCCTGCACCATCTGCTTGACACTGTAAAACCTCTACAAAAAGTATTTTTCGAATTATGAAAACTTCAACAAATATATTTTAAATCTATAATCTACTCACAGACTTAACATGATAAATACAAAATGTACGTTGAACTTATAAAGTCCTCAGATCGAGCATAGAGCAAGACAGACAAAATTTGCCTAGGCTCATTATGTTCTAACTGGGATCTTATTTTAGATACAATTTTATGTCAAATAATGCGCAATAACTACCTCTTAAAACCATTCCAATTTTATTTGCATATCTTGATAGGTTACGGGACAATAAATAAATCATCAGTTTTTAAGAAAAACTTTAACGCCCCAAATCTCTGAAAACGAAACATTTGCGGACATACGTTTATATAGCAAACTGTCATTATTTTTTTATGCAAAATCACTTTTTAAAGTTTGTCGCACTTATTTACTAACACTCTGTATAATACTAAAATTACTTGACATCGGATAACGTTTTTGTCAACATTATTACCCTTATATTTTTTTGGTTAGCTTTTTATCAGGTTTACGAAAGTAAGAGAGAAACCCTTGTCTTGACTGAGATTAGCCGAAAGCCTATCAGATTACCAACTAATAGTGTAGTTTTTGTAACCTGCTACAGTAACATTGTACCACATTATCTGTGGGTAAGTATTGTGGGTTTGAATATAATTAATACTGTTTCTTATGCCAGAGAAGTATAAAACATTGTTAAAATGTTAACATTAAACCTGCACCTAGGAATTTATATAGATGTTTTTTCTTTGCAGATTGGGTTTCGGTATAGGAAAGATTCGTCAAATTTTAATTAAATATTTGTTATTATAAACAAGTAATTTATAAATTAAAGGTTTTAATAAGAAATTAAGCAATGGACACCCATTTGGCTTTTAGACAACCAACCAATATTAAAACATTAATTAAAGAGGCACCCTCGTGTTTTTTTGGTTGTAGTATAATGACTAAACAAGGTTGATTAGAAATATTTAACATCATTGTGATCATTTCTTATTTAAATCAATTGTTTCAAATTGCTATAAGTTGTAGCTGTAAATATTAAAAAAAAAATATTTACGCCTGTATTTTATTTTATTTTTTTACGAGTATAGATGGGTCAATAAATATTTTTAGTATAGGCCTTAAAAAGTCTTTATTTTCTCCTCAACCGGTCCATTTTTTTCCGATTTAAATTTGTCATACGAAAAGTTCCATCATTGTTAAATTGTTTGTAAAAAGTCGTCGACTAGAAATGATGTCAATAAAAGTAATTTCAGTTGTCAGAGTTAAAGGTGGTTTCATGAATAAAACGCCAATTTACATGAATTAAGTTAGCTCTAAGATGATTTTAAATTCGGTAACAGTTTTTTTTACGCGAATAAGGTTAACTTGTAACAAAACAAGATGGATAAGGCATTAGCGATATTTGTACGTAAATATTTAATTAGGATATTGTTTACGGATTTTCATCAATAATATTCTTCATCATTTTAATATGCTACCCTTAAACACCTGTTAATGTCATATATTTTAATCAAAGGCTCACTTCTACAAAAAGTATGGGGGAAATTATTGCCTTTAATCATAAAATGTTGTTTCATTGTCAGAAATTCCAAAGAATTTCAAGGACTAAAAACATGGCGCCTCTTGAATCCCAAAATTGAAAAAAATTAATCATATTGTAGAGCGATTATATAGGCCAAGCAAATTAGACGTTTGCACTGTACCAAAAAGTTGTTTTACATAGTTGTTGAATTTTTAAATACCAACAAAAAAAAGTTTCAGTATTAGTTAATAAAAAAGTAAGTGGGTTCTGAGATTAAACAGTTTAATCTTTTACAAATTTACAAAAACCATTTTTTTTAAACACTCTCCAAAGACTATACGTTTTGGAAAATCGCTTTCTTTATATACTTTTTTTGTATAACTAATTTATTTGTTTATTATTTACTTCCCGAACAGTTCTTATTTTGTTAAAATATTTTCGTTAATTTGAGTGGTTCATTTCTAAACTGTTTAAATTTCTTCTAAGCAGTAAAGGGTTTGATACAAGATGAAAGTCAGCGTGTATGATTCAACCTAAAGGTACTGGCATGGCTGTAGTTTTTATCTTTCTCTAACAGTAGATAAAAGAAGAGATCAACAATGACGTCACAAATTAAAGCAACATTATTGGCAACGACGCCATTGATCAGGTTTCAGGTATCATAGACGTGCTGCTAGGGTTTTGTAAAGCAGAGATAGGAATTTTTTTTTATTATATGGGGAAGGCATTTTTACGTATAATTTTAATTGTATATTTTTACGTGCAGTACTTATCGTAAGCTATAACTAATTGTAGTATTGACTATAACCAAAACGATAGTGGTAGGGGTCGCCACCTGTCATGTCATGCTTCCTGTGGGAAGAAAACGTGGACTGCGGATAGCCACTTTGCTACTTTAAATGTGAGGGGAGGATTAAATGATAAAATTGATGAAATTTACACAATGATAGAAGAAAGATGGATTGATGTTTTTTGTGTGAATGAAACCAAGCGAAAAGGATGTGAAACCACAACACATGGATCTTATACAGCTAACTGGTCAGGAGTTCCAGAAACCAGCAAAGGTTCTCAGGGCGTTGATGTGAAACTCTCTGCTAAAATGAATGAATGTGTGACTGACTTTGAATGTGTTAGCCCAAGACTCCTCTGGGTAAGGCTGACGGTTAGTCGTACTCGTATCTTTTTGCTAGGGGTTTATGATCCATAAGTTGCGCAGTGGAACCAAGCTTTAAAAGCCCAAAAAGATAGGCAGGAGTTTTGGGATAGTGTGACAGATATTCTAAATAAGTGTAACCATAATAAAAGAATTGTAATGATGGGTGATTTTAAAAGTTGGGTAGGAGTAAAGAGTGATGGATATGACAGTATTCTAAAAATGTACGGAGAAAATGAAAACAGAGAAAGTCTACTTGAAGTATGTTTGGAGTGAAATCTTGAGGTAATAAACACAATGCTTAACCATAAAAGGATCGACTTGTACACAAGACAAGAAGGATACCAGAGAATTGTAATTGATTTTTTAATTGTGGATAAGAGATTGAAAGGGAAAGTAATGGACACTCGGGCATACCATGGTGCAGGTGTTGACACAGACCACTTCTTAGTAATGAGTCGAATAAGAGATCTCTTTAAGCGGTTGCGGCATCGTGTGCAGGAATCAAGTAGTGTACTAGAGTGTATAAAAGTTAAGAATTTGCAAAAAAAAAAGGTATTAAAGAGGAGTTCATTAGTAAATTGACCAAGAAATTTAACAGTTTAGATGAAGCATATGAGGTTGAAGAATTGTGTTATATACAATTGAATATAGCTACCGCTTATGAAATGGTAAGAAAAAGTTTGAAAGAATACGGTTGACATAAACAAAATATTTTTAATGACAATTATCATTTGTTATAAACAATTTGAAATTGTTTTTTATTAAATTTAATAATAATAATAATAATGATAATGATAACAACAAAACCTATGGTATTTTTTCATTCTTTTCACTAGGAAGTTAGTAGTGTGGACCTCTCGGGTCGCACCCAGACCACTGATATTTCAATTTTTTTAAACAAAAATAACCTAAAATGGCCAAACATAAAATATAAATACATTGCTTTTATTTCAAAGCCAGCAAGTCCAAATAACTTTTGTTTTTGCGCAAGAGTAAAAAAACAAAAATTACAAAAATCTCCTTAAATGTATTTGCAGTAAATATTTAAAGTGTACTCCGTTATTTTGTTGGCAATATATAAACTTATTTCAAATTCTTCTCGAACCTTTTGCAAAGTTTTGCTATTAATTCGTCTTTATTCTTCAGATATTTTAAGCTTTAGTTTTTCAATGTTTTCGGAAGGAGTTTTGTAAACTAATATTTTTAAATAGCCCCACAAAAAAAAGCCAAATGTTGTTAGATCTGGAGATGTTGCGGCTATTCTATAAAACCTTTTCTGCCACTCCAATGTCGTAAAAATTTGTTCGTCCAGCCATTGTATCTTACAGCTAGTGCGTAATGTGGGGTAGCTCCGTCCTGTTGAAGGTATATATCATGTTCTTCAATTTTTTTTTAGTGACTGAGTAATAAGATAATTAATTTCAAATTTTAATAATTGTAGGCACAATTCTCCCGTTAGGTTTTGGTCAATAAAAAGTGGTCCGATTATCTCATTTCCTAGAATATCAGCCCATACATTGATATCCGCTGAAAAGTGAGTATTATCCTGTCAAAACACGTGAGGTTTTTTGTCATCCCAGTACCCACAATTATGTTTTTTAATAAAGCCATTTTATTGAAAAAATTACAGTTGCCACTTTTCATATAAAGGTACTTTGTGTTTCAAGCTTTGCTTACATGAATATTTAGCAATTGTTAGAAAATATTCTGGTATAAAGAAATACTATCTCAGGATTAATAACAAAGAACAAAAATGGTATTTTTGAATTATTTTAAGTAAAGAAATATACAAAAACAAATACTTACGAAACAATATTGAAAATTTATTTTTTAAAGGACAAACTCTGTAAATATTTTGTTGTTTTGTTTAATGAGTATAAAATTAACATTCGTAAAATCTTTATGGAACAAAAGATGGAATAAAATGGAACTCATTAATATTGCATCTTAATATTGAAAATAATGTGTTTGACTTATTATCTCTGTAAACAACCCAAATATAAGATAAAATTAATTGGAAAAGCAATTAAAAGGTCCCATAAATTTTACAGCAGACCTATTTTATGACGAGATAAAAAACAAATGGAGTTTATATTTTGTCAATAAGAAATGGGAATCCTTTAATACAGGACGCAAATTAATAGATTCGTGAATATTTTAAAGTGGAATTAGGTACTTAAATAATTTTTTTAACTTTAACAACAGAGCAATTTAGTCTGCGTCGATTAATTACTGCTTTGAATAATTACACCTCATTTTATATTTAAAATGATTGATCTGCTTTTACATTGTTTTTCAGCTATTCCAAAGCGTTTTAAGTGGAAGCCGATTAAGCTTAGCTAATCATTATAAATTAATATTTCTCTTTTTAAGTGCATAATGCAATTTGCAGTGCATTATAGTACATTATATAACTGAGTGAAATAAGTCATTATACTCGTGTAAGATGTTCACGCGCTAGTAAGCGATTGTGGCAGTTTTTTTAAGTGGCATTTAACTCACGTGTAACATACGACATTTTATTCCTAAGAAGTAAAATTTATAAAAAAAGGGATCAAAATACATACATAAAAATAATTTAAAGATATTTTTTTCAGAGCTTGCAGTTAATGGATTAATGCGTGTTAGTTTTGACAAGGTTAAATAAAACCACAACTTATTAAAGAAATTTAAATCAAAATAAAAATAATTATTTAACAAGTGTTGCTTGATTAATTATAACAGCTCTACATCGTGTTGGCATGGACCGAATGAAATTATCTATTTTTTGTTAAGGTATAAGGTTGGAATCTTTAATGAACAAGTCTAAAATATTATGCTTGACAAAAGTCCCACTAAACAGTCCCCATTGTCATCATCTAGGAGTTTGATGATATCTATATATACATCATCTGGTCCAGGAGCTTAACTTATCTTGGATATACTTCGATATTATTTTCAGTTACAATTTATCATCATTAAAATATAAGTATCTGGGCATAGAAATCTCAGGATATGGTGATGTTGAGACGGAAGTGAGAAAACAGACAACAAGAATAGCAGGAAGCCTAGGTTAGGTTAGGTTAGGTTTTATGTGAGTGGGGCGTGGTCGCCCCTCCACCGCGACCCTTAGTAGGTCTATTGTGGCTCACCCCTAGAGGCTACAGTTCACCGTACAATCCAGCCCTTCTTACGAAGTTCATGGTTGTATAGGGTGAGATTTTTTTAAAATCGGTAGGTTCTAGGTTAGTGTAACCAAATATGTTGACCCTTATTCTTCCCAGGCCGGGGCATGAACATAGTATATGTTCAGCAGTTTCGTCTTCCATGCAGCAGAACCGACAGTCCGTTTGTTGGTTCAGATCTATCTTTCTGAGGTGGTATCTCAGACGACAGTGTCTCGTAAGCAGTCCTGTTAGAATACGCAGGTCATTTCTGCTCCATTCTAGGATCTGCTTAGTTGTGTTTATCGAGGGTTGTAACGGTAAAAACGCCTTCGAGTCGGACCAGTACGTGAGTATTTTCCTCTCCTCCCAGTCCGAAATAATTGTTTAGGCGGCACTTGTGATGACTCCAAAGACCGGTTTTGGTCCAGTGAACGCAGATTCGGCCCCCTGTTTTGCAAGGGTGTCGGTTTTTTCGTTTCCTTCCACCCCCTGGTGGCCACAGTAGGGTCACCCTGTTGTTCGCACCAAGGTACTCTAAGGATTCGATGCAATTCCATACAAGTTTAGAATTTATCTTGTTGGAGCTCAGTGCTTTTAAAGCGGCCTGGCTGTCTGATATTATATTTATTTTTTTGTTTGCTAGAGGTCTGTTGGTCAACTCTCTTGCACACAATTCGATAGCGAATATTTCAGCCTGAAAGATTGTGGCATACCTGCCAAGACTGGTAGATATTTTAATCTTTGGTTTCCTGCTGAAAACACCGGCCCCAACTTCGTCTGGGGTTTTTAAGCCGTCTGTGTACATTACGTATTCAGTCTCTGGGAAGAGGATTTGTCCCCTCATCCATTCGTCTCTCTCCAGAAAGAGGACTTTGAACGACTTTCCTACGTGTATTTTTGTGGCTAGCAAGTCAGGAACCATCCCGAGAATTTGGTGGTTTTTTGTTTCACTCAGTATCCCGGAGTGATCTCCGAGTTGCTCTTCATTTATTTGCTTTTCCAAAGACAGGAATCTATAGGAAGCTATCCTGGCCTCCCTCTCTAAAAGAATATCTAGGGGAGGAAGATGTAGGAGGTGTTCCATCGCTGCCGTTGGTGTGCTGGACATAGCTCCAGTTATGGCCAGGCATGCCAGCCGCTGAAGGCCAGCAAGCTTTGCTCTAGCTGTCTGTTGTAACCCTTTGGTCCACCAGACTACTGAACCATACGTGACCATAGATATTATCATTGTTTGATAAATCCAGTAAATCTGTTTGGGGTTCATTCCCCAAGATTTGCCACATACTCTTCTGAGATTCCAGAGAGAAAACCTGGCTTTGTTTATTGTTTTTTCCAAGTGGGTGTTCCAGGTGAGTCTTTTATCCAGAACTACACCCAGGTATTTCACTTCCGTTGCAAATGGAATGCTCTCTGTATGCTGTATTTTGTGTTGAGGGCTTCTTGGAGGACGTTTAAGATCATCGCTTCAAATTTACCTCTAACTATTATAACCAGATCATCCGCATAGCATTGAAAATCTACTCCTTGCATGGAAAGCTCGCTCAGCAGAGAGTCGACTAGAAGTGACCACATTAAGGGGGAAAGTACCCCGCCTTGTGGACACCCCTTCGCCGCCCTGAACCTAACCGCAGGATGCCTAAATGACACAATATGGCGACATAAAAACATTAAAATGGAAACCAAATTAAGAATTTACAAGGCTATAGTAAGACCTACTATGACATACACGGCAGAAACACGACCAGACACAGCAAGAACTTTGTAGAATAACTGGAAAGACGATCTTGGACAGAGCAAGAAGCGAGATTATAAGAAGGTAAATAACATCAATGAGTGGGTTCTCGGCAGAAAGAGGGAGTGGGATGAGCACAACAGCAGAATGGACAACGAAAGAATAGTCAGAACAGCACGCGACAAATCACCAGTGGGTCGCAGGAGTTTAAGACGCCCCCGAAAACGATGAAGCGACAACTTAGCAGTGCAATAAGCAGAGGAACTATGAAAAGAAACAGGCGATCCGCCTAGATTAAAGAAGGAAGAAGAAGAAGACAATTTATCATAGGAATATTATTTTGCCGGAAAAAATTTTGATCGAAAAAGTAATATCCCGAGGCAAATAACATGATCAAAATCTCGAGCTAATGGCAAAAAATTTTGACATTTAATTTATCAAGGAAAGTTGCTTAGAAGCACAAATATTTCGATCAAATTATTCCTGAAAAATAATAGACCGAAATATATTTGATTGGACTATTGCCGAAATTAACTAAACTGACAAAAAAATATTGTTTTTTATTACAATTCTGATATATAACAGAATGAATAGGATAAGTTGCCAGACTAAGACTAAACTGGGCTGGACAGAGGCGATTGTAGTAGAAAGATAGGGGAGGGCTGTGTCCAGTAGGACTGTAGCGCCATGAAGAGAAAGAAAACTCCATAGGTTAAGTTAGGTGCAATCCATTCGATTAATTTGAGACTTTTTATTCTCCTATTTGGAATTATGTACATTTTTTGTTATTTAAAAATTTTGTATATAGCATATACCAATTTTAAATCACCTTAAGATTAACATTTAATGAATACCCACAACAATGAAAGCAATGTTACCAACCGTGTTGTTAACTTTGACCCTTTTCAAATCCATTTTATTGATTGTATCAATGTAACGCAAACAAAGGTGATGTAATATTAATATTTTCCAAACTAACGTAACCTTAACTGTATTATAGGTGTTTATTTGGGAGTGAGAAAGGAGTGCTTTAATAATGTAAAATTCGAGCCGAGATAACGGCGAACACGTTGTACATAAAACGGCCGGTTATGGTTGCGTCTAATGTTTAAAGATGCTATCTTGCTCCCGATTTTGTAGGCCGGAATTTAGATATTTTCATTTTTTAATTTGGTCAAGATAACTTTATTTCGGTAAACAATAAATATTTTCTGATTTGTTTAGAAGCTTGCAACAAAGCTTCATATCGTAACGCAGTCGCAAGCTCTAAACTAGAGGGGAGAGTAGGTTGCGGTATCTTCTCAGAAGACCCCTCATTTAGCCTGTCGTTTCGTTTACCTGATTACTGTAGTGTGTATCAAGCTGAAATGAAAGCCAATACCAAGGCAGCTGTCTGGATACTTCACAATGAACAAAAGTTCAGCGAGATATCCATTCTTTGCGAAAGCCAGGCTGCTATCAAATCACTGAACTCAGTCCACTTAACCTCTAGGGCAGCGGTGCAATGCCGTGCCGCCCCGAATGAGCTAGCAACTAAGTTTGGAGTTTACATTGTCTGGGTACCCAGACGAGCTAGCAAGAAAGGGTACCACTTCCCAGCTGTATCTGTCTCATCTCAGCAAACTACCGGCTCCTCCTGCACGGCAAAGTAGTTTAAAAAGCTAACTTCTTCTTCTTCTTCTTCTGCTTTTATTTAGGCAGTTCTGCCTGTTTTTTTTTCAGACTATCTCGATTAAGCCGTCATTCCATCTTTTCCTTGGGCGCCCTACAGACCTTCGCCCTAATGGGGAGTTGTCTCTGGCTATTCTTACTATCCTATTTCCATCCATTCTGCTGATGTGATTGTTCCATTCTCTTCTTCTATGATTTGTCCACTGATTGATGTCTTCAACCTTGCATGATCGTCTGGTCTCTGCGTTTTTGACTCTATCTCTTATCGTTATCCCATCGATGCGTCTGAGGATTTTCATTTCAGCGGTTTCTAACATTCTTTCCGTTTTGGATGTTTCCGGTCTTGTTTCAGCAGTATACGTCATAATCGGTCTTATAACAGTTTTATATATACGGCATTTAGCATCCTGTCTGATATATCTATTTCTCCAAATTGTGTCATTTAGACATCCGGCGATTTTATTTGCCTTGTTAATTTGCTCTTCTACTTCTCTTACCAGTGATCCATAACTACTCAGCAGAACCCCCAAGTATTTAAATTCCATCACTTGCTCGATCAACTTACCGTCCACCTCCAGCTTACATCGTATTGGCTCCTGAGATATAACCATACATTTAGTTTTTTCCGATGATATTAACATATTATATAACTTAGCAGTGTTATTGAATTGATGGAGCATTATTTGGAGATCGTCTTCACTCTGGGCTATTAGTGTCGCGTCGTCTGCATAACATACAATTTTAACTTGTTTGTCGCTCATTTGGTAACCTATCTTAGACTTTACTTTGTTAAGAATTTCATCCATCACTAGGTTAAAGAGTAGGGGACTTAGTGAATCTCCTTGCCTTATTCCTGTTCCAAACTCGATGGGGTCCGTTAGTTGGTGTTTAATTCTTGCCTCTATTCTATTATTCTGGTAAATGTTTTCTATTGTTTTGATTATATCGAGGGGTATGTTTCTTTTATATAATAGGTGGACGATATCTTCTAGTCTTATTCTATCGAAGGCTTTCTTTAGGTCGATGAAGCAAAGGTATGCGGGCTTGTTATCCTCGAGAGATTTTTCCTTTACTTGTCTGATTACAAACACGGCATCCGTACACGATCTTCCGCTTCTAAATCCTTGTTGTTCCTCAGCTAGCGTTAGGGTGGTATTCATTTTATTTGTTATTATTTTTGTAGTTAATTTTAAGGTGGTATTAAGTAGGTTGATTCCCCTGTAGATTCTTGGGTCACACTTTTCTCCTTTTTTAAACATCAGTATCATTATACTGGATCTCCACTCTTGTGGTATTTTGTGTTGTTCTATAATTTTATTAATGAGTTCTGTTAGTTGCTTTGTGAGAGGCAACCCACCATATTTTAATAGCTTATTAGCTATTCCGTCCTTTCCTGGTGATTTCCTGTTTTTAAATTTTTTAAGTGCTGCCTCTACTTCTTCTCGCTTGATGTAACCTAACCTAAAAAGCTAACTTAAGGTAGCAAAATGAACTCACATGCACATTATCGAAACAGATTTGGCCTAAACTAGATCTACGTTGAACTAATGATGTTTAAATTCTATCCAGGGAGTCCATTGGAAATGCGATCGCAGCCGTAACAGGACACTGGGCAGGTGGATCCCATGAACGGCGCATGGGAATCGCAGAGCTGAGACACGACTTTTGTAGAAGCTGTCACGATAAGGAAGAGGAGAAAACCATGTACATCTTTTCTGCCACTGCCCTGCCCTAGGCAGAAAACGGCTTTCTATACTAGGTCAACTAAAAATTGATAATTTATCTGATCTAAACTCAGTTAGCATTAAAGACCCTATACTTTTCATTAAAAATTTCAACTGGTTCTCACGGTAAAGGGGGAAGGCACCACCGTCCATCATGGTATCAGAACGGGCCAAAAGGCTTAAGTGGGTTCCTTCTAAATTGCCGTTTTAACCTTACCCAACGCAGTCGCAAACAAATCTAAATGGGACTGCGTGGTACATCAAGGTGTAAGCAATGAAATTAACCCTAAAAGCAGCCATAAAAGTTCTATCAGATCTTCCCCCAATTGACATAACACTCGTTGTGAATGCAAGAATGGGACTGCTGGTGTCAAGGCGAACAAATGAAAACACGGGATTAATTGGTAGTAACATTCTTGAAATACGACCAACGGACCACATTGCTGAATAAAATTTCTTTAGGTGCACAAACAAATAATTATACAAGATCAAAGAAAGTAAAAAAGTACCAGCAACAAAACCAATTTTAAAAATGACCTGGTATACAAACGAGTCTAATAGCAGATGAAAAACTGTAAATCTAATATTCACCAAGTGCGAACATGCCTAAATTCAGCAGCGACCTTAAGGTGGGTCGACCGCCTAGGGCACCGGACATAAAGGGGTGCCCGTGACGCCTCTTACGCTCATTTAGAGAGGCCCACTTACTCGTAAATTCCCAAAATTTCTTTTAATAAATAGTTATTTCATTATATCCTTTTTTGCCTTTTTTCGTATAGTATAGGTTTGCAGTTAGGGGGCGCCGTAGAAATCTCGTCCTGGCGCGGGCAGTGCTAAAACCGGCACTGCCTAATTTAGTACTTCTTTGAAGAAAATAACTGCAAAGCATCGATCTACATACGCACAAATAGTAAAGTTTAACTAAAAGCACTAAGAATCTTATAATGATGTTAGGTCTGGCGTGAGAATGCCGCGAAGAACTCATAACCAAGGCAAAATACAACAAAATAATATTGGTATTGAAAAAAATACTACTTATCTAGTCAGCTACTTTTTATTCATTAGTGCACAACCTATTTTTGGTCTAAAATATTTCAACATTTGATGGTGTACAAGATAATGGGTCAAATAACAACAATAAGTCAAGCTGCAGAAAGTGCAGCGACTAGCTTGTCTGGGAATCACAGGGGCAACATTCACGTGCCCTACTGCAGCCGTAGAGGTAATGCTAAACTTTTCACCATTATACTTATGTGTAATAAAAGAAGCAGCAATCAGTGCCTTCAGACTGTGCCAGACAATAAATATTAGAGCAAGAAATCGAAATAGACATTTGAAGATTTTGGAAAATATGTTTTCTAGAATCCATGTCTAAGCCGACAGATATTATGCCAGTTAGGTACGACTTTAAAATGCAGTTTAAAGTGGTTATAAACAACCTTTAAGTTTGCACAGAGACCGGACCTCAACTAGGAAGGGATGCTGTAGTGTGGTACACTAATGGATCCAAGATGCCCAGGAGTGCATCTAAAGAAACACCCGAAAGGCAGAAATCTATATTTTAACAGATAGCCAAGCAACACTTAAAGCTCTAAAGTCATACAATTGTGAGTCTAAGCGAACAATCAGGTTACTCTGATGTTGGTTCCTGGTTACAAAAGAGTTAAAAGCAAATTAATTGTCAAAGAAAGGGCAAATACATAATTTTCCGGAGCAGATCCCTTGAAATTCCACTTGAAAGAAAAGGTTTAACGTTGGGAAACAGATGAAATGAAATCTCACTGGCATAAAGTGCCAGGACAAAGACCAGCGAAAAAGCTAGTAAGCAGCTTCTCGAGTGGGACAGGAAAGAATTGAAACTGGGGACGGGGCTCTCACTGGACACTGCCCTCTAAGGTATCACCTTAAAAAAATTAACAAAACAGGGAGTGATAGTTGCCGCTACTGCGAGAACTTTGCTGAAACTGCAGAACATTTGCTTTGCGAATGCCCAGCGCTTTTCTGCAAAAGGCTTCAGTTTCTGGAAGGGGCATTTCTAAAACCCTTCCATGTCAGACACTTAGCCCCTAGGAAACTAATAAACTTTGCTCGAAGTCTCAGAATTTCGGGCCTTAAATAGATTAAGGGTTATTTACAAGAGATCTAATAGGTTGAGGTGATTGAGATGTTGCATAGCCTTAACGACCCCCCTACAATCTACAATCATGCCCCTGTCTGGGCAGAATAAGGTTTTACATATTTGGATACACCAACCTAGAACCTACCGATTTTAAAAAAAATCTCACCCTATACAACCATGAACTTCGTGAGAAGAGCTGGATTATGCGGTGAACTGTAACCTCTAGGGGTGAGCCACAATAGACCTACTAAGGGTCGCGGTAAAGAGGCGACCATGCCCCACTCACATGATACCCAACCTAACCCACTTCATGGGAATTGAAATGCCCATACTTTAACTTGGATTGCAATGGGGAGTTTAAAATAAACTTCTTAGGCTTTACAAAGCTTTATATTAAATATAATTTTGTCAAACTTAAATATTGTGCTTTTATTTTGATGTATTTGCTGCTAATGCAGCAAAAAAATAAACGATATTTTTACATTTTTTTAAAAAAATTTCTAGACTTCGTTAATCATGAAATACGTTTTTTACCTTGGAAAGCGCGCGCGCACACTAACTATAAATAATGTGACAACTATGCCACTCGCAATCACTCCGCGTACCTCTTCTCCTATACATTAAAAGCTGTTACTATTTAAACAGTACGCCAAAACCATGAATATTTATTTATCATTCAATAAGTAATAAGTAAAAACAAATTGCGAGTAACAGAGATGAGAATATTGCGGTCAATTGCAGCAGTAACACTACGAGACAGAAAGAGAAACGCAGAAATCAGAAAAAAATGTAAGATTGAGGACGTAGTAAAATGGATGAAGAAGAGAAAGAAAGGATGGCATGACCATGTTCAACGAATGGACAAGAATAGGCTAGCCAAAATATGTAAGAATGAAAGACCAGCCGGAAAGCGACCACGAGGGAGACCACCAAAAAGGTGGTTTGAAAGTTGGAAATCGTCCTCCATGGAAGATTAGAATAGGCAACAGGACTAAGTCCTAGACTATAAAAGGAAAAAGAAGAAGAAGAAGAAGTAATAGTTTAAAAAAAATTGTTGACTAATGTAATTGTTACTTTTAAAAAAAACCGAAATTGTTTTGTGTTTTAAAACTACGAATGAAATAAATTTTGGTAAAAAATATTTTCCACTGGTCAGCAGTAACATTATTTGGTTTTTTAATTCCGAACTGGCCTATTAGGAAAATATCCGCTTAAGGAATACGTTCCTAATAAAATAAGAGCTATTGAGAACATGCTGGTTTTGTTGAATAACGTGAAATCGATTTTGTGCGGATATTTCTAAAGGTTTGTAATAGAAACGGGACAAAAAATAGTCAAGTGTGGAGTGCAGAAAGTAGACCAATGGAATACGGCAATTTTGTACTCCATTGTTCGGCTACTGCGCTTGATTAATAGACGCTTTTTATACTTCTTTCAACTTAACTAACACAAATACATCCACGATTATAGTGTGGCAGCAGTCACAAAGGAAGATAATAATTACTTTCAAATAATAACGGTTATAATTGTATTTTGTTACGAAGTCTACAAAATTATTAGTTATTATAGAGCATTTATTATCCCTTCCATACAAATATGTTGTAATTTTTTATTTTATCCAAATAATAAAAAGCACTCGTAACCTAAAAGGGTATAAAATGGGGAACAATGGGAATGCTGTTCTGATTGCAGAAAACTAATAAACGATGACCTACAGAGATTACTACAGCGTTTATCAAACTGTGAGGCGCGCCCCCTAACGGGGGCGCGTTTACATGATTGGGGGGGGGGCGCAGTACAGATTAAAAATAAAATGGTAATGATAAAATGCTACAGATAGATTTTTAAAAAATCTTTATTGAAATTTTACTTACTTAATGATGACAAAGAAACATTCTAAGGACTAATGGCTAACATGAGCTTGTTTTAAGGCGCACAACTTCTCTAAATTTGGTTCTATGTTAGAGATGGCCACTCTGAGTCCATTTTCTACTTGAAGTTTATTTCTGTATTTAGATTTCACGACAGCAAGTGCAGAAAATCCAGTTTCACAAAGGTAGGACGTTGGAAAAGGCAACAGAATTCTAAGCGCTTTGGCTTTTATAACGGAGTAGTCGTTCGGAAGTTCAGTCCAGAAGTTTGTTAAAGATTTGTTAACAAAGTTTGATATTTGTAAGGGATTTGTTGAAATATCTATCAGTTGTTCTTCTTCTTGCAGTGATAGTCCGACAGGTCTATTTTCGAATGGATTTAAAACCCAGCTCCAGTCTGACAACTTGATATCTTTTTCTGCAAAGAAGTATCGCTTGAAATTCTCAGTTAAGTTTTCTAAATGGCTTCCTATGGTTTTTAGCATCACAGCTTTATGAATATCTTCCAATGGGGAATCTTGCACAAAATCGCAAAATGTGGGAAACATTTCCAAACTGTTTTCTTTCAATTTGTTATGCCATAACTGCAATTTCTTACAAAAAGCATCAATCTTTTGACTTAAATCAAATATATTTAAGTCTTTTCCTTGCAGCTGAAGATTAAGTATATTAAGTTTTTCAAAAATATCTACTAAATAAGAAAGCTTCAGTAAAAATAATTTGTCAAAAAAATCTGTTGAATGCTTGTGACCTTTCTCGCTTAAAAATATCGCTATTTCCCTTCTTAATTCAAAGACACGCTTAACCGTCTTACCGCGTGACAACCATCTGGATGAGGAATAAAACAACAAAGATTGATGCTCAGCTCCCATATCTTCACACAGAACAGAAAACATCCTTGTTTTTAGTGTTCTGGTTTTTATAAAGTTAACAACTTCAATAACTACTGTCAAAATCATGTTTAGTCCAGGGCTTAGCGATTTTGATGCTAACGCTTCTCGATGTATCATGCAGTGCGTCCAGATAATTTCTGAGGATTCCTTTTTTACTAGCGCTTGTAAACTGTTGTATTTACCAGACATGGCTTGAGCTCCATCGGTGCAAATCGCAACACAATTTTTCCATTGCAAATTCATTTTAGTAATAGAATCATTTGTAATCTTGAACAACTCGGTGGCTGTAGTTCTTCCTTCAATCTGTTTACAAAACAATAAATCTTCACATATTTTAGAACATTGACAGAATCTAATGTAGCAAATCAAATGGGAATCATTACTAGAGTCAGTTGCTTCGTCAAGTTGTATAGCAAACAAGTTTCCAGTAAGCTCAGATTTAAGCTGCTGCTGCATATCAACTGATATATCGTTAATTCGTCGACAGATTGTATTATTTGACAGCGGAATATTGTTAAGTTGTGAAGTAAAATTTTCACCAAACATAATTTCTACAATGTCTTTGCAAGCGGGTAAAATAAGTTGCTCTGCAATAGTGTGCGGTTTTTTGCATTTAGCTACTTTGTATGCCACTTTATATGATGCCAAGAGAGCCTTCTCATTTACTGCCAGTACTCTATGGAAGCTGGATTTTTGTTTTTTAAACAATCTGAGTTTCTCCACAAAAAAATCTCGCGGTTTATTGACATATTCTCTGTGCAGCGTTTCTAGATGCCTCTGTAATTTATTTGGTTTCATGCTATCTGCAGCCAATACTTTTAAACAGATAACGCATTGTGGTTTTTCTTCGCCACCTACTTCAAGGCTAGTAAAGCCCAAATTAAGGTATGATGTCATATTTTCTTGTTTTAGATTTCGGACGATTTCCACCTTAACCTGTCGATGTACAAGCCCCGTCATCCTCAAGTTTTCGTTTTAAAAATTTATCCATACTACATCTACTTATACACTCACACTTCACAATAATGCTTGCTTAGTGTTAAAACACCTTCACTGAGAGACTGAGAATACCGTATGTGCGCTTCTGTATTTATAGTCGCGTTCAGACAGTTCGAGAAAGATCAGGAAGCTTGAATACGTGGCACGAACGCCGCGAACTTTCCGACAGCATCTTTGGCGCTCTCGACGAGACAATGTTTCCTATTTTAGTCCAAATTCCTAGCTCTACGGATTGGGGGGCGCAACTTTTTTTAAATTAAAACAGGGGGCGTGAATAACAAAAGTTTGAGAACCGCTGGATTACTATTCAAATTCAGCACATCGGCAAAAAGTCTAAAAATTAAGATATCTACAGCAAAAACGAAATGCATGACCACCTCAAAAACACTTATCAGATGCAAACTGGTTGAAGATAATAAAATTATACAACAGGAGATTAAATTTAAAGACCTAGGCATAGAAATATCAGGATACTGTGACATCAAGGCGGAAGTAAGAAACTAAGCGGTAAAAGGAACACAAACCTCAGCTTACCTGAACGATACAATCCTCCAAAACAAATATATCGGAATCGAGACCAAATCCCGAATCTACAAGGCGGTCATTTGACACATATTAACATACACAGCGGCAACTAGATCAAATATAGGTACAAAGGGAATATTAGAAACCACCAAAATGAAAATAGTGCTCAGGATTGCTGGAAAAACACTTTTTAACAGAGAAAGAAGCGATGACATTAGAAGAACATGTAAAATAGACAACGTAAATAAATAGATACTGGGAAAAATTAGAAAGCGGAACGAACACATAGATCGGATGAATGACGACAGAATGGTCAAAATAACAAAAGACAAGTCGCCCTTAATGCGCTGAAGCGTTGGAAGACCCCGCAAGAGATGGAGCGACAACCTTTCTAACCATTAAACGGCAGAGGATATAAATAAAAACAAGCAATTTGCTTCCATTAAAGAAGGAAGAAGAAGAAGATTATTTATGGTCATATTAACCAATAATCTTTACCTCAAAGCGTAACTTAATTACACTACTAACTAAAGTATATATTTTGGCAGCACATTGTTTTGCCTTGGCAAACTTTTTCATTATTAATAATAATAATAATATAAATACAATAAGCGTCAAATCAATTATCTTTTATGTAAACCAACCGATTTTCCACTGATATCCATATGGAGTTTGGGTTGTCCAAGTGCAAGACCCTACACATTGAGAAAGGTACTGTCACAAACGGAAATGTGCAACTATTTAATGGGGATATCATTTGGGTAATGGAAAATGGGGAATTCAACAAATACCTAGGTTAATGAAGAGTCAATTTAGTCCTTCGCGTCGATGTAGCCATACCGAACATCCACAACGTCCAACACCAGAAGTAATTTGCCAGTGTTAACAATATCAAAAACCCCTCTGAGTTGCAAACTTGAACTTAACGGTAAATTAATCGAGTAAAAAAAATATAATCACCTTGGCATAGAACTTTCCGGCTTTGGTAATATTGAAGCAGAGGTGAGAGATCAAACAACAAAAGCAATTAGAATAGCTGGCTGTCTAAATACAATATGGTGCAATAAGAGTATGAGAACGAACGCTAAATCGAGGATCTACAAAACCGTCGTGAGGCCGGTGATGACATACCACAGAAACCAGGCCAGAAACAGCGAAAACTAAAAGACTTCTAGAGACAGCTGAGATGAAGATACTTCGTAGAATTACTGGAAAGACACTGCTGGATAGAAAGAAGCGAGAATATTAGAAAAACCTGTAAGATCAAGAACATCAATGACTGGGTAGCAAACAGGAAGAAGAAATGGAACGAACACATAGGCAGAATGGACAGAATGGACTTGTAAAAATTGATCGCGACAAGTCCACATTGGGACGAATGGACGTTGGGTGCCCCAGGAAACGATGAAACGATATCCTCACGAAAGTGGACGATAATTAAATAGGCGATATGCCTAAAATCAATAATAAAGAAGAAGAAGACCCTGTATAGAAAGATAAACACGCCCCCGTTTATTCGTCATCGAATTTATTCCATTTGGCTAATACACACTGTATAAAACACACATCTAGATAATAATTTAAATGCATTATTAATATTTAATGTTGTCCCGTCGTGAAAAAATGGTTTACGGTAGGTAATCCTAAAAAATGTATCTATTTAAAAAAAAAACTTGTTTAAATGGCTGAACAAAAAAAAGATTTAATATTTTATTGTGTAGTCTTTTTGAAGAAGTTAATTATTTCAGTATCATTGTCATGTGCCCTAAAAACTGTATGACGCCAGTAAAAGCAAGTAACTCTTTTTTTTTTAAATTTTTCCTTGTCTTTGTGTTTGATCGTCGTTGCATTGAAACCGCTCAAGCTGTTAGTTACACCATCAACAATGGAAGAAGTCGTCATTGTCAGATGGGCCTTCTGTCTATTGCCCCACTCAACTACTATTACTTTCCAGTTACAGTTATTAATGTTTCTAGAATCGTTAAAATTGCACGAGCATTTAGATTTAGTACCAACAATACAGGGTGTGACTTAGTTTTATTGTTTTAAACTCATATCCCATTTGTTTTAATACATTTTAAATAATAATTCAAAATAATTAATTTTTTTGCTTTATTAACGACGGTACATAAAAATAGTACTATTAATTCAATCTATTTTATTTATTTTAGAAATTATTGTTAAGTGTAGGATATATGACGGATTTATTAACTTCCCAGTGGGAAGTTATAGTAATGGATCCGATTCTGCGAATCAGGAATTTTGACATATCTTTACATTTTAAGGTCCCCAGAGTCAAATACAATAGTTTTTAAGTGGACGTGTGTGTGTGTGTGTGTGTGTGTGTGTGTGTGTGTGTGTGTGTGTGTGTGTGTGTGTGTGTGTGTGTGTGTGTGTGTGTGTGTGTGTGTGTGTGTGTGTGTGTGTGTGTGTGTGTGTGTGTGTGTGTGTGTGTGTGTGTGTGTGTGTGTGTGTGTGTGTGTGTGTGTGTGTGTGTGTGTGTGTGTGTGTGTGTGTGTGTGTGTGTGTGTGTGTGTGTGTGTGTGTGTGTGTGTGTGTGTGTGTGTGTGTGTGTGTGTGTGTGTGTGTGTGTGTGTGTGTGTGTGTGTGTGTGTGTGTGTGTGTGTGTGTGTGTGTGTGTGTGTGTGTGTGTGTGTGTGTGTGTGTGTGTGTGTGTGTGTGTGTGTGTGTGTGTGTGTGTGTGTGTGTGTGTGTGTGTGTGTGTGTGTGTGTGTGTGTGTGTGTGTGTGTGTGTGTGTGTGTGTGTGTGTGTGTGTGTGTGTGTGTGTGTGTGTGTGTGTGTGTGTGTGTGTGTGTGTGTGTGTGTGTGTGTGTGTGTGTGTGTGTGTGTGTGTGTGTGTGTGTGTGTGTGTGTGTGTGTGTGTGTGTGTGTGTGTGTGTGTGTGTGTGTGTGTGTGTGTGTGTGTGTGTGTGTGTGTGTGTGTGTGTGTGTGTGTGTGTGTGTGTGTGTGTGTGTGTGTGTGTGTGTGTGTGTGTGTGTGTGTGTGTGTGTGTGTGTGTGTGTGTGTGTGTGTGTGTGTGTGTGTGTGTGTGTGTGTGTGTGTGTGTGTGTGTGTGTGTGTGTGTGTGTGTGTGTGTGTGTGTGTGTGTGTGTGTGTGTGTGTGTGTGTGTGTGTGTGTGTGTGTGTGTGTGTGTGTGTGTGTGTGTGTGTGTGTGTGTGTGTGTGTGTGTGTGTGTGTGTGTGTGTGTGTGTGTGTGTGTGTGTGTGTGTGTGTGTGTGTGTGTGTGTGTGTGTGTGTGTGTGTGTGTGTGTGTGTGTGTGTGTGTGTGTGTGTGTGTGTGTGTGTGTGTGTGTGTGTGTGTGTGTGTGTGTGTGTGTGTGTGTGTGTGTGTGTGTGTGTGTGTGTGTGTGTGTGTGTGTGTGTGTGTGTGTGTGTGTGTGTGTGTGTGTGTGTGTGTGTGTGATCCTGAACGGTAAACACATTGTGAAATTTATAAAATCCCAGAGACTCCGTTGGTTTGGACACGTTCAAAGAATGGAAGACGCATGCCAAAGAAAATTCTAAACATTAAAATCTATGCTACCAGGAAAAGAGGAAGACCTCGGCTTAGATGGATGGACCAACCAACCAACTAACCAACCAAGTACTTGGAAGCGAATTGTGGAGGAGGCCAAGGCCCACATAGGGCTGTAGCGCCTATTGGTAAGGTAAGGTAAGTAGAAAAAAGACGTCTAGTTCAACAATTATATGAAAACGGAGTTAGAGATGTGAGACAATTTGTGCGTTTGACAGGACAAGCAAGTCGACGATTTACAATGTGCTGAAACGCATAAGAACATGCCCAAGTTTCAGGAAGACCACGAGGAATACCTATTGCTCCCGAAACTATTCTCCAAACTTTCTTGCGCAGTGGATACAGAGCAAGAAAACCAAGAAGGATACCAACTGCTAGTGACGAGGAAGTATGGAGAAGACTTCGATTTTGCGAAAATTTTCAAGAGGACACTTTTCGTTGTCCGCTTTTTCGTTGCCTTTAACTCCCTTGTGATCTGGAACCCACATCAAAATAACCTAATTGTCAGCTTAGACTCACAAGTGTATGACTTCAGAGCTTTTAGTGCTGCTTGCATATCTGATAAAATATAGATATCTGCCCTTCAGTTGTTCCTTTCGATGCACTTCTGGGAACAAATCTCTATGGCATGTAATTCCACTTGAAAGATAATTGGGGTGTTACCAGGAGGTTTTGAGAGCCTAATATTTGGCCCTGTTACGCCCACTCCAATTCTTTCATCCATCTTGGATCCATCAGTGTACCACACTTAAGCATCCCTTTCTAGTTGAGGTTCGTTCTCTGTGTTAACTTGGTGGTTGTTTATGACCACTTCAAACTGCATTTCGAAGTCGTACGTAACTGGCATAATATTTGTCTGCTTAGACACGGATTCTAGGGAAATATTTTCCAAAATTGTCTGGCTCAGTCACTGATTGCTGATTCTTTTATTACACATGTGTAATGGTGAAAGGTTCAGCATTTCCTCTACGGCTGCAGTAGAGCACGTAAATGTTGTCCTTGTGATTCCCAGACAAGCTAGCCGCTGCACTTTCTGCAGCTTGACTTCTGCCGAAATTTGTTGCATTTTTGCCACCATATCAATGAGGTATTAGCAAGTAAGATAGTAATTTGTTTTGTAGAAAATATAAATTGTTTAAATAAATGTATTATTATTTGTTGATTTTTTTTTTCTAATTCCAAATACTTTCTGGTCGTACTATACTTTCAATTAATCCATTCCATCAAGCTATCGTTTCTTGTTATTCTCGGTCACTACCAAGAAATATTTTGATAAATTTATACTTCTTAAAAAATTTATAACCATTATTATCTCATTACTCTCAGTATTAAACGTAACAAGTTATTGCATGGAATGTTTTCTTTAAAAGTAATTAGTTCAAAAAAACCAAGATATAATTAATATGTAAAATAACCCAGATAACCTCTAACAATGATAACACTTTGACTATATATTTATTCACACAACTACTCCTTCAGTTTTTACCATTAAACATAACTTGTAAAGGACAAGAATAAAGCGAAATGAACAGTGTTATTGTTGCCTGCGTGGCATCATCATCATCATCATCATCAAGAATCATCATGACGACTTAACAAAAAAAATAGTTTTAAAAAACAATAATAGAAATTGGAGAATTTTAAACTAGTGTGAGTATTGAGAAAATATTATTGAAGACGCTATAACAGTGAAAAATTATTGTTTGTAATAATTAAGCATTGTTTATAACAATAAAATATTGTTACTAATAAATGATTATTAATCATAATAATTAAAAAACATTTTTTAATTGTTATAAACAATTGAAAAAAGCTTCTGCTTATGAAATGATAAGAAAATGTTTGAAAAAATACGGTTGACATAAACAGAATATTGTTAATGACAATTATTATTTGTTATAAACAATCTAAAATCGTGTTTTAAAATAATTTTAATAATCATGGTAATAATTATAACAACAAAACATATGCTATTTTTTTCCGCTAGGAAGTTAGTCGTATGGAACTCTCGGGTCGCACCAATTGCGGAAATTCAACTAAAAGACCCTATGGATTTAGCGAAATATTTGTAGTAAAATGAAAAATTTATTGTTAAAATATAATTTGTCTTATTTAACCATCCAATAAAAACCACTAAAGAAATTTCTAAACTAAAAAAAACCATTTTTAATTAAAATAATCCAAAAAATGTTTATCATATTTTGTACCTGTTAAAAAGGTTTTTACTGGCAAAATAAGATACATAATTTTTTTTTAATTAATTAAACAAAACATATACAAGTTTAATTGTTCGCATTAACCAAATGCTAAATCTGATAAAGAGCGTGACAAAAGCTCATAAATCCCTAATATAAAAAGTAATCTAACTAATTTAGTACCCATAAAAAAAAATTAAATGGCAATTAAAGAAATCATAAAGTGGAGTTTATTTTATATGTCGAAAGGGATCTTCGCGAATTACTACACTACAAGCAAATTTAATGTCTTTCTACAAAGGGGCAGACAAAGAAATATTTTTAATTAAATACTATTAAATCAATATAAAATATTTTTAAATGATACATGCCTTTTTTTGTAAGGATAGGCAAAGACTACTTCTTTTCACTTGCTACGATTCTTGCACACGTTTTTGCTTCTTCTACTCTTATCAGCGCTTTTATACATGCTGTTAAAAATTCGTAATTTCAACAGCGGAATTTCTCTTCACGCAATTTTTTTATTTAAACCCCCTAATAACGGCCCAGACTCCGGCAAGCTAGCAGCCGCTAGGTATGTGCTAGTAGCAAAGCAACTTTGAACCGTGTAAATAACGACGGTTACGAGTGGACCAATGAGAACGCTGACTTTATCGCCAAAGAAACGAAGCTCACGCTTGACAGGTTTTCGGAATCTTTTTCGCTTCTAAACCACCGAGCGAAGAACTTCTCGTGACCCCACCTGTGACAATGTAGCACATCATTTTGGTTTTTATATCAATGAAAACAAATACACGTGGAATTAATCAAGATTACCGCAGTGATGACTAGGGTGGTGCGGAAAAATTCAGGTTTTGAATTCATAGTTCCTATAGTGCGGAAAAGTTGTGATATGTATATAGAAGCAAAACAAAACAAAAATTTTTGAAATCGGACTTTATCTTCCTATCGCGCAATCAGCTGAAAGTTTCATAAAATTAGTGAAAATCGTAATTTTCCTTAATTTTTTTTTGTAATTTTTTTTATTGTTATTTTAAGTCACTATAGCAAAATTTTTATTCTTCAAGCATTGAAAAGCAGTAAAGAAAAATATTTTGTCTCTGTGAGTTCATATTCCGATCGCGCAAGTATATTGAATTATAACGAAATTTGTTGGTTGATGTAAGGCTTGTTGCGACACTTATCAAAAGGAATAAAAGAGCGACTGATTGTTCCTACTTTTTAAAATGATATACATATGATATCGCTAAGACAATACGGACATGTGGTTAATATTAAGAAAACATGTGCCTTATTAAAAGCAATATTTTATAGAAAAAAAGGAGTCGCCTAAAGTTCTCGTTTAAAACCAGTCATTAATGTTTACTCCCAAAGGTGAACATTTTAAAGTCGTTAGTCGTACTGATGGTAGTAGTTAGCAAGCTGAAAACCAATAAGTCGCTTGAAGATAATGGCGTGGTTACTGAAAAGCTGACTGCACTTAAGGATACAGGAGTTGAACTACTATACAGGATCTGGCAAACGATATGGGTTACCGACACTTGGCCTGATGATTGGACGAAGTCAGTATATGTACCAATGCACAAGAAAGGATCAAAAAATATATGCGACAACTATAGAACAATAGATCTTATTTCGCACGCTAGCATAAGTATCAGAACCCATAAAGCCTTACCTACACAATTACCATATATATATATATATATATATATATATATATATATATATATATATATATATATATATGGTAATTGTGTTAGTAGGTAAGGTATATATAAACATACGGTATAGACAATGAGTATGACCTTTGAATCGAAGTAAAATATAATTTTAAATAATCGTGATATGTCGATAATTCTAGAAGTTGTTTATATTATCCTAGTCCAGTTGAATGGGATTTAGATTGTAAGAAGACATTATATTTTTGATATTTATTCAATATTGTTGTTAAAAAAAAATAAAATAATTGAAATGTAATTTGAGATTTAAAACTGATTTAATATTTATACAAATTAAATTGTCGCTTCGTGATAGATATTTACTTTGTTTCCAGACCGTTCCGGATTATTATTATCCATCATTATTATATTATTTAATTATTATATTAAAGTCATTTATTATTTAATATTGCATTATATATTCTACATCATTTCGTTATTTAAATATTTAATATTTCTACATTATCATTGCTACATTATTTATTGTTAACATGACAAACTATAAAGTTATAATTAAGAAAAAGAGAGTGGAACAAGTAAATGAATTTGTGTACTTGGGTTTAAAGTTCACGAGAAATGGAAAGTATGACAGTGACATTAAGAGAAGGGTGTTGGCAGGAAAACAAATGAATGGGGCACCACATAGCTTTATGAACAGCCAGAAAGTGTCAAAAAAGGTACGTCTGGCTGTGCATAGAGGTGTGTTGGTTCCTACACTTATGTATGGTAGTGAATGTTGGGTTTGGCAAAAAAGGCATGAAAATGGGATTATTGCTGGAGATGAGTAGTCCGAGAAGGATAGCCGTATTGACTCGGTCGGATAAAGTAAAGAGATAAGAGAACGCTGTGGTGTAAAAGAAGATGTGGTTACAAAGTTGGATAATGAAATGCTTGGATGGTTTGGACACTTAGCAAGGATGGATGAGGAAAGATTGACGAAATAAATTCTGTACAGCAAGTGTGAATAAACAAGTCGGTAGAGGTAGACATCGGCGAACATATCTCGATCAAATTAACATTGTTTTGAAAAAAGGCCAGGTCAAGAGTACCAACAACCGACGAGCATGTATGATAGCACTAATGAAAGTAGAGGATGACAAAAGATGTGTGTAAGAACCGTAGCAAGTGGAAGGAAGTGATCTGTGCCTTTCCCTACGGGAAAAAGGCGTGACTATACAGTGTGGAACAGCCAAATGGAATAAATTCGATAACGAATAAATGAGAGCGTGTTGGGAACAACGTTTGGACACGTCGATTTGTATTTTTAGATGCGCATTTTTTTCAAAAAAAAAATAATTATATAGGGTGTGTCATGTGACAGTGGCCAATACCAACTTTCTTATTTTAAATACAACCCTCTGTATATTATTTATTTTTTGGATTCTTTAGAAAATTCTGGACATAATTCATGTACAATGTCCCATACCTATCTTCAACTGTTCGGAAATATTAAGTGTTTTTAGATGTATTACAAAAATTAACAGTATAAAAAGAAAATTATTTTATTTCGCAAATAATGTAAAAAAAAACAAAAAAACATTAATTTCAATAAAAGAGATGTTTAATATATTCGCCGTGAACGTCTTGGCAACATGCTAATCTGGTATAGAAATGTCTTCTAACGTTACTCAACATCTCAGGCGTGACTGATCTAATCGCAAGCGTCATTCGTCTTTTTAAGTCAATGTAAGTCGAGTGGTTTAGTTTTGTATACAATACTTTTGACATATCCCCACAAAAAGAAGTCCAATGACGTCAGATTAGGAGATCGTGCTGGCCATTCTATCGATCCGCGCCTCCCTATCCACCGATTTGAAAAATTTTGGTTTAGGTACTGCCAGACATTGATTTGGCAATGGAGCAGTGCTCCATCTTGCTGAAACAATAGTATATTGGCAGGAACTTGTGGGTTTGCTGGATCAGGATATAAGTTTCTCAAAGTTGGCACCACATTATTTTGGAGCAGTTCTAAATATTTATTTCCATTCAAGTTGCCATCAATGAAAAAGGGACCTACGATATGATTTCCAACAATTCCTGCCCAAACATTAACTTTTTTAGGATATTGCGTATGATCCTTTCTTATCCAGTGAGGATTCTCATTAGACCAATAGCGGCAATGTATTGAGTGTAATGTAGCGAATTTGTGAAATAAAATAATTTCTTTTTTTTATTTTTAATTTTGTAATACATCTGAAAACACTTAATATTTTCGAAACAGTTGAAGATAGGTAGGGGACATTGTACATGAATTATGTGTGGAATTTTCAAAAAAAAAATAAACAGAGGGTTGTATTTAAATTAAGAAAGTTGGTATCGGCCACTGTCACATGACATACCCTATATAAATAATTTTAATTTTAATGATACGATATGTTCATAAAACAATTCAAAATATTAGCATTTTTTTTGTTCTCTTGTGCATTTATATTCTGAATTGTTTATATTAAATGGACCATTCCTTGCAATGTTATCTACAATTTCATTATTTATTAAACCGATTTAATCCAAACTATTTTTGTTGTAATTTGCCTATCATTCAAATTTTGAGTAAGTTCCAAAATTTTAACAATTATATAATTATGATTGTTCTTATTTCTACTATGTTTTAATTTTTCAACAGCACTTTTAAAAATTATTTTTTGTAAAATTAAATTTTTTTGTACAAATCTAATATTACCTTTTGTATTTTTTTATGTAAATAATAAATATTTGTTTTGACACAGGTTAGATATTATTTCCTTTTTTATTTTTTGTTTAATTTTTCTTTATAAGAAAATACGATGCCGAAAAGCTTTCGAGTAAATGGTAGTAATTAAATCCCCCGTATCTCAGATGGAAGAAAAGCTGGTATCCTGTCAGGTTACAATGTATTTTAAGGGTATGTTCATAACGGCGAACCGCACATAGCGTTGGTATCATAGTATCAACCCTGCCTTGCACAAAACTTTGACATTTAGCAACAAAAATAATAACACTGGTTATTTTTGTTTCTTTATCCATTATGCACAACGCTATCTGCGATGGTCGAAAAATACTATTACCAGGCAGATACCAAGCTATGTGCGAGGCGAGGGTCAGTGTGCCGTTATGGCCAAGCGCATTTAACTTTATAATAACATTTGCTTCGTACACGGATGCTATTGTACCAATACTAAGTGCGGTGCGAGGTTCGGTCCTTTGTTATGACCACCGACTAAAACTAAATCATTTTAAATTAAATTTAGTTTTAAAAATTATTTGTTTTTAAATGTACTTCTTTATTTAAAAAAAATTTAATAATCATGTATTAATTATTGATTTATTTAATAATAAGAACAACAATCCAATAAATATATACTAAGAAACTTGATCAATCTTACAAAAACAACATACAGGGTGTTCCGACGAAAACTTGACCACCCAGAAACTCGTAAACCAAGAGTTTCTTCAAAATTAAAAAACAAACGTCAAATTTTATTGGAAGGGGGACGAATTTTCATGTAAAGTTGATACCCAAAAAATGCAACACCCTGCAGCCCCGCATCAACCCCCACTTTTTTTTTTCAAATAGCAAGTGTGGTCAAGTAACATATATTTAAAAGGTTAATATAATTCTCTAGTCAACATTGTAATTTTTTTTTACGAAATAACTTATATTTTATTGGAAGGGGGACGAATTTTTATATTAAGTAAATACTTAAATTGTAACCCACTGCAGCCATGCATTAACCCGAATTATTTTTTAAATAGTAAGTGTGGTCAAGTAATACATAAGTTAAAAAGTAATTAAATTCTCTGGTCAACAATGATTTTTTTTTATTTTGAAAATTTGTCCCCCTTTCAATAAAATTTGTCGTTTTTTTTTAAATTGATAAACTCTCGGTTTCTGAGTTTCTGGAGAGGGTCAAGTTTTCGTTGAAATATACTGTATATTTCAACCGCTTTGCAATTTTTTTTGACATTTATCTTTAATATTGGGTTTGACTAAAAAATATTCTTTTGTTTCAGGTGAGCGTTATTATTTTAATTATCTATTTGGTAAGTAACTTTACATCAATAGGTTATGTGCACGATGACTACTAGCGCCGCTGACGGGCAAAAAAAACTATTGGACGCCCTTTCTATCATTGCATCTTACCGCAAATTTACAAAATAATTAATTATTAAATCATTTAGCTGTGTGTAAGAAGTATAAAATTTTACATTTAAAAGTAAGTGAAAAATATTTATTTTCAAGATATATTTTTTTTATAGAAATATGTCACACATAAATAATTAACGTTTTAAATCGGTAGCATAGAATTCACTACTAACTCTCGCATCGATATTATTTCTAACTCCGCCCCCTTTCACATAGCCAATAGTACATTACAAATGTTTTTATGGTTTTTATCGTTTAAATAAATTCCTGAACAAAATTAATGCATACATAAGTATATATAGTTACAATTTTTTACCATGGGGGTAGGCAGCGACCTACATTTCTTACAGACATTTTTCGCTTTTTTTACTTTTATCAGTGCTTTCATACATGCTCGTCGGTTGTTGGTACTTTTGTAAAGGGATGAATATATTTCTATAATAATATCTTAAATAATTAATTGTGTTTGCTGAAGCGGCATAATAATGTAGGTTAATATTTTGTTTATATTTTTATTATAGTTATAAGTATGTCATGGGTACTTGATAATTTATGGTATTGCAAATATAAGCAATATTTATAATACTAGAGCTTGACGATATTTATCGGGATCAATCAGACTTGTTTTATATATAAATTGATGTGATAAAGAATAAGGTTGGTCTTAGCAGCAAGATGTATTGTCTTCATTATTAACCCTTTCCCCATTACACTTTTAACCTGGTCTTTTTTTTCTTACATCCGTTTTAAATTAAATTAAGTGTTTGAATATTTAGACTATGCATATTTTGTCTCGTTAATGACAGCTATTAAAACAATTCATTTAGATTTACAGTTTCAAAGAATTTAAAATAAACGGTTTAATTTTTGAAAGGAAGTAGTCTCTGCCTATCCCTACGGGAAAAAGGCGTGACTATATGTATGTATGTATTATTACCATCATTATCATTTTCGTATCGTTTTTATTTTTATACTACACAATTGGTGCTGTCACCTTATTAAGAGAGTAATATAATTTTTTTAAATAATTATTTTGATTTCTTTTCTTTTTTGAAAATAAATATTTTTATTTTTAATCTTCATTTTGTGTTGACAGATACACATATTCTTTATATTTACAATATCCAATATTATTATATTGTTACTTTTTTAAAAGTAAAAGGTTTTTTAAAATAAACGTTTTAATTTTTGACTTTAAATAATATGAAAAATATATCAAGCAAAAATTTAACTGAGGTAGTGCGAGCCTAATTCTATTGAATGACTGATGTTGTTGGAGTTATGTTGCCAATTTGTACGCTTAAAGAAGGTAGGAAATTTTTCTAGAAGGCCGGGACAAGAGCGAAAACGATGCACTTACGACCAAGATGGACGATTTATTGGAGAATACGCTTTAAAAAACAGGACTGTCACTAGTTCTGTGATTAGAAACGAGTTCGAAACTTTTCGCAATGACACAACTTATTTTAAAACAGTTAAAATACGATTAAGTTAAGCTGGATTAATCAGTAGAAGACCAAAGAGAACAGAGTTGCCAAGTTAAGTTTTGTTCAAAATTATTAAAATTAAAATCATTAATTGGAAAAAAGTTTTATTTACATATTAAACTAGGGTTAGCCTAAAACATTTAGATGGCTGTAAACGAATCTGGCGAAAACCAGGGAAGACGTTTGCTTCTTGCAATATCTCTGCAAGGTTTCCATTTGGCGGTAGCTCTGGGGTGGTATATGCTTTGACGCTCGCACATTTTTTTTTTTTTTTTTTTTTTTTTATGTTCTGGTTCCCACGAAAAGGGATATCCTGTAATGTTCAGAGAACATCGTGGGAACCAAGGGAAAGAAGGTAGGAGTAGGTGTTCTTCTTAAATTTCTGGAGGTTGTATGCCTCAGGGAACACCTCCCTATGCAATGAGTTCCAAAGCCTCGCAATTCGTTGGATGAATGAGTCTTTGGAAAGTGATATTCTGCAGGTCTCCAAAGTGACCACGAAGGGGTGTGAAGACTGAACTTGACGGGTTAATCTCGAAGAGACTGCCAATGGAGGAACGATTGTTGATATTTCAGAAGAGCATCGCCCATGAAAATATCTATAAAATAGAGACAAATCGCCAACTTTTCTACGTTGTTCCAGACAAGTGAGCGAGTTTGTAAGCGAGGCATCACCGACGAGACGAATTGCCCTTTTTTGGACAGAATTCAGTAGCTTCAGGATATGTTTAGGTGCTGCACTCCAAATATGGGAACAGTACTCCAGTACAGGTCGGATCTGTGCCTTATAGATCATAAGCAGCTGACTGGAGGTGAAATAGCTCTTGGCACGAAACAAAAAACCAAGTTTTTGGGATGCACTTCTGGCAATGGACCTCACGTGATTTTCTCAGGAAAGGTTATTGCTGATAGTAATACCAAGCATCGATATGGATGACTTCAGTGGTATGGTTACTCCTGACAAAGTTATGTTAGGCACAGTGAGATCGGCTTTTCTAGAGAAAAGACATGCTTGTGTTTTGTTTGCATTGAATTCTACCAAGTTATTGGATCCCCATTCGAGAATTGTTGCTAAGTCCATATTTATATTGTTAACATTTCTTCCTCGTTCATTTCTGGTTTCACGGGCTGATATAGAGGCCCTGGAAGAGAATGCGGTATGGAGGGTACTATCATCGGCAAAGCTGTGTACGGGACATAAAGTTTCTTTCAATAGGTCGTTGATGTGAAGTAAAAATAGTGTTGGTGCTAGAATGGATCCTTGCTGAACACCAGCATTTATGAGTAGAGTGTCAGATGAAACTCCATCGACCACTACATGGAGAGACCTGTTTGAGAGAAAACTAGCAAGCAGAGAACACAGCTGAGGGGGCAAGCCATAAGATGGAAGCTTGGCGAGGAGTCCCTGGTGCCAAACTCGATCGAACGCATGGAGATATCTAATGCCACAGCTAAAGTTTCTCCATACTTTTTAATAGATAGCTGCCATATATGTGAGACGTATGCGAGCAGGTCACCAGTTGATCTCTGATGGCGGAAGCCATATTGCCTATCATTGATAATTCCTGAGTCTTCCAGATTTTTCATGAGCTCGATGTTGATGGCTTTTTCCATGACCTTTGAAATAATAGATAGCAGTGTGATAGGTCTGTAGTTGCTAGGTAGGGTCTATTTGCCTTTTTTAGGGACTGGCTGCACTCTTGCAATTTTCCAATTGGACGGAAATACTCCCAAATTGTAAGAGTGGTTGAACAACTTGCAAAGAACAGGTGTTAGTTCAGGGGCACATTTCTTGAGAACAATCGGCGGGATTCCGTCAGATCCACAGGCTTTGTTGGTGTTGAGACCCAGCAAAATCTTTCTGATAGTACGTTGGCGAAAGGTGATCTCGGGCATGTGACTGTCAATAGGTGTAATGTTCGAGGGTTGTTTTCCCGAAGAATCCAGAGTGGAATTTCCAGCAAATAGGTGCGCAAAGATATTGGCTTTTTCCTGGGCAGTCGTTGCTAGTGTTCCATCTTCATTGGTTAGGGAAGGAAAAGAGCTGGAAGTGAAGTTTCTTCCCACAGCTTTGGCGAAAGACCAAAATGAACGGGATCCGTTAGGACATTCAACAAAATTTGATCTTATTTTGGCATTATGAGCATCTTTTGAACATTCTATTGTCTCTTTGCATATGCTTCTAGCCTCAACATACGCTGCTCTGGTCTCAGGTCCCGGATTTTTTTGCCATCGATGGTATTCTGCCTGTTTGGAAGCCACAGCTCTAGAGCAGTTTCTGTTAAACCAGGTCTTATCGGATGATGTTCTTCTTTCGGTATTCGGTATGTAAGTTTGCATCCCCAACATGATGATTTCAGAAATTGTCTCAGCACATCGTGTTGGATCTACTGAGGAGAAACAAACTCTCTTCCATGGAAACGCTGAGAAAAACATACGAAGACCCTCCCAGTCGGCCGAATTGTAATGCCACATGAGGCGGGGTGGTATTGTGCTGCTCGATGGTAAATGGAAAGAGCATGTTGTGGAGATAAGGGTGTGATCAGAGTTTCCAAGTGGGGCACAAACTTCTATTCTATACGGGTCAGGATTGGTGGTGAGGAAAAGATCTAGTGTATTGGCAGCCTGGTTGTTGACATTAGGGATGCGGGTTGGTAGCTCGACCAGTTGTTCTAGACCATGAGTGATGGCGAAGGCCTCAGCTTGACGACCTGCATCATCAGTTTTGTTAGAGAATTTGAGCCAGGCAGCGTTATGTACATTAAAGTACCCCATGATTATGGTTTCAGCTGTTGGATGGTTCTCCTGAATGTAGTCCAAATTGAGTGATAAAAACTCAAAGAGGTTGTTATATGAAGGTTCATTGGGTGATAGGTAAAGGCAGCAGAGGAACTTAGTCACATAATTCGTTCTAGTCCTTTCAAAGTCCAGGAATGCTAATAGTTATTTTGAGAATATTGTAATAGAACATGTGATGCCTTTCGAACTCTTTTTTGGAACCTAATTTTTTGTTATCCAGTGGTCAAAAAAAATCTCGGACCTGAATTTGAATTAGCATTTATGAAACCACGTTAAGAAAAATGTTAAACGTCAAATACCTGCACCTGGAAACCTTAGTGAATTTGAAAATACAGTTATCACAGCATGGGAACAGATTTCTTATTTTATCCAAAATTTTATTAAAAGCCTAGGCGCATAAATACTGAGATTCAAAGTAGAGATGGCAACACTCACCATAAATTTCGTTACTACTGCTTACAACATGCCACGTCTTTTCGTTCTTTAAAGAGTACTCTGCTAGCGGTTTCTCTACTGGCAAATTATGCCCGAGCTCAGCCGTAGAGGGTAGAAGAAAAAAATATAAAAGTGAGCCGCGCCACCGACTTAGACGGTATAAGCCGGAAACCCCTAGGTCTTATAGGCACTAGCAGAGCCACACGATAAACAACTAAGATTATGGTGAACCAAATAAATAAAATTATAGCAAAAATATGTCGGATACTTTACTCACACAATAAATAATTAAGGTACACAACTCAATAGCCACATCATAACAAATATAGTCAAAATTAACAGCTATGGTAAAATTTTCTTGCTAAAACAAACCAAAAATTTAAAATTTACAACTTTATAAAATAACCAGAACAGAAGTAAGAGTAACAGACTTTACCAAGTTACAACAAAAAGTAAGACATATATAAATTAACTGATTAACAACACTAATTCAAACATTTACATGAAGGCAAAGAACAAAAGGTGAAACATATACATAAGTTAACTCATTACATAAAGATTTTCACTGCCAAAACAATCGAGTTCATTTAAAAATACCTTTACAATGGTTGTCCTTTAAAATATCAAGATTGTAGGATATTTACAAATAAGTAGAAAGAAAATATGTTTTTACTTGGACATAAAGAATTATTGAAAAGGTTATTTTAATCCAAGTTTAGTTTTGGCATATTATCTAATGCAATAAATAGTTTCCAACAATGTACTATATTAATAAACTAAAACAGAACGTAATCGAGGTGTCAGAATGAGTCACTGCATTATATATTTAAAAATAAATTACTTATAACCTTTGGGTATACGAATTCACAAAGTACTATATTTATAAACTAAAACAGAATTTACTCGTGGTGTCGAAATGAGACACGGCGTTATATATTTAAAAATTAATCACTGATAACCTTTGGGTATACGAATTCACATGTACTCATGTGGCCTACTCCTGGGGCCTACTCCTGGGGCTACTCCTGGGGCTGATAAGATTATGGGGTGGCATCGGCTAATTAACAATGGCTTCCCTTAAATAGATCCCGCTTGCGGATATTTAACTTGACACCAGAAATCCAAAATATCAACAACTTAGGTAAGATAGAATGGTCAAGTTAAAAATTAAAATTTCTTCAAAATCCAATTAAGATGGCCCAAATACAGCCAGATATGAAAGAAATCCTATAGAGGTTCTGCACACGTGCTAATAACACACCGTCCCCAACGACTTTCACCAACACCTCACCTCGAAGACTCTCAACACACGACTGCCGCTCCTAGGCCGGAAATCAAGAAAAATGGCGCGGAATAAACGTCAACCCACAATCTTCTCAAGTCCGTGCTCCACAATCGCCTCGTCCGTGTGGATATCCAGTCCCATCCACACAGAAATTGCAAACCAAACTATCGACTCCTACCCCTTCAAGGTATGCAACATTATCTACAACGAATGATATATTTGAGTTACCACAGAGTACGGTATGCAACCCTATTTACGAACACCAGACTATCAGGGACGTACTTAATAATGAAACGGTAAATGGGAAAAAATAGGTACGTGACAAACATAATTTTATTTTTTTAACATTTTTTATTACAAATTTGGTATAAAGTCTTAAGAATTATTTTACATTAAATTCTGTAAAGAAATTTTAAAGCTTATTATATTCGAATACGTTTTTTTATTTTCAATGTATCCAATGTCCATAAAAAATTAATAAAATGAATTCAGTACATTAATGTGTATGATTTAATTATGTTGTTGCGTTATTTTTGTTTAAAAATGTATTTATTTCTATGCCACAGTAAAATATTTTCACTATTGGTGCACTTTAAAAAAATACTAACAACGCTATGAAGTTCGTTAGGATTAAACTTAAGTAATTTTTAAAAAAAATTTAATAAGTTCTATCAAACATTTTCTGCCCCACAAATAAAACTGTGGATAAAGTGAAATTGAATAATAGTAGCGAGAAATTACACTGATGTCATGTGACCTTGTTTAAACTACACGGATTACGTGACCTTGTGTGTTTTCTTCTAATTGTACAATTTTTAAAGGATCTTAAGATTCAAAGGTGCGTCCCTGACAAAAATTTTTTGTATGTACACCCTTAAAAAATATTTCTGTTACGTTAGAAGGAACTACCTCTTTAAGAGCACCTGCAAGCGGATATTTAACCTCAAATATGTCTGGCTCTCACATGTTTTCATCGTAACTAAAAATTCTTTTGGTTAAACATTTGATCGTTTTTTCAAATATAACAAATATTTTTTAAGTGTGTCAATACAAAAAATTTTGTTGGGGACGCATCGTTTTTTTTTATTTTTGAGTCTTGAGATCCTATGTAAATGGTACAATTAGAAAAAAACACACAAGGTCACGAAATCTGTGTAGTTAGAACAAGGTCACATGCTGTCAGTGGCATCGACCTTGGGGGTAAATTGGTGGGGGCTTTTGCAAGACCGGTAATTTTTAAATAATTTTTTGCAAAAGAATTACTAGATTATTTTTTAAATAATTTTAAATTAATTTATTGGACTTATGTCATAGACAAATGTCTCTTTATCTAGTACCTTAAAATGTTATTGTATGGTTACAAACAATTTCTTTTAAGACGTTTTTAAAATTAAACTTTTTTTCATATTTTATATAATTTAGAGGAACTTATATTTGTTTGATGCCAAATTTAGATTACCAAATAGGTAAAAGCTCAAACTTACTATCATAAAGGTTTAACATAATAAATTAATAATATTAATATAAAGGAAACTAACAAAGTTTTGCAATACAGATCTATTTATTAAACAATTTTTACCATGAGCAAAAGATATCTCCATTGGTATTGGTAAAATATTTGGTGCAGGCTTTCGCGCGGTTAATTGGAGCGTTGTCATGATGAAAAGAACCGGATGTCCATTTTTGAATTTGGTCGGAAGTTCTTCAGAGAGTTGATGACTTTAGAAAGGCACTGTTCAGGGTACCACTTAGCTGTCACTGTGTTTTGTGTGCCCAACACGACACACTCCAAAATTTTACTCGATTTGAAAAATACAGCCATCATTTTCTCCTTAACTGATCACAATTTTCTGACTGGTATAGGTGTATCTTCGTCATGAAATACGCAACCTTTAAGATATCATAATAGTACAGCCAAGTCTCATCACCTGTCATAAAGTTGTTTACATACCAAGATTGTTCCTTATCACACATTTTCAGCATCTTTCGGCAAAATATTACACGTCGTGTCATCTGGTCTTTAGTCAGAGTATGTGGTAAGTCACTCGCCTGTCTTCGTCAAGCATTTTCCTCACACCATTATCGTTTTTCTTCGTAACGGAAGTTGGTAGTCCCTCTGTCCTCCATACTGAATTTTTTTTTTTGGAATTCTTTGTACAACCTAAATAAAGTCGTTTAATGTGGACAATCATCACCTATAGCAAGAGTCATTTCTTCTTAGCACTGGTCGATGTTTAACAACGATCAAAGTTATACCGTAAAACAACCCGAATATCATTTCGTGACCAAAATGCCATAGCACCGCTGACAAACAAATGAGCCCAGCGGTTTGGCGCAGCGGAAAGCGTGTAAGTATGAACACGTCTCATCATGGCTGCGTCATGTTACAAAACTTTTCTAGTTCCCTTTGTATATAGCTTTACGATCCACTCATCAATACACCTAAGACTAATTAAGAACTCCTGTGCAGAATATGCTTCAAGCCAAAAATAACACAATATACGTTTGTGTGAGAACTGAATATTGAATAAGTTATCACGAGTTGCAGACACTTTGTGCAATAATAATGTAATAATATCATCTGTGACAAAAAGTGCCAGGGTAGTTGAAGGAAAGACACGTAATTTATGTTGTATATCAGTTTTGTTTACCTGACAAGTAAATGGATGACAAATGTTAAGTTATTATCACAATGATTCTTTAAGAAAAAAATCTGACTTCAAATGTTTTTTTATGGATGCCATTGTTGGAACTAACCAATTTAAATGGGACCACACGGAAAGCACCAGTTTTTAAATAAAAAAAAGATCATTAAAATCGGTTCACGCAGTCGAAAGTTCTGAAGTAACAAACATAAAAAAATACAGTCGAATTGAGAACAAATTATAACAAATAAAATAAATGAACTCACCACATTGGGCGATGAACAATAAGAATTAAGATCAGGAAGATCTTGTACTGATGCGATATTTGTACTGATAAATATCTGAAAAATCCATCAAATATAACAAACCAGCCTTCAAGTGTTTTATAGACCTGGAAAAGGCGTTTAACCGAATACAACTGGAGGACGTAGTACACCTTCTATACAACAGGCAAATCCCGTACAACATTAAAAATATTTACCAGAAAAACAAAATACAAGCCAAAATTAATGGCACAAAATAAAGATATCTGCAGCAAAGACGAAATGTATGACAACTTCAAAAACACCTATCAGATGCAAACTGGTTGTGGATAATAAAATTATACAACAGGAGATGAAATTTAAATACCTAGGCATAGAAATATCAGGATACAGTGACATCGAGGCGGAGGTAAGAAACCAAGCGGCAAAATCAGCACGAATTTTAGCTTACCTGAACGATACAAACCTCCAAAACAAATATATCGGAATCAAAAACAAATCCCGAATCTACAAGGCGGTCATCCGACCTATATTAACATACATAGCGGAAACTAGACCAGATACATCGAACACAAAGAGAATATTAGAAACCACCGAAATGAAAATAGTGCGCAGGATCGCTAGAAAAACACTTTTTGACAGGACATTAGAAGAACATGTAAAATAGACAATGTAAATAAATGGATACTGTGAAGAAAGAGAGAGTGGAACGAACACATAGACCGGATGAATGACGACAGAATGGTCAAAATAACTAGAGACAAGTCGCCCATAGGGCGTCGAAGCGTTGGAAGACCCCGCAAAAGATGGAGCGACAACCTTTCTAATAATTGAACGGCAGAGGATACGAAGAAAAACAAGCAAATTGCTTACAATAAAGAAGGAAGAAGAATAATTGAGAACCTCCTCCTTTTTTGAAGTCGGTTAAAAAACATACTATATTCCAGACTTGTAAGAAAAATATGTACCTAATTCATATCACAATAAAATATTTTGCCGTTGTGTAAAAAATCAAATTATTTTCGTCCAATTTATTTAAAAATATGTGTCTTACTATTCCACATTTTCCGAAAGCCTGTGGTTCTAATATCTGCTAACGAAATTTACCCTGTACAGGACATGTATATTATATCTAAAATTTCTCTAGAATCTCTAGTAACATAAAATAGGTAACAAAGTTAGCGACAACTTGTATGACTGAAGTTGAAAGCTTTGTTTACTGTAACATAATTTAAATCCTGGAGACATTGTTACTGTCAGGTCTGCAAACTTTTTATGTCCTTTTAAGAATGCTGCAGTTTTGAGAATTTGTTATATAAACGGATTATAAATACGTTTTTTTTTTCAAGACTTATTTTCTCTCATTTTTCTTTAAGATTAACATAAATGTGTAAACAAAGGTATAAAAGAACTTTTTATTTTCATCTTAACTGGTTTTTGGTTAACAAATAAATTAGATTTATAATTTGGCTTTTGCTTTGCTTTGATTCATGAACTGTTTTTGGATTTATTAAACAATATAATTACATTTCTGCTTTGCTTTTGTTATTTTTCATTGAAAAGCATGACTTAATTTTTGACATTTAAGGAAATACTAAAAAAAATTTATTGTGTTTTGTTATGTTCTTTTAATTATTGCAAAAATAATTTCGACACCACCCATATTATGTTTGTAATCTTTGACCGAGAGGGAACAGTTCAGTAATTCTTTTTCGCCTGTTAAATTCTTTTGTTAGATGTCACATATTACAGATGGATTATGGAAAGAACTAAGAATAATGACGCTCTTTTTTTCACGGTCTTTCCACTTTAGAATACTAATATTATTATAACAGGAAAAATCAGAATCACCTCTGTTCATTTGTCCATCAGTTTTCACTATTAACCATGTAACGGTTTAAACATACGTTTCTCCATATATTTTCTTAGCCAAAATTGTAAAACATATCAATAGTGCAGTTATTATACTTTTAAAAAAGGTAATAGAAGATAGCATAAGTACCAACAGATTTAAAATATATATATATATATATATATATATATATATATATATATATATATATATATATATATATATATATATATAAAATCATTTATTGTAATGGAAATAAATTGTGGTTTCTTTGAGTCTGTCATTGATAATTAATTGAATTTATTAAGTCGAACATTAACTGGAAAAATGAGAAGAATTAGAAAGTATCATCCCCATTGCGTTAATTTTATTTTATAATAAAATTGTACTCCCGATTTTTTTCATTCTAAGGGCAAGTGTGTTTCGCCTACATAATAATGGAAAAACCTCTTTTTTGTGTTGCGTTTAACCTTTAAAGTTGAACATGACGCAGTCAAAGTGGAAGATCTATCAATCTATCACAAGAAGAAGCCTAAGGTGAAACGCGAGAAGGGACAAAATATATTGCCAAGATATAACGCGTCAGTGACCGACAATTTATCACACGTCAAGTGATTTGCTGGACAAAATTCGTTTGTTTAGATTTACATAGATCGATTAGATGCTAGAGACTGGAAAAATGTAGTGGTCTGAGAAAATTCTCTTGCCCGCAGGGCTAAGGCGGTGGAAGAAAGTGATTTATTTTTATGGAACCTATTTAATGGAACTAACGTATTATAAAATAGCTTTATCCTTTTAGGAAACGGGATACCAACTTTACTGATTATTTGTCGCATTTATATAAAAATTTGTTTTACTTAAATATAAATATTTTTTTGATTTTTTATAAATTTCATTCCAGATATTAATTACATTAAACACATGTGAAATATGCTACAAAAAAAAGTTCTTCGTGTGCAAAGGCAAAGATAAAATAAAGGAAGTCTTTTTTATCGCTTTAATAGGCATGAAAATTTTTAAAATTGTTATTTTTTTCGATACCTAATAAGGTCACTTTATTTCTTTACAACAATTTTACAAATTTTTGCTCTTGATATCTTTAATCGCAATTGAGCTTGAAAATCCATGCTTGCCCAAATTAATACGAAATTTGGCTGAAACATTTTTTTTTTGAAAATTTTTTGTTTTGCGAAAAAAAGTTTTTTATTCACTTGTAACATTAACAAAACACAATTAGAAGCTAACTGCTTGAAACAAAATATAAAAACAAAAGACAAATTTGTCTTGAACAAAAAAATATAAGATATATTAAATTGTTAAATTAAGTGAGTGGACAGAAAATTAAAGACAAATGCAGTGTTATAGATTTAGAGATAGAAGTGAAAAAGTTTTTAACATCACAGGAAATCGAAATAATTTTCAACTCAGGCAGGAAGTCCCTGACTTTGTTAACTGGTTCAAGAGTGTCACTCGCCAAATCAGCAATTTTATAGCTAAAAATGCCCTTCATTACTTGTGTGCAAAAGTTATTTTTTTAATTTAAAAATACACTGTGTCTTTTAAATTTTAAAAGACAGGTTAGTTTCTGTTTAAATTTGAAATTCCCATGTATTGTTATTACGCTTCTTTAAAAGAAGGTACATTAGGTTTGTATAAAACTTTTAAAATTTTAAATCTAAAATTAAGAAAACACCTGAAATGTGGCGTTGAAATAATACAGTTGGGACACCCAGTATAGTACTTAGCTTTATTAAATCTTTGTGTATTTATTTTTCTTCTTCTTTAAGTGCTCATCCGTTAACGAATATTAGCGATCATCATGGCAATTTGATACTTTGCAATAGCTGCCCTGAAAAAGCTTATCGTTGTGTTACCAAACCAAGTTTTACAATTCTTAAATTTTCCGTCCTAGGACTCTCCCCTGGAGAACCAGCTGTGGGAGTTTATAACGTTTCCCATTTCACATTATGTGACCTAAGAAGTCAAGCTTCCTAGTCTTGATCTTCTTTATGATCTTTGTATCTTTATTTATTCTCTCGAGCACTTGAACATTTGTGACGTGGGCTGGGCAGCCCAGCCCGTCCAAGTTATTAAAGGTATTTGCCGATTTAGCTACATCTCAAATGCCTCAAGCTTTTCTGTGGCGTATTAAGTGAGTGTCCATGATTCTGCTTTATTAAGCAACACTGGAAACACGTAACAGCAAAGCATTTTTACTTTTGTTGTTAGATTAAGGTCGTGGCTTTTAAAAAGGTTTGACATTTTTAGAAAAACCGCTCGGGATTTTTCATTTCGGTATTTAATTTAACGAGAATGGTCCCGATCTTCGTTTATTGTTGTGCCTAAGAACGTGTATGCGGCAACTCTTTCGATTTGCTGGTTTCTAAAAGTAAGTTGGCATGGTACATTGGTTCCTTTTCGAATTATTATGAATTTGGTCTTATCTATGTTCAGCGTTAGACCGTATTTTTCACTGGTATCTTTGCCTCTGGTCATGAGTTCTTGCAGGCTTTTATATTGTCAGCAAATATATATATATATATATATATATATATATATATATATATATATATATATATATATTGTTCAATCGTTGGTCGTTTACAGATATTCCCAGTTCTATGTCATCTAGGCTTCTTTAAATTTTTCTTTTGAGTATAGGTCAAATAATAGGGGTCAGAGGATAGTAATAATAATAATAATAATAACTTTATTCACTCAATAAATAAATAAATACAAAAATTTGGATAAGTATACATGGTGGAAGTGAATAAGAAACTCTTGCGATAAGTGCAAGCACTTGTTTCGCGGAGAAATACACATGTGTAGAGAGTGAACTATAAGATATAAAATGTTAGATGTGAAATATAAAAATACAAAATGTAGAAAAAAAAATGTAAGATACCTATGTATAATATAAAAATATAAAATGTAAAGTGTAAAATAAATATTAATAATAATAAAATAAATAAAATGATAATAACAATACAATACAATACAAGGATCGACGAACAATACAATAATACCATACAACGAAAAATTAACAATAATAATGTTAAGAGTTTTCAAGAACATGTCTAATAGATACAAAATAGGGTATGCATGTAGAAGCTTCGTAAATAAAATAACACATTTCTAGTTGGAAATTAAAATTAAAAAATTATGAATCAATACATTTTTTATCACTTAATCGAATAGTCGTAGCATCTCAGTTCTTTGCTCTTTTGAAGCTGTCAAGATTTACTATAGATTTAATTATTTGTTATGTTATTGTATAATTTAGGGGCGAAATAAGTATATGAGCGTTGAGCAACGACCCTAACCATTAGAGGTTTAATAAAGTGATTTCTCTGACGAGTATTATACTGATGAGAGGGAAGCAATGCTGTATGTTTGCTTGCTTGATATTTAATACTGGTGCATAAAAAATACAATTGTCTTATGTCTAACATTTGTGTTTCAGAGTATAGATTATTAGAAGAATATCTATTGGTCTTACAAAATATCAGTTTTAAAAATCGCATTTGCATAATTTCAATAACATGAATATGAGTATTCAGAGCTCCACCCCACACTGCTATTCCATAGCGAATGTGACTTTCCACTAGAGAATAGCACAAAGATTTTAAGTACTTCAGTGGCAGGATTTCTTTGAGTTTCCCAAATTTGAATAAAATTGTCCTCAGTTTATTAACAGTATATTTAATATGAAGGTCCCATTTTAAATGAATATCAATAACTATTCCCAAATATTTCACTTTACGCTCTTGGTGTATATGGAAAGGTGTTTCAGTAAAGATCGTTAAGAGATCGAATGGAGGCATTCCAACCGAATTACAGCAAAATGGAAGGTAACATGTTTTATCAACATTAACAGTTAACAGCTTTTTATCCAACCACTGTTTTATGAGAGGAAATTCCGTTTCAGCTTTAATTTTTAGTGAATTCCAGTTATCGGCTTTATAAAAGATGGCTGTGTCATCTGCCAAACCGATTATGTTTCCATTGTTGTTTAATGAAAAGATTCCATTGATGTATATATTGAATAAAGTTGGTCCCAGCACAGAACCTTGAGGTACGCCACAGTAGATCTCCATTTCGCTACTCAACACGTCATTAATTCTAACTCTCTGGCTTCTTCCCGTCAAATATCTTTCAAACAATTTCAAAATATTACCCTTGTCGTACTCCTCTTTGTATTTTGATTACATCGCGAGTTACAACGTGTTTTATTAAAATATTTTTATTTTTGTAATTTATTTATTTATTTAGCATTTAATATGTTTTAACTAACCCAGAGTAGTTCTGGTTTATCGGTAAAAGAAAAACAATTGTTTATTCCTAGCATTTTCGTTTTTATATAAAGTTTGGTGTCCTTTTTTGTATCAGTTCAATTGATACTCAAATCCACTTAATCCGGAAAATTTTTGCAGCACAATCGACAAGCCCCATAAAAATACGATTCTTAGGAACATATCATGAAATGTCGAACAGTTTGAGTTGTTTGTGTTCTCTCCCGACGTCAACGATTCAACGAGGATTTTATTGTCCATCACACAATGGGACTCGAAGGACGCGTATTCGCCTCGCCGACTAACGAATTCGCTTCCAAAGCCCGCTAAATCTGAAATTTTTAATGCTCTACTTATTCGACTTATTTAAACCTTTTTATGCTTGAAATTTAAAGAACTGTAAACCTGAATCGAAGCAGTTTTATTTATTTATAGCGGAGATTTACAAAAATTTAAAAAATATTTAAAATAAACTATACTGATAAAAAAGGTAGTTTTAAAATTTTATCTTTTAAAAAAGCTAGTAATTTTCAAAAATATTAGCTTTCTGCATTTTTCAAATTTTATTCCACTGTACTGCTTAAACCGGGGATTACTGAAAGTATTGGTCCTCCAGGCTTAATGTTTAAAAATATGGTTAACGACATCAATACCTTAGATAGAGAGTTTAGGGAATTAAAATTTTCAAAAATTGATTTTTCTTTGGATAAAATTGAATTTTGAAAAAAAGTGTGTAATTCCGAAAAGGGTGACTTCTCAGAGCTGTCAATATTTTATTTACATCGCCGCACAGCAGCGCAAGCGTGGAAAGATTATTTATTGAAATTAATTGAAATAAAAAAAAATGAGAAATAGATTGGGCTCCAAAACTGTGAGTGGAATTTTACATAACAAAAGAATAATTTCACAAAATAATAACAGCTGTTTTAATTTTTCTATAACTAACGGTATTCTATAAAACACAAAAATAGTATTATACATCTTCGTTTTTTTACATCCAAAACTTTATTTTAGTTATTTTTTTTAAAAATATTGAGAACTATCTTTTATTTTGAAAAATATTTGTTTTAGTTATTAGATTTTATTTCTTATATTATTATTATTTTAATAAAATACGTGCTTAAACATTATATTAAGTTTTATTTTAAGTATTGTAAGTATTTTGTGTAAATACTGAAAAAATATAAATTCTGGTGATTTTTTGAAAAATCTGGCAAATTTTTAAGCAAGTGTCTGGTGATTTTCAATTTTTTAACCTGGCAACATTGCCCAGCTGTGAACTCGCCTACTCGTGTGCTCATTTGTTTGTAGTAGTCTCGATACACACACGCATACACACAGCATAAGGAACTTCGTGATGATTTCTAGTAAATTGCACTACCAGTAAGCCGCGTTAAGGAACTTTGTTCCAAAAATTGTATTGCAGAAATGAGAAAGTTTTTGCAAAATTTGTGCAGTTTGTTGTGAATTACATTTTATTTGTTTGCGAAATTCATTTTGCTTTTTGTTTTTTGTTCGTTAAAAATGTTTATTAAAATATTATATCGAGTTAAATCCAGAGACAATGCAACTGCTTTTAGCAGCAAAGCTAAGTTCTGATGAGCTTATTCCGCAAGTGTACTATAATTTTTTAATTATTCTCTTAATGCAGCTTCTTAATGCTTTGCTGGATATTGCTACGCTGGAAAATTTCCCAAACTAGATTATACTCATTTTAAAAGTATTTTTTTTAACGGTAATAATAGAAATCTAAAGTTATCTAGAGAGTTTTTGGTGCGGTAAGTGGCTCAGAAAATGGTAAAGTTCGTTCATTAGAACTAAAAGTTAAGTGAATAAGCTAGCGAACACTCTTAAATTTTTGTTTTTATATTTTTCGTGTAGTACGTTTTATTAAACAATTTTCTATCCCAAATAAATAAATGTTTAAAACACTACTTGTGCATTAAATTTTTATTAAAACTATCTTTATATCAAGTGATATAAATTTACTAAATGAAGTAATTTTTTTTTTTTAAATTTTATGCAGGTTAATATGTTTCAAATAAAAGAAATAAATTCATTTTTTTGTTAATCAACAATTTAGAGATAAATCCTAACACGCTTTTCTTCTTTTTTATGAACTTCTTAAATACGGCGGAAAAAGTCTGAAACAGCAGCTAACATCCATAATTCGCAAAATCCTTTTACTTTAAAAATTTCCGTACGAATAGCACCTAAGTACCACAATCTTACTGTTTAAAAAAGGAGACAAAAAGATACTCGCAAACTACCGATGCATAAACCTTCTAAATACAACCTTGAAGCTAGTAACAAAGATTATAACAAATAAAATAAATGAACTTACCACATTGGGCGATGAACAACTAGGATTCAGATCAAAAAGATCTTGTACAAATGCAATATTTGTTCTGCGACAAATAACTGAAAAATCCATCGAGTATAACAAACCAGCATTCATGTGTTTTATAGACTTGGAAAAGGCGTTTGACCAAATACAACTGGGGGACGTGGTACACCTTCTATACAACAGGCAAATCTCATACAACATCATAAAAACCATCAAAAATATTAACCAAAGAAACAAAATACAAGCCAAAATTAATGGCACAACTACCAAATTTAGCACAACGGCAAAAAGTCTAAAAATGAAGATATCTGCAGCAAAGACGAAATGCATGACCACTTCAAAAACACCTATCAGATGCAAACTGGTTGCGGATGATAAAATTATACAACAGGAGATGAAAGTTAAATACCTAGTCATAGAAATATCAGTATACGGTGACATCGAGGCGAAGACAAAAAACCAAGCGGCAAAAGCAGCACAAACCTCAGCTTACCTGAACGATACAATATTAAAAACCACCAAAAATAAAATTGTGCGCAGGATCGCTGAAAAAACACTTTTTGACAGGGAAAGACGCGAGGACACTAGAAGAACATGTAAAACAGATAATGTAAATGTATGGATACCGGTAAGAAAGAGAGAGTGAAACGAACACATAGACCGAATAAATAACGACAGAATGGTCAAACGCCGTTAAAAGACCCCGCAAGAGATAAAGCGACAACCTTTCTAATAATTAAACGGCAGAGGATACCAGTAAATTGCTTACATTAAAGAAGGAAGAAGCTTTTTTTCAGAGTTTTTTTTTCATTTATGAAGTCATCTGCGCATGCAAAGTTATTCATTGATATTTTTTGTTCTATTAATGTACATTTTACTTTTTTAAAATCATTGTAAAAAGGAATCAAAAAACCGTAAATCTAGCACCTGGGTGCCATTTCGATGATTCCTGTTGGCCCTAATTATCAATTTGGAAAGTGGTGTTTCATCTTGTTGCAGTTACAAATCATTAACGAGTATACTTTATTCAGTATCCTCTGGATATTAAATACAAAACCTTTAAATCGAAAATCAATTTTTGTAGCCAAATACTGATAAATCTGATGATTTACTTAACCGTTTATAACAAATATCTAGTCACTTTAATTTTTATACTGACGACAAATTGGTATGGATCAATGAAAAACATTTAATTTAAATTTTTACATGTCAATTTTTTCCGGTGTAATCAATTCATTTTTTTTGTTTTCCCAATAGCAATTTTATAAACAGTTAATAAGTTTAAATTTTATTTTTTTTTTTAAAAATAAAAAAAATGAAATAATTAAATTATTAATAAAAAAAAAAATAAATTGTTAAAATTTAACAGATACAAGAATTTAATTCGTACATAAATGTGAGGGTGTTAGTTTATTTTAGTTTGGTTTTATTTTTTTAACTTTTGTATATTTATTTCTTCATTTGTTTCTTTTGTGTCCTGATTTACCCATTTATGTGCAAACTTTTACAGTAATCTTATGTTAATAAAAAAGTTAATATTTTTTATATCTATTTATTTTTAAATTAAACCGACTACAGTGGATAAAGAGATCCCATTTTTTAAAAATAATAAAAAGCAATTACATAAAATTAGATTAAGCAAATAATTGTAAAAAAGAATAACAATAAAAGAAATATTTTTTTATTGTTTTTTAAAAAAAAATCAATTGGCGCCCAACATATTATAACAGGTAGGTAATAATTTTTTTTAGTCATGTAACAAAATCATAATTTATTTTATTTACAAAAAACTTTTATATTAAATCAATAACAATTATATATTTTTTTTTATTAATGTAATTATTACGTATCGAATTAATTACAATTTTATATACATTATTATATTTAATATAATATTTCGTTACAATATATATGCTGAGAAGTATAGCCGGAATGACTCGGTTGGATAAAGTAAAGAATAGTGAGATAAGGAACCCTGTAGTGTAAAAGAAAATGTAATTACAAAGATAAATAAAGGAATGGTTTGGACTCGTAGAAAGAATGGATGAAGAAAGATTGACGAAAAACTTTATAAGGTGAGTGTGAAAGGGCAAGTCGGTAAAGGTCGACCTCAGCAAACATATCTCGATCAGATCAACATTGTTTTAAAGAAAGGCCAGGTCAAGAGTACCAACAACCGATGAGCATGTATGAAAGCACTGATGAAAGTAAAGAAAGCAAAAGATGTGTTTAAGAACCTTAGCAAGTGAAAGGAAGTGGTCCCTGCCTACCTCTATGGGAAAAAGGCGTGACTTTAGGTATGTATGTATGAACAATGATTCAGCAGAATCTAATACGAGAGATAATACTACTATTGATGCTGTTTTTTCAATATACTTGAAAAACATAATTTTCAAACATACATTACATATTTCAGTTACCAAAAGCCTAAAATTTTAATAATAGAGTATCATAAGATTTAATTAACGTTTTTTATAATAACAAGCTAACAAGCATTTTGTATTATTAATTTATAAGTTTATAAACCTTATAGGATAATATAAATACGTAAAAATTCATAAACCAATTATTTTTGCAAAATAACTGGATCAAAATTTATAACTAAAAAAATATATGTCAAATAGTGCAAGGAACTTAGTTCCTATCGGGTGTAATTTTACTTTAAGGATTTAAGTAAAATTCGTCTGCTTATTTTTTCTTAAAAAGTAGTTTGTAGGATTGGGTTTTAAAGTAACTGAAAATTATCCTTGAAAAGTAAGAGATTTTTAATTAACAAAACAAATAAAAACTAATTTCGTTAAAAAGAATCACTAGCATTTTAAGTTTAAGACTAACTTAATTAGAAAGTTTGAAATATAGAGCTAAATTGCAGAAGCATTGCATGATTTTAACAAAAGAGAGTAAAAACTAAAATTAAACTTGTTTCTAGTGTTTATATTGACTGGAAAAAAATAAGGATAGTTCCACTTGCATACACTGCTTTGCAGCAGGAAATTGTAAATCGTAAACTTAAATTTAAATTTAATTTTATTTCAAATTAAAATATACTCATTAGAAGTGTGCTTTCCCCAATTCATTATGGCTCTACATCTTCTTTGCATGGATAAAATCAAGTTAATTATTTCTCGCTAAGATGCAATCCATGCTCTCTGTCTCGAATATTTATTGACGATATTAAAAGCATGCTCTAGTACAGGGGTTTTCAACCTTTCCAGCCTTAGGGCCATACTGGTTTCTCCAGTAGGTTCCGAGTGCCAAACCCATATTATCATTGTTGCCGGTGGTAAAAAGTGAAATAGTCCACTAATGAAAAAAAAAGTCCGAAAAAGTACGCAACGTTTAAAAAAGGCTGCAAATCGGACTAAAGTCCGCAAAACGGCAACACTGCATATTATTAATTTTCCTGTCATTATCTGTAATTTCTAATTGATACTGTTTCAATCACAACTACGAAGTAAATGTTTTTCACATTTTAAAACATGTGAAATATTCAGCCACACCACTGAGACTGAGTGTTCTATCGATTTTGCAATCGAAACTTTGAGTGCTTTGAAAATAATTTTTGATACTCGTTTCTCGGACTTTGATGCCATTGCGAATCAAATTAAGATTTTTTGGAATCCTTTTGATACTGACATTGAAACCCTAGCCCCGGAACTTCAAATGGAAATGATTGATCTACAGTGCAGTGATATAATTAAGAACAAATATCAAAACTCATCTTTGTTGGAATTTTATAAGAGTCTTCCACTGACACAATTTGATAATTTGCATAAAATTGCTCGCGGGCTGTTTTCTGTTTTTGGTACTACTTATTTGTGTGAGAAGACCTTCTCCAAAATGAAGTACACAAAAAATGTTTACAGATCTAAATTAACTGATAAGCATCTTAAATCTCTTTTAATAATTGGTACAAGTAAAATTAGTCCACAACTACAAAGTATTGTCAGTGGAAAATCTCAATTACATAAATCTCATCAGTATTATATGTCATTATGCTTGTTATAAGTTATGTTTTTATTTAAAATGTATAAAATGTTAGTTGGATTTATTTCAATAATTTGTTTATTATTATATACTGAAGTTAAATTTTCTGCATATTATACATGTCTTTACTCATTACAATTCTGTGTTTCTTTATCCAACTTATCACAAAAACAATAACAATAAGCCTAAAACAATGTTATGAGTAGTTAGCCCATAACCATATCAATGTAGATGTCATATTAATAATTATTCAACATAAAATTAGAATACTTCAGTAAACTAAATTTAATTTGCTATAAAAAATATGTTCTCTAAAAGGAGTTTTCAAGTATGCTAACTCTCCGCGGGCTGGACAAAATCTGTCCGCGGGCCGGATGTGACCCTCGGGCCGTAGTTTGGAGACCCCTGCTCTAGTAGATTTAAGTCCGGCGATGGCACAGGCAATAGCACTACTTCGATACTCTTTTCCTTAGTAACAATAGCCACTGTTTGTGGTCGTGTATCATAGTTTAGGTTAGGTTAAAACGGCGGTTCGGAAGAAACCCACTTGTAATACCTTGATGGACATCGGTGGCTTCCCCTTTACCGTGAGAACCAGTTAAAACTTAAAAAAAAAGTGTGAGGTCTTTAATGCTAACTAAGCTGAGATCAGAGAAAACATCAAAGTTCGTTTGCCCCAGTATAAAAGCCTTTTTCTGCTTAGGGCAGGGCAGTGGCAAAGAAAATGTATCATTGTTTTCTTCCCTTCCTCATCGTGACAGCTTCTACAGAAGTCGTGTCGTAGTTTTGCGATTTCCATGCGCCGTGCATGGGATCCATCTGCTAAGTCTTCTGTTATGGCCGCGATCGTTTTTTCAATGGACTCCCTGGATAGAAGTAAAACATCATTAGTTCGACGTAAATCTAGTTTAGGCCAAATCTATTTCAATAATGTGCATGTGGATTCATTTTTTCACCTTAAGTTGGCTTTTGAACTACTTTGCTATGCAGGAGGAGCCGAAAGTTTGCAACCGGTACTTTTTGCTGAGATAAGATAGATACGGCTGAAAGGGTCGTTCCACCTCTTGCTAGTTCGTTACCCAGACAATGTAAACTCTAAACTTAGCTGCTAGCTTATTCAGGGCGGCTCGGCATTGAACCGCTACCCTAGAGGTCAAGTAAGCTGAGTTCAGTGATTTGATAGCAGCCTGGCTGTCGCAAAGAATGGATATCTCGCTGAACGTTTGTTCGTTTCGGAGTGTCTATACAGCTGCCTCAGTAATGGCTATAATTTTGGCTTAATACACACTACAGTCTTTAGGCAAAAGAAACGACAGGCTGAGTAAGGGGTCTTCCGAGAAGACACTACAACCTACTCTTCCCTCTAGTTTAGAGCCATCCGTATAAAATACTGCTCCCTGGGGTTTAGCTAGATTCTCGTCCCAATCTTCTTTGGATGGGATTTTCAGGGATAGGTCGCCTTCGATCATAGGGGTAGGTTTAGTGTTTTTTGTGCACAGTTCGTATTCTATTAGGATTTTAGAGTGACCATAGTGCGTTTCGATCCATGGGAATACTGCATTAAGTTTCAAAGCCGAACTAGCTGCACACATTGTCACGTTATACGCCGTATCTGTATGCTGCAGATGCAAATAATTCGGTATGGTCTTTCTTGCATGTCTTACGCGACGTTTGAGTGCCACGAGCTGCGGCCAATGGTGTACACGGCTTATTTAATGAATTTCAAGCATTATAGCGTCAAGCACGCAAGATCACCTGCAGATTCCGTCGATATAACCAGGTTTAATAGGAAAAGGGATGAATTATTAATTAAGATGGTTAAAAACTATAGGTCATTATATGATAATCATTATCGGTTTTAAATTATTTTAATGTTTGTAACAGAATATTAACTATACTACAGTGGTTTTTTCCGTGGGGGTAGGAGATGACTACTTTTTTTTACCTGCCACGGTACTTGTACAAATTTTTTGCTTCTACTTTTATTAGCGCTCTTATACATGCTCGTCGGTTGTTTGTACTTTTGACCAAAACAATGTAGATCTGATCGAGATACGATTGCCGAGGTCAATCTCTACCAACTTGCACATTTACACTTGCCCTGTTAATCTGTTTTGTCAATCTTATTTTATTTATTCTTTTTATTTGTCAAAACTATTCAAAAATTCCTTTATCTTTCTTTGGTACTACATCGTCTTTCGAGCCACAACGTTCCCTTTTTACTATACCTTATATATCCTTTCTGTTATACTTCTCAAACTACTCATCTCCGCAGCATTAATTTTGTTTATGTTTCTTTTGACAAACCCAACATTCACCACCATACTAAGCACAGCCAGTCCAGCCTTTGGTGACTGCTGCTTATTAAGTTACGCAGAACCTAATTTATTTGTTTTCTTGCCAAAACCATTTTCTTGATATCACAGTCATAATTTTCGTCTCTCGTAAACTTTAAATCCAAGTAAACAAACTTATTTATTTTTTTAACTTTTCTACTTCAATAAGCACCTTGCAGTTTGTCATGTTTTATTCTCATACAAAAACGTCATCGTTTTGCTTACATTTAGTATATAATTACATACATATACTCACGCCTTTTTGCTATAGGGGTAGGCAGAGATCACTTCCTTTCACTTGTTTCGGTTCGTACACACATATTTTGCTTCTCCTACTTTAATCAGTACTCTCATACATGCTTGTCGGTTGTTGGTACTCTTGACATGGCCTTTCTTCAAAACAATGTTGATCTCATCGAGATATGTTCGCCGAGGTCGACCTCTACTGACTTGTTTATTCCCACATGCATTTAAATTTGTTTTCTTAATTTTCTTTTGTTTATCCTTTTCACGTGTCCAAATCATCTAAGCATTTTTTTATCTATCTTTGTAACCACATCTTCTTTTACACCACAGCGTTTCCTTACCTCACTATTCTTCACTTTATCCAACCAAGTCACTCTGGCTATACTTCTCAGACTACTTATCTTCGCAGCATTTAACCTATATTTATGCTTCTTCTGCCAAACCCAACTTTTACTACCATACATAAGTGTAAAAACCAACACTCCTCTATGCACAGCTAGATGTGCCTTTTTTTGACCTTTATTGGCTGTTTATAAAGCAATGCAGTGCCCCATTCATTTATTTTCCTTTTAACACCCTTCAATTAATGTCACTGTCATACTTTCTATCTCTCGTAAACTTTGAACCTAAGTGTACAAACTCATTAACTTTACTCTTCATCCCCTAATCAGTATCTTACAGTTTGTCATGCTTTCTTCTCTTTCAAAAACCATTACTTTTATTTTGCTTACATTTAATTTCATCCTTTGGAATTTTAGGACATCATGCATAACACTAACCATGGCCTGCAACTCTTAAGATGACGCTAATATGACTTGATCATCGGCGTAAATAAGTAATTTGACGATCAAATTATTCATTTTCAAACCATAAATGCTCTCTTTTAAATCTGTTAAAAAATCGTCTATGTATAAGTTAAAACAGCCATGGCGAAACCACCCATCCCTGTCTTACACCTTTTTTGATGTTAAACCAGTCCGTGTAAGCTCCGTTTTTCCTGACACAAGCAGTGGAATCATCGTAAAGTGATTTCAGTGCTTTCGTGATCTCGTCACTCTTGAAACTGAAATGATATGGGATGAGCAAGCAGGATTTAGAAGAGGAAGAAGATATATAGATCAGGTCTTTTCATTTAGTATCATTTCATAATATTAACCAGATGATTCTAATATAACCTAATCAACGGCATTAAGAAAGCATTTAATGATTAAATCATTTATTCTTAATATATACGCCATAATGAAGCCACAATTCTTGTCTTAACACTGTTTTTGATGTTAAACAATTTGTTGTAGGCTCCGTTTATTTTAAAACAAGTAGTAAAATTTTCTAATAACTGATTTATTTGTCAAAAAATTTATTTATCTCGTAATTAGGTAATTTTTTTCAACTGGATTAAATGCATTTGCTTTAAAATGAATATTTTTTTAAATGTTAAATCTAAAATTATACATAAATTTTTTTTTTTAAATACTTTTTACTACAGGAAATTATTATAGCTGGTCACATGATCAGTCTACTGTTGCTTCTTATTTGTTTTATGTGACAAATCTTGGGCGAGCCAAAAAGTCAGATGTACCCACTAATTTTTTTATGGTACCATAAACTAACTTTGCACCTTGGCAAAAGGTTATTTTAATTATGCCACTTAAATGATGCTCTCTTATCTTGCAAAGTAATGTCTTCGGAGGTGTTTTGGACAGCTGCCTGATGTGGACTTCATAAATTTTGACGATTTTGATTTTACGCGGTTTTGAAGAAAAATTTAAGAATATTTATACTTTAGAAATTAATTTATTTAATTGTAAATAAAAGTTGTTAAGTGAATCTTCCTATTCATTAGAAAATATTTTAACTAAGAACCCCAACCACTATAATATGTTCATACGGACAAATTTTTTGTCGATTAATAATTTATTATTTTTTAAATTTTACTTTATTCTACCGAAAAATTTTTTTCTATAAACTAGATAAATAAATGTATGTTTAGTGTGAGTTCTTAAGCAATTTCTATTTTTATTAAGAGTTATGTCAATTAATAGTGTTAAACTATCATAATTTATTGACCTCTAAATGTGGACAGCTAGGCAATGTAAGAAGATATTTGAATATTTTAAATGTGGGCTGTGAAATATAACCACAATTTAAGGTTTGTTTATTAGTTGACATTTGTCATTTTGTAAAGTAAAAATGGGCCGAGGATTAGTCACACCGTTAAAAATTTAAGAATTGATTGTTTATAAAAAAAAAGTAGTCAAGTTAATGTCTCAAATTGCTTTTATCTTAAAATATTAAAATCATTAATTGGAGACATTATTAAAAAACACAGTGAAACTGGTAATTTAACTGTTTATGGTAAAAGTACTGGACGCCCGCAATAAGTAACTAAAAGAAATAAAGGACTTTTGATAAAAATTTGCAAGGTTTAAAGAAGATCAGCACTGCGCGAAATTACCTCTTCTTGGAGAATCAGCAAACTGTGTAAAATTTTGGAAGAGAGTGACGGAAGTAAATTCATAAATCTGGGCTTAGTTTTTATAAGGTATGATGTGCTTAAAGGTTGCTAAAATAATTTTTGACATTAAAATATTTTTTTGCAGGCGAAAGAAAAACTTTTTTAACTCAAAAGCAAAAAAAGCAACGTCTTTTTTGGGCTAAAGAAATGGTTTTGTAAACTAATAAGGACTGAAGTAAAGTGATATTTAGCAATAAATCAAAATTTTATATAAATTTGTGTGATTGTAGAAAACGTGTAAATAGAATTGAAATCAGAGGCATTTCGGAAAGATTGTCTAAAGCGCACAGTTAAGTTTCCTCAAGGAATTATGGTTTGGGAATGCATACCAGGAAAATTATATTTTATAGATGGTACGGTAAATGCGCAGAAATATCAAAATATTTTAACAAAGTATTTATTACCAAACATTCAAGAGTTACATCCCAACGAAAAAAATAATTTTTTCAGCAAGATGGTGCATCTTCTCATACAGCCAAATCAACAAAAACATGGCTTGCATATAATAAGATTAATACCTTAGATTGGCCTTTGAGCTGCACAGACCTCAACATAATTAAGACACTATGGCATAAAATGAAACTGTGTCTTAGAAATAATCCCCAACGCGCTATTCCAGATCTACGTATGAAACTTTAAGAAATTTGGGACTCATTTTCTTTTGAAAAATGCCAAAAGCTTGCGGCAACAATGCACTTGCGTATAAAAGCCGTAATAAAAGCCTAAGGGGATGTTACGTCATATTAAAATAACTGGATTTTTGTTAAAAAAAAACTAAAATTTTGTTCATTCAATTTTCATAGTTTTTTACCTTGTTTTAACTTGAAAATATTGTGACTGTAATGCGTGTTACCCAGATAGCCCAAGGAGACAGAGTTCTATTAAATTAAATGTTTATTTACAAAACGAAAAATATATACAATAAACTAGCTGACCCGGCAAACGTTATTTTGCCATATAAATAATTTCCTAGTAATTTCTAGTGTAGACAAAAAATAGCTTACTTATTGTAAGTATGTATGTATGTTAGAATGTGTATATTGTATGTATGTATGTTGTCGTTGTTGGTCATTTGTTCTTCGTCTATTGACTGTGAAACGGCGTGATTGTCGTTGTTCTAATCTTCTGACTTCATTGAGTTCAGCTCGTGTATCTTTTGGCTCTTCTTGATGCAATTGCGCCATTCTGACACGTGCATCAGTATTTTGTTGCTGGATTTGTTCTTCTGTTCTTTCGGATCTGCTATTTCGCAAGTTTCGAGCTTTACTTGTACTGCGGCTCAAATCAGCCCCTTTGCGTTTTCTTGTCATTGCTCACCGTACAAAACATACATAAATAGAATTAATGAAATTATTTAATGATGAAAAATGTTAAAAGTATAATTAGGGCCAGGATTTTTGCCGCAGTTTTGAAATGATTAGTTTTAATTTATGAAATTATAACAAAAATATAAGTTTTATGGAAAAAATTTTCAAACAAAAGTAAAAAATTAAATTTTATGAAAACATTGTCTCTTATAATTTTTTCATGCAACTAATATTTCCATTGACATTTCAACATAAAGATTCTTAATGATTGATTTTTTGGAAACTATGAAAATCTTAATTGTTCAATTACATTTTTTTAATAAAATTAAATTAAAATTACATTTTTATGAGATCAACAACATTTTCGATATAAATAAAAAAAAGTATACTTACAACACAAAATCCGTTGTTATTGGAAGCTCGTGTCACGTGTTAAGTACTTTTGAGGTTATAAAATCACTTGATTAACTAATCGTGCAAAATACACTCAAAATTGATAATTTAATTATTATTGATAAAATAGGAATGATTAAAAGTTAATATGAGAGTTACACTGAGATAGCAAAATAATAATTGTCAACGTTACTACTACACTTGATGCATAAACAATAATGATGGCCGACAACTGTGTAGGGAGTGAGAAAGAAAGGAGACCGGCTTCGTTCTCATCCCTACTCCGTGCTATTTACTGGGTCAGAAGTGACACCTGTAGACATCTGGCGGGGATAACTAGTTAAATGACGATTGATCAGTTTTCGACCGGAGAGGAAAAATGATTAAATTACTAAAATGGCAAAAAAAAGGGTTGATCGTAGAAGGGTGAAAATTAAGGATTGTATGTATTTTTGTATGTTGTATCATAAAAAAATAAAAATTAAAAATTTTGTCTAAAAAATAAAAAAAAAAATTTAGGGGTGGACTACATTTAGGGGGATGAAAAATAGATGTTGGCCGATTTTCATAGATACCGGATAAGAACAAAATTTTTTATCAAAATCGGTCAAGCCGTTTCGGAGGAGTATGGCAACGAAACTGTGACACGAGAATTTTATATATTAGATAATACCCCTGGTCTACGCCTTACACAACAAAGTGCTGCTACTGTTTGGGGCATGGTCTTTTATATCCGTCGTGGTGGTGTACTTCCACCATCAATTCATCCGGAGTGGGAGTTCAGCGGGTCTAGTGGTAGAGATTGTCATCTTGGTAGTGGGGACGACTGGTTTTACGGGTGAAAATTAATAGTAACGTACTTGTGTCGTTACATAACAATTTTTTTTTATTCAGTTACTCGTTCATATAAAATAATTAAATGTACTAAACATACATGATTTTATATATCGTTCGAACATATAGTGGTTAGTGCTCGTTTTTATGTTTTTTTGTGTGAAAACATTAAGTAATATATTAACATAAAATGTATTTTTAAAATACGATATATTTAAGGAATGAACGCAATTTATTATCTTTATATTATTTTTATGTTTTTAAATACGGTAAATCCAAGTTTATTTAAAAAAAAATAATGTTTACTTACCTTAAATCTAAAACCGCTATAAAGTCATGATAATCGATTTGGTTTGATGATTCTCGAGGAGCTTCGTTGTCCAAATCCATCATCCGTCTGTCTTTAAGTCTTCATCGTCTAATAATCCCGATTCGAAGAAAATTTTGGAAGCTGTGGCTGAAAGGCCTTTTTATTCATGTTTTTATAGTTGGTGGCAATAAAGTAATAATCGATAGATATATTTTCCAGTCACGAATGGAAAGCCGGTAAACTTTCCCTCGTAAAGAATATATCCAATCTGAATTAAACATGAAACATTCGAAAAGGACTAGCATCAGGCAGCAATTCAAGGAGAGATTTATTCGGAAAAATCCCTTAGATTTATAAGTTTACTGAGTAATTCGCCGTTTCTAAAACAAGGCATATTTATATTTTTATCTTTGGTAACAAACGGTTGAAAAAGTAGACAAAAATATGAGTTATCTGTCGAAATGTGGACGACTTTAAGCTTCTTGATTTATTTTTATTCTTTTCCCCTAATACGTATCTTTTGAGTGATTGCGTTCAAGAAGTTTTCGAGGGGATTCTTATCAGAAAATATTTTAATAGCTTGTGGTAAAATAAAATGCAGAAAATAAATGCAGAAAAAATTTTAAAGCAGTAAATAGTCAGTATTAAAACGATTTAATAAAAGTGTTGCTACCAGTAGTTAACATCATTAGAACTACAAATAAGTATTAGAATATCTTTTTGCCACAAATATACTCGTACTAACGTTTTTCTGGTTTCCAAAAAAGGGGATATCCTGTAATACTCAGAGAACATCGTAATAACTATGGGAAAAAAAAAGGTGGGAATTGGTGTTCTTTTTAAATTTCTAAAGGATTTATGCCTCGGGGAACACTTTCCTAGGCAATATGTTCGTTGGATATACATGTATTTGAAAAAAGATTTTTTTTTTTTTATAAAAATAGTCGCAAAAAGGGTAGACCTATCGTGTGGGCCGCGGACGTCCCGCACTGCGACTATTAGAAGGGGAAGGAATTATAGAAAGAAAATGATTGTGGACACGCTTTTTAAAAAGTCGCAGGTCATAGTTCTCTGGAAAAACTGATTTTGGAAGCTTATTCCATTCTGTAGCAGCCCTGTAAAAGGAAGATTCTTGATGAAGATTGGTCCTTGTAGTGTCAAGCATGAGAGTAAATGTGTGAGACTGATCAGCGTGCCGAGTTCTTCGGCCGAATGTGTCCAATGGTGGTACAAGAGTTTTTATTTCTCTGGAGCATCTGCCAAGGAAATATCTGTAGAGCAATGACTGGTCTGCAACTCTTCTTCTATGTTCTAGAGGGTGAAGCGTATCTGTGAGAGCTGAGCTGTTTATCAAACGAATGGCTCTTTTCTGAATGGAATCTAGAAGACGAAGTGCTGAACCCCAAATGTGCGAGCAATACTCCAGTAGAGGTCGGATTTGAGCCTTGTACGTCGTCAACAGTTGATCAGGAGTAAAAAACTTTCTGGCTTTCCACAGAAAACCTAGCCTCTGGCTTGCCGACTTTGCGATGTTAGCAACATGGTCATGCCAAGACATATTATTGGACACCGTGACATCCAAAATCGAGATGGAGGGACTTGGTTCAAGGGTATTTTCAGACATTGTGATGGGATGATTTAAGGAATTCACTTTCTTGGAAAACGTGGCACTTTGTGTTTTTTGGGCGTTGAACTGAACAAGATTGTTGGTTCCCCACTGGAATCAACCTGTTTCTGTTCCAGTCTATTTGTATCATTCACCGAAAGTGATCGATAGGATGTGAAAGTTGAGACAAGTGTGCTATCGTCTGCGAAACTGTAAATGGGGTTCGTGGTGGTTTTCAAGAGGTCGTTGATGTGTAAAAAAAATAAGGTGGGGGACAGGATGGAACCCTGGGGGATCCCGGCATTGGTTTTAAAAGCATCTGCAGGTTTCCAAAGTGACCACGAATGGATGTGAAGTCTGAACTTGACGGGTTAATATCGAAGAAACAGCTAAAGGAGGAACGATTGTTGATATTTCAGAAAAGCATCGCCGCCCATGAAAATATCTATAAAAAAGAGACAAATCGCTAACTTTTCTACGGTGTTTCAGAAAAGTGAGCAAGTTTGTAAGCGAGGCATCACCGACCAGACGAATCACCCTTTTTTGGACGGAATCCGGTAATTTCAGGATATGTTTAAGAACCGCACTCCAAATATGGGAACAGTATTTCAGGACAGGTTGGATCTGTGCCTTAAAGATCATAAGTAGCTGACTGGAAGGGAAATAGCTCTTGGCACGAAACAGAAAGTCAAGTATTTGAGATGCATATTTGGCAATGGACCCCACGTTATCCCAAGAAAGGTTATTGCTGATGGTAAAACCAAGCATCGAAATGGATGACTTCAGTGGTATTCTTACTCCTGACAATATTATGTTGGGCACAGTGAGATCGGCTTTTCTAGAAAAAAGACATGCTTGTGTTTTATTTGCATTAAATTCTACCAAGTTTTTGGATCCCCATTCTAGAATTGATGCCAAGTCCATATTTATGTTGTTGACATTTTTTCCTCATTCATTTCTGGTTTCACGGGCAAATATAGGAGCCCTGGAAGAAAAAGCGGTATGGAGTATAATTAACAAAAAAACAACAGGTTTATTTAAATTAAATTAAAAAAAGGTTTTATAATAGCTAAAAAAAACATAATTAAAAAATAAAATAAATATAAATTTAAAATTTGACAATGAAAGTGAAAATCAATAATGTAAAGTAATTGCTAATGAATTTCAGCAGTGGATGTCGAAGGAAATCCAGCTTTTATCACCATAGAAACTTATCCAATTAATCCTTTTAAAGAAAAATGCTAACTGCTAATTTTATTTTATTAATTTAAATCCCATGAGGTGTACAGCGCCAGTCGAAGAACAAAATCTCCGTTGATAGCCAACCATACAACGACCAAAAAAAACCGGCTATCAGAGTATATAAAACGCAGCGTCAGAAAAAACAAAACCAGCCGATAAAAAACAAAAACGACCAGTTATGGGAGCCGTTTACAGCGATAAGAAACATGTAAAAGGAAAAAAACGTCTCCAGTTTAAAACAATATTATCCTGGTCAAAAGATCTTGTTTTGGTCAAAAGACCGATTACTAAAAAAAAAAGATCCCACTAAAAATGTTTTCCGGCCATAAAATCTAACATTAACGACAAAACGTAAAATATTTTAATAAATAAATAAGTCATTAATGTTGGACTTTATTTGAAAATGAGATCTAACATAAAAATTAAAAATCTTACCATTCGAATTGTGCACCTCAACCAGTATGAAAAATTAGAATATAATCGACCTTACCACTTTTTTACTAAGCCGCTTGTACTAGACTGAATTAAATCAATTGACAATTGAAGGCTTTAATATTTCATTCCTTTTAGCGCTAATCGAAAATAATATAGAGGGGCGATACAACACCAGTACAGGCGTTGAAAAATTATCGAAGAAAAAGTTTCCGTTACATAACCAAACTTATTAACCAGCATCATTGCAATATTTAACACTAAAAATATCTGTCTATTCATTTATTGTGTTGCATAAGTTTTTTTAGTCCAAGCAAATTAATTCATTTTAAATTGAGATTACAATTAAAATAAATGTTAGGTATCTATCTTTAAATGGAGAATATATTAATAACTTTAGATATGCCGACGACACTGTCTTGCTGTCAACCAGTGCAGAAGGGCTTCAACGATTAGTGGACAGAGTATCGACTACTTGTAGGAATTACAACATGCGCCTGAATACTTCTAAGACCAAGGTTATGATTATCAGTAAAGCACAACAACCTATAAATCATCAATTCCGAGTTGACGGAGCATTACTACAGAGAAATCCAAAACTTAACTACCTGGAAACAAATTTAAATGATCAATGGGATCACTCTAAGGAAATATAGATACGGATTAAAAAGGCTAGGACCAATTCCAACCGTATGAGAAGTGTGCTCGGTAATAAAAAGCTAAATCTAAAAAATCGAATTCGAACTCTCAAATGTTATGTGTTCACGGTTCTGCTATATGAAGGCTATATGAGGCTTGGACCTTGACTGACGATGCTTCCAAACGTCTTGAAGCTTTTGAACTTTGGTGCCATCGCCGAATGTTAAGAATCTCTTGGATTTATTATAGAACCAATGAAAAAGTGCTGCAACAGATACAAAAGGGAAAAGAAATTCTTAAAAAAATTAATGAAAGGAAAATGACATATTTCGGGCACATCATAAGAAACAATTAATAAAGATTGCAACAACTAATCACTGAGGGTAAAATAGAAGGAAAACGAGGTCCTGGGAGACGCCGCATATCGTGGCTGAAGAACATACGTCAATGGACCGGGAAAACATCTGCTGAATTTTTTAAAGTAGCAGTAAATAGAGTCATTTGGGCCACAATGATAGCCGACGTCCGGCGTTGATACCAAAGGCCCAACCGCAAGATTGTAATGTAATGTAATGTACTTTTGACTTGAATCACTTAATAATTTTACGTTCTTTGCAAAAGGCCGCTCATTTTTATTTTCCAAACCAATAAATAATATTTTAACACATTTTGATAACAATTTTTAAATTTGATAATTTTATTTTTCAAACAAACCTGAATTCTAAACACAATCTTATTTTATGACATCCATTTGTCGTTTTTACTCCCCAAGCGCGCCATTCACATCAATAATGTAAAAATAAATAAAACGTGTGAATTGCTCGGCTTAAATTATTTAAAACTTTCAAGATTCATGCAAAAACAAAAACTTAATATTAAAACGCTTTTTTTACGTAAAAAATGGGTATTCTAATATATTATTTTTAACCGTAAAAATGATGCACTGAACTATCAAAGTTTTGCGAATAAATCTAATGCGAAACCAATCTTGTAACTTTCTCTTTCGATGAGATTAGATTTTCATCGGAACATAAACGCACGAAGACATATTGCAAAGGATCTTTTGGTCGGAAAATTGACTAGTTTTCCACTCCTCCACATACCCACTGACCTAATGGAACATGGTCAAAGCCGTTGTTTCAAAAAACATCATCCGACCCCACTTTGTCATTTTAACTAGACGAGATAATATTTTCCTGGACCATTCCCGTCGTGCGGAAGACTATTCCTGAAATTTATATTGATCCTATATCTCTTACCCACACATGAGAAAATCATATTTTTCGTTAAAAACGACAGGAATAATTTTATATATATTCTGCCCTTCTGCAACCTATGTAAAACTAGTAGTATTTGGATTTATGGAGACAACGACAGGGAAATAGGCTTATCTATGTTAAGTTTGAATTATGTATGAATTTATTACGACGAGCGTCATGCAAGACCTTTCTTTATTTATTTTTAAAGTGGTTTTATGCGATTTTTTGATATTTCAAATGAAAATATTGTTTGTTATTTTTAAATATTTTTTTTAATCCCAAAAAAAAATTATTACTCATGAACCTATTATTCAGAGGAGACGCAACATCCCATTCATAAAACTGTTTCATTGCAATGATTACACGAGACTGGCCATAAGCATGACAAAGAATACCAATTGATTCTCTTTGTCCTGTTCTCGTGCTGGCAACGCTGTAAAATTATTGTGGACTTATGACCACGCTTGTAACAAGTGGTGTTGGAAATCAGTACTTCCAACTGTACAATTTCTCTTCAAGAAATTCCTTAATTTTTAAAACTACTCAGTACGAGGAAATTAGCTTTCGTATAAAACAACCGTGCAATTCAAACATCTAAAAAAAAGAACACGTGCATTTGTATCCCTCCGAAATCGTCGCGCGCATACGATCACGTGATAGAAGCTACGTCTGATCGGGCTTCTTTTAATCGCTCTCTTTCGCATTCCGAACTTCAAGCAATGCAGAACACAGCGTTTCGCTCTCGCTTTCGCATATCATCAGCCGAGTTATAACCTCTAGCGTTTGGAGCAATAATTTAAAAAACCACATTGTAAAATGCACATAATTATAATCAAGTAAAATACATCAAACAAAAGCTAGAAACCAGTAAAATTATTTTGAAGATACTGGAGGCTTTAAACTGTAAGCTCCATGTATTAAAGTTAACAATATATTATCGACGACACGTGTTTGTTTTATTTACTGTGAAAATACCAATTTAGTGCGATAAAAGGCAGTAAAACCGTTAGCCTACAGTAGTGAAAAGACTGATCGAGCCAGCGATTACTAAGTTATCGAAGGAATTAACATCTACGCAGTAAAACGACGCCGTCCAAGAGCAAGGAAGTCAGCAGGCAATAAAGGTTCCGGCGGTGAAGCTGCCCACACCTCAGAGCATTTTTTACAGCTAACACGCCCATTATTTCCTGGTGGCGTGTTGTTTTTTCAAAACGAAAATATATCTATTGAGAAATATTAAGTTTTTTGTGAGAATATATTTATGAATAGGTTTTTTATCAAATTGAAGTGTTGTTGCCTACTAAAAGTATTTTTCTAAACCCCAAAAGTTGGGCGCCGAATTGTGTTACCCCAACTAAACTGTTTTTCTAAAGTCACAAAAGGGTGTTTGCAAATTTTGTGTAACTAAAAAACTTACCAATTCCCCAAATGTTGGGCGACAATTTTATGTTACGTTAAAGTTTCCTTTCTAAAGCCAATTGTGTGTGTAATGTTATAAGTTAATTTTATAAAACTAAATTATTTCAACTAAAGAGCTGCTTATTGTGTAGCAAACAGTTTAACTAATACCCGTTAAACTAAATTATTTTACTAAACTAAGGTACTGAAAAAGAATTTTAAAAATTTTTACCTTACTGTCTAAAATGGAAAAAAAAATTACCATACATACATAAAGTCACGCCTTTTTCCCATGGGGGTAGACAGAGACCACTTCCTTCCACTTGCTACGGTTTTTACACACATCTTTTGCTTCCTCTACTTTCATCAGTACTCTCATACATGCTTGTCAGTTGTTGGTACTCTTGACATTGCCTTTCTTCAAAACAATGTTGATCTGATCGAGATATGTTCGCCGAGGTCGACCTCTATCGACTTGTTTATTCACACACGCATCTAAATTTGTTTACTTAATTTTCTTTTGTCCCTCCTTTTCACGTGTCCAAACCATCTAAGCATTCCTTTATCTATCTTTGTAACCACATCTTCTTTTACACCACAGCGCCCTCTTATCTCACTATTCTTTACCTTATCCAACCGAGTCACTCCGTCTATACTTCTTAGACTACTCATCTCCGCAGCATTTATCCTATTTTCATGCTTCTTCTGCCAAACACAGCATTCACTACCATACATAAGTGTAGGAACCAACACACTTCTATGCACAGCCAGACGTGTCTTTTTTGACACTTTCTGGCTATTCATAAAGCTATGCAGTGCTCCATTCATTTTCTTCCTGCCAACACCCTTCGCTCAATGCCACTGTCATACTTTCCATCTCTCGTAAACTTTGAACCCAAATACACAAATTCATTTACTTGTTCCACTCTTTCTCCCTCAATCAAAACTCCACAGTTTGTCATGCTTTCTTCTCTTTCAAAAACCATTACTTTCGTTTTGCTTACATTTTTTTCATCCCTTTGATTTTCAGTGCATCATGCATAACATTAACCATCGCCTGCAACTTCTCTTCAGATGACGCTAATATGACATGATCATCGGCGTAAAGAAGGCATTTGACGATCAAATCATTCATTTTCAATCCATACGCACTCTCTTTCAAATCTTTTAAACAATTGTCTATGTATAAGTTAAACAGCCATGGCGAAGCCACACATCCCTGTCTCACACTCTTTTCGATGTTAAACCAGTCCGTGCAAGCCCGTATTAAACTACCACTCACCCCATACATTGACAATGTCGACCACAATTTACTCCTCACCACTCTGTCATCGGCCTTTTCCAAGTCTATAAAAACGCAATAGACCTTTTGACTTCCGGCCAAGAATTTTTGACTGTACTTCGTAATGAAAAGATCTGATCCAAACATTTTCTTTCTCTTCTAAATCCTGCTTGCACATCCCATATCATCTTCTCAGTTTCATTCGTTACTCTTTTAATCAATATCTTTGCATACAATTTGCAGACTATGCTGAGTAAACTAATGCCTCGGTAGTTCTTACAGTCCTGCTGCGAACCTTTTCCCTTGCAAAGTGGCACGATAACGGCCTTGCACCAGTTGTCTGGTACGCTATCACTTCTCCAACAAAGGTTAAAAAGGCGGTATAGCAGAATAGCTACCACGTTTTGTCCAGCCTTCAGCATTTTAACTGTTATCCTATCTTACCCAGCAGCTTTACCCAATTTCATACTGTTTAACGCTTTTACAATTTCTGTCGTACTTATTTCACTTTCATTGCAATTTTCACTCATGTCTCCGAATGGAGCCTGTACTTGTGTGTCCTCTCTCTCAAATAAACTTTCGAAGTATTTCTTTAATACGCATTCCTCTCCTTTTACCATACTACCATCTTGGTTTCTGATTTTTTTCAGTTGCGAGGTAGTATTTTTACCTCTGTAGGTTCTTATCGACTTCCAGAAAAGTTTAATATTGTTTTGGAAATCGTCAGATAACCGTCTATCAAATTCATATTTATCACTTAACTTTTTTTTGCCACAACCTCTTTTGCCACACCTTTTAACCTTTTATACTCATTCTTTGCCTTGTTTTCATCCTCAATCCGTTGCCTTTTGCGTTCTTTGATTAGCTTTTGTAGCCAGCCAATCCAGCCAGGCTTTCTTCTTCTCTAACACTGCTTTTTAAACTTCTACGCACATTTTTTGTAGCTTACATTCTTTCCTTTTTTTACTTACACCACACACTTTAATAGCAATATCCACGATTCCTTTCTTAAATGGCTTCCACAATTCTTCAACCTCACATGCTTTATCTAAACTGTCAAATTTCTTAATCAATTTATTAACGAACTCCTCTTTTTTATCTTCTACTCGCAAATTCTCAACTTTTATACGCTCTAGAACACTACTTGATTTCTGTACACGATGGCGCCACCGCCACCTCTTATTCGGCTCATTACTAAGAAGTGGTCTGTGTCAATACCTGCACCGCGGTATGCCTGAGTGTCCATCACCTTCTTTTTCAATCTTTCATCCACAATTACAAACTTAATTATACTTCTCTGGTATCCTTCTTGTCATGTGTAAAAACTTAAATATTTATTATTAATAATTATTATACAAATAAAATGCATGTAATGTATTTTAAATTTTAATTTTAATGTTCAAACTATTTATTAACAGCTAAGTAACCTACCGTAACACGAAAGCTTCGGGCAGCCCCGTAAGTACTCGGCTTAATTAAAATTTATAGAAACATCATTATAAATATATAAGTCAAAATTTAACATATGATTACATAACAAATAAATGTTATTAAATAAGATTGTGTTCAGAATTCAGATTTGTTTGAAAAATAAAATTATCAAATTTAAAGATTGTTATCAACATGTGCTAAAATATTATTTAAATTTCAAATAAAAAAATTATTTAAAAGTAATAACTTCAATAAAATATGATTGTTAGTAATTGTTTAAAACATAAAAGTGAGCGACATTTTGCAAAGAACGTAAAATTATTAAGAGATTTAATTCAAGAGTAAGTTAATTAAATTTTTATAATAAATCTGTGTACATAAGTGTGTATATATTTTTAATTTTATGTAAGTATTTTGTTATTGATTATGTTTATTTATTTCTTTTAAAAAACCATCATTTTATGCAAATTTACTATATTGAATAGTTTCAATGTTTTACATCTTCCAGGCGTCCCGCAACGGCTCAAATTTTTTTTACCATTTTAGACTAGAATGTAGCAAACTATTCATATGTGGAAAGGATTAAAAGTGTAGTAGAGCACTAAATCACTAGCAAATCAGACTAGGGAATAAGAGCCTTGACGGCACCACAACGGAGTCAAATTTCGCCTTTTTCCAACATTCTTTTATTAGCTATACTTGTAACTAACTAACTAACAATGTAATAAATGCTTAAAAATCAATTTTCACCCACTTCCAATTATCTAAATAATCTAAAATTTGGTACCTACACATATTAAGCACCGACGAAAATACAAAAATTTAATTATATCAATGTAATAACATACATACATACATAGAGTCACGCCTTTTTCCCATAGGGGTAGGCAGAGACCACTTCCTTCCACTTGCTACGGTTCGTACACACATCTTTTGCTTCCTCTACTTTCATCAGTGCTCTCATACACGCTCTTCGGTTGTTGGTACTCTTGACCTGGCCTTTCTTCAAACCTTTCTTCAAAACAATGTTGATCTGATCGAGATATGTTCTCCGAGGTCGACCTCTACCGATTTGCCCATTCACACTCGCCTTATAAATTTGTTTCGTCAATCTTCCTTCATCCATCCTTGCTACATGTCCAAACCATCTTAGCATTCCTTTATCTATCTTTGTGACCACATCTTCTTTTACACCACAGCGTTTTCTTATCTCACTATTCTTAACTTTATTCAACCGAGTCACTCCGGCTATACTTCTCAGACTACTCATCTCCGCAGCATTAATCCTATTTTCATGCTTCTTTTGCCAAACCCAACATTCACTACCGTACATAAGTGTAGGAACCAACACACCTCTATGCACTGCCAGACGTGCCCTTTAATAATATTAATAATATTAATAAATATTATTTTCACTTACATCCTGAGCTCCAAATAATTTGAAATTTAGTACACATATCATGGACCGATGAAACTAAAAATTAAGTAATAAATTATAGTTGTGTAAATAACTGAGGACACACTAATTTATAAAATTATGAACTAAAAAGTTAAGAATAATATTTTAAATTTAAATTTTCCATTAAAAAAACCGGACGCGGACCGATAGAGTGGTCCACAATATTTCCAGATCTTACGCTCCTGGATTTTATTTTGTGCTGGATAGCATTTTAATCATCTTAAATTTTGTTTTTTGTTAGACATAAAGTTATTCTCTTACTTAAATAAAATATTTATTTTTGTGCACCCTGAACAAACAAATCAAATTATTCATAATCATTGAATGCAGACCTTTTAAATAAAGTATCACAAGACATCTATTATAACCTCAGTTTATTGAACAGTAAAGTATGCAAAAACTTTATTTTCTAAGGTGTACCATTGAAAATACCTAGAACAGTAAAGTAGTAGATTAGGTCAAATACAAAAGTTGATAAGATGGGGTGTATTCTTTTTTTTCATTAAAAAAAGACTTTATACTATCTAGAAGACTTGGATGAGATTGGATTGCTTCTCTTCTTAATAATACAATAATAATTCATTGCCCTCCTTGTTTTTACCTTTAAAAATCCATAAAATCAGGTCTGTTAGTGTAAACTTTAAATAACCTTTTAAAAAAATGTACAATGGGGTAAGATCAAGTGATCCAGCGAGCTATTTCACTGTTACCCTTTTTCCGATCTATTGATCTGGTGATGTTTTAAAACTGGCGCACAGCTATAGCGAAACGTGGCAGTGCGCCATATGCTGCTGAAACCATATTCTGCGATCTATTTATTTTTTTGTGGTCCTTGCGTATGGCATTCCTGCATCGAATTTGGATTTTTATTGGACCAATATCGTGTGTTTTCCCGGTTGACATGTTGTTTGTTATAATTGATTGGGTACCCACAGAATTCAGCGATCACAATCATCTTTAGTCAACTCAATGATGAGACGTACTTTATAAGGAAAATACTTTGTTTTTTTAAATTTATTTTATACTGAAATTCCCTGGAAATGACCGCACTGTACAGTGTTGATCATCTACTGCCGATCAAGTTATAACTTGTTGAATATTTGCATTAAGTGTAAATCTTCCTTACTTCGGTACATTTCTTTGGTGTCCTATTTATCTGTATTTCCTTTATAAACTGCTTACTTTAGATTAAGAGATACGTTCACGATCTAGGTGCATTTTATGAAATACTGTGCGTACCGCTTGTTGAGTCCGCATCATAACGCCAACACCAATCATCATTAACATTTTAATTCTTTTACTTTTAATTAAAGGCATTTTACCAAAATTGTTAGATTGACAATACGGAATTGTACTTGGAAATTTTTAAAATCAAATTAAAATAAATCGTTTTAATGTATCAACAAAGACTAATACAAAAGATCAATGAAAATGGAATTACAGATGAAGATACCATAGAGACATCGTGGACCAAACTAAGATCCAACATCATCAATGCAGCGGAGGAAGCATTGGGTAGCAGACAGGTAAAAATTGGCGGAAGTCGAAACACAAAACCGTGGTTTACGGAGGAGATTAGAACGTTAGCGGATGAGAAAAAGAAATCGTATCTAAATCTAAGGAGCGGAACAGCTACACAAGAGGAGTATAGAGTTGTAAGAAATAGAGTTAACACAAAAATAACAGCAATAAAACGGCAATTCTGGGAGGCATACTCAGTGAGCATGGAGCACGACCTCTATGGAGGACAAAAGAAAATTTGGAATATGCTTAGAAATCGTAAAAGGCCAGTGAATGAGTACGTTAACACTACAAAAATATCAACGGAACAGTGGGAGTCCCAATGGAAGAACAAATCAACAATGCAGACGGTAACCCCATAAAGCAGATCCTATGTACAAGAGACATCAACCTAGCAGTGTCAAAACTAAAAAATTGAAAGTCACCTGGTTTAGATAACATAAACAATGAACTTTTAAAATATGGTGGGCCTACGTTGATGGAACAAATCACATTGCTATTCAACAAAATATATAAAAACAAGAAAATTCCAGTACAATGGAAAGAAAGCATTACAATACCATTGTTTAAGAGAGGTGTCAAAACAGATATGAACAACTATAGGGGAATAAGTCTGTTAAGTACAACATCGAAGCTACTGACAAAGATCATAGCCCAACAGGTGGCACAGACTGGAATTAATGAGGAGCAACAAGGGTTTCGACAAAATAGATCCACCATCGACGGGATTTTTATTCTTAGACAGATAGCTGAAAAAGCAATAGAATACAAAAATGTTGCTTACATGTGTTTATTGATCTAAAACAGGCTTTTGATAGAGTCAGACTGAAGGATGTGCTTGCACTGCTCGAGGAAAGAAATTTGGACTCTCATCTTATCGCATTAATTAAAGAATTGAATACCGGAAATTCTACGTTTATAAGAGTTGAACAGAAGCTAACAAAAAGGATAGACATATCAACAGGTATAAGACAAGGAGATAGCCTCAGCCCTATTTTGTTCAACATCGTCATGGATAAAATAATCGACGAAGTCAAAACGGCGGGAAAAGGATACAGGATGGGAGATCAGGAGTTTAAAAATAATCTGTTATGCTGATGATGCGGTCATTATATCGCAAGACGAGGACAATTTACAGAGAATGCTATTTAAATTCGAGCAAACTGCAGAACAGTATAACATGATCATCTCGCAAGAAAAAACACAATCTCTTACAATATCACGAGATCCCAAAAGATGTTAACTGGCATTATATAACAAGAGCGTGGCACAGGTTATGTTATTTAAATACTTGGGTGCTCAAATAACCAGTAACCGTGATCTTAAGTCGGAAGTCAAGTCGCAAACAATCAAAGCAGCAAGACTATCGGGATTCCTACGAGATGTGATATGGAGGAACAAGCACATGTCTATAACGAGCAAAACAAGAATCTATAAGACCTGCGTAAGACCGGTAATGACCTACGCTACTGAAACGAGGGCAGAAACAGCAGCAACAAAGAGAATTTTAAGAGCAGCCGAAATAAGAACCCTAAGGACCATAACAGGACATACTTTACTCGACAGGCAGAGGAGCGAAGACATCAGAGCTACCTGCGGCATTCAAGATGTAGTAAGATGGTCCAGAGTCCGAAAAAAAAGCTTGGAGGGATCATGTGGACAGAATGCCTGGAAACCGCCTCGTAAGAGCTGCTAAGCACAACAAGCCTGAAGGTAACAGACCACCAGGACGACCGCCCAAGAGGTGGCACGAGAGAGGACATCAGAATCCCAGTTGCGGCTGCTATGAGTGCTAATATATGAGGAAAAACAAGACAAATGTCTTAAGAAAAAGAAGAAGAAGAAGAAGAAGAAGTTTTAATGATAGAAGAGGAAAACCACAATTCTCTTAATACATGGGAAATCTAAATTCAGGTCTATAAAGTGTAGTAATAAGAACGGAAATGGACAAGGAACTCTAACACATGAAGTCACACACAACATATCTGCAAATGTGTTCTTAAAAACTTACGCCAGAACTTTTATAAAATGTTTATAATATTACAATCCGAATTTATAAAATTATTAGATTTAAAATTTAATAAATTTTATCCCTAATGAATAAATTGTTTTAAAATATTTTGACACGTCAATGTACTTTCCAGTTTAAAGTGATAAACACTTGTGTAAGTGTAGGGGGAACGTTTATGATTTAAGCTCAAATTGTAATATATTTTCATTAAAATAAATGGCGTATCGCAACTTGGCGTGGAAGTCTCGTATAATAAAGTAATTTCACTCTGGTGTCTTCACGCCAGCTTCTTACTTAATATACAGACAGGGCTTCTAGCTTTAACTCACATAAAATTAGTTTATTAATCAATAAATTTAAAACCGATAAGACGGATCTTGCGTAAAAAACGATTAGTGATAAATTATTAACCTGTTTGGTTGCTTTTGCAGCGAAAATACGTTGTGGATGCAATGTTACTGGATGCATTATTTAAAGTTACTGATTAATACCAGATATTAAATACTAGGAGACCCGGCAGACGTCGTCCTGCCCGAATGTTGGTTTGCCTGCTTTGAAAATATCGCTATTAAACTAAGCTACCCCGAAAACTATAAATTCGACACTAATATCGGCGTTTTTACTTGTTTTTGTGTTTCATTCCTTTACCACTTCTTTCGTAGCGATTCTAACAAAATTGGAAATGTCACTATTACACTCAGCGACCCCAAAAACTATTAATGAAAGATAGATTAGCTGGAAACCCGTGCCTCGAACAGATTAAGGGTTATGCACAAAAGATCTGATAGGTCGAGGTGCTTGAGAGGCTGCATAGCCTTCACGACCCCCCTACAACCTACAACCTAGGTTAGCTGGACGTCCTTTGACACAATAAATGTTATTTTAATCGCGAAAAATTGCCTTTGTATATACCGTGTGTAACAGGATCATGGTACACCCCCTGTATCTCCTTTAGTGTTGAAGGTAATTGATTGAAATTTGGGATATCTCATATACATAATAAGCGGCACTTTTTGATTTACAAATGATTTTTTTTCACTTCAGGTTTCGCCGGAAGTGATACTAACTTTCGATTTTTAAATAGAACACCTTGTATATTATTACATTTCTGAAATCTGCATAATTTTTTGAATCCAATGATACCACAAAAGTGACATTTCAAACGTCAATATTTTTGATAATTCAATTTTTAGTTTTCCATTTAAGTGTGCCATGATGGTTCCGATTTATTCCAATTTACCCGTCTAATGCTAGAAAAATCGAAATCCCGTCAAAAATACTAAATTGCGTTTTTTATGAGCAAATAAAGTTCATCGTAATCGATTTTGGGGTAAAACTCAATTCTTTCAAATGGAACCATATTGGTACCGTGGTACCATTTATTAGTACTATTAATAATGAATTTATTCATACCTGCTAATAAAATGTGCGATAAATACAATCAAAATTACAGCTAAAAGGAAATAAGATAATACAATTACTTTGTTGTAATTTAATGCTAAGAAATTACTAAGGTGGCTTTGAAATACAAAAAATGAACACAAAACTACAACAATTGTTCGAAATGCTGTCCATTAACGTCAATGCACTTCTGACCTCGCATAGCTGTTTCTTGAAGAACGTTCGCTAATTGCTGGGCCGTTATACTATTAATTGCGCGTCTTACTCGCAACTCCAGGTCTTCACGGGTTGTAACGGCGGTTGCATAGACAATGTTTTTTAAATGACCCCAAACAAAGAAATCAAGAGGTGTCAAATCAGGTGACCTTGGAGGCCATCGCACAGGACCATTATCAAAAATATTGACGTTTGAAATGTCACTTATGTGGTATCATTGGATTCAGAAAATTATGCAGATTTCAGAAATGTAATAATATACAGGGAGTTTTATTTAAAAATCGAAAGTTGGTATCACTTCCGGCGAAACCGGAAGTGAAAAAAAATCATTTGTAAATTAAAAAGTGCCGCTTATTATGTATATGGGATATCTCAAATTTCAATCAATTACCTTAAAAACTAAAGGAGATACAGGAAATGTACCATGATCCTGTTACACACGGTATATATATTTTAACAAGCCCCTCGCAAAACACTCCCTTATTGAAAAATAGGTTAGCTTGACGTCCTTTAAAAATGTATACATTTTTTCTCTAATAAAATTTAGACTGTCTCTTTGACAGATAAAGTTCCCGAAAATATACAACTACATAAATAGAAAAAACTTCGAAATATTAACGTAAATACAGAGCACAACATAAAAATGTAGAAGCCCTTCAGCTGCTGGACAATCAGCATCTAGTTCGAAGACTGAAGAGGACCAAGCCATTAAGACTTGTGTAAGGCTGTGTTGTTAAAAGCAGAGTATAGTGGTGAGTTTGTGTACCTGTTATTGTCAGAACAACATAAAGGACATCGTTGGAAAAATTTAGTAGTATATAAGTATTTAGTTTTAACATTTTACCGGACTTAAATTAATGGTTAATCAATAGTGAGCAGTTTTAATACCTTAAACGCCAGCGTCATAAACAAAAAAAAAGGAATCGTTTTAGCCGTCTTTTTTGGTCTTAATATCGCAAAAAAAATTCTTGCCAAATTTCAAGTCTGTAAGAGCTATAGTTTAGAAAATTAATTTTCATTAACACCCCCACAGCCTCTTTTGAGGAGAAATTTGTATGAATCGTTCTTATTTGGTCTTAATATTTCAAAAGAAAGGTTGCTGCCAAAATTCAGGTCTGCAGAAGCTACAGTAAAAAATTTCTATTTTTTATCATCAACACCACCGCAACTCCTTTTTAGGGGTGGAATTTTGTAAAATCCGTTCTTATTTGATCTTAGCATTGCCACGTCTTTTTCGTTCTCTAACGAGTACTCTGCTAGCGGTTTCTCTACTGACAAATTATGCCCGAGCTCAGCCGTAGAGGGTAGAAGAAAAAAATATAAAAGTGAGCTGCGCCACCGGCTTGACGGTATAAGCCGGAAACCCCTAGATCTTGTAGGCACTAGCAGGGCTACAAGATAAACAACTATGATTATGGTGAACCAAATAAATAAAATTATAGCAAAAATATGTTGGATACTTTACTCACACAATAGATAATTAAGGTACACAGTTTAATAGCAACATCATAACAAATATAGTCAAAGTTAACAATTATGGTAAAATTTTCTTGCTAGAACAAACCAAAAATGTAAAATTTACAGCTTTATAAAATAACCAGAATAACACGTGCTAATAACGCACCGTCCCCAACAACCTTCACCAACACCTCCGACTTCGATGAAGCTCTCCAAACGACTGCCGCTCCTATCCCGGAAATCAAGAAAAATGGCGCGGAATAAACGTCAACCCACAATCTTCTCAAATCCGTGCCTCGTTCGTGTGGATATCCAGTCCCATCCACAAAGAAATTACAAACCAACTATCGAAAGTTATGCAACATTATCTACAACGAATGATATATTCGAGTTATAGCATAGTGTACTGTATGCAACCATGAATACGAAACTATAGAAAAAAAATAGGCACGTGACAACATTTCAAAAGAAAGGTTGCTACCAAATTTCAGGTCTGTTTATTTAAAAATTTATATTTTTTATCATTAACACCGCCGAAATTTCGTAAAATTCGTTCTTATCTGGCGCTAGTTACACGGTTCGTACAAAGTAGTATTGAACATGACTTTTTTAAGGTAAGATTTATCAAACAAAAATTCAAATGAACTTAAAAATCATGCAATTTTACACCAAAAAGTTACTCTTGGTAAAACTCGATACTGTGTACCGTTTTCGAAATATATATTTTGATTTGAAAATAAGTAATAACCAAATTTTTTTTCCTCAACGCCTTATTTTGAATACGGATGACGTTTTTAGTTTTTTACCTATCCTAGAGACGAGGTTACATTTTTTCAAAACACCCTGTATTAATATAGGATCACAAAGTTATTTATACAGTTGTTGTATCTAGAAAAACTGGACCGATATTGCAAAATATTTTAGTTTTTTCTTGATTTATACACTAAACACTAATTGTATTCCAAATAAGAAGCTTCTAGGTCTGCTATAGTTTAGATTTTTAATGATTGGTCAGTGAGTAAGTGAATGACAAAATTAAGAGACTTTGACAAGTAATAATTCTTAAATAACTGGTTAAAATAAAATGAAATTTAAAATATACCAAGTTATTACAATGCCTGCTTGGTTACTCAAAATTCAGGCTTCTTGTTTTATTAACAACGAAGTTATAGTGGGGTCGAAAATGGCTTGAACTGATTCGAGAAAAGGATGGTACGGCCGTGCTGCTTTTTTACTCGACTTGTCGAGGGCACTGCTGTGCCCCCAGATTAAACCATACGTTACCCTTCTTATAAAATAGCCGGTAAATATAATAGGTATGTAAAATGGTCAAAATTAACACAACATAAATTAAATTATAAAAATTGCTATAATAAATTAATTTTAATAATTTTTTTTATGGATATAGGTAACAATTAAAGAAAAACGTATTTTAATACTCAAAAAGTGAAATAGTTAAAAAAATATTTTTTTTAAAATTGGAATTAAAATTATTTTTAGAACATAATAACAAAATTGTATTGTTGAAAAAAATGTATTGTGGTGTAAATAGGATACTAATAGCAAAATTAATAGTTTAAGTACAACACTAATAGCCTGTGTTGCCTCCTTTACTTCGGATCAAAGCATTTATGCGTGTAGGAATGCTTCTAATTTAATTTGTCATGAAATCTTAAAAAATTTGTTTCCGTGCTGTGATAACTGCATTTTCAAGATTCTTCAGATTTTCAAATTTAACATTTTTCCTGATGTAATTATATAATATTCTCGATACAGGAGGCTTGAAACTGTAAGCTCCATGTATTAAATTATACAATATATTATCGATGACAAGTGTGTTGTTTTATTTACTGTAATAACAAAAGAGATAGTGGCAAAAAATAAGGAGAATGATAAAGATGAATTTGATAGAAGGTTATCTGACGATTTCCAAAACAATATTAAACTCTTCTGGAAGTCCATAAGAACAGCCAGAGGTAAAAATACTCCCTCGCAATTGGAAAGAATCGGAAACCAAGATGTTAGTATGGTAAAAGAAGAGAAATGCATATTAAAGAGATGGAAGGAATACTTCGGAAGTTTATTTCAGAAAGAGGATACACAAGAATTCGGAGACATGAGTGAAAGTTGCAATAACAGTAAAATTACTACGACAGAAATTTTGGAAGCCTTGAACAGTATGAAATTGGGTAAAGCTGCTAGGTGTTACAGTAAAAATGCTAAAGGCTAGACAAAACCTGGTAGCTAGTATACTGTACCGCCTTTTAAACCTTAGTTAAAGAAGTGGTAGCGTACCAGATGACTGGTGCAAGGCCGTTATCGTGCCGCTTTACAAGGAAAAGGGTTCGCAGCAGGACTGATAGAATTACCGAGGTAGTAGTTTACTCAGCATAGTCGGAAAACTGTATGCAAAGATGTTGACTAAAAAAATAACGAATAAAACTGAGAAAACCATCGCCTGCAACTCCTCTAGATGACGCTAATATGACTTAATCATCGGCGTAAATAATGAATTTGACAATCAAATCATTCATTTTTAAACCATACTTACTTTCTTTCAAATATTTAAAAAAAATCGTCTATGTATAAGCAGAAACAGCCATGGCGAAGCCACACTATCCCTGTCTTACACCTTTTTCGATGTTAAACCAGTCCGTGTAAGCTCCGTTTATCCTGACACAAGCAGTAAAATCATAGTAAAGTGATTTCAGTGCTTTCGTGATTTCGTCACTCTTGAAACTGAGGTGATATGGGATGAGGAAGCAGGATTTAGAAGAGGAAGGAGATGTATGGATCAGGTCTTTTCATTACGATGTATAGTTAAAAAAATCTTGGCTAAAAGTCAGAAGGTCTATTGCTCTTTTATAGACTTGAAAAATGCCTATGACAAAGTGGTGAGTTGTGAATTGTGGTCGACATTGTATGTGTGGGGTGAGCGGTAGTTTAAAACGAGCACTTAAATCACTTTATGAGCTTGTATCAGGATAAACGGAGCTTGCACGGACTGGTTTAACATCAAAAAAGGTGTAAGATAGGGATGTGTGGCTTCGCCATGAATGTTTAAATTATACATAGACGATTGTTGAAAATATTTGAAAGAGAGTTCGTATGGATTTAAAATGAATGATTTGATTGTCAAATGACTACTTTACGCCGATGATCAAGTCATATTAGCGTCATCCAAAGGGGAGTAACAGGCTATGGTTAATGTTATGCATGATGCCCTAAAAATCAAAGGGATGAAAATAAATGTAAGCAAAACGAAAGTAATGGTTTTTGAAAGAGAAGAAAGCATGACAAATTGTGAAGTTTCGATTAAGGGAGAAAAAGTGGAACAAAAAATGAATTTGTCTACTTGGGTTCAAAGTTTACAAGAGATAAAAAAAGACAGTGACATTGAGCAAAGGGTGTTGGCAGGAAAACAGATGAATGGGGCACTGCATAGCTTTATGAACAGCCAGAAAGTGTCAAAAACGGCACATCTGGCTGTGCATAGAGGTGTGTTGGTTCCTTCACTTATGTATGGTAGTGAATGTTGGGTTTGGCGGAAAAAGCATGAAAATAGGACAAATGCTGCGGAGATGAGTAGTTTGAGAAGTATAGCCGGAGTGACTCGGTTGGATAAAGTTAAAAATAGTAAGATAAGAGAACGCTGTGGTGTAAAGAAAGATGTCGTTAAAAAGATATATAAAAAAAATGCTTAGATGGTTTGGACACGTAAAAAAAAGGATAAAGGTAAATTGACAAGACAAATTAATGAGGCGAGTGTAAATGGACAAGTCAGTAGAGGTCGTCCTCGGCGAACATATCTCGATCAGATTAACATTGTTTTAAAGAAATGACAGGTCAAGAGTACCAACAACCGACGAGCATGCCTTAGAACACTGATGAATGAAGAGAAAGCATCGATGTGTGTAAGAACCGTAGTAAGTAAAAGAAAGTGGTCTCTGCCTACCCCTACGGAAAAAAGGCGTGGCTATATGTATATATGGATAATAACAAAATTTACGGCGATAAAACACAGTAAAACCTTCAGCCTACAGCATGTAAAAAACCCATAAAACCAGCTTAACTGAATTATCAAAGGAATCAAACATCTACGTTGCGGAATACGTCGTCAACAGCAAGAGTGGGTCGAGGTCCCAGAGGTTCCGGTGACTCTACCCACACCTCAGCGCATTTCCACTGCTTTTCGCTTAGATTCGACATTGCTCGTTTTTCGTCGTCGTCGCCTGCGCGCTCAACGGGCGTCTTACAAAATAGACAAAAAAAATCGCAGAAATGTAATTTACAATATTTGATTAACAATATTTGAGTTTTATTTTTAACATAGTAGTAACGTAATAGTAATCACGCTTTTTTATATTATGTCTTGGTTAAATTAAATTATTAAAAAATAGTAGATACATACATACATAGAGTCACGCCTTTTTCCCATAGGGGTAGGCAGAAACCACTTCCTTCCACTTGCTACGTTTCTTACACACATCATTTGCTTTCTCTACTTTCATCAGTTCTCTCATACATGCCCGTCGGTTGTTGGTACTCTTGACCTGGCCTTTCTTCAAAACAATGTTGACCTAATTGAGATATGTTTGCCAAGGTCAACCTCTACCGACTTGTCAATTCACACTTGCCTTATTCAATCTTCCTTTATCCATTCTTTCTACGCTTTCAAACAATCTTAGTATTCCTTTATCTATATTTGTAACCACATCGTCTTTTACATCACATCGTTCTCTTATCTCACTGTTTTTTACTTTATCCAACCAAGTCACTGTGGCTATACTTCTCAAACTACTCATCCCCACAGCATTAATCCTATTTTCATGCTTCTTCTGCCAAACTCAACATTTACTACCATACATGATGTAGGAACCAACACTCCTCTATGCACAGCCAAAGGTGCCTTTTTTTGACACTTTTTGGGTGTTTATAAAGCTATGTAAATTGGAAATTTTATTTCGAATATTTTTGATCTGTTAATTAAATAAGGTGGGTAAAGCAAATTGTTAAAATAAGTCTTCTTTAAAGTTTAATATGCAGTCGTGTAAGTTTTCTAATGCCTGCGGTTATCCCGAATTGACGTTAGACCTAATTAATTGCGAGCGGTTGGCCACTCAACCGACTTTAAAAGAGAAGAACGAGACTTGAAAGTTTTTGTTTAGCCACAGATATGCATTATTGGCGTTACTGGGCAGTAGCGGATCCTAACTTTTACCTTTTTTTAACTTATTTCAAATATACAAAAAAATGTTTTATACTTAGTGTTACCGGTAAAAATCGATTTAAAGGATACACACACAATTTTATTAATAAAATCATAACAGGCTTTTCGCTAATCTTGGTCAAAATAAATCGTTGTTTAAATCTTTGACAAAAATATAACATATTTAATTGTTTTTTTTAAGTCTTTAAGCTTTAATTTTAACAATTTAAAATTAACCAGACATAATAAAAAAAGTCTTAACAACAACAAAATATTTTTTTTAAGCCACAATACCTATCTGAAAAGGAACGTACTTGTGGGTCTGTTTTTTAAAGACATCATTTAAATAAGAAAATTACTTAAGTATTTTAAATTTTTCGTACATACGTCTTTTCTTAGTGGAAAAAGACCCCTTCTTTTCACTTGCTACGGATCTGTCACACGTCTTTCACTTTTTCTACCCTTATTATAGTTTTCATACATGCTCGTCGTTTGCTAATACTCTTGACCTGGCCTTTTTTCAAAACAATTGACACTCGCCTAATAAATATATTTCGTTAATTTTTTTCATCTATCCTTTTTAAACCATACCGTTTTCATTAAAAAAAATTCTCGTTGACGTCACATCTGATAAGGTAGTAAGGGTAAAATTATTTAAAAAAAAAATAAAAATCGACTTGTCAAAGCTTTATATCTAAAAATAGTCAATTCGTGAGATAATGGACCGTTTCCACACATCATGAACGCACTGTATATCTGTTTTTCAGTATTGTTTCCCAACTTTTAAATTAATATCTAAACAAACAGTTTGCCGACGATGCTGTGTAATTTAATGCCTTGGTGGTTTTTGCAGTCCTGCAGCGAACCTTTTCAATTTAAAAAGTGAAAGGATAACGATCTTGCGCCAGTCTCCTGGTGTCTCCTGCAAAGTTTAAAAAGGCGGTACATCAGACTAGCTTTCACGCCTTTAAAATTTTAAACCTTATCCTGTTATACGCTACAGCCTTAAATTTTACGCCTAATAATATGTTAGAATAAAATAAAAAAAAATTTTTTTAAATAAGGTCGACCTCGGAGAACATATCTCGATCAGATCAACATTGTTTTGAAGAAAGGCCAGGTCAAGAGTACCAACAACCGAAGAGCATGTATGAGAGCAGTAATGAAAGTAGAGGAAGCAAAAGATGTGTGTACGAACCGTAGCAAGTGGAATAAAGTGGTTTCTGCCTACCCCTATGGGAAAAAGGCGTGAGTCTATGTATGTATGTATCTACTATTTTTTAATAATTTAATTTAACCAAGACATAATATAACCAACCAAAATAAATAAGTTTCTTTATTTTCCTCACTTTCCACAGAAAAGTTGTTTCCTTTGTTAACATACGAATATTAAGTTTCTAGAATATTTCTTCATGTGATATGAAATAGGTATTTTATAGCATTTTGATAATTTTCAGACGATATTTTTTATATTGTTTCATGTTATAGTTGAGCAACATTTTGAAGTAGTAGCTTTATTATTTGCTTTTCCAAATAAATTTAGAATTTCTACTTTTTAATAGTTGAAAATTTGGTCTTTCCACTGTATAAAAGTAATAAATAATTTCAAATAATTTGAAATATTATAAAATTAAGTTGTAATACATTTGTAAATTTATTTTGTCAAATCATTTTTTTTTATTTGTTTAACGGGAACTAGCCCAATTCACATAAAATACAATTATGAAGTGAAAGCAAACATAGCAGTTAAGACGATTTGAGTTGATTGGTAAGAGATAAAAAGTTGAAAATAAAATGTACATTAAGATATAAATAATGAAATAATAGAATGTAATATTTGTTACTGGAAGACTCAAAGAGAAAAATTGTGGTTGATTAAGTCTCATTTTAATACATTGTTCTAAGCTGGGATTTAAACTCATTTAAAGACGAATTGAAGAAGTTTAATTGACTATGGTTATTCGCAGTTCTTTGGATACGTGGTAAGCAGCTGTTATATGTATAATTGGTTCTGTGAAGGGGCATATGAAAAGTAGTTATTTCTAGTGGTACGTGAAGGTGCTTTAACCATATTAGGCCAGTATAATTCTTCTTGTGCACACACACACACCGGGCGCCGGTCCTGTATTGTTAAATGAAACGAATTCCATGTCCAGTATTGATTTTATGGGTTAACACTTGATGAACTTTTGTGCGGTGTCAGTAATGTCGGTGCTAGTTTTATACTTTGAAAAGTTTTGTTTTACTTGATGGGAGTTCTTTTTTAAAGGGTTGAGTTGCGCGTTTGCTGTCCGACTCGCTAATGTTTTATTCTTGTTACAAAATGGGAATTTACTTTAAACCGGTTTGAAAGCGAGTTTACAAAATTGCTTCCAAAAATGAAAGTTTTAAACGAATAGTATTTTGAATAATTTATAAAGATACATATTTTCATTTATAAAATAAGGAAAACAATCTAGCAACAATCGACAAGGTTCATAATGCTGTTAAACTTAAAAAAGAATATTTTCTATTACAATTCTCAGAAAACAAATTTTCATAGTTATACTTCTTTTGGCGTGCTCAGTTAAGAGTAAAATTTGGAGGCTGCACGTGCACACCCTTACGGTTAATCTTACAGTATGAAGTTGGCCATAAAAATAATTAAAAGTGTATTATATTTATTTTATTGACCAAAGTTAACTCATATACAGACTAAAAGACGTAAAGTATACAACGAAACACGTTTTTATTTTTAAAATCGATAGAAAAGCCAGTTTATGTGAATTATTTTATTTATACAGGGTGATTTTTTGGGAGTTCTAATTAGACGTTTTAGAGAAACTTGAGATAAAAGGTTTTCGGATATGCCGAATTGATCCAAAATATTAAGAGCCTCCAACAACTTACGGTTATACCGGAAGTTGACTATAACTTGCTTATGTTAAATAGAACACCCTGTTTATTATTACGTATTTCGATAAAGCTACTCTTGATGATTATCCAAATATAGGTTTTTGCTACTTTACACCTACCTTTAACGAGATATGACCATTTTTGTCACGAAAAAGTGTCCGATTTGACACCCTGCATCATTATAATTAATGTAAATTTAAACATTTTTTTTGCATTATATTTTTCTTGTATTATGTATTTTTACCAAACTTGTTTATTTTGTTTATAAAATTATTATTATTGTACAGAGTGATTCAAAACGCATATTTAAATATTTCTCAACTTTCTTAAATGGATCACCCTGTATTTTATAACGTTGTTAAACAGAAATTTTACTGCTCTCTAAGTTTCGTTAACAACTTTCCCATACCTAAATCAAACCGTTATTGAGAGCTTTTAACCTGACTTGCTGACAGGATATTGTAGACTCCGCAAACACCTTTGTGGGTTAGGAGGAGCTGAGAACTTTGATGCTTTTTCCGTCTTGATGAAGAAGTGACGGTGGAACACGACCTATGCCACTGCGAGGGACTGGCAAGATTCTGGTTTCTGTGCTTAGGCAAAGAAAAGAACCTGAGCCTCTTAAAGTTGGTAAAACAAGAGGATCTGGAGAAGAAGCTCTCACCATGGAAGGTAACAATAGACCTTATCAGATACTTACAAAAATCCTTCGGTTAAAATCGAATCTAATCTAGGTATGATCAATCAGTATGTTTATTGTTTTGTGAAATTGTAAATAAGTTCTTAAACGCCATCATGTTATTTAATAAAGAATAAAAATCATGATATTGTATTTTATTTTTTTTCCAAATCTATTGGTTTTAGGAAGAGATTAAAAAATGTTAAAAAAACCGGTGGTTAGATCTTTGCGAGTGCATGGAAATTTCAAAATTTTAAGTAAATATTTTTACTTAAATTTAAGAAAAAAATTAACACTTAATTTACTCACCACCTTTTAGCGGTGATATCTCGGAAGGAGGTAAGATAAAGGAACTTTGTTACAGCAAAAAAATCCATCATAATTTCATGCGGGCAATCACTTCCTAAATTTTTTTGCATGAATTAAGAAACCCCCCATATTAAAAAACAAATTAAGTTATATGAGATACTGTAATTTTTTAAAGAGTGTAAATAACTTTATTGGTTAAGTATTTAAACTTTTTTTTTAATTTTTTAATGTATAATCTATGCATAGTCTAATTATGTTCTTAATTGTAACCTCTAGATTTTGTTTTAATTTATCTTCTTCTTCTTCCTTTTTGTAAGGCATCTGCCTTGTTCTCTAATTTCATAGAGTTGTAGCTGGGATGATGAATTCCAGCTTTCATACCAACGTATGGGTGGACGTCCAGGTGGTCAGCTTGATTTTGAAAGACCATTCTGTCACGTGCCTATTTTTTCCTTCTACAGTTCCATTATTAATTGGTTCTCTAATGATTTTGTATTTCTTAGGTACTCGTAAGTAGGGTTGCATACCGTATTTTGTATCCAATATATTTTTGCTATAATTTTATTTATTTGGTTCACAATAATCTTAGTTGTTTATCGTGTGGCTCTGCTAGTGCCTATAAGACCTAGGGGTTTCCGGCTTGAACCGTCTAAGTCGGTGGCGCGGCTCACTTTTATATTTTTTTCTTCTACCCTCTACGGCTGAGCTCGAGCATAATTTGCCAGTAGAGAGACCGCTGGCAGAGTACTCTTTAGAGAACGAAAAAAGACGTGGCAATTCCTTGCAATCTTCGGTATGTTGTCGTCCATCCGTTTAACATGATCTCTCCATTCGCGACGTCTGTTTTGGGACCATTTAACTATGTCTTGGACATCGCAAAATTCTCGGATGTCTTTGTTTATTTTGTGGTCCCTTAGTGTGTAGCCTGATATGGATCTTAGAGACCTCATCCCTGCTGTATGGATAATCCTTTTTGTTATAGAGTTTTCGTCTTTTACAGCGTAGGTCATAACAGGTCTCACACAGGTCTTATATATGCGGACTTTGCTTTTAATGGACATGTGCTTGTTTCGCCATATTATATCTCTAAGGAATCCTGATATTAAAGTTGCTTTGGTTGTTTGAGCCTTTACTTTTTCTTGGAGATCTCTGCTGCTCGTGATGTTGACGTCGAGATATTTGAAACTCATAACCTGTTCTACTGGTTTATTGTATATAGCCAATTTACATCTTCTGGGCTATTTTGAGATGGTGAGCACTTTTGATTTTGCTACCGATATCTTCATGTTGTATTTGGCAGCTATCTTTTCGAACTGATGAAGCATTCTTTGTAGGTTGTCTTCATCTTCTGAGACCAGGACGGAATCGTTCGCGTAGCAAATTACTTTTAGTTCTTTGTCCCCTAGTGAGTATCCCTTTCCAACCTTTTTTACTTCCGTTATAAGTTCGTCCATAATCAAGTTGAAGAGGATGGGGCTTAGGTTATCGCCTTGTCTTATTCCAGTTTGCATGGGTAGTCTGCGTGTCTTTTTGCCTTTTACTTGTATTTGGGTCCAGTTCTTAGTGTTTAACTCCGCAACAATGCTTGAAATATCCGGGTGCACGTTTTTCTTTTTAAGAAGTTTAACAACATCAGTGAGTCTTACGCGGTCAAATGCTTTTGTAAGATCTATAAAACACATATATGCTATTTTGTTGTATTCTATAGCCTTATCAGCAATTTGCCCGATAGCCAAGATGGCATCTACCTGTTTTTTGTTGCTATTCGCATATGCCATGAAAGGATGTCTCTTCTGCCAGTAATTTAGTGAAATTTTTTAGTACCGAACTTAATAGCGTATTTCCTCGATAGTTTGCTGGGTCTTTTTTGCTTTCCTTCTTGAAGATTGGAATGGTTATGCTTTCTTTCCATTCATTTAGTATTTTTTTTTTGATTCTATAAACTTGTTAAAGAAAACGTGTATCTCTTTGGATAGTGTGTTTCCTCTGTGTAGAGTTGACAGAAGTGTTTTTCCCAATCTTTAAGTGCAATTTTCGTTATGTTTCTATGTTCGTCGATTGGTTTTTTCCTATTTCTTAACATGTTCCAGATCTTCCTCTGTCCTCCGTAAATGTCGTGTTCCATGTCTGCCGAAGAACTTTCCCAGTGTGCTCTTTTAATATATTGGATTTATTTTTTTTATTTTATAAACAGCAAAATGCTAAAAATATGTTTATGCCAGTTTAAAATACACAAACCAAATCGAGCATAGTTATGATGAATTTCCAATGCTTTTTATAAATAGTTTTTGATTTTTAATTAAAAATCAAACTGAATATATTTTTGTGTGGTAACTTTACAAATAATATATGGAAAGCTACTAAAACATTTTTTAAAGCTAACAAGTCGTGTTATAGTTGTGTTACCAATATCATTGTATAAATATCAAATTGATAGGAACGTATTTTTAAATGTTTTGTTTATGTTTAAATTTTTTTTAGCATTTGCATTTTACTACAGCTGGTAAATGAAATATATGTCGTCAGTAATTAAAAGAGGGAAAAACGCATGCATTCAATTGTTGTTAAACCGTGAATAGTGGTTTCCGGTATAATGCGTGCGTAAAAAACAAAAAAAAATTCAAAAACGAACTACATTAACAATACCCGTATTGATAAATTAAAAATCATTGTTTGATTAACTAATTAAAATACTGTCGCACTTATTTGCCGATAAATCTGCAGCTCTAAAACAAGCCAAATACAAGCATTTAATCAATTTTGATTTACACAAAAAAATTACCAAACAATAAAAAACAATTGTACACAGAAAATATAAAATATTTTTTTTTAAGTGACATATCCGCGGCGGAGGTTGGCAATCATCATCGCTATCGCAACTTTTGAGGCAGTTGCTCTTAAAAGTTGTTTGGAGCTGCAACCAAACCATTCCCTTAGATTTTTTAGCCATAAATTTTGTCTTTTTCCTATGATTCTCCTGCCTTTTATTTTCCCTTCTGTTATTAGTTAGTCGTAATTTTACGTTTAACTTATTTTTGTTTACCGATTATTTTTAGCACTTGTAAGTAATTCTGTCCAACCAGGAATTTATTAAGATTTTTTTATATATTAACATTTCAAAAGAGTTAGGCCGTCTCATTGCATCTGCATTTAACGTCTATGATTCTGCACCATAGTAGAGCATACTAAGTACATAACATTTTGCCAATGGCAGTCTCAGGCCTAACGTCAAATCTCTGCAACATATTTATTTTTTTATTTTTATAAAGTTGGTAAAAGCCTTTTTAATTCTGTTATTTATTTCTGCGGTATAGTCATTGTTTTCAGTAATAAGCGTTCCTAAGTGATTGTATCTTTTTACTTTTTCTGTCTGTTGACCTTTAACCATTAAGATTTCATTTGTGTTGTTGTTCTTACATATTTTCATATACTTGGTTTTTTAATAAATAAGGAAAGTCTGTAAATCTCACTTAACCTTACCATTTTGTTCATAACTCTTTCTGAATTCTCCAAACTTTTGGCTATTAATACTGTGTCGTCGGATATCTGATGTTGTTAATCAAAACATCATTCACCTTTATACCGTCGGTCTCTCATTTTCCAAGGCTTCCTATATTATTTGCATCGAATAGGCATTAAATAATAGTGGCGATAATATGCAGCCATGCCTGACTTCTCTTTTTATTTCCATTTCTTCAGATTTTTCCAGTCCAATTTTTACTGTGGCTCGTTGATTGTAATACAGATTTGAGATTAATCTTACATCCTGTCTATACAGGTTTTTATTTTTAAAAAAATCCATGAGTTGGTTATGATTTACCTTGTTTAAGGCTTTATTATAGTATATTAAACATATATAAAGGTCCTGATTAGCGTTCAAGCATCTTTGTGTTAACTCGTTAAAAGAAAATAATGCCTCCCTTGTACCCACACCATTCCGAAAACCAAATCCAGTTCTAGCTTGTGATGTATTCTGGTGTGCATAATTTTAAGGAGAATTTTTAACGTATGTGACATTAAGCTAATGTTTCGATGATTACTACATTCTTTGGCAACAACTTTTTTTGGTAGACACATGAATGTTGATGTTAACATTTCTTGTCGGATAATTCCTGTATTGTAGATTGTGTTAAATAACTCCATCAAAATATTCTTGTTTTTGTCGTTGGTTAACTTGAGCAACTCATTTGGTATTTACTCTGGACCTACACATTTCTTTTTTTTTATGGATTTGAGTGCATGTTCCACTTTAGATTTAGTTATATCCGGTCCTATGTTTTTACCCTGCCAGTCTGCAGTCATGTTTACCTGTCTATTGCGATAAAATAATCAGGACCAGATTTAGGAAAGGGCATCCGGGGCTACAGTCCCGGGGCCTCTACAATAGAGACTTTGGAAAAAAAAATATCTTTCAAATTCCGGCTAGTAAACAACTTTTCCTTTGATATTTTTTTCGCCGGGTTACCTTTATCTACAGTACTTTGTACAAACATGATTATCTTTCTTTTAAATATAAACAGAAATAATTCATCTATATTTGCACACTCCAATCAGGCAATCAGTAAACTATCAAAATCCCAATGGCTTTATGGCTGAGTGGGGCGGTAGTTGCCTACAGCCGGATAATTTTTATTTATATATATAATCTTGAACCCTCTTACCCTTAGGGTGTCGGGTAATTATTTTATTCTTGTTTTATAAACTTCTTCCATTCTTTTCTGTCTCTTGTCAATGTCTTTGCTTTGCTCCATTTTTTATTTCTTTCGTGTAAAATCTTTCCTATTATTTCGTTCCAGATTTTTTTAGGTTTCCTCTTTTTCTTTTTTTTTGTGTTTTTGCTTCACAGATTTTTTTAACAGGTCCACTGTTTGGTATTTTCTGTATTTGTCCTCACCATCCCAATTGTTTTTGTTCTAAGAAATAAAATAATGTCTTGTATGTCTAGTTCTTCTCTTATTTGTGTATTTCTTATTTTATCTCTTTTTCTCACTCCTTTAATTCTTCTCAGATATTTCATTTCTGTTGCTTGTATTCTACCTTTGTTTTTTTTGTTAATATCCAAGATTCACAACCATATGTTAATACAGGTCTATATATTGTCTTGAATATTTTTAGTTTTGTATGTCTTGAAATTTCTTTTTTGTTGATAAATTTCCTGTTCATTGCATAATACAGTTTTATGGTTTTCTTAATTCTGTCGTTGATTTCCGCTTTTTTTCTTCCCCGTTCGTCTATTGTTTCTCCTAGATATTTAAACTCTTTAACTTGTTCTATTTTTATATTATCTATCCTAATATTTATTTCTTCGTCTGCTTTAGTCATTACTTTGGTTTTATCTTTATTTATTTGCATCTGTTTTTTTTGTGTCTCATTCCATACTTCTTTATTATATTGTAATTGTTTTTCATTTTCAGCAATCAGTATTATGTCATCTGCAAATGCTCTTTCAGCTATCCCCACTCTTTGCTTGTTTTTGTATCCAATGCACATTTTTTTGATATTTCTTTCACATTCCTTGATGATGTCGTCCATGAAAATATTAAACAGCCTTGTCTCAGACCCTCTTTTGTTTTGAAGCCTTCTGATATCATGTTATTCTTGATAACATGATTTCTATTACTTCCATATATTTTTTTTGTCATATTTATAGTTTTGTCATCGATGTTTCTATTTTTTAAACTCTTCCATAGTTCTGTTCTAGGCACTCTGTCGAAAGCTTTCTCTATGTCTATGAATTCTATATATTTATTTTGGTATTCTGATCTTCTTTTTTTTATTATTTGTTTTATCGTAAAAATGTGGCCTTGTGTGCTTCTTTCGGGTCTGAACCCACTTGTTTTTATTTCTATATATATTTGTTAAATGCTAAAAGAATCTACTTGGTTTCACAAAAATATATTTATTGAAAAACTTGACTAAAAAAAATTGTTCATTTTATTTGGAGAATAATTTGGGACCAGGGGGCCTCTACTCCTTTGTTACCCCGATGCCTTCAGACCTCTAAATCCAACACTGGAAATAATTCCTCCCTGTATTCTTTTCATCATTTTAATTTTTGTTTTGTCTCCATAAAATTATTACAATAAACTATTTTTCAAAACTCTGAGGATGACTTTGTATTAAATCTAAGAATAACGTCGAGAGCATGGTCAATGAAATATTTAAAGTAATCATTTCATTAAACATATATGTCATCGAACTTAACCCTTTTTTTATCTTTTAAATTTGTAACGCCCTTTTTCTTTTACTGAAGATGTATTCTCTATTTAAATGAGCTTTTTTTCTGTGGATCACGGATCTCTCGCGTTCAAGAAAAATACGAAGAGTAATGTAGTCTAATCTAATTGGAAAGTTGATGTCGACAGAGATTGATGCATGCCGCTATAAAAATCCACTTAGTGAAAACTGGAGGAAGATTTCAAAATGAGTAGAAAGTACACGGCATTACTGTGCTGCATATGCTTTAAGTGATACGTAGTTATACTTTAAAAACTTTGTTTTTGAAATTTTTTATTCTTTCATTTTATTGTTCTATTGTTGTTTTTAAAAAAATTTTCATTCTATTGTTCTATTGTATTACCATTAAAAACTAAAAACCGCCCGCGTTGTATGTTATGTACAGTACATTAAAATTAACAAAATATAAAAAGTTTTTTGCAAACCGCTCAGAAATTTTGACATTCCAGACAAAAGTCAAGCTTTCCTAACTGATGGAAAATATTTATTTTCCTACTGTAAGAAAATAATTTTATTTTTTTGTTTTAAGAAAATAGTCGCAAAAAGGGTAGACCTATCGTGTGGGCCGCGGACGTCCCGCACTGCGACTATTAGAAGGGGAAGGAATTATAGAAAGAAAATGATTGTGGACACGCTTTTTAAAAAGTTGCAGGTCATAGTTCTCTGGAAAAACTGATTTTGGAAGCTTATTCCATTCTGTAGCAGCCCTGTAAAAGGAGGATTCTTGATGAAGATTGGTCCTTGTAGTGTCAAGCATGAGAGTAAATGTGTGAGACTGATCAGCGTGCCGAGTTCTTCGGCTGAATGTGTCCAATGATGGTACAAGAGTTTTTATTTCTCTGGAGCATCTGCCAAGGAAATATCTGTAGAGCAATGACTGGTCTGCAACTCTTCTTCTATGTTCTAGAGGGTGAAGCTTATCTGTGAGAGTTGAGCTGTTTATCAAACGAATGGCTCTTTTCTGAATGGAATCTAGAAGACGAAGAGAATGCATTGGTGCTGAACCCCAAATGTGCGAGCAATACTCCAGTAGAGGTCGGATTTGAGCCTTGTACGTCGTCAACAGTTGATCAGGAGTAAAAAACTTTCTGGCTTTCCACAGAAAACCTAGCCTCTGGCTTGCCGACTTTGCGATGTTAGCAACATGGTCATGCCAAGACATATTATTGGACACCGTGACTCCCAAAATCGAGATGAAGGGACTTGGTTTAAGGGTATTTCCGGACATTGTGATGGGATGATTTAAGGAATTCACTTACTTGGAAAACGTGGCACTTTGTATTTTTGGGCGTTGAACTGAACAAGATTGTTGGTTCCCCACTCGACGATTGCTTTAAGATCTCTATTGATGGAATCAACCTGTTCCTGCCTGAGTCTATTTGTATCATTCACCGAAAGTGATCGATAGGATGTGAAAGTTGAGGTGTGCTATCGTCTGCGAAATTGTAAATGGGGTTCGTGGTGGTTTTCAAGAGGTCGTTGATGTGTAAAAGAAATAAAGTGGGGAACAGGATGGAACCCTGGGGGACCCCGGCATTGGTTACAATTTATAGTGTTCTACATAAATAATTAAAAACACGTTGCTTATAAGGTATTAATTTATGTTTTGAAAAGCTCGATGCATTGCAAAATACATTTTAAAATTAGTTTTTTATGTGTACAGTTATAATTTTTCAATTTCTTTCTTTGTTAAAATCTTAAATTACTTTGCCCTATAACCTTGAGCTTGCCGTTTCAATAAAGAACGAAGTTTTAAATAGGTAGATATATCTACATTGTGTTTAATTGCAAGGGTTGACTTCAACATTGAATAATTGGCCCACTATGTTGAAAATGTCGTCTTACAAAGGTCTAGGAAGTGTGCCATTACAGCATTTTCTAAAAAAGAACTCGTGTTTTTATTTTTGCGGTAGTCTATAAAACGTTTATATGCATATTCGTACTTTTCTCTTAATTTTTTTTGGCAATAATTCTGATAAAGCAGTATTCACTGCCTGAACCAGCTCTGGATGACTCCCAGAAATGTAAAATTCATCATCACTTATCATTTTACATTGTTTTTTTTTCGATAACACCAGCAATTAAATTTATATTCATCATTAATACGTTTCCATAGTAACGCAACTAATTTTAGTACGAATTTCAAAGCACCATTTATTTATAAATAAAATTATTCGTGATTTTTTCAAAATTAATTAATATCTGTCGAATTTTAAACGATTTTCGGAAAAATAGTATGTTTACCTCGTACGAAAAGACACATTTCTGGACTCTATGTTGCTAAGTCTTCACAGTCGTCCAGAAATGTTAGGCTTTTCCTACCCGGTAAACAATGTACTATTTATATGAAATCATTACTTGAATTCAAAATGCAGATTTCAAAAGGTATTTTTTCATTTGGTATATATTTATAAATTTAAAGCCGTTTAATTAATGATGGAAATGTAAATTAACTCACTGAGTTTAAGAAGAACTTAAATAGTACGGAACTATCATATTATAAGCAAATACTTTATATACAAACATACAAATAGTCACGTCTTTTTCCTGTGGGGGTGGGCAGACACCGCTTCCTTCTACTTGCTACGGTTCTTACCTACAAATATCTTTCGCTTCTTTTACTTTCATCAGCGCTTTTATACACGCTTGTCGATTACTGAAACACTTCACCTGGTCTTTCTTTAAAACAATTTTTATCTGGTCGATATACGTTCGCCTTGATCGATCTCTATCGACTTGCTCATCTGCACTTACCTTATAAATTTTTTTTGTCAATCTTCTTTCGTCCACCCTCTCTACGTGTCCAAATCATTTAAGCATTTCTTCATCTTCCTAAATATGTTTAAAAATTTCACCAAATTATTTAACGCAAAGCCCATAGAAAGAATAAACAAATTTAAGTACTTGGGCATTTGGCTTTTCGAAGACTGGACATTGGACAGGGAAATAAAATGTCGCATTGAACAAGCTCGTCGGGCATTCTTAAGGTTTCGAAGAGTGCTTACATGTTCCGATTTTGACCTTAACCTAATACTCAGATTCATTAAATGCTACGTTTGGTAATTCTTTACGGTATGGAGGGTTGGACATTGAAGGCGACTGTAATTAAGAAATTAGAGGCTTTTGGAATGTGGCTGTTTCGCAGAATTCTCAAGATACCTTGGACTGACAAACGAAGAAGTTCTAGGACGTGTTAACGAACAACGTGAACCGTCTCAATTGATTAAAAAAAAAAAAACACGAAATATTAATTCTTGCATCTGTTAATCGAAGGCAAGATCAAAAGCCGAAGAGGAAGCAAAAAAAAAAAATGTCTTGTCTGCGAAATATCAGACAGTGGATAGGGCTACACGATATACAGTCGCTAATACACACCGCAAGGAACAGAAAAGCAATGGAAAATGTTATCGCAAACATCCGTTAGTGGATACGCATTGGAAGAAAAAGATTTCTTCATCTATCTTTGTTACTAGATACATTTTTCTTTACCCCACAGTGTTCCCTTTTCACACCTTATCCATCATAGTCACTCCGGCTATACTTTTTAGACTACTTAACTCCGCAGCATTATTCATAATTTTATGCTTTTTTTGCCAAACCCAACATTCACTACTATACATAAGTGTAGGACAAGCACTCATTTATTCACAGCTAGTCATGCCTTTTTTGACTCGTTATAGCTGCTTATAAACTTTACAGAGTTCCTTTTATTTGTTTCCCTGCCAACACCTTTCGCTCAATATCATAACAATACTTTCGTAACTTTGAACCGTATTAAGTCATTCACTTGTTTTACTCCTTTTATTTTAATCAGCACTTTACAGTTTATTATTTTTTTTTTAAAACATTGCTTTGTCTTGGTTACATTCATTTTTATTCTTTTGATTTTTATTTATTTATTTACACTGTTCTACAGAAAAAAAGATTTCCAATTACAGAACAGGAACAAAGTAAACATTTGCACAATAGTACTAACAATAAAAAAACTTAAGAGTTATACACAATTTACAAAATCAGACTAACATTAGTAGAAAGCTTAAGACTAACACAACATTATTACTGCTGATAATAATAGCTCTTAATTTGCCTCACATTACAATAGAATATATCAAGCTGGTCACTTATAAGTTTATAGTTGCTACACATAGTATGAACAGGAGAGTTTTTAAGTATATTTGTTCGTGGTGTGGTAGTGTAGAATGAGTCGGTGTATCGAGATGCCTGACGGGGAATTTTAAAGTTTATCTGATGTAGTAAGCATTGACATTTAATTTTATTGTTAATTATTTTGTGTAGCATAATGACACTAGAACATTCTTGTCTTCTATCCAGAGTGAAAAAGCTATGTCTTGACAGTAAACTCTCGTGTGCCGTGCCAATTAGTGGATAAGTCCGATCTACTTTTAAACTTAGGTATTTGAGAAAGCGTCTTTGGATTGCCTCCAGTTTATAAATATGCACTTGATAATATGGGTTTCAGATAACCGATGCATATTCTAGCTTTGATCTCACAAAAGCATAGTAGAGAGTTTTAAGTGTTAAATGGTTAAAGTCGCGGCCTACTCTAATTATAAATCCATACATACGGTTTGCTGACGTAGTTATATTGTCTATGTGGTTTTGGAAAGATAGCTCTCGGTCGAAAGTAACTCCAAGATCCTTAAAATTACATGGTCTGTCTAGAGACTAATTGTCTATCTTATAGTCAAATATAATTGGATCAGATCTCAATGTATATGACATTACAAAACATTTGGTAGGATTTAACGCTAAATTATTACGACTGCACCATTGGCTTATTTGATTAAGATTTTTCGATAGTTTCTCACATTCAGTCATATTGATGATAGGAGAGAAAATTTTTAGATCATCAGCATACAGTAAAAAATTAAGCTTATTTATGTCACCAATGTCATTGATAAAGATATTAAACAGTAGTGGACCGAGGTTAGATCCTTGCGGTACACCTGATTTGGCGAGGTATTTGTTAGACCTAAATCCATTTAACTGCACATACTGTGTGCGGTCGGACAGATATGATTTGAATAACGCAAGTAGGTTACTCGATAAGCCAAAATTCGAGAGTTTTTGTATCATTAGATTATGGTTAAGTATGTCAAATGCTTTGATCATATCCATGTAAATAACATCTGTCTGAATTCTGGTATCTATATTTTCCGTTATGTGTTGTGCATTAACGGTAAGATTTGTTGTTGTTGATCGGCCTTTTACGAAACCGTGCTGCTGGTCTAGAATATAATTGTTGTTTTTGGGGCATCATGCGTATTAACCATGGCCTACATAACTCGTCCTCGGATAATTTAGTCTAATTTAATAAACAAAAATATGAGTTTGCGCATTGTTAATCTTTAAGAAAGAAAATTAAAATTTTTACTATTTTCAATTAAAAGAAAAATCAAAAATATTAAAATACCTTTTATTTCGAAATCAAGTAAAAAGTAACATAGACGTACAAAATTTATAATAGAGATATTAATTTCATGAAACAACTGCTTTTATTATAATAAAGAAAAAAAAACAAAAAAAAATGTGTATGATATTTTAAATAAATTAATAGATGTATTGTTGACTAATAAACACAAAAAAAACAAGAAACCAAATACCTATTAACAAAAATTACAATTTCTTTAGTAACCGCAAAAAATATATATATACAGGGTAATTTTTCTCGATGGCATATTAGACATTATGGCAAAACTAGTCAGAAAATAAATCTGAAAATTTGGTAAAGGGGGTTTTTGGCATTGGTACATCGAATGAAAATATGTTTGACTTTCGGCGACTTTTGGCTGTACCGGATGTTGACGTAACCTTCGTTGTTTTAAATTAATCACCCCGAATATTTTTAATTTTTTGAATTGCTTACTTAATTATAAATAACTTTTATACTCATATCTTTAACTTGCACCATGTGTTAGCTGCTAGAAAAAATATTAAATAACAGACTTATCTGGGAGTTAGAACGAAGAAAACTGACCCGGAACAGACTGGGTTTAGAAAACATAGAAGTACAATAGACAATATCATTGACCTAGAAAGTGACATATATGAGGCCTTAACAAATCATCAAAAATGTATAGCTGTGTTTTTTTATATAAACAAGGCCTTTGACATTGCCTGGAGACCAAGTAAAATAAATAATTTGCAAAAATGGAACATCAATGAAAATAATGCTAGCCTTTATCCAAAAATTTTAAAAAGTAGAATTTTCAAATTAGGGTAAATGGTGCTATCTCTAACCTTAAAAAACAACAGCATGGAATGCCACAGGGGTCAGATATTAGCTCAACCCTATTTCTGATAGCTTTTAAAAACACTACTATTAACTTACAGAAGCCGGTAAAGTCAGACTGTATGCGGATGAACTGGTTGTGTATACAAAAAATAAAAACCTAAAAACCATGCAATTACTACTACAAGCACACATAAATATTTTAGAACAATGGTCCAGAGATTTTGGTTTGTTTCTCTGCGGCTAAAACCAAATGTGTTTTTTTTTCTAAAAAAGAAGTAGAGCAAAAACGAATTCTGGAACTAAATGGCAGCGCTCTAACTAAAATAAAAATTTTAGGAATGCTTTTTGACACGCAATTAAACTGGGAAGAACATATTAAAAAACTCATCGTTGGATGTCAGAATGGATTAAATCCATTAAAAATTCTTTTAAATAGAGAGTGGGGCTCTGATCAAGAGACCTTACTTCTAAGACACCGCATTAGATTGAAGATTAATTACGGGTCCATCGCCTTTGCCTTCACAAAAAAGCACATACTAAAATATTTAGATGCCATAGCGAACAAAGCATTACGTATTATTTCTGGAGCATTCAGAATATCCCCCATCGAAAGCTTACAAGTAGAACTAGGAGAACCGTCAATTACTAATAGAAGACAGTACCCAACCTTATCGTATGCCAGTGCTGTAATGCATAATCCGGAACATCCAAACCATAATAACACATAACAGATATAAAAATACTTACAAAATGCGGAAAAGAGTAGACAATCCATTTTATCAGAGAGTCTTCCGATATCTAAAAAAATTAGATATACAGCTCCCCCCCCCCCCATCCTACAGCCAAATATTAATACACACCCACCATGGTCGATCAAACCTTCAAGTATTTACACAAACTTAACCATTCTTAATAAAGCAGAAACACCAGCCGTCAAAATACATCAGAATTTTCTCTTAAAACTCTCCAAGTACTCCACCTTTCATAAAGTATACACTGATTCATCCAAAACCCCAAATGGAGTTGTAGCTTTTGTTATCACCATTTACAAACCTCCATTTAAATTTACCTTACCCATCGAATCTTCTGTGTACACAGAAGAAATATATACCATCTTAAAAGCTTTGATCTAAATACGAACAGCAAATCTCCAAAAATCTGTAATAATCGCAGACTCCGTAAGTGCCCTAAACACAATAAACGGTAACGAAGAAGCTGACAAATACGCAAAGAAAGCTGCAGTTGGAAATACTGCTCATAGAGTTAACAGTGCTGTTATAAGTGACGTAAAAGCATTCATTAAAACAAAAATCGTTTCACAGTGGCAATCGAAGTGGCAAGAATCAGTTAGACATTTAAGGCAGATAAAAGAAAGTGTAAAACAGTGGCCGAGACTATGCAGTAATAGTTCCAAACAACTTGTAATAACTTGTAACGTGCCTATTTTTTTCCCTTCTACAGTTCTATTATAATTGGGTCTCTGATAGTTTTGTATACCTCAGGTACTCGTTAATAGTGTCGCATACCGTATTTTGTTGTAATTTAAATATATCATTCGTTGTAAATAGTGTTGCATACCTTGTTGTGATAGGATTCGATTGTTAATGGCTGTGGCATTTTCGTTAATCGATGGAGATTGAGTGGGGGTTTTCATTATTAGATTTTGCTTTGGTTTTTGGCCTCGATTGTTGTGTGTTGTCGGTTATATTATGTTTTGGTTTGCATTTCTGTGTGGATGGGGCTGGCTATCAACACGGACGAGTGCGATTCTGAGTGTGGAACATAGATTTGCGAATATTGTTGGTTGACGTCGGTTCCGTGTCATTTTTCTTGATATCCGGCCTGGGAAGCAGTCAGTCGTTTGGTGGCAGTCTTGGGAGTGGTGTGGTGAGAATTTTTGGGACGGTGTGATATTGGCAAGTGTGCAGAACCTCTATGGTTTTTCTTTAATATCTGGCTGTATTCTATCTTACCTTTGTTGTTGATATTTTGAATTTTGGTGCCGAGTTAAAATAATCGCATGCGGGATTTGATTGAGGGAAGCCATTGTTAATTAGCAGGTGCCGTTCCATAACCAAACCGGCCACAGAAGTAGTGAATTCGTATACCCAAAGGTTTCAAGTGATTTATTTTAGAATATTTAAACGACGTGATTTGTTTTTGACACCACGATTAAGTTTTGTTTTAATTTATTAATATGGTACATTGTTGAAAACTATTTATTGCATTGGATAATATGCCGAGGCTGAACTTTGATTAAAGTAATTTTCTCAATAGTTCTTTGTTTCCAATATCCTACAATATTGATATTTTGAAGGACAGCCATTGTAAAAAGAAATATTTTTAAATAAGCTTGATTGTTTTAACAGTGTAAATCTTTATGTAAATGGTAAAAACATGAGTAAATTAGCAGCCTTATGTGAATGTTTGATTAAGTATTATTAAAAAGTTGATTTGTATACATTTTTTTTGGTAACTTGGTAAAGTTTGTTACTCTTACTTTTTTTTGGTTATTTTATGGAATCATAAACTTTGGATTTTTGATATATTGTTAGCTGTTGATTTTGACTATATTTGTAATAAGTTTATTATTGAACTGTGTACTTTGATTTATTGTAGGAGTAAAGTATCTTATATATTTTAGCTATAATTTTATTTATTTAGTTCACCATAATCTCAGTTGTTTATTGTGTGGCTCTGCTAGTGCCGGCTTGAACCGTCTAAGTCGGTGGCGCGGCTCACTTTTATATTTTTTTTCTTCTACCCTCTACGGCTAAGCTCGGGCATAATTTGCCAGTAGAGAGACCGCTGGCAGAGTACTCTATAGAGAACGAAAAAGACGTGGCAAACTAGACTTAGACTAGGACAACCAAAATTACCTATGAATACCAATTAATCAAATCAGACAAACCTAGATGTATACATTGTAATTGCGAACTCTCTGTTAAACATTTACTATTAGGCATTATACATATTGCAAAGACAACAGTACAATTTTCCAATTAACATTCAAATCCTTTTAGGAAAAAAATGCAATGTGAATAATATCTATAATTATCTGTTAAACACCTCTTTGCTTAAAAAGCTGTAAATCAATTAATTCATTAGTTATCAAAACCACCGCTAATAACCAATATGGTTGATGCGGTAAATCATGAATAAAAATAAAAAAAACTTTTATAGCAAGGTACTAAAATAAAAAAACCAAAAAATCTCGGAAAATTTTTAACTTAGGTATAGAGAAATGTTAATAATTTTGCACCCCTTCTCGTCTTCCTCTTTTAGGTACCTGATCTCTAGACCGTCTTTGTTTACACTATAAGTTCTCCTTGCATACAGGGTGGATCCAAATATATCTTTCAATATTTTAATTAACATTTAGTTTTTTAAAAGTGGGTGCAAGAAAATTTTTACACCATCAATTAAAAACTGCTCAATGAAAAGTTCACTTTAAAATATGTTAGTGTAAACAATATTTTGTTTCTTAAAAAAACCCGGTTTAATAGTTAAATTAATCATGCAGTCTTTGTACACAAACTGGTTATATAATAAAAAAAAATTTCTTAAATTAATTTTGTAAGGGTAAGAAAATTGTTACACCCGCAAGATCATTTGAAAAATTGGTCTCTTAGAAAATTCAATTTAAAACAAATCGTTAAAAGAAAAATATTTTATTCTCCCAACAATTCCCTTTTGATATTTATATTTACTTTTACTTTTTTGTGTCTTTCAAAAATGTAATTATAAAACCAAATTTCTTAGGATTTAAAAGCCGACGAAAAATCAAATTATCTTATTTATATTCATTTTGATCTCGAGTGTTCTTAAAAGCAAGAAAGCCATTTTTACCCTCAAATTTAAGATAAAGGAAAGCCGTTTAAGGTTTTATGAATAGCTTTTCTTTTAATGTACACCAAGATCAAATTAAATGAAAAGAGTAATTAATTGTTGGTATTTAAAGTACGGATTCCAGTAAAGGAAAAAATATAATGGGAAAAAAATTAAAAAATATTTTTAAGTTAAATCAAACTTTATTTATTTTAAAACCGCGAATCTTTTATTTAAATAATAATAATGAAATAATACATAGAAGGTCACCTGTCACAAAAAGCATCGCATGATTGATTTGGTATTATTTTGAGTGTGCGTGCATAATAACTAAGCTATTCATAATTTTAAATCTTTTAAAAAAATTTTTTCATAAAAGCTTAATACACGTTGAAGCGTACGACATTTTATAGTTTCTCACAAATATAAACTTTATTCCATGCCAAAATATTCTTGCTAAACTCCAGTGGTAGGTTTATAGTTAATTTGTTTCTTATTTTGTAGTATGTACATTTTAATGTTAATAAATAAATATTTCATTTTATTTTTATGCGCCGTTTTAAAAAGTCTCTAATATACTTTATTAAGTCTAGACTTACTGGTGGCTACTTTTAAACTAATTTATTAAAAATATAAACACACAAAAAAAAAATTTATACCAATAAGAAAAACAAACAGTGTCACTTTTTTTTTGAAAAACCCTCTAATATTCAGCTGTCAGGAATTCGTTACGAGAAACGGTCAACTTTGGTGACCTTTAAATCAGATGCGTTCTTATTTCATAATGAAATCACCGCAAACATTCCTATCCATTTTTATACCAGTCTGTAAACTGGAATATTTTTTTTTGGATCCGAAAATTGCAAATCTGAGCTCATTTGTTAAATTATTATTATATGCCATTAACATTTCAATTAGCATGTTCTCAAACGTGCCACACGATGTGCCCTGATTAACAATGATGCATGAACAATGATTCTGGCTTTAATTTTAACTTTTCCTAACCGTTTCCCAACAAAATTAATACCTACTTGGACATTTCGGATTCTTAAAAGATATTTTTAATTACTTTGCTGTAACATGATATTCTTGCAGGGCCTGTAGACGCAAACAAGTGTCACCTGCAGAGATGGTGTAACTTGAACGTCATGAAAGTGGTCTTCTATTGTAGCTCCCTGTGTCTCTGTATCTTCTTAATGTTCTAGATACCTTTGATTGGTTAATACCAATAGCTTCGGATAAATATGGGTTTTAGGAAGGGCGTGAAAACAAGAGATGCGCTTTTCGGACTAAACGTACTGAGACAAAAATGCCTAAATATAAATCATAATATGTACATCTGCTTTATCGATTTTCAAAAGGCATTTGATAGAGTACAACACCTAAAACTCATAGAGATTCTAAAGAGAGAAAACATTGATAGCAAAAACATAAGAATAAAATCCAATCTCTATTGGTGCCAAACAGCACAAGTCAAAGTCGGAGAAGATCTGAGTGAGGGGATTAAGATATGTGTTAGACAGGGATGTGTATTGTCGCCTCTCTTGTTTAATGTATATAGTGAAGGCATCTTTAAAGAAGCGCTGTCAGAGGAAACCGTTGGTATTGTTATAAACAGGGAAAGAATTAACAACTTGCGATACGCAGACGATACCGTTATCTTCGCCGACAGCCTGGAAGATTGACAATATCTGGTTGAGTTAACAAACATTTTTTGCAAGAAATATGGCCTAGGTATGAACCTAAAGAAAACCAAAGTCATGGCAACTTTAAAAAACCAAAGCACAAATCACAATAGACCATATTTAAATATTAATAACGACAACCTGGAATGGGTATCCTCTTACAAATATCTTGGCACATGGGTAACTGAAGCAGCAGAACACACAAAAGAAATCAAATGTCGAATTAAAGTGGCTTGCAACGCTTTTATTAAAATAAATAAAATACTCTACAGCCAAAATATACGTTAGAACTGAGAACCAGAATGCTAAAATGCTATATATTCTCCATTCTATAGTATGGAATAGAGGCTTGGACACTTAAATCTGAAAACATCAAAAACATAGAAGCATTTATAATGTGGTGTTATAGGAGTATGCTGAGAATACCATGGGTTGACAAGGTTTCAAATGAGGAAGCCGAATAAATAAAGCCAAAGAAATAAGTAAGAGGAGTTGCAGGCGATGGTTAATGTTATGCATGATTCCCTGAAAATCAAAGGAATGAAAATAAATTAGAGCAAAACGAAAGTAATGGTTTTTAAAATAGAAGAAAGCATGACAAACTGTGGAGTTTCGATTGAGAGAGAAAGAGTGGAACAAGTTAATAAATTTGTGTACTTGGGTTCAAAATTTACTAGAGATGAAAAGTATGACAGTGACATTGAGCGAAGGGTGTTGGCAGGAAAACAAATAAATGGGGCACTGCATAGCTTTATGAATAGCCAGAAAGTGTCAAAAAAGGCACGTCTGGCGGTGCATAGAGGTGTGTTGGTTCCCACACTTATGTATGGTAGTGAATGTTGGCTTTGGCAGAAGAAGCATGAAAATAGGATTAATACTGTGGAGATTAGTAGTCTGAGAATTGTAAAGCCGGAGTGACTCGGTTGGATAAAGTTAAGAATAGTGAGATAAGAAAACGCTGTGGTGTAAAAGAAGATGTGGTCACAAAGATAGATAAAGGAATGCTTAGATGGTTTGGACATGTAGAAAGGATGGATGAAGGAAGATTGACGAAACAAATTTATAATGCGAGTGTGAATGGACAAATCGGTAGAGGTCGACCTTGGTGAACATATCTCGATCAGATCAACATTGTTTTGAAGAAAGGCCAGGTCAAGAGTACCAACAAACGACGAGCATGTATGAGAGCACTGATAAAAGTAGAGAAAAAAAAAGATGTGTGTAAGAACCGTAGCAAGTGGAAGGAAGTGGTCTCTGCCTATCCCTATGGGAAAAAGGCGTGACTTTATGTATGTATGTAAATAAGTAACACCATAAAAAGAAGAAAATTTGAATATCTAGGACATGTTCTGAGAGGAGATAGATATAATATCCTTAAGCTAATTATTCAAGGAAAATAATTGGCAAGAGAACGATTGGCAGAAGAAGAATCTTTTGGCTGCGCAACTTGAGGGAGTGGTTTGGTTGCACGTCGGCAGAACTCTTCAGGCGGTCGATTGATAGGGTCCGAGTAGTGGTTATGATTTCCAATTTTTGATAGAAGCGGAATTTCAAGAAGGTATATACTGCTGCGATCTTTTATCTTCACTTAACGCTAAAATTTAACTGCTTGTTCCGACGTAAAATTTCTTATTTTTATTCAAATGTATTATTTTATTGACACGTTCATCCAATATTTGCGATAAAAATAATGGTAGAATTTACATTTTTTGCATGTTTTATATTTTTGCTTCTTTTTTTGACAAAAGACGCCAAAATTTATTTTTTTTAACAGTAAAGTAAACCATACACGTAAATTACACGACATAAGAAAAAAAAATTTTTGTTGTCCTGGATATTTCTCCAGATTTTTATAATTTTAAGTACATGGTTTACAAATACATTCATAAAAGTACCAAATTGGCTCTGTAAATATGAAGGTGGAATATCAGCTCCGCAGTTGTTTCTTAAAATGAGCTTAGCGATTTAATACGAAATCTAAATGTATCAAAACAAACTTCAGAATATTTTTAGCAAAAATGAAGTTCTTGTCTTCTGTAATATTGTCGCAAAATTACTTTTAGATTGACGACTCTTCATTAAAAGCTGCTTAAACAGTTTAAAATGCGTTTTATTTGGGCATGGAAAAGTTGAAAGTTGGAATATTCGATGGCCCTGAAATTTGGATATTAATGAAGGATACTAACAAAAATTATGACTTATTCTAAAATTAAAGCTTGGAGAGGATTTGTGTTGATTATAGAACATTTCTAAAGTAACTATAAAGCACCAAATTATAGAGAAATTGTGCAAAAGATGTTGAAAACCTTTAAAATACTAGGAGCGAATATAAACGCACTTTCTCTACAGTCACCTAAATATATTTGCAGATAATCTGGGAAATTACAGCGAGAAGCAGGGAGTTCGCTTTCGCCAAAATCTAAAAGTGATGAAGGACAGGTATCAGGGTAGATAAAACCGTCACATGATGGCAGATTACTGCTGGTCTTTACAAAAAAAATTTCTCAAAAAAAATTACAAAAGAAAAGCTTATAAAAGGTATTTCTCCGATTTGTAACATTGTTTTTGCTAATTTTTCTTTTTTTTTACGTCTTTGTTAAAAAAAAATATTGATTGCGGAATAGTGAAAATTGAAAAATTTGAATTTATTCTGCAAACGACAATTTTAAGTAAATATTCGAATGCGTTAATGAAACACTAGCGAAACCGAACGGTAGTGGTCAATAGTTTAGTAATAGCAGCGCTGATGTCAGCTTTTCTTTTGGTTTTGCTTGTGACTTTTATGTATAATTGGTTGCCTATAGCACGCGTCTATCGGCTGTAATATTGAGGTTTTTAAATCAAGAAATAGATTGAAAAAACATTCTACAGTTAAAAATAAACGGAATTTTTAACAATATTTATTTAAAGAAACTTAGCTTTTTGTAGTTTTTAAAATTATGCGAAACCTTTTGTGTCGAGTTTATTTAATAAAAAAAATTAAATATAATTATAATAACTAAAGCAAACAAAAAAAAATATAGAAAAAAAATATTGATTGCGGAATAGCCAAAATTTAAAAATTTAAATTTAAATGCAACCGAAAATTTTAAGTAAATAGTCAAATGCGTTAATGAAACACTAGCGAAACCGAACGGCGTTAACAATAACAACTCTTCGGTGTGTTTGTTTTCGCATTTCTTCCGCTAGTATTTTATGGAGCGAAAGCAATTTTAATGTTTACCGTGGATATATTCTTACTGATATCATCCGAACATTTTACCGACTTTCAAAATCCGATAAGCGCTCTCTCATAAAGTTTTAACACCACTTTGGATGATATCACTTCAGGAAGTCGAGCTTCCGTTAACTCGAGTTCTTTTCAACTTTTCACTTTGTTCTACATAATGCATTATATTTTTGTTATTATCACCAAGTCGCTTTTTTGATACAATTAAATTTAAAAAATGTGTTTTGATGAATTAAAGCATTTTGGTAAAGCAAATCTAATTCTTTTAAAGTTCACCCCACGTTTAATCTTAATTATCTTTCGCTACAACATTGGAACATTGAATAACTTCACTCCATATTAATAACAGTAACTGAAAAATGGTAATGACAGTAAGTCTTCATCATATGGGTAAGATTTTTAATTTATTTTTTAGCAAACTTTATTCCAAATACAAGTTGGGGCAGGTTTTCTTAGTACACGATAAGACTTTCGTCTAACTCTACTGATGTATCACTTACACCCAACAATTTCTGAAAGTATTAATTTGGCAGGAGTTTAAAGTTTGTTTTTTCATGTAGGCTTGTGTCACTCTTAGACAGTTTGTGTAGAAATAAGCGCTTAATATTATTTAAAATTAATAAAAGTATGTGTTACATTCTTCTTACAGTGCCTATCCGTTTCGGATGTTGGCCACCATCATGGCAATCTGTATCTTGTTTGCAGCTGCTCTGAACAGACCCACAGTTGTTGTGTTGAACCATGTGCATGTTTCGACATCTTTACAACCACCTAGGTAAGACGTGGTCTTTACGTCCTAAATGTCAACACGGAGCTACAAAAACTATCACTTTTGATAAAATTTTAATTTGTGTAGCAGAGAAATCATATATCAGTACTCGCCGATTATGTCAACAGTGATAAGCCAATTATCTGTTTTTAAAATCCAAATGACTTGTTAGGATCTTGTTAAGAAATTTTATAAAAAAAATATTCTCCTGTTTTATAAGGCCTAAAATCTAGGCTGTTAAATGAATGCACAACCAAAAGATTAACATATTGTGATTTTTCTATAGCAGGGTAGGTACCATAAATCTTAAAAACCTAACAGTTTTAAAAATGATTAAATGATCACATAAAATCAACCTAAATTTTATACTTTGGACTTTAAATTATAGACGCGTATTCAAGTTTTAATCGAACAAATGCGTAGTACAATGTTTTTAAAACATTAAAGTCAATGAGGTTACGCGAATTCCGAACAATAAATCCATACGATATGCTGGCAGTAAAAACGATGTTTTTAATGTAGGAATAGAGGATATTTTAGGGTCAAACATCACGCCTTAATTGTAGAAGGTCTGCCAGGAATTATTTAATTAAGTATGTAATCATAACTTAAAAATTTTACGTTTTAATAAAAATGACATTACCTTACATTTCTTAGGATTTGGTTGTAATTATAATGAACACACGTTTATTCGATGCGCTTAAGATTATATTGCAGCAATTGGCAGTCAGCATTATCAACAATTGTACAAAAAGTTTTAAATAATTCATGTACAGAAACTTCTTTTTTATGTACCATGTCCTTCTGGAACTTTGGTCACCAACACAGCTACTTGAATATTGTTCGTCTATCTGGTCCACGCTTGCCAGCAATTTTACCCTGCATAATGTTCTGCAGTAGTCGGTATTTTGCGCCCCTCATAACATGACCGAAGTATTCTAAATTTCTCCGTTTGATGGTGCATAGGATTTCAGTGTTTTTATTTAAATGTTTAAGTATATCTAAGTTTTGGACGTTAGCCATCCATGATGCTTTCAGTATTTTCCTATAACACCACATCTTCAGTTGCCTCAATTCATTGCAATTTATAGTTTAGGTAACGGAACTCCTCACTGGACACTGCCCTCTAAGGTACCACCTGAAAAAGATGGGCAAATCAGAGAGTGATAGTTGCCGCTACTGCGAGAATTTCGCTGAAACTGCAGAACAATTGCTTTGCGAATGCCCAGCGCTTTTATACAGGAGGCTCCAGTTTCTGAAAGGGGCCTTCCTAAAGCAATTCGATATCAGAAACTTAGCCCCCAGGAAACTGATAAACTTTACTCGCAGTCTCGGAATCCCGGGCCTCGAATAGATTAAGGGCTATGCTGATACGTCGAAGTGCTTGAGAGGCAGCATGGCCTTTAAGACCCACCCTACAATCTACAATGATGCTTTCAGGATTCTCCTATAACACCACATCTCCAGTTGCCTTAATTCATTGCAATTTATAGTCTAGGCCTCCACTCCATAAAGCAAAATTAAAAACACATAACAGCGCAACAAACGGATCCTCAATGACAGTCTAAGATCTCTACTGCAAAGAACTTTTCTCATTTTGTTAAACGCTGCGGGAGCGTACTATATTCTTGACCGGATTTTCGTGTGATTATCTCCATAGTTATTTATTAGACATTCGAGGTACTTGATCTGTCTAACCTACTCTAGTCTCACACCTATGACTATTACAGTAGCTGTTGTATCATGCTGTTTGCTTGTTATTACCAGAACTTCGGTTTTCTCAATATTTAGATCTAGAACTGCTACTGTACATTTAGCAGTGACCCTATCAAACAAGCATTGAAATCCTCTTCATTGGAGGCCAGAAGTACCGTGTCATCCGCATATCACAAATTGTTTATGTCTTCGCAATTTAGTATAATGCCCATCATTCTTTTTTCAAGTGGGCTTTGGAAAGTCCACAGAAGGGATCTGGGCCGGAAAATAGTGTATTTGCCCCCTCTTTGGCAAGGCAATCTGCTTTAACTTTCTTGATTACATTTGAAAGCGAGATCAAATACAAAAATTAAATTATTTTTACCATTTTCATTGTACATAATAAAAATTTACACTACCTTTTAACTAACTTGCTACTAAATCAAAATTTAATTGACCATGGCTTTTGAATATTTTATCTTATCAGCATTATTTAATAACACTGGTGGGTTGGCTTAATACCAGGAACTGCTTTAAAAAATTTTTAATAAAAATGAGAGGAAAAATTCCCGTTACATACAGACTACAAATTTTTTTCTTGTAGAATGTTAAGTCTGTCGAATGCTTTTGAGAAATCCATATTTATTACATCCGTTTGTCAGTGTTTGTCTAAGTCGTCCGATATTTTTTGCATTAGGTAGATGTACCAGTTTGGTTGTAGTGGAATTTTTTTTCATAAAGCCATGCTGATAAATAATTTGGTGTTTTGCTGACAAAAAAAAAATATTTTCTGGTAGTATAATTTTAAAAACCTTCTTATAGTTGCAGATATTAAAAATTTGCCTAAAATTAATAATATCAAACTTATAATCTTTTTTAAAATCATTTAAATTAATTCGATATTAAAGCGCCATCTTTAAAGAGCTCCAGTAAGCGTTTTTGAATACACTGTAACACCGTTTTACCTTCTTGTTATTTAATACACGGTATATTATGATGTCAATACATTTACCGTATTAAATAACAACAAAAATTCGATGGCGTTAAATTAAATAGCCTTCACATAGCTCTCAAAAAAACAAGCAGCAATATAACTCTCCACATAACACCTCTAAACAGGTCGACGATTTTCCTTTATTTTCTTCAGGACCATAATAACATTCCCGAACACACCTTTTGCCACAAACACAGCTCCATTAGAGAGTTTAAGTTAAACCCTGAAAGGCTTCTAACAATAGGGGAAGCCCCTGTTTCTTTCCAAATAGTGTCGTAATGACGTAATAAGAACCATTAGGGTCGAAATGGCCCTGATTTCATGCCTTTTCAGCCAACTTCACTGGCTTTTATTGAGAGAATCTTTAATAACATATAATGTTTCCTAGCCCAATTTCACAACCGATAGCACTCTTTTATTGAACACTGTCTGTAACATCATCTGCAACTTAACTCAAAATTGTTAGATCGAAATCTTAATCCCAATGTAAACTTTTAAAAAAAAACAGACAGAAGTTAAAACTTATAAAATCTATGAACTAGCTGGGGTTTTTTGGACCTAATAATTGTTCATAGTATTAAAAATAAAAATTTCATAATTTGTGAAATAATAAGTAACCAAATAAAAATGGGCTGTAAGCTCAGGGTTTCTTTTTTACAGACATTATATAAAAAGCAAAATAAGCAATGACAACCATTTTTTAACTTCCCAGTAAAAGTTATAGTAATGGGTACGACGTCTGTGTGTGTGTTTGTGTGTGTGTGTGTGTGTGTGTGTGTGTGTGTGTGTGTGTGTGTGTGTGTGTGTGTGTGTGTGTGTGTGTGTGTGTGTGTGTGTGTGTGTGTTTGTGTGTGTGTGTGTGTGTGTGTGTGTGTAAAAAAAATAGAGAGAGGCGGTAGGCTACTAAAACTTACAGGGTGGAAGAAATACCCGAACGACAAGACCGTGTTGTGCCACAACGATACATTCCTTCTGGGTTACCAAAGGGTTATATTAAATAGAAAAGAGCCCTTGGTTAAGAAAAGTTTTGCTACGGCAATACTCTTTATTAAAAACAGTATTTTGCTACAATAACCTCATAATAATTTAATACCCTTTTTAACGCTAATATCGTTCTCCTTGTCTTTACCCTCTATATTTTAACCACCGCTGACTGCCACTGTCACCTTCTACATCAAAAACACCCATCTGTCGGCGATGTTTACGTCATTAACGTCCCTCTACAAATTTAATTTAAAATCGTTGAACAATAAACAGCATAATGAAAGTTAACAGCTCGAGGCCACTTTTTGACAGACATATAGAAGAAGAAGAATTTATCACCAATCTGTCGCTGACGCTAACGGCAGGTAACTTGAAACCGTAAGTTTGCTCCCTACCAAATTTTCGTTAAAGCGCTTGTGAAAAAAAAAGAAGGTGGTTGTGTTTTTTCTAACAAATGTAAAGGTACAAATTTTAATAAAGCGAATATGTTAATTGTAATGTATGGTTATATTTATTAAAAAAGCAATTATTTTATTTAATCTAATATAATTTAACAACATTTAAAAATTAAATACCAAAAGTAAATAAAGATACTTAAAAAATTTATAATTTTGACACTTTAAGCTTTAAATGTAACCTTATCTGTGTTAAATGGGTTGTTTAATTGTAAAAACTTAAGATAAAATAGAAAAAAATAAAATAAAAATTTTTGGTATTTATTTTACAACCTACTAAAAGTGTGTAAAAAAAACTTTTTAAATAAGGTAATTTCTTTGTGAAACCACTTTTTGACAGATTTTGTTAATTTTGTTGTTACAAGCTAAAAATCATATTTACCAACAACTCAGAAAGTTTTAAATTTTTTTGACCGTTTATAGGGCAAGATATTTAATAACAAAGTTTGCAATTTCAGGGTCACTCTCCTATGCATGCAACTATTTTCTGACTATTTTGTGACTCATTATCCTAAATAGAGAAAAAGAACCCACCTTTTTGGACTGTAAAAGACAAGAAGTAATTGACGTCACGGTATGTACGAAGGGTGTGGCGGGCTAGGTCAGAGAATGAAGAATTTCTTGTGAACCCACGGGATCGGACCACAGACAAATCCGCCTATCCCTACACTACAGAACAAAAATAAACTGCAAAAGAAAACCACGTAACACTAACTGGGAAGATTATGTCGGTTAGCTTCACATGAGACTTCAACAAATACCTAAAAGAATACACACGAAATACTAACATGAAGTTGCAGCCCAATTAGTGACCGAGACTATTAGGGAGTCCTTCGAACAAAATTGTATACTAAGGAGAGGAGGGAGATCAGAAAAACCTTCAACAAAGCAAAATGATCAGGGCAGGATAAAAACTGGAGCCACTTTTAACAGCTTTAGAGGCAATATAGCAAGGCAGTTTTTGCCGCTAAGTTCAATAGCTGAAGGGACTTTTGCGGTGAAATTGAATCCATTTTTGAGGCCTTAAGAATAGCCAAAATTATCTGCAAGAGAGATCACACAAGTTCCAGGGACAATTATTGTACAAGAGACTGGGATTTAGTGGCCAAAATAATCAAACCGAGTGGGATAGAATAGGCACTAAAACATTTGACTTATACAAAGCACCAGGACCAAATGGAATATATCCTGTACTGTTACAAAAAGACATGCGGGACCTAATTGGCCCCTTATCAATCCACTAAGCTTTAGTATCGCCCACAGACACACCCAGAGGCCTGGTCCGGAAGCACATTAGTGTTCCTGTCCAAGCCAGAAAAAAACGGTTACGTGCTGGCGAAAGACTTTCGACCAATAAGCCTCTCCTCCTTCATATTCAAGACACTGAAGAGACTGGTTGACGGACACATAAAAGACATGACTATGCGCCCCCTGGCTGACCCCCAGTACGCGTACCTGGAGGAAAGGTCCACGGAGCTAGCCATCCACCATCTGGTGAAGAAAGTTAAGGTGCAAATGGAGCATAAGAGCTACGCCCTGATTTTTATGGACATTGCTGGAGCTTTTCACAGCACTTTCAACAAATCCATAATTAACCAACGAAGGGGTAGAATGAAACCTTATTAATAGGACGAAAAAACTGCTGTAAGGTAGAGTACTGACCATTGGCAATAAAGAATACCAAATAAAAGGCTGCCCCACGGGCCGGTGGATGTCCTCAGGAAGGCGTATTGTCGCCTCTCTTGTATTGCCTAGTGGTGGACGAACTACTGGTTAGATTAATAAAAAACTGGACTTCTCGTATATGGTTATACTAACTACAAAGCCATTATAGCAGGGGGAAAACATGATTATGCATGATGGCACTGAGAATCACGGAAAATTGGTGCACGGAAGTTGGGCTAACGGATAACCCATCAAAGACCACAGTTGTGATCTTTACCAGAAAATACAAACCTGAACCCATTAGCCCTCTAAGGCTATAAAATCAGAAACTAAAATACTCCGCTTAAGTAAAGTACGTAGGCGTACACCTGGTTGCAATACTAAAGTGAAGACAAAAGGGAAAGAGTAATAAAATGTACGCCTTACTGTGGGCATGCGGGAGACCTATAAAAAAAACCTAGGGTCCAAAACCGAGGGTAAGCCTGTGGTTATATCAGGTGGTATAACTACCATCACTAACGTACACAGCAGTAGTCTGGTGGCCAAGGGTGAAAGGAGCTGTGGTTGTGAACCTGTTAAGAAGCCTGCAAGGAAAATTCTTGCGAGCTGTAACTAGGGCAATAAACACCGCGCCTACAGAGGGACTACAAATAGCTCTCAACGTACTACCTTTGGATCTTCTTATAAAAGATCGGGCCAGAAACACTGCATACAGACTTAAGTGTCATATTGGGTGGAGGAGCAACGGGATTGGTTACACCAAAATCAAGGGCCTCCACAAACACTCCTTCACAATAAAATCGGACAAGATTTCCAAAAAAACTTTGATAGAAAAAAACTATAAAACAACCACAGCGAAAGCATACCTCTAGGGATATAGGCCTCTCTATGCCATATTTAGGTGTGCTACGCACCTGGCAGAATGCAGAATGACCAACAGTGAGATTGATATTCTCACTGACAGTCACGCGGCCATTGGGACCCTTGTGAGTAGCACCACAACATGCAGGCCCTCACTGAGTTAGCGACTGCAAATAAGGTCAGTCTTACATGGGTTCCTGGGCATACAGGCATAAATGGCAACAAGGTAGCCGATGAACTTGCAATAAATGGGACCCTAATGAAACCAAGAAGCCAGTTGGTCGGATTGCCAATTGCCGAAGCGAAACATAAATTAAAACTAATCATTGAGCAAGAACATAGCGCTCAATGGAATGCAAATACTACAGAATACTACAGAACATCAAGACAACTGATGCAAAAACACTCCAGAAGAGGGCAGACGCACTCTGGACAATGAACCGGAGTAGGCCATCCAGTACGTTTGGCCTGCTCACTGGCCACATCGCACTTAGGGCGCACCTCTTTAAACTATGCTGCGAAGAGTGATCTAAATGGGACAGGGCCAACAGAAATCCTGTGGTTGGCCAAAATCAGCGGACTGGAATTCTGATGCACTAAAGACACAGCGGTAGTCAAAGAGAATTAAAAGATCTAGGTGTCATAGATGTCTATACCGATGGCTTAACCGCAAGAATGTAATGTATAAGATTTTTTTCGACGAAATTAAAAAAAATGGGAGGAATAAGAACAAATGCTTTTTTACATAAATTAAAAAAAACCTTCTCGTTTTGTTTACAATATAAAATATTAGTTATTTTTCATATCGAACTCGTTACTGTTATGGTTGGTGATGATCTGGTAACGTTGTGCGTGCAGCTGTCAAACTAGTATATAATAAAGAAGCAGGAATTTTAAAATCTTTAAGAACTACATATTTTAATAAAAGTATAATTTATAAAAAAATTGTTATTAATAAGAAATATAAAGAAAGTACTAAATTATTACAAAATTATTTAAACCTTTTTCAAGTTTTAAAATTATTTGATTTAAATTAATATTTTTAAAAAATAATTAATACTTATTTATACTAAACTAATGGTATAAATTATAAATTTTACATTAGACGCAATAAAATAATACGCTTAAATTATTATTAAAAAATTAATCATTTGGTCAATTAATCGCTTATTTTTTGTTATTTCTGGTTTTAAATGGTCCATTTTATCCGACATCATTTGTATGATGCATCGTTCACCCAATTCATTAATTTTTTATTAATTAGTGTATACGTTATTCCTTTAATAGCCATTCACTTGAGTAACATAGAGCAATTTGTGCACCTAAACCATAGCTTGGAATTGAGGACCATAATTTTTTCATCTTCCAAATTTTTTGAGCCTAAAACTTGTTTATATTTAAAACATTTTAAATTTTTTTTGCAAGAATTTAAAAAATAAAAAAGACCCTGGCACTGGCAAAATACTTTTTAAGTTAATTAAATACGGAAGCAAAAAGTTATTCCATCAACTAACCCAGTTATTCCAGAAATGCATTAACAGCTCTGAAATCTCGACAGAATGGAAAATATCTTATATATCAACAATACACAAAAAAATCAGCAAAGACAACTGTAAAAATTATCGAGGGATAGCTGTCACAAGCTTACTTAGTCGGATATATGAAAAAATATTAAAAAATCTTGGTCGGGACAGAATACAAAGACTTTAAACCAAAAGAGCAAGCAGGTTTTAGGGCCGGAAGATCGACGGTGGATCATTTATTCTGTGCAACGCAATTAATAAAAAAGAAAACAGCATAGAATCAATATATACACAAGCTATTTGTCGACTTTAAAAAAGCATACGATAGTATCTCTCTAAAGCGTCTAGGGGGCCTTGGAAGTAACCAACTTCAACATATACATTAACGCAATCAAAGAATTTTATATTAACACACAAGCCCGAGTAAAAATGGGAAATAAATTATCAAGAAGCATACAAGTAACCAAAGGCTGCAGCATGTTGCCAACGCTTTTCAAGATATACCTAAAACAAGCATTAAAAATATGTAAAAGAAAATGTGAAGTAATGGTCATCCCACTAAATAACGAAAAGACCCTATAAACACTTTGCTTCGCAGACGATCAAGTAGTATTGGCACAGGATCATAATGATTTGGAATACATTTTAAGGCAACTCATAGAAGAATACAGTAAATTGGAACTAGGGGTTAACATAATTAAAACGGAAGCTATGTGCGTAGAAGGTATAACAGAACCTAATGTTACAAAGTGGGGAACATATCAGACAATGTAAAAACTATAAATATCTAGGCTTAGATATATTGAATGATGGCACGTTAGACCACGCAATAAGAGAAAGAAACATACAAGGTAGGAGTGCTATATCAATACTAAATGGAATTTTTCGGCCAATAAAGTACATAACATAACAAATGCTAAAAGCCACGAAAATGGATTTTTAGCGGAGATCTGCAGGAAAGTCCAGAAGAGAACGAATAACAAACCACCGTATCAGAGAGATAATGTAGAGTAGAACATACAATTGTAGACGATATTAAAACAAAACAACTGATATGGTACGGTCATGTATAGAGGATGCCAGAAGAAAGGTTTTCGAAAAAAAAAATTAAATTGGACAACGCCGGGACACAGAAAACGTGGAAGACCGAGATAAAGTTAAAAAGGAGGCGTAGATTATGAAATGACATAGATAAAGACTCGTGGAGAAATAGAGATAGATGTCGACTGGGTATTAAAAGACGTCGTAGAACGTTGTAAATCGATATAAAAATGATATAAATTTTTTTACAACTTCCAATAACTCTACTATACGACTTTCTTTTCAAAATTGACACTTTAATTTTTTTTTATTGATTTAGCTTTTTTATCTTTTGCATTCTGCATGGCAGAAACTAAATTTAATTTTTTAGATTAATTTTTTTTATAAATTATCATATGTCATATATTAGTTTCACCTGTATGTTTGTTACTGATTTTTTGGCCTACTTTAAGCGATCGGATTTAATTTAAACTTCGCACACTTGTCAAATACCGAAGACAATGCCATAATTCCATTAAAATATTCGATTTTCCTGCCTAGTTTTGCCAGGATTTATAAATTTCTTTGGGAATCCTTTACAAGAGAGTAAGGAGTAAGAGAAATAGAACTAGTGCGTGAACTACGCATGCGCGCAGTTCCAATGTCATGTTGTTGCAGAAATGCGAAAAAATTTTATTTAACGAAACAAAAATACGCGACAGTTTTCTACTTTCCAAAATAAGTAGTTGCCTATTATCTAGTAGACGGCGCTACTAGCAATTTGCAGTAATACAAATAGTTGTTTGTATTTTATGTTGCTGTGTTAATTTTTTTAAAACACTAAAAATTAAATCAAATTTTCTTTAAATAAAATTTGTTTAATTACAATAACAATGTATTCAGTGTAACAGGTGTATTTTTCACGACTTAAAAAGCGAAAAATAAATTATAGTTTAAAAAAACTCAAAAACGGCTTTTAAAGATAATCAAACTAAAAGGTAAAAAATAATTCTTAACATTGGAATATAATTACTGACGAGAAAATTAATGTCGCTGCTCTAAAAAAACGAAGAAACGAAGAGTTAGTTTAAAAATGTCATACAAAGCACCCCTCGCTTTTAAGACGGTCACATTAATTTTCTCGTCCATAATTTTATTCTTATGTTAAGAATTTTTTTTACTTTTTAGTTTGATTAATTCTAAAAGCGCGTGTTTTATTTTTTTTAAACTATAATTTATTTAGATTAAAATTAACAATGTTTAATAACCACGCATAAGTTTATTAGCAGTGATATACATGTACTCGGAACAACGTTGCCAAATCATCGTAGCTAAAAATATTTGTTATTATGCGCGAATATCTTGTGCAGAGGCTTTGCATTACGGACAATAGTTAATGCTCTAAATATATTACCCTAATAAATGTATCATTAAACATACGTAGGTATATAAATATTAAATATTACATGCAATAGTTATTTATGTATCAAGGGCGTAAAATAGGCTTTTATGCACCGCAGCGTGTAAGTAATAGCCAGAGCGATAGCGATTTAAGTTTTACCGCCTGGATGTGCCTGTAAAATATACATCTGCGCGAACTAATGTCGCTATTTATTTTTCGACACCCTGCCCTGTCTCAATCAGATTAACATTGTTTTAAAGAAAGGCCAGGTCATGAGTACCAACAACCGACGAGCATGTATAAGAGCACTGATGAAAGTAGAGGAAGCAAAAGATGTGTGTGAGAGCCGTAGCAAGTGGAAGGAAGTGGTCGCTTCCTACCCCTATAGGAATAAGCCGTGATTGTATATGTATATGTATGTATGCCCTGTAGCGGCCCTGTAAAAGAAGGATTCTTGATGGAGATTGGTCCTTGTAGTGTCAATCTTGAGAGTAAATTGGTGAGATTGATCAGTGTGCCGAGTTTTTCGGCCGAAGGTGTCCAATGGCCAGAGTTTTTATTTCTCTGGAGCATCTGCCATGGAAATATCGGTAAAGTAATTTCAGGTCTAAAGTCATACACTTGTGAGTCTAAGCTGACTTGATACTGTAATCAGTTTTTAAAACGACTGGCAGCGATCAATCAGGTTACTCTAATGTAAGTTCCAGGTCACAAGGGAGTTAAAGGCAACGAAGAAGCAGCCTTGCCAAAAGCGGAGAAAATACACAATTTTCCGGCACAGAACCCTTCTCTGGACTTTCCAAAGTCCACTTAAAAAAAGAGATTTGACACTGGGAAACAAATAAAATAAAATCTCACTTGCATAAAGTGCCATGACAAAGACAAGCAAAAAGGCTTGTAAGCCTTTCGCCAAAGAAAGCTAAACAGCTTCTCAAATTGGACAAGAAAAACTTGAAACTGGTGACAGGACTCCTCACTGGACTTTGCCCTCTAAGGTATCTTCTGAAAAGTATGGGAAAAACAAAAAGTCATAGTTGCCGCTACTGCAATAACTTCACTAAAACTGCAGAACATTTGCTTTGCGAATGCCCAGCGCTTTTCTGCAAGATTCTCAAGTTTCTGAAAGGTGCCTTTCTAAAGCTCTTCAATGTTATAAACTTAGCCCCCAGGAATCTGATAAATTTTGCTCGAAGTGTCGAAATCTTGGGCCTCGAATAAATTAAGGGTTATGCACTAAAGATCTGATAGGTCGAGGTGCTTCAGAGGATACATAGCCATCACGATCCCCCCTATAATCTACAATCTACAATGTTTGGTCTGCAACTCTTTTTCTTCGTTCTAGTAGGTCAAGGGTATATGTGAGAGTTGAGCAATTTATTAACCAGCAAGAAATCTAGAAGACCAAGAGAATGCTTTGGTGCTGAATTCAAAATGTGAGAGCAATACTCCAGTAAAGGTCAGATTTGAGCCTTGTACGTCGTCAACAATTGATCAAAAGTAAAAAACTTTCTAGCTCTTCACAGAAAACACAGCCTCTGGCTTGCTGACTTTGCGATGTTAGCAACATGGTCATGCTTAGACATACTTTTAGACACTGTGACTCCCAAAATTGAGATGGAAGGACTTGATTTAGGGGTATTTCTGGACATTGTAAGCAGTCCACAGGAAAAACTCCGCAATTATTTTTTCGCGGGAATAAATTATATTTCACGTGTGCTTCTTAAAATTTTTAAGCAAGCTTAAGGATATTATTGTCTCATGTCCTATGGGAGGTTCCAGAGACGACTGAAACAAGAAGCCACGAATACAACAAATGAGTGGCAATATTTAAAACCTCCTGTCATTTCGTATAATTTTTCAAGAAACATAAATCTATAGTCTTCTGCCTCCTTTTCGTCCAAAATATAAGATTACACATCGTGCAGTCGAAAATCTAAACTAAATAATGGCGTCTCGTGGCAAGGCCGTCTCTTGAAACATCCATTAATGTTCCTTACACTCTTGATTTGACTGGATGATTCGCTAATTCCCTCTTCTTTTTCCCGTAGTGTTTCGGAGTACGAAAAGGGGAAGTTAATTTCAAAATTTCTTGGGAAAAGTAAATAGTTATTCATGAAGAATTAATAAAGTTATTTATTTTGATGTTTACAAGAATAAATGGCACTTGTTCTTTTTTACGAAAAAAAAAAAAAATTTGAAAAAAGCAAGGTTGTCAGTTTTATTTATTACGGTGAAAATAGTAAATTGATACTTGTACAATTTTTTTCCACCAACAATGATTTGTTATAATTCCGAAATTTCGTTGCAAATATATTAGTTTAAAAAACATTTTTAATAAACTTATAAGATGTGTTACTTCTTCAGAAAATCTGTGTAGTTGTTAAAAGTAATTAATTTGCATTACTTGCAAAATTGTTTTTATGTTATAAAAATACATTATACAGAAATTGTAAATATTTAAAATTATATGGTCAATAAATGGTTTTACCAGAAGTATCCAAATGTTTTCTATATTGGGTATAAATCTTCTACCTTTCTGATTTAAATTTTTTCTAAATCTATTACTTTAAATAAGCTTTTGACATTTTAATAAGTACGACAGGGATGTGTGGCTTCGTCATGGCTGTTTAACAAATACATGGACGATTGTTTAAAATATTTGAAAGAATGTACGTATGGTTTGAAAATGAATGATTTGATCGTAAAATGCCTTCTTTACGCCGATGATCAAGTCATATTGGCGACATCCAAAAAAGAGTTGTAGGCGATGGTTGATGCCCTGAAAATCAAAAGGATGAAAATAAATGTAAGCAAAACAAAAGTAATGGTTTTTAAAAGAGAAGAAAGCATGACAAACTGTAAAGTTTCGATTGAGGGAGAAAGAGTGGAACAAGTAAATAAATTTGTGTACTTGGGTTCAAAGTTTACGAGAAATGAAAAGTATGACAGTCACATTGAAAAAAGGGTGTTGGCAGAAAAACAAATAAATGGGGCACTGTATAGCTTTGTGAATAACCAGAAAGTGTCAAAAAAAGGCACGTCTGGATGTGCATAGAGGTGTGTTGGTTCCTACACTTATGTATGGTAGTGAATGTTGGGTTTGGGCAGAAGAAGCATGAAAATAGGATTAATTTTGCAGAGATGAGTAGTATGAAAAGTATATCCGAAGTGACTTGCTTGGATAAAGTAAAGAATAGTGAGATTAGAGAACGCTATGGTGTAATAGAAGATGTGGTTACAAAGATAGATAAAGGAATGCTTAGATGGTTTGTACAAGTAGAAAGGATGGATGAAGAAAGATTAACAAAATAAATGTATAAGGCGAGTGTAAATGGACAAGTCGGTAGAGGTCGACCTCGGCGAACATATCTCGATCAGATCAACATTGTTTTGAAGAAAGGCCAGGTCAAGAGTACCAACAACCGACGAGCATGTATGAGAGCACTGATGAAAGTAGAGAAAAAAAAAAGATGTGTGTAAGAACCGTAGCAAGTGGAAGAAAGTGGTCTCTGCCTACCCCTATGGGAAAAAGGCGTGACTTTATGTATGTATGTATGTATGTATATGTTGAACCTTATTTTTTTCAGGCAGGGGCATAAACATATATTTAGCAGTTTCGTCTTCCAATCAGCAAAATTGACAGTTTATTTGTTAATTTAGACCTACTTTTCTGAGGTGGTATTTTGGACGTCAGTGTCCTGAAAGCAGTCCTGTTAGAATTCGCAGGTCATTTCTGCTCCAATTTAGGATCTGCTTAGTTGTGTTTCTTGAGGGTTTAGGTAAGAACGTCTTCGAGTGAGTTAACCAGTGCGTGAGTATTTTCCTTTCCACCCAGTCCAAAATAATTATTTTGGTGGCACTTTTAGTGACTTTAAAGACCGGTTCTAGTCCAGTGAAAGCAGATTCGGCTCCCTGTTGGCTTTTTCGTTTCCCCCCACCACTTGGTTCCCAGGTACCCACAGCAAGGTTACTTTGTTGTTCTTACCAAGGTACTTCAGGAATTCGATGCAATTCCATACAAGTATAGAATTTATCCTGTTGAAGCTCACCTATTTATGGATAAGAAAAAGAGTAGATTATGCTTAAATAGAAAATTTTTAGTATTTTTTTTAATTTTATTAGGTTTAACCTTTAATTTTTAATCTTTTTGATCTAGTTTCTCGTTTGCAACCACGCTTAAACGAATTTCCTCGAGGTTTAAAAATGGGACCATTTTTTTCGCGATAGCCCATAATGCAGTTAAAGTAAAGAGTGTGTTTTGAATCCAAAGTTTTTGGTATCCCTATCTGAACTGTATTTTAAGTTCTTTGTTTAATACTTATTCTTATCAGTTATTTTTTAAATATAATATTAAAAGTTGATAATCCATCACGATACTTTTAAGGTCAAAACATCCTTTAACCTAGTTTTAATGTTTTTGTAGAGAAGAACCCCATTAACATTTCATGCACCCTCAATGTTTGTTTTCGCTGCTATTACCCGTCGCAGTTTGGGTCAATTTGGTCGATTTATAGATACCACTTTGTTAATCACGGAACTAAACAATTAAAGTAATGAAACCTACAATAAGAACTTATAATAGTTAAAAAGAAATCTATATGGTAATCAAATGTGTCAAAAATGTGATCGCCAATATCCACTAATCGATACACAGCACAAGAAAAAGAAGAATGTTTGTACTAATAAATAAGGAATTTAAACGAGCGTTATTTTAAATAGATTAAGAGATATCTTCGTTAATAGTATGAGCGATATTGGTAAGTGATATAAAATTGCTTTTTTAAGCGATTTTTTTTGTAGATGAGCGATAGAATAAAATGAAGTGAGCAAAATTATATTTTGAGCGATAAGATATTATATTTAAAGCACTAAAATTCAATAAAATTGCATTATTTTAAGGGACAAGTTTATTTATTCATAGGTAATTAATAGTATAGATTAAGGATAAAAGTGTCGATATAAGTCTGTAATTTCCATAATCAGGACAGGCATCCCTTCCCAATTAAACTTAAACATAGCATTAGCGTGCAGATGCTTAGTCAATGCCGATTGAGAACAGTCGATTGGTCGAGATTAATAAGCGAAAACTAGCTTCACCATTTTCTTTGCCTTCATCAGAGTAAGTGACCGTATGGGCAAATACAAAGAAAGTGTCGTCATCTTTGGGAATAGTTAAGTTGCTGATGCACCAGGCCTCTAGTTCACCCAAGCTGATGGCGCTTGAACCGTAGAGCCTCTTCTTTAGTGCTTTGAGGTAGTTGCTGATCTGTGCAACATTCCGTGGCTTGAATCCTTTCTCCTCAAGAGTCTTAAAGATGCGCCTGGGCTTCATTCTAAATGTGATGCAAAAAATGAAATTAGTAAATTTATTTAGTACCTATTCAACTACTTTTACTTACCGAGATTGTTAAAAAAGAGATTCAATTTTTTCATGGCGAGACTAAGTTAAGTACTGCTGGCATCGGAGTATGAATGAGCAGATGTAGCACGATAAAGGTCCACACGCATGGGGGTAGCATCATACAACATATAAAAATTATTTTAAAAAACAAATTCTAAGAGTTTGGAGTAAATCAGAACTTAAAAAATTTAATTTATTGTTCTAATAAAAATATTATTTGTTGATTTTTATAAAATACCAGCCATCATATATTAAAAACGCCAAAACTAATAAAAATAGTGCTATTAGTTCATGTAGTTGTATCTCTTGGAAAACAACATGGGATGTATTGTTTATGAACCTTGTTGGAATTCGACCAGCTGAGTATTTATAAGTGTAGGCAACTCTGGGCCTAGAATTTGACAGCCTTGTTTTAGGAGTTAGGAATAAAGATCAGCGCCAAGCAAGACGTCGACTGGTGAGGGAAGGTGAAAGTCTTTATCTGCTAGATAAGGTTCAAGTGATTTTGGTATTGGTATTTGCACCTTGTTAATATTAAAATGTGGTAAATGATAAGTGATACTAGCAACTATTGAACTTTTAGCGCTAAATGATTTGGTGCTATTAAAGAATGGGGTAAAAATAATATTTGTCGATTTATTTATGTTACTTTCCGATTTGCCGATACCAGAAATGGTTATGGGATTAGTGTGAGTTTTTATTTGTAACTTTGCCACGTGTTTTTTCGTTCTCTATAGAGTACTCTGCCAGTGGTCTCTCTACTGGCAAATTATGCCCGAGCTCAGCTGTAGAGGGTAGAAAAAAAAATATATAAAAGTGAGCCGCGCCACCGACTTAGACGGTTCAAGCCGGAAACCCCTAGGTCTTTTAGGCACTAGCAGAGCCACACGATAAACAACTGAGATTATGGTGAACCAAATAAATAAAATTATAGCAAAAATATATTGGATACTTTACTCACACAATAAATCAAAGTACACAGCACAATAGCAACATTATAGCCAATATAGTCAAAATTAACAGCTATGGTAAATTTTTTTGCTAAAACAAACCAAAAATTTAAAATTTACAACTTTATAAAATAACCATAACAGAAGTAAGAGTAACAGACTTTACCAAGTTACAAAAAAAAGTAAAACGTATATAAATCAACTCATTAGTAACACTAAATCAAACGTTTACATAAGGCTGCTAATTTACTCATGTTTTTACCATTTACATAAAGATTTTCACTGCCAAAACAATCGAGTTTATTTAAAAATATTTTTACAATGGTTGTCCTTTAAAATTGTAGGATATTTACAAATAAGTAGGAAGAAAATATATTTTTACTAGGACATAAAGAATTATTGAGAAGAATATTTTAATCCAAGTTTAGTTTTGGCATATTATCTAATGCAATAAATAGTTTCCAAAAATGTTCTATACTAATAAACTAAACAGAACATGATAGTGGTGTCAGCATGAGTCACTGCGTTATATATTTAAAAATAAATCACTTATAACCTTTGGATATACGAATTCACAAAGTACTATACTTATAAACAAAACAGGACTTACTGGTGGTGTCAAAATAAGTCACGGCGTTATATATTTAAAAATAAATCACTTATAACCTTTGGGTATACGAATTCACTACTCCTGGCCGGTTTGATTATAGAACGGCACCTGCTAATTAACAATGGCTTCCCTCAAATAAATCCCGTATGCGGAAATTTTAACTCGACACCAAAATCCAAAATATCAACAACGAAGGTAAGATAGAATGGTCAAGTTAAAAATTAAGTGGTTTTTCTTCAAAATCCAATTAAGATGGCCCAAATACAGCCAGATATGAAAGAAAATCCGTAGAGGTTCTGCACACGTGTTAATATCACACCGTTCCAAAAACTCTCACCACCACACGACTCCCAAGACTCCCACCAAACGATTGACTAGACTGCCACCAAACGACTGACACCAAACGACTCCCTGCTTCCCAGGCCGGATATCAAGAAATAGACACGGAACCCACGTCAACCGACAATATTCGCAAATCTATGTTCCACACCAATAATCGCACTTCTCCGTGTTGATAGCCAGCCCCATCCACACAGAAATGCAAACCAAACAATAATATAACCGACAACACACAACAATCGAGGCCAAAAACCAAAGCAAAATCTAATAACAAAAACCCCTACTCCATCTCCATCGATTAACAAAAATGTCACAACTATTAACAATCTAATCCTATCACTACAAGGTATGCAACACTATTTACAACGAATGATATATTTAAATTACAACTAAATACGGTACCTGAGGAATACTAAACTATCAGAGACACAATTAATAATGGAACTGTAAAAGGGAAAAAATAGGCACGTGACAACTTGTTAGCAAATTCTTGAGTGATAAACGATGTTTGACTTCCATTGTCCAGTAGAGCCTTTGCGATAATTGTGGAACTTTTTGAATTTTTGACTTGAATCTTAGCCGTAGCTAGCATTACATAAGTAGGAAGAGGTGAAAAATCGGATAAAGAGTTCACTAGTTATCTTGGCTGGGAGTTGTCGTTCTGGTTAGGTGGGTGGTATGATGTTGCAGTACTTAAAAAATTTAATTTATTGTTCCAATAAAAAATTTATTTTTTGATTTTTATAAAATACCAGCCATCATATATTAAAAAACGCTTAAACTTAAAAAAATAGTGCTTGTTTAGAATAAATATCGCTCAAAAATTATCGCTCAAGAATTATTGACGAATTAAAAAAATTATCGCTTATTTAATTAAAATTAGGCTCATTCTATTTATAAAGATATTGCTCATTTTATTTAAAATAACGCTTATTTAAATGACACCCATTTAAAAATATGTTCCAACGTCAAATTTAAAATAAAACGTTTTGACAAATCGTGATTCTCTTATTGCCAACTCTTTACTTTAGTTACGTATACGTGTACATTTTGTTACTTGCATATAAATAATATATATTTATTTTTAACTAATGAAATCGTTTCACAAAATGTGCTGATTAATGTAATGTTATTAAAATTTGATGCTTAAATTTTTTTTCTTTTTAGTTTGGTATTAAAACCAAGTATTTGGCAAAAATAGGGCATTATAATAATATGTACATGAAACGTAACGCATGCAAATTGACAAAAATCCACAGAGAAAAGTTTCTATTTCTTGAATAGGAAATTCATCGCACATGCAACTGGCACTCTCCTCAAAGTGAAAATACGAGGATTTTAGCCTTCGTTCCCATGCGGGTTGCCCACCCCAATACTACACATTTCAAATTCCTCTCACATGCGAAATAATTTGCGTCCAAATAAGATCAACAAATCCTATTGGCGTTTCATAGAAAGTGGTCGACAATCAGTGTGTGTATAAAAATGTGCCATTTTGAGTTTTTTTTCGAGTAAAACCACAGTAACAGTTTTTTAATCATTGCAATCTGATTATAACTACGATCAGTAGCCATATTAGTTCTATTAACTGCAAGAAGCATATATAGTTATCAATTAATGTCCCTTAATCTAAGTACAGTTAAAGTCAGAAATAATTTTTTTGTTTCACGAATTTAGCACCTCAAAAAATTTAGTCGACAGCAGGTCTGGGACCAGACTTTAATTGGATGTAACAAACAACTAAATATTGTTAAGATTTTTAGTTCATCTGTGGGTTCGGCGATTAAAACTCTCGATACAGTAACAAAACAATGTTTATTTCAATACAATAAATTCTACTTTTATTCATCACTTAGATATTCACGTAGATATACAACTTTTATAACGTTTCACATTTTTTAATTCAAAAACACTTTTAAAACCAGTACTGTCCCTTGTTATGATCGCTTTCACTTTTATACCTCTATATAACAATTCTAGATCATTCCACCTGTTTCTCCACCCTTCGCGACGCGGCTTCGAAAGGTTGCTCGACCTTGCCAGACCCCGTCGGCGGCCGACAAAGCTGGTCGTCGATACGGATCCCAGACGCGGTCGATCCTTGGTTGTCGACAGGACCGGATTTGTAAAAATATTATCAAACGATCAAAACAATTTTGATCGTAATTTTGTCGATCGTTAATTCTGAAGATATACGATAACTTGATAGTACGCCTCTGGTGTACTGCGTGCCACACTTCTTTCAAAGATTCACTGTTTATGTCGTTTTTTCCCCACTCATGGCTTCCTTTTTTTTTAAATATTAATGTTACTACAATGTATCTGATTAGGAGGTTTCTTAAAATTTTCCCGAAGAGGTGGGTTCGTATAACTTCAGAATGAATAATCGACATAATTACAATCAAACTTCAGGTAAATGTTCATAAAAACCAAAAATAGCACTGAAGCTATTCCAAAAATATTAGCATGTGTTATGATGTCAATAAAAGTTGCGTCCTCAAATAAGACCAATTAGGTGATATAGGAGGAAACATGCGGAGTTCAATAAAAAATCATAACTGGTATTACTAAGTTCAAGGCCAGTTGCATGTAACTGGCTTTAAGTTTTGTTATTTCGCGGTATGGACATATAAAGGTATAAAATTTAAAAAATTTATCGTTATGATACATTTTGGCAAAATAAGATGAAATCAAAATTAGTAGATTTTTTTATAAAATATTTGCTGCCTGAAATAGTTGACAGTTGAAACAAGAGAAATATGGAAATAAGAGATTAATATAAGTTATTTTTGTACAATTAGATTGTTATATGTATATTTTGTTTTCAAATATATCCTGTGAGTTTTCGAGTTTTCAAGTTTAGTAAGCATACTGAATATTACTGAATACCTTAAAAAATGTCATTCATTCATACCTATCAAAGAAGATTATATCTAAATATTTTGTTATGTATGAAAATGTTCAATAGATTTTTTTCATAAACAGCATTTTTGCAGCGTTTTTTTTTCTGTGTGTATCTATTTTTTTATTAACTACCTACCCATATCCATATTCATTATAAGCGAAATATTCATTATAATGAAAAGGAATACTCATTTTATTTTTAATATCCTTATGGACATTTTTTGATAAACAGAAGGAGATTCTGAGAATTCTAACGGCCAACGGCCGCAGACCCGGCGAGGCCAAATTTACTACGAAATTACCGCAACAGTAAGTTGGAGTAAGACGCAAGCAGCGCTAAGCGTTTTTTGTTTGTCATTGGTCTCCGCCCCTTTCGCTCGGAATTTTTTCTTCCCGCTTTACACCGCAAATTTACTCTGACATATTTGTAAAAGTTAAACCCTTCTTAAGTAGAATCTTCCAAAGCTGCGATGATCTGACGCGAACAACGCAACAATTCATAATTTTAAATTCAGAAGCGTTTTACGTCAGTACATTTTAGCAATATTTGTCGTCGAGTCGAGTTCTTTTTAGCAGTCGAAATTCAGTAAAGGTAATATTCCACCTTAGGTTTGCCGATGATATTGTCCTGATTTCGGAAAAGAATGACAAAGCCACAAAGATGCTATTCGATTTATAAAAAGCGTCAAAAAAAGCCGGATTAAAAATCATTTTTATAAATACACAATATATGACAAATCTGGTGATGATTGGTAATATTTCCTTGAGTGGGCACGAAGTGCAACAAGCTTCGTCCTACAAATATCACGGTCATAAAATTCGTGTGGGTCGAGACAACCAAACTGTTAAGTTTCAAAAAATAATAGGACTTACCTGTGCAGCTTTTGGGAACTTAAAGGAGGTATTCTGGTCCGACATCTCAGTATGTTCAAAGAAAAAAGTGTTCAATCAGTGTGTCCTGTCTGTTATGATATACGGAGCAAAAACACTAACTTTGACGAGAAAATTCATCAATAAATCACAAGTGACAACGAGCTATGGAGAGAGCCATTTTGGGCATTTCTCTAAGAGGTAGAATCCAAAACAACGAAAAAAGAAGAAAAACAGGTGTAGTGGATGTCGTCAGGAGAATAACAACATTAAAATGGGATTGGGCGGGACACATTGCAAGAATAAGTGACGACAGCTGGACCAAGAAAATCCTTGAATGTAGGCCGAGACATAAGGATTACCAAAATGAAGGACGATCACCAACGAGATAGACTGATGATATAAAGCGCATGAAGCACAACTGGATGCAGGCGGCGCAGTGCAGGCAGGAGTGGCACAAATTACAGGAGGCCTATGTTTAGCAGTGGACGCGACAAGGTTAATAATGATGATAATGATGAATAATTCACCGTCATTAAAGGTCACGCGCAAAGAGCCTTAAATATTTAAAAATAGTGCAGACGAAACAATGGTTAATAATTAAAAAAAATTCCACAATAAATTTAAATAAATAAAACCTTCCTATGAAACAATGATGTTCCACCATTGTGTTGCAATTTAAAGTGTAATTTAACATTTAAAGCTACTTTATGATTTGCCTGTCGAAGTTTTGTTATAACAGAAGATGCATCAAAGGACAGATAGTAATGTTATTGCAGTGGTAAAGGCCCAATAAAGGATTAAGTGGTATCAATGGTAACGCCAAAAGCGATTACAGTCCTTTTGGCTTAATTCAAGAGCTCTCTGTGATAAAGAACTGTCGATTTGCTTTTGTTGTTTCGTGCAGCTGTTTATTAGGATTTACGTTTTTTTAGGTATTTTTTCCAAATAATATACAGTTCACAGAAGCAAACAAAAGCCGCGGAAAATATGCCAACTATTTTTAATGTTATCGCAAACGACCAATCGCGATGCAAGGTTTAAAAAAGGTTGGCGCGTATTGTCGAAATATTACAATCGAGTGGTATAATATTAAATTCTAAGGTAAGAAAAGAGTAAAGTTCCCCTATATAAACAATTAATTGTATGTAGGAATTTACCTTGAACTAATTTTTATTTGCACTGTATATTGTTCAAGAAAATTATAACAAATATAATTGTGATTTATTCTTAACATGTAAAAGTTAGAATTCAAATATACATGCCCCTAGAAGAAGTTATATTTTTAAACAATTTTTTTGAACAATACCTCAAATTTGAATCGGAAAATTTAAGTGTTTTTTTAAATCCAGTCCAAGTTTACCAAAAATGTTCCTAAAATATTTTAAAAATGTTTAGATACCTCCTCGCGTTTCTGCTCTCCTGTTACTACAGAATATAATTTTTTTTTTAAAATGTAGTTCAAGTTTGCCAAGAATGTTTCTAAAATATTTAAAAAATGTTACGATATCTTATTGCGTTTCTGCTCTTTTATTACCATAGAATATAAATGTTTCTTTAAAGGTAGTCCAAGTTTGCCAAAAGTTTTTCTAAAATATTTTTAAAATGTTGACATAATTTCTCGCGTTTCTGCTCTTTTATTGCCACAGAAAATAAATGTTTCTATAAATGTAGTGCAAGTTTGCCAAAAATATTTTTAAAATATTTAAAGAGCTTTTAAGAGTTTTTGGAGTGTTTGTGGAGATGGTTCTTGGGAATTCCCTATTTGTAGCTAGTCCCAAGCATGCTTGATATATTAGTTTACTTGTTTATTTAAAGCTTCATTTTCAATATTTAATCCGACTGGACAAGAAATCCATCCATTTTATATATTATACTAATAATATAATTACATATACTTATATATTGCTTTTAGGTAACAAAAATTCCTGTGAAAGTCTTGGAGTTTGGTCAAAATGGTGCCATAGCTTGAGGGCATAGTTTTTATTTAAATAAATCCCTTTCCTTCCTAAGTTTATTTTTTTTACATTTTCTTTAAAATGTGTCTTTATAAAAATACCACCCAGCTCTTTGTTAACAACTATTTGTGTGGTTTATATTTTGTAAACTTTATTGCAACGGCTATATTTTTGTTTACTAAACCATTTTTAAAAAAATTTTACGGGTTGCACTCTGGGAGTGCCGGCAGAAGTGAAAACTGTATTAACGCGCGTGAAAATATTATTTTTAATCTGAAAAATATTGTCTTCAGATTTCCATAGTTTATGAATAATGCATTATTTTTATTAACGCTTTATTATAAATCATATATTAAACATCAGTACCAGATTTGAATGTTTTCGATTTCTTTCTTCCGCTTTTTGCTTGATCTTCTTTCAATATGGCGCTTTTCTTCCTACCTCGACTTTTCCGTTTTCGGCTACCTCGTTTTCGGTTTTGTCGCTTTTGGCTACGTCGTCTACGGCTTCTGCTTCTATTTTTTCTTCGTCTTCGAGCCTCCGTTATCGGCAAACCAAAACCTAATTTAAACCTTCCCCCGTTCTCTTTGATCAAACCAGCTTTCAGTCCAGTTTTTAATGCTTTTTTAACACAAATTGATGTATTTTTTAACGGCTTCTTGCACTGATAAATTATTTGATCTAAAATTTTGTCGGAGGGAGAACCATTAGAGTCATTAAGACACGCTATGGTGTCCATAACATCTGCTAAAAACGACACCTCTCCTTGGACCATTTTAATGCAGCAAAAGCAGAACTTAATCAATAAACTAATGAAAAGCACTTAAATTTTGAATTTAGCTACTAAATTTATTTGTCAAAATGATATAAAAAATGTACTTGAATTTGTCAGTTTGTTAAATAAGGTTGCCAAGTTACCAGTCAAGAAAAGTCGCATTTTATATTGCTCCAGTGAAATACATCCGTCTTACGAATTTTCGATCAGGCCACGTGTCCTGACGCGAGTTTAACATTTTTTACCCATTACAAAAAAAGTTCACAGCGTGCCATAAGAAGTTATCAATTCAAAAAACTAATGACATTAATTAGGTATGCTCCATTTTAAGATAATTTATTTTTAACTATGTAATGAAATTTTACACTAAGAAGAAACAATTTTAAGTTCGGTTTGTGATGTTGGCGACTGGTAAAAGTTTTTCAGTGTCATTATGACCACCGAGTTTGCCTACTGCAAATTTAAAACCAGAATATGCCTACCCCTACGGGAAAAAGGCGTGAATATATGTTTGTATGTATGTTAAACCAAACCCATCAAAAACTCAGGTTAGCGCATTTGACAATTTATTTTTTACTATGTAATGAAATTTAAAGTATTTGTTTTTACACTAAGAAGAAACAATTTTAAGTTCGGTTTGTGATGTTGGTGACTAGTAAAACTTTTTTAGTTTCATTATGACCACCGAGTTCGCCGATTAAAGGCGTGACTATAAATATGTATGTTTGTTAAACCAAACCCATTAAAAGCTCAGGTCACCATTGCGACAAAACCCACCAAAAAGTATCTGTAAAAAATAACATTTTAAAAAAGCTCTCAAACAGCAAATGGGGTGCAAAGCCCACCTTTCTTAGGACTACTGCAAACTCTCTGCTGTATGAAAGCTTCAAGCGGTACTGCATGTAAATGGAAAACGTAGAGAATAATAAACCGTATTAGAACTGGGGTCGCCCCAGTAAAAACTAACCTAATTTAGTAGAACCTCATACCAGAAACTGACGACAAGTGCGAATGTGGTGCGGTACAAACGATGGACCCTCTCGTCGCATGCACTGACTGCCCTGAAACCTGTATCTTGGACGAACAATTAAAAATTGTAAGGAATAGAGCTAAAAGAGCCATTATTTTTGCTATTTAATAAATCTCTCAGTTCAGGTCAATTTCCTGACACATGGAAAACAGCCTTTATTACACCAATTCATAAATCTGGAAGCAAGAATAGAGTTTGCGGTCTTTAGCACGAGGATACTCTGAGCAGCGCTGTTGCCTTTTTAATATCGGACGTTTCGGTGGGTCTACATCTTCACGAGACTATTTTATGCCAGCTATTTTTTGTCTGATGTGTCTTGGTAAATGTAGATTAGCCTGATTTTGTACCAAATGCTCAGTAATTAGATCAGAAGCAATTTTTTTAGGAGGACTCGATAAGTAACAGATTTTTGGTTATTCATTGTATAAATCATTCTTAAATTTAATCAAGCCATATTAAGGAGACTAAAATAGATGGTCAATGGCCATCTTTTACTATTTTTGGCAGTATCGTAACTTGCACACAACTGATCAGCCGTGTCGACACCGCATTTGGTTGAATTATAATCGGTTATAATTTCAGGTTTGCCGCATTATGATGCATTGTATTGTATTGTATATATATATATATATATATATATATATATATATATATATATATATATCATACCAAATTAGCTGTTTTGTTCTAATATCATCTACTAAGGTGTGTTTTACATCCATTATTTGTCTAATTCTTTCATTTGTCACTTTCTCCAGTCTTGATCTTCCAGCTGACCTTCTCCAAAAATTCATCTCTGTAGCTGTAAGTATCCTTTCTGTTTTCTCTTTGAGCTGCCATACTTTACTACCATATGTTACTACGCTTTTGATGATGGAATTATAGATCTTTTTTGTTTCCTTTTGAGATGCGCTGGTCCAAAAGAATACCATTAAGCATAGAGATTGCTTGTCTGCCCTGCATATTTCGTTCTTTTATGGCTTCGTCCAGTGTTCCGTCTTTAGTTATCTTTAGGGTAGGTACTTATATTCTGAGCAACATTTAATTTCTCTTCCATCTTCCAGCACTGTGTTTTGGTCATTTTCTCCTATACACATTTTTTTAATCTTTCTTATGATGACTTACAGACCCCATTTTCGGTATTTTTCTATTAATTTTTGGGTCATATATTCCAAGTCATCTTTATTCTGTGCCAATACCACCTGATCATCTGCATAATATAGTGTATATAAAGTGTTGTTATTTTCTAAGGGTATCGCCATTCCACTGCATTTCTTCTTCCACGTTTTGACGGCTTGTTCCAAGTATATTTTAAAAAGGGTTGGCGATAGACAACATCCTTGTTTGAGTCCTTTGTTTACTGTAAATCCTTAAGACAGTCTTCCTTTCATTATAACCTTGGCAGTTGTTCCTTCGTAGAGTTGTTTGACAGCTTTTATTTTACCATTATTTATATTTGTCTTCTCTAACGTTTTCCATAGTTTATTTAAGGGTACGCTATCACACGTTTTTTGCAAGTCTACAAATAGCATATATACTTCCTGATCAAAAACTGTCTTTTTTTTAATTATTTGTGTAAAACTATATAGATGATCTTCCAGCTCTAAATCATGCCTGTTATTCTGCTTCTAAGTCTGTAAATTCTTCTTCTCTTTTATTTCATGATGTATTGTGCTAAATAGAATAACAGTTCTTTCCTTTTTCGGAACAGAAGGCACTTCTGCTACCTTCTCCTGGTATACAAATATTCTGTTTTTTTTTAGTTTCGATAAATTGTGGAGGAAGGTCTCTTTTATTTTTTTTTGCAGTACTAATATTGGTCAATTTACAATCACACAAAGTCCGTAACTCGTGAACCAATCGTCCATGGTAACTTTTCGCCCTCTCCCTGCAATTGGAGCTACAAGTATATCGACTTCTGTTGGTGATTTAAAAAGTGCATATAAACGATTTGGTTGTTTAGCAAATATACTTTCATATTTGTAAAATAAAATATTTTGCTGTCAGCCATTGCAAACATTTTTATACCATATTTCGAGGGTTTATTGGCAAGGTTGTAGTGCCTGTTCCTTCTCGTACGACATCGTTTTATAAAGTTGGTTACCAAAATGGGTAATATAGACACACAAAATAAGGTCAGAATAACAAACAACCCTAACCTGATTTGTAACACGATTGGTACACCCCAACAGAAAATAATTTGATAATGCTGTTGTGACGCTCAATCTGCAAATGACCTATGCAGTGGATGGTACAGTTTACGGAAGCAAACAAAATCCGCGGAAAATATGCCAACTATTTGCAATGTTATCGCAAACGACCAATTGCGATGCAAGGTTTGAAAGTTTAAAGGTTGGCGTTTATGATCGAAATATTACAATCGAATGATTTTATGAATGATACAATAATGAGTTCTGTCAGCTGTTATTTAAAACATTTGTTGTTAGCTTACCGGTGTGTTTCTGGTTTTATAAGTTAATAATTATTATTATTTCCTTTTAAAACATTTTGGTACAGTTACATTTATCCTATTAATGGTTTTTTTTCAATACTTACTTTTATAGATTTGTACTAAATAACGTGAGTTACTTACAAAATGACATTTAAGTATTAGGAATATGCAATCAAGAGTTTTGTTTTTAAAATTAAAATGTAAATCTTGTATATTAATTTATATAATCTGTTAAAATAATGTTAAACCTGAAACCAATTTTTCTATTTTGTTTCCCTACTTCTTTCGTCAGACCAACAGTCTTACATAACTCTCTTAGAATTCAAACATACATTCTTCTAGAAGGAGGTATTTTTTGAAAAAATAAGTATATTTGAACAATACCTCAAATTTTAATCAGAAAATTTAGATTCACCAAACCACAGGTGCAGTCTATCTTTAATAAGTATTACAAATGTAATATAGAGTTAAAATCATAAATAGAAGTCATTAATTTTTCACAATAAGCCACTTGGGCATAGTTTTAAACAAATTTAATAATATTAAAAGTTATTATAAAGGCAGTACAACCAATTTCTGAAATAATTGTGATCAGATTTACAATCAATTTCCAAACAAGAAAAAAAAACCCTTTCAAATATCAATTTATTTGACTTTCCTAAAAGTGCATCAATACAATTTAACTAGATCTAATTTTCCTTGTTTACAAAATTATTGGAATTTTAAAAACAAAACTAACCTTATTAATTGGGTTGACAGTTGACACTTAATGTTATCGATAGTCGGTTTTCGATATGAAATGAAATATATCGATACCAAAAATACAACAACAGCGACATGAACACGCTCACCAGTGCTTTTGTTTGTTTCTGTTAACTGTATAGTTCGGCAAGTGGAAGGAAGGTAAACCAAAAACCCGCAACAAACAATACAGGGGTGTAAAAATTATAAGCTGAACAACACGGCTGGAGTGTACCTCACGCCGCCGCACTAACAAAGGGTTAAACACTGAAAGCGAGTCAAATGAAGCGAATGATTGAAAATATTTTTGTCATTTTCTCCAACCCTGCATTACTTCAAAATTTTCTCCTTTTATTAATTTACCTCCCAAACTTTTTTAAATTTTCGGTGTACTAAAATTATAAAATTTTTTAAAAAAACAGTCACTGAAAATCGTTTCTGAAAATTTTCGTTGCTTTTATATCGGGTGTTTAAGTTTTTATAAAACGGATAAAGCTATAGAAGGCAAACAAAGCGACAGAAAACAATAAAAAGAAAACAATCTTGAATCGAATTAAAAGCGATCGATTTAAACCTAATTTCTGGAAAATTTCATACCGATAGAAAGAGCAACGTTTTGCTAATTCGATTGGAAAATCTCATCAAGCCTACGTCCGGATCTTTTTCGGATGTTCAATGCCGTATCAAACTAGAGTAAAAGCTTAAAAACAAACCATTTCGCAAAAGGTATTTTATTTAACAAAGTATAAAGTTTCAATAAGCCTCGGATACCGTTGTGACCTTCTTATTTTGTAAATTCAGCAGCAAAATAATTTAATATTTTTATTTAATATTACATAAAAATTTATTATTTTATCTTTTTTATATTCCTTTTGAATTTTAATTGCATATCTGTAAGATTTACTTAATACATACTGTTTATTTCCGAATGTACAACAACCACGATCCTTATCATAGGTTTTTGTTTCTTTAGACATGGTGTATGATAAAGTGAGAGGTTTTTTATACTTGTTCAACTTTAGGAGTTTACTGTTTAGCTGGTTTAGTGTGAAGAGAGTTTCTGCACTTTTTAACTTCACAGTAGAAGTTATAGTTATGGGTCCGATTTTGCGAATCCAGAATTTTGACATATCTTTACATTTCAAGGTTCCCCGAGTCGAATACAATAGTTTTCAAGTGGACGTCTGTGTGTGTATGTACGTATGTTCGTATATTCGTTTGTGTTCGTTTGTGCGTTCGAAATTATTTTTCATCTCAATTATCTTGAAAACAAAAAATGATATCGACGTAGGACTAATTGCATTCGACGCATAATTACGCAACTTAGAACTGATTAGACTTTTAGCAAAATCGTTTTAACTGTTTTTTATAGAGAATTAAAAAACTAAAAAAATTAAAAACTTTCGGAATTATTTTTCGTCTTTGTTATAACTAAAACAAAAAATGATATCGACGTGGGATTATTTGCATTTGACGCATAATTACGCAATTTAGAACTAAGTTGTTTTTTATATGGATTTAAAAAACTGAAAAAAAATGGTAAATTATTTTTCGTCCCAATTATCTCAAAAAGAAAAATGATATCGACGATGAACCAATTGCATTCGACGCGTAATCACGCAACTTAGAAGTGATTAGATTTTCAGCAAAATCGGTCGGGCTGTTTTTTATGGAGAATAAAAAAACTGAAAAAAATGGTAAACATTTGTAATTATTTTTCGTCTCGATTATCTCGAGAACAAAAAATTATATCAACGTGGGACCAATTGCATTCGACGCATAATTACGTAACTTAAAACTTGTTGGATTTTTAGCAAAATTGGTTAAGCTCTTTTTTATAAAAAATTAAAAACCATATAAAATGGAAAACTTTTGAAATAATTGTTGCTCTTGATTATCTCGAGATAAAATAGGTAAAGCATTCTCCATAAATCATAGCTCGACCGATTTTTCTTAGTTCTAAGTTGCGTAATTATACGTCTAATGAAATTGGTCCTACGTCGATATTATTTTTGTTCTCAAGATAATCGAGATGAAAAATAATTCCGAACGCATATACGAACATACGCACATAGGTTCATGCACACACACAGACATACACTTAAAAACTATTGTATTTGAATATGGGGACCTTAAACTAATTAGATTTTCAGCAAAATAGATTAAGCTGTTTTTTATGAGAAATTAAAAAACTGAAGAAAATGGTAAACTTTCGGAATTATTTTTCGTCCCGATTATCTTGAAAACAAAAAATAATATCGACGTGGGACCTATTGCATTTGACGAATAATTACGCAACTTGGAACTCATTAGATTTTCAGCAAAATTGGTTAAGCTTTTTTTATGGAGAATCAAAAAATGGTAAACTACCTGAATTTTACAATTTATAAATTATACTATTTTTAATACAGAATTTTAAGATCTTTTGAATAATATAATTACATGTTGTATGATGACAATATTTCATAAAAAAAATAGTTTTAGAAAACCAAAATGAGAATTGGAGAATTTTTAACTTGTGTCAGTATTGAGAGAATAGCAATGAAAACGCTATAATAGTGAAACATTATTCTTAGTAATAATCAAGCATTGTTTTTAACAATTGAATATTGTTACTAACAAATGATTATTGATCATAATATTAAAAAAAAAATCCAATTGTTATAAAAAATTTAAAATTATTTTTATAATAATAATAATAATTATAACAACAAAAAATATGGCATTTTTTTATTCAGTCCACTGGAAAGTTAGTCGTGTGGGCCTCAGACCACTGATATTCTATCTTTGTAACCAAATCTTTTTTTACACCATAGATTGTTTGCATCAAATAAAAAGGCGAATAATCAATTTAGGTAACAAAAGAGTGCCTGCTTTACATGCGCGGTATCCACTGCTTTTTCTTGTCTAAGAGTCATTTTCGGATATATTTCGTTGTAACCTATTTACGCTGGCTAATACGCACAACTAAAACACATTCAGATTTTATTCTAAGCGCCTGGATAATTCGAATATTAGCGCGCTACTTTGAGAATTTGTTAAATTAATGCTGCGAGTTATCTTTAAAAGGTCAGGATGAAATTAGACTTTTTAGGCTTTCCGACATACCCTCTCAGACATCTGCTTCTTAAAGTTAACGAAGTCAAATTTTTTAAATTCGAAATTAATAGTGGCAAACTGGCGGCGGCCTAATTACAAAAATTGAAAATTGATGAGAGGTTCAGCGATCCGGAACGATCGGGCTTAAGACATTATCCAAAAATTAGGAGGCAATTTAGCAGGGAGATCGTTAACCCTCCGTTAAATAGATCGATGTGTTAACCGTCTGCCGAACAATATAAATTTCAATTTGGGAAGTCGGAGCGACAAAATTTATAGTAAAGACCCGGTGATATTGGTTTTATATTGGTTTTATGTTGATGAACGAAAGGCGCCTCGAAGTGAAAATATATTACTTACATCAGATATGGACTGGCTCCCTTCATTTTTACGTTTTCGTTCAACAATTGCACAAATATACATTTTTTTAAAAACAGCTTCAAGTCTGCTCCATTTTACCTTTGTAAGCAGTACTTACTGCTGCTTACATATCTATTAAAACTGAGATATTCGGAGGTGCTCGGTTGAATAAGGTAAGTAAAGAAAAGCGAGAAAAGCAAACGCTGTATTGTGAAAGATGATGTGGTCACAAAGATATATAAAGGAATGCTTAGATGGTTCGGCACGAAGAAAGGATGGATAAAGGAAGATTGACGAAACAGATTTATAAGGCGAGTGTAAATGGACAAGTCGGTATAGGTCGACCTTGGCCAACATATCTTGATCAGACATTGTTTTAAAGAAAGACCAGGTCAAGAGTACTAAAAACCGACGAGCATGTATGAGAGCACTGACAAAAGTATAAGAAGCGAAATATGTGTCTTAGAACCGTAGCAAGTAAAAGAAAGTGGTCTCTTGCTACCCCTACAGGAAAAAGACGTGATCCTATGTACGTTTGAATAAAATTTTATTACGATTAATTTTTTTAATATTAATAATGAACGTTATTATAGAGTTGTATAAACTTTTTCCTCTCGTCACAAACATTTTTTTTTAGCTCGCTTTACTACTTTATTTTTCTGTCTATGCTTCCTCATTCTATCATTCTTTGTGATTTTTAATCAAAAGATTTTGTGTAATCATAGCACATTTTAATAAAAAAATTTTCATCCTTTATATTTTGTAAATAACCATACATATTTATTTTTATTAAAAATTGTAAAAATAAATTTTTAAAATATGTTACGAACAAGAACTCTTTGTCCTTTTGTTTTGTATTGATTTTATAAAAAATATTATGTAAATGCTTTATTATATGGTTAATCATTTACAAAAAAAGGTTTCGTTTGCAAAAAAAAGCATCATTTGCGATTAAATTAAATAACACATAATATTTACAAACCAGGCAGATAATAATCAGTTTTATTAAAATAAAATAAAATAAAATGTTTATTATTCTAAGTACATAAATATAATGGAAAACTATAAAACTATTATAAAAAACTATAAACTAAACCCATACTATAGGTATATGTGGGTCGATTATATATCAGAAAACAATTACACTTCAGGCCATATGCCTACGACGAGCATTAAATTACATCTAATAAATAATCGTGCATAATCTCATTTTGGTTGATATACAAGCGCTTGTTCAGTAAAAGAACGAATTATTAAATTTATCCATTTAAAGTGACCACCTATGGACCGGTTTCGGTGTGTTTCCTCCATCAGCACAAAGTAGGTCTTGATAAACTCATGTTTGCCCTTCGATGAGACAAATCAATAATCCCAACTCTTACCAATTACACATAAAGACCGCACGAAGAGCGCTAGTCACGACATTTATACCTTTTAACAAGCACCACCCAGTAAATGGCTTTTGAATGAAAGTATTAAAATATAAAAATTAAAGCAAACTATAATACTATTAAAGAAAACTCTAAAAAATGTTTACAGCAAAAATAAATATAAAAATATATAAAACTGATTTTTATAGTACCAGTTAATTTCGCTGTTTGTAAACCTATACTATGGGTATATGTGGGCTGATCATACTTTAGAAGACAACTACACTTCTGGCTATATGCTTATGACGAACATTGAATTACATCTAAAATAATCGTGCATAAACCCACATTGAATGGATAAGTTTAATAATTCTTTCTTTTACTTTACAAGCATCTGCATATCACCCGAAATGAGATTATGCACGATTATTTATCGGATGTAATTCAATGCTCGCCGTAGGCATATAGCCAGGAGTGTAGTTGTTTTTTTATGTATAATCGACCCACAAAAAATTAACTGGTACTTTTAAAAATCAGTTTATGACATTTTTACATAAATATTTAACAAATAATTTACATGATTAAACGAGAATTAAAAATAATTATTGTAAACAATAAAATTATCAACAAATTTTAAATCTGTATTGAATTTTAAATAATAATCAACTCTTTTATTTTGGTAATTCTTTTGTAAAGAAATATTTTGTATAAATTTATACACAAATAAAAATAAATTAAAAATTTTATTCCGAGCTAAAAACTTTGAACTTAATTAAAGTTTTGCAGTAGATAAATTAAGACAAGTTATGTAATATTACGTAAGCAATACTATTATTAATATTAAGAGAGCGAGCTAGCCATTGTTGCCACCAGCATGTGGTCGTGTATTATCAAGCACCAATAAAAAATGTTTTTCCATAGCTACGGAATATATATTGGTCAAAGTATTTTATTTATGTAGCTTTTGGAATTTAAAAAACGTTGCAGCAAACCGAAGGACCGCATGAAGAGAGCTAGTCACGACATCTATACATTTTAACAAGTACCAACCAGTAAATAGCTTCTGAATGGAAGTATTAAAATATAAATATAATAGAAAACTGTATTACTATTATATCAAACAAAATTCTTGACAGAGAATAAAAATAAAAATGTATAAATCTGATTTTTAAAGAACCAGCTAATTTCGCCGCATGTTAACCTGCAATATAAATGTAATTTAATGCTCGTCGTAGGCATATAGCCAGAAGTGTAGTTGTGTTCTGATAGATAATTGACCCACAAATACCTATAGTATAGGTTAACATGCGGCGTAATTAGCTTGTTCTATAATAACCAGTTTTATACATTTTTATTATTCTTAGCTCTAACAGCTTGTTTTTAAAATTAACAATCATACGTTATGTTGCTTAAAAAAAATGATAGTGAAACAGTAATTTTAAGCTTTTTAAAAATATAAAGTTGCCAGAGATAACACTAAAAAACTTACAAAATAGTTACCTAATTGTACAAAACAGAAACTTTACAGGTTTTAAATTCTATCCAAGTACAATTTTTTAATTTTCGTGGGTAATGCGTTAAAAAGTCCTAAGCCATCACTAAAAAGATATTTCTGTATGTGAGATGTTCTGCTAAATTCTTTGTCAATAGTGTCACGTGATCTAATATTATGTGAGTGCTTTTTAAACCTTGGAATAAGATATTCCTGCAGATACTCGGGCAATAATTTTTGTTTTGTTTTTAAAATAAATAATACTTTAGACATCTTTACGCTCTGCTGTATTAAAAGTCATCCAAGTGTTTTTAGCAATAAATTAATGGGCGTATAACGTGTACAGAAAAATGCTTTATTTTGTAGCAACTGTAGTCTTTTAATATCAATCTTCTTCGTACATGGTATCAATATTGAAAAACAATAGTTAAAATACGGATATATATATATATATATATATATATATATATATTGAGATGATATAATATTAAAGTAAGAAAATTTAAAACAAATTACATGGAAATAATCACTATTACATTGAAAGAGCTCTGAGAATCTCAAAAGATCCATTAGAAAGGTTTTTAGACAAGGATAAATAGAGACATGTAATATTAACTGTTTAATATCAAGTCTATGTATTAATTTAATATAATAGCTGTAAATTTTAAATATAAATTTTAAAGTTTAACACTTTTGTATTTTACATTATAAGTTTAAATGAAATAGAAATCAAATTATTATGATTACTCGATAAACTATGTTATAATCTTTACATATTTTGTTAAATAAATATTGTTAATTCTGGGTTGGCAATGACAATTCTCTATAAATTACCAATAGTTTAGAAGATTTTTTTACATTGGAAGTCGTTTTCAAATACTTATACTTTACAGGGTATTTCATAATTATTAATTTCTTTTAAAATTGGTTTTTCTTAATATTAACCGATATTGCTATAAGGATAAGGAAGACCACCTGAATTATTTTGGTATACTTTCTGTCTCTGTAAAGGTCAAATTAAAAAAAAATCCTTTCTACAATATTACCTTTTGACAAGCAAGTTTTCTGATGCTATAACATTATTAAATCACCCAAATTAACATTATTCTTGCAAAGATACATAAAATTTACAGCTATTATATTAAATTAATACATAGACTTGATATTAAACAGTTAATTTTTCATGTCTTTATTTATCTTTGTCCAAAAACCTTTCTAATTGTTTTTTTTTTTGAGATTCTCGACCAGAGCTCTTTCAATGTAATGGTGATTATTTCCATGTAATTTGTTTTAAATTTTTTTACTTTAATATTATATCATCTCAATATATATGTATATATATATATATATATATATATATATATATATATATATATATATATATATATATATATAAGACGACTACAGTGAATAAGATTTTCAGATGTTTTTAAAAATCCTATCTTTTTCCAATTTTCCTACTAATATGGTCTACATGTAACAAAAATTAAGCTTAAAATCATAAACAACCCTCAAATATTTTATGTTAGATCTTTTTCAATTAGGATATTATCTATCTTATTAGTAAAAATATTTTTAAAAATCTTTTTTAATTCTGCTTGGATTTAAAAACAACGTACTCTGTCTTTTTAAAACTTAAACTTAGTCTATTTTCACATTACCAGTTAACCAAAAAGTTTTGAATTTATAGCATCAACTAACTAATTAAAATCCTTTACGTTAACACAAATCAACGTATCGTCCGCAAATAAACTCAAAAACGTATCATTTAAAACTTGATTTACATCATTGACATATAGCACAAACAAAAAAAGGCACAAACAGTGCTCTGTTCTGCACCTGCGCTTTATCTTACTATTAACCAGATTTAAAGAAAACAATATTCACCCTAGTCACTTTTTAAATTGCTTAGAGAACCATCAAAAGACATCGCTGTTTATTTTTAATTATTTTAACTGCATTTTTTCTTTGTCATTGAATTAATTGTTATTAAACAGATTTTTTTTACAAAATTTGAATTTGCTTTTAAAAAACTGTAAAACAAAATATCTAAATGTTCCGATACCCTACTTAGACAACCATTTACACAACATTTTTTGATTTTTTTATTAGGTATTTTATTATTTTTTAAAGCCCACCACATTTAATTAAAAAGATATTTAAAAAAATTGATACCCTATCGTGTGCTTTGAATCTTGATATATTCCCTAATTTTGATAAAATTTAATACGACCAAGGTTCCTTTATCATTTTGGTTTTTCGTACCCTGTAATAGAATTCTTGTACTGTACTAGAAAAAGTTCTGTTTTTATTTTTTTAATACCTTATCCGTCACCAATAAACTAACGCCAACATCGTGTGGTGCGCTTTGAAAATGCAAATATAAAGTAAGCACTGGACTCACTTTTACTCCCAAGATACGTTGCTCACCACATACCGCGGGGAAGCACTGACTTGAACCAGAGGGGGAAAAGCCTCCACGACTTTGTGCTTGAAGCACAACTCATTATCCTAAATAGAGGAAAAGAACCCACCTTCTTGGACTGTAGAAGACAAGAAGTAATTGACATCACGTTGTGTACGAAGGGTGTGGTGGGCCAGGTCAGAGACTAGTAAACCCACGGGATCGGACCATACGCAAATCCGCCGATCCCCAAACTGCACACCATAAATAAACTGGGAAAGAAACCCACGCAACACTAACTGGGAACGATATGTGGAAGAGCTTCACGTAAGGCTTCAACACATACCCAAAAAATACACACGAAAGATCATTAGCCCTCTGAGGCTATGGAAATAATTTTATTCTAATATTTCTACACGATAAATTAAACTTTACAAATCACTAAGACATTTACAACTGTATAACACTATATAATTACTTAAAATAATTGACTTCCAACTAAACTAAAAACTTCGATATCTAATTTTATTGATGTTCTCAAAAAATCGATGCATTTCTCGACATTTTCCGAAATAATCGGACCTTACGATAATCACCCACGGTCATCATGAATTTACCCCTTATTTTGGTCGACTTGCTGTCGCCTTAAGGCTACAGTCGACAGGGACGGGCTCATAACAATATATAAGTGTAGAGACCAGCAACCCCTCTATGCGCAGCTACTTATTAATTTTTCGTCTCTCGTAAACTTTGAGCCCAAGTATACCATTTTATACACTTGTTTCACTATTTTTATTTAATAAGCAACCCGCAGTTTGTCATGCTTTATTTTCTTTTAAAAACCAATACTTTCGTTTTTTTCACATTAACCTAAATTTTTGTAATTTTAAGGTGATCGTGCATAATGATAACCCTCGCCTTTTAAATATGTATATAAATATGTGCAATATAATAACCCAAGTTGTTGAATAAATAATCATTCGTTTATCTGCTCATTATTAAAGAAGCCCACCAGCAATAGACCCAGTTTTAAAATGACCTCATAAATTGCTAGAAATGGTAGGATTAAATTGTCCTCTAAAGGATAATTCTAAAAAATTGTTTTTAGTCCATAAGAATAGGATAAGCCATTGGTATTCTTTCTTTTTTTTATGCCTATCCGTTCAGGATGTTGGCGAGAATAATGGCTACTTTATTCACTAATGCACGGAATAAGCCCACAGTTGATGTATTAAACCACACTTGGAGATGCTTCAGCCATGATATTCTTTTTTTCCTACACTCCTTCTACCTTGTATTTTGCCTTGGAGTATAAGCTGTAAAAGCCGGTATCTTTCAGGATTTCTTATGATGTGGCCGAGGTATTCAAGATTACGTTTCTTTACCTGATATAAGATTTCTTTTTCTTTCTTTATTCTACGTAGCACCAATTCGTTGGTTACATGATCCACTCATGAAATTTTCAGATAACGTCCATGACTCAACGCCGTATAGAAGAGTTCAGAACACATAGCACCTCAGTATCCGCATTTTGGTGTTTAAAGACAATTTTGCCATTTTAAGGAATATGACTCGAGTCTTTTTAATTCGGCATTGTAGCTGACCTTCCATGCGTCTATTTTTAGAGATAATCATGAATTTTGTCTTTTTCGCATTCATCCGCAGTCCATATCTTTCACTTACTTCCACCACTCTGTTCATTAATTTTTGAAGTCCCTTTAGATCGTTTAAGATAATTACTGTGTCATCCGCATATCCCGCATATCCGCATTTCCCCGTCGAAATTATTTTCCAGGGCTTCTCGAAATTTGTATTTTAAATATATGTTGGACAGTAATGGCGAAAGTACACACCCCTGTCGAACTCCTCTCTCTTTATCAAAACTTCATCGGATTCCTTACTTTCTATTCTAACTGAAGAGCTCTGATTCCAATTAGGATTTGCTTTTATTCTTAGATCTTGTTTCTCCAGTCCAGTTCATTCAAGAACTTCCATCATCTTATTATGCTGAACCTTATCGAATGCTTTTTGATAATTAATGAAGCATGCAAAAATGTCATGATTAACATCTCGAGCTCTTTAAAATAAGACTTGAATGCTAAAGAGTACCTCCCTAGTACCTAGTGCATTCCTAAACCCAAACTGGGTAGAGCTGATCTTTTCCTCGCAGATCCTATATGTTCTCTGATGAATTAATTTCAAAAAGAGTTTAAGATTAGTAAAGTTAAAGTTAATTAGGTTATTTTTATTTTATTAATAATTTAAACCTCGCCAAGAGGATAACGCTTTTTTGTAAATTTTGTGTCTATCGAGATCTATTGCTTTTTGACTTCTCAGTGGGAAGTTATAGTAATAGATCCGATTTTTCGAATACCGAATTTTGACATATCTCCACATATTAAGGTCCCCAGAGTCGAATACAATAGTTTTTAAGTGAACGCCTGTGAATCTATGTACGTATGTGCGTATGTTCGTTTGTGCGTTTGGAATTATGTTCCGTCTCGATTATCTCGACAAAAAAAAATGATATCGACGTAGTACCAATCGCATAATAACACAACTTAGAACTGATTAGATTTTCAGCAAAATTGGTCGAGCTGTTTTTTATGAAGAATCAAAAAACTGAAAAAAATGGTAAACTACCTAAATTTTGCAATTTATAAATTTTAAAATAGAATTTTAAGATCTTTTGAATAATATGATTATTTTTTCACTGCGGAAACTGTTAATATGATTATTGCATGTTAGAAATATTTGTATGAAAAATATAACCACAATATTTTTAATAATAATTGTAACAACAAAATATATGGTATTTTTTCATTATTTTCACTGGGAAGTTGGTCGTGTGGACCTTTATGATCAAACCCAGACACTGATTTTTCTTTACTCCTATACGCGACAAACATCGTCAATCTATACTTAAATAATAAAAATCATACACAAATACTTATACATCTTAAATTTTCATTTATGGGAAAAAAAATAACACCTCTATTATTTACAAAATAAAATGATAAAAGTGGCATTAAAAATTTGATGTTAATTAACTCGTTTAAACTCTGATTCGAGTATCATCGATCAAAATTCTATGATTTATTTTAGCCGATCTCGCTCTCTGTCGCTAGTGCTTCGCAATGACAACTGCTGACGAAGAGAAATTAAAAATTACCCGTTCAATTGTCATTCAATGGAAACGCTGCAATAAACCCTCTCTACTACATGACAACACAACAGGGCGATATGAATCCACTTGATAATTGAATACGGAATAATGCAGGTCTTTTGTCTTCAGCTCGTTGCGGAAATATGAAATTCGTATACAATTCTGAGCTAATGGAAAGTAAGAAATAATTATTGAATGGGAAGTTAACTAATCCTCATAATATTAGTAACAGTCGCGAAACAGTATTCCTCTAAAATAAACATAATTAATAAGCATTATGATTAATAAAAGGATCGTTCAAAAAAAATGTTTAATCCTGCGGGCGGGACGCCCTGAGACAATATGGGAACCAGTGCGCCGCGCCGGGTCTAAGGGACTTTTTTTTTAAATAGTTTTTTAAATTTTTTGACAAATGTAATAGTTTGCAATAAAAGCTAGGTACATTGTTAATCTATAATTTTATTACAAAAAATTATTCATTGAATAATAGAAAAACATAAAACGTACGTTATAAAAACATACCACAAAAAATCTAATAGGAAATAAAAATATGAAAAATAAAAAAAATACCTAGATCGACAGCTTACATGGCAGAAACACATTTTCACCAAACGTAAGCAACTTGGTCTCAAACTCAGACAAATGTAATGGATAATCGGCCGGAAATCACAGCTGTCTTTAGAAAATCAGGTACTTCTTTACTATACTTAAGCCCATATGGACGTATGGAATCCAACTCTGGGGGACTCCAATATCAGTATCATCCAGAGATTTTAAACAAAGTTATTCGGCTCATGGTAGACGCCCCCTACAACATCTCCAATGAAGCCATACAACAAGATGTTCCAATATCACCAGTAAAAGAAGTAATTACAAGATATCAATAGTTAAAAAAAGGCTATAGTACACCAAATTTTTTTAATTATTACAAGCCAATTCTCAAACGTTTTCGGCGTCAAGCCATCATTTACATCATTTTAAATACATGTACATTTTATCATTTTAAATTTTTTTAAAAATGATGTAATTTATTTACAATTCTATAAAAAATTCTGTTCATCTTGAAATGTTCATTGTTGAGCTATAGTCATGTCCTCTTCATGTTTAGCCTTAAGTAAACAAATTTGTGACAACAATTTCTCCTGATGACGGTTTGACGCCGAAAACGTTAGAAAATTGGCTTGTAATAATTAAAATTTTTGGTGTATTATAGCCTTTTTTAACTATTAATATCTTGTAAATCACAGTACACACAACTGCTCTTTTCTGTTATAAAGAAGTAATTGCCGAAATTAGTGAAAACTATCGAAAAAGAATATCGATTCGCCCTAATGTACTAGCCAGTGAGTTGTTTGAACAGAACGCAAATGTAAAACGTCTTAAAAGATACACAATATTGGAATTAAAGGACAGATTCATCAAATAATGTAAATATTTTAAAATAACCAATTAATTATTTTACTATTACTGTATATACAACTTACCCTAGGTTAGTAAATACGTAGGTGGCTCACTGGAACCCCCCTACACATGTAAATACTGTCAAACCAAAAGCTTATAGTCTTCGGATAGATTGCTGACTAAAAGATGTAAAAAAAAGCTTTTAGCAATATTGTAGCATGGTACACACCAATGATCAAGATGAGATAAACAAACAAATTTTTTACATTAGGGATAAAGCGAGTTCTCGTAGAAACAGTCTTCTTTAAATATCGTAAATTTTATTATTATTAGCGTAAATTATCTGGAAGTTGACTACCGCTATATTCATCATGGAAAAAAAATTACCATGGGCCATCTTCTGGTATTTCTGTCTTCATTATAAAATGCACATAACTGATCAAGTTTATTAACGCCCTTTTCATGATTTAATATCTAAAATAATAATAAATTCGTTTTTAAGAATAGTAGATCATTTGGAAAAACCAACCAAGATCAGGTAATATTTTATGTATTAAATTTTGGATAATATAAATAAAAAATAAGCAGAATAAATTTAAAACTTAACACAAAAACGAAGAAGGTGGATTACAAAAGAAATAACATCAACCGGAGCGCCAGGTCTTAAAGACTTTTCACTTTATTAATTTTTATAGAGACGACTTATCAAATTACCATTCACCACAGTTGTACTACTGTTAAAGTTAGAAAGGTAGGTGGATTCACTATGCGCTAAGAAATATTTTTGAAAAATGCTGAACGTTTACAACACATCCAAGTCTTACAGATCGGACTTCCCGCCCGCAGGGTTAATAAAATATTAGTTGTATTTATTAAAAAAACAATGATAACAATCAATTTTATGTGAAGCAAACAGCGAAAAAAATGCAAAAATGCAAATTATTAGACTTAAATGTACCACTAGATGGTATAAACGTAAACACAGAATTTCTTTTAAATAAGGCTCGCACATTTGGGGTTCAGCACCAAGTCATTCTCTTCGTCTTCTAGATTCCATTCAGAAAAGAGCCATTCGCTTGATAAACAGCTCAACTCTCACAGATACCCTTCACCCTCTAGAACATAGAAGAAGAGTTGCAGACCAGTCATTGGTTTACAGATATTTCTATGGCAGATGCTCCAGAGAAATAAAAACTCTTGTACCACCATTGGCCACATTCGGCCGAAGAACTCGGCACGCTGATCAGTCTCATCCATTTACTCTCAAGATTGACACTACTAGGACCAATCTTCATTAAAAATCCTTGTTTTACAGGGCTGCTACGGAATGGAATAAGCTTCCAAAATCAGTTTTTCCAAAAAACTATGACCTACAACTTTTTGAAAAGCGTGTCCACAATCATTTCCTTTCTATAATCCCTTCCCCTTCTAATAGTCGCAGTGCGGGCCGTCCGCGGCCCACACGATAGGTCTACCATTTTTGCGACTATTTTCATAAAAAAATGTATATTAGAACCAAACTTCAATAATTAGAATAGATGGTGATAATACACCGGAAATATAAATTAAACGTGTAGTATGGCAGGGTTTCATTTTATCACCCTTGCTCTTTAATGTATACTCTGAAATAATATTTAGAGATTTAGAGAAGCACTAAATGATATACAAACCGGTATTATTATAAATGCAAAAAAGACCAAAGTATTAGTAATTAGCAAGCAACCTAATATCATAGCTAATATAACAGTTGGGGGTGAACTATTGAAGCAAGTAAACCAAATAAAATATCCAGGCAGCATAATAACTAACAACGCGGATAGTAAAACTGAAGTAAAATCAAGAATTGAGCAGGCTTAAAAAGCATTTAAAAACATAAGTAGGGTCTTGTGCTATAGAGATCTGAAGTTAATTCTAAGAATCCGACAGATATGTCTTCTCTACTCTGCTGTACGGTGTGGAAGCCTGGACTATAAACAAGTGCGAAGAAAAACTACTTGAAGCCTTTGAGATGTGGGCTTACAGGAAATTATTAAAAGTTTTATGGACGGTAAAAGTATCCAACTTGGTAATACTTCAACGTCTAAATAAATCCAACGAAATTCTTACCACCATCAAAAGAAGGAAACTGCAATATTTCGGGCATGTTATGAGATGCGAAAAATACCGATTACTGCAGAACATCATGCAGGAAAAAATTTATGGTAAAAGAAAGCAGAAAAGCATCATGGCTCAAGAATCTACGCAACTGGTATAAACTCAACTCAAGCTCTCTGTTTAGACTTGCCGTCGACAGAGTAAGGGTAGCCTTGTGGGTGACCAACGTTCTAGAAGGACATGGTACTTAAGAAAAAGTTTGACAGCTGCGCGATATGTTAATGATGCCCTACAAACAACCTTACTGCGTTATCTAGATGGTCGTTTACACGTTTTATTTCAGCAAGACAACGCATAACCAATGTTTTCTTAATTTTGCTCGTCAAAATATGGTTTTTCTTTAAGAAGCTGGCGTTATCTTTTTGCCGTAGCCACTCCGTTCAACGGATTTTAATCCCATCGAACATATGTGGGATATGATGGGATGAAGACTGTCCACTTTGCACCACCCTCTCCAGACTCTGGCACAGTTAACTCACGTAGTTTAAGTTACTTGTAACGAGGTGTAACAAGCTGATGTTTAACATATTATTTTATTAATACCTAGACATGTACAGAAGTGTACTCAGTTACAGGGTCGCCAAATACATACAATTTTTTCGGATTACATGTTAATAAAATTTTCTGCAAATGTTTTATTCTTGAAGTAAGATTACCACTTTGTCAAAAAATCAAGTTTAGAAAATTATCCCTTCTGTGTAACACTTCTTATGTCATGTTAAAAAAAAAACACATAAAACAGTTAAAACAATAATCTTTTTTCTGGTCCAAAAAATAATCACATTATTTAAGCAAACTATTTAGACTCGTCGTTGGTTTTGTTTAACAACATACTTTCTATGTAAAAATTAATGACCATCCCTCTGACATTTTGACGTGGGTCCGTTCTCGGTTTCACTAAATTCGTGACTCAAAAGCAAAAAAAATATAAAACATACCACACTCAATCATTTTACCATTCACGAATGTAGACACAGGCGATGCATTAGAAGGCGAAAAGGGTATAACTTAAAAAATTTGTATGAACATGAATATTTTAAATGAGATAAATTTTCTTTACATCCATGCAGTTCAAAAATTAATACTGATTTAAAAAAAAATAATAGTTTTATAAAAAGGTTTTAAAACATTTAAATAATTAGTAAAACCAAGCTAAGATGACATATTTTTAAAGTTGTGTATACATTTTTAAATCATTTTATTCACACTCTTTAAATTATTTATCAGTATGTTCTTGATTAATACTTAATTATTATCAATAACATGTTTTACATAAAAAAAACCATTTTATTAAGTATTATGTGATGCACTGAAAAACATTAACTTTAACCTAAAATATTCATTTTAAAATTAAAAGAAAAATAATATTTAAAAAAAAAATTATAATTAATGTTGTTTTAAAGCCTGTTAGTTTTTTTGATTGGTGATGCCAATGGCAACGAATAAAACATGTTCGTCGGAAAAAATGAGAAAATGGCTCTCCTTCTATACATGAGAGCTCAATCGTATCAGTCGTTGCATACTCAGTTATTTAGCATCAAAAAAAAAATATAAATTTTGTTCCTTGGATAAAAAGCTCGGAGGCTTTCAATTTTGATCTTGTTTGCAAGGAATTCATTAAAAGCACAAAAAATATCGTTTGTTTGTATGAAAGATGGGGTCAGCCTGTTTGTAAATTAGAGTAAAAACATTTTTTTTTATTATATTTTTTATGAATTTTTAAAAATAATTAATTAGCTTGTTCAAGGAATGGTACATTAATTTTAAATAAAATTTAAATCTTTATTTTTAAATTTATTTTACGTGCAAGTTAATCCTTTCAATGTTTCCCGCGTTCTAAAAAAATTTTGTGTAGTGATTAAATAATTATTATTGCAATGATATTTGATTTTTGGGTTCAATGATTTATTTTAATATTTCTTAACAATAAATTTTTATTTGACAAATCACTTCGATTCGTAACAATATCCTTTTGTTAAATTTGATCGTCCCGATCAAATACATGTGCAGTTTCTCCGTTGTAAGGCTGTCACGTGCCTATTTTTTCCCTTCTACAGTTCCATTATAATTGTGTCTCTGATAGTTTTTGTATTCCTCAGGTACCGTATTTTGTTGTAACTTAAATATATCATTTGTTGTAAATAGTGTTGTAGTGATAGGATTCGATTGTTAATGGCTGTGGCATTTTTCGTTAATCGATGGAGATTGAATGGGGGGTTTTTCGTCATAGATTTTGCTTTGGTTTTTGGCCTCGATTGTTGTGTGTTGTCATTTGCATTTCTGTGTGGATGGAGCATGGTCTTGCGAAGATTGTTGGTTGACGCATGTTCCGTGTAACTTCTTAATATCCGGCCTGGGAAGTAGTCAGTCGTTTGGTGGCAGTCGTTTGGTGACAGTCTTGGAAGTGGTGTGGTAAGAGTTTTTGGGGCGATTTGATATTAACACGTGTGCAGAACCTCTACGGTTTTTCTTTCATATCTGGCTGTATTTGGGCCATCTTAATTGGATTTTGAAGAAAAACCATTTAATTTTTAACTTGACCATTCTATCTTACCTTTGTTGATATTTTGGATTTTGGTGTCGAGTTAAAATAACCGCATGCGGGATTTGATTGAGGGAAGCCATCGTTAATTAGCAGGTGCCGTTCCATAATCACACCGGCCACAGGAGTAGTGAATTCGTATACCCAAAGGTTACAAGTGATTTATTTTAGAATATTTAAACGACGTGATTTGTTTTTGATACCACCAATAAGTTTTGTTTTAATTTATTAATATGGTACACTGTTGAAAACTATTTATTGCATTGGATAATATGCCAAGGCTGAACTTTGATTAAAGTAATCTTCTCAATAGTTCTTTGTGTCCAAGTAAAAATGTTTTCTTCATACTTATTTGTAAATATCCTACAATATTGATATTTTGAAGGACAGCCATTGTAAAAAGAAATATTTTTAAATAAGCTCGATTGTTTTAACAGTGTAAACGTGAGTAAATTATCAGCCGTATGTGAACGTTTGACTAAGTATTATTAAAAAGTTGACTTGTATACGTTTTTTTTGGTAACTTGATAAAGTTTGTTACTCTTACCTTTGTTTTGGTTATTTTATGGAATCGTAAACTTTGGATTTTTGATTTATTGGTAGCTGTTCATTTTGATTATATTTGTTATAAGTTTATTATTGAACTGTGTACCTTGATTTATTGTTAGCTGCTAATTTTGACTATATTTGTTATAAGTTTATTATTGAACTGTGCACCTTGATTTATTGTTGACTGTTGATTTTGACTATATTTGTTATAATGTTGCTATTGAGCTGTGTACCTTGATTTATTGTGTGAGTAAAGTATCCAATATATTTTTGCTATTATTTTATTTATTTGGTTCACCATAATCTTAGTTTTTTATCGTGTGGCTCTGCTAGTGCCTATAAGATATAGGGGTTTCTGGCTTGAACCGTCTAAGTCGGTGGCGCGACTTACTTTTATTTTCTTTTTTTCTTCTACCCTCTACGGCTGAGCACGGGCATAATTTGCTTTTAGGTCATAGCGAGCCTTCATTTTATTACTTGCTTACCTCAATATCTTTCCAGCCATTTCTTGGATTTTAAATAAGCTATCCTGTAATTCATCTGCATAATCTTAAACTTTTTTTTTCAGCACTTGGTGACCCTAACACCAAATCATAGGGTAAACGAAGTTTGCTTACTAAGACTTTGCTGGGTGGAGTGAGCTTTGTTGAATCATGAACAACTTCTTTATAGCCCATCAGGAATAATGATCACAGTCTTTCTGATGTTCTTTCACTACTTTGCAAAGAAGCTCTTCCATAGTCCGATTAAACCTTTTAAGTATGCCGTTTGACTGTGGATGTAGTGGAGTAGTCCTGGTCTTACTGATTACCATCAATTCGCAAACTTTTTTTAATAAGTTTGATTCGAAATTCCTTGATCGTAATAAAGCTTCATAGGTCCTTCAAATCGTGCATGTTGTCTACCAGGACTGTTGCAACTGTAGATGCTTTTTGGTTAGGTACGGCATAAGCTTTAACCCACTTACCAAAGTAGTCCATAGAAGTATGTATTTGTTACCCTTATTTGTCATCGAATATGGCCCAGTTACGTCGATAGCAATTCGTTTAAAATGAGCTTTTATATTGTACTGTTTTATTTTTCCTTTAGATCTTGTTTAAGGGCCCTTGCTTGCTTTAGAAACTGTGCATCTTCTACACCAACTTTCTACGTCGTCGCGACATTGGATCCAATAGCATCTTCGTCTTATTTTATCCAGAGTTTTATTAACTCCTAGATGACCACCTGCTTTTTTTCCATAGATCTCTTTTAAGACTTCATTATTCCTTGTCTTGGGCACAACCAATTGAAAAGTTGTTTTTTTGCCATCGGCTGTATCCCAAACTCTTTTTAGTAATCCGTTCTTTAGAATAAGGAAATTCCCTTGTGCCCACATGGCTGTAAATGTTGATGCCCGGTTGAAGATATCCTTCCAAGTAGGTATCTCTGCTCCACTTTCCTTCCAAAGAAAAAAAGCTGCAATATTGGGATTACTTTCTTGATCCTGCCTTAAATGGGCAGCTGTTTATTCATTTTCAGTTATCACTCTCACTTGTTTCACAAATGGCAGTCGTCTTGGTGGTTGTCGAATCAGATGAGCTTCGCCAGTTTCAACCCTGTGTGGGACCAAGTTGGTTCATCTTGTTGTTGTTGGTCTAAAGATGTCATCTTCGGATTAAATAAGTCCTTTAGCAGCGTTTTTTTATTAAAAGATTGACGTCCTTTGGGGTGTCTCTTCTTCCAATTCAATGCAGAGGAAAACGTTTGTCTAAATACTGACGAACAAATAATCCACAGTATGACAAAGATCATTTTTATTTGCAACAGGACGGCGCTTTTTCGCATTATGCGGCGATTTTGAAAAAATGTAAAATTTAAAACTTTTTGACGTGCAATTAAGAATTTAATGTTCATTATTGGCGCGCATACGGGTAATGATCCCAATATTTTTAGATATTTTAAATTTAAAATTAAATTTTACTTTTTCGGTAAATTTTTGGCAACAAATGTTTCTTCCTTTTTTTTGTATAGGGCGCCGTTTTTATGCAAAAAAATAAAACATCAATACGCTTATTTTTTAATAATTTATTACATTATCAAGAACTATCTAATACAATAACATTAAACCAGAAGAATAACAAAAAATATCACTAATAAAATTTTAAATGCGCGCAAAGCTACAACAAATGTTCAAAATGACTTCCCTCAGACGTGACACAAGATTGAACACTTCGCTTCTTTGATTGTTGTATTTGGGCAAACATTCCTGGTATATTTCTTATTGTCTCACAGCCGGCTATAATTTGATTCTTTACGTCTACATTTTCGATGGGAGTAAAATAAACTAATATCTTGAGAAAACTCCAAATGCAAAAATCTAGAGGATTGAAATCCGGCGATTGAACAGACCAATGTTCCGTACCTCCCCTACCTATCCAAAACTTTAACACCCCTTATCTCTGAAAACGAAGCATTTGCGGACATAGGTTTATACAGCAAACTGTCATTATTTTTTATGCAAAATCACCCCTTAAAGTTTGTCGCACTGTATAAAACGAATGATTTGCCAGGGTAGCAATAGAAATAGGGAGATGGATCCGTTTGACATACTCGTATTAAGGGGTAAAATTAAATTTTTTGTTTTGTTCTTTAATACTTTTCGATAAAAAATCTTTATTATATTCTGCTTCCTTATTGTAGGTAAATTAACTGGATTTATTTTGTAGCTTGCAGCTATTAATACAGGGTGTTAGTAAATAAATGCGACAAAGTTCAGGGGGTGATTCTGCATGTAAAAATAATGACAGTTTGCTATATAAACGTATGTCCGCAAATTTTTCATTTTCAGAAATACGGGTTCTGGTTTAATGTCATATTAAATAGTTCTTGATAATGTAATAAAAAAATTGAAAATAGGCGTTAAGATGTTTTATTATTTTCCATAAAAACGGCGCCCTATACAAAAAAGATGCAGGAGAGATTTTTTGTCACCGATTTACAAAGTAATTTAAACATGATTTTTAATTAAAAATATTTCAGTAACGTACCATTTTTTTTTAATATTAGGATCATTACCCGTATGCGCGCCAATGATAAACATAAAATTCTTAATTGCATGTCAAAAAATGCGCAATCTTAAAACCCATCAAAATTCATTTAAATATCTCGATCGGTTTCACAGCAATAGATAAATCGTCAGTTTTTAAAAAAAAAACTTTAAGACCCCGTATATCTAAAACGAAGTATTTGAGGACATACGTTATAGGGAAAAATGTTATTATATTTTATGCAGAATCACCCCCTAAAGTTTGTCGCACTTATTTACCAACACCCTGTATATTGTTATATTAAATATAATAACAAATGCGCTCATTTTCATAAAAGTCCTAATAGTTGATGTTTTAATAAAATATAAATTTTTAATTTTTAAAGCTATAGAAATTGTTATTTATTACGTTTTTGTTTGCACAAACATAATACCGGTTTCTTTTGAATTTCCATTAAATTGGACCCATCAAAATTTAGCAGTGATATGCTGCAATCCCAAGGTAAATCCAAATTATAAATATATCAAGTGTCTCCTTCTCCTATTACCAATATCTAGCATTCAGTAAATGTTGGCACCCGATTTAAAGCAATTGTAATAATGCAATAAAGCCCACCGGCTACTGCTAATCGCCCGATCGAATTGCATTAATTTTACATCCACTGAATTCTAGATTAGATTTCGCTGTTTGTACAGATTATAACTTCTAAGGACTCCAAATTAAACAACCCGTATAAACGTGTTCTGTTTGAATTTATAACAATAAATCAAATATAAAATGGTATTATTATAAGTTGATTCAGCGGTCAAAACAATTCGTTTTTTAATCTAAATAAGTCTTAAATTTGCTCAATAATCAATTAACCTTTGTTAAAATGGACTGTATTTGAGAAATTTAGTCAAGGCTTGCAATTTGAAGAAAAAAGATTTAAAAAAAATATCATAACCAGTCTGTAAACAATCAACTTTCCTAAATCTGGTAGATTTTGTAAATTAATGCTTAAGTTCAGCTTAAAGTACATAAAGTCTCGACTAATTTAACTAAAGCTTTCATGTGACAACAGAAAAAACAAAAAATGCGGTAAAACGATGCCACGTCTTTTTCGTTCTCTAACGAGTACTATGCTAGCGGTTTCTCTACTGGCAAATTATGCCCGAGCTCAGCCGTAGAGGGTAGAAGAAAAAAATTTAAAAGTGAGCTGCGCCACCGACTTAAACGGTATAAGCCGGAAACCCCTAGATCTTATAGGCACTAGCAGAGCTACAAGATAAACAACTATGATTATGGTGAACCAAATAAATAAAATTATAGCAAAAATATGTTGGATACTTTACTCACACAATAGATAATTAAGGTACACAGTTCAATAGAAACATCATAAAAAATATAGTCAAAATTAACAGCTATAGTAAAATTTTCTTGCTAAAACAAACCAAAAATGTAAAATTTACAACTTTATAAAATAACCAGAACAGAAGTAAGACTAACAGACTTTACCAAGTTACAAAAAAAAAGGCAAAACATATATAAATTAACTCATTAATAACACTAATTCAAACATTTACATAAAGGCAAAAAAAAAGGTAAAACATATATAAGTTAACTCATTAATAACACTAATTCAAACATTTACATAAAGGCTGATAATTCACTAGTTAACCGTTTACATAAAGATTTTCACTGCCAAAACAATCGAGTTCATTTAAAAATATCTTTACAATGGTTGTCCTTTAAAATATCAAGGTTGTAGGATATTTACAAATAAGTAGGAAGAAAATATGTTTTAACTTGGACATAAAGAATTATTTAGAAGGTTATTTTAATCCAAGTTTAGTTTTGGCATATTATCTAATGCAATAAATAGTTTCCAACAATGTACTATATTAATAAACTAAAACAGAACGTAATAGTGGTGTCAGAATGGATCACTGCGTTATATATTTAAAAATAAATCACTGATAACCTTTGGATATGCGAATTCACATGTACTGCTGTGGCCTACTCCTGTGGCCTACTCCTGAGCTACTCCGGGGGCTGGTTAGATTATGGGGCGGCACCGGCTAATGAACAATGGCTTCCCTCAAATAAATCCCGATAACGGCTATTCAACTCGACACCAAAACTCCAAAAATATCCACAACAAAGGCAAGACAAAATGGTCAAGTTGAAAATCAAATGGTTTTTCTACAAAATCCAATTAAGATGGCCCAAATACAGCCAGATATAAAAGAAATCCCATAGAGGTTCTGCACACGTGCTAATAACACACCGTCCCCAACAACTTTCACCAACACCTCCGACTTCGATGAAGCTCCCCAAACGACTGACGCTCCTATATCGGAAATCAAGAAAAATGGCGCGGAATAAACGTCAACCCACAATCTTCTCAAATCTGTGCCTCGTCCTCGTCCGTGTGGATATTTAGTCCCATCCACACAGAGATTACAAACCAACAATCAAATCTTACCCCTAAAGTTATGCAACATTATCTACAACGAATGATATATTCGAGTTACCACAGAGTACGGTATGCAACAATGAATACGAAACTATAGAAGTGTGGAAGGAAAAAAATAGGCACGTGACAACGACTGGAAAAAAAAATAGCAATACTGGACCAAATTATAACTAAGCTTTTTAAAAACGGAGGTACCACTTTCATTAAAGAACTAACCAAAGTAATGCAAAAAAATTAACAAAACACAAAATACAAAATTTGTGATTTCAACAGTAGAATTTTTGTCAACCGAATTCCTTGATTTAAATCCCCCTTATTATGGCCCAGACGCCGACAAGCCAGCAGCCGCAGGCACTTGCCAGTAGCAAGCATATTAAAAATCGACGTTTACGCGTTCACCAATGTAACGCTGACTTCAGCGCCATAAAAACGAAGCCCACGCTTGACCGGTTTTCAAAATCTCTCTCTCGCTTTCAAACTACCGAGCTGCAAACATCTCTTTGAACCCCACATGTTGTAATGTAGCACATTATTTTAGTTTTTATTCAAATTTTCATAACTACAGATCATATTCAGTTTAAGTCGACAAACAGTGCAAAAATTCTAATGATACACGAGACCTGAAATTGTACAAGTAATCATGTTTCGGTGGGAGACAAAATGGCGTTTCCATGTATCAAGTGCAATATACCTACTAGAAATGATAATTACATAGGGTTTTATTTCAATGAAAACAAATACACTTGTAATAAATCAAGATATTTACATATAAATTGCGTAATTATGCGTCAAATGCAATTGGTCCCACGTCAATATCATTCTTTGTTCTCGAGATAATCAACACAAAAAATAATTCCAAACGTGCATACGAACACACAAACATACGCACATAATACAAACACAAACGTCAAAGTTCGGGATTCGCAAAATCGGACCCATTACTATAACTTCCCGCTGGGAAGTTAATAGCTATATTTTAGTTTAAGCTCAAAATTTATTAGACGTCTAGCGTCTGGAATGTCAGTTTATCAGTTGTCGAAACTGTTTTCATTATACCTACCTGAAAACACTATATTTACATGCCTACATAGCGCACCGAAAGTGGGCTTTTTCCGTTTTACGGTGCACTAGTGTCATCAGCTGCCTACCTGCTTGTCAAAATAAAATATGTTATTGACAGTACTCTGGAAACCGCAAATTTTTCTGTATATTTTCTTAGCAACGGGGTAAATAACGCTTGTTTTTTAAAAAACTTTTGATATTTTTAGTGATAATATACTAACAATTTGTGGTATTCAGGAAGATAAAATGAAAATTATTGTTCATTACACGTCCATAAATGTTAACAACGGCAAAAAAGCAAATAAACAAATGCAGAACCCCCACACTTAATTATAAATCACTCATTTTTACTATAAGTGTGTATTTTAATATGATTATCCTTGTGAATAAAGTAAAAGTATATGCGTTTTTTTGTCACTCGTTTCGAGGCCGTTCGCAAATTTTCCGGAAAACTTCGACTATCGGATTTGCAACAGATTTAACTGTCTTTATACAATCAGAAGAACTCGGCACTAAACTCAATCTAAACTCTCAAGAAAATCTTGTTAGAAAAACTACTTCGAGAGGAAAATAATCTCATTTTTTCGATTTCCCCGACGAACTTGTTACAATAACTTCTTGCCGAAAAGGAATGTTTTTCGGGAAAACGTAATACGGACTTTCATTATCAGAGATTACATTTCCCTTGTGTATACTCCTACTTTGAGGGTTATTACTACCTTTCGTTAAAGGGTCGCTTACTTCTAATTTTACAAAGGATCGATAGCTTACTACCTACTTCACTTTATACTGGGATTAAAAAGAACTTTATAAACTCTTCTTAGACAAGAAACGAACATTGTAAAACAGACGCCACCTTTCTTGCTAAAAGCCAAATATCACAAAATCTATTAGCATTCATTTTTGTTTCTAGACTTAAAGTCGATTAAAAAACAAACATTTCATTACAAAATAATTGGTAAGACTCAGTTAATTAATGTGAGTCCAAAGAAATTTTAATTTTACAATTTTTAATGTAACTACTTAAAATTTATTTGCAGCATTAATATTTTTTAAATACAAATATGGGTTAAAATCTTTTAATTCTAAATACTTATAGTTAGTGCATTCGTGGGTAATCTGAAAAGTTTTCGACCTTAACATGAAGATGGCAGCACTTGTCAATAAAAGCTAAGGAATGTGGTTGCGCATCTTTTGACAGGTACTTACCAAAATTTTAGCCATTTTTGAGGTGATAACTCAGAGGGCAGTGTCCAGTGAGGAGTTTCGTCACCGGTTTCAAAACTTTCTTGTCCAACTCAAAAAGCTGTTTGGATTGCCTTAGCGAAAGGTTTACTAGTCCTGTTCCCTTGTCTTTGTCCTGTCACTTTATGCCAGTGAGATTTCATTTCATCTTTTTTCCAGCGTTAAACCTCTTTTTTCAAGCGGAATTTGGAGAGTTCACAGTAGGGTTCTAGGCCGAAAAATTGTGTATTTGCCACTTCTTTGGCAAAAAAGTCTGCTTCCTCGTTGCTTTTAACTCGCTTGTAACCTGGAAGCCACATAAAAGTAACCTGATTGTTTGCTGCCAGTTGTCTCAGGGATTGTTTAAAGTCTCAAGTCAGCTTAGACTTACAAGTGTATGACTTTGGAGCTTTAATTTCTGCTTGGATATTTGATAAAATATAGATATCTGCCCTTCGGGTGTTTCTTTCGATGCACTCCTGGGAACTTATCTCCAAGGCATGTAATTCTGCTTCAAATATGGTTGATGTGTTACCAAGTGATTTTAAGAGCCAAAAATTTGGCCCTGTAACGCCCACTCTAACCCTTTCATCTTTCTTGGATCCATCAGTGTACCACACTGAAGCATCCTTTTTTAGTAAAGGTCCGTGTTTTGTGCAAACTTGGTGGTTGTTTATGTTGTCCTACTTTAAGCGATCAGATTTAATTTAAACTTTGCACACTTGTCAAAGACCGACGACAATGCAATAATTTGATCAAAATATCCGATTATCCTGATTACTTTTGCCATAATTTATGGTTTTCTTTAGGGATCCTATGCATGAGATCATATTATAATTCACCCTATCCAATATACTGGTGCCGAGGGATGAATGGCAAAAGCGTGAGTAAAACAAATCGAACTTAAAAACGAAAAATAAATTAAAGTTTAAAAAAACGCTTTTAGAGTTAATCAAACTAAAAAGTAAAAAATAATTCTTAACCTAAGAATAAAATTACTGACGATAAAATTAATGACACTTTTCTTAAAGCGTGACGATTGTATGACATTTTGAAACTAACTCTGCGTTTCTGAATAAAAGCACCCCACGCTTTTAAAACAGTGACATTAATTTTCTCGTCAGTAATTTTATTCTTAGGTTAAGAATTATTTTTTACTTTTTAGTTTGATTAACTCTAAGAGCGTGTTTTTAAGACTATAATTTATAAATTCATGATTTCCATTGCAGTAAAAATTTTTGTTAATAGTTATAATTAATGTAGTTTGACGTTTGCATGTAGGGTGTGTTGTATAAATAAAATTATCCTAAATAATATAAAGTTCCTGGAATGTTTTTGCGAGTAATATTTTAGGGCAACATGTTAACAGCACAAAATTCAAACAATTCTTTTCATCTTCAGAACATAACGGAAGAAAGAAAACATATTTTAGGTACAAGAAAAAACGTTTTATCAGCAACACAATATACATTTTTTATAAGACTGAGCATTGTCGTGTAACAATAAAGCGTTAAAAAAAACATAAAATGGTGTATTGACAGTAAAAATGTCTACAGAAATTTAAAAAAAAATCATTTTAATAAAAGATAAAAATGATATTTTTATATACATTATTGCTGTTTTTTTTTATGAAGCAATATTCTTTTTTTACCATTTAATTAAGTTATCGAGCTATAATAACAATTCAATATTATTTATTTACATCATTAAAATATATAGAAAAAAATTTGCGAAATACACAAATTTTAATACAAAATACTAAGAAGCACGAAAACTAGTCGACCAACATAAAATATAATATAATTTATCGCAAGTTTTATGTAAGTGGAGTAAAAGTTTTTTACATTTAATAAAAAATTTCCTGATAAAAAGTTTTGTATGATTTGTAGATCCATATTCAGGTAGAAAATGGAATACAGGAAAAACAGAAAATAATGATTTGGACGGAGAGATCTTCTTGTTTTCAAACGTTGGCTACTATCAAGCGTTCAGGCGTTGGCTATCATAGAGTTGAAAATTTGTTGGAAAGTTTCTCGATTGGTAGCTACATGAAACAATTCTTCGACTGTTCGACCCGTCCAATGTCAAATATTACGAAGCAAATAAAGCTGTTTTCTGCCAATCCATCGCTTTTCTTCTATTTTACCCTGGATAATTTTTCAGAGTATGTGATATTTATGCCCCCTTATCATATGTTCAAAGTATTCGACTTTTCTTATTTTGATGGTGTTTGTCAATTCTCGCTCTTTATGTAGGGATTCTAACACATGTTCGTTAGTTACGTTTGCTGACCACGGAATCTTTAGCATACGGCGATAGCACCATAACTCAAACGCTTCCAATTTATTTAGATGCTTTACTTTCACATCCATAAAGCAAAACAGACCAAACGTAGCCTTAGACGGATGTTTATCGAAAGACTTTTATTACATAGTACAGAACGCCAACTAGTGAATATTTTACGTGCCAGTTCTATTCTGGATGAGATTTTTTCATCGCTTTCAACTCTACAGTCCATCCAGCTACCCAAATACCTAAAGTGTTGTACTTTTTTCAGAATTTTACCATCTAATTTTAATTTATTTTGGATACTCGATATTAATTTTACCGACAACCATCCACTTCGTTTTTTTTGTCTTGACACTTAAACCCTTTTCCTTGCAGGCATTGTTTACTGCATTTAGTAGTGTTTGGAGGTCTTCGAGGCTTTCTGACATTATAGCAGTATTATTAGCATACCCAATGTTGTTAATTACTTCTCCACCAATTTTAACACCTTCATGGCGATATTTTAGCGCTTCTTCAAAGGCAGATTCCGAGTAGACATTAAAAGCATTAGTGATATGACACATCCCTACCTAATGCCACGTTTAATAGGAACTTTTTCTGAAACCTCCTGTTTCACTTTTACTCTAGCATTCTGGTTATAGTAAAGGTTTTTGAGCAGTCTTACATCATATAAGTCAAGACCAATTAGATCTTAGCATTGAAACAGTAGTGTATGCGGTACGTTGTCAAAGGCTTTCTCGAATGAAACATACGTAAATGTTTTTACGAAATTTAACACTCTTTTACAAAAGTGTTCGCATGCAGAACAACACCTCGAACCGCCTCGAAAACCAAACTGCCCATCACTGATTCTGTCCTCATAAAGTCGATATATACGATGGTGCAGTATCTTCAATAATATTTTAAGTGTATGAATCATCAAACTGATAAGTCGGTAGTCACCACATTTTTTTGGGTTACTCTTTTTTGGGACAGTAACAAATAAGGATTCTAACCAGTCGTCTGGTATTTCACCAGTGCTTTATATCTTGTTAAATAAGGATGTGATGATACCAACGCTCTCGTCGTCTAATAATTTTAGCAGTTCTGCAGGTACCCCGTCTGGTCCAGGAGTCTTTCTTTGCTTCGCTTGATCTATTGATTTTTGTACTTCGGAAACTAGGATCGGTGGTCCTTTGTCCCTGTTTGATGTTGTTTGTTGGTATTCTATTTGGCCGTCTTTAATTAATTCTTATACATAAAGAAGAGAGATAAATACGTACAAACTGTAGTAAAGAGTAAAATGTATTGAAATTGTAATTAAGTAGCAAAAAGATATGCACAATTTTAAATTAATAATATTCTCAGATGAAAATTAAAAGATAATAAACACTTTAGCAATTGTTGGATATTTTACTTATTAATTTATAAACAACAAATAATACTAAACCAATACATTTTAATAGGGAACATGTAAAATTACTTGAATACTACGGAACTTCAACGTATTCATCATTCATTTCCAAACAGGTGATTGTTATTTTTTTTATTTTAATTATGAAATTTCTTATCACATCCAGAGTTACAGCTTCACATGTTTCTTAAATAATTCTTTAAAGATGATTAATATCTTGAAATGGCTACTTAAGGTACACCCTTTCTTTTAAGTAACCCCACAAAAAAAAGTCTAGAGGGGTAATGTCTGGAGACTTGGAGGCCAAAGAAACTTCATGTACCACCTGATTACTTTACCGTTAAACGTGTGGACAAAGAATATCCTAATGTTTCTAGTTAGTTCATCATGCTGGTACACCATAATTTTTCTCGTTTACCATGTTTTAAATCATTTACCAAACTTCTTTACAAGAAGCTGGAATTTTTGCAAATTCAAATATTATTCGACGACCTAGTACAGTGAAACTTTTACAATTTAAAGATAGTGTTCTTTAAATTGTTAACTGACTTCCAGAAATGAGTACCAAAAAAATTACTCAACAAGTAAATGTTTGTAAACCGTTTGTACTATTCTAATCAAAAAATCAAAATCAAAAATTTTATCCATAATATATTCAACATGTGTTAGTTTTGCTTTTTAAAGATTATCCAATGGTTTTTCAATGGTTTTTAGTTTAATACGAGCACTAAAATCACTTTACGAGGATTCCAATGTTTCTGTCAGGATAAACGGCACTTGCACTGACTGGTTTAACATCGAAAAAGGTGTGAGACAGAAATGTGTGGCTTCGCCATGGCTGTTTGACTTATACATAGACGATTGTTTAAAAGATTTTAAAGAATAAAAATAAATGATTTGATCGTCAAATGCCTTCTTTACGCCGATGGTCAAGTCATATTAGCGTCATCTGAAGAGGAGTTGCAGGCGATGGTTAATGTTATGCATGATGCCCCAAAAATCAAAGGAATGAAAATATATAATAATAATAATTGTTGTCTTTATTGTATCACAGCCCTAATTACATATAATTTAATTTAAACTTAACAAAAATAGTGGTACATAGCTCAAACACAAAAGGCGAAGTTTAACTTAGATAGCACAAGTGCTACTAAGTTGCTCTTCCACTCAACCTTAAAAATTTGTTTTTTACCCAATCCAAGATAAGATATAGTTAATTAAGAAAAAAATAAGATATAAGATTAGTATAATTAACATAATGCAAGACAGAAAAAGCCGTACATTTCTAAGACTTGCTTTGTTTGACCACTTAATAATAAAAATGTATGAAGTAGGTTATAATTAAAATTGGTTTTCCAAGTTCTTAAATTTTTTTCGTAACACAGACATATTTGCATTTTTTATAACAGGTTAATCACTTGGCATACGTTGTAACTAAATGATTGTTTAAAAAATTCTGTTTTGAATCTAGGTGGGGTAAGAGTACCTTTAAATCTTGTCTTCAAATTATGAACGTCAGTACGAAAAGCGATTTTCCTGTAAGGCGACGTTTAAGTAAGTAAAATTTTTTGATATAAATTTGCAGCATTGAATTTTCGTCTATTTTCTATTGTTATCCAGCCTGTTTTACGTAACTTATAAGATACTCTTTGATATTTTCTTATTCCGTGAATAAGCCGTAGACATAAATTTTGTACTTTCTGTATTTTCTAAGCAAAAAACATTGGTAAACTTGGGCCATATAAAGTATCGAAATATTTAAATCAACATAAAAGCAGTTCATTACAAAGAGCTGTTTTTGTCTGTTGTAAGAGTACGTGTCTATTTCCATGTATAAGTTTTATCGAAGAATATGCTAATTGTATTTGAGCGTAAATAATACAAATACAACATTAAGGAAGATGTCCGGAGTGACAGACGCAGTTACTCGTATAACAACCCTAAAATGGAACTGGGCCGGTCATGTGGCGCGACTTTCGGACAATCGCTGGACAAAGAGAATACTTGAGTGGTGACCGCGCCAAGACGCATACAGAAGTAGAGGCCGCCCACCAACCAGATGGACCGATGACATCAAAAGGATAAGGACCAACTGGATAGAGGCAGCACAGGATTGGCATGGATGGAAAAAGCTACGGAAGACCTATGTCCAGCAGTGGACGCGATTGGTCGATTGATGATGATGATGAATGATGAAGCAAAATGAAAATAATGGTTTTTAAAAGAGAAGAAAGCATAACAAACTGTGAAGTTTTGATTAAGGGAGAAAGAGTGAAACAAGTAAATGAATTTTTGTACTTAGGTTCAAAGTTTACGAGAGATGGAAAGTATGGCAGTGACATTGAGTGAAGAGTGTTGACAGGAAAACAAATTATTGGGGCACTGCATAGCTTTATGAGAGGTGTGTTGGTTCCTACACTTATGTATGGTGTTGAAAGTTGGGTTTGCCAGAAGAAGCATAAAAAAACGATTAATTCTGTAGAGATGAGTAGTCTGAGAAGTATAGCCGGAGTGACTCGGTTGGATAATGTAAAGAATAGTGAGATAAGAGAACGCTGTGGTGTAAAAGAAGATGTGGTTACAAAGATAGATAAAGGAATGCGTAGATGGGTTGGACACGTAGAAAGAATGGATAAAGGAAGATTAACGAAACAAATTTATGAGGCAAGTGTAAATGGACAAGTCGATAGAGGTCGACCTCGGGTAAAATATCTTGATTAGATCAACATTGTTTTGAAGAAATGCCAGGTCAAAAGTATCAACAACCGACCAGCATGTATGAGAGCACTGGTGAAAGTAGAGAAAGGAAAAGATGTGTGTAAAAACCATAGCCAGTAAAAGGAAGTCTCTGCCTACCCTTACCCCTACGGGAAAAAGGCGTGACTATATGTATGTATGTATTTTTAGCAAAAATTGCAAACACTTCCAATATTTTTCCCACTGTATTGCTTACTGATAAAGCTAACTATTAAAAAAATGGAAATATGAATTTTCATAATAACCACATAAGAGCCAATAAAAATCCACATACGGCAGTTGAAGCATGATTTCATTAAATATCTTTTTTGTCAATTTTTACGTTAAGATAATCTACGATTATTTTATCAGAACCATTTTTCCTTTCTCAACGAATTAACATATTTTTATTTTTTAGTAAATGAATGTCTAGCTTTTAAAATAACAAGGCGTATATGGTTTATGCATGTTGGTGCTTTATTTAAAATCGCTTGTTTACACAACCTTAATTGTACAGATATCTACAGATATTTCCATGGCAGATGCTTCAGAGAAATAAAAACTCTTGTACCACCACTAGCCACATTCGGCCGAAGAACTCGGCACGCTGATCAGTCTCACCCATTTACTCTCAAGATTGACACTACAAGGACCAATCTCCATCAATAATCCTTTTTTTACAGGGCTGCTACACAATTAAACAAGCTTTTAAAATCAGTTTTTTAGAGAACTATGAGCTGCAATTTTTAAAAAAGCGGGTCCACAATCATCTTCTTTCTATAATCCCTCCCCCTTCTAATAGTCACATTTTAAAAATCTACTTTGAAATGTACTACTTTTATGTCATAATTATTACATTGTTATTACTTTTATTAAAATAATAAAATAGTTAAACAATTAAATAATGAATCACCTGCAACAATACATCAGAATATTTTGGAAACACCCAGTATAGTTTCAAAGCTACACTATGTCTTGGCTAAGATTAAGAAGGTAACTTTAAAAAAATAAAACCCGTTACACAAGTATACACTAAATAAGATATTTATAACAACTTTTTTATCACGACCAAGACTTTCCAATCTGAAAAAAATATATTTATAATAGTGGTATCTGCACCGCGTAACCGAAAATCCTTTGGAACATATTTATGACAAGCCGTAGTGTGTAATATCTTTTGTAGGTTTTTAACTACATTGTCATCGTGACTTTTTTCGTTTTTTACTCACCGAACGCTCCGATCATAAAAAATTTAGATAAATATATGACAACACACTCTGGGCGATTATGGTACAGAAAAAACGGTATGATGTATGTTAAAAAAAATTGGCGAAAGTATCTCGGGACAACGTAAAACGAAGGATTATAAAGATAACATAAGATTTTCACGAAATATACTCTAATTATAACGTAATATTTAGTTGGTAACAACTTTTTATAAATTAATTTACTTTACATATACTCTTAACTTATTGCTTCATTAATATTTGACTTTTAAAAAAAATTGTGCTGTCGAAAGACTCCCGTAAGGAACGAAGTTCGAAATATATTCTGTATATTTCAATTTTTATTTTATATTGTCTTTTTGAAGGCAAATAATCTAAAGGAACGAATTACATCAGAAAGTTGCATTCAATATTGCGATTTGTTAGAGTGATTTCGTGAAATGGGACGTAAGTATGTAATAAATGTGTAACATTTTTTCTCTCGCTTTCTTGCAATTTTTGGAAGTGATTTTGTGAAGCACGCGATATTTAATTTGACGAATAAGCGCGCGGTGGTAGAGTTAGCCGTCAGATAGTCGTTAATCAATTTTTCGAGAAGTCGGTACTGTCAGCCATTAGCTGTACACTTAAGTTACTGTGTTGTGTATAAAGTTTGCTGTTTTATGCGTAAACTATTTAAATAAATATTGTTGATAATAAGTCTCAATAAAGTGCAGATCATTGATAAAAAATTCAAGTGGGTAATAATAAATAATTATTCGAATAAAATATTTCAATATTTAGATTTTTTTAATTTTAAGGTAGATTTCTGTCACTCCCAGTGTCAATTAAATAAAATACAATTTTAAGTAAAAAAAATTACTGTTTATTATAAAAAATCATTTGTAATAATACCTGACCCAATTTTTTTTTATAATTTTAAAATTGCTTAATAACAAGGTGAGATGTCAAATGTTACACATCATATGCGACTTAACGTAAAACTCGCTCGTTTAATTGATTCTGCCGGAATTGTTGTTGGCGTTGAGCATTGGTTTTCGGTATGTTATTTGCAATCTGACGTTTGCACTATCCATAATCTTTTGGACTCTGAGCACATGATTTAACTATTGTCTCCCTATAATTTAAATAGTAAAATAAATAGTAAACACTCAAATCACAAGTACAGTAAACTATTGTAAACAGTAAATACTTGTATCAAGTTATACAATTTTAACGACTTACTTTTTTAAATCTGTATTACACACATTTGCTGCAGTTTACATTTTTTAAAACGTAATTGCAATATTGAAACAATATTTACATATGATCTAACCCAATAAATTATAATTTAAAAAATCTAAAAAACAAAAATCAAACAAAAAAGTAAAAAAAAATTCTTAACATAGAAAAAAAATTACTGACGGGAAAATAAATGTCACTGTTCTAAAAGCGTGGGGTGCTTTCATTTCGAAACGCAGGGTTAGTTTAAAAATGTCATACGAAGCAGTGACATTGATTGATATTAATTTTATTTTGACAGTGACATTAATTTTCTCGACAGTAATTTTATTCCTATGTTGAGAATTATTTTTTAATTTTTAGTTTAATTAATTCTAAAAGCGTGTTTTTTAGTTTTTTTAAATTATAATTTATTTGTCGCTTTTTTGTTCGATTTGTTTTACTTACTAAAAAAATTATGTATTAAACGGTAAAAGCACAAAAAGAATGCATCGGCCGGGAATCGAACCCGGGCCGCCCGCGTGGCAGCCGAGTATTCTACCACTGAACCACCGATTCATTTCGTTACGTGACGATTACTATTAAATCGCACTTCTCGTAAGTCACGTTAGGAAACTTCATTCCAAAAATTTTACCTTTTACTTGGCTTAAGTTATACTTTAAGTCATTGCTTGAATTTTCTTAATGCTTCTACTTTGCAAGTATATGGTACGGTAGATTATACAAAATTTCTTTCTTTACGACTATCGGATTTTATATTAATTACATAATGTTGGTTATTAACCCTACAGTGGGCGGGCTAAAAATTTTAACATTGAAGGGCGCGTCGGTCTAACGCATTGGACCGATTAAACCGGATCAAAATCGATGCCAATGCATGACATTTTTTTTATTACATACACAATCATCTATAAGCAAACGTGTAGGATATAATTTTATTTAAAATATATTTTATCGAGAAAATTGTAGCCAGTAGCCAACTACATAAATTTTTTTTTTAATAATACTTAACTACTTAATATTTTGAAAACAAACATTAAAAACTGAATAATAAACAAACATAAGCATTTGAAAACTAGTAAATTATAACTAAATAACAGTCTCACATTACACAGATTCACTATTATTATGATGACATTATTTAAATAATACCACTACATGTTCTAAAAAAATAAATTTTGAACAGTACCGGCAATAATAGCGTGTTTTCCAATCATTTTAGAACTGCACAATACGAATCTGCCAACTTCTCCTTCTCTGCGTTGATTCTGAGCAATATCTGGAATATTGCAGATTTCACACAGTCTGCTTTTTAGGGTTCGTGAAATATTTTCCATTTCTGAACGTACCCTTGGATGGGGTTCAATAAAATCAAAAGCTAGATCACGCAAAAATTGCCACCTTTTAGAATTGTTATTAATGTTATTTGAATTATACAAAACGAAACTATTTATACTTGCCACGTTTAGTATTAAATAAAATAACGACCATAGGCCATCGCTTTGTGTTTCTTGCAACATCATAGCTAAAACACAGTCTGTCATCCCCACCCTTCAGGTTTTACAATAGCTTCATCAATGTTGTCGTCGTAGTGAAGCGAAGACAACAGCAAAACGTTTTTATTATTTTTGGGTTTATAAGATACCAAAGTAGTATTTTTCTTGCAAGCAAACATATTTTTTTTGGTATTTTATTTATTTAGCGTATGGCTACATCACAGGTAAGTACGAGGGCGGTTTGATAAGTCAGTGACTTTTTGAATAAAACAAATTTTTTTCCGCAAATAAACATTTTATTTGTCTACATAATCACCTTTTAGCTCGATACATTTAGTCCAGCGTTTTTCTAATTTTTTTATTCCCTCCAAATAATAGGTTTTTTCAAAGCTCTCAAAAGACGCGTTTGTTTCGGTAATGACTTCTTCATTCGACTCAAATCTCTTACCGCCCAACCATTTCTTTAGGTTTGGAAATAGAAAATACTCGCAGGGGGCTAAATATGGAGAATAAGCTGGATGGGGTAGCAGTTCGTATCCCTATTCGTGGATTTTGGCCATCATGACTAGACAAGTGTGCACACGTGCATTGTATTGATGGAACAGCACTTTCTTCTTCGTCAAATGCGGCCGTTTTTGCTTTAAATCAACGTCGAATCTGTTCAAAGTCTTTGAATAATATTCGCCGGTGATCGTTTTACCTTTCTTGAGGTAATCGATGTGAATGACACCGCGTACATCCCAAAAAACTGTGGCCATGACCTTGTTGGCTGACAGACTCTGTTTCGCCTTCTTTGGTCCACGTTCACCCCGCGCAACCCACTGATTCGATTGTTCCTTGGTCTCTGGCGTGTTGTGATGGAGTTTCATCCACAGTAACAAAACGGCGTAAAAATTCGTCCGGATTACGGCTGAACATCGCTAAAAACTCTTTTGAAGTGGTCATACGATTGCGCCCATGGTCTAGTGTAAGCAATCGCGGTACCCATCTCGCAGAGAGTTTTTTCATGTCCAAATATTCGTGTAAAATATGATGAACCGGTTCAGTTGAGATACCTACAGCATGAGCCAACTTACGCACTTTCATTCTCCGATCATCCAATATCATTTCATGGATTTTATTGACGATTTCCGGCGTGATCACTTCTTTTGGGCGACCTGGACGTTCGGCGTCACTAGTGCTGGTACGCAACCACAACGGAACTCTGTAAACCACTTTTTAACCATTAAAATTGATGGTGCCGAGTCCCCGTAGTATTTATCAAGTCTTTCCTTAGTTTTAGTGATGGATTTTTTATCTAAAAAGTAATGCTTAATCAGCACACGAAATTCACTTTTTTCCATTTTCGTAAAAATTATGAGGTTGTCTGCTTTGAACGGATATTAAACACCAACTGCACGACGTAGCTTGTTTAAAATTAGAAAGTTGCCCACTGATAGATTATAGTTGACGGCAGCACTGTTGCATTTGGAGTAACTGCGCGGAAAATTCAAAAAGTCACTGACTTATCAAACTGCCCTCGTATATAACAAAATTTCACAAACAAACAATAAGATTACAGATATATTCTATTAATTCTCTTGTCGCAATCAGGAAATCAGATGAGTTGCCACTGTAGGAACTAATTGGACAGTCCTCTACCAGTTGTTGAAGAGTCTGTCTTACAACGCCACAGTCACAATTTGGGGAAGGAATTTTTCCCCATCTGAAAAGCGAGTCCGAGTACCTGCCGCAATTCATCCTTATTCTATTAAGTGTTGTCCCGATTCGTCTTGATTGATCAAAACCTTCTGGATTGCTTGTAACGCATGGCATATCCCGGTTGGCAGGTGTGACCTTCTTCTTCCATTCTTCTTTCCACCTCTTAATTATGTTGAAGTTTTCCTCAATAAGAGTTTCTGCTGTTCGTGAGCGTAGCCTATTTATGCTTTTGCCGGTTATTCCAACGTGACAGCGGAGCACAGGGTCGGTGTTAATTTTTCCATACTCCCTGACCAGAGCATGTTCTCGCCGAATTTGTGGAGGAGCTATGTGGCTAAGTGTGGGTAGTCAATAAGTGGGCGTGGCCTTGATTTTGCCTTATATAGTACGCACAGCTTGATTGAGTTGGGCTTCAACACGTTTGGTGTGTGGACTGTTGATCCACACCGGTGCACAGTATTCCGCGACGGGGTACACTAAACCCAGTGCTGTCGATCTGAGTGTGGGCGCTGTGGAGCCCTATGTGGTGCTGCATAGCTTTTGCAGGATATTATTTCGGGTTCTGAGTTTTGCAGCTGCCTTCATAAGGTATTTCTTGAATCTTAGCGTTCTGTCAAGTATATTTCGGATGCATATTGTAACTGAGAAGTCTGCCTTCAAAGTTGATTTTAAGTTGGTAGTTGGCCATCCTGTTATTTAGGTGGAAGCACGATACTTTCGTCTTCGGAAAGGTGTGTAGGATGAGAAAATTCCACCGGCAGTTCTTGCATAATTTTTTAATCACTGTTAGTTGGTAACCCTTGTACAGCTGCTTTACTAGTGGAATACCGGTAAACCAGTTTGATGATATTACAAAGCCTCTTGACCACATCAGCTGGCCTGTTGCTAAGTTTACACGGCCCTTTTGTTTGTTGCCCAACATAAACTTTGAGATTGGCCGTATATTACGTTTTAACATCACTAAGAGCAAATATTTTTACACCATATTCATCAAGTTTAAAGGGGATGTACTGGCAAAAACTACATCGCCTTCTAAACTCTTTAAACTTTTCGTCGATTGTCACGTATTCTGACAAACTTTAAACACTTGTTGACAAAATAATTGAAAAATTCTTGTTTACGTGCCAGCTTGTCAATACTTTTGCGTTACTCGCGAGTATGGATACTTAAGAAGATCATTAAATCTTATGCATCTCATAAAAAAAATTAATTACTTGATAGACATTGTGAACTAAAATATTTCTTTTCCGGACCAATCTGACTGACAGATTTTCCGTGTTCAAACGACTTGCATTGAGCACACCGGCATAAAACAGTAAGCCAAGCACTGCTCGAATTTTGGAAACATTGGTTGGTATAGCGTCTCTTTGCAGATCAAAGTTAACTGCTACCAAGCTTTTATATGCGTTAGTATTTTGAACAATGAAATTAAGTATTTCTTCGTCTATAAGATATTAAAAAGATTCTAAGCGGGTTTTTAGTGAACGGGTAATTTAGAAATAGGTGGACGAGTAACTTTATTCTCTTCTTCTTCTAGTGCCTATCGTCTATTGATGTTGGCGTTCACGTTGTCACAGCGTACTTTATTTACTGCCGCTCTGAACAGTTCTGTAAATGTTAACTCTTTCCACTTTTTAAAATACGCCTCTTTTCTATATTTAATTGTATTGAGGATTTCTCTGTTTTTCCTAAGTCTTTCCAGAATAGCGTCATTGGTGGCGTGATGTACACATGACACTCGCAGCATTCGCCGGTAGCACCACATTTCGCATGCTTCCAGTCGCCTACAGGCGTTTTCAGTGAGGCTTCAACTTTCTGCTCCATATAGCGTTAACAGTCGGTTCGGGTCTGATAGGACTTAATTGATTATAGTTTATCGAAGTTTCTAGCACTAAAGCTGTGCCCAGGAACTCGTGGCTGTCATACCAAAAGGTATTAGCCATGGCGGTACGCTCTGCCCTAGATTAAAAATGGGATAGCAAAAACAAAAAGTCGTATGTCTTACAGACCCATCCCCAGTAGTGGAGGGTTAAGCAATAATGACGCACTGGTAAATATTTAATATATTGTAAAGACATTACCAAAACTTTTCTTAGCTTTTTCGCCATAAATACCAGGCAGACATAGTATTATAATAACATTGTGTATGTTATTAGGAACTTAAAATAAAATTTGTATTTGTCAGATACCAATGCAGTATAATCGAGCGTTTATCATTAAAAGTTTATTTAATATAAATACCATTTAACTGAGATTTATGATTAGTTTAAACACGTTGAACAATTTAAAATTAAGTGAAATCCAGGTCATTTCCCGACTGGCATACCATCAATAATAACTATTTTTCTCGTTAGTGTAACTAGTTCATTTTTGTAAAAACACTTTTAAATTCAAAAACCAAAACTCGCTTGCAACGATTCCCCAGTGCAATCATTCTCTGATTACGACAAATTTCTACTCCCTTTCTCTTAAGCATAAATTTCTAAAGAAAAACAAAAGCGAGCGCCATATTTCAGGAAAAGCAGGAACGAAAAACATTATTTATATAGAAAATAATTGCTTCTGAAATTTCAGCACTGCGCTTTATTACAACAAAAATCAATAATTAATTTGATTACGTCTTGTAGCACTTTGGCTTAATATTTAGGTTGTTACGGGTTTCAAAAAGTTTATAAAAGAAGAGACTGACGGGTTTCTAACACTAAAATAAGTGGTGGAAGGAATATAACCAACAACTTTAAATAATTTTACCTATATCCCGAACAATCAGTGAAATTTATTAAATTTAGTGAAAAAAAAATCACTGCAATTCTCACCTGATTCTACATTATGTTGCAGAGGTCTTAAAAAACAGGAGAATTTACATTATGTTAGACATCCAGGCAGTGCTGAAAGCGCTGATATTTTGCCAAAATGTATTATAAACTAGCATTAAAATTCTACAGAAAGCTGAAGAAGCTGTAAAAACACAACAAGCTCTCTTTAATGTGGGTACCAGGACAACAGGGAGTATATGGGAAAAAATTGGTAGACAGGCTAATGAGAGCCGAGCTCGAAACAAACCTGCAGCATTGCTTACAGTTCTGCTAGGAAGCAGAACTAAAATCTGGTTACTACTGCAAATACTGTATAGAGTACCTAGGTACAAAACATACTTAATCTCTTGTCTGAGACCTATCGAGAAATACGACAAATAAAATTTCTGAATCATGATTAATGTCTAGATTACTCTTGGATAGGGAATAAATCTGCTATCTTTAGATTCTTCGTGTTGTGGGATATTCTACTGCTATATTGAAACGATTATGTACACACTAGATAATATTAACTAATATAAAAAAGGTACACTAATCAGTGTCTCCGTGGTTAACTTTGAGTACAATCAATAATTAAGACATCTTAGGCCACTAAATAGTATGTTGGTAGCATGTTATGATCTACATACATAAGAGAAGTATAAGAGTCTATGCTACTGCAAAGATATTTCAGTTTACAGAAACAAGTACTTCGAAGAACCAGAACTGAAACCTGTAATGTTTTTCAACACTCCCATTATCGACATACGGAAATTTTTTTAAAGGTATAGGACTGTCACTGTGAGGGCCCATTTATGCAGATATATTAAAATAGTTGTGGAACATAAATATTTTAAATTAATTTAAGCAAACTGTCCTTAACAAATGTTAGTTAATAAAAAGACCTTCCTCTTTTAAGTCCTGCTTGCATATTTCATCTTTTTATAAGGGGTATTCTTCACTATTTAATTATTATCTTTAAAAAAAAGTTAAGCAATTAAGGAAGTGTTAAACAGTATGAAATTGGGTATAGCTGCTGGGCACGACAGGATAACAGTTGAAATGCTGAAGGCTGGACAAAGCGTGGTAACTAGTCTGCTGTACCGCCTTTTTAACCTTTGTTGAAGGAATGGTAGCGTACCAGACGACTGGTGCAAGGCTGTTATCGTGCTGCTTTACAAGTGAAAAGGTTCGCAGCAGGACTGTAAGAACTACCGAGGTATTAGTTTACTCCGCATAGTCGGCAAACTGTACGCAAAGATATTGATTAAAAGAGTAACGAATGAAACTGAAAAAATAATATGGAATGTGCAAGCAGGATTTAGAAGAGGTAGGAGATGTATGGATCAGGTCTTTTTATTAGGAGGTGTAGTCGAAAAATTCTTGGCTAGAAGTCAAAAGGTCCATTGCGCTTTTATAGATTTGGAAAAGGCCTATGAAAGAGTGGTAAGAAGTGAATTGTGGTCGACATTATCTAAATATGGGGTGAACGGTAGTTTAATACAAGCACTGGAATCACTTTACGAGGATTCCACTGCTTGTGTCAGGATAAACGGACTGGTTTAACATTAAAAAAGGTTTGAGACTTTAAATAAGTAAGACAGGGATGTGTGGCTTTGCCATGGCTGTTTATTTTATATACAGACGATTGATTAAAAAAATTAAAAGAAAGTGCGCATTGATTAAAAATAAATTATTTGATCATCAAATGCCTTCTTTACGCCGATGATCAAGTCATATTAGCGTCATCTGAAGAGGAGTTGCAAGCGATGGTTAATGTTATGCATGATGCCCTGAAAATCAAAGGAATAAAAATAAATGTAAGCAAAACAAAAGTAATGTTTTTAAAAGAAAAGAAAGCATGACAAACTGTGAAGTTCTAATTAAGGAAGAAAGAGTGGAACAAGTAAATGAGTTTGTATACCTGGGTTCATTTGTTAGTAACAATTTTTAATTGTTATAAACAATGCTTGATTATTACTAACAATAATTTTTCAAAGTTATAGCATCTTCAATGCTCTTAATACTGACACGAGTTTAAAATTCTCCAGTTTTCTTTATAAAATATTGTTATCATATTTTTCATACAAATATTCCTAACATGCAATATTATTCAAAAGATCTTAAAATTCTGTATTAAAAATAGTAAAATTTATAAATTGCAAAATTCAGGTAGTTTACCATTTCTTTCAGTTTTTTTATTCTCCATAAAAAACAGCTTTACCGATTTTGCTAAAAATCTAACCAGTTCTAAGTTGCGTAATTATGCGTCGAATGCAATTGGTCCCACATCGATATCTTTTTTTGTTCTTGAGGTAATCGAGACAAAAAATAATTCCAAACGCACATACGAACAAACGAACGTACGAACATACGCACATACACACAAAGACGTCCACTTAAAAACTATTGTATTCGACTCTGAGAACCTTGAAATGTGGAAGTATGTCAAAATTCGGGATTCGCAAAATCGGACCCATTACTATAACGTCCATTTGGAAGTTAATAATAAATATTTTAAAACAATTGATTCGGGTTAAATAAACCGATCATACTCGGTTAATGATTAGCAATTTTAAGTCAATAGGTTATTTTTCGCTCCTTTGTAGTCGAGCATTTATAAATAAGAAAAGCGCTAGCCAATTTTTCCATGAGATTCAACATAAAAAATTATTCTCAAGAGGAAATATTAATACTCTCTATGCGGCATTTATTATTATGGCATGACTTATTTATTAGGATATCTTATACCTTCTGTCATTTATTAACCCACAATTATTGTTTATAACTAAACAGTCTTTTTCTTTATCACTTGTTCATATTTATGGTTTTTACGAATTGATAATGAAAGGTAAAGGCTATGTTAGGAAATAAACCTTTTAAACTTTATAGGAACTAAATTATTGAAGAGGTTTAACTATTAGTAAAAAGATATTTTGACTTTACTTTCTTAAATAATTTTCCTTTTAAAAGTAAACACCTGATTAATTGTTTAACACGGTGGAACTTTGAATCTGAATCTGTTTCATAGAAATTACTTACATTATTACTATTATTAGAGCAAATAACTAAGTAAATTTTTTTATTGATTAAACAGCTTTTTCTAGTACAGTTATAAAATATTAAATTTACTCAGCCATTTTAAAAAAAATAATTATTCAGTTTTAAACTGTTTTCCGCATTAACCCTAATTTTGACGCACGACAGATTTTCTTGTTATTTATTTTTTAATAGTAATTTAAAATGGTTAATTGTACAATAAGAAGGTGGGTAATGTTTGCAATATGGTTTGACTAATTATAATTCAATGGGAAGCATCCAAGATTTGTGCTTGGTTTTTTACCCAAAGCACCAGATTCCATTCTTCAAAACTATAAGAAAAATTATTAACTAATTAAAATCTACTTCTTCTTCTTCTCCATGTGCCATATCCAGTCGCCCAGACGTTAGCGATTACTGCAGAGAGTGCGTCTATATCTTCTGCAACCCTGAACAGGTCAACAGCGTTCCGGATGCCTGTCCACTTCCTGATGTTTCTCAACCAAGAGATTTGCCTTCTTCCAACACACCGTCTGCCTTCTATGCGACATTTTACTGTGACCATTATTTGTCTCTCCACCCTGGCTCGTCTCACTACTTCATCATTGGACAGCAGATCACGCCACGAAACCCGCAATTCTACGACGAGTCCACATTTCAAATGTTTAAATCTACAAGAAGTGTAAATAAACCTTGTAAATGCCTAATTGCTGTTCTTTACTAATAAAACGAAATCTATATGACTGTAGTGAATGTTGTGAAAGTTAAAAAAGTCTACGGAAAATTGGACGTAGTTTAGGTTTCTTGCATAGTTACTGTGCTTGAAACATAAAAAAAACCTAAATCTTATCTTTGTGAAACTGGATTTTCTACAGTGGCAGCATTAAAAACAAAACACAGATATCAGCTTTATACAGAAAGAAAACTAAAAGTGTCCATTTCCAATATATTACCTTCTTATAAAAAATTTTGCTTTGTGGAAGAAGCTCACCAATTGTTTTTTTATTGTTTTTTTTATTTGGGTACTGTGCTATATACGTACCTACTGTAAGATATATTTGGATCCACCCTGTATGCAAGATCCATCGGTGGAGTCATAAACGAGGGATACCTACTTGAAATAACAATTACAAAAAAATCTGTTTTGCTGGGTACCTAGAATAGAATATTGTTATTTCTTACACTACTGGCTTTAAATTTTGTTTAAATGTTCTTTTACCTTGCCCGTCATTAAAAATAAAGGATTTTTAAGTTTAACGCTACAGAGTTAAATACTTTTATAAATTGATCACATTATTCGTGATTTTAATCTTGCAACGGTCAAAATAAAGGTCTTTTTATTACCCATCCCACAACCACCCATCGTTAACGCGGCAGCACAGGGTCCTTTCACTGCACCCCAACTCTATCCCAAAAACATCTAGCGGTAACATCATTAAAGGAGTTGTAATGACCGAAATTTGGGATCGATAAATTTTGCGGTCATACGTTCATTAAACGACCCACAAGTCAATTACGAAGGCCGTATAGAATAATAATAAAAATTGTAAAAACAGTAGAATTTAACATTTTTCCTTTATCGCATAATTTCTTTTTAAAAAAATTAGCACAATATTATTAATTTATTGTTTTTCCATCAAAATAAAAATTATAAAAATTTCAGTCTTTTTCCAGTTATTTTTGGTACCTATATTTCCTTACAAAATTGCAGCAATATGTTTATTTTTAAATGCTTCTTTTAAAATATAAAGTAAACGTTTTAAATATTCAGAATTTTTTTTTAAAATGGTTAGTTATTATCTCGATTGTAAGGTTCAATATACAAAATATTGTAACTAAGTAAACATAGTAGTTAGTAACGTAATCTAACCTTATTCAGTTTATCACAGTTACATCTGGTGTACCGCAGCGATCTCATTTAGGACCCTTACTTTTTAATGTGTTTGTCAACGACATGGATGGTATTATTCTTTTGTTATTGTGCTTTTTAACCTATTCATCAATGATATTTAACAGTACATTTTACATTCCGATTATCTCTTATTTGCTAATCATTTAAAACTTTTTAAAAAAATCTCTTTTACCAAAGATAAGCAACTATTACAAGATGACTTGAATAATACCAGTAATTGTTGTTAAACCAATTAACTATATCTAAAAACTAAAAATTGCTGTTGTATCGGTTTTTAAAAAAAAAATAATTCCCTTCAAATATATAATGAACCGCTTTAACGGGTAGCCTCAATCAAAGACTTGAGAGTAATTTTAAATAAATAATTGAACTTTATGGGACACCTTAACCTTGTATCAGTTAATTCGTCAAAAATGTTGGTATTCGTATTACGCAACTGTCAAGTATTTTCTATAAATTCTAATAAATCACTTTATAGGTCGAAACTCAAATATGGGTCAATAATATTATGGTCTTCGTTTTATGAAAAACAAGGTAAAACTTTAGAAAAGGTCCAAAATAGATTTTCAAGAATATGTTCTTCTTCTTCTTCCTCCAGTGCCTGTCCGTTACTCGACGTTGGCGATCATTCTGGCAATAATTATTTTATCAACTGCGGCACTTAATAGACCCGTGGTGGAGGTAGCAAACCAAATTCTCAAGTTTTTAAGCCATGTAATCCTCCTTCTGCCTGGTCCCCTTTTTCCAAACACCTTTCCCTGTAGGATAAAATGCAACAGACCGTATCCTTCGTTGTTTCTCATGATGTGTCTGTCCTATTTATTCCAATTTTCGACTTTTTTAAGAGAATGATCGCAACTCTCATTGATTGTAGTTCCCCAATATGTTGTAGTCTTTAACTTTTCAATAATTGTATCATTTTTAATAAGCTGCCTGGGTGGAGGTGGATTTTTGCTTATCACTATGTATTTGGTTTTATTCATATTTATATCTATTCCATATTCCTGACTGTGCATTGAAAGCTGCAATATAAGTTGTATGCAAAACAATGCCTCTCTTGTTCCTGTTGCCTTTCGGAATCCAAATTGAGTGTTACCCATATACTCTTCACATTTCAAGTATAATCTCATACGTAGAATTTTTAAAAAGGTTTTAAGAAGATGACTTATAAGGCTTAATGTACGATAGACATTGCATCGTCTTGAAGTGGCTTTCTTTGGTATAGCAATGAAGGTAAATTTCAGCCATTCTCTGGGAATCTTTCCAGTAATATATATTTTATTGAATATTTTAATTAATTTATCAATACTTTTGTTTTTTCATCAGGACCAGGAGTTTTCCCGTCTTTATTTAGAGAGATGAATTTACGAACTTCTTTAGTTGTTATGAAAGGTCCTGTGTCGTCTTTAGATATTTCCACTTCTGGTCGTTCATTCAAAGTCAATATAATTGACCATTACCCGGAATATCCAAATATATTACAACATTAAAAATAAGATATTTTAAAAAAAAAAGGATGTGTAAAGATATTATTTTTGTATTTAAACTTCTATCTGTTCAGATATTTTCAAAAATATTAACCCAAATGTTTCAAGCAGAACTCTAAAGCATTATTGTACGCTACACCACTTAACCAACTATGGTAGCAAATAATGTATTTCATTTGAATGTATTTAAAGGATCTGTTTAGAAGCTCAATAATTTAATGATTGTATTGTAATATATGATTTAATGTATTGTAAATATGTTTTTTATGCATCTTGAATATACTATTTTTTTTTACTGTTATTTGGCATTTATATTAATGCTATCTTACTACTAACCAGTTCATTTTTGTAATTACATAGTTGTTAGTAAAACCACCTTTGTTATTTTGTTATGAACAATTTAATTGTGGTAATGAAGCATTCCCGTCTTTGTATAAAATAAAAAATATCGCAGTAGTTAAAAAAAAATTCGTACTCTTGCACTATAATGCACAACCCCATTGAATAGTTTTCTGATAATGTGACTTTTGAATTATTGTAACAAAAAGTTTGGAGGGGTGGCTTTCATCAATTATTTAACAACAACAAGAAATATATACCCTACTTTTCTTGCAAAGATGATGTCGAGCTCTTATTATTTATCGAGGACAGATCATTAATTAATTTATTTTAATTTGAATTTAATACGTGGCCATTTTCGGTTATTTTTTAATTTTTCTATATTTTTTATAAATAATTAACAATAAATTATGGTTTAAAAAAACGATTTTAGAGTTAATTAAACTAAAAAATAAAAAATAATTCTTAACATAACAATAAAATTACTGACGAGCAAATTAATGCCACTGTTCTAAAATCATGGGGTGCTTTTATTCCGAAACGCAGATTTAGTTTAGAAATGTCATGAGCACCCCACGCTTTTAGAATAGTGACATTTATTTTCTCGTCAATATTCTTATGGTAAGAAATATTTTTTACTTTTTAGTTTGATTAACTCTAATAGCTTATTTTTTAGTTTTTTTAAACTCTAATTTATTTATTTAGGTTACCAAATAAAACTGTGGTTTAAAAATTTAATTTTACTTAAATAAAGGCTTTATTTTCATTAGTCTTTTCGTCATACTGGTGTTTTTTAGGAGCTAAGTAGATAGAGTAGTTTTTCATGACTTTTTTTAAAACTTAGGTAACTGTTTCTAATGTATCAAAGCAAACTTTTTAACCATTTTAACTGAATTTTATAATATTACTTAGGCTGCTACAACCCCCTAGCTTTTGACATAACTGAATTATTAAATTTAATTACTTGGTGAAATGTCCCATATCGACGTTGTGACCAGTGTTTGGACCATTAAACTAAAAAAATGCTTATTTAATATTTTAGCTTTATACTTTTGCCAATTTGGGTCCCTGGCAAAAATTAAAAATATGTGAAATTGTAAAGAAAAAAGTTGAAAATGAGGAATATCCAAAAAGAGAATCTGCATAAATTAAACTTGACAAACGCAGACGAAAACTTTTTAGAACTTTTTGATTTAGAATTGTTTCTAAATCCACCACGAAATTTAAGAATTAAGAATAATGTCCTTTAAAGCACAAGATATAGGTATGTAATATTAAAAATTTAAATAAGATAGTAATTTTTTAAGAGTTTATACAATAAAAAATTAAGAAAAAGTACTTTAGCAACAATTGGATTTAATTTTATTAAAACAAACCTTTGACTATCCATTAAAACTCTATCATTACGTATCCTGGCCAGCGTTAAATACTCTTACCGCACTCTTACTTTTGAGCCTAAACTATAACGGCGCTGAAACCTGCCAAACGGACTAGCGAAATCAGGTCAATCCCAGATGCCGCACTCGGCTATAAACCCCTACCCTACGCTTTTAGAATAGTGAAATTTATTTTCTCGTCAGTAATTTTATTCCAATGGTAAGAATTATTTTTTATTTTTTAGTTTGATTAACTCTAAAAGCGTGTTTTTTATTATATCATTGGTGTTTTTAAAAAAATTAAAACTATACTTTTATGCAAAAAAAAAATACAAACTACCATTTGTATCACTGCAAATTGCTAGTGGCGCCATCCTTTTTAGAAAAAAGAAAACTATCGCGTATTTTTGTTTCGTTAAAGGAACTCTCTCTTCTTTTTCATATCCACTTATGGATGTTTGCGATCACTCTGCATAGTGACTTTTGAGATTAATGTGATTCTCTTAGGAAATTACTCTCTCTTACTCTCATGCAAAGGATTCCTGCAAAAATTTAAAAATACCAGCGAAACTAATTAGGATAATTGGATATTTAGATGAAATTATTGCATTGTCGTCGTTTTTTGATAATTGCGCAAAGTTTAAATTAAATCTGATCGCTTAAAGTAGGGCAACATCGAGGCCAAAAAGTCAGTTAAAAACATACAAGCAAACATACAGGTGAAACTAATAAAAATGTGTTTAAAATGGACTGTGTTTTAGATAAACTTAATCAAAACAAATCTTAATTTAATTGAAATTTTTCAACTCGAAATAAAATATCTTTTGCTTTCTATGTGTATTTATTAGGTTTAATTTGTTTAAATAATTTTTAAATTACTTTATTTAATTTTTATTTTCATTGGTTGCCCTGTAAAAAAATGTTTTATTTTCATTGATTTTTATTTTAAATTTTTCGAATTCTAAAATATTACTAACGTTTATTTTTCCAGTATTAGTTTATATGTAATTTACAAATATTTTTTTCCTTTATATTATTATCGAGTTTAATTTACAGCAGTTTTTGGATGAAGCGTTTTTCTTTTTCGCAATCACGTTCTGCGGTTTGGGACACCCTATAGTTGATCCATTCTTAAGAGAGTTTTGTCCTGCCGGACGTAATATGGAATCCCGAATCAGTTTTAATCATTGACGGTCCATTAATCGCAACCAAAACCCCCATTATAAGTTCCACTCCGCTATTTACCTGCATGAATAGAATACTCTGGGACCGAATTAGAATTTCCTCTGTAAATTCTCCGGAGTTCTCACAGCAGCGAAGGATTAAACGTATTAAATACAATATGTTTTAGTGAACTGTCAGACTGCAGGCTTTATTTAATTGGTTGATTTTTATGTTTAATTCGTGTTTGAAGTTAAAATATAATCGTTGTCAATGCATTTTGATGGATTTAAAAATGGTTCAAGGATTTTATTGATAAACTGCTTAATAAAGTCAATAAAAACTTTTAAGTCTGATTTAATATGTAGTTGGAAATTATTCTTGTAAGAATAATTGTAGTATTCATATTGTTACGATATTTTCTCTTTAGGTTCGGTAATTCCAAACTCTCAGTACAGTAACGAAACAATTTTTATTTCAATATTTTTACACAATTAATTTTACTTTACAAATTACTTAGATATTCACTTTACTTTAAATAGGTACTTGATTTCAAACTAATTAAACTTTAACTTTCAGAACTAAACTTCTTTGCGACCGCTGTACTTTTTACATTTACAAATCATCATTCTAGAAGAATCGCCACTATTCGAAACTATTGGACCTTTTCTAGAAAGTGCCCGAACAATCCTTTTACTACTTTGGAACCGCTAGACGTGGTCCTTTATTTAGTTCCAGTCACCGCGCTGGAATTATTAAAGCAGTCCCCCAATTGTGCTCGACTCGCTGATGCCGACAGACACAGGGCCGGCTTGTAACAATATTCATGGTGACCGATTTAAAAATACCCACCCCGAATATTTTCACACTGTTAAATATCTTGAATAGCTTGGGATTTAAGTAAGATATTGTTTTAAAGGTACTTTAATTCTCTTAAAAAAATCAATTTACCAGAGCATTTAATTAAAAAAAGTGGCTAATCAGCCATGATAATGCTTTTTATTAGAACTCTACAGGTACTTTTGTTTTGATTTTAAATTAATCAGAAATACTTATTTAATTCATAAAAACAAAACTTACTCATTATCAGCTTTTTTACCTCGCGGTCACTCGCGTTGTAAGATTTTATCGAACATTTTTATTGTTTCTTCGATTTTCTTTATTGTAAAGTAAATAATGCGCTATGTAGCTTAGGAATGCTTTTCCCGTTTTATTATAAATACGCTTTCTTAGTGTTATTTTGGTAGGGGTATTGGCAGATCAACAAATATAGTAAAACTGTAGAGCCTCACGATTGTTAGTTTAAATCTAAAACGCGAGCAAGCACGTACAGTGCAACATAAGTAGCTTGGCGGGCGACTAGCCTCTATAATAACAAATATTCGGCTAAATATACTTTACATTCGTAAACTTCTTCCTTCGATTGTACTTGAGACTTACGATTACTGAAAATTTCGTCGTTATTCGAATGTTTTCGTTGTGCGCAGATTTTGTGATCTCTCGCCCGCCAAGCTACTTATGTTGCACTGTAATTGTATTTTCCCCACGACCATTCTTGAAATATACTTATTATAAAATTATTTTTAATAACATAATGACAACATTCACACTCCAGAGTCCAGTTGTTTCTTACGGGGCTTGCATGTAATTTCATTTCATCACTTGTTACGGTATGAATATTCCGGAATTGTTTTAACAATAGCAATTGCCATTGGATGTCAAATAAACTCTTTGAAGTAAATGTCAGTTTCAAAATAAATTTTTTGTATTAAAATGAGCAAGAATTTAAGAGAATCGGATTTAGAATTTGAAAATACTCCTCCTGAGATAACAAATTACGCTAATAACATAAAAGATAACCTACTTTTTCAAAAAAAAAAAAAAAGGAATATGAAAAATATTATTAACTTATGTTCTTTAAAGTTTTTTTTATTTAAATTTTTTGGTCGTGAAGAAAATATCGTCTGTTACACGGTTATTATGAAAAATACGATACGAGTGGAATATTTTGAGCGCGAGCGAGGAACCACGAATATCGATTTTTTTCCGAACGAACAAACAAACATACATACATACACACACAGACGTCTACTTAAAAACTATTGTATTCAACTCTGGGGACCTTGAAATATGAGGATATGTTAAAATTCGGGATTCGCAAAATTGGGCCATTTACTATAACTTCCATTGGGAAGTTAATAATAAATTTTTTAAAACAATTGATTCAGGTTATATAAACCGATCATACTCGGTAACTTTTTACTGTGAAGTTAAAAATGTCAGAAAAAATCCCACGCGCGAGTAATCTCGTTAAAAATCTATACGCGAATGATCGCGGGTTAAAGTAATTATTAGGATTTAATAGGTTGTATTTATATTCAGTTTGTTTTATTTGAAATTACAAAATGCTGTTTACTTTAAGTAGCACTTCTGTTAAAATAATTTGTTTAAATTTGCCATAATTTTTTTATCTGTCTATTATCGTGTAAGTAGTTTTTAATATACAGATAGTTTATTTCGTCGTAACACACACTGTATAATCTGATCATGCATACCAGTGATTTTATTCAAGTTTCTATCAAAACACACCTCTTTTGCTACATTACCATCAGCTAAGTATTTAGCGTCAGTGCTAGTAAGTGCATTAGTTCGTTGTTAACGAGATTTCCAATTTATCGTCCTATTGCTCAGCTTCGCTACAAAACCTATACATGGTGTTTCAAAAAAGGTGACCCTGTCTCTAAAATAGGTAGTAAACTAAAAAATAATTGGTGTTTGCTTAGTAAAAAAATTTCGTAACGCCATCCGTATTTAATATAAAGGGCGTTGGAGAAAAAAATTTGGTTAATTCTTCATAATTTTCAAATCAAAATATTCCGAAAACGGTACACAGTATCGAGTTTTACTAAAAGTACCTTTTTGGTGTAAAATTAAATGCTGTTTGAGTTTACTTAAACTTTTGATCAATAAATCTAACCTTTAAAAAGTGATGTTGAAAACTACTTGGTACGAACCATGTAACTAGCGCACTCTGTGAGAGTCAGATATAAAAACAAATTTAAGGGATGTATCAGCTTTTAAAACATATTTGTATAAAATTTCATTACAATGTTTTCAGTAGTTTCGGCAAAATCTTTGTCTTCGACGCCCTTTATCTTAAATACGGATAGCGGTACGAAAATTTTTTACTGAGCGAACCCCAATTATTTTTCAGTTTTTTACCTATCCTAGAGACAAGGTCACATTTTTTTAAAACACTCTGTATACGACCCTGTATAAATCGGATTTTAATAACTTTAATCGTAGCAGGGTTAAAAATACTTTAGTTATTAGAACACACATTTAGTATCAACAGATACCAATACAGCCTAATAAACCTACAAAATATTACATGCTATTTTAAGAAAATATTGTATCTTTTTAATAAAAATTTTGTCGCAAATTTTCCAGGACTGTATATTTTAAAATTTTAAATAAAACCATGCATTTAAATGCTTAACATTATGAATCTTGTCAAAATAAACCCCATTTTTAGTATACCCCAGACAGCAAAACCAATAAATGTTATATCTGATAGTTGTGGAGATACCTCAATGTTACCCTTTTAATTAATCTTTTAATAATTTTTTTATTTAAAAACTCCCAATAAATTGAATTATGAGTGGCTTTACCTTGTTGCTATTTTAAAGTGGACTATTTTTCAGTTCTAACAACACTCTAGATAAATCTCAGTATATTACAGTATTGACAGAACCTACCTTAAAGAAAATAAGGCCTAATAAGATCAGGATGGTTTTAAAATTGTGTCTATATCACCACATAGAAATTCGTAGAATCTCAGTAGACACATTTATACCTGGTCACTTTGTCATTCATCTTAAAAGTCGTTTCGTCTCTCCAAAGTAAAGTTTTGTAAAAATTTGATCGGTATCTTGTCGAATTGTGTACATTCTTGTTGGATTGTGTAAAACAGAATTCCATTCGCCTGATTGTATCATCTTTATTAATGCCTTGAAAAAAAGCAGGCCTGTGTGGTCTTAAATGCAGACTTTTATAAATCCTTCGTAGGATTGTTTTTGCTTTTCTATAATCCTTAGATGCTTCTTTAAGAATAAGTTGTGTGATCAGTACACATCAGCTTTCGAGCACTAAGCATTCAGATTCTAAAAGTTCATCAGTACACATCAGCTTTCAAGCACTAATCATGCAGATTCTAAACGTTCATCAGTACACATCAGCTTTCGAGCAGTAAACATTCAATGAAAATGTCAAAATTCGAGGAATCCCAGTAGGCACAATTATATCTAGTCACTTCGTCATTTATCTTAAAAGTCGTTTCGTCTCTCCAAAGTATAGTTTTGTAAAAATTGGATGGGCATCTGGTCGAATTGTGTACATTCTTGTCGAATTGGTAGTAAGAATTTTATAGTTATATTTTAAAAAAAATGGGTCAGATATTATTTGAAATGATTTTTTATAACAAACAATAATTCTTTTAAATGAAAATTGTATTTTATTTTATTGACACTGACAGTGACAGAAATCAACCTCAAAATTTAAAAAAGCTAAATACTGAAATATTTTAATCGAATAATTATTTATTATTACTTACTTAAATTTTTTATCAATGATCTGCACTTTATTGAGACTTATTATTAACAATAAATATTTATTTATATAGTTTACGCAAAAAATAGCAAACTTTATACACAATACTCTCGGAATATTGGTTGATGTCTATCTGACGGCCAACTCTAACCACGCGTTAATTCGTCAAATCAACTCTCGGAAAATTGGTTGACGTCTATCTGACGGCCAACTCTAGCCGCGCGCTCATTTGTAAAATCAAATAGCGCGTGCTTTTGCGAATTTCTGTAACAGTTACTATTACTGTTACACATTTTATGAAATCACTCTCACAAATTGCAAGTAAGCGAGAGGAAAGATGTTACACATGTAAGAAAGCGAGAATAAAGATGTTACACATCAAAAAAACACGTCTAGCTACATAAGAGCCCATGTTATTTTCAACATTATACTATTGTTTATAAAAAACCAAACGGTAAAAACTTCTGAAAAAATTCTAAATTGCTTAAAATGTCATTAAGAATTAATTGACTAAGTTTCATCAATTTTTCTTTGGTTTAAAATCCCGAGTGACAATCTTTAACCTGTTTCTCAGTGTTAATTAGCCTTTATGATTGCGTTATTTACAGCAGTAATATTATCAAAATATTATTATATTATTTTAAAAAAAAGAGCATACTTTTTTACTTCTCGCCAAAAAAAAAAAAAATATTCACATTTTTTGTCCAAACTGGATTGTGCAATATTTAAATATTTTTAAATCAAATTTACAAAACAATTTACCAACAAAAAATAAAAATTGTATTTTAAGAAATACCGCGTACTTTTCCTCAAAGAAAATTAATTTAAAACCCGAACAGGTCCAACGAATAAACCAAATAACAATTCACCATATAAATTTGCTTTCTTCGATAAATCAAGCACAATTTGGCTGTTGCCTTTGTTTATTTTCACCGAATTTTTTTTGGTAAAAATGTTGGACCGGTGAGAGGTGTTATTTACCTTTCTGAAAAAGTATTATAAATCTTTCCAAAAACGTAAATTAAAAAATTAATTTTGTAATGACGGTGATAAATTCACAAAAATGAAATTTTTATAATTACTTAATTATTGTGGAATATCTACATAAAATTTGCGAGGCACAAGTGAGTATACCAGTCTTAGTTGTATTTTTTAATGTCGTATTATCTTACTTCTTTTAGTAAAATTTAGTTTTATACAGACCTAATGTTTTCTAAAAGAAACATTATAACAATAATAAAAGTCATGAACAAATTTTTAAATTATTTATTAAATATTTTCTGTGTTCATCGAAAAGTAACTGAGGACTACATTCTTAATTAATCAAGTTTGTTTTTGTTGTTTATAATGTTTGTTTAAGATTTTATGTTTATTATATATTTTTATTGCACTTTTTAAAACAGAAGGAAAAGGGCAAGTCCATATTTCGGTGGATTTTGGACTAAGAAACAGATGTGGTACAGACCATTTCGCACCTACCATCAGGGTAAAAAATTATGTTTTTAAGACAAAAATTCTTTTGGTGTTGCATACGACACATCTGGCATTAAGTAAAAATTTAGCTCTCACACATTTAACAGTAAACATTCAGTTTTTAAACGTTCATTAATTCACATCAGCTTTCCAGCACCAAACATTTAGTTTCCAAACGTTCATTATTATACATTTAGCTTCCTAGCTTTTAACAGTATTCATTTAGTATCCGAACGTTCATCATTACACATTTAGCTTCCAAACTTTTAACAGTATTCATTCAGTTTCTAAACGTTCATCAGTACACATCAGCTATCGAGCACTTAGCATTCAGTTTCTTAACGCTCATTAGTACCCATCAGCTTTCGAGCACTAAGCATTCAAATTCTAAACGTTTATCAGTACACATCAACTTTCGAGCACTAAACATTCAGTGAAAATGTTAAAATTGTTTCAGTGCCACGACTTATCTCTGCCAACCAAGATCAGACCGTTGAAGTGCTATGTCTTTCCAGTGCTAATCTATGGTGTCGAGTTTTTGACTCTGACTGAGGCTTCCTGTTAAAACTCGAGTCGTGTGTACTGGTTAGGTTAGGTATCATGTGAGTGAGGCGTGGTCGCCCCTCCACCGCGACCCTTAGTAGGTCTATTGTGGCTCACCCCTAGAGTCTACAGTTCACCGCACAATTCAGCCCTACTTACGAAGTTCATAGTTGTATAGGGTGAGATTTTTTTGAAATCGGTAGGTTCTAGGTTGGTATAACCAAATATCTTGAACCTTTTTTTTCCCAGGCCGGGGCATGAACATAGTATATGTTTAGCAGTTTCGTCTTTCACGCAGCAAAAGCAACAGTCCGTTGTTGGTTCAGACCTATCTTTCTGAGGTGGTATCCTCGACAACAGTATCCTGTAAGCAGTCCCGTTAGAATACGGATCTGCTCCATTCTAGGATCTGCTTGGGAGTCGGATTTTTTGTTTCCCTCCACCCCCTGGTGCCCAGGTACCCACTGCAGGGTCACTCTGTTGTTCGCACCAAGTTACTCTAGGGATTTGATGCAATTGCATATAAGTTTAAAATTTATCTTGTTGGAGCTCAGTGCTTTTAAAGCAGCCTGGCTGGCTGGGTTTACTGACGAATTTTGAAAATCCCATGGACGGACCGTACCACCAATGTTGGTGTTCTAGAACGAACGGGTGGAGAAAAGGAATTGCTTGTTTTCATAAAAACGCACAAGCTGGCATATTTGGGACATATATTGAGAAACAACCAACGGTATGAACTACTATATTGCAGGGCAATGTAGAGGGCAGGAGGGGACCTGGAAAAAGAAAAATATCATAGTTGAAAAACTTGCGCACATGGTTTAATACAACAACACTAGGCCTTTATCGTGTTGCCGTCGACAAAGTACGCATCGCCACAATGATCACCAACATCCGGAACGGATAGGCACCACAAAAAAAATGTACAGACCCTACGCTTTCACGCCCTCGAAACCGACATTTTTTTTTTTTATAAAAATAGTCGCAAAAAGGGTAGACCTATCGTGTGGGCCGCGGACGGCCCGCACTGCGACAATTAGAAGGGGAAGGGATTATAGAAAGGAAATGATTGTGGACACGCATTTTAAAAAGTTGCATGTCATAGTTCTCTGGAAAAACTGATTTTGAAAGCTTATTTCATTCCGTAGCAGCCCTGTAAAAGAAGGATTCTTGATGAAGATTGGTCCTTGTAGTGTCAATATTGAGAGTAAATGAGTGAGACTGATCAGCGTGCCGAGTTCTTCGGCCGAATGTGGCCAATGGTGGTACAAGAGTTTTTATTTCTCTGGAGCATCTGAAAAGGAAATATCTGTAGAGCAATGACTGGTCTGCAACTCTTCTTCTATGTTCTAGAGGGTAAAGGGTATCTATGAGAGTTGAGCTGTTTATCAAGCGAATGGCTCTTTTCTGAATGGAATCTAGAAGACGAAGAGAATGCCTTGGTGCTGAACCCCAAATGTGCGAGCAATACTCCAGTAGAGGTCGGATTTGAGCCTTGTACGTCGTCAACAGTTGATCAGGAGTAAAAAACTTTCTGGCTTTCCACAGAAAACCTAGCCTCTGGCTTGCCGACTTTGCGATGTTAGCAACATAGTCATGCCAAGACATATTATTGGACAACGCGACTCCCAAAATCGAGATGGGACGTGGTTCAAGATTATTTCCGGACATTGTGATGGGATGATTTGAGGAATTCACTTTCTTGAAAAACGTGGCACATTGTGTTTTTTGGGCGTTGAACTGAACAAGATTGTTGGTTCCCCACTCGACGATTGCTTTAAGATCTCTATTGATGGAATCAACCTGTTCCTGCCTGAGTCTATTTGTATCATTCACCGAAAGTGATCGATAGGATGTGAAAGTTAAGACAAGTGTGCTATCGTCTGCGAAACTGTAAATGGGGTTCGTGATGGTTTTCAAGAGGTCGTTGATGTGTAAAAGAAATAAGATGAATGATGATTACTTCGCAGCTCTCTTAACTATCAAAGATTCTTTGGACAATGATAGACTGAAGTCGCTCATTGTAAAAAAGATTGCGGACTTCTTATCGCAATAAAAACTTGTGAATAATTGTTTAATTATATTTAATTGTTAAAACATAGTAATAATAATAAAAAAATAATAAATAACGAATTTTGATTAAACTCTTATTTACTTGAGTCCTTCCTTCCCTCGTGGAACTGGTCTGGCCACGTTGCACGGATGTGGGACGATCGATGGGAAAAGAGGCTTCTTGAGTAAAGACCTAGAACGGATAGGCGAAGTAGAGAAAGACCGCCTACGCGTTGGTCGGACGATATTAAAAGGACCCGCAGCAACTGGAAACAAACAGCTCAAAATCGATTGGAATGGAAAATGATTAGGGAGGTCTATGTTCAACAGTGGACACAAAGGGCTAAATGATAATGATATAGAGCTTGCAAAAATCTTACTTTGTAGTTTCTGTGAAGAGGATAATGAGACCCTTCTTCGCTGACTAGGCTACTTCGAAGAACTCTCGGTTCACAGACAAGCTACTTCGAAAACCAAAGCTGAAATCTGTAATACTAAGCAATCCCGTTATTGTCTAGATCCTAAAATTTTTTAAAAGTACAGGTCTACCGCTGTAAGGACATATTTGTTTATTGGGGGGCACAACTGGCTTTGTTGACCGGGACAACTGACGCTGATACCAACCCCAGGAGAAAAAAAAATGTGTACTCGTACTGTTTTATACTGTAAATCGAGACAATAGCCAATTTAAAATTTTTATTAACAAAGAAACTAACATTATGTCGAAGTAATAAAATATATAACAAATAAAGTCTCATTTAACAAATATTTATCGTCGGCAAACATAAATTTATCAAACGGATAAAGTAAAATTCCTCATAGAAATGTCAAACAATACAACAGCCAACTGACTTCAGTAATTTCATTGAAAATCTAACAATATTTGTCTAAACAAAAAACAACAACAAAAAATCTAATAAAATCCTCTCCGCAACTGAAACTTTATAACGACTTTTCGACATCGTCGTTTGTCTTTACTCGAATAAAAATTTGATATTTGACAGGCAGAAGCCAATTTCGCTCCATTCTTCCGAGACTTTTCATCAGCATTTTATGCACAGCTGGTTCCAACACTCTGCTACTTCATTTGTGTACATCAAAAAGTTAATTTGAATTGTTTTAAATTTAATTTTACACGTTTTTTTTTTGCACCCTACAAATCGGTGGACGAAAATTTCCAAAAACGAAAAAAATCTCTTCGGGTAAACTTTTTAATTAACACTTGATTTTCACTTTACGTTAATTTTCAATAGCGTAAAACCGTTTATGAATCCTGGATGTCTCCACAACAGCGTGAATTTATTAAATGCAGAGTGTTTTTAAATTTATCCGAAAAATTTTAGGAGGTGATTGCCCGTATAAAATTATGATGGATCTTTCCTATAAATTTCTTTAGCCAATCCTTTTCCAAAATATCACCACTAAAAGATGGTTGGTAAATTTAAGTTTTTTTTTCTTAAATTTAAGCAAAGATTTGGATTCATAATCAAGTTCAGACTTCACACCCCTTCGTGGTCACTTTGGAGACCTGTAGAATATCTCTTGCCAAAGACTCGTTCCTCGACCAATCCAATGGTTAAGATAAGTATTGCCTAGAAGTCTGGCTAATGTGTACTGAAGCACCTTCGAGCATAAACCACACGTTCTGTCTAATATTGAGTGGGATGTCCTTAAGTAGTTAGGAAAAAACTCGAAAAAACTGGTGCAAACAATTCCATTTAATAATTGAGGCATCAAATGTGGCCCATGTGTTAAGTTGTCCGGGTTTTCGTCTACCCATACGTGATTATTATAAAAATTCCACACCTGCAATTTTTAACCAATTAAAATACGTTATTTTGACAGATCACCACGGCAACGGAGGTATTTTAGTGGAATTATACTGGAAATTTTTTGACGTTTACAATAACAGACCATTTTTGACTTTAATAACACTCTCCTTGTAGTCTTCGGAGTTTTTTTTTCGCATGTTAAACCCATAGTCTTCGAGAATAAACGCCAATTCTTCCACAGGTATATCCGCTCTATTGAAATTTACGATTATTCTGCGAAAAAGTTTATAAACTGCCTTCATACGCTTGACTTCGATTTCCTGGTATTCGCGGGTGTCAACTGCTCAATCTCCTGGCGAATATTTTCTCTGCTTTCTTGACCGAAGCGAAAAATTTTTTTACGTCGTGCCACTTGACAGCTTCAAAAGTAAATTAATAATTTCGAGGTTAGGGTCTCACTTGGTTACCATGGCAACCCAATAGTCAAGTCAACCACACATTTTATGTTTCGCTGGTGACTTGATGAAGAAAATGATTTGCATTGTTAAGAATCGAAAAATAAATTTTAAAAATATTTGATTTTCCACCACAATTCGGTGTGAAATTTTCTTACCGAATACCAAGCGAGGTCAAATTAATATCCGGAAATTTTTTGACCTTTAGTGGTTTTACTAGTAAAAATTTATGATGAATATTTTTAAAAAATGTGCCTCATCCGTTCTGAGGATTTCGTTGTATTTCATTGTAAGTAAAAAAAGGTATCACACAGGATATTGTATTTTTTTTTCACCAAATCTATTAGTTCCATGAAACAACTTTAAGATTTAGAAATGTTTTTTAATAAACAGGGATTTAAAGTGATATTTTATTTTGGAATGCTTAGATAGTTTGGACACGTAGAAAGGATGGATGAAGGAAGATTGACGAAAAAAATTTATAAGGCGAGTGTGAATGGGCAAATCGGTAGAGGTCGACCTCGGAGAACATATCTCGATCAGATCAACATTGTTTTGAAGAAAGGCCAGGTCAAAAGTACCAACAACCGAAGAGAATGTATGAGAGCAGTGATGAAAGTAGAGGAAGCAAAAGATGTGTGTACGAACCGTAGCAAGTGGAAGGAAGTGGTCTCTGCCTACCCCTATAGGAAAAAGGCGTGACTTTATGTATGTATGTATGTATGTTTTATTTTACAAAACTTAATCTCGAATTTTTTTTATATTACATAAGGTAAGGAATGCTTATTTCACCCCCTTAGAATGTAACAGGAATGTTGAAAAAATACCGATGGTTAGCCCTTTGCGAGTGCACGGAAATTACAAAATTTAAATTTTTGATCTTAACTTAAATTTAAGAAAAAAAATTTAAATTTAATAAACCCACCATCTTTTAGGCGGTGGCGGGATAAGGAAACTTTGTTACAGGAACGATCTATCTTAATCTTATAAGGGCAATCACCCTCTAAATTTTTTCGCATAAATTTAGAAATTTAACGTAATTTCATCAAGAATACAGTTGGAGTTTTTTTACATTTGTAACAACCATTAAGGGTGCTGCGAGACATAACCAATTATATAGGAGTGTAAGTAATGTTAAAGGTAAAAACAGTTTTATCTATAAATTACTTTTTTCTTAATTTTCTGTAATTTAATTGTGTTGTTTGGTGATTTACAGAAAAAGTGAATCGTTTAAAGTGTGGTGTTGTGAATATTATGTTATATGTTTGTTGATATTTTATACAAATTTTAAACCAAAAAAAAGAGCGTGTTATAAATTAGTTATTTTTTTACTGTGGAATTTTTTTTTAATCCATTATACACATGATTATGCGTAAACCAATCAAAAAGCTGACAACAGCGCTGCTATTACTAAATTATTTTTGACCACTTTAGTTTGGGGACTTCGTCCTTAGTCTTCGCAGAAAGAACAGGAAAGTTAGCTTTAAAACACCACGTGGTAAAAATTTACAATCAATATAATTAGATAAAATTAATTAATTTAAAAAACCATCAACCAGTAAAATTCTAGAGACAGGAGGTTTTTTAACTAAGATGATTGTACAAACTTTACAATATATTATTAAACAAGAAACGTGTAGTTTATTTTATTAAGAAATTCACGGCAGTAAAGCCAGAAAAGCCTACAGCAAATAAAATATACGAGCCAGCCAACTAGCTATCTAAGACTTAACATCTTAACGAAGCACGGCGAGATTCAGCAGAGGCAGAAACCAACATCATCCTACAGTTTCTTCATCCATTTTCTAGATACCTTTCTGTTGCTTGCCGTTGCGTCTTCAATTCGTTTAACATGCACTTACCAAAATGTTTTTTCATAATCAGCAATTGTCGTTGCTGTAGAAGCGGTGGTAGTTGGCGGGTGCTAACAATATATTTTGAATTTTTGGAGGTGGCGATAACGATTATTGCAAATTTGTGAATATTTTCGTATTTTTTGAATGAATGAATTTTTCGTCCCTCTGCTGCGTGAGGGCGCGACAGAACTGCGTAGCTAATCTTGAATTAATGCGCGGAAAATTTAAATAAATGATATTTTAGTAATGAATAAATAAAGTAAGTTTCATGAATAGATGAATAGAAAACAATTGAGTTATATAACAAACATAAATAATTTTAATGAACGAATAAATAATGTCATTGCCCTATTTTTTAAAGTAATATTAAATAAAACTAAAAAAATCTAGGCGCTATACAGTATGGATCGTCTACTGCCGACAAAATTACATCTAATTATTTGTAGTTCTACCTTGCTTCGGTACATTTTTTTTTTTTTATGAAAATAGCCGCAAAAAGGGTAGACCTATCGTGTGGGCCGCGGACGGCCCGCACTGCGACTATTAGAAGGGGAAGGGATTATAGAAAGGAAATGATTGTGGACACGCTTTTTAAAAAGTTGCAGGTCATAGTTCTCTGGAAAAACTGATTTTGGAAGCTTATTCCATTCCGTAGCAGCCCTGTAAAAGAATGATTCTTGATGAAGATTGGTCCTTGTAGTGTCAAGCTTGAGAGTAAATGTGTGAGACTGATCAGCGTGCCGAGTTCTTCGGCCGAATGTGGCCAATGGTGGTACAAGAGTTTTTATTTCTCTGGAGCATCTGCCAAGGAAATATCTGTAGAGCAATGACTGGTCTGCAACTCTTCTTCTATGTTCTAGAGGGTGAAGGGTATCTGTGAGAGTTGAGCTGTTTATCAAGCGAATGGCTCTTTTCTGAACGGAATCTAGAAGACGAAGAGAATGCCTTGGTGCTGAACCCCAAATATGCGAGCAATACTCCAGTAGAGGTCGGATTTGAGCCTTGTACGTCGTCAATAGTTGATCAGGAGTAAAACACTTTCTAGCTTTCCACAGAAAACCTAGCCTTTGGCTTGCCGACTTTGCGATGTTGGCAACATGGCCATGCCAAGACATATTATTCCACACCTTAACATCCCTATTGTATCCTAGTTCTCTGTATTTTCTTTCCATTTTCTCTACCGTAGATTAAGAGATACGTTTACAATGGGGCTGCATTTTATAAAATAATGTGCAAGTGCATACTTTTTGTTGAGTCCGCATTCTATCTCCGACACCGATCATCATAAAAATTTCAATTTTTTCACTTTCGGTAAGAGGCATTTCAATGAAACATTTTAATAAATACGATATGATTAATTAAATCAACATTACTGAATCTTATTTGGATATTTATGACAGTTTTTACTGTCAAAAAAAAATGACAAGAAATACTTTTTCCATTTCGTCGAGCGGCTAAGATTACTCATGAAAGTGGAAATAAACAACTGACCACCCTGTACCAATTTAAATTAACTAGTTATACATTTTTGGTGTCAACTAAGTAAGGAAATTTTAAAAATTAAAAAAAAGGGTGTTTTATTTAAAAAAACTGGTGTTGACGTCATTACTTAAAGGTTGCTTTCGCTGTATGATGAATTATTCTTTAAAAAAATGGTAAATAAAAAATAAAAGTCGACCTGCTTTTGGATTTTTTTGTATAAATGTTTTTTACCTAATAATAAATTTATGCTTCTGTTAATGGACGCACTGTATTTACATTGCTAAGGTTTCTCTCCGTACGAACCAGCTTTTGATGAAACCCATTTTATGCGCGCGGGCGTAGTTAAATATGTTATGAGTTAGATATTCCTAAAAAATGTATTTGTCAAATTTTAAATCCCAAGATCTATCAGAAGTCAATAAAATATCAGACTGTAAAATGTCAGGAGTGGTGAATTTTTATCTCGGAGTTTAAAATGAGAATTTTAACATAGCTTACGAGGTTTTTGAACTGAAATTTAGCTGTGAAAAATTACAACTTTATTATAACCAATTTTAAGACTTTTAATCCATAAGTGTGTGCTATGCGCGCAAAACCTAAAACAGTACAATTTTCACATCTGGATCATTCATAGTCCAGAGTTTTTTAGATTAAAAAAGGCGAAACAGTAGTGTTGGAAATTTTATTTTATTTTCATTTGTTATGTAACCACCAACAATCAAGAACTGATTTTAATTTAAATTGGGGGACGAAACTTTAGAAGATTTTATCATTATTTGTGCGGTCAATGTCTAGCTTGGGGCTTAGATCTCTTTACTAATATTTTCGTAATGAACCAAATTTCCACATGGAGGAAAGTTTTCTCATAAAATTTTCGCATGAATATTGTAATTCGTCGTAAGACGAATGCTGAAAGTTTTAATAAGCCGTCACCAGGAAATTATTCAGACTTGATTCCAGATCTGCTTAAAGTTGAAATTCAATTAATATTCATACACTTGGGCACAAAGCGCAGATTTTCAATATGCATGAAGGTAAATGCGGAAACGATAAAGAAAATGTGCACGTGTTTATGAATGTCCTTATCAACACGTATCACTGAATACAATCAGCATGCGTGTTGAAAGAGATTTTTCTCCTTTTGATTAAATTAAAACACAAATTCCTGAGACAATCGGTACACGTCCGAATGTCATTAAATAAGATCAAGAGGAGATACAATTTTGTCTAATCAGGTTGTCTGGGTAACTAACAACAATTTTAAATCGAAGTAAAGTTAAATTGAGAAAAATCAAGTGCCTCCGACGATTTCTAAATAATATTTCTTTTATCCCAATCCCTTTAAACGAGATGACTTTAATTGCATGGAGAAAAAATATAAGCTTTAATTTTTTTTTAAAATTAAAACTTTTCATTCGTGATAGGTAAGGTAGCTTTACTTTTTTTCCACCCTTTCACAGTTGAGTAGGCAACAAAATAGCCGTGTGTCAGAAGAACATTGAATTTGAATATATTTGAAATAAAGTAAAATTTCACGCTTTAAATAATTTTTTTCCATTTCATATTTCAAAACTTCAAAAATTTAGCCGACAGCAGGTCCAGAACTGGTCTTTAACTGAATGAAAGGAACGACCCCGCCCACCAATACGTATATAGCCTGCGATCGTGGCATACAAATGTCCCGAGCATGCCATCTACTCGCGATGGCAAAACGTCGAGAATTATTTCAGGATAAGGACGGCCTAACAACCCAAAAAACCATTTACCACTTAACCATGGCCACGAAAGCCTTTTACAATTTGTAAAAATTATCCTATTCTTAGACAACGCAACATCTCCATATGGAAATGCAGCTATTCATTATATCGTTATTGATTTTGCCACCTTCTACTATAGCACATTGTCAACCGCTAAGAGGCTTGGAATTATTTTTTATTTATAAAGATGACGCAAAAGTAAGTACAAAAATATCGAATGCAATTTTAGTTTGAGTTTTAATTACATACATGTTAGATATATACCTACATAAAGATACACTAAAATAAAATTTACAAGAAATTGCACCAACTAGTAAATCTATATAACACTATTTATCGTACAGAAATTATCCCTACAGATTGGCTGAGATCAATCTTCGTAATATTGCCAAAGAAAGTGAATGCAAATGAATGCGCTGAGCATTGCACAATTAGCTTAATGTCCCAGACTTTAAAAACCTTTCTCAAAATCATACACAATCGAATATACAAAAAGCTGGAAATCGATATAAATGAAAATCAGTTTGGATTTCGAAATGGAATGGGCACACGTGAAGCCTTATTCGCGATAAATGTAATAATACAAATCTTTGGATATGAACAAAGAAATGTATATGGGATTTATTGACTACGAGAAGGCGTTTGACAGGGTAAGGCACGAAAAGATGATTAACCTTTTACGAGAAAGTCAGCTCGATGAGCAAGATGTTAGAATAATAAAGAACCTCTATTGGAATCAAGTCGCTGTGATCAGCTCTGAAAGAAATACATCAGAAAATATCAAAATACAACGAGGGGTAAGACAGGGATGTGTCTTGTCACCTTGTATGTTAAATTATTATTCAATGGCTTTATTCGAAAAAGATCTCAGGAACAGGAAAGAGGAGATAAATATAAATGGAAAGATTATCAATAACATACGTTATGCTGATGACAGCTTAATCATAACCGACAACATACATGATCTTCAAGTATTACTACAAGAGATCGATCGGGTCAGCAGGAAGTACGATTTAAAAATGAACTATAAAAAAACTAAATACATGGTCATAAGTAAAACCCCATTAAACCATCCTAATACCATCAATATTAATTCAGTGTTGGTCGAGAGAGTAAAGCAATATCAGTATCTCGGCACGTGGATCAACGATCGGCATGATCAGACTCAGTAAATCAAAGTCGGAATCGAAAATGCTAGAAATTTTTTCTTTAAAATGAAACAACTATTTACTAACCCACACTTAAACCTTCAAATACGTCTGAGAATGGTTAAATGTTTTGTAATCCTAGTGCTTTTATATGAACTAGAATCAAGGACGATCAACAAAGCCACAATGAAAAAGCTCCAGGCATTTAAAATATGGATCTTCCGGCGTGTACTTAAAATATCGTGGATAAAAAAACATACCCATAAAGAGGTTCTATGCCGAGTAGAAAGGAAAAGAGAATTGGAGAACTTGATTAAAGCCACAAAACTCGGTAACATTATGCGTGAAGAGAGATACAGTATACTACGACTGATAATGGAGGGCAAGATTGCAGGAAGGAGGTCGGTGGAAAGAAGACGTATATCCTGGCTGAAGAATCTAAGAGAGTGGTTTGGATGCACATTCCTTCAGCTTTTCAGAGTCGCAGCGTCGAAAGTAAAAATAGCCATAATGATAGCCAACCTCCGTGTAGAGACGGCACCATAAAAAGAAGAACCAACGATTATTTAAACAGATAACACATTGCAAAAACATTTTTTTGTGTCTTAAATTGACTTTAGACATAGAAATAATACATTGAAAAGTAAAATTTTGGTGACCACAGTACAATAAAGTTCTCAGTGGTAAGCAGAAAACTATGAAATTAAATAGATTATGACTTGGTTATGGATATTAAACTAGATCGAGAGTCAAAGTCAAGACAAACAGACCTAAAGAAACTAAGGTCTGGGACTAGTTGTATGGCTTGTAGTGGTTATCATGGAGAAACAAAATTGTTATTTTATTAGTCTATGTAAAGAAACGTACGATCTGTAGTAATATCACAAGAGAGTGAGAATAAATTGAAATTTGACTGATTTTAGAAAACTTGTTACCAGGCGATAAACTGGCTATTGCCAAATGGCAACAACTTTGAGAAAAGGCTTGGAGAATTATAATCTAATATTTTGAACTCTCGTGTGGTATTCGATAGATTATTTTTTGACGTTACAATAAAAATCACCTTTATATTTTTATTTAAACAAATTTATATCATTCGATTCAATACAAACTGAATAAGTTATTTAAATAAGGATTCATTAACGAAAAATACAATTATTATAAATGTTGTACCCTTGGGTGAAGGATTTTTCAACATTGTTTTGTTTTGATGTGTTGAAAGTTAATGATACTTCTCCACTCTCTCTCAGCTTATTAATTTAATTTAAATAATATTCATTATCCAATTGCAGGTAAGGTTTCAATAAATTAGAAAAGCTATGTCATGTGATTTTTATAATTTCCTGCTCATTGATACCTGCTTTGGCAAGGTGTGACACTGTAGTCAATCGTGCGGTTGTATGGTTGGTAATTTTAATTTTTTTAATAGTAAGTCCAATCATATCTGCAGATTCTTTTATCCACTTAGACATCATGTTCACTCCAATTGGCATATTTTCGTACCATCCTGAAGAATATGGTTTATTCCAAGCAATATTAATTGTTTAAAATAACCTGTCAGTTTTGATATTTGCATTTCGCTTGCGAGCAATTTTTTGAGCAATGGAACAGGACAAATATCAGGATCTGTGGTATTTAGTATTAACCATTTACTATCCGCACATCTTTGTGTTTCACTTGCGCCCTTTTGAAAAATTTAGGGTTATACTCTATTCTTGTGGTGGTCAACCCCACATTGTTTGTTTCGTTTTTGAAATAATAAACTAAACATTAAGAATCTTCTCCACCACGCCATGCCAGTTCATACATACATACATATAGTCGCGCCTTTTTCCCGTAGGGGTATTCAGAGACCACTTCCTTCAACTTTCTACTGTTCTTACACACATCTTTTGCTTCCTCTACTTTCATCCCCACTTACATCCCTAACCTTACATGATACCTAACCTAAACTAACTTATACTATGTACTTATTTGAGAAGCTACAAACAAATTTTGCATAATATTTTTTAAAAAGATAATTGATGTTAACTTTTAATTTTCTTTTTAGATAGGAGTATTTACGACAAGTGTGTTATTACAAGTTTTCATTCTAAACATTATTTTGGCACCCGCATTCCTTCAAAAAGAATCAAAACTTAAAAACGAGTAAAACTTTTGATAAAAGAAAAAGTTTGAAATCTAAAACTCAGTCGCGAGGTGTCGCCAAATAAACGAAAGAAGAGAGAAAACTTTTCTTAAGTAAATTCAAATTCCCAATACACACTTAAAATATATTTCTGATGCTCTGCTATAGTCATTTAACTTTACAGACATTATAAAAAGTCAAATTCGAAGGCGTTGCGTTGCCATGGAAGAAATATTGAATATGTGCCTCTGTCACAAAGTTTATAGACTCTCAGGAGAATAATATTACATAATATTTGATCCAAAATATTATGTGGATTTTGTTAAATATCATCTTTAATCAGTGTTCATAAGTTCAACTTAACGACAGGTATTAAATAACTTTGTTTTGCATCGAAACATATGTTGCACTATTGCGAAAATTTACCAAAGTGTTTTAATTCCATACTTTAGAAAACAGTTAAATTTCTTTTTTTTTTAATTTTTAGCTTTAATCAACTATTTTTTATTTTACTTTTTATTAACTTCCCAGTGGAAAGTTATAGTAATGGGTTCGATTTTACGAATCCCGAATTTTGACATAACTCTACATTTCAAGGTCCCCAAAGTTGAATACAATAGTGTTTAAGTGGACATCTGTGTGTGTATGTACGTATGTTCGTATATGCGTCTTGATTATGTCGAAAACAAAAAATGATAGCGACGTGGGACCAATTGCATTCAACGCATAATTACGCAACTTAAAAATGTTTTGGTTCCTACACTTATGTATGGTAGTAAATGTTGGGTTTGGCAAAAGAAGCATGAAAATAGGATTAATGCTACGAAGATGAGGACTTTATAAGAATAGTCAGAGAGACCTGGTTGAATAAAGTAAAAAATAGTGAGATAAGAGAACGCTGTGGTGTAAAAGAAATGTAGTTACAAAGATAGATAAAGGAATGCTTAGATGATTTGGTCTCGTAGAAATAATGAAAGCACGTATGAGAGCACTAATAAAAGTAGAGGAAGCAAAAGATTTGTGTAAGAACCGTAGCAAGTGGAAGTAAGTGGTCTCTACCTACCACTATGGGAAAAAGGCGTGACCATGTATATGTATGTATGCAAATGGGCAAGTCGTTGAAGAGCGACCTTGGCGAACGTATCTTGATAGGAACGAAATTTTTTTGAAGAATTGCCAGGTCAAGAGTACCAGCAACCGACGAGCATGTACAAAAGCGTGTGTAAGAACAGTAAAAGTGGAAGTGGTCTTTGCCCATCCCTAAGGAAAAAAGGCATGATTGTATGTATGTAAGTTTTGAAAGAATTGTAAATTTGACATTAGATAGCCCTATTATTATTCTGTTAACACACATTAGGGATTTAACAACCACCTTATTTGTATTTACACTAAAACTTAAAAATGTCTTTTTTTTAAATCTTGCCATCGCCACTGACCGCTGGACGGATTATGATTGTATCTTCTATATTTCTCTCATTCGATAGAATGAACATTTTATTTCTATTACAAACTGATTTGTTATTTTGGCGACGAGCTAGAAATGAATTTCAGAAGTAATATTAAAGTTTTTGATGGCTGCCTGTTGATTGCATGGGTGAAAAAAATAAATGGGCTTTTTTTTTAGAATTTAAATCGCGTTGTCAGTTTGACGAAACACTAAAATCGGTTTATTTCTTAAAATTAATATTCATTATATCTTTCGCTTGTTCACATCATTGACGCACTTTTTAAAAAAAATCATATTTCACCAAATTTATTTTATATTAACCTTCACAGGTTATTTATTGACTTACAGATTAAATAAATGTACACATTTAATAATACATAAATCAAACAAACAATATGTATTTTGGACACCAAAAACTGTAGATAATTTTTCTGGTTATATACATTTTTCTATCGGATGGTGGTTTAACTTTATGATATTTTAATGAAAAATGATGGACAGTTCATTTTAATGTGGTTTATCGTAAACCATAGTAGACATAAAAAGAGTGGGTATCTTTTAACCATTGTAACGATTAATATTTTTTCATTTATTGGTAAAGATATTTATAAGCTTATTGTACAAGAGTAAAAAGGATTTAAGACTTATTTTAATTTAGTACTTGCCAAGAAAAATTTTAGATTAACATTCGAGACATTATTCGAGAAAGTTTATTTTATTTTTTAATGTAGAAAATCCTATTTTACCAATTCTAATACCCAAAAAAAAATTAAATAAATAATTGTTGCGTATATTGATATTTTATACAAATTTTAAAGAGCGTAAGTTAAACATGCACTTACCAAAATGATTTCTTCTAATATTTTAATTGTCTTGTAGGAACGGCGGTGGTTGGCAGACCTTATATTTTAAATTGAATTGGAGGCGGCATAGCTGAATAAGCAATTATTGCGAATTTGTAAATTTGCGTGCAAATCATAACTGAATGAATGAATGCTTCGCTCCTCTGCTGCGTAAGGGCGCGATAAAAGTGCATAGTTCAGCTTGTATTAATGTGCGATAAATTTTAATATATTATATTCGAGGGATAAATAAATAAATAAAGTATCTGACATAAAACAATTTTATTAAAATAATATTCACAAACACAAGTAATTTTAGTGAACAATAATTTTACCACTAAAACTTATCAAAGACAAAACATTTAAAATTGGGTTTTTAAAAAAAATTAATTAGGAAATGAAATTATAAGATAGTTAAAAAAATGTAATTTTAGTTGGACTGATCGCAAAAAAGAACTGTTACAGTATTAGTAAAAAAAGTCTTTAAATCATTTAGAATTGTTAACGATTTACCAAAAATTTTTAAATAAATTTTTGATATAAAATAAATAATTAAACCCTTTGGAAACTTTTAAAAATATGTAAAATTTTAAAATAGTGATTTACGTACAATGTTAAAAAAAATACTGCTTTTTTAGGCAAGTAAACAAGATTCCAGAAAAAACCATGGGCTGGTTTTATGCGATTGGGGCGTCGAAAGGTTGTCCCTCCACCGCGACCATTTTTGGGTTTATTGTGGTCAGCCCCAGAGGTTACAATTCACCGCATAATTCAGACTTCTTCTTGAAATTCCGCTCCTATCGGAGATTGGAAATTATCACCACTACTCGGACCTTATCAATCGCCCGCCTGAAGAGTTCTGCCGCCGTGCAACCAAACCACGCCAAGAGATTCTTCTTCTGCCAATCGTTCTCTTGCCTTTTATTTTGCCTTGAATAATTATCTTAAGGATATTATATCTATCTCCTCTCAGAACATGTCCTAGATATTCTAATTTTCTCTTTATTTCTTTGGCTTTATTTATTCGTTGTAGTACTTCCTCATTTAAAACCTTGTTAACCCATGGTATTCTAAGCATCCTCCTATAACACCACATTATAAATGCTTCTATGTTTTTGATGTTTTCAGATTTAAGTGTCCTAGCCTCCATTCCATATAATAGAATGGAGTTTATATAGCATTTTAGCATTCTGGTTCTCAGTTCTAACGTATATTTTGGCTGTAGAGTATTTTATTTATTTTAATAAAAGCGTTGCAAGCCACTTTAATTCGACACTTGATTTCTTTTGTGTGTTCTGCTGCTTCAGTTACTCATGTGCCAAGATATTTGTAAGAGGATACCCATTTCAAGTTGTCGTTATTAATATTTATAGATGGTCTATTGTGATTTGTGCTTTGCTTTTTTAAAGTTGCCATGACTTTGGTTTTCTTAAGGTTCATATCTAGGCCATATTTCTTGCAGATAATGCTGCGTATCGCAAGTTGTTAATTCTTCCCCGTTTATGACAATACCACCGGTTTTCTCTGACAGCGCTTCTTTAAAGATGCCTTCACTATATTCATTGAACAAGAGAGGCGACAATACACATCCCTGTCTAACACCTCGACATATCTTAATCTCCTCACTCAGATCTTCTCCGTCATTGACTCGTGCTGTTTGCTGCCAATAGAGATTGAATATTATTTTTATGTTTTTGCTATTGATGTTTTGTCTCTTTAGTATCTCCAGTAGTTTTGGGTGTTGGACTTTATCCAATGCCTTTTGAACGTCGATAAAGAAGATGAACATATTATGATTCATATCTAGGCACCTTTGTCACAGTACGTTTAGTCCGAAGAGCGCTTCTCTTGTTTCCACGCCCTTCCTAAAACCCATTTGAGTGTTACCAATGTCTTGTTCTAACTCCCTATAAATTTGGTTATGTATTATCTTTAAAAATATTTTCAATGTGTGACTCCTTAGGGCAATGATTCTGTGGTTAAAAGTTAAAACATCCTCTGGCTTTATTTTTCTTTGGAAAGGTCACGATTGTTGAGGCTAGCAAATCATTATGAATTCTGCCCGTGTCATAAATGTTGTTAAACAGTTTTAATAGAATATTTATGGAATCTTCTCCGATAAGTTTTGGTAGGTCAGCAGGCACTTCGTCAGGTCCTGCTGCCTTTCCAGATTTACAGTTTTTAATTGCCCGTTCGAGTTCTTCCCTTAATATTTCTGTGTCATAATTCAGTACTTTTCGCATAATTTATAGTTGTAAAAAGTGATATTTTTCTAAAATCGTTAGGTTTTAAGTTTGTGAAACAAAATATATTGAACCTTATTTTCTCCAAGCAAGTGCATGAACATAATATATTTTCAGCTGTTTCGTTTTTCACGAAGCAAAACCGACACTTCTTTTGTTGGTTCAGACCTATCCATCCGAGGTGGTATCTAAGACGAGGTTTGTAAATTATTCCCATTTCATTTTAGGATCTGCTAAGTTTCATTTTTTAAGGTTTTAGGTGAAATGACCTTTGATCGTGCTAGACCTAGTAGATTAGATAAGTGCGTGTCTTTTTCTCTTCACTCAGTCCGAAATAGTGGTTTTGGCAGCACTTGTCGTTTCGTCAAAGGCAGCTTCTGGTTCTATAAAAGCATATTTGGCTCCTTTTTGCGATACTGTCAACTTTTTCGTTACCCCTTACCCCCTGGTGTTTAGGCACCCACAACAAAACCATTTTGTTGTTTGCACTAAGGCACTCTTAGTATTAGATGCTTGGAGTTTATCTTGTTAAAGCTTAGTGCGCTAAGTGCTTTTAGAGCGGACTAGTAGCTATTGGCTACTGATAAATATTTTATCTCTGGTGAGTAATTATCTTTTGATTTATTTTAAAAAATATTGGTAATAGCTATCGAGTATTACTTTATAGATTAAAAATAACATGTTCTTTTTAAAATTAACTACTACAAAAACTAACGTTAATCAAAAAATAAAATTTTATATTATGTAATTGTAACCTACCTCCATTCTTTTATTTAAATGACAATTTTTTAAGCTTCTAGAAAAAAATAACGCGACAACATATTAAATGATACATATTGCTACGAACTTATAACATGTACAAAAAAAATACCGTATGGATTAAAGAGGGAAATAAACTATCAAATGCCTTCAAAACAACTAAGGGTCTCCTCCAAGGATGCTCAACATCACCCACACTATTCAAAATATTTCTACAACAGACACTAAGACCATGGAAGAGAAAATGTGCAGGAATGGGAATACCAATTAGAAATGATCATCTGTATACTCTAAGCTTTGCCGATGATCAAGTAATCATAGCTCAAGATGAGGAGGATTTAGGTTTTATGATGCGGAAACTAGAGGAGGAATATGGGAAAAATGGAGTGGAAATCAACCTCGAAAAGACCCAATATATGTCAACGGCACAAGACAGGATATATCACCTAGAAATAGATGATAACCGACAGATCTCAGGAACAGACAAATTTAAGTACCTAGGGTTTATAATATCAAAAAGTGGAACAACAGAGGAAGAAATAAAAAATAGACTAGGTCAGACTAGGGCATGTATTAATCAATTAAACCCAATATTATGGGATCGCCACATAACCAAGACTAATAAAACAAGAATATTCAATTCAATAGTTCGCAGCATAATGACTTACGGAGCTGAAATGTGGGTGATCAACAAAAAAAAACAAAGGGAAGATTGTAGCCACAGAAATGGACTTTTGGAGAAGGAGTTGTGGAGTGAACAGATTAGATCGAATAAGAAATGAGGAGATCAGGAGAAGAATGGAGGTAAAAAAAGACATACTAGAACACATAGAGGAAAAGAAACTAACGTGGTACGGACATGTTAGAAGAACTCCGGAGGATCGCTGGATACACCGGGTAACTGAGTGGAGTCCATTAGGCAGACGAAAGAGAGGTCGACCAAGGCGATCATGGAGAGACGAAGTGGATGAGGCGATGGAATTAAGAAACCTGCAGGACGGAGACTGGCAGGACAAGGACAACTGGAGACAAGGGCTGAAAGCAGGAAGGCAGCGACAGCTGTAGATATCCTGGATTATATATACTTATAACAAAAGTAAAAAAGGTTGGAAAGGGATATTTACTAGGGGAAAAAGAACTAAAAGTAATTTGCTATGCGGACGATGCCGTCCTGGTCTTAGAAGATGAAGACAACCTACAGAGAATGCTTTATCAGATCGAAAAGACAGCTGCCAAATACAACATGGAGATATCGGTAGAAAAATCAAAAGTGCTAACTATCTTAAAAGAGCCCAGAAGATGTAAATTGGCTATATAATATAAACCAGTAGAACAGGTTATGAGTTTCAAATATCTCGGCGTCAACATCACCAGCAGAAGAAGTAATGGCTCAAACAACCAAAGCAGCTTTAATTTTTGGGATTTCTTAGAGGTATAATATAGCAAAACAAGCACATGTCTATTGAAAACAAAGTCCGATTGTATTAGATCTGTGTGAGACCCCTGTTATGACCTACGTTGTAGAAACAGGAGCCAAAAACTCCACTACAAAAATGATTATCCGTAGGGCAAAGATGAGGTCTCTAAAATTCATAGCATGCTACACACTAAGCATCCACAAAAGAAACGAAGACATTCGAGAACATAGTTAGATGGTCCCGAAACAGACGTTGCGAATAAAGATATCATGTTGAACGGATGGACGACAACAGATTGCTGAATATTGCAAGGAATGGTCTTCCAAGATCCAAAAGACGTCCACCGATACGTTGGTATGAAAGCTGGAATTTATCATCCCAGCTACAATTCTAAGAAATTAGAGAACAAGGCAGATGCCTCACAAAAAGGAAGAAGAAGAAAAAGACATTGCTATAATTATTTATATTTATATAATTTTTGGTTACAATAAAAGTAAAAATACGTATTTGGATACTTTAAAAGTAAATTAGGTACATATTTCTTCATAAGTTTGTTATTAAAATTGTTCATATGACTTGGGGTGAATTTATAAAAACTTTTAAGCATTTAACATATTACATTTATTACTTAAAATTTAAGACGTTAAAGTGGATTATGTTTTAAAGAAACTTAACATTTAAGACTGATAAAAGATTTTTATACTCCAAACGCCGAAATGATAAACAAACTGGTTACAGTAATAATACCCATAGCACAACATAAATCCACTACAAGTAGTACAAAGTACAAGTACAAATCCGAATCAAATTGTTGTCCATTTTTGAATTTTTCCCTAATCTCACAATTAATTTTGAATAATTGCGGAAACATATAGGTGTGATTTTTGATCACGTAACATGCGCAAATCCTATTTTCATTTATACCCATTTAAGACCGATTCCTTAAGTTGGAAGTTGGTCATCTTCTTAAATCTTGAGTGTATAATCATAAATCATAGTGTTTTCTTTACAATTACAATGCTATTTCCATATTACATCTGTCTTAAATGATAAATCTTAAATCTAAAGCGATAAATCTTAGGTGTTAAATTCTTTTATAAAGTCACCCTTAATAACAAAATTGTAATAAATTGTGGTGTACATAGGACATTAGTAGCGAATTTAATGGTTTACGTGTGAGTATAGTACCGTGTTTTTTTTTTTACTTCGGATCACTGAGACTAGACATGCTTATAATTAAATTTTAAATAAAATCTTACGGAATTGGTTTTCATTTTGTGATAACTGCGTTTTTATATTCTCCTAGGTATCCAGGTGCAAGTTTTTGACGTTTAACATTTTTATTGATGTGATCGCATAAATGCTTGATCAGAGTCAGATCCGGGTTTTTTGGTGGCCACTGCATAACTGGTATACCAATTTGATGAAGATAATCAAGTATCTACCCAGCTATGTGATCGAGCGTTGTCTTGCATAAGCAGGAAATTGGTTTCCAAACAAGAATTGATAGGCATTACGTGTATGCAATATTGCCAGTATAGTAATAAGCATTCATGGCTCTTGTTACGGACAGAAACTAATTTTGTACGAGCGTCAAAGCATTTATCACCCTAGAACATAACAGAGCCATTATCGAATTAAATCCTTGCAGTGATATTGCAAGAAGCAAACCTCTTTTCTTGTCTTCGCCAGACTGGTTAATGACCATCTGGATGTTTTATACTAACTCTAGTTTCATCTGTAAATGAAACTTTTTCAAAAGTATCCATAGACCAATTTTGATGATTAACTGCAAAACGTAACCTGGAAACTATATTCATTCTAGTAAGCAAGTGTGCAGTGGCTGGTATCCTACTTTTTAAACCAGCTTAACCGTAACCTTTGAGCTCTGGTGCTATATATACATTTTTAAACCAAGTTGAGATCCGGATAATCCTTGGACAACCTGAGATCTATCATAACCATCCATCATATATATATATATATATATATATTATTTAATTTAAAATACCTTTATTATTATTCTTTAATTAATAAAAGCATAAATTAATTTTGTAACATTTCGAGTAAATAATACTGTTTGCGTGAAAAAAAACTGTATAATACAACCGTAACTTAACCAATATCGTGACGAAAACCATTTATTTACTTCTAAAGATTGTTTTCATCATCTGCTATTTCTTATAACTTATTTCTTTTATTTTCTTTTTAATCTCAACTGAAAGGTTTTCCAAGGGCGGGGTGCTTTCGCCCCTACTAGGAAACCTTACCCTCTCCTACGAATATAAAATTCCAGTTGCAGGATAGTGGCCTACGCTTATGACCTAGTAGAACTAATCTCAAAGAAATTCTCAAAGATACTGTGTTAGCTTATGCAAAATGCACTCAATGAACTAGTTTAGTGGAGCACAGGGTGTGGTCTGGTTGTAAACCCGGACACAACAGAACTGGTACTTTTTACGAGGAGAAATAAAATTCCCGTCTTTTACTTTTCATAAATCGGAGAACGAGCTAGGTAACTGTGCCCGATCCTGGACCGAAAGCTGCTGTAAAGAAAGAATAAAGAAGTAAGCTATTGTAGCGACCTACACCTGCAGGAGGGCTATCGGCAAACAATGGGTGATGCAACCCCGTGTTGTTCATTGGCTCTTTATAAGGTTATAAAACCGGTTCCAATGTATGGATCGTTAGTATTGTGACCAGCCCCACATAAAAGAGTCATTCATGGAAGGTCTAGAGATTATCATGCCTGTTCATTACAGGCTGTCTTTGGACCACCCCAACAAAAGCCCAAACGATTTTACATCCACTACCATTAGATTGTTTTGGGAGAGAACACAGCTATCGCGGCTCTTAGGCTCAATGTTGTAACCCCATGAACCGAAACGCACTACGGCCACTCTAGAAGTGGTCAAAATTCTAGGATAATATGGCCTGTGCAAGAATAATACCAATAATACTTAACCAACTCCTATGTTCGATGGCGATCTATCTCTGGAAATCTCAACCAGAGAAGATTGAGCCAAGAACCTAGTTAAACTTTAGGGCGCAGTATTTTATACTGCCAGCTCTAAACTATAGGAAAGAGTAGGTAGTGGTGTCTTTAGAATAGATAATTACATTAAAATAACTAATGTTTCTTATATTTAATGTCTTATTTTTCTTATTTATACTTGATTTTAGGCGAGTCGCCTGTTCAATTCTCGTCCACTTGCGTGAGGATGTCACTCCATCGTTTCCTGGGGCGCCCAACGTCTCTTCGTCCCAATAGGGACTTGTCGCGAGCAATTCTCACAAGTCTGCGGTGGTCCATTCTACCTACGTGTTCGTTTCATCCTTTTTTCCTGTGGCTTCCCAGTGATTCTTCGGAGTATCTTCATCTCAGCTGTCTCTAGCAGTCTTTTGGTTTTCGCTGTTTCTGGCCTGGTTTCTGCAGAACATGTCATCACCTACCTCACGACGGTTTTGTAGACCTTTGATTTAGTGTCCGTTCCCATACTCTTATTGCACCATATTGTATTCAGGCAGCCAGCTATTCTTATTGCTTTTGTTGTTTGATCTCTTACCTCCTCTTCAATATTACCAAAGCCGGAAAGTTCTATGCCAAGGTAGTTAAATTTTATTTTCTGCTCGATTACTTTACCGTGAAGCTGAAAAGTGCATCTTAGAGTGATTTTTGATGTTGTTTTTGTCGGTGATATTTCCATGTTCAGAGACTTGGCTATTGGGTTGAATAAGTGTAAAAACCTTTGTAAGACATCTTCATTTTCTGCAATGGGAGCAGCATCGTCGGCATAACACACTATTTTGATTTCTGCATCCCCCATTTGGTATGCCTTAAGTCCTCGAACACTTTCTTTCATTATGAAATTGAAAAGGAGAGGACTTAGGAAGTCTCCCTAAAGAATACCGCTACCAACTGGTATTGGTTCTGTGAGGTCTTCTGCTATTTGTGCTCTTTTTTTTTGTTTGTGTATATGTTCTCTATGGTTTTGGTGAGATTTTATGGGATTTGCCTGATGTAAGGAAGATGCAGGACGTATTTCAGCTGAACACAGTCAAATGCTCTAGTTAGATCGACAAAACATACAAACGCTGGCTTGTTGTATTTAATCGATTTCTTTATTATTTGTCTTATTACGAGCACGGCGTCTGTGCAAGATCTTCCCGACCTGAATTCCTGTTGTTCGTCTCCGCCAACGATGTAGGATTGTTGATTTTGTTCGTAATTACTTTAGTTGTTAGTTTTAGAGCAGTGCTTAGATGGTTAATTCCTCCTTAATTTGGTGGTATTTTTTTGTCCCCTTTCTTAAACATAAGGATATTGGTGGTACTTAATGTATCTATACATAATTTATCTATGCACTGATATAGGTAATTATGTATTTATAAATTGTTAAAATTTTAGTTGTAAATAAAAAATATATAACTGGGTTTATCGCGTTACAAATTAAATCTGACAGGACAGAGACTTAACATGCAAATTTCATGCAAGAAAACACAAAGCATAGTTATATCCAAAGACCCAATATGATGCAAATTGGTAGTATTTAAGCGCATTATAAACAAAGTATTGAATTTTAATTTATTAGTGGTGGAAACATCGAGCAGCAAAAGTGTAACGGAAACAGTGGATAAACAACTCAAAAAAGCAACTTAAATATTTACTGGACATTATGTGAAGAAACAAATATATGAGCACAGAAAGTAAGACGCCTGCATCAGACCCATACTAATCTATGCCGCTAAAACAAGAGCAAAAACAAAAACGAAAATGAGAACAATAGAAATAAAGATATAACAAACAATATAGGTACCACACTTTATGACAGAATATGCAAAACATATACATTAAGGCCCGTAATCACAGTACGTACTCAAGGCAAAGTCAATGCCTCGAGTACAGATTGTAATCCAAATTTGCACGCAAATCTTTACTCGAAGCATTGACTTTGTCTATAGTACGGACTATGAATATGTTCCCAAGGGAACTGGAAGTACAGTTGTTAAATGGGTAGAAGAAAGACGCCGCCATTTGAGAGACCACGTAGAACGAATGGATTCGGGACAAATTGTTAAGTGGGCTAACCAGTTGGTAAGTCCCCAAAACGTTGGTATGACAGCTGGACATCAGGGTCACAAGAAGACAGATGACAGATTTAACAGGACCTCTTCCTATTACAAGAAGAAGATATGAGAAAAAAAAAGCCGTGTGGTGTCATTGGACATCTCATAGGAACTAAGTTTCTTACGCCATTCATAAATTTTGATCAATGTATACTGTAAAAGAAAAAAGAAAAACAAATATAATTCTGATTCTTTTACAAAAAATGTATAAAGAATTCAACTTTTCAATTTTTTGTATCTTTTTTTAATTGTTGTTGGCGTTGGGCATTCGTTTTCAGTATTTTCTTTGCACTCTGTCGTTTGCGCTTTCCATACTCTTTTGGACTCTGAGCACATGATTTAATTGTTGTCTCCCTATAATTTTAATAGTAAAATAAATAGTAAACACTCAAATCACATGTACAATAATCGAATGTAAACAGTAAATACTTGTATCAAGTTATAGAATTTTATTAACTTAATTTCTAAATTTTTATTACACACATTTGCTGCAGTTTTCATTTTTCAAAACTTAATTGCAATAATAAAACAATATTTACGTATGATCTAACACAATAAATTATAGTTAAAAAAAAACTATAAAACACACTTTTGTAGTTAAACAAATTAAAAAGTTAAAAAAATAACTCTTAACATAGGGATAAAATTTCTGACGAGAAAATTAATGTCACTGTTCTTAAAGCGTGGGGTCCTTTCATTCCGAAACGCAAAATTAGTTTAAAAATGTCATACAAAGCAGTAACATTAATTGACATTAATAATTTTTTTTGACTGTGACATTAATTTTCTCGTCAGTAATTTTATTCCTATGTTAAAAATTATTTTTTACTTTTTAGTTTCATTAACTCTAAAAGCGTGTTTTAGTTTTTTTAAACTATAATTCATTTTTTGTTTTTTAGTTCGATTTGTTTTCCTCACTAAAAAAATTTTGTAAAAAATGGTGAAAGAACAAAAAGAATGCATCGAACGGGAATCGAACCCGGGCTGCCCACGTGGCAGGCGAGCATTCTACCACTGAACCACCGATGCATTTCGTTACGTGACGAATTCTACTAAATCGCACTACCAGTGAGCCGCGTTAAGGAACTTCGTTCCAAAAAATAAATCCATAACGCAACAAAACCAAAGACAAGGAAAGGTACTAGCGATAAAACAGTTTCTGCTTTTAACATTACCTACTCCATATTTGTTTAAATGTCGCAGCTTCTTTAACGGTAATTAAAAACGCAATGAATGCAGTTATTGCACATAATAAGATATAATTGCTTTCTATTGAAAATTCAATGGGTTGGTAAATAAAATTTAATAAAAAGTTGTAAACGCACGTACATGTAAAATAAAATTTCCATAATTTATTGTTGATTTGTGATAATAATACAATATTTAATTTGTTTTCCAAAAAATAATAATAATAGTAGCGTTATTTTAGTTTTCTAATATAATACAATACATATTTATAAATTTTAACGAAAATTTTCCTCGTTTACGAGCGAGGTACACCAACCAAGACTCTGCAAATATTATTTAAATGTTCATATCCTACAAATTTTTCACAGTTTTCTTATCACAAAGGTCTACCAACCGAACCTGCTTAATGTGTTAAACAAGTAGCAGAAACAAAATGAACAAGTCTTCAAACAGTACAAACATTTAAGTGGTGTATCGGAAGCAATTTGGTGTAAATTTTATAAAGTTCTTTTATGTGTACCTTGACTAGCAGAAGAATGCCAAACAAGATTGTTAAAATATAATTGCTCGTCACCTTTTAGCTATGTGTTTCTTTTAAGTCGCAGAAAATTTTGGTGATTTTAATTTATTTAAGTAATTTTTGTAGGTTACCGGCATTTTATTAAAAGTAATTTATAAAGGGTGTTTCTACATTCATGCAAAAAAATTCAGAAGTTGATTGCCCGTATGAAATTATGATGAATCTTTCCTGTAACAAAATTTTCTTAAATTAAAGTAAAGACAGAAACATGAAATTTTGCTATAAAAATAGTATAATTTATAAATTGCAAAATTCAGGTAGTTCACTTTTTTTTCATTTTTTTTTATTCTCCATAAAAAACAGTTTAACTGATTTTGCTGAAAATCTAAGCAGTTCTAAGTTGCGTGATTATGAGTCGAATGCAATTGGTCCTAGGTCCATATCATTTTTTGTTCTCGAGATAATCGAGACGAAAAATAATTCCGAACATACGAACATATGAACATACGAACATACGTACATACACACACGCACACACAGACGTCCACATAAAAACTATTGTATTTGACTCTAGGGACATTGAAATATGTAGATATGTCAAAATTCGGGATTCTCAAAATCGGACCTATTACTATAACTTTCACTGGAAAGTTAATAGATTAAAAGTAGGTTTTTACAGGAGCAATAAATAAATATGTTTAATAAATAAAGTATTTAATATAAAACAATTTTATTATAATAACATTCACAAACACAAGTAATTTTAGTGAACGAAGACTAAACAATAATTTTACCTCTAAAACTAATCAAAGACAAAATATTTAAAACTGGGTTTTTTAAAAAGAGTTAATAAGGAAATGGAATTATAAAATAGTTAAAAAAATGTTGTAATGTTAGTTGAGCTGATCGTAAGAAAGAACTGTAACAGTATTAGTAAAAATATTCTTTAAATTATTAAGGATCGTTACCGATTCATAATTCAGTACTTTTCGCAAAGTTTATAATTGTACGAGGTGAGATTTTTCTAAGCAAGTGCATAGACATAATATGTTTTCTGCTGTTTCGTTTTTTCACGAAGCAAAACCGACAGTTCTTTTGTTGGTTCACACCCATCCTTCCGAGGTGGTATCTCAGACGTGGTTTGTAAATTATTTCCATTTTATTCCAGGATCTGCTTAGTTGCATTTTTTAAGATTTAAGGTAAAATGACTTTTGATCGTGCTATAGCTGGTAGATCAGATCAGTGCTTTTTTTTTCTCTTCACCCAGTCCGAAATAATGGTTTTGGCAGCACTTATTGTTTCTCCAAAGGCAGCTTCTGCTCCTATAAACGCAGATTTGGCTCCATTTTGAGATACTGTTGACTTTTTCGTTACCCCTTACTTCCTGGTGTTTGGGCACCCACAACAAAACCATTTTGTTGTTTGCACAAAGGCACTTTTAGAATTAGATGCTTAGAGTTTATCTTGTTAAAGCTTAGTGCGCTAAGTGCTTTTAGAGCGGACCTTATTTTCTCTTAGCAAATGCATGACATAATATATTTTTAATTTTTTCGTTTCTCACGAAGCAAAACTGACACTCCGTTTGTTGGTTCAGACCTAACCGTCTGAGGTGGTATCTTAGACGAGGTTTGTAGATCATTTTATTTTATTCCAGGATCTGCTTGGGTGCAGTTTTTAATAAAAAGACCTCTAATCGTGTCATAGCTGGTCTAGTAAACGCAAGATTATCAATTAATGTAAATAAAGAACAAAATAAAGTTCTTTATATATTTCCACCGTTTACAAGCCCTCATAAATTTCAAAAATTAAGAGCCGTGTTAATGAGTTATTTCTCGGGTTTTCCGCTTTTAAAAATCTTTTTGAGTTATTATCACCATAAATTTCATCACCTCCGTCAGTAAATTCAAGTGCGGTTCTAACGACAATGCCATCTATAATAGAAATGAGACTCATAATCTGTCGACGTTAGGACTTTATCACTATCACTAGATATCGTCGCGCGGTTGGTTAGAATTAGGTAATGACCAAATTGACTGTATTAAATGTAGCTAAAATTTTATAGAAAGTGATCGTTAATAGCAATGCAATGCATTTAAGCATTGCATTGAAAGAATAGAATTTTTTGTAAATCGTTTTGTTGCTTGAAGTGGTAAAATCCGCTGTACACGCTTCTTTTTTGTGACTTTTATAAAACACAAAGGTAAATATGTGCATAAACTCAATTTTCGTCAAATAATACAACGTTCGACGCGCTATGTAAAAACCTAAAAAAATAACGGACGTCTTTGTCGCATCCTAATTTTATCTATGATTTCTAACAACCAAAAGATGGATTTTACTAAGTAGATGAAGTCGGAAATAATTTTTTCTGTTTTATGAATTCGGCATCTCAAAGAATTTAACCGACGGCAGGTCCAATAACAGACTTTAATTGGATGTAACGAACAACTTAAAATATTCTTTGCTGATAAAAGCAAACCATTTGGCACAAATCATTTTCTTTACCGAATCTAATATTATAATACATTTTTTTCCACAACTGTTCTTGGAATATACTCATTACAAACAAATATCAGCCCTAAGAGACAAATACGGAAAAATAACCACCAACAAGGAAAAAATTCTAGAAATAACCAACATTTTTATGCAGAACCATATAGAGAAACAAACAAGAAGAGAGAAACAAAAATTCCACGAATTATAAACCAAGGCTCAGAGGACATACCAGAAATAAATATCTATGAAATTTAAAAAGCACTCTCGGAAATGAAAAATAACAAGTCACCTGGGCCAGACAAAGTGGTTGCCGACCTTATAAAGACAGGAGAAAAAACTGCTCTGAAGCTACTATTTAACGAGTGCTTGTCAAGATGCATAACACCTAAACAATGGAATAGTGCAACTATTAGTCTCGTATAGAAAAAAGGCGACATGACCGACTTAGGGAACTATAGGCCGATCAGCCTGCTGTCTAACATATATAAGCTCTTTACTCAAATAATCACAAAAATATTGACGGTCGACCTATATCAATACCAACCGACGGAGCAGGCAGGATTCCGATCAGGATATAGCACAAACGATCACCTTCACACTTTAAAAATCCTAATCGAGAAAACGATCGAATACAATAAACCGTTAGTTTTGGTGTTCGTAGACTACGAAAAAGCATTCGACACAATTAACCAGCTCGTATAGATTACCAATACATTGCCATGATTAAACACATATATAAGAACTTCTTCCTATAGTGTATCTCCTATCGGAAGTTTTCTATCATCACAGCTAACCGGACCTTATTGGCTGCAGCTCGGAAGAGTTCAACATTGCTACAATTAAACTAGTCACTTAGGTTCTTAAGTCAAGACACACGGCGTCTTCCAATATTCCTCCTTCCACCAATCTTTCCTGAACTATCAGCTGGAAAAGTGCGTATTTGGGTCCTCTCATTTGTCACGTGCCTATTTTTTTCCATCTGCCGTTTCATTATTATAATAGTCTGGCGTTCGTAATTAGTTTTGCATACCGTATTTATTCGTTGTATATAGTGTTGCCTATCTAGTAGTAATAGAATTCGATTATTAATAGCTGTGACATTTTTGCTAATCGATGGGGATTAAGTGGGTGTCTCTGTTATTAGACTTCGCCTTGATTATTGGCCTCGATTGTCGTGTGTTGTCAGATATATTATTGTTGGTTTGCTTTTCTGTGTGAACGGGCTGGCAATTAACACGGACGAACGCAATTATGAACTAGAAACTTATTTTTTCAAAGGTTGGCTGACGCGTGTCCCGGGTGATTTTCTGATATCCGGTCTGGGAGCGAGGAGTGATGAGGATTCGCTTGGTGTCAGTGGTGGAAGTCGGTTGAGAGTTTTTGGAACGATTTGATATTAACACGTGAGCAGAACTTTTACGGTTTTTTCCTTCATATCTGGCTGTATTTGGGCCATCTTCATTGGATTTTGAAGAAAAACCATTTAATTTTTAACTTGACCATTCTGTTGTGCCTTTGTGGCGGAGATTTTGGTTATTGGGGTCGAGTTAAAATCACCACGTGTGGGATTTAATGAAGTGAAGCCATCGTGAAGTACCAGGTGCAGTTCCATAATCAATCCGGCCACATGATTAGAGAAATCGTATACTCACAGGTTACAAGTGATTTATTTTATAACATTTAAACGACGTGATTTGTTTTCGACACCGCAATTAAGTCTTGTTTTAATTTATTAATATGGTACACTGTTGAAAACTATTTATTACATTGGATAATATGCCGAGTCTGAACTTTGTTTAAAGTAATATTCTCAATAGTTCTTTGTGTCCAAGTAAAAAACGTTTATTCATCATCATCATCATCATCATCACTCAGCTATAGTAGTCCACTGCTGAACATAAGCCTCTCGTTTATTTTGCCACTCTGCTCTATCTTGAGCCATTTGTATCCAATTACCACAGATTCTTTTGATGTCATCGGTCCATCGTGTGGGGGGGCGCCCTCTACTACGATAAGCTTCGGACGCCACTCCAATAGTTTTTTAGACCATCTTCCGTCAGTTCTTCTAGCTACGTGGCCAGCCCAGTTCCACTTTAAAGTTGTTATTTTTTCGATTACATCTATAACACCTGTTCTTTGGCGAATAATCTCATTTGGTATTCGGTCTCTGAGGGAGATACCCAGAATAGCCCTCTCCATCGCCCGTTGGGTGACATGCAGTTTCTTTGCTGACTTTTTTGTAAGCGTCAATGTTTCGGCTCCGTATGTCATCACTGGTAATATGCACTGATTGTATACTTTTCGTTTTAGACTGATGGGAATATCCGACTTGAAAACATACTTTAATCTTCCAAAGGATGCCCACCTCAAGCCTACTCTCCGGAGAAGTTCGCACGTCTGGTTGTTCCGTCCTATTCGGATCTCATGACCCAAATATTTGTAGGCGGTGACCTGTTCAATAGATTTGCTTCCAATAGTTATGTTTTTACTGGGGACTAGGTTTGTCATGACTTGCGTCTATGCAAAGTTAATTCTTAGGCCAACTTCCCTTGAAGCATTGTATAATTTTTCCAACATCATGGACGCTTGATCTATACGGTCGGTGATAAGGACGATATCGTCTGCAAATCTTAAGTTATTTAATCTTTCACCGTCTATATTTAGGCCTATTTTCCCCCAGTCGATTTTCTTACAGACATATTCGAGCAGTGTGGTGAACAGCTTTGGAGAGAGGGTATCTCCTTGACGTACACCTTGTTCTATTCGGAATGTTCTTGTGTTTTTATGTAATCTTACACACGCCGTTGCTTTCTCGTATATACCCTTAATCAGTGCAATGTACCTGTAATCAATTCTGCATTCTGTTAATGATTTGAGCATATGTTGTTGGCTGATTGAGTCAAAAGCTTTTTCATAGTCTACGAAAACAAGGATGAGAGGTTTATTATATTCTGTTGATTTTTCTATAAGGTTCTTGATTATATGTAAATGGTCATTTGTACCGTACCCTGCTCGAAATCCTGCCTGTTCTTTCGGCTGGTAAAAATCTAATTTTGGAGTTTAGTAATGATCTTCATAAATAGTTTATACAAGTGGGATAGGAGACTAATGGGTCTGTAATTTGCTAGATTACCAATGTTCCCCTTCTTGTGCATTATTACTATTGTGGCGTTGTTCCACTTTGAAGGTGTTACTCCTTGATGTAGACATTCATTAAATAATTTACATAGGGCTTTAATAACTATGTGTCCACCTTCCTTTACTGCCTCTATAACAATTTCGTCTTTTCCTGGTGACAGACATCATCTCAGACACCGCCTTTCTTACTTCACAGTAGGTTATGTCTGGTACAACTTCAGAGCCCTGGTTCAGTATTCTTGGGATAGGTACCTCTTCTTCATCTGGTTTTCTATAAAGTTCTTCATAGAAGTCTTCGACAATTTTTACAATTTCATCCTTGTTGGTAGTCACTTGCCCTGCCTTATTTTCTAGTTTGCAGATGTTGTGTTTTCCCACTTTTAAATTTCTACGTAAAATTTTAAGACTCTTGTTGTTTTCAATCACTGTATTTATTTTCTCTGTATTAAATTTTCTGGTATCTTTTCTTATAGCCTTTGATATTTCTTTATTTAGTTGTCTTAGTTCCTCGTTGTTTGTGGTGTATTTCTTCTTTAGCTCTCTTCTTTTCGTTAGTAGCTGTTTTGTGCCTCTAGACAGTTTTTCTTCTTTTTCTCTTCTCTTTGGTTCATATCTTTTACTTGTCTCTTGCAATGCTGTACATATTTTTTCATTTAAGTTCTCAACGTCGGTTCCCAGATTTTCGATACCGTCTAAGTCATTTTTTAGAGCCTCTCTGTATTCATCGGAATTATTTATGGGATTCCATCTTAGGTTTCGTACTTTCGATATCAGCTTAGATCTTTCTCTCTTTATATTGATTTCTATTATTGCTCTTACCATTCTGTGATCACTACCAATTGAGATACTATTAAGAACCTGGACGTCATGCACAATATGTTTATTATCCGAGACGATGTAATCTATCTCATTCTTGGTAGTACCGTCTGGGCTTGCCCAAGTCCATTTTCTATTTGGCTTTTTTTTGAAAAAGGAGTTCATTGCAAATAGATTGTGCTGCAATAAGTAGTCTAAAAGCATAGTTCCTCTATCGTTTCTGTTACCGAATCCAAACGACCCCATCGCTGTTTCGTTGTCGTCTGCCTTATGTCCTAATTTGGCATTGAAATCTCCGATAATAAAAGTAAAGTGCGTGCGAACCTTTTCTATTGCTTTGGTGATGTCTTCATAAAAGTTCTCTATTTCATCTTCACTATGCGTGGATGTTGGAGCGTAGACTTGTATTATTTTAAGACTGTATCGATCGTTCAGTTTTAGTACCATAAATGCGACTCTCAGGCTAACATATTCAAACTGCACTATGCTATCTTTATGTCTCTTGTGAACTAAAAAGCCTACGCCTCCTTCCGACATATTTTCATCGCCTTTGTAGTACAGCACATTTCCAGACTGCAGTGTCATCTCTGCTTCACCTTTTCTTCTTTTCTCGCACAGGCCTAGAATATCCCACTTTATATGAGAAAGTTCATTTTCTAGTTCTAGTATTTTCTGATCCGATCCAAGTGTTCTAGTGTTGTAAGTGGCTATTAGCAATTTTCGTCTACTGTGGTAGCCTGATCTACTCCGGGGATTCTTCGCACCCTCTGCATTCTGTCTTGTCCGATTGCTACCGTAACCGGGGATCTTCATGCTGCCGGAGACTGAGGGCCGTGGTAAAGTTTGTGACATCATTTATACGAGGTTTTTAGCCTTTTCCTATCACGCTGGCCAGGCGGGTTGATAGGGGGTAAGGAATATTTAGAGCAAATGGTATAGGTTTGGTAAGGAGCTGAGGGTAGGACAATGGTTTCCCCCGTATGGTATTGGGAGATAAACCAAGGCTAGCGTCTGGCAGGGGCGCATCCCTGAAGTAGATCTGTTATCTGTCGGGTTCACAGATAAGTATCTACCCGCTACCAGACGTTTATTCATACTTATTTGTAAATATCCTAAAATATTGCTAGTTTGAAGGACAGCTATCGTAAAAAGAATTATTTTTGAAATAAGCTCGGGTGTTTTAACAGTGTTAATCTTAAAAATACTACGCGGTGTTTCTGTTCTTGGATCATCGATGTAACAGTGGCGTCTTAATGAAGTTTTCACTTGGTTACATATTATTGAGTTTAATTTTATCAACTTATCAGTTATTATATGCTTGATCTAAGTGTTTTCAATAGATTAAAAGTAACAAATCATTTTTCGTTAAATTTGTACCGGCTCCAAGTTGAATCTGAATTTATATATTACTGAATATAATTTATGTGGTTATTGTGAGGGTTTTAAAATATTATTCTTGTTGCAAGAACATTTATTTTGTATTTCTTTTTTTTTGTGTTAATCTTTTGCTATCAGGAATTCTATATAAAACCAATTATTTTCGAAATTTTAAATATTGTGAACATTTTCTTTTTGTTGTTTTTTTTATTTTAATTCTCTTTTGTACCTCATTAGGTTTTTATTATTGTCTGAAAGATTGTTATAATTAATTTAAATATTATTTTAAGAGAAGTGTATTAAATTTGTTTAATCCACTTTACGAAAATACAGAATTTATTGTAAAAAATCAGAACATCATTTTTACTTGATTAATATATTGCAGTAATTGTAAATATAGTTTTATTTATCTAGTTCACCATAATTGTTGTTGTTTATCGCGTGGCTCTGCTGGTGCCTACAAGACCTAGGGGTTTCCGGCTTGTACCGTCCTAAGTCGGTGGCGCGGCTCACTTTTATGTATTTTTTTTTCTACCCTCTACGGCTAAGCTCGGGCATAATTTGCCAGTAGAGAGACCACTAGCAGAGTACTCTTTAGAGAACCAAAAAAAAGACGTGGCACATTATATGACCTAGATATTAAAGCTTTTTTTTATGGTGTTAATGACTTTACATTCCTTATTCATCCGATTTGGGACTTTCAAATTAGAGATCTTTTCTGTCCAGGAGATACGCCACATTCTACGGTAGCACCACATCTCGAAGGCTTGTAGTTTGTCTGTGTAATTGTTCTTGAGAGTCCATGCCTCCACTTCATACAAAAGCGCGGAAAACAACAACGCAGCATTTTCATCCCAAGTCCAATCTTGATATCATGACTAGTGAACAACTTTCTTATTTTCGTAAATGTTGACCTGGCTATCTCTATTCTCGTCCTTTTTTCTCTTGTTTGGTCACCCGATTGGTCTATCCATGTTCCCAGGTATTTGTCTAACTGCACATTCTCTATCAAGATGTCTGCTACTGACACGTTTACATGGTTGTGATTTTGGGGGAACTTTGTAACTATCATTAACTTGGTTTTCTTAAGATTTATCTTTAGACCGTATTCGTTACATCGATCATTTAATTTCTCTAGAAGATGTTGTATGTCTCTTTGATTGCTCGTTAACAAGACGGTGTCAACAGCATCAGCATATATGAGAACGCGACAGCCCATTTTAGACTTTATAAAGATACCAACAACTTTCGTATCAAAAAGGGGTTCGCCAAGGTCACACCATATCTCCAAAGTTATTTAACAACTTGCTTCAGTATATGTGCAAAATGATTTTGAAAAACTATGTATAAACATAAATGGCGAAAACCTATGCCACCTGCGATTTGCGGATGACATTGTCTTGATATCCGACTGTATAAAGCCCAAGAAATGTTACAAATACTGAACGCTGCCTTTAAACGGATGGGACTAAAAATTAATATCTCTTAAACTCAAATGATGACAAACCTAGTCATTGGCGGCGGAATATATGTCAACAAGAAAAAACTTAAGGAAACAACTAACTACAAATACCTGGGTCACGAAATACGTACAAGTCGCGACAACCAAACGTGTGAACTTACTAGACGCATAGAGCTAACATGGGCATTTCCAATATCTTTGAAAAGGTTTTTCAATCAATGCGTACTGCATGTTCTGACATATTGTGCGGAGACCTTAACATTAACAAAGAAAACAGCGAACAAGATAAGAACTACTCAAAGAGCCATGGAAAGATCAATGTTGGGGTTATCTCTGAGATACAAAGTATCGAATACCAAAGTGCAAGCTCGAAATAAAGGCACAGACGCATTGGAGAAAATAATTATCTTGAAGTGGAATTGGGCAGAACACGTGGCAAGGATGAACGATGATCGTTGGACTAAAAAAAATAACAGAATGGAGACCAAGACAACATGCATTTAGGAGCAAAGGCCGTCCTCCGACCAGATAGCATGACGACTTAAGACATATCCACACTAACTGGATGCGGATTGCTTAGGATAGGGAGATGTGAACAAGGGAGGCCTATGTCCAGCAGTGGACTTTAGCGGCTGGTTGATTAATTGATTAATTGACTCATTATTAAATTATTTTTAAGAACATTATGACAACATTCACACTCTAGAGTGAGAATATTTATTCTGTAACAGTTGTTTTTTTTTGGGGGTGTGGATGTACTTTTATTCCATCACTTGTTACGGTATAAATATTCCATAATTGTTTTAAACAATAGCGATTACCATGGACGTCAAGTAAACTCTTTATAGTAAATGTCAGTTTGAAAATTAATTGGCGACGCGTCGTTAAAAGTTATTTTTTAAAAGTTTTGTATAAAAATGAGCGAAAGAACGCGATCTCATAAACACCATAAAGAAAATTGCCTACCTCGGACACATAATTAAAGGAAACAGATATGCCTTTCTTAATCTTATAAATAAAGACAACATAATTGGCAAACGGGGCCCCGGGCGAAGACAATCCCCATGGTTAAGAACATTAGAGATTGATCAGGATTGGATTCCCAGGAACTTCTAACGAAAGCACAGATACAAACGAATTTAACAAAATTGTTTTAGATCTTAATAATTGAAATTAGTACTTAAGAAAAAAAGCATAAATCACTAGAAAATATAATTTTAACTTGAAGAAAATGCAAATTTAAAAAGCTTACTTTTTTGATCTTACAAAAATAAAAACTGCACGTCTATTAAAATTGGTTGCCCATAATGTTATAATTTTATATTAGAGTCGAAGTAAAGAAAATTTTATTGTATTATCATTCTGGCTTTTCAAATCTTTTAAAAATAATATTATTCATAAAAAAAAACAAGTTACTTCTAAAACTTGAAACAACTACAGTATATGGTATGATCCTGATGAACAGCATCTGCTTTAGCTGGAGTACACCATTAAATGTTTCAAATTTTAAAAACAAAATTTTTTACAAAAAAATTAAATTTAGATTCTGATAAACTAAAATTTATGCAATAAATGTTTCATATATTTTATCATTTTTAATTAATTGAAAACTAACCGATAACGATGAGACAAAATTTAAATAAAAAATAGTCAAATGGTAGACTGCAAAGCGAAAAGATAATTATTCAGGGTTACATTAAAGGGTTGGTTAATCTATCGTAATAAGTTTCTTTTCGCTTTGCGATCACCAGGCGGGCGAAAATTTCACACCGTCTCCGATAACGAGTCTTTGATTGTCCCCCCAGCGTATCTGCCACGTACTAAATTGTGTTAAAAATGTTGTCGAGATAAGGTTTTATAAATATCCTCGTTAACTTAATTCTTTCGAGCAAACGAATACCTAACTATTCTTCTTTGGAAGACTGCTTTCGATACTAATGGTTGGCTCATTCCAAAAAAGAAATATATCTCGGTATCGGCGACGCAGTAAAAAATCTGAGTATATTTCTTGTGCTACTTGTCTTAGGTTGTGCTACTTGTCTTAGGTATATTTGTATATGCTATATGTATATGCTACATAATTTTACATAAATAATATTTGTTTACAGGTATTTTTTTAAGTTTACAAGCTTATTGACCGCTTAAAACAAAGGATTTTAATAGTGGACTGTATATACTAATGCAAGTTATAAGGAATACCCGATCAAACGCCGATGGCAAATCTATATACAGTGTGTCATGTACATTTTAAAAATGAGTCTCGTTCCCAGTTACACCGGAAGTGACTAAATATTGTTATTATGTTTCTTTTGGAGAACATTTTGTATCTAAAACGTTTTAAATGTTATTTTTAAATTTATTAAAACAATTAAGATATGGCGTTGGAATTATATAACTGAGAAATTTGCTATAAAAGAAATAATAATAAATTTATTGTTACCAGTAATAAAGAAGATTTGCAGATTTTAATGACAATTGTCGTGGCTACAAATTTTATTTGTAAAAAATTAATAAATAAACATTTTTGTTGTTTTGCGTAGATTAACAAAAAAGTATATCAACTTTATTTGATGCTTTGCAAAAAAGTTATGAATGATTATATTCAGAGAAGTGTGATTATGATAACATTTAAAGTCATAAAACCATATAAAATTTTTATGTGAGATAAAAAATGAACAAAAAAACATTTTTATATCATTTTTGTTTTTAAATTGTTCGTTTTTTTTATGTAGATTAACAAAAAAATACATGAACTTCGTTTGATGCTTTGCAAAATATTTATGAACGATTATATTCAAAGAAGTGCGTTTATGATCGCACTTAAAGTCATAAAACCTTATGAAATCTGTAAGTAAGATATTTCCTAATTTTTTTTTCATAAATTTACCGTAAAAACAAAGATTTAAAAAAAAATTCAATGTAATCGGATGGTTTTTCAATTTTCTAGAGCCAATAAACGAGGTGACCGCGATAATATAAAATTACCATATTTCCAATTGTAACTAACTCCACCGTGGTCCACCTTGTACATCTTTGAAAAAATGCCCTAAACGACCCCTGTGCAAAAGGAGAATAACTCTTGTCTATCCTATAAAGATATAAAAACCCAACTAGCTTTTTGTTGACTAGTTATATATTTCAAAAAATAGTTTAATGTCAGCTTGTCGAAAATCGAAATATTAATAATACATGTATATGATTTAAACAAGAATATTTTTATTTAAAGAGGTAGGAAATGTTCCTATTTTAAAAAAAATGCGCCAAACATTCATAGAACTATAAATAATTTTTAAAGGCCATTGGCCATTTTTCTTCTATACCATTAATAGAAAATCCGTACGTCGCTACGTACGTCTTTTAACGAGTCGCTTTTAAATTGTTAACAATAGGAGATTTTTTCCTCGCCGGATTCGGATAGACATATTTTGACGCCGTTTTCCGTATCTTCTTTGCAATAGATTTTCATTTTTTTATTAATAAAGGCAAGAGATAGTATCAAATAAGATCAAAGCAAATTTGGAATATGAATTCATAAATTTTATAGCGAAATCCTCGCTAGTAGTATCTCTTACTTAAAAGAGAACGGGGTGCCAACGATACTGTTGTAATAATTTCGCATATTGTAAATAATATTAAAATTTTGTAATTTGATTGGTGTTTTTTTAAAAAAAAATGAATGCGGTAATAAACTTTCCTTACAACCGTTGTATCTTATGTCTTATTTTCTTGCAGGTACATTTAAAGTGTCTAATAATGTTTTAAAAATTAATATTGGTGACGACGCAACGGCAAGTAACAGGGAGTTATCTAGTTTTTTTTTATCTCGTTTTTAAAATCAATTAAATACTAAACTTTTCTTGTTTAATAATATATTGCAAGATTTATACAACGAGCTTACAGTTAAAAAAAAACTCCTGTCTCCTTAGAATATTATCACCGGCTTAGGGATTTTAAATTAATTGATTTTATTTTATTTTATTGATTTAAATTTTTACCATGTGGTGTTTTAAAGTTGATTAATCTCTCTGCGAAGTCGAAGGACGAAGTCGATGGATGTGAAGAATGTATCAGTTATACAATTTTCACATCCATTTACGCTGTCGAAAAATGTTTATACTTTACTAAAATAATATTATAGTTTTCTATAAAATTTTGCAGATTACAATACTTCTTCGCAGAAGCTTTTCACCGGGTGGTGCTTGTTAAAAATTATAGATGTCGTAACTGGCGCTTTTCGCGTAGCACTTCATGTATACTTGGTAAAACTCGAAGCTGTTGATGTGTTCAGTCGAGGTAGACCTGCTCTATGCTGACCCGAAACCGGTCCATAGGTGGTTATTTCGGATGGATAAATTTAATTGTTTCTTCTCTTACCTAACAAGCATCTGCATATTGTTACCCGAAATGGCGTTTTCTTCTACCTGTTGGTTGCCAATGCAGTATTTTTCTTGGCCACCTGTTATTTGGCATTCGTTCTACGTATCCGTACCAGGTAAGTTGTTTTTTTTTTAATGTCCTGAACTATCGTACTTTCTATTTCCATTTGTTGTTTTATATGGTCGTTTCTTATTCTGTCTCTTCGTGATATACGTATGGATCTTTTAAAGGCATCCATTTTAGCTGCCTCTACTTTATTTTTTTGTCTGTTTTTTATTTTTCAAGTATCTGCTCCATATAGAAGACTGCTTTTCTGATTTTAACTATACTAATTTTTTGGTGCAACAAAATCCGGATTTTTCAAGTTGGTTTTTAAACCCAGTACAAATTAAAGCTGAATGATTTGGCTCAAGTTTAAACGAATTTTGAGACGGGTCTGAAGGAATTTTAATTTAATAACTATCGTTGCGCGTAACCAGGAAACAGAAAACTCATAATCATCATCAATCAGCCACTGCTGGACATAAGCCTCCCTTGATTGCCTAAAAATTCTCCTATTTTTTGTCTTCTGTATCCAATTTGTATGGATACGTTTAATATCATCTGACCATCCAGTTGGTGGTCGTCCCCTACTTCTGTATGCCTCCTGTCTAGACCTCCACTCTATGATTCTCTTGGTTGATCTGTTGTCCCGCATTCTCGCAATGTGTCCCGCCCAATTCCACTTTAGGATTACTAATATTGCTACTACGTCAATAATTTTGGTTCTTCTACGTAGCTCAGCGTTTGTAATATGATCTTCGAGGGTCAGTCCCAGCATTGACCTTTCCATTGCATGCTGTGCCACTTTGATTTTCTGTACAGCCTTTTTTGTTAATGTCAAAGTCTCAGCACCATAAGTTAGGACAGGCAGAACACATTGGTTGCAAACATTTCCCTTCAGACAGATTGGTAAATCTGACTTTAATATATGCCTTAAGTTTCTATATGCGGCCCAAGTTAATCCTATTCGCCTGAAAACAGAAACAGAAAACTAATTGGTATTAATCCCATATTTATAAGTTCATATCTGACTTTATTTAAGACTATTTGTTTTAAAATAAAAAACCATGAAGTTGTCTTTGCAAATTAGGTAACTAACTAAACAAAATTATCGCAACTGTAGCCACCACCGAATAAAGTCGTTTTAAGCATCATTATTTGGGTTTAGTGAAAAAGTCAATTAACCAAATATTATTTGACGAAAGTAAAGTTAAGACTTTTCATGTGAATGGCCTCTTAAAAATAATTTACAGTCACTAACGCTGAACATAGAGCTTTGTCAGGATATAATAATTGTGAACCATAAAGAGGACGTAAACCGACATCCTTAAAAGAAGGATGTTGTAATTTCAGGATTCCAAAAGTGTACGTCGAAGGCTTGCTTTCAGGACCGTGTTCATAAAAAATGATGAATTTTTTATTGGGACTGTTATTATTTTTATTGGATGCACATACACAATAATTGATAAATTAAAACTATAATATTATTTTTATTTATTAATAATTATTAAAATTCGTGTAAATTCATTTAAAATTCTTTGATGTAATGTGTTTTACTTAGTTTTTTTGGCAATAATTAGTAGTTCTGCGTATTTTTAGATAATTATTTAACAGGTTGCATTCACAAAATATTACTGCATTTACCTTAAATCATGGGCAATTTCATGTGAAGTGGACCGCGAAATTTGTTTATATTAGAACTAAATGTAATTTTAAATGGTATAAACGTTTTTTTTTTGTATGAGGCTTACTTGTCAATACATGGGCTTTTATAAAATTAACGTTTTTCTACCACCCATTTTTTATTTATGATTTAGGTATTAGAGTATTACATAGCATATTTCACGAATATACTGAGGTTTCGGTTTAACGTTAAAACTCAATAACCACTGTACATTTACGAAAGTACGAAAGTACGAAAAAAAGTAAATTTCCCTAATGTTTGTTAAAACATTTCGTAGGTAAAGAATTTTATTTTATGAGGTATTTCTTGTTTGTTTGTTAGCACGGTTAATTTTGCAACTACATACATACATATAGTCACGCCTTTTTCCTGTAGGGGTAGGCAAAGACAACTTCCTTTCACTTGCTATGGTTTTTTCACACATCTTTTGCTTTCTTTACTTTCATTAGTGCTCTCATGCATGCTCGATATGGTACTCTTGACCTGGCCTTTCTTTAAAACAATGTTGATCTAATCGAGACATGTTCGCCGAGGTCGACCTCTACCGACTTGTCCATTCACACTCGCCTTATAAATTTTTTTCGTCAATCTTCCTTTATCCATCCTTTCTACGTGTCCAAACCATCTTCTTCTTCTTCTTACAGTGTCTTGCTTTCTCAAGCGTTGACGACTTCCATATTGACTACTTCTTTGTATCTATCTCTATCTTGAGCTGCGTGGAGAAGTTCCTTAGCAGTTAAACCTGTCCATTGTCAGAGATTTTGAAGCCAGGATAGCTTTTTGCGGCCTATTCATTTTTTCCCCTCGATCCTGCCATTCAGAATAAGCCGAAGCAGATTTTAACGTGGTCCACGTATCACATGTCCCAAGTATTCATGTTTGCGGCGTTTGATGGTAGTTAAGAGCTCTCTATCGTGCCCTATTCTGATGAGTACATTCTCTACCTTACATAAGTGTAGGAACCAACACACCTGTATGCACAGACAGACGTGCCTTTTTTGACACTTTTTGGCTGTTGATAAAGCCCCATTTATTTGTTTTTCTGCCAACACCCGTCGCTCAATGTCACTGTCATACTTTCCATCTCTCGTAAACTTTAACGCAAGTACACAAATTCATTTACTTGTTCCACTCTTTCTCCTTTAATCGAAACTTCATAGTTTTTAATGCTTTCTTTTTTTTTAAAAACCTTTATTTTTGTTTTGCTAACATTTATTTTTATCCTTTTGATTTTCAGGGCATTATGCATAACATTAACCATCAACTGCAACTCCTCTTCAGATAATGCTAATATCACTTGATCATCGGTGTAAAGAAGGCATTTGACCATCAAATCTTTTAAACAATCGTCTGTGTATAAGTTAAACAGCCATGACGAAGTCACACATCTCCCTCTCAAACCTTTTTCGATGTTAAACCAGTCCGTGCAAGCTCCGTTTATCCTGACACAAGCAGTGAAATCCTTATAAAGTGATTTTAGTGCTCGTATTAAACTACCGCTCACCCCATACGTAGACAATGTCGACCAATATTTACTTCTTACCACTTTGTCATAGGCCTTTTCCAAATATATAAAAGCATAATAGAACTTCTGACTTCAAGCGGGTACCAACATTAAAATCGTATATGTATGTGAAAATGTAATAGAGGAATTGTGGGTTCCTTAAAACCGCATCAAAGCAGTTAATCATGTTATCATTTACAATCCGAAGGAAGATAGCGACGACAGTGATTCCAATTATAATGACTATAAGTTTGATGCTTGATAATACCGTAGGTACTACATAATTAAATATATTTTTTAAATTTGTACTAATAATTTATTTTATATGTGCCTTTTTCTAACTAAAAAACTCATGGAGAGCTACATTAACGATGTTCACAATAAAGCAAAAAATAACGATAAAACCTCTCAAAAAAAGCATAATAATAAACAAAAAAATTTCGGGTTTAAACTTTAGGGGAATTTACTAATGTACCTCTCACACAGTGCGCCCGTTAAGTCGATGCCTTGGTGACTAATCAGATACCGTCGTATATGTTGGAAGTACAATCTTCAAGACTTATAATTTATTATTACTTTATTGTTTGATTCATTCAATAGTTTGAGTTGTTATGTTGTCTTGTCAAAAATAAAAGTTTGATAACGTCAAGTTCCGAGATTCATTCCCGTTCTTTATCTCAAAAACAAGTTTCAGAGCATAAATTTTCCCACAGTATATTGGTAAAATAAGCTAGTCCTTATAGCAAACGTAGATGGATTAATAAATTTCTCCTTTAACAGCTTCAAAATATTTTTGTCTTCTCCTTTGACAGTTTAGTTGACCTAAGTTTAAACTTGTCTTCGGGAAGAGACGGTATATCCAGGGAGTTCTGCTAAGATTCAGTGATTGTTTGACTGCGCTGCAGAAGATATTCACAAACTACTGGAGGTGTGTCAACTAGCAGGTGGGTTCTGCAGACTGCACACACATAGATATTTGACAAACATCTTGACTTTTTAGCAAAAATTTTAGAAATTCTTTTTAAATCTTTAATCATTTGAAAAAACAATTAAATATAAAGGCACAGCAATCTGACGAAGCCATAATAAATCGATTAAAATTATAAAACTTATCAACGACTGTATACAAGTCACCGGGAGTTCAAAACAAGATCTTATCTAAAACATTTTTTGTAAAATTACCATATTTTAAGCTTCATTTTATAAACAAACTAAAAATAATGGAAAAAAATATAAAAACTATAATTTCAAATTTATAGTTTTGTTTTTGTGCAGGAAAAAAATTTGAATTTGATAACAAAAATTAAAAAGAACAATAAATTTTTTATTTAATTCACTACGCTAATGATAAGACCGATATTAACCTATGCAAATGAAACGCAAACTGAAACCAAAGCCACCAAACACAAAATGCAAGTAACAGAGATGAGAATGTTGCGGTCAATTGCAGGAGTAACACTACGAGACAGAAAGAGAAACGCAGAAATCAGAAAAAAATGTAAGATCGAAGACGTAGTAAAATGGATGAAGAAGAGAAAGAAAGAATGGCATGACCATGTTCAACGAATGGACGAGAATAGGCTAGCCAAAATATGTAAGAATGAAAGACCAGCCGGAAAGCGACCACGAGGGAGACCACCAAAAAGGTGGTTTGAAAGTTGGAAATCGTCCTCCATGGAAGATTAGAACAGGCAACAGGACTAAGTCCTAGTCTATAAAAGAAAGAAGAAGAAGAAGAAGGTTAATTTTTTATTGCAAATTTGTTGTATTCCAAAAAATCCCTTTATTAAAATAGTCAATTTTTTAAAAGCCCCTTGGCCTATAGCCTCGCGCAAAAAAATTTGTGTATTTACGTTCACCATGTAGAAGGGAAAATGTAAAAAAAAAATTTTAATCCGATCCTGGTAGTATAACGTTTGGAATGTGACCTCAGCCTTCATTTAATGTGTGTTTATTACCGGGTGGAAGATTTACGTTGTCTAATGGCGGTTTCAATTTTTTTTTTCGTCAATCTTATGATCAGATCCCCATCTGACCTATTTCTATTTCTATTTGATCAAAGAAACCGGAAATAAAAAAGAATTGGAAAACATACTAGAGTTATCTGTAATAAAGATATTTTGTATATATTTCGTTTGCAATTTTCTATTTGTCCTTGGCCTAAGGAGGAAATGAAAATGCCAAAATTATAATGCAGATTATAAGCTTGTTTGTGAGATATCATAATTTGGTAAAGAGAATTGAGCTCTGTTTGTAATGCTTGGTAGTTGGTTTTTTGTAAAACTGCAGATAACGTATTGTTTTTTATAAATTCTCAAATATTTAAGATTTGTATTCACGCAATTAAAGGTATAAACGTATTTTAAAGATCGTTAATTGACATAAAATTAGAAAGTTAAATAATTGTGCCCTATTGTCAAATTACAGAAATAAATTTATTAATAAAGGATTCTTAAATATGTTAGTAAGATATCTAATGGTATAAAAATGAACTTATCTATCTTTTAAATTGTGCCCTGTTTATTTTTCTTATTTGTTAGATTGTAGTCAAACTGCAAAATGACGATTGTTGCTAACAAATTTCTATATATGCGTTAAAAGGTATTTAAAAGGCTTTAAATTGGCCTTAGATTTAAAGTTAAAAAATAAACCGTATTATCAAATTGCAGAGAAGAGTTTTTTGATAAAGAATACTTAAACATTTTGGTTTGGCAAGGTATATAATAAAATAAGAATGGATTTTTTACCGACCCAAATTTTTCAAAAAAAAAACCAAAAAAAAAATAAGTACTAGAAAAAAAATATATAACACAATACTACATATGTTTTATTTAGGAAAACAACAACAGAATTTTATGCCGTTGCTGAAGATGCTTCAATGGTTCTTGTGACTAATGCTGTTGGCATACTTGGCAAGACGGATCAAAGAAAGGCATGGTAAAAGCCTTATTTATCCTAAATAAAAGCTAAAAAATCCCGAAAAGGGTGATAGATTTTTGCAAATTTATCTATCAAAAAGATAAATTTTGTTCGCGAAAAAGTATAGGTATATATTTTTGAAGGACATCAAGCTCGAAGTGCGTTTGTGAAATTTAAGAGCTTTCTCACAATACAGACTTTGACTTGAACCTCAGAGTGAGATTTATAAAGTATACATCTGGTCAGTACTTTCATATGGAATGAAGGGATGGACCTTGAAAGCGACCACAATGAACAAACTGGAAGCCTTTGAGATGTGAATAAACCGCAGAGTACTTACAATTCCATGAACGGCACAAGAAAAAAATGAGAACGTTATTAGAAGGATGAAGAAAGACAGAACTACTAACGACAATCAAGGAAAAAAAAACAGCGTACCCAGGACACATAATGTGTAATACAAAATACCAATTATTACAGCTAATTATAGAAGGAAGGTACGAAGGTTAAAGAGGAATGGGAAGAACAAAAATGTCATGGTTACGTAATGTAAGACAATGGACCGGACTGAGAACGATAGATGACCTAATACATACATTAAGAGACCGGAATTAAATGGAAAATGAGATCGCAAACATTCAGTAATGGATACGCATGAAAAGAAGAATAAGCTAATCTATATTTCATTAAATTACAGTGGTGGTAAAAAAAATATTAGGGAAGATCCTAAAGAAAAGAAAAATATCTATTACATAAAAATGATTAGCGGTTCGTTAGTATCGCAAAAACTTAAATACCTCTTGACCCATTTTAATGAAATTTGTGGGCAATCTTTATATTAGTATTTCTGTATAGTTTGGTAGCGATCGGATCAGGGAAGGGGATGAAATATAAAAACTCAATTAAAACGGCTGATATTGGTGTCCAATTCATAGCCAGATTTTCATGAAATTTTGTAAATGTGTATTTATTGCTCTAACTTGAGCAATGGGATAGTTTTTATCCCAATAAGCTCCTACTAAAGGGGTAAGAGGGGGTTGAAATATAAAAATATTACAAATGGCCGATTTTTTTTTTTCAAATTTATAGTTTCTGGGATCACTCAGTTTGATAGTTACATTCCCAATTTGGTTAGCATCCCTACGAAAGAAGTGGTAAAAGAATAAAATATAAAAACTATTAAAAACGCCGATATTGGTGTCGAATTTATAGTTTTCGGGGTCGCTGAGTTTAATAGCGATTTTTAAAGCAGGCAAGCCAACGTTTGGGTAGGATAACGTCTGCCGGGTCCGCGTGTATAAAATGAACCAAAATGAGTAGCGTAGTGCGGCAACATCAAGCAGTCGTAATTAAATACATTAAAAATGTTTGTTCAACCTTTTTACTTGCTTCTTTGTATTTTTAAGTAAAATCGTTAAATTCCAATAATCTAACGAACATTAACCAGTCACCAATATTGCAATATACAAACTTTACAAAGTAAAAAGCTGAATTCCCCTAACGACGCGTAAAATATCATCATATCTGGATTAAACTTGTTTATTTATCTCATATCCTGAAAGTTTCATAACTGTAATAACAGACACTGTGGTAAATTGGAATTATACCAGTTTAATAATTACCGACGATGTTACCTTGCCATAAAATATATTAGTACAGCTCCTGCGAGTGCCATTCGCGAATTCGCTAAGCCCTCACTTTATAGATAGAATACGTATATTTATCTCTCTCTTTTTGGTTCTCAATTTGAGCGAATGAAAACCGATATGATATTGGTGGGAGACTGAAATTGCATTCTTCATTAAATACACCCGGGTTTCGATTATAAACGGGTTTGGGATTTGTTGTCCGAATTAATGATACTTTACAAAATGACCGTGAGTATGCCGAAATCATCAAATTTACACTAACTATTGTAAAAGCAAACGTGATACGAGGGCGGTTTGATAAGTCGGTGACTTTTTAAATAAAACAATTTTTTTTCCGCAAATAAACATTTTATTTTTCTACATAATCACCTTTTAGCTCGATACATTTAGTCCAGCGTTTTTCTAATTTTTTTATTCCCTCCTTTTTCGTTCTCTAAGGAGTACTCTGCTAGCGATTTCTCTACTGGCAAATTATGCCCGAGCTCAGCCGTAGAGGGTAGAAGAAAAAAATATATAAAAGTGAGCCACGCCACCGACTTAGACGGTTCAAGCCGGAAACCACTAGATCTTATAGGCACTAGCAGAGCTACAAGATAAACAACTATGATTATGGTGAACCAAATAAATAAAATTATAGCAAAAATATGTTGGATACTTTACTCACACAATAGATAATTAAGGTACACAGTTCAATAGCAACATCATAACAAATATAGTCAAAATTAACAGCTATGGTAAAATTTTCTTGCTAAAACAAACCAAAAATGTAAAATTTACAACTTTATAAAATGACCAGAACAGCAGTAAGAGTAACAGACTTTACCAAGTTACAACAAAAAGTAAGACATATATAAATTAACTCATTAATAACACTGATTCAAACATTTGCATAAAGGCAAAGAAGATTCACTAGTTAACCGTTTAAATAAAGATTTTCACTGCCAAAACAATCGAGTTCATTTAAAAATATCTTTACAATTGTTGACCTTTAAAATATCAAGATTGTAGTATATTTCCAAATAAGTAGGAGGAAAATATGTTATTACTTGGACATAAAGAATTATTGAGAAAGTTATTTTAATCCAAGTTTAGTTTTGGCATAATATCTAATGCAATAAATAGTTTCCAACAATGTACTATATTAATAAACTAAAACAGAGCGTAATAGTGGTGTCAGAATGAGTCACTGCGTTATACATTTAAAAAAAAAATAAACCACTTATAACCCTTGGGTATACGAATTCACAAAGTACTATATTTATAAACTAAAGCAAAACTTACTCCTGGTGTCGAATGAGACACGGCGTTATATATTTAAAAATAAATCACTGATAACCTTTGGGTATGCGAATTCACATGTACTCCTTTGGCCTACTCCTGTGGCCTACTCCTGAACTACTCCGGGGGCTGGTTAGATTATGGGCGGCACCAGTTAGTGAACAATGGCTTCTCTCAAATAAATCCCAATAACGGCTATTCAACTCGACACCAACTCCAAAAATATCCACAACAAAGGCAAGACAAAATGGTCAAGTTGAAAATCAAATGGTTTTTCTTCAAAATCCAATTAAGATGGCCCAAATACAGCCAGATATAAAAGAAATCCCATAGAGGTTCCCCACACGTGCTAATAACACACCGTCCCCAACAACTTTCACCAACACCTCCGACTTCGATGATGCTTTCCAAACGACTAACTCTCCTATATCGGAAATCAAGAAAAATGGCGCGGAATAAACGTCAACGTAATATCGCCTCGTCCGTGGGGATATCCAGTAATTGCAAACCAACTATCAAATCTTAGCCCTACAAGTTATGCAACATTCTCTACAACGAATGATATATTCGAGTTACCACCGAGTACTGTATGCAACACTACTTACGAGTAAGGCACAATTATTATGAACCGTAGAAGTGAAAAAATAGGCACGTGACACAAAGCTCTCAAAATACGCATTTGTTTCGGTAATGACTTATTCATTTGACTCAAATCTCTTACCGCCCAGCCATTTTTTTGGGTTTAGAAACAGAAAGTAGTCGCAGGGGGCTAAATCTGGAGAATATGCTGGATGGGGTAGCAGTTCGTATCCCAATTCGTGGATTTTGGTCATCGTGACTAGACAAGTGTGCACACGTGCATTGTCTTAATGGAACAGCACTTTCTTCTTCGCCAAATGCGGCCGGTTTTGCTTCAAATCAACGTTAAATCTGTTCAAAAGCTTTGAATAATATTCGCCGGTGATCGTTTTACCTTTCTTGAGGTAATCGATGTGAATGACACCGCGTACATCCCAAAAAAACTGTGGTTATGACCTTGTTGGCTGACAGACTCTGTTTCGCCTTCTTTGGTCTACGTTCACCCCGAGCAACCCACTGTTTCGATTGTTCCTTGGTCTCTGGCGTGTTGTGATGGATCCATGTTTCATCCACAGTAACAAAACGGCGCAAAAATTTGTCCGGATTACTTCTGAACATCGCTAAACACTCTTTTGAAGTGGTCACACGATTGCGCTTATGGTCGAGTGTGAGCAATCTTGGCACCCATCTCGCAGAGAGTTTTTTCATGTCCAAATGTTCGTGTAAAATATGATGTACCCGTTCAGTTAAGATACCTACAGCACGAGCTAACTCACGCACTTTCATTCTCCGATCATCCAATATCATTTCATGAATTTTATCGACAATTTCCGGCGTGATCACTTCTTTTGGGCGACCTGGACGTTCGGCGTCACTAGTGCTGGTACGCAACCACAACGGAACTCTGTAAACCACTTCTTAACCATTGAAATTAATGGTGCCGAGTCCCCGTAGTATTTATCAAGTCTTTCATTAGTTTCAGTGATGGATTTTTTACGTAAAAAGTAATACTTAATCAGCACACAAAATTCACTTTTTTCCATTTTCGTAAAAATTCACGAGGTTGTCTGCTTTGAACGGCTATCAAACACTAACTGCACGACGTAGTTGCCCACTGATAGATTATAGTTGACGGCAGCACTGTTGCATTTGGAGTAACTGCGCGGGAAATTCAAAAAGTCACTGACTTATCAAACTGCCCTCGTAGCTATTATGCTTTCTAGCCAGCAAATAAAAAAATAAACATATTTTTAAAGACAGAACTCCTTGCACATACTTACTAACAAAAATAAAGATAACATTACTTAAAATGTTAATTGGTAATGCATAATGAAAAATATGGCAGATGCTCCAGAGAAATAAAAACTCTTATACCACCACCACCGGCCACATTCGAAAATGCAGCAAGCTTCCAAAATTAGATTTTCCAGAGAATTATGACCTGCAACTTTTTAAAAAGCGGGTCCACAATAATCTTGTTTTTATAATTTCTCCTGTTTTTCATAGTTGCAGTGCGGGCCGTCCTGATCAGATACCATTAGAAATTTTTAAAATTATTGACCAAAACCATATATGGCCCATAACAAATCTCCTTAATGCCATTTACAAAACGGGCACAATCCCAAAAGAATGGTTCCTGTCAATATTTATAACTATCCCGAAAAACCAAATGAAAAAGAATCCAGCGATTATAGAACCTTAAGTCTCATGTGTCACATACTAAAGATAGTCTAAAAAATAATTCATAAACGAGTAAATAATAAGCTTAAAAATAAAATTAGTAAAAGCCAGTTTGGATTCAGAAATTCTATGGGGACACTGAAAGCAATATTCGCCCTAAATGTTGTAAAACAAATATGTCTAGATGTTTTTGTCTGCTATGTAAATGACAACAAAGCATTTAATCGTATAAGGCACGACAGGCTCATGAAAATTTTAAGTTTAAAGCATATAGACTTCAATGATTTTAAAATAATTTGTAATCTATATTATAATCAAAGAGCTGTTTTTAGAAAGGGGGGGAAATTTTAAACCAGATAATAATTAAGAAAAAAGTTAGACAGAAGTGCGTGCTTTTTCTTAAACTCGTTAACCTTTATCTGAAGAAACAGCGGGAATATGGGTAAACGGCGAACTCATAAACAATATCCGTTTTGCCGACGATACCGTAGTCAAAGTCGAAAGCAGGGCAGACCTACAAGAGACAAATAGTATTGAAATTAAGGCGTTAGTTGATCTGTTATTTTTAGCTGAAATTTTTAAACCTGGCCGCAGGAACTGCAAGAAATTTTGGGCTACAGATGCAACGGCTGAAGTTTTATTTCGAGCTACCATGGCTCACAGACGATTTGTGTTTATGCTACGATTTGACGATGTCAATACAAACAAACAAGAAATTCCGCAAGAACTTCTAAATCCCAACAAAATCGACAATAGCAGTAAAGAAGCTTGTCTTACACTTAATATCAAAAAGACAAAATGCAAAAATACAAAGATAAATTGATAAGGGAACAGATAGTGGACACTATAAAAACAAGGAAACTTGCTTACCTGGGTCACATTATGCGCGGAGATAAGTACTGCATGCTACAACTAATAATACAAGAGAAAATACGATACAAAAAAAGCGTAGAAAAAAGACGCACTTTAAAGCTAAAACACTTAAGAGAGTGGTATTACTCTACACCAAGAGCATCATTCTAAACAGCCGCATCCAAAGCAAGAGTTGCCATGATTATAGCTAACCTTCTAAGAATTGCACCATAATGACAATAACAAAACCATTTTAGCACAAAAATAAATACTGCAACCATTGGTCATTAGTACAGGCAACGTGTAATGCAAATGAAAAAATTACTTTTATGCACGACCGGGCGTAAAGTAGCACTTTAGCGCCCGCGGACTACTTTATCGCCCGGCGGGCGATAAAATCGTTAAACAGGCGCTAAAGTGAATTTCAATCTCATATCGATAAAAATGTATATTCCGATGGATCACATATATTCAAACCCAAAACTTTATTAACAATAATGTAACGAAAACAATGAACATAAATTAATTTAAAAAATGAATTATAACTTAATATTGACAATACAATTAGAACAGTTATTTATGGAAATATTTGGATTTGTTGTTTTCTTTTGTTGCAGATAGTTACTGATTTCAACTGATTCCTCATTACTACAAGTCTGAAAAGAATACATGTTATTATCTGGTGTTTCAGAGTAGTGAGCACTATTTTCAGATTGTCTGCAATGGCTAGTAGAGGGCTCATCATTTTCTACAATTTTCTTAGCAATCTTCTACTTATTTGCATCTGAATTTTTAATATAACCTTCTGCAACAGCCGTTGACTTCCACCCAGCATATCTTTTAATGTTGATTATATTCTCGCCTGCATCTGCTAACATAGTTGCTGAGGAACGTCTGAATCAGTGACCAGTATATTCTTTCGCATTAGAAATACCTAGGTAAGCGGGTATTCTGAATGGTATTTAACCGAATGTATTTTTTCCGATAACCTATCTCGTACACTTGCCATTTTTATAATATAAAAAAAATCGCTATTGATCATTCTGATCACGCAAGCAAAAATATTTTCTGTAAATATCCAAATAACTTGGCGATTTTTGTTCTTTATCGATTGATACATAAATAACTATTATACATGCTCAATAGAGTTTTCTTATATCCGCACCTCCTTTTGATCCAGAGTTTAATTTTTTATCCACAACATCTAGTAATGGTATAACTTAATATTGGAAGTGTAATTCTTCATCGGGATTTTGGAGAATTGTGTAAAGAAAAGTTGTCGTCATCCAACGAATTTATAAACCCTAAATAATGATTTGTTGCATATCCAACTCGGTGTAGGAAAAAAAGAAAAAACGCATACAAGTGTAGGTAACAGAAAATATAATGTCTAGAAAAAATCAGAGAGTTAGTACTTAATGGGGGATTTTGCGTAAAATATTCACCGGGAGTAAATAAACTTCGAGTAAATTTTTAATACTGTTACGATATTTAACCTTGAGTTCGATGATTTTAAAACACTTTTATTTCAATCTTTTTATACAATTAATTCTTACTTGATTAATTACTAGATATTGACAAAACTTTATAGTTTCTATAACAATATCACTTTCTCAATTAACTTTAACCCATTAACTCCGAAATTATTTTTTTTGCATTTAAAATTTTCTTTGTACAAAATATGTCGTACTGGCTAAAAGAAACTAAAAACCATTAAAAATTTTTTTTTACCCATTGACAGGTAATAAGATATTAGCTGTTACCATATGGCAACGCTAGGCCTTTACACTACCTAAAATTGAAACACACCTTTTTAATTGGAAAATATTAAAATTTTTACATTTACACATAAAAAAGAAATGATACTTACTCGAATCGCATATCCATATTTTCACGTTGTTGCAATAATTATCAATTTTAACCGCTCTTAACACACACAATTTGGTGTTATTACTAAAAATAGGCGAACACGTGGTTTTTGCACACTGTTAATAGAGATATGACACGCCTACAAGAAATGTACTAGCGCATGGCCAATACTGGTGCACTTTAAGTAATCACGTGTTTGCCGTAGCCATGTGGCAACGCTGGGCGTTAATGGGTTAACCCATTAACGCCTAGCGATTATTTTTATATTTCCTTCAATTACTCCCGAGGTTATAAATTATTTTTTAAAATATGGGGCGTTTGATGCCACCATAAGATATATGCATCTTTGTGTGGACGATGTACCGCTTTGGCCAGATAATAGAACAGGGACGTATTTATCGGCTACAATTCGTTACAATGCAATTAAAATAGACTTACACATCTTTTACACTAACCGCCGTACAAAAAGCCATCCTCGATCTGAATTTAAAGCGCTCACACTGTTTTAAAAGTCCGACAATACCGACGAGATTTTAAAAATGCAAAATGCTTACATTTTTCATCGATCAGGAAACAGAGAAAATGGTGCTAATGTGCGGTTCACAAATAACGCATACAGAGTTTTCGAAGTAATATGGATAAATTATTCAGGATTCAGGAATTAAGATTTAAAAACTAACATTAAGCTTAGTATATTCTAAAGATTATTTACATTGTTTACTTATAGCTAAAAATAAAAGTTTATGCTTATGCTTTAATTAAATACTTTAAGTAAAAACCTTTTTTAAACACGCTTTTTTAGTTTCACCCGTATGTTTGTTTATATCTTTGTTTTTAAATGACTCGTTGACCTTGATTTTGCCCCACTTTAAGCGATAAAATTTAATTTAAACTTTGCGCACTTGTCAAAAAACGACAATGCAATAATATCAAAATTTTCGATTATCCTGATTAGTTTCACCGGGAATCATAAATTTCTTCAGGGATCCTTTGCATAAGAGTAAAAGAGATAAAACACGCTTTTACAGTTAATCAATCCGAATCGCAGAGTTAGTTTAAAAATGTCATGCAAAGCACCCCCCGCATAATTTTCTCGTCAGTAATTTTATTTTTAGTTTGATTAACTCTAAAAGCGTGTTTTTTAGTATTTTTAAACTATAATTTATTCATTTAGGTTACCAAATATAACTGTAATCTAAAGATTTAATTTTACTTACCTAAAGGCTTTATATTCATGAGTCTTTTCGTCATACTGGTATTTTTAGGAGCTAAGTAGATAGAGCAGTTTTTCGTAATTTTTTTTAAAACTTAGTCAACTGTTTCTATTACTTGGTAAAATGTCCCATGTCGACGGTGTGACCAGTGTTTGGACTATAAAACTAAAAAAAAATGCTTATTTTATATTTTAGCTCTAAACATGGCAAATTTAAAAATATGTGAAATTATGAAGAAAAAAGTTGAAAAGAAGGAATATTCAAAAAGAGAATCTGCATAAATTAAATTTAACAAACGCAGACGAAAACTTTTTAGAACTTTTGAATTAATATTGTTTTCAAAGCCGCCATGAAATTAAAGAATTAAGAATAATATCGTTTAATGCACAAAATATAGGTATGTAATATTAAAAATTTAAATAACATAGTAATTTTTTAAGAGCTTATTCAATAAAATATTTAAAAAGAGTGTTTTAACAACAATTGGGTTCATTTTTATTAAAACAAACCTTTGACAATTTATAACAATCCGTTAAAACTCTATCATTTCGTATCCTGGCCAGCGTTAAATACTCTCACCTCACTCTTACTTCTGAGCCTAAACTACAACGGCGCTGAAACCTGCCAAACGGACTGGCGAAATCAGCTCAATCCCAGATGGCGCACTTGGTTTTAAACCCCCAACCACATGAAGGGCTTCCACCTTTTAAACAAAACCTGGGTAGCATTAAACAGAATACGGACAGGCCATGGATGCTGTGGAGCTTTGCTGTATAGATGGAGCATAAGACCAGACCCTGGATGCGACTGAAATGCTGAAGAGCAAACCATCCACCACATTGTCTATGAATGTCCTTTCAGAGCGTTCGTTGTCACTGAGTATGACTTCCTGAAGGCGACCCCAGGAGCTGTGGAATGGCTGCGGAATTTGAACGTGGAACTGTGATGGAGCAGAGTGTTATGTCCTAGAAAGGCTTTCTTTTACATTTTTTATAATTGTATACACTTCTGTTTCCCATGTGAAATCTGTATATACATTTGAGTTATGAGCTGTGTCAATGTTTTGATTTACAATAATTGTTTGTAATATGTGTTTTAGTATTGTATACCTAGGTGATAATGTGATTTAGTTTTACATTTTTTATATTTTTTTTTGTGTCATGCCATAAGCTAAATAAATAAACCTCAGCCTCTGAAACTACCTAGCAATTCTTTAAAAAATCTCGATGCTTAACGTTATGAGTTGCGATGGTTATGCTCTGTCGATTCGAGAAGGCAAAACAAGTAGAGCCGACTCGGCACATTCTTTTAACAGTATGTTTTTACCATCAAATTAAAGAAGTTTATTTTATGAAACTTGACACACACCATCCTGATCCTAAACCACATTTAATTTTACCAACACAAATGGTAGTATACGTGACTGCTACCGATTCATAAATTTTACAGCAGAAAATGAGTCAAACTTTGTTGATAGGTTAACCATTGGTTTCAATACCAATTGGCAACCTAGCTAAGTTACAAATTGCCCTTAAATGCATAATTTTGTCTGGTTGGTATGTTTTTTGTTAATGGATATTGTTATTTATTTTCTACTCCTTCATGATCTTTGCTTTGAACAATTGCCAATTGTTTTGTTTTATATGTGGTTAATGACTGATGTATATAAGATAAGAAAGGTCATAAAACATTTTTTTTTCTATGCACGATTGCATGATGGATGCATTGGTTGGATCTCTTTTTAATTTTAAATCAAAGGGTTTTTCTTATAATTTAAAAGCTGTAACAATATGAAACCCAGAATCAAGTTAACCTTTACATTAAAAATTTTGGATAATTTTAATAATATCTTGGTCACTGCCAGAATAAAAATTTAAATATTTTTAATTTTAGTTGGTTCAATGATGGTTTCAATGATCTAAAACAAAATAAAAAAAATTTCTTTTGCATATTATTTCTTTTATATCGGTTAGTAACTAGAAACAACGACTTTTTAAGGGAAATTTTAAATCTTTTAAAACATAACATAAATTTATTAAAACCCATTCAAACCACTATAAAGAAAATTTACATCTTGAAACACTATCAGTTTTAATTCAAGAACATCTTTCAGAGCTAATAAATAGTTTTAAAGACTACTTTTTGAATATTCCTTTAAATAATATGTGGACTAAGATCCTTTTTTCTCTTGAAATTAAAAAGAAAGAAATGCTTAATCTTAGTGAACAAAAAGTTAATAATTTAATTGAAATTTCATGCGACACCGATCTTAAAAAAGTGTTTGAAATTGTACCACTAATTAATTTTTGGTTGCGCTGTCAAAAGAAATATCCAAGCGTAAGCGAAAATGCGATACAATTTTTTTTTGCCTTTTGTCACCACTTATACGTGTGAAGCTACGTTTTCAACTTTGGTGTTCTTAAAAAATAAGTATCGAAACAGATTGGATGTCAAACCTAATTTAAGAATAAAATTAACATCATTACTTCCTTATTTGAAATTGTTATGTACTGACAAACAACATTATCCTTCGCATTAAGGACAAAATATGTAAAACAAAGTTTACTTTATTTACTAAAGTTTTAAATGAAGATTATGTTTTTTTAATAACTTATGTTTTTGTTACATAATTATTTTGCAACCAGGAAACATTCCCGCTAAACTGATCAAGTATGGTTCAGAAGAACTATTTGACCACCTGACTGCATTGTTTTAAAACTGCATTAATACTGGTTTAATACCAGAAGAATGAAAACTGTCGCATCTGACACCAATCTATAAAAAGGGTGGTAAAGAAAACTGTGATAATTATAGGGGTATTGCAGTAATGGGCTCGATAAGCAGTGTCTTTGGTAAAGTTTTAAAGAGCAGAATAGAACGAGACTTTGCCGACCACGAAGTCGAAGAACAAGCAGGATTTCGAGCGGGAAGATCAACAACTGATCATCTGTTCTGTGTAACACAATTATTAGATAATATGTCGGCAGTCAACAAGGAGGTCCATTTAGTATTTGTCGACCTAAAGAAGGCCTATGACAGCGTGCCACTGGTGAAGTTGTGTGAAGCTCAAGTAACAACAAACCTATATATAAATATTATAAACGCAGTAAGAAGCCTATACGAAAACTGCTAAATTAATATCAAAATCGCAAATAACATCTCGACTGGATTTGCTCCAAATAAAGAACTTAAACGGGAATGCTGCCTTTCACCAACGCTGTTTAAAATATATCTCGAAAAAGTGTTAATAAAATGAAAACGGAAATGTTCAAATATGGGTATCCCGCTTAACAATTCCACATTGTATACACTCAGCTTCGCTGACGACCAGATCGTTATAGCACAAGATTCTGATGATATTGAGTATATTACTCGGAAACTCATTAAGTAATACGAGAAGTGTGAACTCGAAGTAAACATTGCAAAAACAGAATACCTAAATTTGGAAGAAAGCCAGCAAGACAAGATTTTGGAAAATGGCCAAAGAATAAAAAACTCCCAAAAGTACAAATATCTAGGCGTAAATATTACAAACAATATATATATATATATATATATATATATATATATATATATATATATATATATATATATATATATATATATGTAAAAATGTGTAACTGATTGTTTAAAAACCAGCTTACTTTCGCTGTTTGATACCTATTTTAATATAGGTATATACATGTGGGTCAATTATACACCAGATAACAACTACTCCCCTGACTATATGTCGCGACAGGTAAAATCCGATGTATAATCGTATATACTACCCCATCACAGGAAGCAAGGTATACAGATGCTTGTTAAGTAAGAGAACGGACCATTTAATTTATTTAATCACAGCTACCACCTATGTACCGGTTTTAGGATATTTGTTTATCGTCAGCATAGGGCAGGTAAGATCTGCAATTAAATAAATTCATGGCTTTCGCTCCTATCAAGTACACATAAAGAACCGCTTGAATAGCGCCAGTCGCGACATCTGTACTTTTTAACAAGCACCACCCGGTAAGTAACTTCCAAGGATCGGAGAATGGTAATGTAAAAATTATAGAAAATTGTAGTGTTATTACAGTAAACTATAAAGGGTTTATTATCGACAGCGTAAAGAGATGTAAAAATGTGTAACTGATTGTTTGAAAACCAGCTTACTATTGCTGTATGATACCTATTTTAATATAGGTATATATATATATATATATATATATATATATATATATATATATATATATATATAAAAATAAATATATATAAAATATATATAATATATATATATATATATATATATATATATATATATATATATATATATATATATATATATATATATATATATAAAAAAGCGGGAATCGCATACAAAATCGTTTGCAACAAAGGTCACGGAGACTATTTTAATGCTCATATCTTTGTTATTCAGGTTCAGTGGTCTGTCCCTCTTATTAAAAATTGGTGGAGTACAAAAATGTATCCCCCCTTTGTTACAATATTTGATAAAAAAGTACCTTCTGTAAAGGGTAGGTGCTCATGCAATAATGAACAGTTATAACAGTAAACTGATACCTTTTGTTGTGTAGACATGCCTTGACAAAAATAATGTTTCAGACCTTGTTTATTTAACAGAATATTCAATAGTGAAATTATTTTCCTTTTATTAACTATTACTTTTAGCTACTAGAACATTTAATGTTTTTAATTTAAGGATTTAACCAACATTTTTTTTTTCAGGTAAGGAGAAGCTGGCATTTACTCATTATAAATTTAAAAGGTAGGTGAAATTTAATTTCCTTGTCATTAAAAGCCACACAAGTTACATTAAAGTTTCTTTTTCAAAGCTAATTATGTGTAATGTTATAAGTTACTTTTATAAAACTAAATTATTCTAACTAAAGGGCTGCTAATTGTGTAGCGAACAGTTTTACTAATACCCGTTAAACTAAATTATTTTACCAAATTAAAGTACTGAAAAAGAATTTTAAATAATTTTACCTAACTATCTGAAATGAAAAAAAAATCTCAAATAATTATCATTAATATTAATTGTACAAATAAAATGTAATGTACTTTAAATTTTTATTTTAATGTTGAAACTATACATTAACAGCTAAGTAACCTAAAGGAAAAAATTAAAATATACTCAGGGTTTCGTAATTCCTTAATTTCTCGATTGGATTAAATTTGAGGTGATGTATAGATTTCTTCTGAAATACTACTGTAAAATGGATCAAGAAAGTATATAGTTATTTAAATAGCAAGAAAAAAAGGATGATACCACTGAATAAGTGTTGCTGAATAACAGGGAAATAATGACCTTTTTTGAGAATATCTCGAAAAGTATTGATTTCCGCATCGTTTGGTTTTTAGATTCGTGTTTTACGCCTCAAAATAATACCTGTTAATTTTGATATTAAAATCGTCATCGCCACACCACTGGATGAAAATATAGTAAAAAATGAGATGTTTCAACTTACTTGTGAAAATCAACACTGGGGCTTAAATAGTCCAGTTTTTTAAACACTTGGCAATGACGAATAAATTTTTTCACTAAATTTCACTGAATTTTACCAATAATGTGCTGAAAATCACCGATAATACACCAGAATCTTGTTGCAACACCTTTGGCAACAGCGCTACTAAAAATAACCGATTTCGTAGTAAACACACATGTTTGCACGTGGAACTATTCGGACAAGCCATACGGCGTTGTCGCTTATTGAGCAACACATTTCTATGATCTAACGGTTTAAAATAGTTCAATGGTTTAACATTCCATTAATTGTAGATTGTAAAGGGGGTCGTGAAGGCTATGCAACCTCTCAAGCACCTCGGCCTATCAGATCTTTTGTGCATAACCCATAATCTATTCGTGGCCCGGGATTCCGAGACTTCGACCAATGTTTATTAGTTTCCCGGGGACTAAGTTTCTTACATCAAAGTGCTTTAGGAAGGCCCCTTCCAGAAAATTAAGTCTCTTGAAGAAAAGCGCTGGGCATTCGCAAAGCAAATGTTCTGCAGTTTCAGCAAAGTTCTCGCAGTAGCGGCAACTATCATTCTCTGTTTTGCCCATCTTTTTAAGGTAATACCTCAGAGTCTCCAGTGAGGAGCCCCGTCACCACTTTAATTCATTCTTGTCCAACTCAAAAAGCTGTTTAGCTTTCCTTGGCGAAAGGCTTACTAGCCTTTTCGCTTGTCTTTGTCCTGGCACTTTATGCCAGTTAGATTTCATTTCATCTGTTTCCCAGCGTCGAACCTCTTCTTTCAAGTGGGCTTTGGAAAGTTCACAGAAGAGTTCTGGGCCGAAAAATTGTGTATTTGCCACTTCTTTAACAAGGCTATCTGCTTTCTCGTTGCCTTTAACTCCTTTGTGACCTGGAACCCACATCAAAATAACCTGATTGTTTGCTGCCAGTTGTCTCAGGGACTGTTTACAGTCCCAATTCTGCTTATACTCACAAGTGTATGACTTCAGAGCTTTTAGTGCTGCTTGGTTATCTGATAAATTATAGATTTTTCCCTTCGGGTGTTCCTTTCGATGCACTTCTGGGCACATATCTCTATGGCATGTGATTCTGCTTGAAAGATGGTTGGGGGTTTTAAGAGAGGTTTTAAGAGCCTAAATTTTGGCCCTATAACGCCCCCTTCAACCCTTTGTACCACACTACAGCATCCCTCTCTAGTTGAGGCGTTGTCGCTTATTGAAGAACACATTTCTATGATCTAACGAAATGAAATAGTTCAATGGTTGAACATCCCATAAAATGGGTTGTACTATTTAGGTTGTCATAATTTATAAAATGTTAATAAGAGATAGCATTATGGTCACAATATTGTTGCAAATATAATTAACAAATACTATGAATGATTCAATAACAATCACAAATCTTTTGCCATAACTAGAGAGCTGGCAACATCCCAGTACAACACATTTTAGTCGACTGCATACAGACAATACTGTCGACCAGAAAGTGGGGATGTATTATCGTGTTAAAAAATAAACAGTTTCGTCTCCTCTGATAATAGGTCTAAGGTTTAAACAAGAAAATATTAAATGTAAGTATCAATTAATTAATTATTATTAATTAAGTTTAGGAAACGAGTTGTTCTTCGAACGACAGCGGTATTATCAGTGTGAAACTAGTCTCTTATCACAGTGATAAGGACTAGAAACATGTTATTCTATCTAATAGTTGACACAATTCCTCTTCAGACTTAGCGAAGTTAGTTGTATTATCTGCATATCCTAGATTGAAAATATTCCTTCCGCCAAAAGTAATACCGTCATTCCACCCATCAGTGGCCTTTCGCATAATCCATTCGCCGTTTATATTGAATAGGATTTACCTAGTCAGCAGTATTTTTTATGTTATTTAATACGGATTTTAATCTTTTGTGTTATTTTTCTTATTTTTTTTAATTTCTTTATTGCTCCCCCTTATTTTTTGTAGGTAAAGACTCTTATCACTTCTTCTTCTTCTTTAATAAGATCTGCCGATCTGTTAATTGGGTCGCCTTAGGATCTCTTGGGATGTCGATTTCCAGCGGTCCTCCCATCTAGTAGATGGTCTTCCCGAGAGTCTATCTTCCGCTTGTCTGTTCTGGAATGCTATCCGCGGTAGTCGATCTTCTGCCATTCGGGTTACATTAGCGTGCCATTGTCGTTTCATTTGCTGCCCCCATCTCACCACGTCCTACACTTGACATTCATCTCTTATAACCTTGTTCCTGCCTCGGTCTCTTCTTGTTTTTCCAAGTATGCTTCTTAGGGTTTTTATTTCTGTTACACGCAGCATGCTTTTTGTTTTAGTTGTCTCTTCTCGAGCTTCAATACCGTAAGTCATGATTGGCCTAACGCAAGTCTTGTAAATCTTGATCTTGCTGTCAATATGCATATATTTATTTGTCCATATCACTTGTCGTAAGCATCCTGCTATTGTGTTTGCCTTGTTGATCTGATTCCGTTGATCATTTATTGGATTTTGGTGGTCCGATATATCCATTCCCACGTACTTAAACTCGGATACTTGCTCGTTAGGTTAATTTTGGACTACGAGCTTACATCTTATGGGTTCTCTGGTTAGGGTCATGCACTTTGATTTGACACTTTTTCACTTTTTCTCTAATTTTGTCCATTATTAGGTTACATAGAAATGGGCTGAGACTGTCTCCCTGTCTGATTCCTCCTGGTGTTCTTATGTTTTTTGTGTAGCTGCCTCCTCCTTTAATCTTTGTGTAGTTGCTGGTATTTAGATTTTGTATAACTTTGACGATGTTGTCGGGCGTTTCTCTCTTCTATAGTAAGTCGATAACGTCAGTCAGACGTTCTTTGACAAATGCCTTGGTGAGGTCGACAAAACATAGGTATGCTGGCACATTGTATTCGATTGCTTTTTTTTTTTAATTGTTTGATTATGAATAAGGCATCTGTAGTGGATCTGTTTCGTCTGAAACCCTGCTGTTCTTCTTTATTTTGTATTTGTGCCTGGAGCTTACATTTTAAGATGTGTTTAAGTAACTTCATGCTTGAATTTAAGAGAGTTATGCCTCTATAGTTCTCTGGTAGAGTTTTTTCGCCCTTTTTGAAGATGGGGATTGTAACGCTTTCATGCCAGTCGCTGGATATTTCTGATGTGTCGAGAATCTTTCCATATAATGTTGTCATCTTTGTTACGAGTTCGGGACCGGCGTATTTTATGAATTCGTTGCTAATGTTGTCTGTTTCTGGCGCCTTTCTATTCTTTAGCTTTTTGATTCCTTTCTGTATGCCCTCTTTAGTTATTGTAGCTTGATGGGATGTTTTATAGTTTCCTATGTAAGGTGTCTTGTTAAAAGTAGTTTTTCCATGTCAGTATATGTCAATTCCATTAGTTTGTATAAATTCGTTTACATGCTTTTTTCTATTCTTAAGCATCTTCCAGGCCCTTCGTTGTGCTCCATATATGTCGTGATCCATATCGCTGGTGAATTTAATTCAGTGTTCTTTCTTTATCGATCTGATTGAAGAGTTGACTCGGTTTCTAGTTGCTACATACTCGGCGTACATTTCTTGTGTTCTTGTCTTATTACTTAAAATTTAAAATTTAAAAAGCAAATGCAGAATAAAATTTTATTTATATTTAAAAAGTAAAATTTAATTCTGATAAAATAGTTATGTAACATTTTAAATTATTCCAAAGTAATTCCAGATTGTCTTAAAATCCTTAATACAGCCATGAATAGAGAAATACGAGTTGTTCGTCTTTAAATGTGTTTAAATATAATGAATGATAATGAAAACAGAGAAACTTTAAGATAATTTATAAATCTGTCGACATCAACAAGCTGTAACAGTGAATTAATTTATATAATTATTCAATATCTGAATATTCTCAGAATATGAAAATATGTCACGTAAAAGTTTACCGATGTTTTCTTTCTCTCTTCCTTCTCTTTGCGTTCCCTTTTTCTCGCGACAAATCGTAAAAGTTCCAAGAACTTAACAAATTTACAAAGTACGTGACCAGAAACCATCACCTAAATGAGAATTGGTTGACTCTATTTAATATTTTATTCAATGGACTTGCTGGCTTATCAGAAATCTTAACGGCGATTCATTAGAGAATTATTTTTAACGATAATTTTCCAAAATTTGCTGTTACAAAAAAAATTTACTGTAAAAAAATCAGTGGTTATAGAAAAAAAGTGTGTATGTGTGTGTCAGCTTCGATGCACGACGGGATTTTATTCCTTACGAAAGATTATAAAATACATAGTTTTACGATCCGGCCCTGTTGTCGATCAGAAATATGGGGACTGCTTTATTATGCTGGCTTGACAAAAGAAAGGTCCGGCAAATTCTAGAATACCGCGTCTAGCGGTTTTAAAATGGTAAAAGGATTATTCTGGCACATTTTAGAAGAGGGTCAAATGATGGCGATTCTTTTACAACGATGATTTGGGAATATAAAAAGGACAGCGGTCGCGAAGAGTTTTTAGTTTTAGAGTTTTTGAAATTTATTTATTTCGAAGTCAAGAATTGTAATTGTAAAGTGAATATCTAAGTGATTTGTTAATAGTGGGCTGGTTTTGAGAACTGTTAATGAACAAATTTAAGCAAATTTCTTATTCTTTTTCTTCTACTTGTTAGAGATCTATATGATCTGTTGATTCCGGACTTGCTTCTGTAATATTTCCTGAGATGTGGACTGCCAGCTGTCGCTCCATCTCTTTGGTGGTCTTCCGGGGGGACGAGTCCCTGCTGGTTTTCGCTCTAGTACAATGCGTGGTAGTTTATCGTCGGTCATTCTCTTCACTTGGTTATACCATTCTCTTCTTTTCTGCCTTCCCTATCTCACCACATCCTGTACGTCGCATTGTGCTCTAATGTCAGTGTTTCTTACGTGATCTCTTCTTAATTTCCCGGCTATTGTTTTCAGTACTGACATTTTGGTGACTCTTAGCATCATTTTGGTCTTGTTGGTACCCTCCCTAGCTTCTATACCAGATGTTATTATTGGCCTGACGCATGTCGTATATATTTTGATTTTACTCTCCTTTTGCATGTAAGAATTAGCCCATACGGTTTCACTTAGACATCCTGATATTATGACTCATTTATTAATTTTATTTCTCAGGTTGTTTACTGGGTCGTGAGCGCTGGATATATCTATGCCGAGGTATCTAAATTTAAGAAAAAGAAATGAAAAACAATTAAAATACCATATAATTTTTTTTTAATATTTTAAATTTTCCACTATATGAGATGACTCTTTTTACCTTGTTAAATGCGCAACACTAAAAAGTATGGTTTATGTTATATGTAGCCGAGGCCACTTTTCAAAAGTTAATAGAATCTCAAACTATTAAGTCACATAATATTTTTTCTGGTTCTGTCTACCACTATTCTCCTTCAGTTTTCTATTCTCAGAGTTAGGTCTTCCTCCACATCGTCTATCCACCTTTTCTTGGGTCGCCCTTTCGGTCTTGTGTTTTAAGGTTTTCACTCGAGGATTTTTTTTACAATTCTCTCTCTTTTCTCATTCTGTATACATGTCCTAACTATCTAGTTTGATTTTACTTCTTATAAATTTTCACACCTCGAGCTTACATAAAAAATTAACTTTTAAGGAGTAAACTTCAAAAATAGTAAGGTAATAATTATTTTGTGCGTGATTTTAATTTAATTTTTTTTGATGATTGATTAGCTCAAATAGTCACTACTCCTGTAGACAAAGTTATTTTTGTATTTGGTCATATGTTTATCTATTTTGGACAAAAAAACTTATTTACAGACGGCACAGCCATTTTAAATGTAAATCTTAAACAGTACTAATGAAAGTAGGAGAAGTAAAAGATGTGTGTAATAACCGGAAAAAGTAGAAGGAAGTGGTCTTTGCCTAGGCCTACAGGAAAAAGGCGTGACTAGATGTATGTATGTATAGGGGCCTAATGTCATCTTAAATAGGCATATTAAAAATATAAAGTTACTTTTGGCTTGACTGGGTTGCTTTCTTTAAGGGACCCTTCATCAAATAATTAAAATTGGATGATCGAAGAATGAAAGTGCGTGAGTTGGCTCATGCTGTAGGTATCTAAACTGAATGGGTACATCATATTTTACACGAATATTTGGACATGAAAAAACTCTCTGCGAGATGTGTGCCGTAATTGCTCACACTCGACCATAAGCGCAATCGTGTGACCACTTCGAAAGAGTGTTTAGCGATGTTTAGCCGTAATCCAGACGAATTTTTACGCCGTTTTGTTACTGTGGATGAAACATGGATCCATCACAACACGCCAGAGACCAAGGAACAATCGAAACAGTGGGTTGCTCGGGGTGAACGTGGACCAAAGAAGGCGAAACAGAGTCTGTCAGCCAACAAGGTCATGGCCACAGTTTTTTGGGATGTACGCGGTTTTATTCACATCGATTACCTCAAGAAAGGTAAAACGATCACCGGCGAATATTATTCAAAGCTTTTGAACAGATTTGACGTTGATTTGAAGCAAAAACGGCCGCATTTGGCGAAGAAGAAAGTGCTGTTCCATCAAGACAATGCACGTGTGCACACTTGTCCAGTCACGATGGCCAAAATCCACAAATTGGGATACGAACTGCTACCCCATCCATCATATTCTCCAGATTTAGCCCCCTGCGACTATTTTCTGTTTCCAAACCTAAAAAAATGGCTGGGCGGTAAGAGATTTGAGTCGAATGAAGAAGTCATTACCGAAACAAACGCGTATTTTGAGAGCTTTGAAAAAACCTATTATTTGGAGGGAATAAAAAAATAAGAAAAACGCTGGACTAAATGTATTGAGCTAAAAGGTGATTATGTAGAAAAATAAAATGTTTATTTGCGGAAAAAAATTTGTTTTATTCAAAAAGTCACTGACTTATCAAACCGCCCTCGTAGTTAAGACAACTGAGATATGGCGTTTAAACAGTACAGCTAAGTTACCCAATTTAATAAATTGAAAATAAGACAACACTGTAAAATAAAATTTTAAAATCCAATCCGTTTGTAAAAAGTCCCGTTATTTATGAATTCCGAGAAAAAAAATCCAAAATTGTGTGGACATTAAACAAATTACTTTTTTCCATACATATGCAGCACAGGTTCATAGATCGAGCGCAATTCTTTTTGGTTGACTTAAAGTAGCTGTAAATCAGGATTTGTCTCTGGTCAGGAAAACAAAAGTGTTTTAATTAAAGTAATGGATACAAAAATAAAGTGGGACGACAAACAGATCTTTTATATTCCAATTTAAGCTGAAGTTATCCACTTTGTAATTGTTAAAAAAAAGACTGCAAATAATTTTTAAATAACGCTGAGAGCAGTTTGATGGATTCTTAAATTATTATGTTTTAAGGAGGTTCGAGGGTCAACAAAAAAATGCGGCCAAGTTTTTAAAAACCATATAATAAGCTTTTTAACTTGGTTATTATAGATGGTTCTTTACATTTAATTATAATTTTTTACTAATAAGAATTATTAAAATTTTTTTTGCTTCTTTAACATGTCGAACAAGTCTTAAAAAACCTGTAAAAACATGTAAATACACATAACCTGTGTGTTGTGCACTAACCAAGAAATAATGATGAGTAAAAGTGAAATGTTTAAAAAGGAATAATAATATAATATTGGTGTTAAGTTTTCTGTACTTTAAATAATTAAAAGAGTTATAATATTGTTGTTTCAATTTTTAATTATAATTCTTTAACAATTTTGCAATTATACAAAGATGATTAATGTTGAAAAACTTTTTCTATAATAGTTTTTTTCTTAATCAATGTTGCTTTACCATCTTATAATTTTTTAATAATAAAATGATCTTTTCGTTTCCTTCATTGACATACATATTTACAATTTGATCATAACTGATGCAAGATTTGCATAATCTTTTTTGCCTACGCAAGCTTAAAACATTGTTTAGTGGTGAATAAGAATAGTTTTTTTGTGGATAATAATATTTTCTCCTTTAAGATAAGTTAATGACAGATTTTGTAGCATTTCTACATCGTAACAGGCATCGTGTGCACCATCATCCATCATTGATAATAATTCACTGGCTAAACTTGTTAATGTAAAACTTTCTTTAAGATTTGGGTATTTCAATTTAACGTAGTTGTTTATCCATTTTAAACGTTTAAGGATATGTTATCAGCTGTCATCTTCTGCTAATAAAAGTAAACAAACGCTAATTTCATTGCCAATCCCATGACCATTTGCGCTGTTGCCACGTTTTTTACAACTACACAAATAAATTCAGACTCAATGTTCATCATATTATTTAAATAAAAACCATATATTTTATTAAATCCTGAATAAATAATGATTTGTCAAATAATTTTATAATTATTTTTTTGTAAAAGTGTTTGTCAATTTCAGTATATTCAGTATATTTTTTATTTAAAATCGGGAGCGCTGATTATTTAATTTGTTCAGCATAGGACCCCCTCACGTCCCGCTTTATCACCACGCTCCGACCAACAAACCTTCTTAAAATGTTGTTTTTTTTTTAATTTTTTTTTATAAATGTTGTATTAGATGTTGCTAAAGTGAATTTAAATTTTATCTTAATATTTTTAAATAAAGATAATTTTTTCTTGGCATCCGATTTAATATAAAAAAATTTCTTTATAGACCGCCATATGCGTATAAAAATGAATCGCGACATCTAGTGAATTTTTAAGAAACTAAATTTTAAAACGATGCTGGTCAGTTTAATCGTTGTTAAAATTTTTAAAAATCGTTTTAAAAATAAATACTGCTACCTATTGATTTTTTTAGGGACTAAACTATAACACTAAATTAGTTTGTAAAAGTTTGTAAAAGTTTGTATTGTGTTTTTTTTAAACTTTGTGTGACGTCTATAAGACTTTGACAATAGCAAGTATTACTTGCCCTGTAACTTCTCGGGCAAAAAAGATCTTTAAATAAAATATTTTGTTTTTCCAACATTTTATTTAAATAATATAATACCTATATTTTGCTCACAGCTAATTTCTATCTAACCGTAAAAACCCCATAACAATCCGTTTAGTTATTTCACAGATGTGTCCAGACAAACAAACAGACAGACAGATAAATACTTAAATACATACATGCATACATATAGTCACGCCTTTTTCCCATAGGGGTAGGAAAAAACCACTTCCTTCCACTTGCTACGATTCTTACACACTTTTTTGCTTCCTCTACTTTTATCAGTGCTCTCATACATGCTCGTCGGTTGTTGGTACTCTTGACCTGGCCTTTCTTTAAAGCAATGTTGTTCTGATCGAGATATGTTTGCCGAGGTCGACCTCTACCAACTTGTCCATTCACACTCGCCTTATAAATTTGTTTGGTCCATCTTCCTTCATTCATCCCTTCTACGTGTCCAAACCATCTATGCATTTTTTATCTACCTTTATAACCACATCTTCTTTTAAACCACATCGTTCTCTTATCTCACTATTCTTTACTTTATCCAACCGAGTCACTCCGGCTATACTTCTTAGACTACTCATCTCCACAGCATTAATCCTTTTTTTATGCTTTTTCTGCCCAACATTCACTACCGTTCATAAGTGTAGGAACCAAAATTTCTCCATGCACAACCAGACGTGCATTTTTTTACACTTTCTGGGTGTTCATAAAGTTATGCAGTGCCCCTTTTATTTGTTTTCCTTTGCTTAATGTCACTGTCATACTTTCCATATCTCGTAAACTTTGAACCCAGGTATACAAACTCATTAACTTTATCCACTCTTTCTTCCTTAATTAGAACTTCATAGTTTGTCATGCTTTTTTTTCTTTCAAAACCATTACTTTCGTTTTGCTTATATTTATTTTCATCCCTTTAATTTTTAGGGCATCATGCAAAACCATCGCCTGCAACTTCTCTTCAAATAACGCTATTATGACTTAATCATCGGCGTAAAGAAGGCATTTAACGATCAAATAATTCATTTTTAATCCATACGCACTCTCTCTTTATATAATCGTCTATGTAAAGTTAAACATTTATGGCGAAGCCAGACATTCCTGTCTCACACCTTTTTCAATATTAAACCAGTCCGTGCAAGCTCCGTTTATCTTGACTCAAGCAGTGGAATCCTCGTAAAGTGATTTCATTGCTTGTATTAAACTACCGCTCACCCCGTACATAGACAATGTCGAATACAATTCACTCCACACCACTCTGCCATATAATTTTTACATGTCTGCAAACGCGCAATAGACCTTCTGACTTCTTCTCGTTATTTTTTTAATCAATATCTTTGCATACGGTTTGCTGACTATGCTAAGTAAACTAATACCTCGGTAGTTTTTACAGTCTTGCTGTGAACTTTTTCCTTGTGAAGCGGCACATTAACGGCCTTGCACCAGTCGTCTGCTACATACCATTCCTTTAACATAGGTTAAAAAGGCGGTAGAGCAGACTAGCTACCCCGCTTTGTCCAGCCACCAGCATTTCAACTGTTATTCTGTCGTACCCAGCAGCTTTACCCAATTTCATACTATTCAACGCTTTCACAATTTCTGTCGTACTAATTGTACTTTCATTGCAACTTTCACTCATGTCTTCGAATGGGACCTGTACTTGTGTATCCTCTTACTCAAATGAACTTGTGAAGTATTCCTTTCATCTCTTTAATACGCATTACTTTTCTTTTAAAATACTACCATGATGTTTTTTACTTGTCTGTTAACTTTTTCTTCCAAAAAATGGTTTTGTAAAAGTTTGGATCGGCCGCTTGTCGGATTTTGTACAACTCGCAGAACTTCATTTTCCTGACCGTTTTTTCTTTATGTAGGCATTAAAGTAAATTAGACTTTTCTGAATCCTTCGTAGTCTTGTTTTTGCCATTCCATACTCCTTGAACGCTTTTCTTTGTGGTGTACACGGCGATTGCACAAAACATTGCACGACAATATTATTATTATTTTTTGTAGTAACAAACATTAACCCACGTACTGACTTCATTTTTTTTAAATGTTAAATTTATTTTGCGAATATCTTGACAAGATAAAGGTTGGTTGCTTAAAAAACGTTCTGCAAACAAATCACAAACATCACTATAATTATTTTCATAAATCCACCATTTGTTTGCAAAACAAATTCACGCTGGTTCTGTAGTTTCTGTTCAACAAACAACCTAACCCCAGATTGCTTGTGTCAACCAGTTTATGGACACTACAAACTAAACAAGTTTACAGTTGACTACCAAAATAAATAATAAAAATTTCTAGTAACGTTTTATTTATTAAATTACATTTTTAAATAAATTGTAAAATTTATAGTTACATATCTGAATATTTATTACTGCTTCATATTTTTTTACAACTAAGTACTAAATATAGAAAGTTTTTTAAGGTTTACATCACATTTGTTAAAAATGTTTTCCTTTCAAGAAGATTTATACACGGCATATACTTTCCTTCGTTACCTGGAGATGAAATAATAAAAAAAACTCTTTTCTTATGCATAACAACTCCTCTCACGAAGATATAAAAAATTACGTGCGATATAGGTGTACTCTCCTAGAGTTCTCGAATTCCGTACGAAGCCATCTAGTTTGATAAATGATTATTGCGGTCATTTAATTCCTTTTTCTTTTCTTTTCCTGCATACGAGCTAATAAATGTGCCCGTAACGTTTTAGAGACAAGGTCAAACGAAGTAAAACAAAGTAGAACTTAGCACTTCTCTAATGAATATAAATCGGTTTTTCTTTCACTAAACTTTATGAGGAAGGATTCCTGTCCATGGAGATTTTTACTAGATAGGATTTAAGGGTGAGTTTTAAAGCCTATTCTGTATTCTTATTTTTAAATCTAGATTTGACAGTTGAAAAACTAAGCTCGGAAAAATTATTAACACGCTGGCTGCCGTGAGACATAAACATAGCGACTCAGCTTATCTTCAATGACAGCCTCATGACACACTTTAGATTTCTCAACTGTTTTTTTGCTTTATAGCCGCGTGTGACTCGGTCGATGTCTCAAACCGATATTAGTTATGTGGGACTGAAAGGGCTTGAAAGTAAGGTCTAAAACTGTTTTTGGCTTTTAAATCTGAGACTCAAAACCCACTTCTCATGGCCTGAAATATACGTTATTCATAAATTCAAAAAATATTTTAAAATACGTCTTTATTGACAAAAATACAGAGTCAACGCAATTTTTCTGGCTGCGGAGTGTCACGAAGGGATAGAGTGAGAAACGAGAAGATCCGAAATAGAATGGGTATGGAAACAAGAAAAAGGAAATCTTTTGATAGGAGAATATGGAAACTGGGGACGGAGGGGTGGTGACACTTATATATATATATAAATATGTTTATATAGATTGTTTAAAAAGTAGCTTACTTTCTCTGTATAATACCTATTTTTATATAGGTATATGTGTGGGTCGATTGTACATCAGATAACAACTACTCCCCTGACTATGTGTCGCGACAGGTATTGAATTACATCCAATGTATAATATAAGGTTGAATGTGTTTGTTCGAGAAAACCTGCCCTGTACTGATGAGGAGCAATCACTCCGAAACTAGTATACAGGTGGTTTTTTCGAGCAAATAAATTCAATAGCCTTTTGTCCTATTTAACAAGCATCTGTATATCTTGCTTCCAAAGATGGGGTGTATTACACGATTATACATTGGATGTAATTCAATACCTGTCGCGACACATAGTCAGGAGAGTAGTTGTTATCTGATGTACAATCGACTCACACATATACCTATATAAAAATAGGTATTATACAGCGAAAGTAAGCTGGTTTTTAAACAATCAGTTACACATTTTTGCATCTATTCACGCTGTCGAAAATACCTTTATAGTTGACTGTACTAACACTACAGTTTTATTTATAAATATATATATATATATATATATATATATATATATATATATATATATATATATATATATATATATAGAAAAAACGTAGTCTTAGACTGGTAAAGTTAAAACAAAGAACCATAAATTTGGAATTACCATAAAAATAAGGTATTTCTTGGGGATGCATTCAATAAAAGCCAGTGAGAAAAAAAAACTCTTTCTTATTTAGTCAAGCTTTCGAAATTTCTTTATTTTCATTATCAAAACATGTGTGCAAAACATTTTTGTCAAGATTAACAGTAACAAAAATGTTAAAAAAATAATCTTAATAAGTTGAGGTTGACTGGAAAAATGCAATATTTTTCATAAAAACAAAATTGGTGTGTTGTTTAATTTTTAATTGTTTTTATGAAAAGTACTGCATTTTTCCAGTCAGTGAGTGTTTTTGACAAGTAAAGAATGTGCCAAAGCCCCACTTGTATAATGGTTACCTATATAAATTGTTCGTCCTTTCGTCTTATCGTCCGGAAATGTATTTCTTATTCGACAAAAAATTGACACTATTTTGCAATTTTAAAATCTAAATACGCGATAATCTTTGGGACGAACTTCAATTGTTTGACAGGTAGAAACAGTTTGTTTGGGAAAATTAAATTGTCGTTTTTAGTATTTACCTCGCAATTTTTACATATTTTATCACCGTTTAAACCTTTCCTGAACTTCCACAAATATTTTAAGATCAAAATTAGCCAAATCAGTTTAGCCATTTTTGAGTTTTAGCGAGACAAACGAACAGCGATTCATTTTTATATAAATAAATTTGCTTAGGGAACACCGAAAGCTTTAACCAAGGAAATATTGTAAAAGAGTTTTTTAATTAATACTTTGATAAATTGATTGGAAGAAAGGCAACATTAAATGGCCTTCACCATTCTCAAATATCACACTCAAGGTTTTGGCAGTATGTGGTTTATTCCATCAAAATTCGTGGTGTTAAATATATAAAATTAGGAGTTCAATCAAAATTTAAAAAACTACAATTCCGAAAGATTTGTAACAAAATTTGTAATTTGGTGTTCTAAAGATGCAATGTTTGCTTAGAACAGCATGTAAATATTTTACATAACTTTTTTTGGTTCAATGAACTGTACTAGTATTATTTGTAAGAGTCCCAAATAATTGGACATTATAATCGATTTGATGCGAAAGTTGACATCGGCAACCTTGCAAATATTCTTACTCATGATCGCCTTGCGTCAAAATAACAGCGTAAGGACATATGATTATTTTTGTTTGTTTCAAAAATGCGAAAAAAAATTACCTCAAATTTATGCAGAGATAAATGTTATGGTTTCAATTCTTTTTTATTGTTTTTGGACTATTTATGTGAATATGGTTCTAATAAAGCTAATCTGCATTCGTGTATTTTTAAATCATATTAAAATTACATGACTTCCGGATTTTTTAATACAAATACATTAAAATTATCCCCATTTGAGGTATTTCGCCATTATTTGATAATTTTAAAGACGAAACTGGTTAATGTTTTTTGTTAACTGTATTTGTAGAGATTTTAATTAAACTTGCACAAGTCAGAATCGTTGGGTATCGCGCTATTTTACCTGCAAATAACTTATTCTTCTTTAATTCTAATGTATAGTATGGTTAGTAATTAGTGATACAAAAAGGCCCTACACATGACAGATGGAGTTAAGTTATACAATTTTAAATACAGTGCTTAGTTGGGCAGTAAAATAATTTTTGTTGTAGATTAAAATTAAAATCTGTTTTTAATTTGAATTTATAACATGTCTTATAAAGAAATAAAAAAAAGTTTTGCAAACATTTGTTTTTATTTTAGAAACCTAGTTACATGCAACAAATTATATACTTAAATTATAAAATAAAAGTCCTTGTTATTATATTACATATTTTAATCTACATGGTATTAAACTTGAAATACCAAAAGCTTCACTACAGATTTACAAAATAAATATTAAAACTGTTAACCAATAGTTTATAAATATTAACTTAACCAAAATCACACTACAGAACTACAAAATAATTAATAATTACTCGCAAACTGGCAAATAAAACCCAAAACACTAGACGATAAGCTCCAAGCAGCGGCGATATTTGTCCAGTCTAACAGTGTTGCTGGTTAAAGTATTTGCTCTTTATTAATGAAACTAAACCTGACATAATTACTTGTTACAATGCATAAAAAAAAAAAATTACATTTTTCTAAAATAAATAAATGTTAAAATAATCTGCATTGTGCCAGTAAATTTCATTTAAATACAACGTGGTTTTATGTCATTTCTGTTGTTAATGATAAGAAAATTCGAGAAAATCACTAAACAAAAAAAAAGAGTTGGCAATATTGCTGAAACCTTTCTTATTCGCTATTGTGTGGGATTTAAGGAAGTGAAACACGATACCTCTCCTCTCCTAGGTGCAAGTATATTTCGCTATAACGTTGCCAAAGTTTCATCCACATGTCTAATGATTCGTGGCAAATTCGTAAAATCAAAAACATTTTTTAAAGTAATGATATTTTATTGGTTAAAATAAAAATAAAGTTAATTTTTTTCGAAGTGCATTATATTTATTATATACTAAACGATATTCGCAGAATGGTAAGACATTTACGTGAATGAATTTACTGTAGAACGGCATACCTACCGCCCTTATAAAATAAGGAGTGCTAATCCTTACAGTAGCAGGTCACCTCTACTTTTTATTGTTGTTAATCTCTCTCTACTGATGTCGCGACTCTTTAAACGAGCTGCTTCCAGGACTCCCTATCTTAGGCATATTCTCCACAGTTAAAGTTTTAAGTTGGTCTACCTATCGTGACGGTGAGCGTCCCCTAGTCTTCGCCCCTGGATTTTTCCTACGAAGAATAATTTTTCTATTTCTTTTGCTTTCCTGGCAATGTGTCCGAAATAAAAGAGGTACTGTTGACTGACAATATTGTTTGTAAGTCCAGTTATCTAAGAATTGATTCATTGGTGCGGCAAAAAGTCCATGGTATTCGAAGAAGCCGTCAAGAGTACCATATTTCCAATGAATTAATTCTTCGTCGAACTGTTATTTTTATTGTTTAGGAATCTGCTGCATATGTCACGATAGACAAAATATGTCATTAGACCTGCCTAACATTGGTTCTTGCAATTATTGCTGTAGAGTTACTCACCATCGCTATGCGCCTTCGTATTTCGTGCTTAAATTTTCCAGTGCTCGTCACAATAGATCCTAGATATTTGAAGCGGTCAATAACTTTGAAGTTGTTAATGCGATCTACGAATCACCTTGGTCTTAGACTTGTTTATTTCGAGACCATATACTGCGCTTTGGTTTTCCAATCTTTGCATTAGAGTTGAAAATATCATATACCATACGTAGTATAGCCTGTACCTACAATGTTTTGACAAAAAAATAACGTGGCCTTGACTCCATGGTCTTCTCAAACCCCATGATTTTTACCAATTAAATATCTGTTGAATTTGATCGGCAATCGACTGGGTAATTTACACCCCAACCAAATAACCTTCGTCACTTAATTCCAGACAACTGGATTGACATTTCTTAGAATACCATAAATTATTTAATTTTAAGCATGCTTCGATGTGATATCGTATACATAAAAATGTCTAATCTTCGCTGAAAGCAACAAGTACATATTTGTTATGTAAATGATAATTGACAAGTAGGAAATCACTTCAATGAATAAGCGACTGCCTGTAGAGTTAATTATAATAAATGTTGTATATTCTAAGAGTGCTAAACTAAACTAGTATATTCCATGTAACAGTTTACTTATTTAGCTTCATTTAGGTTACATTTTCCATCGTCTCACTTCACTCTCATAATTAATGAGTTTAAATCATTTGTTCTCCATTTCATCAAGCATAATAAATCTGTTGGTAAAGATTCTGGGTTAAAATAAAATCGGAAAACGTCCAAGAACGTTCTAAAACAGATATATATATATATATATATATATATATATATATATATATATATATATATATATATATATATATATGATCTCTCTAAGTTATGTCACGTTGGGTTACATAATATGAGCTACAATCAAAATCTATTTTGAATGTTCTCAAGTGTAGCATTATTAGTTGAATCTCTGGCAGTACTACACAATTGGATATAAAAAGAGATTTTATATGTAGCAAAAAATAAGAAAAATTAGACAAACAATAATTTATGTAGTAAAAAGTGGTCACCATTCGAACACTTTTTACTTTTTTTTCTTTACTTTATAATCAACACATTAATGGCACAACTACCGAAGAAATTCCTGTAAATAGTGGTATTCGACAAGGAGATTCCCTTAGCCCCTTATTGTTCAACATCGTTATGGACGAAATAATAAAAAGCACTCATAACCTAAAAGGGTATAAAATGGGGAACAAAGACGTCAAAATCCTATGCTATGCCGATGATGCTGTCCTGACTGCAGAAAACGAAGATGACCTACAGAAATAACTATTCAAATTAAGCACAACGGCAAAACGTCTAAAAATGAATATATCTGCAGCAAAGACAAAATGCATGACCACTTCAAAAACACCTATCAAATGCAAACTGGTTGTGGATGATAAAATTATACAAAAGGAGATGAAATTTAAATACCTAGGCATAGAAATATCTGGCATACTGGAAGGTAAGAAACCAAGCGGTAAAAGCAGCACGAACCTAAGCTTACCTGAACGATACAATTCTCCGAAACAAATATATCGGAATTGAGACCAAATCCCGAATCAACAAGGCGGTCATCCGACCTATATTAACATACACAGCGGAAACTAGACCAGATACATCGAACACAAAAAGAATATTAGAAACCACCGAAATAAAAATAGTGCACAGGATCGCTGGAAAAACAGTTTTTGACAGGGAGAGAAGCAAGGACATTGGAAGAACATGTAAAATAGACAATGTAAATAAATGGATACTGAAAAGAAAAAAAAGAGTGGAACGAACACATAGACCGGATGAATGACGACAGAATGGTCAAAATAACCAGAGACAAGTCGCCCTTAGGGCGCCGAAGCGCGGAAAGACCCCGTAAGAAATGGAGCGATAACCTTTCTAATTATTAAACGGCAGAGGATACGAAGAAAAACAAGCAAATTGCTTACATTAAAGAAGGAAGAAGAAGACATTCGTACGAAAAAACCCCACGCTGCACTTACATACATTATGAGGTATATTAAAAAAGGGTAAATAAAAACTCCAATAAACTTCTCAGCTTTTATAAAATAACAACAATACAAGGAGTTTCTAAGAAACATGCAAAATAATTTAAGAGGTGATTGCCCGTATTAAATTATGATAGATCTTTTCCATAACAAACTTTTTTCAGCCCAATCCCTTACGGACTAATACCTCTAAAAGGTGGTAAGTAAACTTAAGTTCTAATTTTGTTTCTCAAATTTAAGTAAGAATAGGAAAAAACTTAAAATTTTGTAATTTCTGTGCACTCAAAAAGGACTAATTACCGGTATTTTTTTAACGTTTCCGATTGTGGAAATCGGGTGTTTGTAATTCACTTTTCCTACATGGAAGAAATAAATACTCAACTTTGATATAATTAGTGGACTGGAATAATTACAATTCGCTGGTTTTTTTAGCGTTTTATTTTAAACAAAATATAAAAATACTATGTCTTTCTTTAAACAACACACAAGACAATACGCCCACTACAAACATTAAATCGTACTTTAATATCGTGATAAAATAGGAAGGAATAAAGCTTGGAACAAGGGAATGACTCGTCACTCTCGACGGTCGGAGGAATGCTTTTTATTGAAAGTGACAAACGAGGTTTAATAGCAGTGAAAAAAGAAACTGTATGACACCCGCTCGCTGCGACTGTCATAACATTACTGCTAATGCGTTAAATCAAGCCGGCGCGTTAAGAGAGAAAACTTACTACTGCACCGACTCGAGAATGTGCATTGCAAATAAAAGGAAAAAGCCAGCTGCGGTGCCAGTCAAAAATATCGCGGGTAAGGTAAAGAGGAGCGGGGTTTTCCTGGGACAAATCGGTTTTAAAAAATTGACGTCGTGAAGAATTAAAATTGGAAAAAAAATAAAATTTAAAAAGAACTGTTGCGATCTGAGATCACAACACTATTATAAGGGGGTGAAATAAGCAGTCTCTTTATTCGCTTTACAAGCACTTAAGTATCAATTTTGTTAGTCTGAAACCAGCTTTATTTTTGGCATAGTACACCACTGTAGACAGTCATTCGGCACGCTAGGTACAAAGGGCAAATAATTCCACTTATTTAAAACAAAAGCCTCTTTGGGCTAAGTTCTCCTTTTAATGAGGACTTTCGAGTTATTAATAAGAACTGAGACTTCTTAACTACCAAAGTAATCGAAATAATATCTCAATAAAGGTGGCGTTTGTATTTAATTTGTTTTGACAAGATAAACATTTGTTAAAGAAAATTAGTTTAAAGTCTGAGCCTGGAGGATACCTTAATTAAGCAAATATAGCAGGTATTAATTTTCGTTAAAAATGTCCTTTGCAACTTGAGGCAAATAAGAAAATCAATGAGTTTTACAAAAGGTTTCTCAATCCCAGTCACTTGATTTTGTTTTTAACAAAGCAATAAGCATCATTAGCATTTAGATAAAAAAGATGCATTAAATAACTTTCTTCATTGGGATTTCTCAACTGTTTGAAGGAGCTTGGTGTAAAATTTAATAAAGAAGACCCTTTTGACATAGTTAAAAAAGAATATACGAGAGTGGTCCAAAAAGTTTTCGACCGAACAAAAATACTAAGATGATATAAAAGGGGAACGTAGGAATTAAAACCAATAAAATAAGAATATCTAGTAATTCTTTGAAAAAGCTTAGATAAAGTATCCTAAATGGTTTTGTAAAAAAATTTTGTGACAAAAGAAGATAAGAATATAGAGTATTAACATGTTTAATATCATGTTTTTGTAATAATTTAATGTCATAGTCATAGATTTTTGAGTTTTCATGAGAGAGAATAATAATAATTTTAGGAAAATAAATGTAGTTTAAGGTATCTAAAAAAAATAATATTAATTTATAATAAAAAAAAAAAATTTTAAAATGGAATTAATAGTTATCAAATACCCTGTATTATATTTGTGTTACTAAGACATGTGTCAATACAAGAAATTTTTCAAAATTTTGATAATTTATAGAAAATTATGATTGCCAATTAACAATATTTAATTAATAAAATATGTAAAATCCATAAATCAGTTTGTTAAATTTGACTTGTAATGTATAATTCAAAAATTGACATCTTACTAAAAAGATATAACTGTTTAAATTTTGTGACCAACAATTCATTAATTAGATTTTTTTTTTCAATTTTGAAGTCACAGCCGGCTATGATTTTGATATTACTATAAATATGATTAAAACAGAAAATTCCAGGTCAGTTCACGGCAGTTCATTGCTCAGAAAGTGTCAATCATGTGTGTTCTTGTTTCTAAGGACAGTTATTACTTTGCTTGAAGATTATTTTTTAAGTTAATAATAGAAACATCACTACAGACTCACGTATCTGGGTTATAATTGTTAGCGGTTTAAAATATTTTAATTATATAATTTAAAAATAGTATTGTGACAATTTAAACTATAAAAAAAAATCAGCCATGTTTAAATCGCCATTAGTTGAAAACTTTCATCAAAGTGAAATATCAATTTGAATAAGTAAATTAGGTTTCTTAAAACAAATGTGTTAGTGAGAGGCCATTTTTATATTGACGAAAAATCAATATAGATCTAAGGTGAAACGAAATTTTAACATATGTCAAATTTTATCCAGTGTTACCATCACATTTAGTTTTATGTATTTTCTGTGGTAATTTAAAAAAAAAACATTAAAACTTTTAATTTGTTTTAAAATTAATAATTTAAAAAAAAATTAATTTTAAAATAATAAAAATCAAAATAAAGAGCTTTATTGTTAAGAATTAACTAATTTGTTAGTTTTTTTTTTTGTTTTTTTTTTTAATTTAAGTGCAAACTAATAAAGAAATTTTGGTGTTAATAAAAAATTAATAATGTTATATTTATTTTCTTTTAAATTGAACCGACTGCAGGTTATTAAAAGATCTCAGCTTTTGTAAACAATAATTAAAGATTAAATATGATAAAAATGGATAATTTTTTTAATACATTAATAGTTATTTTTTTAATTGTATTTTTTTTAGAATAAAAAAAAAATTGGCGCCTAAATAATTATAACAGGTAGGTAAAAAATATTTTTTTTTAGAAACAAGTAACGAAATTTATAGATCGATATAAAATCGATCGATATAAAATTTAAGAAGGTTCAGGGGTCAAAGAAAAAATGCAGCTTAGTTTTTAAAAAACATATGTTAGTTTTTAAACTTAGTTATTATAGTCATTTATATTAAATTATAATTTTTCACAAATAAAAGTTTTAAGAAAAATTAAAAAAATATTTCGCTCTTGTAATATAGGTTCTTTTGAGAAATCATGAGTTCTTAATATTAAAATAACAAAAAACATTGTAAAAAATGAAAAATTGGATAAGAAAAAATACCTGTGTTTAGGAAATTTAATAACGAAGAGTTTGGGTTTTTTAAAAGTATTATTGACTGTCTAGTATATGAAATATTTTATTTTAAACGATGAAAAAATTTCATTTACGGCGTAGGCACGTAAGCTTTAAAGAAGCGACGTAACGGCACATTTGTGCAGACGACTCAACTCTCAAGTCACCCATGTAAATACACGTAACCTGTGAGTTGTGCACTAACCAAAAAATAATGATAAGTAAAAGTAAAGAATTAATATAGTGTTTTATAAGTAATAATTATCAAATTTTATTTACAATATATTGGTGTAAAGTTTTTTGTACTTTAAATAAATATGACATACATATTTACAATTTAATTATAACTGATGCCAGATTCGCATTATCTTTTTTGCATACCCAAGCTTAAAATTTTTTTTATCGGTGAATAAGAACTTGGTAAGTATTTCACATCTGCGTGGAAGACGAAACTGCTGAACATATACTATTTTCATGCCCCTGCCTGGGAAGAATAAGGTTCAACATATTTGGTTACACCAACCTAGAACCTACTGATTTTAAAAAAATCTCACCCTATACAACCATGAACTTAGTTGGGGTGGATTGTGCGGTGAACTGTAACTTCTAGGGGTGAGCTACAATAGACCTACCAAGGGTCGCGGTAGAGGGGCGACCACGCCCCACTTACATGATACCTAATCTAAGAATTTCACATTCTTAATACTTTTGATTCTTAATAAAACATCCTGGAAAGATTTTTTGTGGTTAATAATATCTTTTTCTTTTACTTTAAGGAAAGTTAATGACAGATTTTGTAGCATTTCTACATCGTAACAGGCATCGTGTGTACCATCATCTATCATTGATAATAAATCACTGGCTAAACTTGTTATTTTAAAACTTTCTTTGCGATTTGGGTATTTCAATTTGACGTAGTTGTTTATCCATTTTAAACGTTTGATGTTATGTTATCAGCTTCCAGCTGCTGCTAATAAAAATAAACACACGCCAATTTCATTGCCAATCTCATGACTATTTGCGTTTTTGCCAAGTTTTTTTACAACTACACACATAAATTCGGACTTAATTTTTATCATATTATTTGAATAAAAACCATATATTTTATTTAATCATGATTAAAAAAAGTTTTGTCAATTAATTTTATAATGATTTTTTTGTAAAAGTGTCTGTCAATTTCAATTAGAAAAATCGGTATATTTTTTATTTAAAGTTGGCAGCGCCGATTATTTAACATGTTCAGCCTAGGACCCCCTTGCGTCCCGCTTAATCACCCCGCTCTGACCACCGACCCTTCTTAATATAATTTTATATTATATTTTTATGTTATTATATTTGATATAATATTTTATTACAATACATATCATTTTTTCTTTAAATTTTTATTATTCTACATAGTTTCCTTGTACAAGTCTGGACACTTTCCCAGCGATGATCCCATCTCTTTTACTTGTCCAAATAGTATTGGCGTCTTTCTCTGCAAAATAATTGTTTATGAATTTGTCCTTATTTGTTGAAAATCTCTATCCTCGGAAAGTAATTTTTAGATTGGGGAATTCGTGTATTTCCCTACAATAATGACTGCTGAGGTGTAAGACGGCGCATTGTCTTTGTAAAACAGATTTTCTTTCTGCAAAAGTGGTTGTTTTTCCGTAATTTTTGCCTTTAGCTTGTTAAGTAATGATGCGCACCTAATATGATCTCGGATTTTTTTTTTTCGTTTTAAACATAATCGATTAAGTTAACTTCACGACTATCCCAATCAACAGTCGCCATTACTTTTCCAACCTAAAAAACAATTTGTGCTTTTTATGGAGCCGACATCCCTTTCGCAGTCCCAGTTCTGGATTAAGACCACTTGGCGCCCAAGGCACAATATATTTTTTTGCCCCAACACAATACAAAAATGTTTACAAAATAAAAATAAAGTAGCCATATAATAACGCTTTTTTATTTAAAAAGTAACAGCTAATAGATATTATAAATATAAATAAAATCCAGTGCAAACTGGAAAGAAGTAGGTACGGTTAAAAAAATAAGTAAATAAACAACAATCTATAAAGTATTCAAAGAGATTTTTTTATTAACATATTTAACAAAAACCAAAATAAAAAAAAGCAAAATTCTGTACGTAAAGGGTAAAAGTAGGAACGCAACAAAAAAAAAATCAAATACATATTAAACAGGTACTTAGTCAGGAAAAACGAAAAAGTAAATAAAAGAACAAATCACAAGCAAGAGATATATATCTGGAAACTGGCACAAATAAAAAATATATATCTAAAAGATAAAAAATATTAATGAGCTCTCTTTCTGTCCTTAAGCGATACATTACAGTCATTTAGTAGTTTTACCAAGAAAGTTTTTCGGCAGTTTTAAAAATGGGTTATTTTATAGATTTCAATGTGCTCTATCCGAATTTCAACTTTACCACCTCGCATCTTTGCTATATTGGAAAAATGGCGACTAAAAAAAGTTATTTAACAATTTTTTTTTTCGGCTTTTTAAAGATAAACTAGAGAAATTTTCCTACAATTTATGTATTAACCTTTTTTTTCCAAAAATTAATAGTTTTGGCGTAGGAGCACCAAAAATTGTAGTTTAACACGAGTTTTGGTCTAAAAACTAATTTCCACACTATCTTGAGGTTAAGTAAGCGTTGCGATGGTTTTTTAAAGAGAAGAAAGCATGACAAAGTTAATGAATTTGTGTACTTGGGTTCAAAATTTACTAGAGATAGAAAGTATGACAGTGACATTGAGCGAAGGGTGTTGGCTGGAAAACAAATGAATGGGGCACTGCATAGCTTTATGAATAGCCAGAAAGTGTCAAAAAAGGCACGTCTGGCGGTGCATAGAGGTGTGTTGGTTCCTACATTTATGTATGGTAGTGAATGTTGGGTTTGGCAGAAGAACCATGAAAATAGGATTAATGCTGCGGTGATGAGTAGTCTGAGAATTATAGCCGGAGTGACTCGGTTGGATAAAGTTAAGAATAGTGAGATAAGAAAACGCTGTGGTGTAAAAGAAGATGTGGTCACAAAGATAGATAAAGGAATGCTTAGATGGTTTGGACACGTAGAAAGAATGGATGAAGGAAGATTGACGAAACAAATTTATAAGGCGAGTGTGAATGGGCAAATCGGTAGAGGTCGACCTTGGAGAACATATCTCGATCAGATCAACATTGTTTTGAAGAAAGGCCAGGTCAAGAGTACCAACAACCGAAGAGCATGTATGAGAGCACTGATGAAAGTAGAGGAAGCAAAAGATGTGTGTACGAACCGTAGCAAGTGGAAGGAAGTGGGCTCTGCCTACCCCTATGGGAAAAAGGCGTGACTTTATGTATGTATGTATGCGATTTTTTATTGTGGTATTATCAATAGGCCTAATACACATGTAATTTACTATTCCAAAATTTAGCGCATTCTCCTTCGCTTCGCTGTTCTTGATAGACCATGTTGCGAGTTTATTGCATTTAGTACCAATCGATACGTCACAGACTGAAATTTCTTTCACATCATCCACGATAGGATTATCAGTTCTGAATTTCGTCATACATTGCTTGAAAATAGTCTTCGTTTCTTCCTCTTAATCGCTTTTTTGTAATGGTACCACTACGATTCTTGCATATGACGGAACATTTTTACCCAGCTTTTTTACATACACAGGATTTCTTGTTTCTTTTTCATCCCCATTTGTAACGGGGAAATTTGCCAAATTAAATTTTTAACGCTGGCTATGGTCGTTTCCCTTCTTAATGTCTCTCAGGTAGTGGGAACTAAGATTTTATTTAAACAACGTTTAACATGAGAGTTGTAGTCTCTAGTAAAAGCCATCAGATCTAATCGCTTATTGTTTTGTGCAAAGACCGAAGGGATTATATGGTAATTATTTTTATTTTCCTAAATATTTTACTTTAAAAACGTTTCATTATATTCAGTATATTTATTTGTAAAAATATTTAAATATTTATGAATCGATATTTAAGGAAAAAAATTTAGGAATTTTTGATATTCCTACATTTAAGGTTTTAGTATATATATATATATATATATATATATATATATATATATATATATATATATATATATATATATATATATATATATATCGCGTTAAAACGTGCGTCGGCATCTTGCGATTCCTAATCTCCATTCCTCTCTATTCGTCCACATGTCCTCTCTCAGATCTCTCTCTTCCATCTCTTTTTGTATGCCTTCTCTCCAGCTCTTTCGTGGGCTTCCTCTTCTTCTTCTTCCTCTGGGGTTCCACTGTAATATTTTCTTTGGGATTCTGTCTGGTGGCATTCTTTGAACATGCCCGTACCATATCAACTGTTTAGTTCTTATTTCGTCTGTGATGTCGTGCTGTACTCCCATTATTTGTTTTATCCTCTCATTTGTAACTCTTTCTAGTCTTGATTTCCCCGCTGCTCGTCTCCAGTAATCCATTTCTGTGGCTCTAATTTTTCTTTCGATCTTTTCTTTCAAAGGCCATACTTCGCAACCGTACATTATTACATTATAGTACATTATAATTTGATCGTCTGCGAATGAGAGTGTGTATAATGTTGTGTTCTCATCTAAAGGTATGCCCATGTTTTGGTATTTCCGTTTCCAATTCGCTAGTGCCCGTTCCAAATATATTTTAAATAATGTTGGTGACAAGCAACACCCTTGTTTCAGCCCTTTTGTGATATTAAACCCTGTTGTTAGGTTTTGTCCAACTTTAATTTTTGATTTGGTTTTATTGTATAATGACTTTACTCCTTTTATCAGTTCAATATTAATGTTGGAAGTTTCCAGAGTTTTCCAAAGTTTAATTAAGGGTACGCTGTCGTATGCTTTCTTTAGGTCAACGTAAAGTAAATGGATCTCTTGATTGAATGCTAGTTTTTTTTCTATAATTTGTGTTAGTGAGAACAGACGTTGATCTTCCCGCTCTAAATCCGGCTTGCTCTTCTGCTTCCATTTCCGTGTATTCCCTTTCGATTCTGTTTTTTAAGATCTTGCCATATATTCTACTGATTGTGTTTGTTACGGCAATTCCTCGATAATTGTCGCATTTGCTTTTGTCCCCCTTTTTGTGTATTGTTGACATATGTGATATTTTCCATTCTTCTGGGACTTCGGACTGATTAATACACCTTTGAAATAGATCTTGCAGCATTTTATATAATTTATCTGTTCCGTATTTAAATAATTCTCCTACAATATTTCCTGGACCCGGGGCTTTGTTATTTTTTAAGGATTTACATACTTCCTTCACTTTTTTTTGTATTAATTCTAATAGGGGATCCTTGCGTATTAATTCTATCATTCATATATTCTGTGTTCTTAAATTCTTCTCTGTCTTCAGTTAACATTTTTTCGAAGTATTGTTGCCAATTTTTTGCTGTTATTGGTGAGATTATGTCCTTGGTATTATCTTTCCTCATGTTTTTTAGTATTTTCCAGCTTTCTGTACTTCTTCTACCTCCCAGATACGTATTTATTCTAGAACATGTTCTTTCCCATTTCTCATTCTTTTTTCTGCAAACTAATTTTCTAACTCTCGCTTGTGCTTCTTTAAATTTTATTTTGTCTTCTATAGTTTTTGAGCTTAGGTATTTTTGGTATTTCTTTCTTTTTTCGTTTATTTCTATTTCTATTTCAAGGTCCCACCAATACGGTTTTCTTTTGTCTTTTATATTTGCCTTTTGACCTAGTGCTTCTTCTGCTGCCGAATGCATACATTTTTTAATATGTTTATATTGTTCTTCTATACTGCTAAATTTTGTTGTCTCTATTTTCATGTCCAATCTGTTCTGATATAATTTTCTAATGCTTTCCTGGTCTAGATTTTCTATGTTGTATCTAATTTCCGTTAGTTCTTCTTTTACGTCTTGCTCTTTAGCGATTTCTGTTTTCTGTTTTCTATTTATTGGTGCCGTTATTTTAGTTTTCAGAAAATAATGATCGCTACCGCATGATGGTCCCCTATGTACTCTAACATCTTGGAACTTTATATGTGAGTTTTGTCTGCTTATCATAAGATCTATAATGCTTTTCTGGTTTTTTGTTGGCTGCGTCCATGTGTATTTGTGTATGTCACGATGTTTAAAGAATCCATTCAAGATGGTTAAATGATTCTGTTCGCATTAGTCTTTGACCGTTGTCATTTAGGGTATCTTCTCCATATTTTCCCACTACCTTGTCGTTTCGTTTTTTTTCGATTCTGCTGTTAAAGTCACCGCATAAAATGATTTCTCTTGTAGTGCCAGTCTTTCCTATTTCTTCATTTAGCTGCTCGAAGAATACCTCTTTGTTGTATATTAATTCATCCTCATTTACACCATATACTCCAAGTATTGTTACTCTGTATCCTTGGATTGACAAATTCATTTTTATAATTCTCTCACTTATCGGTTCCCAAGTTGTTATGTATTTCCTAAATCTTCTGTTTATAATGATTGATACTCCTTGTTTGGCTCGATTTTCTTTGGATACTCCGCTGAAGAAGTGGTCGTATTTTCCCCAACTTTCTGATCCTCTGCCCTTTTTCTTGGTTTCTGTTAAAATTGCAATATCAATATTTAAATTTGTCATTTCATTCATCACTTCATTGATTTTCTTTGAGAGGCCTTGAACATTCCATGTACCACAATTCGTAGTCCTTTTCCGTAGCTTGGTTCGTCGTAAAATTTTCTGTCCAATCCGAGGCTTTTGGTTAGGTTTTTTAGCAGATAGGTTTTTTACATGTGACGGGGAGCTGGCCTGTCGCTATAACCCTCCTCCTTTATCCGGGCTTGGGACCGGCAAGGATAACTGCTGAGCTACTCAATCCACCCTGCAGTCACCCCAGGCGGAGTTGGTTTTAGTAATTTTACAAATTGGTACGCTTTTGAGTATTTTCGTAAAGTCGCAAATTTCTACGTTATTGAGTATCTTAGTAACTTTGCAACTTTCTACCTTTTACAAGTTTTATTTTCTACGTTTTTCAAGTTTTATTTTTGACATTTTGAACGCTTTCAAGATTTAGTTTTCGTAATCAATTAGTTACTTTGACAGCGTACAGCGTACTGGTCTTGCATGTATCCATTTGTAGCTAAAAAGGTAAAAGTTCATCAGCAATACAAGTAGATTAACCCAAATTACCGATGTTACGGGTTTGGTTAAAAATCCTGGTGCCACTTTTGGAAGTAAAATTTACCGGTCCTGTTACCAAAATTGAGAAGTTACCATCCGGTAATTAATAGTAAAAATTAATATTTTTTCTTCGCTACTTAGTTTTCTTTATTTTTTTTCCCCACAATGTTATTTTGAATATGTCATATATTTGTAATTTTAATTTTTTTTTATTATTCATCGATTTTTGTGAACAGCCTGTGTCGCTATAGTTTCCTTTAACTTATAATAAAGGGCAAGATAGAAGGCCGTAGAGGAGTCGGTAGAAGACAAGCCTTGTGGTTAAAGAATCTTGGAGAGTGGACTGGAATTCGAAGCGCAGAACAACTCTTAAGAATCGCCGAAGACAGAGCACAGCTCGCCATTGTGATTGCCAACATCAGGAGGACCTAATATGGCACCAAAAGAAGAAGACAAATTAATAATTAACGACATGCTTCTTTTTTGGAGGAAGACGGGTAAAGCAGATCGCTAATGGCTATTGGCTATTGTCTTAGTGCCGTTGGATGGTTTCAATAGGAACTACCTTCCAGTTTATTATTATTTAAGACATTATATAAAACAATTAATAAAAAAATTTTATACTAAACTTTAATTTTTTTAAATTTAAAAAATGTGCAAATTTTTTAATATTTTGAGATCTATGTGTTTCTGTGAACACTTAAATCTTTGTACGTAGTAACTTATTACTTAATACAACAATTCAGCAGTAAATAACTTAAAAGAAAATGTTACAGAAAAAATAAAAATAAAAACAATATTGCACAATAATGATAAAATAAAAATTGTCATGGGAAAACGTTTCTCTAGACTTGACCTTAGAGTTTATATCAGAGAAAAGGTTTAAAGAATGTGATAAGACTAATATATTGTAAAGAAAATCGGTGAGCATAAAATCTAAACGAAAAATAATACTAACTTTGTGGTTTTTACAGCTTTAAAGATCGCAAGAAGAAATAAAATAAACAAAAGCAGGTTTAAGTTATCGTGAATAACACATAAGATCGAAATTATAACTATTTAGTTCCTACAAGAAGAGGATCGGTTAATCGCCTGTAGCAAGCGATGCTTTTATAACCATCAACGCTTTGTTATCAATCAATTATATCCTACCATCTCATATGCAGTGCAGGGTTATTGTTACATCAACAATAACCAATTCCTCCAAAACATGTATAATATAGTATATTGTGGTTTCGGTACAGAAGGCTAATTTGCCCTTGCGATTATGATTTGTATTATTAATGTCAGTAAATTCAATTACTGGCCAGTTATAAATGGAAACCTAACAGGTAATTCAATAAAAGTGTTGTTTGTAGTTCAATTTATTGTTTATGGATGCTAGTGCAGCGCCATAATAATAACACAGTATTGTTTGCTGTCGACTTAATGGTATTTATCGATAATCAATGGTGTGTTTAAGAGACAATGCTGGAAGTTTACTTAAGATTCTATTAGACCCAATGGTAGTTATTATTTTAAATAATATCAATTTTTATTATTCACTACGGCTCAGACGAAATGCCTGACATAAACTCCACCGAAATTGAAAAAGTCCTAAGCCAACTAAAAAATGGTCAAGCTCCTGGTGAAGATAAAATTTCCAGTAAAATGATAAAAATGGAAGGCACAAACACAAATTAGAATCCATGAAAATCTTAATGAACCAATGTCTCAAATCGGTAATATTTCAAGAATATGGCAAAATGCCCAAGTCATCTTGTTACACAAAAAAGGGAGACAAATTAAATCTCAGCAACTTTAACCAAATAAACTCATTGCCCCATCCTTATAAGCTCCTTTCTTACAAACAGGCTTGCGCGCAAACTAGATGAATATTAGTCGAGTGATCAGACTAGTTTTCGCAAGGGACATAGCACTGTAGAGCATCTTCAAATGCTACGGACTCTTATAGAAAAGTGTAAGTGGTACAATACGCCGCTCCATCTCGCTTTTATAGATTTTAACAAGGCTTTTGAATCTGTTGAACTTTGAGCAATAATCCGAGGGTTAAATATTGCTGTAATAGATTCAAGGTAGACTAATCTACTTAAAAACATAAACAAAGAGGCGACCATTACAGTTAAAGTGTAACAAGATATAACAACCAATCGTATACTAATTAACAGAGGAGCCGACAAGGAGACACAATATTCCCTAAGTTATTTACCCTTGCATCGGAGGACGTATTCAGAAGACTAGATTGGGACAAAAAGAGCCTGCGCGTAGGTGATAAATATCTGAGCAATTTATGCTTCGCCAACGACATAGTTTTAATCGGTAGTACGAAGGAAGAACTTATCGAAATGTTAGCAGACAAAAATAGAGTCGTAAAAAATCGGTTTAAAAAGAAACATCGATAAAACCAAACTGTTGACTTCAGATTCCGGCGACGTACAATTAGAAGAACAACAAAAAGAGAAAGTCAACGAATATATATATATTTAGGACACACCATAACGCTGGGTAAAGATAATCAAAGAAAATAACAAGGTGTATTCGACTAATATAAGCTGCTGTAGGAAAATTGGGAATAACGTTAAGAAGTCCAACACTTCCTAACAACCTAAAAAAGAAGGTTTTTAACACATGTATTTTGCCAGTATCAGAAAGATCTTTGATGCGATATTTGTCCTGCAACAAATAACTAAAAAATCCATCGAGTATAACAAACCAGCCTTCATGTCTTTTATAGACCTGAAAAAAGCGTTTAACCGAATACAACTGGCGGACGTGGTACACCTTTTATACAACAGGCAAATCCCATACAACATCATAAAAACAATTAAAAATATTTACCAGAGAAACAAAATACAAGCCAAAATTAATGGCACAACTACCGAAGAAATTCCTGAAAAATGAGATATTCGACAAGAAGATTCCCTTAGCCCCTTATTGTTCAACATCGTTATGGACAAAATAATAAAAAGCACTCGTAACCTTAAAGGATATAAAACGGGGAACAAAGACGTCAAAATCCTATGCTATGCCGATGATGCTGTGCTGATTGCAGAAAACAAAGATGGCCTACAGAGATTACAATTTAAATTTAGCACAACGGCAAAAAGTCTAAAAATGAAGATATTTGCAGCAAAGGCAAAATGCATGACCGCTTTAAAAACACCTATCAGATGCAAACTGGTTGTGGATGATAAAATTGTACTATATTAACATACACATAACTAGACCAGATACATCGAACACAAAGAGAATATTAGAAACCACCGAAATAAAAATAGTGCGCAGGATCACTGGAAAACACTTTTTGACAGGAAGAAAAGCGATGACATTAGTAGAACATGTAAATTAGACAATGTAAATTAATGGATACTGAAAAGAAAGAAAGAGTGAAACGAACATATAGACCGGATGAATGACGACAGAATGGTCAAAATAACTAGAGACAAGTCGCCCTTAGGGCGCCGAAGCGTTGGAAGACTCCGCAAGAGATGGAGCTATAACCTTTCTAATAATTGAACGGCAGATGATACAAAAAAAAACGAGCAAATTGCTTACATTTAAGAGTCTCTAGCTCACCGCGTGAAAGTCATCACCGAGTATTTAACCACTACATGATTGAAACTGCTTAAGCGCCTTACGGTCCAGATCTTGCACCCTGCGACTTTGCACTGTTTTCCCATGTGAAAATGAATCTAAAATAGTTTTAGTGATAAAGATCTTTTGAGGACTTAAGTGCGCCACACTCCCTAGCAATACGTGGCAGATGTGGTGTAAGAATTGGTTTCGGGGGATGAAGAGATGTATTGCCTGTAATGAAAATTATTTAAAAAAAATTAAATAAATGGAGCTCTATTGCAAAAACTTTTCCAGTTCCCTTTGTGAGAGTAATTTTATAATAATCGTGAAAGACACTATTGAACGTTCCTTGTTAAATGCAGTTTAGTTTTGCTGTAATTTTTAACATTTCACTTTACTAAAACGAGTTTAAACTGTTTCAGATGGTAAAGTTTTAGTAGACTTCCCTTTTTGTGTGTGTTTTAAAAATATCGTTTTGCCAATTTTTGTTGACAAATCAGCGGCCTTCAAAACGAATTGCATCAAACAAATTTTATATCAGGCTTAAGGTATTAGCAGACATCAAAGGGTTTTTTCATTTTTTTTTAAATTTTGTTTGTCATCGTTGAAGGTTTTCAAATTTTGCCCTTAAGTCAGAAAAGTCGGAAGTTATTGGGAAATTCTTTTCGCCGTTTTATTGCATACGTTTTACTAAAAATTTACATCGGATAACTTTGTTGAATGGAATTTCTAATTATTTTTATTTGCCATGCGTTAAACGCAAACGGCGAGAGCAAATTTGTGTACATATTTGTTTTGGAAAGATTCTTGTGGAAGAAAGTATTTTTCAAATAAAGTAAATAATGTTTTATGTATGTAACATTTGTTTATTTTTATTTTTCAAAAAATTCTTTGCGATATTTAATTTGAAAAATAATTTAATTTTTTAACTACTTATCATTTTATTAAACCTCTATTAAACACCCTTTATTTATGTAAAAACATAAATGCTGTGTAAACATAAAAAATTAATAAAATGTTCTAACCATTGCATTTAATTCTTTATTTTTTACTATAAATAATTTTTATTTCCAGTTATGATCAATACAAATAACTATATATAAGTAGTTTTATTTATTACCTAATATTATTTTAATTAAAAAATATCTTTGTACCAATATTTAATTCTAAAAAATATTTTTAAACAAAACAACACGTTGCCAGCAACCTTTTTAAAACGCTTATATAAACATAAACATTAAATCCAATGCTAAAGGTTGTGTGATATAAACATTAAACTGATTAAAATGTGCTGCCCCATATCGTACAATATATCACCCATTTTTTTTTTGAAAACATTCGCAAAAAGGGAAGACCTATCGTGTGGGTCGTGCAATGCGACTATTAGAAGGGGAAGGGATTATAAAAAGGAAATTATTGTGAATCCGCTTTTTGAAAAGTTGCAGGTCATAGTTATCTGGAAAAACTAATTTTGGAAGCTTGTTCCATTTCGTAGCAGCCCTGTAAAAGAAGGATTCTTGATGGAGATTGGTCCTTGTAGTGTCAATCTTGAGAGTAAATGGGTGAGACTGATCAGCATGCCGAGTTCTTCGGCCAATGGTGGTACAAGAGTTTGCTCTGGAGCATCTGCCATAGAAATATCTGTAAAGTAGTGACTGGTCTGCAAATCTTCTTCTAAGTTCTAGAGGGTTAAGGGTATCTGTGAGAGTTGAGCTGTTTATTTACCGAAAGGCCCTTTTCTGAATGGAATCTAGAAGACGAAGAGAATGCCTTGGTGCTGAACCCCAAATGTGCGAGCAATACTCCAGTAGAGGTCGGATTTGAGCCTTGTACGTCGTCAACAGTTGATCAGGAGTAAAAATCTTTCTAGCTTTCCACAGAAAACCTAGCCTCTGGCTTGCCGACTTTGCGATGTTAGCAACATGTTATGCCAAGACATATTATTGGACACAGTGACTCCCACAATCGAGATGGAGGGACTTGATTCAAGGGTATTTCCGGACATTGTAATGGAATGATTTGAGTAATTTACTTTCTGGAAAAAGTGGCGATTTGTGTTTTCTTGGCGTTGAACTGAACAAGATTGTTGGTTCCCCACTCGACAATTGCTTCAAGATCTCTATTGATGGAATTAATCTGTTCCTACCTGAGTCTTTTTGTATCATTCACCGAAAGTGATCGATAGGATGTGAAAGTTGAGACAAGAGTGCTATCGTCTTCGAAACTGTAAATGGGGTTCGAGGTGGTTGATGTGTAAAAGAAATAAGGTGGGGGACAGGATGGAACCCTGGGGGATCCCGGCGTTGGTTTTAAACGCATCAGAAGAAATACCGTCAACTGCCACATGTAGGGAGCGATCTTGCATGAAGCTCAAGAGCCATTGGCGCAGTTTGGTTGGGAGACCGTTACTTAACAATGCCTGGTGCCAAACGCGGTCATAGGCTTTAGATATACCCAAGGCTATTGCATGCGATTCACCAAACTTCTCAATAGTGTTTGTCCAGAGCTGAGTGACATAAGCCAGCAAATCTCCAGTAGACCGAAATTGTCGAAATCCATATTTTCTGTCATGGATATAGTTAACTTTTGTTTAACCCGCAGCGTATTATCAGCGATGTAGGTGAGAGCAGTAGTGAGAGTATTACCTAAGAAATCTAATCCAACTGAAAATAAAGATCTGCGTGCAATTAGTGTTTTACTAACTTTATCAAAAGTTTTTAAACGAACAGTTGAAGAACAACTGAGAAAACATCTCTCCAAGTTTTCTTTACTTCCCGAATCACATTCTGGGTTTTCCAAAGGCCATAGTTGCGCCACTGCTCTACTGCACATCGTGGACGATATTATCAGAGCTACAGATAAGGGTCTTTGTTCTGTACTTGTGCTTCTTGATTTTAGTCGAGCTTTCGACACTTTGAACTATGATCTTCTTTTAGCAATATTACATTATATTGGTTTATCGAGTAGTGCTATTAAATTACTTAAAAATTATATTAAAAACAGAAAACAAATAATATGTATAAATAAAATCAATTCCAGCTATTTGAAACTCAAATTCGGTGTGCCACAGGGTTCTATACTGGGTCCATTCTTGTTCACTATTTATACATCAAATATGTTAAGCTGTCTAGAATATTGTAAAATTCACCTATAAATTTAGGGGTGTCTGGCAGGGGGTTACAACTGTGCTTAGTGTCCAGCAATGGATAGCGAGATGTATGATGTTATTTGGAAGAAAATATAAAAAAATTCAAGTTTATACTCTAAGGAAATTGGGGTACTATTGTATACACCAGGTACTACCTGTTACCGGCCCAAATAACCACAATCCAAACTACATATTACCCGATGGTTTTTACCTGTGTTGCGCACATGCACAGAGAAACTTTCAGCTTTTATGAAATAACGAAGGTCTGGCAGTCGCGGGCTCTTGAATTACTAGCTTGGTTATTTTTGGAATAGGACATTGTGCACAAATTTTTTCTAAAATCTCATGTAGAATTTGAAAATAAAATAAAAAAAATTAGGTTTTATTTAAAATAACAAATTTGATGTCTACTTCCAGTATAACCCGAAGGGCCACATTTAGGACATTATATTTAAACTCAGCGTTATCCAAAACCTACAGCTTCGTTATTCAAATTTTTAACATAACTGTATCCGCCATTACTTTTAATCAAAACTTTTCGTGCCACATACTTTTTATTTAAAGTTTTAGTTCTAGAAGTTAATGTGTGCCATAAAAAAAATGCTACTATTATAACTTAACGATAAACCGAACAACAACTCGTTTTAAATACATTCTGCAACACCTATTGGCATAGCACAGAAAATCGCTGCTACTACATAACATACACGAATATTTCTTGAAAAATTATAACTATTAAATTTAAATTCACAAACCAAAAAGAAATATATGTAAGGAATATTGTTGAAATCCCCACTGACACCATCCCTATTACTAAAGTGGAAAATACGTTTTTTGGCAAGAAAACTCTAAGGACCAATTCTGAAACACATCTTCCGTTTCCACCACAACATAAACATACGAATGCATATTCCCACCCTCGATGAATATTTTACCTCTTCATCTTTGATTACAAAGCGAACATTGAGGAACCATAGGCGGGGCAAAGATCTAAACAGTTTGCTATTAATACAATTACTTTCTTTTTGAAATTTACTTCAATCAAATATGTATTCTGTTTTTTTAAGTTTAATAAGCAAACTTTTTTAATCATCGTTAAACGAGCTGCTAAACTTAAACAAATCTGGAAGATTGTAAGTAATGTCAAATACAGAGTCTGTTTTAGTTTCATCCACTTAGTGGATTTTAATTGTATTGCTTAGCACTTTAAAGGAACAGAGGATTTTTGTAGGTATAATTTTGTAAATATTAATATAAAGGTAAATGTTTTCTTATTAAAGTATGATCAACACAATGCAAGGAAAATCTAGAACTTAATGTTGTGAAAACTAAATTCATTATTTGAGAGCAAAATCCATAGACGTGTATCAACCTGATGGTATAATATTTAAAAAAGATAAATCCTTTGTGTTACTAAAAATAAAACATTTTTCTGCTATTAATAATTGGAATAATTTAAAAGGGACTTTAAAATAATAGTCAACCTGTACTGGAATCAATCAGCTTATGTCGGAAATGAGACAACAGAGAAAATGAAGATACTGAGAGGTGTAAGGCAGGGCTGCATTCTCTTCCCATTATTGTTCAATATTTACTCAGAATTCATATTTGGCAAAGCTTTAGTACACACAGATTTAGAAATATTCCTGAATGGAGAATGACCGAACAATATTCGTTGTGCAGATGATACGGTCGTTTTTGCTGACAGCATAGAGGGGTTACAAAATTTCATAAATAGAATAAAAGAGTGCAGTCAAATATATGGCCTGGACATTAATATTAAAAAGACAAAACTAATGATTTTAAGCAAAGACAATAATAATAATTGTTAGCTTATAATCAACCAAAAACTGATAGAACGAGTAAGCAGTATTACTTATCTCGGAACTCTGGTGAACGTGAATCATGGAATTATTCGCAGGAAATACTAGGCATAACTAAAAAGGCCAGGACTGCATTTAGTAAGATGAGACATCTGTTCACAAGCCATCACATAACATTGCACACCAAGATAGGACTTCTACGCTATTACGTGTTCTCTGTCCTATTTTAAGGGGTAGAAGCATGGACACTTACTGAAGCCATTACAAAGAAATTAAAAGCATTCAAGTCATGGTTATATCGTAGAATATTAAAAATACGTTGGACAGAACACATAACAAATAGCGAGGTTCTTAGCAGAATGGGCAAGAAAAAGAAAGTGGTTAATACTGTGAAGGAACGAAAGCTCCAATATCTGGGACACGTTATGAAAAATGAACACAGATTTTACTTATTGCAGACTATCTTGCAAGAAAAAGTACTAGAAAAACAAAGTGTGGGTAGAAGACGAATCCCATGATTAAAAAACCTTAGAACCTGGTTTGATATGAGTACAACTGAGTTGTTCCGAGGTACAGTGAACAAAGTTAATATAGCATGTATGATAGCCAACATCCGAAATGCCTATTTTTTTTTCCTTCAACATTTCTTTGATAGTTTTGTATTCCTTGTTGCATACCGTACTGTGTTTTAACTCAAATATATCATTTGTTGTAGTTAGTGTTGCATACCTTGTAGGGGTAGGATTTGATTGTTTGGTTTGCATTTCTGAGTGGACGGGGCTGGCTAACAGCGTGGACGAGGCGATTGTGGAGCACGGACTTGAGAAGATTGTGGGTTGACGTTTATTCCGTGTCATTTCTTGATTTCCGGACTAGGAGAGTCAATCGTGTGTTGAGAGTCCTCGAAGTCGGATGTTGGTGAAAGTTGTTGGGACGGTGTGTTATTAGCACGTGTGCAGAACCTCTATGGGATTTCTTTCATATCTGGCTGTATTTGGGCCATCTTAATTGAATTTTGAAGAAAAACCATTTGATTTTTAACTTGACCATTTTGTCTTGCCTTTGTTGTGGATATTTTTGGATTTTTGGTGTCGAGTTAAATAGCCGTTAGCGGGATTTATTTGAGGGAAGCCATTGTTAGTTAGCAGGTGCCGACCCATAATCAAACCAGCCCCAGGAGTAGGCCACAGGAGTAGGCCACAGGAGTACATGTGAATTCGTATACCCAAAGGTTATCAGTGATTTATTTTTAAATATGTAACGCCGTGTCTCATTTTAACACCACGAGTAAGTTTTGTTTTAGTTTATCAATATAGTACTTTGTGAATTCGTATACCCAAAGGTTATAAGTGATTTATTTTTAAATATATAACGCCGTGACTTATTTTGACACCACTATTAAGTTTTGTGTTAGTTTATTAATATAGTACATTGTTGGGAACTTATTTTGACACCACGATTAAGTTGTGTTTTAGTTTATTAATATAGTACATTGTTGGAAACTATTTATTGCATTAGATAATATGCCAAAACTAAACTTGGATTAAAATAACCTTCTCAATAATTCTTTATGTCCAAGTAAAAATATATTTTCTTCCTACTTATTTGTAAATATCCTACAATTTTAAAGGACAACCATTGTAAAAATATTTTTAAATAAACTCGATTGTTTTGGCAGTGAAAATCTTTATGTAAATGGTAAAAACATGAGTAAATTAGCAGCCTTATGTAAACGTTTGATTTAGTGTTACTAATGAGTTGATTTATATACGTTTTACTTTTTTTTGTAACTTGGTAAAGTCTGTTACTCTTACTTCTGTTATGGTTATTTTATAAAGTTGTAAATTTTAAATTTTTGGTTTGTTTTAGCAAGAAAATTTACCATAGCTGTTAATTTTGACTATATTGGCTATAATGTTGCTATTGTGCTGTGTACTTTGATTTATTGTGTGAGTAAAGTATCCAATATATTTTTGCTATAATTTTATTTATTTGGTTCACCATAATCTCAGTTGTTTATCGTGTGGCTCTGCTAGTGCCTATAAGACCTAGGAGTTTCCGGCTTGAACCGTCCAAGTCGGTGGCGTGGCTCACTTTTATATTTTTTTCTTCTACCCTCTACGGCTGAGCTCGGGCATAATTTGCCAGTAGAGAAACCGCTAGCAGAGTACTCTTTAGAGAACGAAAAGACGTGGCAATAAGAAGAAGAAGAATAATTTAAATTATGTCACAAACCATAAAATACGTTTTTAGTTTTTGGAAAATACAAAAGCTGCCATACATGTTTTTCATAAATGCAAATTTTTGGAAATTTCTTGCTATAAAAAAAGTTAACATAGTTTCCGACTATGTGTAGTCAGCAATGGGCCTGTTGAATTTAACGGATTGATTTCATTTATATTGAGCTAATTTTAAATATTTTCTAACTTTAATATAAAAAATATTTTTCTTTGTAAGGCTTTTTGTATTAGCACTAAATTTATTCAAGTATGCAAAAGATCTTAGTGACAAGAACCATTGAAGCTTCTCTAGTAGGAAAGGCATACAAGTTTAAAATTCTGTCGTTATTTTTTTTAAAAAAATATCCGTAAACAAGGCAGTTTGTATTACGTAATTTCTGTATTCTATTACTTTGTTTACTTTTTTTGGCTTTCCTATCTAAAATTTAAAAGGTTCATTCTTAAACTATTAGATACCTTACTAACCTGAAATATTTAAGAATCCTTTATCAATAAATTTATTTATGTAATTTGATAACAGGGCACCATTTTTAAACTTTTTACTTTTATGTCTTTTAACCTCACCCGAGTTAACTCGGGTATAAGAAAAAAGTTGCCACCGGTAATTCGCGCCTATTTTGTTTGGACTTGCGCATTTTTGCTCACTTTTGCGTAGTAATTTTTATCACTGTTTTGTGCAAACACGCTTTACTTTGTCTTTGTAAGTCCTTTATATTTTTACACTTACTTTTGTTATATCGAATATGGAAAGTGATCAATATTTGTATTTCGTTTAGAAGATAAAACTTTAGAACACAGTTATTGTAATTCAGAGATTAATGCTATGTCAGAGGAAGAAAGTGGTAATGAATATACTATAGCCTTTGCTCGGCAATGATTTCAAGTACAACAAGATGTTCCTCCACCAACACCATTTGGCTTTACTGAAATTCTTGGACTAAAAAATACTGATTTTGACGATTATAGTTGCCTAAATTTTTTCGAGCTTTTCTTAGATAATAAATTGATACAATATATTGTGAATGAGACAAATAGATATGCCAAAAGTCATGCGCAAAGCAGAGAAAAAATTTTTTGGTCTGACACAAATCCAAATGAATTGTACTATGAATTGTACATTGTACTTTTGCAAAGTATAATAAAAAAATTATTATTGGACCAAAAATCTATTATTATATGCACCATTTTATTTTTGCGAGTGTATGACAATATATATATATATAAAAGCTTAGCTTTCCAATATTTTTTTTTACATTTTCAAGTTTTTTGTTGTTGCCTTAGTTAAGCGAAATAGGTGCAATTAATTTTAGTATTTTTTTTGTATAAAAAACTTTTTTTTTAAGTATTTTTATTGTATTTTAATAAAATAAAGATTAATAATAAAAGAAATTATTTTCAAAACAACCACTTTGTAATTTTTAATTGGTGCGTTAAGGGGTCACACCTTTAATTGCGTAATCTCAAATATTTGAGAATTCATTAAAGCAATCCCATTTCTGCAGTTTTATAATAAACTATCCACCAAGAATTACAAACAGGGCTTCATTCTCTTTACCAAATTATGATATCTCACAAACTAGCTTTAGAATTTATTTATCAGATGGCGTACAGATAAAAAGTTATTGTTTAAATTTTATTCATACCATTATTTAAAAGGTTAAAACTAGTTTAAAAATAAACGACTACTAAAATTTACCACAAAATTTGTATCCCTTAGACCCTCCCACAGTTTTGGCTAGGTACAGAGAAGGATCTATATAGCTACTCGTGCCGCTAAGGCTTTTAATTATGCAGGACCCACATGCTCAGGTCCTTATTATTTATTTATGAACTACCATGCAAAGTACTATTCCTAAATCCTTTCCTGCTTCGTAATGGAGCCAGTCGAGATGTGAATATTTATTTTCACCTAATCACATACGTTATTTACTCATGCAGAATGAAAATTTAATTTTCCGACTCCTGTTTTGTAATTAATTTGTTATTTGGATTGATTCTTTGGGCGATATCAGTTGCGAATACTTTTTTTACATCTTACAACTTTTACTTGAAACTCAACGATTTATAACAAATGTATGAATTTTTGGAAATGTGTCCACTAATTAAAATAATTATTATATTTTTCTGGGTGAAATATATCTTTTTCATGATTTATTTTATTTTAAAGAGAGATTTTGTTTTTAAATACGTGAAGATGAATTAAATGTTTTTGGATGTGTTTTAGTTGTATTTTCAAAATTATTAAAAAATGATAGATAATCTTTTTGGTTTTACATTTTGTATTTATGTGGTTTGTGTTTCTGTAAAATTAAAAATGGCTGCATCAACAAACAATATTTATTTTTAAGTACTAAAGCTGGTTATTTTGTTAAATATTGTTTTGTATGTAAAATAGCTTTTTCTCATTAAAATGTACGTGTTTTTATGCAGTTTTCAAGCTATAAAAGAAGAATTTAGTAAAGTTTGTTGTTTGGTATGTCACTTTCTTGTTTTTTTGGCATATAGTATAATATTGTGCTTGAGTATTGATTTTGTTAACTGGTTCTGGTTCTTATTAAGTGAGTTAGGCTTGTTTACAATAACCAAAACCCTCCGTTTAGTTTTTAATCTTTAAATTGTTGCTCTTTTACTAGTTTATTCTTAGTTAAAGCAATAGAGAAAAGTGCGTGCAAAAATAAATATCCAAAAAAAAAATATGACCGTATAGAAAATTATAATTCAGGGTGAGTTTCTATTTTATGCCACTCGATCCTGATTACCAAACATAACCTAAAAAATTGGTAAAGTTGTGAAAAGCGGTTTTTTGTTTATAACTAAAAAACTGCAGCTCCGATCGAAAAAAATTAAAATAAGAAATTGTAGGTATTAAAAAGATCTATTTATTAAATAAATTATATATATTTTTGAGTTATATCGGAAAAACGGTGAAAAATCGTTTTTTCTTTAACTCGTTAACTGTAACGTATTTAAACTTGTTACTTACTATTAAGTGTAGCCTATGGCAAGCCAAAGAAGTGTTTTTTTTTAAATTGATAAATATTGATTATTTTTCAAGATACGAGGGCAGTTTGATAAGTCAGTGACTTTTTGAATTTCCCGCGCAGTTACTCCAAATGCAACAGTGCTGCCGTCAACTATAATCTATCAGTGGGCAACTTTCTAATTTTGAGCAAGCTACGTCGTGCAGTTGGTGTTTGATAGCCGTTCAAAGCAGACAACCTCGTGAATTTTTACGAAAATGGAAAAAAGTGAATTTCGTGTGCCGATTAAGCACTACTTTTTACGTAAAAAATCCATCACTGAAACTAAGGAAAGACTTGATAAATACTACGGGGAATCGGCACCATCAATTTCAATGGTTAAGAAGTGGTTTACAGAGTTCCGTTGTGGTCGCGTACCAGCACTAGTGACGCCGAACGTCCAGGTCGCCCAAAAGAAGTGATCACGCCGGAAATCGTCGATAAAATCCATGAAATGATATTGGATGATCGGAGAATGAAAGTGCTTGAGTTGGCTCATGCTGTAGGTGTATCTCAACTGAACGGGTACATCATATTTTACACGAATATTTGGACATGAAAAAACTCTCTGCGAGATGGGTGCCGCGATTGCTCACACTCGACCATAAGCGCAATCGTGTGACCACTTCAAAAGAGTGCTTAGCGATGTTCAGCCGTAATCCGGACGAATTTTTGCGCCGTTTTGTTACTTTGGATGAAACATAGATCCATCACAACACGCCAGAGACCAAGGAACAACCGAAACATTGGGTTGCTCGGGGTGAACGTGGACCAAAGAAGGCGAAACAGAGTCTGTCAGCCAACAAGGTCATGGCCACAGTTTTTTGGGATGTACGCGGTGTCATTCACATCGATTATCTCAAGAAAGGTAAAACGATCACCGGCGAATATTATTTAAAGCTTTTGAACAGATTCGACGTTGGTTTGAAGCAAAAACGGCCGCATTTGGCGAAGAAGAAAGTGCTGTTCCATCAAGACAATGCACGTGTGCACACTTGTCTAGTCACGATGGCCAAAATCCACGAATTGGGATACGAACTGCTACCCCATCCAGCATATTCTCCAGATTTAGCCCCCTGCACTATTTTCTGTTTTCAAACCTATAGAAATGGCTGGGCGGTAAGAGATTTGAGTCGAATGAAGAAGTCATTACCGAAACAAACGCGTATTTTGAAAGCTTTAAAAAAACCTATTATTTGAAGGGAATAAAAAAATTAGAAAAACGCTGGACTAAATGTATCGAGCTAAAAGGTGATTATGTAGAATAATAAAATGTTTATTTGCGGAAAAAAATTTTTTTTATTCAAAAATTCACTGACTTATCAAACCGCCCTCGTATATGAAGTTTTCTCCAAAAAGATGCTATCTTAATTTAGCTAGTTCTGCTCGGGGGATGATGCTACAGTAACCATTTAGAGCTTATTTTTTTGCAAGAGTTTTAATTTTATATTATTAAAAATGTATATTGATTTTTTTAATTTTAAGGGTCAAAAAATCATCGTAAAGCAGTCACATTTATGGATATTAAGTTTGAATACCTATATTTTCAATAAAAAATACTAGGATATGTCTAGTTTATTTGCAGTATTATTATTTGATAAAATAAAGTGAGGTGTCCAGGCGCGAAGCGCAGAAGCTGTAGCGGTTGACGGAGTGGAGAGCGTTGAGCGCTTGAACTGAAAATTTATTTCGTGCGTTCAAAGTTGAGCTTGAGCTTGAAAAATTTTGAGTATCTCGGCTTCTGGACTATGCACAAAAATCCTTTTTTTATTTAATTTGGGGTAGCTCGTCGATATAAACACGAATATCATATTCACAAAATGATAAAATAGCTTTATTATGTACAAAACATTTATTAAATAATAACAGTAAAAATACTCGTATATTATATTAAGAAAGATTTTCATTCAAAAATAATTCTCCTTTTCTTTATTGGAGGATTGTCTGCTGAATCATTTGGCTTTTCTTCTTTTTTTTTCAATATTGTCTGTAAGTAGATTGTTTATGAAGGTTGGCAATTCTTCATCGATTTCGATGGTATGATGATTATTGCGCCTTCCAGATTTGTTTAAAATAAAAAAATAATCTCGGCTTCAAATGATCGTAAGAACTAAATTTTTTTTAAAATGCTTGAAATAATGGCAGGAGTCTATTTTTATGAAAGTCATTTCTATAAAAACAAAATTAAGAAATTTATTTTAAAAAAACATAAAAAAATTGTGCATTTTTTTTAAAGTCATTTTTGGACCCTTAAAATTAAAAAAAACAATATATTTTTTCAATAATATGAAAGTACAACTTTAACAAAAAAAATAAGCCCAAAATCGTTACTTTAGCATCATCCCCTGAGCAGAACTAGCTAAATTATGAGAGAAAATCTTTTTGGAGAAAACTTTATTTATCTTGAAAAATAATCAATATTTATTAATTTTTTAAAAAAATATTTTTTTGACCTGCCATAGGCTACATTTAAGACTAAGTAATAAGTTTGAATATGTTGCAGTTAAGTTATAGAAAACCCGATTTTTCACGGTTTTTCCGATATAACTCGAAAAGTATCAATGATATTGAAAAATTATAATACGTATATATCATAGATAGATCTTTTTAATACCTACAATTTCCTGATTTAATTTTTCTTGATCGGAGCTGTAGTTTTTTGGTTAATAACAAAAAACAACTTTTCGCATACCTTGCCAATTTTTTAGGTTATGTTCGCTAATCAGGATCGACTCGCATGAAATAGAATTTTAATTTCCTTTACAATCATATTTTTATTTTTTTTTGGAAATTAATTTTGCGCATTTAACATTGGGCCGCTTCCTCGTTTCTTGGACTATCTGTGATAATTGTTGATAACACTTGATTTATATAAAATTAGGTATTTCTCGCAGTTACGCTGTTACTCGGCGTCCATTAAACGGACGTCCAGTGAGCTCTCTCTAAAAACCGATTAAATCGATCCTAAATAGACTTAAAAACTTTTATTCGATAATATTTGGAAGACGCCCAGTTGAGCCGCTATTGAAGGGTGTGTAAAAATTTAATTCAAGTGTTCGCCGCTAATGTGCGGTGTTTGTATATATTTCGTGTATATGACGTATACTCTTATCAGATTACTGGGCGTCGTTGGATTTGACAACGTCGCAAGGAAATTATTAGTAGATAGTTTTATTATTTTTATTACATCAATAAATAGTTAAAAATACAAAATTCTTGGAAATAATTACAATACATTAAAAAAACAAAATAATAAAGCAAAAATAAAACAAAATGAAAAAAATAAGAAATTAAATGTTTCGAAATTCCCTAAATGGAAATTCAATTTTAAACACTTTATAGACGCAAAAACAGATCAACTTAAAAACCTATCAAACAGTACTTTTAGGAAAGGAGCCGTTAATCCTGAAAGCTCCTTAATCGCTATAAAAATTTTCAATGAAATTGAATAGTTTACGGCGTGGATTTAATTATTCGAAAATATGTTTACATAAATGATGTATTATAAAATGACAAATATGTCTTATCGTCATCGCGGATTTTAATCAATCTTAGTTAATTGGATATGAAATTTTATAAACATTCAGAAAAAATCTGGCAGACCAGTTTTTCTTGACGGAAAGGTCTGGCGTGCCTATTTGAAAGGTGTGATAGGTGTTAATATTTCTCTGTTATCACAGAAACCTTTTTTTTATTTTACGCATTTTAAAGTCAAATTCAAAAATATCTAGGTGTGCGGTTTAAGAAACTGCTGAAAGTATCATGCATACCAGTTTTTATTGCATGGTCTTATGATAGTAACCCTTACGGTAAAAGCAAAAGATTTTAAATTTTAGTATAAAAATAAGAAAAATAAAAATTTAAAAAAAAAAAGATACAATGGGTATTATAAAAACAACACAAAAATTCTTTTTTAAATTTTTTTTTTTTTTTTAATAATATAGATGCATATCTGACTTCTAAGAATTTAATGGAATATCAAGATCGATGCCACGCTATTGCGGTATGCTCTGCTGGTAGAGAAAATATTTATGTATATAATTATGGAAAAGACGAAATTACATCCAGCGTTGAGGCAAGTAATAAAAATGGAAAAATTCCATCTGCAAACAGCTCGCATTTGCCCGAAGGTTGGATTTTTAAAGATAAATCATTTTCTCGGAAGAGGTTTCCAGAGGCGTATTACCGACAAAAATGCTGTTATTAATTAGAAAAAATATGTGTTAAAGGTGATCGGCTTAGTGCAAAAGTGGATGGTTATTCCAGAACGGTTGAAAATTTTAAAAGATGTAACCAAAACTCTAGTGAAATAATATTAAAGTGAGGTAGAGAAGTGCTATACCGAATGGGAAAATTATATAAAAGAATTATTCAAAGACGAACAAAGAGAATACCATCAAACAATCACCGATCCTAGTTTCCGAAGTACAAAAAGCAATGGATTAAGCGAAGCGAAGAAAGACTCCTGGACCAAACGAGGTACCTGCAAAACTGCTAAAATTATTAAACGACGAGAGTGTTGGGATCATCACATCCTTATTTAACAAGATATATAGCACTGGTGAAGTACCAGACGACTGGTTAGAATTCTTATTTGTTACTATCCCGAAAAAGAGTAACCCAAAAGAATGTGGTGACTACCGACTTATCAGTTTGATAAATCACACACTTAAAATATTGTTAAAGATACTGCACCATCGTATATACCTATCGACTTTTCGAGGACAAAATCGGTGATGAGCAGTTTGGTTTTCGAGGCGGTATGGGTACCCGCGAGGCGTTGTTCTGCATGCGATCACTTTTGCAAAAGAGTGTTAAATTTTGTAAAATAATTTACGTATGTTTCATCGATTTCGAGAAAGCCTTTGACAACGTACCGCATACACCACTATTTTAATGCTTAGATCTAATTGGTATTGACTCATATGATGTAAGACTGCTCAAAAACCTTAACTATAACCAGACTGCTAGAGTAAAAGTGAAAAAAAGAGATTTCAGAAAAAGTTCCTATTAAACGTGGTGTTAGACAGGGCTGTGTCATGTCATCAATGCTTTTTAATGTCTACTCGGAAGCTGTATTTAAGAAAGCGCTGAAATATCGCCATGAAGGTGTTAAAATTGGTGGAGAAGTAATTAACAACATCAGGTACGCTGATGATACTGCTATAATGGCAGAAAACCTCGAAGATCTCCAAACACTACTAAATGCAGTAAACAATGCATGCAAGGAAAAGGGTTTGAGTGTCAACACAAAGAAAACGAAGCGTTTAAGTTATGGTGTTATCGCCGTATGCTAAAGATTTCGTGGACAGCACAAGTAACTAACGAAAATGTGTTAGAATTCCCACATAAAGAGCGAGAATTGACAAACACCATCAAAATAAGAAAAGTCGAATACTTTGGACATATGATAAGGGGGCATAAATATCATATGCTACGATTAATTATCCTGGGTAAAATAGAAGGAAAGCGATGGATTGGCAGAAAACAGCTTTCTTGACTTCGTAATATTAGACATTGGACGGGTCGAACAGTTAAAGAATTATTTTATGTAGCCACCGATCGAGAAGCTTTTCAACAAATTGTCCACTTTATTATAGACAACGCCTGAACGCTTGATAATAGCCAACGTTTGAAAACAAGCATGGCACACAATAAAGAAGAACTAAGACCGTGTCCTCAACGGTAAGGCTAGTCAGAAAGCCTTGACCGGGGCGGTTTGGCTACTCGATGGAGCCAAAGATGTAGCTTTACTTTAAAATTAGTAATGATTCCAGAACGGTTAAAACCTATTTCAATAGAAGAATAACACGAAAAAAATGCTCACTATGAAAATGGAGCTGTTTAGCTAGTCCGTAATGCGGAACATGTCGTGCCAGTTTCCTGGTAAACATGATTTCAGAACAGTTGTATTTTTGCACACATAAAGATGGATACCTAAAACTCATAAATGGGGTGGTTTATAATGTCGCAAGCTGAAAAAGTCCGAAAGTTCATTAAATTTGCGAAAAAATTAAAAAAAAATAACATTTTGTTAAAGTTAGAGTTTTGTTCAAGTTTGTGTTAAAATTAGGTCTTAAAAAACGCATATTTTTGTCCCGATTTTTTAAAAATAAAATTAAATACTACTGACTTTAAATATATACATAACAGTGGAAAAATTATTTGCAATAAAAAACCTACAATTCTAGACCAAACAGACCTTGGTAAGACCAGTAGGAACAGAGATATCTTAAATTATTGGGACCTATTTATTTTCTTTATATATTCTTTTCTTTTCCAATTGTTTTACACAGCCAAATGTTGCAATAACAAATCGTGTGGTGTCATTTGACACCCGATAGAAACGAAGTTCCTGACGCCTTCGACAAATATTTTTTTTATTTATAAATTTTAATCATGGTATTTTGCAAAAAAACATTTTTATTTATCAGTTGCTGCCGATACTCTTTGTGATACTGTGCAGGTGTTAAGATAATAAATTGTATTAAGAAATTTAAAAAGTTTTAAATTAATTATATGCATACCTATATCAATAAACACTTGTTGCATTAATGCATAATATATTACTCTTATTGCTACTTACGTGCTCATTAATGATTTTATATAATCATCCATCGCCCCATCTGTTAATTTACTTTTCATATTTTTTAAATATTTATTTTAATAGTTAAGAAAGTTTTAAAACAGGCTTGCTATTACCAAAACGATGCTTACTAAATGAAACGTATAATAGCGTTGTTGTGTTTGCACAGTAAATATGTAATTACTACGTACTAGGGGTCTCCCGAAGATCGATTTTTTTTTGTCAAAATTATACCTCTATAAATAAATACCACTATTTAACAAACTAAAGCTCAAATAAAAACATATTTAGTAAAACTACAAGTTAAAAAAAGTTTTGCCATATCAACACATTTTAATTAAGAAAAAATGGCAAAAAATTATTTTTCTACAACTGCTTATCAAAGTAGCCTTTGACGATTTCAAATTTCAACGCAAAGTTAACGTTTTCCGACAAACGTCATTTTGTGATAGCTTTGCCGCTCTAGTGCAGAAATATTTCAAAAACGCTTGTATCTCTTACTCATTATTTTATCATGGAAAATAGTGATAGTGAATTATCGAACACAATCTGATGTATCAGAAAGTGCAAAAAATGTAACTTTAAATCTCCTACCAGAGAAATCGAGAGCAAGATATGAATTTCAATACTATAGAATCATAAACTAGTGTCAGTCGAAGAAGGTCAATAAATACTTAAAAAATGTTTTATTGGCTTATTTTGAAGAAAAATCAAAGACTTCGAAGTCATCAACTCTTTGGTCCATATATTCGATGATACGAACATGCTTGAATGTTAAAAATAACATCGAAATCAATAAGTATCCTAAACTCATCGCGTTTCCTAAAAAAGAATTCGTTAGATACAAAGCGAAAAAATCCAAAACATTTACCACTAAAAATATTCATAAATTTCTACGGGAAGCTACCGACGAAGAATATCTACTGATAAAGGTAAATTTCAATTATACCTTATACTCTCTGTAGTTTGATAAGCAGTTAAAATAGTTTCTTAGTTGAATAATACCATGGAACTCTTGATTACTTGGGCAGTCATAATGGCCTAGTGGTCTGTAGCGCGGGTATTTCAAACTGTTCGCTTGGGTTCAATTCCGGCCGGGGCCAATTTTTTTAATTTACGAGTTATTCTCCCATTTCGTTAAAAATATGAATTATTGGATTAATAGCAATTTTAATATTTCATACATTTTGGATAGCTATTGACTGTTTTTTATAGGTTATTTTAATTATGGGTTTTGCTGGTGCCTGCAGACGCGATGAATTGATGAAAATGGAGATCGGTGACATAGAAGATAAAGATTCTAATTTAATAGTCCAAATTCCGAATTAGAAAACAAGAATTAGCAGTGTTTTTACGATTGTTGGCAAAAAGAAAATTCAGTTGATTATTTATCAATTTGTTAAAAATACATTGCAATCAGACAACTCTGCCAAAATGACAATAATACTCACCAACGCCTTTTTTAACGTTATCAATAGGGTAGATGTACGAAAAAGTTGTGGGTATGAATATATACAACGTGATTCCTTGGTCCAATCTACTTTAAATTTTGCATAAACATTCTTTAACAGAATTAATTAAAGATGTGTTTCGTATTTTATTGAAACTAATCGCCTAACAGAGTTAAAAAGGGATAGAAAGTTATTTTGGAGGTGATTTGCATCGAAGTTGATATCAATACTCCTTAGTGCTTTTAATTATATATATATATATATATATATATATATATATATATATATATATATATATATATATATATATATATATATATATATATATATATCGCGTTAAAACGTGCGTCGGCGTCTTGCGATTCCTAATCTCAATTCCTCTCTATTCGTCCACATGTCCTCTCTCAGATCTCTCTCTTCCATCTCTTTTTGTATGCCTTCTCTCCAGCTCTTTCGTGGTCTTCCTCTTCTTCTTCTTCCTCTGGGAATCCACTGTAATATTTTCTTTGGGATTCTGTCTGGTGGCATTCTTTGAACATGCCCGTACCATACCAACTGTTTAGTTCTTATTTCGTCTGTGATGTCGTGCTGTACTCCCATTATTTGTTTTATCCTCTCATTTGTAACTCTTTCTAGTCTTGATTTCCCCGCTGCTCGTCTCCAGTAATCCATTTCTGTGGCTCTAATTTTTCTTTCGATCTTTTCTTTCAAAGGCCATACTTCGCAACCGTACATTATTATGCTCTTCACTATCGTGTCGTAAATTCTTTTTTTGTTGTTGTTGCTTATTGTTCTATTCCACAGTACTCCGTTTAACATTGATATTGCTCTTCTTCCTTTCATATTTCTGTCCAATATTGCTTCTTCGAGTGTCCCATCCTTTGATATTCTCATTCCTAAGTAATTGTAAGCTGACGTGTGTTTGATTTTTTGTCCATTTGATAATTGTAAGTCCCGTTGCACTCCCCCAATACACATATATTCCGTTTTTTCTACATTAACCTCTAGTCCCCAAATTTTATATTCTTCTATAAGTTTTCGTGTGATATACTCTGTGTCGTCTATGTCTTGGCCGACTATAATTTGATCGTCTGCGAATGAGACTGTGTATAATGTTGTGTCCTCATCTAAAGGTATGCCCATGTTTTGGCATTTCCGTTTCCAATTCGCTAGTGCCCGTTCCAAATATATTTTAAATAATGTTGGTGACAAGCAACACCCTTGTTTCAGCCCTTTTGTGATATTTTGTTAGGTTTTGTCCAACTTTAATTCTTGATTTGGTTTTATTGTATAATGACTTTACTCCTTTTATCAGTTCAATATTAATGTTGGAAGTTTCCAGAGTTTCCCAAAGTTTAATTAAGGGTACGCTGTCGTATGCTTTCTTTAGGTCAACGTACAGTATATGGATCTCTTAATTGAATGCTAGTTTTTTTTCTATAATTTGTGTTAGTGAGAACAGATGGTCAATCGTTGATCTTCCCGCTCTAAATCCGGCTTGCTCTTCTGCTTCCATTTCCGTGTATTCCCTTTCGATTCTGTTTTTTAAGATCTTGCCATATATTCTACTGATTGTGTTTGTTACGGCAATTCCTCGATAATTGTCGCATTTGCTTTTGTCCCCCTTTTTGTGTATTGTTGACATATGTGATATTTTTCATTCTTCTGGGACTTCGGACTGATTAATACACCTTTGAAATAGATCTTGCAGCATTTTATATAATTTATCTGTTCCGTATTTAAATAATTCTCCTACAATATTGCCTGGACCCGGGGCTTTTTATTTTTTAAAGATTTACATACTTCCTTCACTTCTTTTGTATTAATTCTTTGCTTTTAATTTAAATAACATTTTATTTTGACACTTGGCTTGTTGAATAAATCTTTGATTTTCCTGTTTTTTGTAAACCTTTAAATTCCATTCTTACATACTGGTCTAAGTAACTTATTTCAGCCCAGAACACTTCTGTGAACTCTCCAAATCTCACTTGAAACAAGAGGTTTGACGCTGGTAATCAGAAGAAATAAAATCTCACTCGCATAAAGTGCCAGGACAAAGTCAAGCGAAAGGGCTAGTAAATCTTTAGCTAAAGAAAGCTAAACAACTTCTCGAGTTGGACCAGAAAAACTTAAAACTGGTGCGAGAACTTCGCTAAAACTGCAGAACATTTGCTTTGCGAATGCCCAGCGCTTTTCTGCAAAAGGCTCAAGTTTCTGGAAAAGCCATTCGATGTCAAAAACTTAGCCCCCAGAAAACTGATTAACAAATAGGATTATGTAGAAAAGATCTGATAGGTCAAATTGCTTGAGACCCCCCTCCCTACATCTACAATTTACAACTTATTTTTAAAAGTCACAAGTTTTCTCGGATGATTGTCTTTAAAAGTCAAAGTTTTGTTGTTCTAAATTATCAATTTTTTTACCGACCAAAAATATGCTGCAAGTCTGTTTGTGATTTTAATTCCTTTCGTGACCATAACCCCCAAATGGGTACTTGAAATCATTGCATAAATGAAAGTGTTGTTCTGCCACTAGGTTTCCTAATGTCTGTGTTGTACTTTCTATTTTATAAAAAAATTTACTGTCAACATTTAGTCCAACTGTTGCTCTATTTAAAAGAGTTTCTACAATAGTATTAGGTCTTTTTTGCTATCTGCCAGTAATACAGTGTCATTGGTGAAAGCTAGCATTTGAATGACGGGTCCAATATTTACACCTTAGTCTATTGTTTTAGTTTTTTTTAGGTTTTTTCAGGAAATATATCTAATAGTTAAAAAGGCAAATTATCCCCTCGTCTAACACCTATATTTCCATGGCAGTTGCATCAGAAAAATAAAAACTCTCTACATTCGGCCGAAGAACTCGACACGCCGATCAGTCCCACCCATTTACTCTCAAGATTGACACTACAAGGACCAACCTCCATCAAGAATCCTTCTTTAACAAGGCTCCTACAGAATGAAACAAGCTTCCAAAATCGGTTTTTCCAGAGAACTATAACCTGTAACTTTTTAAAAAGCGGGTCCACAATCATTTTCTTTCTATAATCCATCCCCCATCTAATAGTCGCAGGTCTGCCCTTTTTGCGACTATTTTCAGTAAAAAAAGAAAATATTAACAAGGAAATATTCAGAGTACTTTTTGTTAATTCTGACCTTGGGAGTTTGGGACACGTATCTTACAAAGTTTTTATATTAAAAAATTATTTTTTTGTTACAATAATGTTTTGTCGTTACCTATACCTGAACGACCAACTCAATATCGATTTCTGTAGTTATACACCCTAGATCAGAGATAAGTTACCCTTTTTACAACGGGAAAGCTTAATATTTGAAATTGTAACCACCACAAGCTATTTAATACCCGATTTTTGTCTGTAATTTTGCCACGTATTTTAGTTCTCTAAAGAGTACTCTGCCAGTGGTCTCTCTACTGGCAAATTAAGCCCGAGCTTAGCCGTAGAGGGTAGAAGAAAAAAAATATAAAAGTGAGCGGCGCCACCAACTTAGACGGTACAAGCCGGAAACCCCTAGGTCTTGTAGGCACTAGCAGAGCCACACGATAAACAACAAACAATTATGGTGAACTAGATAAATAAAACTATATTTACAATTCCTGCAATATATTAATTAAGTAAAAATGATGTTCTGATTTTTTACAACAAATTCTGTATTTTTGTAAAGTGGATTAACGAATTTAATACACTTTTCTTAAAATAACATGTAAATTAATTATAACAATCTTTTAGACAATAATAAAAACCTAATGAGGTACAAAAGAGAATTCAAAACAAAAAAATGTTCACAATATTTAAAATTTCAACAAGAGTTGGTTTTATATAGAATTCTTGATAGCAAAAGATTAAAAAAAAATACGAAATAAATGGACTTGCAACAAAAATAATAATTTGAAACCATTACAAAATTATTACATAATGTATCTTCAGTAATTTATACATTCAGATTCAACTTGGAGCAGGTACAAATTTAATGAAAATAATTTGTTACTTTTAAACTATTGAAAACACCTAGATCAAGCACATAATAACTGATAAGTTGATAAAATTAAACTCAATACTATGTAACCAATTGAAAGCTTCATAGAGACGTCACTGTTTCATCGATGATCCAAGAAACAGAAACACCAAGTAGTATTATCGTAATAATTTCTGCTAAAAACACCAAGCGAGTCTTTTTAACACTGAAATTTATCGTCGATATGGATGATGGTTATGGAACAGCACGTGCTAATCAACAATGGCTTTCCTCAAATAAATCCCGCTAGCGGCTATTTTAACTCGACACCAAAATCCAAAATATCAACAACGAAGGTAAGATAGAATGGTCAAGTTAAAAATTAAGTGGTTTTTCTTCAAAATCCAATTAAGATGGCCCCAAATACAGCCAGATATAAAGATAAAACCGTAGAGGTTTTGCAAACTTGTTAATATCACACGACGACACTAAAATCCTCACTACCGACTCTCAAGACTGACACCAAGCGACTGTCAACTACTCACTCCCAGGCCGGATATCAGAAAATGACACGGGACACGCGTCAGCCAACCTTCGCAAATCTATGTTCCCTAACTCATAATCGCGCTCGTCCGTGTTGATATCCAGCCCATCCACACAGAAAAGCAAACCAAACAATAATATAGCTGACAACACACGACAATCGAGGCCAAAATTCAAGGCGAAATCTAATAACAAAGACCCCCACTCCATCTCCACCGATTAACAAAAATGTCACAGCTATTAATAATTAGATCCTATCACTACTAGGTATGCAACAATATTTACAACGAATGATATACTTGATTTACAACAAAATACGGTATGCAAAACTATTTACGAGCACCAAACTATCAGAGACCCAATTAATAATGGAAAAAAAAAATAGGCACGTGACAATTTCCCGTACCGCACACATATGTTTTATCAATAAAAACCAACATATCCCACTTATTTGCGATTTTGCTGCACAAAGTGTAGAAACTCCCACGTGTACATGGTTACAGTCTAATTATAGTCAGGATCAAAGTAATACTAGAAATCGAAGATCACTAGATGTATATTCCAGTTGAATGCGGTTATTCGTGAGTGGCCTCTTTGATCTCTTTATCGTACTAGATGATACAAGGACGAAAACCGTAATTAATAATAGTCTGCAATGTTTGCTATTAATTACTATCTACATATTGAATTTGGGCAAATACATCGGCGAAGCGGTAATTAAAGAATAATAGCGGTAATCATTTAAGTATGTATTTTCAGAATCATGCAATGTAATAATCCTTCTTTTCATAAAACAAATTTATGTATGTACTGCTGAATATTGGGTATTCATTATTTATTTGAATTATAACAATATTAAAGTTTATAGGCTACGTGCACGATGACTACTAGCGCCGCTGACGGGCAACAAAATACTATTGGACGCCTTCTCTGCCATTGCATTGTAAAATAATCAATTATTAAATCATTAAGCTGTGTGTGAAAAGTATAAAATGTTTACAAAAGTTAGTGAACAGGTAGTTCTTGGTAGAATTTCTCTGAGTCTTTAACAGGTTTGGATATATCCGAGGCGTACGTACTTTTAAGATGTATTGTGGTTTGGTTCAGTTTCAGGAAGGTTTTCAGTAATCTGTCGTTGATATATTTTATATCTTCGATGCTTTGTGCATATTTCTTATGTAGTAAAATGCCAACTCCCGATTGTGCTCTTTCATGCTTGGCTTTTCCGCTGTAGATTAATATGTGTTTTCCAAGCTCACATGTTCCTTGGCCTTTCCGTTTCGTTTTCGAAATCCCGCAGATTTCTATGTTGTGCTTTTCCATCTAGATGATGATTTCTTGATTTCTTTAATTCCACGATGTTATGTTCCAACAAGCGACTTTGGTGATGTTGCGTTTAGATTTCCAATTTCGTTTTTTCCTTGTCATAGCATGGGTCGTCTTCCTGGTGATTCGTCCTGTTTCCGAGGCAATGTCTATGAGCTGGCCTAACCCAAAAACCCTTATATGCAAAAGAGAGTAAAATCAAAATATATAAGACATGCGTCAGGCCAATAATGACATATGGTATGGAAGCGAAAAAGGATACCAACAAGACCAAAAGGATGCTACGAGTCGCCGAAATGTCAGTACTGAGAACAATAGCCGGGAAAACAAGAAGAGATCACGTGAGAAACACTGACATTAGAGCACAATGCGACGTACAGGATGTGGTGAGATGGGGAAGGCAGAAGAGAAGAGACTGGTATAACCACGTGAAGAGAATGACCGACGATAAACTACCAAGCATTGTACTGGAGAAAAAACCAGCAGGAACCCGTCCACCCGGAATACCACCAACAAGATGGAGAGACAGCTGGCAGTCCACACCTTAGAAAATATTACAGAGGCAAGTCCGGAATCAACAGATCATCTAGATCTCTAACAAGTAAAAGAAGAAAAAGTTTTTGAGTAGAAGGGTGTCGCACAAAAATATTTAATGTTTTACATCAGTAGCATAACCCAAAATCATGATATCAGTGATATTGCAGACCGGGTTTGAAAGTTTTAAACACTCCGCGTTGGTAATCTATAAAATTTTATTTTACTTAAATCATCATTAACACAACAACCAGGAATACAACAACAATTTACAGTTCGGTTTGTTTTTCCCATATCTCCATTGTAATTGTAATTTTTATAAAATTGTAAATTTTTTCGCTTTTAAGTTACACTACCCACTACCCTATTGACATTTTAACCTTCATTTTTCCGCGCTGTCATTCTGACGCCAAATGTAATTGCATTTGCAATAATCTATGTGTTTATAAGGGGAAGTATACAATTTAGTAAAAATTTCGATATTTGAACGTTGTTAAATTTAATATTTTATATTGGAAGAAATTCAGATATGTTGTTTCTACTATTATCCTCAATTTTTGTTTATCTGGCTGCTACTTCAAGTCGATGCATCGAGGAGGTTGAAGCTGTTCTTGCAGCAAACCAAATTATTGTTAGTGATGTCAAAAAAAAAAGGATAATGAAATCAATGGATGATATGACTTTAATGATAATTATAAGTATTTATTTACTTTCGACTTTAATATAAATAATCAACAAGAGAACTTGCCTGTCTTCTTTCAATGAGTTTTTCATATCTTTTTTTCCACTTCTATCTTCAGACTTTTGGGGTTGTTATAATGCTGGACACAGGTTTTTACTTGGTAAAGCAATGTATTTCAGGTAAAGTTTTTAATAGCCCCCTGACAGATTGATGGGTAATACTATTAACCACATAAAATATAGAAAACAAAATACTTACAATCACTTTGTGTAATATACCTGGATCGCCATAGAGAATTGTTATTGGCAAATTGTTATTGGTTAAACTAGTTAAACGTTGAAAAATGGTATTAGGCTGTGCTACCACACTCCACTGGATGTCTCTTTTTTGTTGGGTGGTGTACTTTTCAAATTGACCATAAATGAATTGACCATTTGGAGTTTTCCATCATATTAAAAGTGAGCTGCGCTGGCTGTTAGATTCCCAAGACTCGTCTCCGCAGGATCGCGATGTAATATACCTGGATCGCTATGTAGTAATTAGTTTCCTTGCTCGGTAGGTACTTTAAGGTTACCGGAAAGCTCTTGTTAAATAAAAGAGGAAAGTTGAACTTAAAATACATTTAATCTAATTGTACGACTCATCGTTACTAATGTTACTGTTGTGAACTTGACCGACTGCTGACTAAACAGGAGTAACGAAATCTACCAACAAAAGTAAACATAAACACTGAATTATCTGCTAAAAGCTCGACTGTAAAATAAATACAAACTAGGTAGTTACCGCGAGCACGTGAAGTATAAACAATACGTGCGTTTTGATACACGTTTCGAGTGACTTCATTGGGTTGATGTTTGTAATTCTCGTGAACGGTCAAACTGAGTTCTTTAGGCTCTTACTAAGCCTTTTTTATATTTTCTTGGCTAAGGGCACTACATTGGAGTTACAAAATCTTTTTTAAAAAAATGTTTAAAACAAACTCTTATGTTTTTAGTAACTCTCTTTCCTATTTTTAGTTTGATCTCCCACAGTTCCTTTTTATCAACCATAGTCACCATTGCCGATTCTCTAATATGCTCAACTTTTTGACCCTCATTTGGAAAATAATGAAAAGTTAAATTGGGATTTTTTACACACCAAGTTGCATCCAGGTGCACAACAATTTGCTTTGCTGGGTAATTTTACTATTAAAAAATTATTGGTCACTATTAAACAACTATAATATTTGCACAAATGCGAGCTTCGTGGTACATAAACACAAAGCAATCTCACTTGTTTATCACGTGATATTGATGAAAGTTTATTCCGTCAGATGGCGTATTTCTTAGCATTAATGTAAAATACGAAAAATAAGAGTTCTAAAGTTCCAATAGTGCTCACTAAAAACGCTTGCATTGATATTATTACTAACTCCGCCACCTACACATAGCCTATTCTATTTATGCAACATAGAGCAGTGACACATACATATAGTCACGCATTTTTTTCTCAAAGGTACGCAGAGACCACTTCCTTTCACTTGCTACGGTTCTAACAAACGACTTTCGTTTCTTTTACTTTCATTAGCGCTTTTACATATGCTCGTCGTTTGTTGGTAAACTTTATTTAGTTAAGTTACCTTTAATCACCGTTAAAGTAGCCAGGTCATGAGTACCAACAACCGACGAGCATGTATGAGAGCACTGATGAAAGGAGAGGAAGCAAAAGGTGTGTGTAAGAACCGTGAGACGTGAAATGAAGTGAAGGCGTGACTATATGTATGTATGTATGTATAATTTTTAGAAAAACCAGGATTTTGTAATTAAGGTACTATTTTAATGCCTTGCTGTCTAACCAATAATTTTGTTTATACGAAGAGCGTGGCATAAGTGTAACGCTTTACTTCCTTTTTTGTAAGTCTATGCCATTATTAATGAAAAATACAAACAGATTCCGGAAATTAGTAAATTTAAAAAGTTCAAGTTGAATGCTGCTAATGAGAATTCATTACAGAGTAAATAAAATAATCAGCTACATTGTGGTGGAGCAGAAAAAAATTATACACGCCGAGCGAAATATGAGATGTAAACAGAAGCAGAAAGGTCATGTAAAAGGCTGGACTCCAACTAATAAAAAAAATAAAACATTTCTTTGACTTTATAATGTAGATGAAACTAATAAAATTACCAAGACACAAGGCATATTGGAGATCAAATTTTGTATAACAAGATGAAAAAGATAATGCCAAGAGATAGACTTGAGCATATTCTGAAAACATAATTTTGAAATTAAAGTTTATAAATTATGTACAGCTTGAGGATATACATATAATTTACGGTTATACTGCAGCAAAGACTAAGTAGAAGGTGATACTGTTTCCTCTAATGTAGTTATGTCTTTAATGAATGACTTGTTGGATAGTGGACGGACACTTTACACAAATAATTATTACACTAGTATACCTTTTGCATCACTATTACTTCAAAAAAATACTTATCCTGTTAAAATTATGCGCAAAATCGAAAAAATTTATCAAAAAAAGTAATAAATAAAAAAAGTTAAAAAATGTGAAATGTTCACCCAAGAAACTAATGCAAAGATTGTAGTTTTAAAATGAAGAGATAGTCGTAATATTATAATGTTATCAACATCCATTCACATCCTATCGATCACTTTCAGTGAATAATACAAATAGACTCAGGCAGGAACAGGTTGACTCCATCAATAGAAATCTTGAAGTCATCGTCGAGTAAGGAACCAACAATCTTGTTCAGGATAGCGCCCAGAAAACACAAAGCCCCACGTTTTCCAAGAAAGTAAATTCCCCAAATAATTTCATTACAATGTCCGGAAATATCCTTGAATCAAGTCCCTATGTTTCGATTTTAAGAGTCACGGTGTCTAATAATATGTCTTTGCATGACCATGTTGCTAACATCGCAAAGTCAGCAAGCCAGAGGCTAGGTTTGCTGTGAAAAGCTAGAAAGTTTTTTCTCCTGATCAACTGTTGACGACGTACAAGGCTCAAATCCAACCTCTACTGGAGTATTGCTCGCACATTTGGAGTTCAGCACCAAGGCATTCTCTTCGTCTTCTAGGTTCCATTCAGAAAAGGGCCAATCGGTTGATAAACAGCTCTTTCTCTCTCTCTATTAAAGATACCCTTCACCCACTAGAATATAGAAGAAAAGTTGACGACCAGACATTACTCTGCAGATATTTCCGTGGCAGATGCTCCAGAAAAATAAAAACTCTTATACCACCACTGGCCACATTCGGCCAAAAAACTCGTCACGTTGATCAGTCTCACCCATTTACTCTCGATATTGACACTACAAGGATCAAACTCCATCAAGAATCCCTCTTTTACAGGGTTGCTACGCAATGAAACAAGTTTTAAGCTCTTTCCAGAGAACTATGACCTGCAACTTTTTAAAAAGCGGGTCCACAATCATCTTCTTTCTATAATTCCTCTCCCTTTAAATAGTCGCAGTGCCAATAGTCCACGGCCCACACGAAAGGTCTACCCTTTTTGCGACTATTTTCAGTAAAAAAAACATGTTATAATGCATCAACAGGAACAGTAAAATAAAGCAAAAGGAATATTCAGATTGATTGATCATCATTGATTATAACAAATCAAAGGCCCCTTAAAAATTAAACTCTTAAACTCATTGTCTTAAAAAAGGTATCAAGTGGTACAAAGAATTTACTGTGAAGATAATATTTGATTGTGCCCTTGTAAATGCATAGTTTGTTCATAAGTAAGTTACACAAAGCAAGATACAAAGCATTATTACTCAAGTTCAACTTTCCAATGAACCGAATGTTGCGCATGAACAAGCAATCGTTGTATTCAGTGCTGTGTAAGAAATAAAGAGACAGTCGGTCGTACAGCGGCACAGAACCCCAAGATCAAAGTGGCGGTGTCCTGCCTGCAAAAAATTTAATTCACTCCAAATTTTTTTGATGTACCAAACTGTTATGTAAAATAAATATCATATTTTTTATTCTCGTAAAAAAAACAGAACCAGGACAGAATTGTTAGGTCTGCGACTGGCCTAAATTTCCATCCATACGTTATTTAGACGACCCAATAATTAAGAATGGGGGATTATGCTGCAAGAATTGAATCTTGCGCTGAAATCCTTGTTTTGCTTTCCCAGTTTCAATAGTAACATTTAGTACAGTAACTTATTTTTATTAGTCAAATCATGTAATTTTTTGTTTTTCCTCGACGAAAAGATGTTCAAGAAATACCCATTTAAAAATTTCAGTAGGTACTATAAATTAATAGCCATACTTACTGTACTAACATTAAATATTTAACAAGTCTGCGAGTTTTTTATTACATTTTTTATTAAACTTTACTTTCCATTTGTGTAGCTGTATACAGTTTTTAAAGTGGTTTTTAAAAACCGGTCGTAAAAAGTAAATAAGTATATTCGCTTGCAAAATGTGCGCACGTGCAAGAACATTCACTCGCATTCTCGAAAATTTCGTAAAAAGCCGAATAGTAAAACAAGTAGATAATGCATATTTTAATCTAGATAATCACAATTTAGTTGGTTCATTATGCGCAATCACGAGCTACCTCTACTAGGAAATAACGAGCACAAAGAGCTTCAACCTCACCAGAGTGTAAATTACAACCGCCAGAAACTTTTTATCTGCTGTTGTCAATGTTGGTAACTACTAAAAAAAATATTTTTTATTATTCAGTTTTTAGTTATTTATTAATAGTTCATAAAGTATACAAAAAAAATATAAAAAGTACAAAATATATATGATATATGTACAGGGTGTTTTAGTAAAAATTGTCCAGGTTACCGGAAAATTTTTACCTAAACCCTCGAAACCACAATCAAGCAGTTCCTGAAATAAAGTAAATATGATCTGCCAATTTTGACGGGATTACTAACAGGATATTGTCGTCTCGGATACTATCTCGGAAGGATAGGTCCAAACCAACAAGCGGACTGTCGGTTTTGCTGCCTGGAAGACGATATATTTGAACACTATGACTTACTTAGGAATAATAAGGTTTAACATATTTGGTTTACCTTCTGAGTTATGCGATGAACTGTAACCTCTAGGGGGAGCCACAATTAACCCATTAAGGGTCGAAGTGGAATCACGTCAAGCTGATACGGGTTCCAGGACGCCAGAAAGTTGCCGGTAATAAGAAAGTAGACGAACTTGTAAGAAGAGGTTCGGAAAAACACAAAAACTACTAAAAAAGCATACCAGGAAACAAACACGGAAAATAATACATCCAAGAACCGTGCCATAAAAGGACGAATGTTTTGATGAACAGGAATCAGATAAAAATCACTAAGACTGTTTAATGAAGACTTGTCCTGCGGGTTGTGCGGCAGGGATCCGGGGGCGGTGAAGCTAATGCAGGGCGCTGGGAAGGACAGGCGGTCCTTGGGCGGCTATATTGTTCTCACCTAGTACAGAACTTGAAAAAACTTGTACAAGGTACAAAGGTACTGTTTTGGGTGCAGCATGGTTCTAGGTCCCGGGTCCAGGCAGTGCTGTACGATATTCTTCAATGCGCGAGAAAGAACAATAGGAAGAATGTTAAAAACGCGCATAGGGAATTGCAGGTAATGAAAAAGCAGACGAACTTGCTAAAAGAGGTTTGGAAACTCCTCCAAACCGAGGGCAGATGCTAGAAGTACCGGCGCGTACAGTAAGAGTGTCTGTAAAAGACTGGATTGGAGAAAAACACAAAAATTACTGGGAAAGTAGACCAGAAAACAAACATGGAAAAGAATACATTAATACATAAATTTAACCAGCAAAAATATCAATGCAATTAGAGTCAAGATCAATGGAAAAAAAAAACATACATATCTTTCGTTTTACCATACTACCATCTTGGTTTTTGATTTTTTTTAATTGCAAGGTAGTATTTTTGGCTTTTGCTGTTTTTATGGCTCTTCAGAAAAACCTTCTATTTAATTTATCTTTATTATTCTTCTTCTTTGCCTTTTGCGTTCTTTAATAGGCTTTTGTAGCCAACCAATCCAAAAGGGATTTTTTTTCTCATACTTCTTTTTAAACCTCTACACAAATATTCTTTAGCTTACATCCTTTTTTTTACGCACACCACACACTTTAATAGCAACATTCAGGATACCTTCCTTAAATGGTTTTCATAATTCTTGAACCTCACATGCTTCACCTTAACTGTTAAATTTCTTGATGTCCATTATTTTCTTACTTAATATTTTATTCACAATCACAAAATTAATCATTCTTCTCTGGTATCTTTTTTGTTTTGTGTACAAGTGAACCTTTTTATGGTTAAACATGGTATTTATTACCACAAGATTCCATTTCAAAGATACTTCAAGCAGATTTTCTTTATTTTTATTTACTCTGTCATCACTGTACATTTCCAGAACACTGACATATCCATCATGCTTTACTCCTACCTAAATATTAAAATTGCCTATCATTACTATTTTTTTATTCTGGTTACACCTATTTAAAATATATTTCACACTATCCCAAACTCCTGCTTTTCTTTTTAAATTAACAAAAACCAGTTCCTCTGTGCTTCTTGTGGGACATAAACCCCTAGTAAAAAGATGTAACTAAGACCAATCTTCAGCCTCATCCAGAGGAGTCTTGAGCTCACACATTCATTTATTCTAGCAGAAAGTATTACAGCAACGACTTGACAACACCTGCTGTTTTCCGAAAGTTTAGACCAGTAGGCTGTATAGTGTTGATGCGTAGTGGTATCCTTTAAGTTAATACAGCCGAGTTCTGGTGCATGACACTTGACTTCAAATTAAAATGAAAGGATAATCTTATAAAAAAGATATGAACTTAACATAAAATTCAGAAAAACGTATTGGTTGTATTGATCTCATTCAAAAATAAATTATCACTATAACTACGGTCAGAGTTTAAGACTTTTGGCACACAGTTAGGGTTTAAGTCTTTTTTTCGATTGAGGAAGAAAGAGTGGAACAAGTAAATGAATTTGTGTACTTGGGTTCAAAGTTTACGAAAAAAGGAAAGTATGACAGTGACATTGAGAGAAGGGTGTTGGCAGGAAAATAAATGAAAAGGGCACTGTATAGCTTTATGAATAGCCAGAAAGTGTCAAAAAAGGCACGTGCGAGCGATGCATAGAGGTGTGTTGGTTCCTACACTTATGTATGGTAGTAAATGTTGGGTTTGGCAGAAGAAGCATGAAAATAGGATTAATACTGCGGAGATGAGTAGTCTGAGAAGTATAGCTGGAGTGACTCGGTTGGATAAGGTAAAAAATAGTGAGATAAGAGAACGCTGTGTTGCAAAAGAAGATGTGGTTACAAAGATAGACAAATGAATGCTTAGATGGTTTGGACACAAAGAAAGGATGGATGAAGGAAGATTAACGAAACAAATTTATATGGCGAGTGTGAATAGACAAGTCGGTAGAGGTCGACCTCGGCGAACATATCTCGATCTGATCAACATTGTTTTGAAGAAAGGTCAGGTCAAGAATACCAACAACCGACGAGCATGTATGAGTGCACTGATAAAAGTAGAGGAAGCAAAATATGTGTGTAAGAACCGTAGCAAGTGGAAGCAAGTGGTCTCTGCCTACCCATAGAGGAAAAAGGCGTGACTTTATTTATGTATGTATGCCTTCTTTTTCAAAAGTTATTTATTGTTTGTGAATTAAGTCTGGTGTGCCATAAGTATAATTACCAAATAGTTAACCATATGTTAAGCTTACATAAGATCAGCACCCCTGCTTTAATCTCTCGGGGCTTTAAGCGTGTTAACTTAAACCCAGAGATTCCAAATTAAAAAATCCACTGCCTGATAAAACTTTTTAGTCTTTTATCTTATAACAATTACGAACAATTAAATGTAATCATTCATTTAGTTTGTGTATAGTTAAATAATTAAAAATTTTTAAATTCTACGTGGTTCTAAAAAATTAAAATATTGAGATAAAGTTAGAAAAATATTATAAAGGTAAAGTTAGTGTGGATCGGATGCAGAGTAAGGTAGCTAAAATTAATGAAGTTTTCGAGTGTATTATGATTAATGACGCGCGTTCTATCAATGGGGGAAAAAACCCCCGAGCCCGGGAGCACTGGTAAGAAACTTTTAAAAACAAAATTAAATGTTAATCAGATTAGACGTAAAGTTTCCATTTTAAAAGAAGTTTTCATTCGAACCATAATTAACTTAATTTGGAAGCACATTTTTATAATCTGCGTCTCAGTCGATATTTTCTTAAATTAAATTTTAATCTTCGACCAATAATCAATACCTTATAAACATACAATGAAATAATGCTAATTAAAATGATTTTTTAAACGAAATTAATTACAGTAAAAAAGAAAAAAATATTTCAAAAATACAAAATAAATAAAAAAAAAGGTAAAATCTACTTATGACTCATAACCTGTGAGTTTCCATTTGAACCAATATTAACTTAATTTGGAAGAACATTTTTATATTTGTCGATATTTTTTAAACAATAATCAATACACACATACAATGGAAAAAATATCATATTTATTAATTAATGAAATTTTATTACAAAATAAACAAATATAACAATAATAAATAAAAAAGGCAAAAAGCTACATATCACTAAAAACAGATTACATTTTGGGTAAAAAGGATAGTACATTGTTGACCGGGTAGGAAAAGCCTAACATTCCTGGACGACTGTGAAAATTGCTAAGTCGAGGCGCAAGCTATATCTCCAAAGTAATTTAACAACTTGCTCCTGTATATGTGCTTGTTTTAGATTTTAAAAACTGGGTATAAACGTAAATGGCGAAAACCTATGCCACTTGCGATTTGCGGATGACATTGTCTTGATATCCCACTGTATTACTAAAGCCCAAGAAATGTTACTAAGACTAAACGCTGCCTCTTAACAGATGGGACTTAAAATTAATATCTCCAAAACTCAAGTGATGACATACCGAGTAATTGGGGCGGAATATATGTCATACATATATACATACATAAAGTCACGCCTTTTTCCCATAGGGGTAGGCAGAGACCACTTGCTTCCACTTGCTAGGCTTCTTACACACATCTTTTGCTTCCTCTACTTTTATCAGTGCTCTCATACATGCTCGTCGGTTGTTGGTACTCTTGACCTGGCCTTTCTTCAAAACAATGTTGATCTGATCAGAGATATGTTCTCCGAGGTCGACCTCTACCGACTTGTCCATTGTTTCGTTAATCTTTCTTTATCCATCCTTTTTACGTGTCCAAACCATCTAAGCATTCCTTTATCCATCTTTGTAACCACATCTTATTTTACACCACAGCGTTCTTTTATCTTCCTATTCTTTACTTTATCCAACCGAGTCACTCTGGCTATACGTCTCAGACTCATCTTTACAGCAGTAATCCTATTTTCATGCTTTTTCTGCCAAACCCAACATTCACTACCATACATAAGTGTAGGAACCAACACACCTCCGTGCAACGCCAGACGTGCCTTTTTTTGACACTTTCTCGCTATTCATAAAGCCTTCATAAAGCCCCATTCATTTGTTTTCTTGCCAACACCCTTCGCTCAATGTCACTGTCATACTTTCCATCTCTGGTAAACTTTGAACCCAAGTACACAAATTCATTTACTTGTTTCACTCTTTCTCCCTCAATCGAAACACCACAGTTTGTCATGCTTTCTTCTTCTTCTTCTTGGTGCCTTGTCCGCTCAGCGAACGTTGGCAATCATCATTACTATAGTTATTCTGTTCACTGCTGCCCGAAAAAGTTCAGTCGATGTTTTGCCAAACCATTGTCTCAGATTCTTGAGCCAAGATGTGCGCCTTCTGCCAGGTCCTCTTTTTCCTTCTATCTTGCCTTGGATTATAAGTTGTAATATGTTATATTTTTTGTTCCGCATTATGTGTCCAAGGTAAGAGAGCTTCCGTATTTTAACGGTTCTAAGTATTTCAGGGGTCCGTATCTTAATTCTTCTCAGAACCTCTGCGTTGCATACATGATCTACCCAGCTAATTTTCAAAATCCGACGGTACGCCCACATCTCAAATGCCTCGATTCGTTTGCTTGTGGCCTCTGTCACTGTCCACGCCTCTACACCATACAGCAAAACCGAGAACACATAACAGTTGAGAAGCCTTTTCCTGAGTTTCAAGCTCAAGTTGTTATTACAGAACACACTTCTCATTCTTAGGAAGGTGGCTCTCGCTTTTTCTATACGTTGGCGGATTTCTCTTGAGTGGTCCCATTCTTCGTTTATCAGGCAGACCAGATAGGAAATATGGTCAACTTTTCCTATAATAGTATTATTCACTAGTAGTTGATTCATTGTGGGGCGACCTTTACTTATTGTCATATATTTAGTCTTTGCAGTATTGAGCTGTAAACCATACTTATTTAAATGAACCATCAATTCATTCATGATATGCTGCAAGCCATCGAATGTATCGGCTAAAATAACAGTGTCATCCGCGTAACGTATATTGTTGATCTTAAAACCATTTATAGAAATGCCTTCAGAAATGTTTTCCAATGCTTCAGCAAATAATTCTTCCGAATATATATTGAATAACAGCGGAGACAATATACAACCCTGTCTAACCCCACGTCTTATTTCCACAGCTTCGGTAGCTTGATCTCCCACTCTTATCGAGGCTTTTTGATTCCAGTAGAGGTTTTCTATTATTCGTATGTCTCCATCATCTAATCCAGTTCTTCTTAGGATGTTAATAAGTTTTTCATGCTGTACCCGGTCGAAGGCTTTTTCAAAATCTATGAAGCAAGCGTTTACCTCACAGTTAACGTCTCTGGCCCGTTGTATTAATACCTGTATGGCAAAAAGAGCGTCTCTGGTGCCGAGTCCATTTCTGAATCCGAACTGTGTACTTCCTATACGTGTTTCAAGTTTCCGATATATTCGTTCATGTAGCACCTTTAAAAACAATTTGAGTGTATGAGACATTAAACTAATCATACGGTAGTCTTCACATTTCTTAGGATTGCTTTTTTTAGGTAACGTTATAAAGGTCGATTGAAGCCATTCCTCGGGTATCATTCCAGATCGATATATATCGTTGAATAAGTCAACTAAGTTGTTTAAGTTATGACCGGTAAACAGTTTCAAGATTTTAGCTGTAATCCCATCGGGGCCACATGCTTTTCCATTTTTTGTTCGTGACATTGCTTTTTCTACTTCGGTGTTTGTTATCGATGGACCTGTGGTCAATATTGTTTGTGAGGTAATATCGTGTAGTGTTCTGTTGTTATTAAATAGGGTTTCTATGTATTTTTTCCATGTTTTCAATTTGTCCTCAGTGGTGGTGATAAGGTTTCCCGTTTCGTCTAGTAAGTTGTTGATATTTGAGCGATGATTACTTCCTATTAGAGTTTTTACTTTCTTATGGACAGCGAATGTATCATGCTTTTCCTGTAGTTGTTCTATTTCTTTACATTCCTGAGAGAACCATTGTTCTTTAGCCTGTCTTATTTCTTTCCGTATTTGCTTTGTACTCTTCCAAAAACTATTACTTTCGTTTTGCTCACATTAACCATCGCCTGCAACTTCCCTTCAGATAACGCTAATATGACTTGATCATTGGCGTAAAGAAGGCATTTGACGATCAAATCATTCATTTTTAATCCATACGCACTCTCTTTCAGATCCTTTAAACAATTGTCCATGTATAAGTTAAACAGCCATGGCGAAGCCACACATTCCTGGGTCACACCTTTTTTGATGTTAAACCAGTCCGTGCAAGCTCCGTTTATCCTGACACAAGCAGTAGAATCCTTGTACAGTGATTTAAGTGCTCGTATTAAACTACCACTCACCCCATACATAGACAATGTAGACCACAATTCACTCCTTACCACTCTGTTATAGGCCTTTTCCAAGTCTATAAAAACGCAATAGACCTCTAGCCAAGAATTTTTTGTCAATGTCAACGATAAACAACTTAAGAAAACAACTAACTACAAATACCTGGGTCACGAAATACGTTTAGGTCGCGACAACCAAACGAACTTACTAGACGCATAGGGCGTTCAATCAATGCGAACTGTCTGTTTTGACATACGGTGCGGAGACCTTAACATTAACAAACAGCAAACAAGATAAGAACTACTCAAAAGAAATGGAAAGATCAATGTTGGGGTTATTTCTGAGAGACAAAGTACCAAATAACGAAATACGAGCTAAAACCAAAGTCACAGACGCATAAAAGAAAATAACTACTTTGAAGTGGAATCGGCAGGACACGTGGCAATGCTAAACGATGATCGTTGGACGTATCCACACTAACTAAATGCGGATTGCTCAGGATGGACAGATGTGGAAGCGAACAAGGGACGCCTGTGTCCAGCAGTGGATTTGACTTTAGCGGCTGGTTGATTGTTTCATTGATTGATTTCCTGTCAAGGATCATCATTAAAACTATTACTCCATAAAGACAAGTTCCTCGTAAAGATCTATACCCGCCTGTATTTCATTATTATTCGGGTTTATAAAATAACCACATCAAAACAAAATCAACCGTGGTAACCTTCTTTTGTAGTAATTAATATGTAGAAATGTTTCATTACCATTGCCTAATTTGAATGGTTTGCAAATAATCAAGAATTCTTCTTGATTTAAAAAATATCTACAAATCATTTATTATTATTTTTATAACAAAAATAAATATTTTATGAAGATATTCTGAAAAATCTTTATAGCTGCACATTTATACTAATATATCCGCCCCAGCAAGTAACTGGAAAACGAAACCTTTTACGGAACTTTTAGAATCGTTTTAAGTTTGATACAAAAGTGGTTGCCAGTAGTTTTATTGATTTGTAACGACATTACAGGAAGTTCACTACTACCATTACCTCCGTGCAATTTATTTCTACCAATCGAAATTCAATTTCATGATTAATTTCCCGGCAGCAATTGAAATATATAACGATATATAGATCTGCAAAAAACGAGAATGTTTTTTTCGTTAAAAATCGCTTTGTTTTTAAATTTAAAGTTAAACCACTACTGTAAATGATGATAATGTTGCGCAACTGTCATTTAAAAGTCTCTTATTATTGTTATAAATTTTGGAAGGGTTTGGTATATTTTTTGTTGAATTTACAATTTTAAAAAAAAAAAACAGAAAATCGCCGATTGGTACCAGTCTGTGGTCTTATTTTTATACTATAGCAGCTTTTGTAGAAGGAGTACTGGAAATAAAAATTTACAAGTTTAGTAACTCATGCGTTAAACTGCCAAAAATTATTTGACAAAACTTATTTTATTTAATTTTAACCGAATAAAATAAAAATTTTTGTTTTACGAATAATTTTAAGTCAGATGTTTTTTTAATATGTCTAAAATTTCTATTGTTTGTTATTTATTTTTATTAAAAGTGAAACTGTTTTGCGATACCTAAATTAAGTAATAATTAATAAGAAATTGGTATTGTTAACGTTTGGCATTACTTTCATTTAACAAATTTAATTACTTATACAACTTGTCTTTCTCTATTTAGCTTTCACAAATAGAAATAGTTAATCTTCCTACAATTGTGGTCCATTCTCCTTTGGGTTGGGGAGATTTTAACTAAAAATCAATTTAAATATACAGTATTGCCGTAGTAAAACTAACTTTTATAAACCAAGGGCTCTTCTCTTCGGTCTGAAAAAGTAAAAAAAAAATACCTGAAAGTCTTATCGCCCTAGTTCTCCTTCTAAAGTTATCGTGCAAAGTACAAGGGCAAAACTTCTGCCTTGTAAGTTTAAGTAACCTATCGCCTATATGTCTCAAAATATCGTGCCCTCAAAAATTATTAACACACACACACACACACACACACACATTAAAAATTATTATCATTGCTTTGTATACGTTTTTAAACTTTGAGATACAAATTTCAGTTACAATGTTATGCGGGTTAAAGTTAAAGTGGGTGTAACCCTCCAGGACTTTTCCCAAATTATTAAGAAAAAATGTACTACCCTAAATTTTATGTTGTCCAATAGTAGGACAATAAGCAATGTGAATGTTTTAAACGATGCGTAGGAGTGGGTATCTTACAATGAAGAGACTGCTTTGTATATTTAGCAAGTGTTTTGAACAAAAGCTCTTATGTGGTTCGAAAAATAAACTGTAACTTTGAACTATTTTTTATGTTAAAGTAAAAATATTGTTAATTGCTTCCTTTTGACTTACCTTGCTAAATTCGTATAGTTTTCTTTCTTGATGGGCGGGCCCCGACTTCTTGGACGGTTGTAAACAGCACTCTACATAAATCAGTTTGTAAGAATTTACACTATTTCCGATAAAGGATAAGATGGCGACCAATGGCTCAAAATACAAATTAATAAGACGATAGTTGTCACGTTTGAGAGAAATAAAAATGTAGTGAATTCTTCGACGGCTAGGTGAAGACTCGTTTAAACGATGCGCCGTCGTGGTGACGTAATACTAATTAACAAGTTTGTCGATAGGGCAATTGTTGATATATTAAAACTAATTGTTCAGTCCAACGCCCAAAAAGACAAAGCGCCAAGTTTTCCATGAAAGTGAATTGCTTAAACCATACTATCACAATGTCCGGAAATACTCTTGAATCAAATCCGTTCTCGATTTTAGGAGTCACGGTGTCTAATAATATGTCTTGGCATGACCATGTTGGTAACATTGCAAAGTCAGCAAGCCAAAGGCTAGGTTATTCGTGAAAATCTAAAAAGTTTATTACTCCCGATCAACTGTTGACGACGTACAAGGCTCAAATCTACTGGAGTATTGCTCGCACCAAGGCATTCTCTTCGTCTTTTAAATTCCATTTAGAGAAGGGCCATTCGGTTGATAAACAGCTCAACTCTCACAGATACCCTTCACCCACTAAAACATAGATGAGTTGCAGACCAGACATTACTCACAGATATTTACATGGCAGATGAGTCAGAGAAAAAATCCCTTTATACAGGGCTGCTACGGAATGAAATAAGCTTCCAAAATTAGTTTTTTCAGAGAACTATGACCTACAAATTTTTAAAAATCGTGTCTACAATATCTCCTTTCTATAATTTCTCCCCCTTCTATTAGTTGCAGTGCGGGCCGTCCGCGGCCCACACGATAAGTCTACCCTTTTTGCGACTATTATTAGTAAAAAAAAAATAAATAAATTGTATTGTAAAGTTACAAATAAATATGCATACAAATTTAAACCCTGGCTGCATTTTCAAGTAAAACTAATTAAATGGTACAGTTGATTTTTTATTTGTTGCTATATTTTATTAAATTTTTATGAATTTTAAGCAACCAAATCGATTTTTTTTTCTAGTTAGCAACAAATATAAGTGTTACTTTTTTTAATTTTTCTGTCTTTTAAAGAAAAGTTTGATGGTGCTCTAAATTAATACGTTCTGAATGCTTTTTTCATTAGATTTTTTATTAATACACCAGTTGATTAAAAGTAAATTGCATTGCATTAAAATTTGTTTAAATAGGTACACATATACATGTACAAATGTACTTCACACTGAAATTGATTTAGTCAACAAACTAATTCTGTTTTATATGGTAGAAAGTAAGAAAGGCGAGACTGCATTCAGTGAACTCGAATTTTTCGGACCGGAAAATTAACTCAGTCTCTTAGTCTACGAACAAGAAATTGCATAAACATTGCTGGAAAACTAACTTTTCCAAGTAAACCAACACACATTTGCACTTGTACTACTTTCGAGCATCCAACTATCTTGGAAACTTTCCAGGCTTTTTGTTCATTATAAATTTATTGTGTACATTCGAAATCGTCGTGATATTATCCATAAATTTAATTTTTCTTAACATAAAGAAACAAATAGAACAACAGATTGACCGGAATGCACACAGAATGCTTAAAAATTAAACAGTATATTTTTACTTTGTTATTTCCAAAATTGACCCGTATGTTTTCCTATTGAAAAAAGGAAAATATTTCAAACGATTGTATAGTAGGTACTGGTATATTGCTGTTTTATTGTATTATTGTTCTTTTTTTATATTATTACTGTGTCCTATTCGACGTTGTTCATATTTAGCGTGCTTTATAATTAGGTCGAATTATTATCGTCATTTTTATAGCAATGTAATAGTTTATTACGTAACAAGAGTTGTAAGTAACCCATTACGCACGAAATAAAAAAATTAATGCACGAAGCCGCACAGCGGCTTCGTCCATAAATTTCATAAGTGCGTAATGGGCTTACAACTCGTGTAATGTACTATACTTTTTCTACGCCCATTCATTTTTTTTTATTAAATAAAAAACATCGCAATCATTTAAACTTTATTATAATAGTTTTTTTTTTATGTTCTGGTTCCCACGAAAAGGGATATCCTGTAATGTTCAGAGAACATCGTGAAAACCAAGGGAAAGAAGGTAGGAGTTGGTGTTCTTCTTAAATTTCTGGAGGTTGTATACCTCGGGGAACACCTCCCTAGGCAATTCGTTGGATGAATGAGTCTTTGGAAAGTGATGTTCTGCAGGTCTCCAAAGTGACCACGAAGGGGTGTGAAGACGGGTTAATTTTGAAGAGACTGCCAAAGGAGGAACGATTGTTGATATTTCAGAAGAACATCGCCCATGAAAATATCTATAAAATAGAGACAAATCGCCAACTTTTCTACGGTGTTCCAGACAAGTGAGCGAGTTTGTAAGCGAGGCATCACCGACGAGACGAATTGCCCTTTTTTGGACAGAATCCAGTAGCTTCAGGATATGTTTAGGTGCTGCACTCCAAATATGGGAACAGTACTCCAGTACAGGTCGGATCTGTGTCTTATAGATCATAAGCAGCTGACTGGAGGTGGATTGGATCCCCATTCGAGAATTGTTGCTAAGTCCATATTTATATTGTTAACATTTCTTCCTCGTTCATTTCTGGTTTCACGGGCTGATATAGGGGCCCTGGAAGAGAAAGCGGTATGGAGGGTACTATCATCGGCAAAGCTGTGTACGGGACATGAAGTTGCTTTCAATAGGTCGTTGATGTGAAGTAAAAATAGTGTTGGTGCTAGAATGGATCCTTGCGGAACACCAGCATTTATGAGTAGAGTGTCAGATGAAACTCCATCGACCACTACATGGAGAGACCTGTTTGAGAGAAAACTAGCAAGCAGAGAACACAGCTGAGGGGGCAAGCCATAAGATGGAAGCTTGGCGAGGAGTCCCTGGTGCCAAACTCGATCGAACGCCTTAGAGATATCTAATGCCACAGCTAAAGTTTCTCCATACTTTTCAATAGATAGCTGCCATATATGTGAGACGTATGCGAGCAGGTCACCAGTTGATCTCTGATGGCGGAAGCTATATTGCCTATCATTGATAATTCCTGAGTCTTCCAGATATTTCATGAGCTCGATGTTGATGGCTTTTTCCTTTGAAATAATAGATAGCAGTGCGATAGGTCTGTAGTTGCTAGGTAGGGTCTTTTTGCCTTTTTTAGGGGCTGGCTGTACTCTTGCAATTTTCCAATTGGACGGAAATACTCCCAAATTGTAAGAGTGGTTGAACAACTTGCAAAGAACAGGTGTTAATTCGGGGGCACATTTCTTGAGAACAATCGGCGGGATTCCGTCAGATCCACAGGCTTTGTTGGTGTTGAGACCCAGCAAAATCTTTCTGATAGTACGTTGGCGAAAGGTGATCTCGGGCATGTGACTGTCAATAGGTGTAATGTTCGAGGGTTGTTTTCCCGAAGAATCCAGAGTGGAATTTCCAGCAAATAGGTGCGCAAAGATATTGGCTTTTTCCTGGGCAGTCGTTGCTAGTGTTCCATCTTTATTGGTTAGGGGAGGAAAAGAGCTGGAAGTGAAGTTTCTTCCCACAGCTTTGGCGAAAGACCAAAATGAACGGGATCCGTTAGGACATTCAACAAGTTTTGATCTTATTTTGGCATTATGAGCATCTTTTGAACATTCTATTGTCTCTTTGCATATGCCTCTAGCCTCAACATATGCTGCTCTGGTCTCAGGTCCCGGATTTTTTTGCCATCGATGGTATGCTGCCTGTTTGTTGTTAATAACAATTGAACAATTATTGTAAATCGATTGTGCCTTATTACTTATTGTTGATGACCGGTTATTTATAATTGTAGTACTGCTCGGTACATCAGAAGACGAAGATTGATAATTGGTAATTGCCTCCGATATTCGTAATTCGTTGTCATTTTTATTTTTAAGAGATTGATTCACATAGCCTTCCGCTACTGTAGAAGATTGCCAGCCACCAAGTCGTTTTAATGATAGCATATCACCTCCTGCATCAACTAATATAGTGGGTAATGATTTCCTGAAACAATGGCCATTATATTGCTTTGGCTTTGGCAGCTCAAGATATTCAGCAATTTTACGTGGTGTACTTCCGATTCTGTTTATCCCTACAACCTGTTTTATGCATTTTCCATTTATGTAATTAAGAAATAAAGGAAGTTCCATTGTTGTGTTTTATTTGGTCAGTTCTTATGTATGCGGTGAAATGTTGGACCTTAAAGATTAGCTCAATAAATCGGATAGAAGCATTTGAAATGTGGTTTCATAGCAGAATGTTGCGGGTTCCATGGACTGATCTGCTGTTCAATAATGAAGTGTTCATACGAACCGGGGTGAAGAGACAAATGATGGCCACAGTGAAATGTTGCAAAATTGCTAACCTTGGCCACATCTTACGCGGAGAAAAGTATCATCTTCTTTAGTAAATTATAAAAGGAAAAATTAAATGCAGACGGGAAGAAGGCAAATCTCTTGGCTAAAAAACATCAGGGAGTGGACAGGCATCCGGAACGTTGTTGACCTGTTCAACTGGGCAATCGGACATAGCACATAAAAAAAGAAGAGATTTTAGTGTTGGTACCCAAGGTTTTTTTTATACATTTTGATTCAGTTTAAAACATCTACACAGGCTAAGAGTAAAAAACTTAGTTTGCAATGCAACCAAACTTTATGGTCTTTTGTTTGAAGTTAAAACTGTTTCAGGTATTGTAAATGATTTATTGTCTGTATGGTACAGAATATGCAAAAAATAAAAAAAAAATATACATCCCATTTTCTTTTTCTTCCTATAGTGCATCTCCTATCGGAGGTTTGCTATCATCACAGCTATCCGGACATTATTGACTGCAGCTCTAAAGAATTTAACATTGCTACAATTAAATCAGTCCCTTGGGTTTTCAAGCCAAGACACACAGCGTCTTCCAATATTTCTCGTTCCACCAATCTTTCCCTGAACTATCAGCTGGAGAAGTTCGTATTTGGGTCCTGTCAGTATATAACCTAGATATTAAAGCTTTATCTTTTTTATGGTGTTAATGATTTCACATTCCTTATTCATCCGATTTAGGACTTCCATATTAGAGATCTTTTTTGTCCAGGAAGGCTTGTCTCGAAGGCGTGAGTTTGTCTGTGTGATTCTTCTTAAGAGTCCATGCCTTCACTCCGTACAAAAGCGCAGAAAACACGTAACAACGCAGCATCCTTTTCCAAGTTCAATCTTGATAACTCGACTGGTGAACAACTTTTTCATTTTCGTAAATGTAGACCTGGCTATCTCTATTCTTGTTCTTATTTTTCTTGTTTGGTCACCTGATTGTTCCATCCAGGCTCCCAGGTATTCGTATGACTGCACATCCTCTATTAAGATGTCTGCTACTGACACGTTTACATGGTTGTGATTTTGGGGAAACTTTGTAACTACCTTTAACTTGGTTTTCTTAAGATTTATCTTTAGACCGTATTTGGTTTCACGGATGTTAATTTCAAACCCAATCTTTGACTTTCTTCATTGACCTTATCTAGTAGAGTTTGTAGATCAACTGCACTATCCACCAATATCACGGTATTATCCGCATATCGAATATTGTTTATGGGAATTTTGTTTACTTTAATGCCTATGGGACTGTCGGAGATTGACTCAGTGAATGCTCTTTCCACATACAAGTTAAACAACATCGGAGACAAGATGCACCCTTGGCAAACGCACTTTTTTATTTTAATGCATATAGTCATTCCATTTTCCCGTAGTGGCAAGCTGTGACCACTTTTTTACAGTTTATAGAGTTCTTACACACATTTTTTGCTTCTTCCTCTTTTTATCAGCTCTTTCATTTATACTCGTCAGTTGTTGGTACTCTTAACCTGGCCTTTCTTAAAACAATGTTGATTTGATCAAGATAGGTTTGCCAAGGTCAACCTTTAACGACTTGTCCATTCACACTTGCCTTAAACATTTGTTTCGTTAATCTACCTTTATCCATCCACGTTTCCAAACCACCTAAGCATTTCTTTATCCGAACAAGTTTTAAAATTTGTTTATGGAGAACAGTGTTGGCTCAAGGCCAAAGTAATAAATTAATTAATTTGAATGTGTCGTAATTTTGCTCAGCATAAATTGATTCTTTTAAAAATGGATTGTATTTTAAAATTGAATCAAAACTTGCAATTAAAAGAGAAACGATTAAAAAATATTGCAACCAATTTGTAAACAGAAAATTGACTTACCCAAGGATAAAGTTTGTAGATTCTGAGTTTTAGATGTATCACTCACACCAAATCCCTTTTATTAGGAAATTGTATAATGATGGAGAATCAAGGGCCAGATACTAAGATGGGCAGGTCATGTGTATAGATAACAGGATAAGACACTGGTAAAGTTTATATGGGAGGAGGTTCCTACCGGAAGAAGGCCACCTGGATGACCCAGAATGCGTTAGAGAGACAGCATTGTGTCAGATATACAACAAATGAACATCCCCTTCGAACATAAAATGATGACGAATCAAAACCCCTGGAAAAAAGTCAGTCAGCCAAGATCCACCCAGGGTTGTAGTGTTTTTGATGATGATAAAATCCCTTTTATCGCGATTAAGTTGAGGTCGAGTTTGAAATTTAATGCTAGCACAAATTAATACAAAATTTGACCGAAATATTTTTTTTAGTTTAATATTTTACAAAATAAATAAACGTTTATAATTCACTTTTGGCATTAACGAAAATAATGGGAAGCTAACTGCTTAAAACTAAACAAACAAACGAAAGACAATTGTCTTAAACACGTGTTATTAGTTGCGAATAAAAAAATAGATGACGTATTTTTTAAAAAGAGATTGAAATGCTAATAAATATGAGGAAATATTTAAGGTGATGCCGGCGCCATACAAAATTCCACAGATCCAAGTGTGGTAGTTAAAGTACTATCCACCACATAGCAGCAAATAAAAATAGAAGGTTATGACGCAAACAACTGCATTAATAACTAGGAGTAACATCCAAAAAGCAAATACATTTGTTTAAACTTTAAATCCTTTATCTTTATTGTTGTGTTTTCCAATGTACTTTTAAATTAAAAGTCCTACCTAGATACAATGCTTTATTGGCGTATGACATTATTAACTGGACTATTCATATTTCTTGGTGAAATTAACGTGAATCGATTTTGCTTTATTTAATATAAGGGTACAACACATAAAAAATAACAATTTATTATAGTACACCCTAGTTAAATTTTAGTACAACCGGTAACTAAATATCTTATAACAGAAATACAACTAGAAAATAAGGTCGAAACGTGCATGAATGGCTGGTTAACTAGTTGTGATTTACTTTCTGGACATGTTCATGTTCCTGCCCTCATATGGATGATGATACTCAGAATTCCTTCCGCATGATAATATATGAATCAATTTAATAGTGCTTTACCCGCCATCGCAATACAACTCTGATATTTATACCGAATGAATATGTCCTTGTCGTAATACTAATGTAACTTTGTGTCTCATAGTTCCAGCCAACTTGGATTTGTTATATCGTCTTGTATCTACAGCAGTACAATATTAGCATGACAATTTATCACGCGAGTCGTTCTTTGGTGGTGAATATGTACAACAATAATTAATTAATTAATTACAATTTTATAAAACCCTTAAATATGAAACATCGGAAAGGAGCATAATCTCGGATAAGTATTCCATCGCCCGGTAAAACACCACCGCTTTGATTATAGGTGCCGTTAAATGAATAAACTATCAAATGCCTTCAAAACAACTAAGGGTCTCCTCCAAGGCTGCTCAACATCACCCACACTATTCAAAATATTTCTACAACAGATACTAAGACCATGGAAGAGAAAATGTGCAGGAATGGGAATACCAATTAGGAATGATCATCTGTATACTCTAAGCTTTGCCGATGATCAAGTAATCATAGCTCAAGATGAGGAGGATTTAGGTTTTATGATGCGGAAACTAGAGGAGGAATATGGGAAAAATGGAGTGGAAATCAACCTCGAAAAGACCCAATATATGTCAACGGCACAAGACAGGATATATCACCTAGAAATAGATGATAACCGACAGATCTCAGGAACAGACAAATTTAAGTACCTAGGGTTTATAATATCAAAAAGTGGAACAACAGAGGAAGAAATAAAAAATAGACTAGGTCAAACGAGGGCATGTATTAATCAATTAAACCCAATATTATGGGACCGCCACATAACCAAGACTAATAAAACGAGAATATTCAATTCAATAGTTCGCAGCATAATGACTTACGGAGCTGAAATGTGGGTGATCAACAAAAAAAACAAAGGGAAGATTGTAGCCACAGAAATGGACTTTTGGAGAAGGAGTTGTGGAGTGAACAGATTAGATCGAATAAGAAATGAGGAGATCAGGAGAAAAATGGAGGTAAAAAAAGACATACTAGAACACATAGAGGAAAAGAAACTAACGTGGTACGGACATGTTAGAAGAACTTCGGAGGATCGCTGGATACACCGGGTAACTAAGTGGTGTCCATTAGGCAGACGAAAGAGAGGTTGACCAAGGCGATCATGGAGAGACGAAGTGGATGAGGCGATGGAATTAAAAAACCTGCAGGACGGAGACTGGCAGGACAATGACAACTGGAGACAAGGGCTGAAAGCAGGAAGGCAGCGACAGCTGTAGATATCCTGGAATATATATATATATATATATATATATATATATATATATATATATATATATATATAATGAATAGTCATGTTTTATCAGTTGGTCAGAGCTTCCAGTCCCTCGGGAGAATTGTGTTCTAGTTTATATTTAAATGGAAGCACCCAGGCATCAGTCAGGCCTTTCTGGGGTTAAGGGTACTGCATTAAAACAGTTCCGCAGGCTGGCCGCCAAGTAGTACAGTGGGCCCAACCCATTGACAACGCTCCTGTTCTGCCAGTTCGTGACTGGAGGAGATCCTAGCTCGTGTATTCAGGGGGCATTGCCGAGGCCACAGTCTATCGAGGTCAACTGACCGTCCTGAATGCAAAAATTGTTGTAGAAGCTAGTACAAAAATCTTTTTTTTTATTTTCTTTTAAACCAAACCAATAAAACAAATCATAAAAAGTCCAACTGCGGTTGCTGATAATTCCCCCAAAAGCAACTTTAGATTTGATTTCTGCAATATTCGAGGCCTACAATCTAACATTAATTTAGTACACCATCACCTGCAAACTAACAGGCCTCATTTACTGGCTTTTACAGAGACACAAATTAAACCCCTTCTCTAACAATAGGCATCTCTTGTGTCCTGGTTTTGAACTCGAAACGAGATTAAAATTTAAGACCGGCCTCTGTGTTTACTCCCGCAGCGATATTTCCTGTTGTAGACAGAAGAACTAAGAACCAAATGACGGTCATGTGGTTTAAGTTAACCTTACAAAAATCAAAAAAAATTCTCTGCTGCATGTATCTTTCTCCTACGAACCCTCCTTACGTCAACCTCTTTCAACATCTTTCCGACACGCTGGATCTGTTGCAAACTAACCTCTCTAACACAAAAGTTATATTCTTAGGTGATTTTAACGTTTACAACGCGAACTGGCTGGGATCCAACCGCACCGACAACGCTGGTCTGGAAGCTGAAAACTTAGCGATAAGTCACAACGTGACCCAGCTAGCAGAACAATCTACCCGCATACCCGATAACCCAAATCACCAAGTAAACATTCTTGATCTCTTTCTCACGACACAACCCGACAAGTACCAAGTCTCTTTAACCGCTCCACTCGGAAAATTTGATCATAAACTCATCTCAGCCACGTCCAAACAAACAACCCCGCCCAAAATCGCGTCTGGTACCTTTATTGTCTGGCATTACAGATCAGTCAAATGGGATGAACTGAGGAACTGTTACCCAACATTTCCATGGAAAGATGTCTGCTTTCGCTCACAAGACCCATCAACATGTGCAGAATCTGTCACCGTAATCATAAGGCTAGGTATGGACTTATACATTCCTAATAGTACAAGACAGATCTCTAAATCCAAACCCTGGTGCAACCAAAAATGCTACTGTGCGGTGCGTGATAAAAATCAAGCATATCGACTCAGGTGCGAATTTCCGTCAATTGCTAATCGAAAATCCTTTGTCCACGCGAGAAACACGAAAAGTCTTTGTCCACGCGAGGAACACCTGCAAAAGAACGATTGACCTTGCCAAAGAATTTAACGACACGAGAATATGCAACAAGCTTGTCAATGCCCCCGCCGGATCAAAGACCTTCTGGTCTTTGGCTAAAGCCATAAATAAGAATTCCACACTTTCTTTACCACCACTCGAGAGGCCCGATGGCACGACAGCCGTATCTTTCCAGAAAAAAGCGGATCTACTGGCTGAAATGTTCAGTTCTAACTCAACCCTTGATACCAATGGAAAACAACACTCCCCGATACCTAGAATAAGCTTATCAATGCATGAGGTCACTATTCACCATCGCACTATCAGAAAAATCCTACGAAATCTTGACTCTAATAAGGCAGTAGGACCAGATGAAATTCCGACAATTGTCCTGAAGACCTGTGCTCAAGAGCTCACCCCAGTTCTCTGTAGACTCTTCAAGCTATCATACAGCAAAGGAGTATTTTTGTCCATGTAGAAAAACGCCAAAGTCCAACCCATTCCGAAAAAAAGTAAGAAGACTATTCCTGCGAATTATCGCCCTATTGCATTGCTCTTAGTCATATCCAAAGTCATGAAAAAAGCGATTAATATGGAACTCATCAAATATCTGGAGAAATTTGAAAAAAGTATAATTCACGTAGTTTACCATTTTCAGTTTTTTAATTCTTCATAAAAAACAGCTCGACCGATTTTGCTGAAAATCTAAACAGTTCTAAATTGCGTAATTATGCGTCGAATGCATTTGGTCCCACGTCGATATCATTTCTTGTTCTCGAGATAATTTTTAAAGTTTGGAATTTTTTTTCAGTTTTTTTATGATCCATAAAAACCAATTTTGCTGAAAATCTAAACAGTTCTAAATTGCGTAATTATGCGTTGAATGCAATTAGTCCCACGTCAGTATCATTTTTTCTTCTCGAGATAATCGGGACGAAAAATAATTCCGAATGCACATACGTACATACACATACATACAGACGTTCACTTGAAAACTATTGTATTCGTCTCTGGGGACCTTAAAATGTGGGAGATATGTCAAAATTCGGGATTCGCAAAATGGACCCATTACTATAACTTCCACTGGAAAGTTAATAAATTAAAAGTGGGTATTTACAGAAGCGATAAATATTTGTTGAAATGACTGGTTCCCCATCATATCGCTGTAATTATTTTTTCTTTAAAACTTGTCTATAAAAAACCAAAAACTGGTTTGCAAACCGGTAAAGTAGCTCCCCAGAGATCATCCCCAACTGAAATATAAAATTATAATGTTAGATTTATACTTTTATGGATACCGTCTCATTCGAAAGGGGATATATATATATATATATATATATTGGAGATTGCGACGTTTTGCTTTTTATGGACGGAAATTATAAGAGTTTACTGGCGCGTTTTGCGGAAACTTAAGGGGGTACTTTCTTGGGGTATGTCGTAAACAGTTGAAGGTTTGTCGAGTTAAGGATGCTACTTTGTAATTTTATTGCTGTGTTTAGATTTGATATATTAAACGGCTTTATTTCACGTACAATCCCAACAATACTTGTTTGGGTTGAAGTTACCTTCCCAAATATCCTGTATGTTAATTAAGTATTGAATTCAGCTACAATAAAGCCCCCCTCTAACAATTATAGTTGTTCGCTAAAGAGGGGTGGTCGCTTTACATTTCGTTAGGCGCATCAGCTGATGAGACGCCCCCACTCGCTATTGGGCACACTCATTTTGACGATTTCGGTGATATGTTTTTCTCAAGTGGTGAAACATTCTGGTTAAAAAATCTATTTATTAGAAGAAAAATTAGATCTTTTAATATCATCCATCAATGTCCTGGCATTTGTCGCAAAGTTCAACAAGATCTTCTTCTTCTTCAAATGCGTACTCATTCTGCATATTGGCGATCGTCCTGGATATGATGACTTTGTTCACGGCTGCTTTAAATAGTTCAGAAGTAGTTTTTTAGAACCATGTTCTTCTTCTTCCTGGTGGTCTCCTGCCATAAACTTTCTTTTGGAGAACGAACTTTAAAAGTTGACATTTGTGAAGTATCTGATAAATCATGTTAGCTTATGGGGTTGTCATTGATAGAACTGTCAGATGATTTTTCAAACAAGTACCAATTTACAAAGTTTAATAAAGGTTCATATCTCGAGAATAATCCTTTTATTACAACATTTGCTTTCATTTCTTATATATCCGGGGTACTCAAGCTTTCTTCTTTTAATGTGTTCATTACTTCCAAGTCTTTCTATATTCTCTCTATTACTGCCTTGTTGGTCACTCTGTCCACCCATGATATTTTCAACATCCTCCCTTAAAGCAACATTTCGAAGGCTTTGAGTCTTTTTTGTGTTGCCTTGGTTATTGACCATGACTCCATCCCATAGAAAAGAATCGAGAAAATATAGCATCGAAGAAGTCTAATTTTGATGTCGATGTTGAGGTTGTGACTTTTAAACAGTTTAGCCATTCGGTTAAAGGCGGCACTTGCTTTCTCCATTCTTCACCTGATCTCCTGTGAGTGGTCCCTATTATTATTGATCATAATTCTCAGATAGGGAAACTGTGTTACTCTGTCTATTGGTGTGTTGTTGATCATCAAGCCGTATCTTTCACCAGTTTCTCTACTGATTACTATGAATTTGGTTTTACTTATGTTAATTTTTAAGCCATAGTTACCGCTGACGTCTTTTATTTTGTTCATTAGTTTTTGTAAATTTTTCATGTTGTCAGTAAAAACCATAGTATTGTCTGCGTACCAGATGTTGTTCATTTGTTTTCCATTTAGCAAAATTCCTATGTTGGTATTCTCAAGGGCCCCTTTAAAGATTTCCTCCGAGAAAAGATTAAATATGAGTGGTGACAGGTTACAACCCTGCCTAACTCCTTATAGAATTTTTACTGTTTTGGTTTGCTTCTGGTAGTCTATAAAACAGGCAAAAATATTACAGTTCATATCCCTACATCGCTGAAACAATACTTGTAGGCAGAAAAGTGCATCTCTTGTTCCTATGCTCTTTATAAATCCAAATTGTGTATGTGATACTATAGATCCTTTAGATCCTATAGATTCTTTGATGAATAATTTTAAGGAACAGCCTTAACATGTGACTCATAAGAGTCACCATATTCTTTGGTAACATTATAAATTCAGAGATAAGCCATTCTTTTGGAATATTTCCAGTATTGTAGATGTTATTAATAATGCCAGTCAGGAATGTGACGGACTTATCGTCAAGAAGCCTGAGGAATTTCGAATGTACTCCATCCGGCCATGGAGACTGGAACAAGATACCATTTTGAATTTGTTTAAATTGTTTATCATTCCTGAGAACATGAACATTGTTGTAAAATATACAAATCAAAATGCGAATTAATTAACAGATAAATATAATAAAAATTATAAACACAAAGGCAAATAAAATAAAGATGATAAAATGTTTATTTATGTGTATGTTGGGTTATTTCTCAGCAGTGGGTATACAAAAATTGATCGTGATCTTTTTACCATGTTATGGTGTAATATTTGATCTACAATATACGTTTACCCAAAGGTTACAAGTAAACTATTTTTGAATATTTAACGACGTGACTTATTTTTGACACCACAATTAAGTTTTGTTTTAATTTATTAATATAATACATTATTAAAAACTATTTATTGCATTAGATAATATGCCAAAACTAAACTTTGATTAAAATAATCTTCTCAATAATTCTTTATGTCCAAGTAAAAATAATTTTAATTAAACTCGATTGTTTTGGCAGCGTAAATCTTTATGTAAATGGTAAAAACATGAGTAAATTAGCAGCCTTATGTAAACGTTTGATTTAGTATTATTAAGGAGTTGACTTGTATACGTTTATCTTTTTGGTAACTTGGTAAAGTCTGTTACTCTTACTTTTGTTTTGGTTATTTTATAAAGTTGTAAATTTTAAATTTTTGGTTTGTTTTAGCAAGAAAATTTACCATAGCTCTTAATTTTGACTATATTTGTTATAGTTTTATTATTGAACTGGGTACTTTGATTTATTGTTAGCTGTTGATTTTGACTATATTTGTTATAATTTTATTATTGAACTGGGTACTTTGATTTAATGTTAGCTGTTGATTTTGACTATATTTGTTATAAGTTTATTATTGAACTGGGTACTTTGATTTATTGTTAGCTGTTGATTTTGACTATATTTGTTATAAGTTTATTATTGAACTGGGTACTTTGATTTATTGTTAGCTGTTGATTTTGACTATATTTGTTATAATTTTATTATTGAACTGGGTACTTTGATTTATTGTTAGCTGTTGATTTTGACTATATTTGTTATAAGTTTATTATTGAACTGGGTACTTTGATTTATTGTTAGCTGTTGATTTTGACTATATTTGTTATAAGTTTATTATTGAACTGGGTACTTTGATTTATTGTTAGCTGTTGATTTTGACTATATTTGTTATAAGTTTATTATTGAACTGGGTACTTTGATTTATTGTTAGCTGTTGATTTTGACTATATTTGTTATAAGTTTATTATTGAACTGGGTACTTTGATTTATTGTTAGCTGTTGATTTTGACTATATTTGTTATAAGTTTATTATTGAACTGGGTACTTTGATTTATTGTTAGCTGTTGATTTTGACTATATTTGTTATAAGTTTATTATTGAACTGGGTACTTTGATTTATTGTTAGCTGTTGATTTTGACTATATTTGTTATAAGTTTATTATTGAACTGGGTACTTTGATTTATTGTTAGCTGTTGATTTTGACTATATTTGTTAAAAGTTTATTATTGAACTGGGTACTTTGATTTATTGTTAGCTGTTGATTTTGACTATATTTGTTATAAGTTTATTATTGAACTGGGTACTTTGATTTATTGTTAGCTGTTGATTTTGACTATATTTGTTATAAGTTTATTATTGAACTGGGTACTTTGATTTATTGTTAGCTGTTGATTTTGACTATATTTGTTATAAGTTTATTATTGAACTGGGTACTTTGATTTATTGTTAGCTGTTGATTTTGACTATATTTGTTATAAGTTTATTATTGAACTGGTTACTTTGATTTATTGTTAGCTGTTGATTTTGACTATATTTGTTATAAGTTTATTATTGAACTGGGTACTTTGATTTATTGTTAGCTGTTGATTTTGACTATATTTGTTATAAGTTTATTATTGAACTGGGTACTTTGATTTATTGTTAGCTGTTGATTTTGACTATATTTGTTAAAAGTTTATTATTGAACTGGGTACTTTGATTTATTGTTAGCTGTTGATTTTGACTATATTTGTTATAAGTTTATTATTGAACTGGGTACTTTGATTTATTGTTAGCTGTTGATTTTGACTATATTTGTTAAAAGTTTATTATTGAACTGGGTACTTTGATTTATTGTTAGCTGTTGATTTTGACTATATTTGTTATAAGTTTATTATTGAACTGGGTACTTTGATTTATTGTTAGCTGTTGATTTTGACTATATTTGTTATAAGTTTATTATTGAACTGGGTACTTTGATTTATTGTTAGCTGTTGATTTTGACTATATTTGTTATAGTTTTATTATTGAACTGGGTACTTTGATTTATTGTTAGCTGTTAATTTTGACTATATTTGTTATAATTTTATTATTGAACTGTGTAATTGATTTATTGTAGGAGTAAAGTATCCAATATATTTTAGCTATAATTTCATTTATTTAGTTAACCATAATCTCAGTTGTTTATCGTGTGGCTCTGCTAGTGCCTATAAGACCTAGGGGTTTCCGGCTTGAACCGTCTAAGTCGGTGGCGCGGCTCACTTTTATATATTTTTTTTTCTTCTACCCTCTACGGCTGAGCTCGGGCATAATTTACCAGTAGAGAGACCGCTGGCAGAGTACTCTATAGAGAACGAACAAGACGTGGCAATGGGTTGAAATCACGGAAAGAAGGTACTGCAACTGTCGTAGAATCCGCCATGTTGAACTTTTCCATTAATTTCTTTACATAACTTGTCTGATGTATGGATATTGTTCAATTGGGTTTATGTTGAACTTCTATACCGAAAACAAACGAAAGTTCCGAGGTTCTGACTAAAAATTACTTCTTCAAATTACTTATAAGAATATCAATGTCTGAACTGTCAGATGCAGCCAATAATCCATCATCTACATAGAGAGCCAAAAAGAAGATATTTTCTTCTCGTTTTCTTACATTGGCACATGGATCCGATTGCAACAAAATGGAATTTTTTTAAAATTTTTGTAAATTTTGCATTCCATACTCTTGGTGCTTGCTTCAATCCATACAGACTTTTCAGAAGTTTACAAACCATGCTAGTTCTATCTTCATACCCTTTTGGTTGAGCCATGTATATGTTTTCCTTCAACTCAATGTAAAGGAAAGCTGTTTTAACTCTAAACTGTTTTAATTTTAATTTATATACAGCTGCTAAAGTCAAAATCATTCTCATGGTGTCAAACCTGACAACTGGACTAAATGTCTCTTCGTAGTCCATTCCATACTGTTGAGATTCGTATAAACTCTTAGAGGCAGAGTTTCGGTTCTATGAGCCTATTGCTGTTTTTACCTTGGGCAGGGAGCTGGCCTGACCCATAAACCCTCCTTCTTTTTCAAGGCTTGGGACCGGCAACATAATCACAAGGCTACTCGGTTTACCCCGCGATCATGCAGGATTATAACAAATAAAATAAATGAACTCACCACGAGCGATAAACAACAAGGATTCAGATCAGGAAGATCTTGTACTGATGCGATATTTTCCTGCGACAAATAACTAAAAAATTTATCAAATACAAAAAACCAGCCTTCATGTGATTTATAGACCTGGAAAAGGCGTTTGACCGAATACAACTGAAGGACGTGGCACACCTTCTATACAACAGGTAAATCCCAAACAACATCATTACAATACATTACATTACAATTTTGCGGTTGGGCCTTTGGTATCGGCACCTATGGCACAACTACCGAAGAAATTCCTGTAAATAGTGGTTTTCGATAAGGAGATTTCCTTAGCCCCTTATTGTTCAACATCGTTATGGACGAAATAATAAAAAGCACTCGTAACCTGAAAGGGTATAAAATAGGGAACAAAGACGTCAAAATCCTATGCTATGCCGATGATGCTGTTCTGATTGCAGAAAACAAAGATGACCTACAGAGATTACTATTCAAATTTAGCACAACAGCAAAAAGTATAAAAATGAAGATATCTGCAGCAAAGACAAAATGCATGACCATTTTAAAAACACCTATCAGATGCAAACTGGTTGTGAATGATAAAATTATACAACAGAAGATCAAATCTAAATACCTAGGCATAGAAATATCAGGATACAGTGACATCGAGGTAGAGGTTATAAACCAAGCGTCAAAAGCAGCACGAACCTCAGCTTACCTGAACCATACAATCCTCCGAGACAAATAAATTGGAATAGAGACCAAATCCTGAATCTACAATGCGGTCATCCGACCCATATTTACATACACAGCGGAAACTAGACCAGATACATCGAACACAAAGAGAATATTAGAAACCACCGAATTGAAAATAGTGCGTAGGATCGCTGAAAAAACACTTTTTGACAGGGAGAGAAGCAAGGACATTAGAAGAACATGTCAAATAGACAATGTAAATGAATGGATACTGGGAAGACAGAGAGAGTGGAACCACCACATAGACCGGATGAATGACGACAGATTGGTCAAAATAACTAGAGACAAGTCGCCTTTAAGGCGCCGAAGAATTGGAAGACCACACAAGAGATGGAGCAACAACCTTTCTAATAACTGAACGGCAGAGGATACGAAGAAAAACAAGCAAATTGTTTACATTTAAAAAGAAAGAAGAAGAAGAAACTATCAAAGAAAAGAAAACGGAATAATTTTATTAACTGAAAAATGTCACTACTTGACAACTACTAAATTTCAAAATATCAACAACATGGATATACTTATAAAACCTGATATAAATATATTTGAACTTCCAAGTTTGATCTTTAACAACAGTCCCTATTTTAAATTAAGGGGTTGAGAAAGTGAAAGAGCGGGCATTAACAAATGACAGATATCTGTATCGTAAAAATGTGACCCGCTTAGAACAAAATTCGACGTTTTTCAGCATTTCGTTAAATTCTTATTAATTTTACCAATTATTGTGGTGGACTGTTTTCTGTAGCACACTCTGTATAACGGGTGAATAAAAATTTAAATAAGAAAATTTTAAATCATATTATATCCCGATTGAACATCTTTCTTAAAAGTATACAAATAAAAAAATTATTATACAACGATATTTTTTATCCCAAAAGGTAACGAAGACTTTACCTAACCTAACGTTTGGTTTTTAAAAAAAAACCCTTTCGTATAGTTTATTTTGCACGTGAACAAGCACAGATAAAAAAAAAACTAATCCGCAACAGAATTGACACCAGCGACCCTTTATTTATACGACTTTATTTGAAAAAACAATGTATACGGCCTTAAAAGCCGAACTTTGATTATCCCTCTTTCGAAAAGTTTTCAGGTTACGTGCCCACTCTAATCCTGAGGGTATATTTCAAGTAGGCCTGTAAAATCGAACGCTGGCTGACAAATTGAAATTGCCGCGTTGTCTTTTCACGTTTTTCTTAAAATTCAAGCCGCACGCATCAATATCAGTTAACTAGACCCTTTTCGACAAAAACCACATTTTTCTGTATGAACCACATTTTTTTACTTCCTTATTATAACCGAAATTAAATATTTGCTACCAATTTATTAATGTGGTGCATTATACCACGAATTTAACAAATTAACAGTTAAATTTTTTAATGAAAAGTCTTCCTTCCTAATCATAACATCTTCGCAGATTTGTTGTGACCCATAATAACGAGGTTCAATGTTTTGGATGGCTCTCTTGATTGCATCTCGCCATTTATCTCGATTAAATAACAAGTGAGCAGGCTTGTGGAAGAGTAGCATCTAATAATTTTTTGGTAACATCCACCCATCGATTTGGTAATTGGCCACGCCTTCTGTTTTCTTCAGGTTTTTACTGTACAATAAGCCTTTCCATATGCTCACCCCGACTGATGTGTCCGAAAAATGTAAGAATTCGAGAATACACGATACTGGAAAAATGTTTTGACGGAAAAGTAGGCTTAAATTACATCATTTAAATATGGTGTTCATTGTCCATTTAAAAATTTTTATTTAATTAATTGCAAAAATTAACGTAAAAAAAACAAAACAAATAAAATCCTATTGAGAAAATACAGCACATTTTTTTTTTATTTTGTTTAACGTGCATGAGACAGCTATGGTCATTTGCACGAATTACAGTAATTCAAACTACAAAATTCAGTTGACAGTACAATGGTTATACACTGCGGTCCATATGTATGAAATAAATTTATTTTTAGCGTTATTATGTATTTTATCAAAAAATCCTGAAGCAGGTCAATTTTTATTGTTAATTTGACAATTTACAGTATAAAAATATTACCCCCTTTTTGCGCCCCCTCTAAATTATGAGCACCCCCTCAAAATATAAATAATAAGGGGGGTTGTGTGGCATCTTGTTCAAAAGGGGTTTTCATTATCTGTTCAGCAATAAATATTAAGTTTTTTATATTTGGTGCAACCATAACTGAGAAAATATGTTATCAAAATTTAAAAATATTGACACTGTTAATTATGTATCCGTTGAAAAAAACTGAAACAGATCAATTTCTATTCTTAATTTGACAATTTACAGTATGAAAATATTACCCCCTTCTTGCACCTTTTCTGAAACCTGAAACAGATCAATTTCTATTCTCAATTTGACAATTTACAGTATGAAAATATTACCCCCTTTTTGCACCTTCTCTGAATTATAAGCATATAACATATAAATAAGAAGGGGGTCGTGTGGCAAATTATTTTTACTGAAGCTTTTTTATTTAGTAGATATTTTTAAAAAACTTAATATACTTAATCTTCAGCTGCAAGGAAAAGACGTAAATATATTTGATTTAAGTCAAAAGATTGATGCTTTTTGTAAGAAATTGCAGTTATGGCATAACAAATTGAAAGAAAACAGTTTGGAAATGTTTCCCACATTTTGCGATTTTGTGCAAGATTCCCCATTGGAAGATATTCATAAAGCTGTGATGCTAAAAACCATAGGAAGCCATTTAGAAAACTTACTGAGAATTTCAAGCGATACTTCTTTGCAGAGAAAGATATCAAGTTGTCAGACTGGAGCTGGGTTTTAAATCCATTCGAAAATAGACCTGTCGGACTATCACTGCAAAAAGAAGAACAACTGATAGATATTTCAACAAATCCCTTACAAAAATCAAACTTTGTTAACAAATCTTTAACAAACTTCTGGACTGAACTTCCGAACGACTACTCCGTTATAAAAGCCAAAGCGCTTAGAATTCTGTTGCCTTTTCCAACGTCCTGCCTTTGTGAAACTGGATTTTCTGCACTTGCTGCCGAAAAAAACTAAATACAGAAATAAACTTCAAGTAGAAAATGAACTCAGAGTGGTGGCCATCTCTAAGATAGAACCAAATTTAGAGAAGTTGTGCGCCTTAAAACAAGCTCATGTTAGCCATTAGTCCTTAGAATGTTTCTTTGTCATCATTAAGTAAGTAAAATTTCAATAAAGATTTTTTAAAAATCTATCTGTAGCATTTTATCATTACCATTTTATTTTTAATCTGTACTGCACCCTCCCCCCCCACCCAATCATGTAAACGCGCCCCCCTTAGGGGGCGCGCCCCACAGTTTGAGAAACGCTGGCTTAGAGAGAGGTTTATTTATGGGAGAATTTTGGACCGGGAAGATGTTTGGGTTAGGGGACAGGGGGATGTTTGGAATAAATGTATGGTATTTTTGTCAGTTAATGGGAGAAGGAGAGAGGGTATAGTTAAGACACATTTGGTGACTGGAGATTAATGAGTTGCTATAATAGATGTGTAAATTGACTCTCTGCAGGACTCGAGCGGAAAGCTCCTAGGCAGAGGCGGATGGCACTATTATGTACTGAGTTGAGGGAGTTTAGGTTAGTTTTGGAAGCCGACATATATATAAAGCTGCCATAATCGAGTTTGGACCGTATAATAGCCCTGTATATTTTTAGAAGCGTAGTTTCGTCGGCACCCCAGTGATAATGTGAAAGGGTTTTGATAATGATCAGTTTATTTAAACAACTTCATTTAGTTTTTTGGATGACGACATATTTAAAACTTAATAATTAATACCGTTTAGTTCTTGATAATGTATAAAATACAAACAAAACATAAATTTTAATCTAAATGCTTAAAATGCTTGCCACTACGTCAGCTGAAATTTGGTTTGTTCAATATTCACTTTTTCCACAAAATAAGTTATAGACGAAAATATATTCCTAGTATTGAATTGTTCAATATCCTTATAAATAAATAGGGATATATTTACAATTACAGTAATATTTCTTCTCGGTCCTATTACCCTCACAAGAGTTTGGTGGCATTATACTTCTACCATTTTTATAGCAATTTTCCACTCCTCTCTTTTCTGGGCTAGTTCTGTGGCTTCGTGCAGAAAGAGTCCAGTCAAGCTCGTGATTTCGTCTACCCATCGGGTTGGAGATTTTCCTCATGACCTTCGTCCATCGACTTCACCTTGAACCAGCAGCTTTTCTAAAGCATCCGGTCTTCTGGAGACGTGCCCGAAATACCGCACTTTGTTCCGGTTAATTCTCTTGGACAGCCTGTCCTCGATTTTCAGTTCTTCTTAGGATCGATACGTTGGTGCGGTGTTGCGTCCATGATATTCGGGGCATTCGTCGGTAAACCCACATTTCAATAGCATTTATTTTCTTTTTGTCCGCTTTTCTGATCGACCAGATTTCAGCCGCGTATGATGCAATTGGAAAATTTAAAGTAGAGACCAGCCTAATTTTCGTACCTTTACTTATTGACGTTTCCTTTCATATGCGTGTCAGTTTAGTTGTGGCCGTTCTTGCTACTGCTTGCCAGTCGTCGCCTTATTTCGGCTTCGCTACCTCCTGTGTTGGTCTTGAGGGAGCCAAGATAAATAAATTTATCCACTACTTTAAAACCGGCTACCTGTCGGATATGTAGAGAGTTGTTCGTTTTTCGGTCTACTATTATGACTTTTGTTTTATTGATGTTTAGTTTTAAGCCGTACTCTTTGCTTATATTTCCCAGCCTTGTCATGATTATTTCCAGCTCAAGTTGATCTGCCGCCGATATGAGAGTATCTCAGAATACTTATGCGCCTTCCTCCCACTGCAATCCCCCCATACCATTCATCGAGTAGGTACTTTGCGCATGAAATACTCACTATATATGTTAATTTGCCACGTCTTTTTTTTGGTTCTCTAAAGGGTACTCTGCTAGTGGTCTCTCTACTGGCAAATTATGCCCGAGCTCAGCCGTAGAGGGTAGAAGAAAAAAATCTAAAAGTGAGCCGCGCCACCGACTTAAGGCGGTACAAGCCGGAAACCCCTAGGTCTTGTAGGCACCAGCAGAGCCACGCGATAAACAACAAACAATTATGGTGAACTAGATAAATAAAACTATATTTACAATTACTGCAATATATTAATTAGGTAAAAATGATGTTCTGATTTCTTACAATAAATTCTGTATTTTCGTAAAGTTGATTAAACGAATTTAATACACTTTCTTAAAATAATATTTAAATTAATTATAACAATCTTCCAGACAGTAATAAAAACCTAATTAGGTACAAAAGAGAATTAAAATTAAAAAAAAACAACAAAAAGAAAATGTTCACAATATTTAAAATTTCGAAAATAATGGGTTTTATATAGAATTCCTGATAGCAAAAGATTAACACAAAAACAAGGAATGCAAAATAAATGGACTTGCAACAAGAATAATATTTTAAAACCCTCACAATAACCACATAAATTATATTCAGTAATATATAAATGCAAATCCAACTTGGAGCCGGTACAAATTAAACGAAAAATAATTTGGTTACTTTTAAACTATTGAAAACTTCATTGGGACGTCACTGCGAGCAGGTACAAATTTAATGAAAATATCTTGTTACTTTTAAATTATTGAAAACACTTAGATCAAGCACATAATAACTGATAAGTTGATAAAATTAAATTCAATACCATGTAACCAATTGAAAACTTCACTGAGACGTCACGGTAACATCGATTATCCAAGAACCGAAACACCAAGTAGTATTATCATAATAATTTCTGCTAAAAACACCAGGCAAGTCTTTATATCACTGAAATTTATCGTCGATGTGGATGGAACGTCACGTGGTACTTCACGATGGCTTCACTTCATCAAATCCCACACGTGGTGATCTTAACTCGACCCCAATAACCAAAAATATTCACCACATAGGCACGACAGAATGGTCAAGTTAAGAATTAAATGGTTTATCTTCCTAATCCAATTAAGATGGCCCCAAATACAGCTAGATATGAAAGAAAAAAAACCGTAGAAGTTCCGCTCACGTGTTAATATCAAATCGTTCCAAAAACTCCCAACCGACTTCCACCACTGACACCAAACGACTCAATTCAATTCAATAGTTCGCAGCATAATGACTTATGGAGCTGAAATGTGGGTGATCAACAAAAAAAACAAAGGGAAGATTGTAGCCACAGAAATGGACTTTTGGAGAAGGAGTTGTGGAGTGAACAGATTAGATCGAATAAGAAATGAGGAGATCAGGAGAAGAATGGAGGTAAAAAAAGACATACTAGAACACATAGAGGAAAAGAAACTAACGTGGTACGGACATGTTAGAAGAACTCCGGAGGATCGCTGGATACACCGGGTAACTGAGTGGAGTCCATTAGGCAGACGAAAGAGAGGTCGACCAAGGCGATCATGGAGAGACGAAGTGGATGAGGCGATGGAATTAAGAAACCTGCAGGACGGAGACTGGCAGGACAAGGACAACTGGAGACAAGGGCTGAAAGCAGGAAGGCAGCGACAGCTGTAGATATCCTGGATATCCTGGATAGGATTGGTGACAGGATACACCCTTGTCTAACCCCTGCTCTAACGTCAAATTTGTTTGAGTAAGTTTGGTCTATTCTGTCCCTTGCTGTGCTGTGTTCATAGAGGTTCCGTATCAGTTGTATTAGGTGGCCTGGTGTGCCCATTTCCTCCAAGACCTGCCAGAGGGGATCCCACTTGATGGAGTCGAACGCTTTGGAGTAGTCGACAAAGCACATAAACATTGTGACGTTAGATTCGCGCGCTTTTTTGATGATCTGGTGAATATTTAGTATTTGTTCGATGGTGCCTTTTCCTGCGAAAAATCCACTCCACATCCACATATTTGGGAAAGAAAAAAAGGTTTCAGTCTCTCGTTTATTATGGTGCATAATTTTACTGGCATGGGATATTAATGCAACTGTTCTATAGTTGTTGCATTATGTAGGATTCCCTTTCTTTAATAGTGGGATGAATATTGACTCACGCCATTCTGAAGGCCATTTCCCGGTGTTCCATACTGCTTTGCACGATGAGTGTATTACGTCTACTCCTTTTTTTCTCATGGACTTGATGATCTCTAATGTTATATTATCCGTGCCAGCAGCTTTCCGGTTATTTAGTTTTTTAATCGCCTTTACCACTTCTGATCTCAGAAGCTCCTTTTCTAGACAGAAGGTTGGTGTACACCTTGGAATTTGCACGGTATCGGAAAACAGTTTCTGGTAGTACCGTATTTAGAGTCCGCAATCTCATGTTTGTCTGTTATGATTTTTTTTCTTTCATTCTTTATTGTTTGTGTCCGATCAAATCATTTATTTTAATCCATACGCACTCTCTTCTAAAACATTTAAACAATTGTCTAAGTAAAACAGCCTTGGCGAAGCCACACATCCCTGTCTCACACCTTTTTCGATGTTAACCCAGTCCGTGTAAGTTCCGTTTATCCTTACACAAGTTCAGTGCTCGTATTAAACTACTGCTCACCACATACATAGACAATGTTGACCACAATTCACTCCTCACCACTTTGTCATAGGTCTTTTTTAAGTCTATAAAAGCGCAATAAAACTTCGGACTTAACCTATAAAGATAAAAACCCCTATGGTTAAGCTAGGATAGCAAAATCTTCGTCTCCATTAGTTAGTGGTTTTACCAATTTGTTTAAAATACAAAAAAATTGTTTTTGTGTTCGTTATAAAGTTAGCGTTTATAAAAAACATTTAAGAACAGTAAAAAGTGTCTGGCAACATTTGCATGGTAGAAGCAACGCCACAGAGGCGTGATAAAACGGGATTTCGTGCGGTGTCGCTGTCATTTTCGGAAAGTCGTGGAGATTGATGAAAGGACCCCGCCCCCAGGTAAAGCTCCTGGAATATGTATGAGTCTCGGTGAAAAACATCTAACTTCATTTGGGGGGTTGTTATGAAAAAGAGATTGAACGGCTTCTGGGCTCGCTTAAAGTAAAACAGTTTAGTCTGAAAAGTTTTAGTGCCGTTTATATCAGCACGTGTAAATGAACACTGAAGCATTTTATATCAGCGTCACCGTCGGTTTACATCGTTAATATTTTATTCGGATAAAAATGGACCTTAATCGGTTTATTAATGTAAATACATGAGAAAAAAAATTTTGCCCTTATTCTTTATCCTTTTACGCGTCCTCAAACATTAAATTTTTTTTTAATAGTGTAGCATTTTTAAAGAAAAAAAATAAGCATGACAAACTGTAAGGTTCTGATTAAGTGAGAAAGAGTAAAACAAGTAAATGAGTTTTTATACTTGGGTTCCAAGTAAACGAGAGATGGAAAGTATTTATTATATCTTTATTATAAAATACAGAAAAAAAATAACATTTAAAGAGATTTAGGGTCCTGAGATTATGAACATTTTTATCTTAAAAATCCTCAAACAAATACAAATGAGTAACTTTTTAAATTTTCCGCTATCTATTAATAGATTATTCTTATCTTTTAAACAAGGCACGTAATTTAGTATGTGTTTGGCAGCCATTAAAAGCAGACAAAGTCACGAATTTTAAAGAAAATAAAAAAGTGACCATATGCCAATGAATCACTATTTTTTTTATAAAAAAACCATCACCGAAACCAAATAAAGGCTTGATAAATACTATGGGGACTTTGCACCATTAATTTCAATAGTAAAGAAATGGTTTACTGGGTTACCTTGTGGTCGTACCAGCGTAAGCACTCTGTAGATCATTGTTCCAATTTCAATATTCACTTTAACAATTTATTTAAAACGCATTTCGATTATTTAATAACAATAAACACAGTATGTTATTAATACGTGATTTTATAGAAAGGTCTTTCGTTATATAGATTAATATTTTGTGCATATGCCTTGATTATCGAAATAAGCATGTCAATAATATCTGATTTCATGATAACGCAAAGTAAACAATCATTGCTAAATGTATACTATATCATAGGTAACCGGGTCAAGCAAACCCATTGTATATAAATTATTATAACCTAACAATTAAAGACAGTCTTGATAATAGTGTAGTTTAATATCGTCTTTATAATGTAGTCTTAATAATATACTGTAGTCTTCATGACTATCTTCATAATGCAGTTCTCAAAAAACTATTCTTAAAAATTTAAAAAAGTAAAAGTAAAGATGTCGTATTATTAACCTTCCACCAATGGCGATTCTACGAACACTACACCAGCAAAAGTTACGCCGAACGTTCAGGCCACGCCGCCCAAAAGGTTTTAAAAGTTACCTCATAGCTTCCTGCGAGATTTGGTTGCTAGGAGGATTTATAGTAGACATCTCTATTTGCATTTGTTCGTCTTTGAGAAGATTGCCTTCATCGCAGATGTCTGTTTTGTTTAAATAATTACTTATTTGATTTCCACGAGTAGCTAGAGAAGATAGTGGACTACGGTAGAGCTCTGCATTACCGCAGAAAGGCAAAGTACTTTTGAAAGGTTGCCTGGTATCCCAGAGGCTCCATTAGCGATATTTATTTGGGGCAGGCATACCATACATGTAGTACGCGTACGCGTAGTACGTGACGCGTGACACCTTGAGCAAAGCCTAAAATAAAGAAAAATGGTTTTTAAAAATTATTTTTACTGTTAGGCTATTGTATACTTGAATATACTTGCTATTAGTTACCAAAATATTTTTGAAAATAAAATAGTGTTGTAACTATATTAAGTAAGCTTGGTGGCGACGTTCGAGCAATACATAAAAAGTATAGAGAGGCGGTGAGTTGTGGGTAGCCTTTGTTCTGCTTTTAAAGGCTTCTTTCGCAACGTAGATGTTAGATTCCTTCGATAGTCATTCGGCTGATTCTTGGGCTTCTACCTGCTGTAGGCTGTTAGGTTTCCTGGCTTTTATCGTCGTGAATTTCGTTTATAAAGTAAATAAAACAAAACATTTGTCATTGATACTATATTGTAGAATTTATACATGGAACTTACAGTTTTAAGCCTCCTGTAACCATTAGAAAATTTTCACTGGCTGTCGACTTTGAATTTAATTTTGATTGCATTGATATACTTTTTTTAACACGTGGTGTTTTAAAGCGGTGCTCTGAGGTTATCCCTGCTCTTTGCGGCGAGAGATGTTCTTCAGCCGGCGGTTGAAATGGAAAAGACACAGTCGGCGAGTCAAGAGCGACTTCGCCCTACTTTTTCGCGCTCAAGTCCGTGCTTTTAATTGGTCAAAGCATAACGGCTTTTGCTTCGCGCATTATTCGAATTTTCTAGTTGATTACTAATTTCACGTGATAAGAGAATAATCGGATATTATAGCGGATTACTAAAAATGCACGTGTTTCAGCTGATTTTTTGTCGGCGTCAGGGTCGTACTAAGTGGTTTTTAAAATCAAGGACTTTCTCAGAGAGGAATTGTACAGTTAAAAGTACCAATTTCCAACATTAAGTAAGTCCCGTTACTGTAAAAATTTGTCCTTTAACTAAATTTTTGTAAAGTTTTAATTTTAGATTGAATTACTTGTTAACAGTATAATTTTGTGTCTACTTAATTACAAGAAATTGGGAGCAAAGGTTTTTACGTCTTTTGAAACATTTGCTTGCTGCATATTTTACAAAATAAAATTTTTAAAGCTTGTAAAATGAAAATGTCATTGAGTTCAACGATCCTTAAAAGGAAATCGTGTCTAGGATCGAAAATCCATGAAAACTCTTCTCACTAGTCGATACTTAAACCTGCAAGTCCGTATGCTACATACATACATATTTCCAGTCCTTGTTTATGGTTTTGGGAGATGGACTTTCCACTAATCAATGGAGAACCGAATCAACGCCTTTGAGATGTACCTGTACCGTCGTATGCTGCGCGTGTAGATAGTGTCACTAATGAGAACATACTTAGACGAATGGATGAAGGCAAAGAGCTTATGTTGGCCATCAAAGAGCGTAAGCTACAATAAATAGGATACATAATGAGAGGAGAGAGTTATGGGATCCTTAAACTCATCATTAAAGGAAAATAAAGGGCAAAAGATCAGTTGGATCGCCAACCTCCGGAGGAAGACAGCGTCCTAAGACGAAGAAAATGAAAATGTGTCCCAAACTGTCCAATTACTGTAGCGTTTACCCTATTTTTTATTATAATTAAATAAGACTTTTTATAATTTTAAATGAATTAAAAAAAGAACTAAATTAGGATTTTTTTCTTCCAGATAAGTTCCTTTGTCACTTTCAATTATCATTAATTGATAGCCAAAATCCCCCGACCGAAAAACTAATTTAATCAGTTATCCTCTGAATAGCATCGGATTATGCACAGAGTGCAGAGCAATAAAGAAGTTTTATATACCGGCATTCTGACCGATCCAAATTCTTCACGGACAATGAGCTCTTTAGAATACAACAGGGTAAAGTAGACCTTATTCTCCAGTTTTCGAACCGAATGAAATTAGAAAATTCCCTTTTTACGATTTTAGGAAAGTAATATTACGTTTTTAGCTCAATGACAAGAATCTTTCAGGCAATTGTGTACATGATAAGCAAAGCTTTTTTATATCTTTTATTTTAAGTAAATTTATTAATTTTATTTATACAAGAGTACCGTTTTAAGGTTTTTAAAAATCTATACGTACAGAGTGTTTCAAAAAAAGATGACCCCGTCTTTAGGATAGGTAGAAAACTAAAAAATAATTGGGGTTTGCTTGTTAAAAAACGCCATCCGTATTCAAGATAAAAAGCGTTGAAAAAAAACATTTATTACGATTTTGCCCAAACTACTGAAAACATTGTAATGAACTTTTATACGAATATTTTTTAGAAGCTGATACATTATATAAAATTTGTTTTTATATATGATTCTCATAGAGGCGCTAGTTACACGGTTCGTACCTAGTAGTATTAAACATAAACTTAAACATCATTCAATTTTACACCAAAAAGGTACTTTTGGTAAAACTCGATACTGTATACCCTTTGCAGAATATTTTTATTTAAAAATTATGAAGTAATAACCGATGCTGGTATAAAGTAATAATAAAGTTTCTTGACGACGTCGTATAATGACTCTAAATGTATTTTTACTTAGTAAGTTTCTTTTAGGAAACTTTTCTGCATAACGCGTAATAGCTGCACCAGAGTTCCTAAACACTCGCCTAAGGTTAATAACATCATAACATCAAGTAGGAAACCTCTCGATCCCCATTTTTTAATATGTATTTGTTTTATCGGTGAGGTCTCATTTACGCGACAAAAAATTTTAATTCACATTCTGCATTCTATTTAATAATAAAAATAATTAATAACTTTATCATTACCTTATACCAGCATCGGTTATTACTTCATAATTTTCAAATTAAAATATTTCGAAAACGGTACACAGTATCGAGTTTTACCAGGAGTACCTTTTTGGTGTAAATTGAAAGATGTTTTAGTTCATCTAAAATTTTAATTAATAAATCTAACCTTGAAAAAGTTATGTTTAATACTACTTGGTGCGACCGTGTAACTAGCGCCCTTTATGAGAGCCAGATAAACAAAAAAATTCATGAGATGTATCAGCTTCTAAAACATATAAAATTTTATTACAATTTTGTTCAGTAGTTTCGGCAAAATCGTAATAAATGTGTATACATTTTTTTTCTTTAACTTCCTTTATCTTGAATACGGATAGCGTTACGAAAATTTGTTACTAAACAGTCCCAAATTATGTTTTAGTTTTCTACCTTTCTTAGAGACGTGGTCACTTTTTTTAAAACACCCTTTATAAATAAAATTAAAGTGTCTGTGATTTAAAAAAAATCAATTTTTCCAAGATCATATGCTTATTCGCTTGTAACCAAAACAGAAACACGCGTTATTTAATTTTTTGTCTTTCTGTGTGTCTGTTTGTTTGTCTGGGCACATTTTTAAAATTACGGAATGAATTTCAATGCAGTATTCACGTGTAGATACAGCCTGAATAGAAGCAAAATAAAGCCCTTATTCTATTTAAGTCGAATTTTAAATAAAAATTATTCTCATTTAAAGATATTTTTAGCCTTAGAGTTACAAGGCAAATAATAATTGCTAATGTCGACGTCACAATACTAACTAACCTAAACGTTCAAATTTTTTTTTTGCTTGGGCGGTTGCCATTCAGCCAGTCGCTTACAAAATTTTATTTATTTAATCTATGTAAATAGTAAAAGCTTTCACACATACCATGCATACCTTCTTAGCCTATAAAAACGTTCAAAAGAAGAATAAAAAACAAAATAAAATTCGGTTGAATTTTATTTAGGGTTATAGTTTATTAATAGGCTACGGGTGACTCTAAAATAGAGAGGAAAGTAGGTTGCAGTATCTTCTAAGAAGACCTCTCACTTAGACTGTCGTTTCGTTTGCTTGATTACTGTAGTGTGTATCAAGCTTAAATAACAGCCATTACCGTGGCAGCTGTCTGGATACTCCACAACGAACAAAAGTTCAGCGAGATATCCATTCTTTGCGACAGCCAGGCTGCTCTCAAATCACTGAACTCAGTCTACTTGACCTCTAAGGCAGCGGTGCAATGCCGTACCGCCCTGAATGAGCTAGGAACTAAGTTTCGGGTTCACATTGTCTGGGGAAATTATTTAAAATTCTTTTTCAGTACTTCAAATTGATAAAATAATTTAGTTTAACCGGTAATAGTAAAACTGTTGGCTACACAGTTAGTAGCCCTTGAGTTGGAATAATTTAGTTTTATAAAAGTTACTTATAACATTATACACAATTGGTTTTAGAAAGGAAACTTTAACGTAACACAAAATTGTCGCCCAACATTTGGGGAATTAGTAAGTTTTTTAAAGTTACACAAAATTGACACCCTACTTTTGTAACTTTAGAAACAGTTTAGTTAGGGTAACGCAATTTGGCACCCACTTATTACAAGAGTGGCCATGTCGACAATAATGTTACAGCGTTGCCAGCGCAAGGACGGAACAAAGAGAATCGATTGGTGTTCTTTGTCATACTCATGGCCACTCTCGTGTAATCATTGCGATAATAGGTCTATGGTAACGACGAAATACTTCTGGGAAAAATAAAATGCATAACATTTAAATATCTTGGTTAAAATATAGCTTCTTTTTTAAAAATACTAAAAAAACCTTTTTAACTGTAAATTTTTTTTTGTTATCTGCAAAATAATGGGATATCTAACGTCTACTGATTCATGCGAGACGGTAACAAAAAACGAAATAAATTCCACTGGAAAGGATAAAGTAATTGACACATTACGCTTGATTTATTTTATTCGTTAATACGTAAACAAGTTTTTGCAGGCGCACCTACTAATAAAATTACTTTTTTCAGGTAAACACATTTTTTTTGGTATCAAATCGATTGAATGTTAGTCTGTGGTAATCAACGAAAATAGCAATGACTAATAATAACAAAAATTTGAAAAATCTCATTTATCTAAAGCTGCCCCTAAACTTTCAACATTATCATCAATATATTGCATAGTATTTAATATTATACAATATGTTAACCGTCTTTATATAATATTAAGAGATTGCGTAATATGTCAATCATAAAAAGTTTGATTTTTATCGTGCAATTTGGTGAATATTGCTTTCGTTGTGGGTAATATTACGTTGACTTCAAAAATGTCAGCTGTGAACTAAACTTATTGCGCAATAATATTGCTTTAAGTGGGTCAACCCAGCAATATATTGATGATAATATTAAGCGTCTTGAAGCCGCTTGAGTAAAATATGTAAAGGTACCACCTAATAATAACATTGTTATATTAGTCCTGTGGCCAAGTGCAGATTTGAGGGGTACTCCAGAATGGCTGCAAATTTTAAAGGATGTAGTCAAGACCGTGTCATAAACGGTAATGGTGGCATACGTGACTAAATGCGCGGTTACAAACTTATCGTCCAGTCTGCCACCTGTACGCCTTGAGAGAAGGGTATTGGAGTGATTTTATCATGGCCGAAGTGGTTGTAATTGACTATAAATCAATAAAGATCATTTGAAAATACGTGATAATTTCAAAACAACAAAAATGTATTTAAATTGATATATGTATAATTAATAATAAATTATTAAATGTGAAGATGTCCGCACTGAAAGTGGGATAGTTTAGCAAATCGCCAGTCTCCCAGTAAACATGATTGTAGAATGGCCGTAACTTTGCACATATAAAGATTGCACTTTTCTTTAAAGCTGACTGCGAACCCTCAAAACCTACTTTTGCATTGCATACTTATTGTAAAACTGCTTGTAGATTGTAGATTGTAGGGGGGGGTCGTGAAGGCTATGCAACCTTTCAAGCACCCCGACCTATCAGATCTTTTGTGCATAACCCTTAATTTATTCCAGGCTTAAAATTCCGAGACTTTGAGCAAACTTCATTAGTTTCCTGGGGGTTCAGTTTTTGATCTCGAAGCGCTTTAGAAAGACCCCTTCCAGAAACTTAAGCCTCTTGTAGAAAAGCGCTGGGCATTCGCAAAGCAAATGATCTGCAATGTCAGCAAAGTTCTCGCAGTAGCGGCACCTATCACTCTCTGTTTGCCCATCTTTTTAAGGTGATACCTCAGAGGGCAGTATCCAGTGAGTAGCCCCGTCACCAGCCTTTCTTGTTCAACCCGAGAAGATGTTTAGCTGCTTTTGGCAAAAGGCTTACTAGCCTTTTCGCTTGTCTTTGTCCTGGCACTTTATGCCAGTGAGATTTCATTTTATCTGTTTCCCAGCGTCGAACCTCTTCTTTCAAGTGGGCTTTGGAAAGTCCGTTGCCTTTAACTCCCTTGTGACCTGGAACCCACATCAGAGTAACCTGATTGTTCGCTGCCAGTTGTCTCAGGGACTGTTTACAGTCCCAAGTCAGCTTAGACTTACAAGTGCATGACTTCAGAGCTTATAGTGCTGCTTGGCTATTTGATAAAATATAGATTTCTGACCTTATGGTGTTTCTTTTGATGCACTCCTGGGCACATATCTCTATGGCATGTAATTATGCTTGAAAGATGGTTGAGGTATTACCAATGGGTTTTGAGAGCCTAAAATTCGTCTCTTTAATGCCCACTCCAACCATTTCATCCATCTTGGATCCATCAGTGTACCACACTACAGCATCCCTTCCTAGTTGTGTAAAACTGCTTATAAAGTCAGCCGTTACTTGTGTATTACAGAAAAATTATTTATGGTTTTCTCAACTATTTATCACTTTCCTTCTGAAATAAAACCTCTTGAGAGACGCCTCTCGTTAGATGTTTTTGGAAATGAAATAAAAGGTTGTCTACCTCTCTTAACTTGAGTCGCAAACAGTGCTAATTCGATATTCCTGTCACAGCTAATACTTAGCGACGGTTACTTTTAATTAGAATATGCAAGCCATGTTTCGCGTCGTTTCTGATTAGTTTAATTACATTAGCAATTACCTCTTTTGTTTTCGAGAGTAGTTCTTTTCATTGTTTTATTTGCCCATTTTAAATTTGTAAGTATTTTAAATAAATAAATAAAAAAGCAGCAGAAAACACCGACATAAACACAGTAAATTTAAACCTATACAATGCTACAGTTACCTGCTAAAATTTAGGTACTTCTTTGTAACTGTCAAACAGGGCTTTTTAGCAATCGACATGTTTTGTAGACATTTTAGTCCAACTCCGATGAATTTAGCCACGTGAAGTGCCATTTATAGTAATATTTTTATCACTTTTATTTTCAGGGCATCGCCTGCAACTCCTTTTAAGATGACGCTCATATGACTTGATCATCGGCGTTAAGAAGGCATTTTAGGATCAAATAATTCATTTTCAATCCAATTTTCAACTGCACACAAACATTTTTTTTATTAGAGTTCATTTTCTTCACCGAATAGGTACACGTTTTAGTTAATTTTTAATTTTTATACAGTCTAAGAGTTTCTGCATTTTAATGATTTTTTTTTTATTTATAATTTTTTGTGTAGATTTAAGGTACTCACTAAATATCAGGTACATAATAAATACCTGTTGAGAATTACCAGATTTAAACTAAAATATAAGTTGGTCAAGTAAGATATATCAGTTACCCACAGCATATCAGGACACTGCAGGATTGTATGACATTAAAAGCAATTTCAATATTGTGAATATGTTATAAAAATACACGTAGAAAAGTCGTTCAAAGTCTTTTTTCCGAAGAGAGACGAATAGGTAAGGGGAGAAATTTTCTTCCCAGAGACTGAATACGTAATGTACACAGATGGCTCAAAAACCCCAGATGAAGTTGGGGCCGGTGTTTTCAGCAGCAAACCAAAGATTATAACTACCAGTCTTGGCAGGTATGCTACAATCTTTCAGGCTGAAGTCTTTGCTATCGAATTGTGTGCAAAAGAATTGACCAACAGACCTCTAGCAAACAAAAATATTAGTATAATATCAGACAGACAGGCTGCTTTAAAAGCACTGAGTTCCAACAAGATAAATTCTAAACTTGAATGGAATTGCATTGAATCCTTAGAGTAAATTGGTGCGAACAACAGGGTGACCCTACTGTGGGTACCTGGACACGAGGGGGTGGAGGAAAACAAAAAATTCGACACCCTTACAAAATAGGGGGCCGAATCTGCGTTCACTGGACCAGAACCGGTTTTTGGAGTCACTACAAGTGCCGCCAAAACAATTATTTAGGACTGGGCGGAGACAAAAATACTCATGTACTGGTCCGATATACCAGGGTTAACTCATTTGAAGGCGTTTCTACCTTAACCCTCGAGAAACAAAACTAAGCTGATCCTAGAATGGAGCAAAAATGACCTGCGCATTTTAACGGGACTGCTTAGAGGACACTGTCGTCTAAGATACCACCTCAGAAAGATAGGTCTGAACCAACAAACGGACTGTCGATTTTGCTGCGTGGAAGGCGGAACTGCTGAACAAATACTATGTCCATGCCCCGGCCTGGGAAGAATAAGCTTCAACATATTTGGTTACACCAACCTAGAACCTACCGATTTTAAAAAAATCTCACTCTATACAACCATGAACTTTGTGAGAAGGACTGGATTGTGCGGTGAACTGTAACCTCTAGGGGTGAGCCACAATAGACCTACTAATAGATTTTTTTTTTTTTTGAAAATTGTTTAAAAAAAAAATTCTTGTCGAGCCATGGTTGGTATTTAGGGTTAACTATCTATCTATATCGTCGCCATATATCTGCGGGAGTTTACTTCTTTTGGTAATCCACTGTTGCTAGCATGTACTTGGTTTTATTAATGATAATTAAACATATATAGGAGGCCGAAAGTGCACAAAATCATGGAAATTTATTGGAAAATTTAGGAAACCTCGCTCCTGGAAATGTTAATTTAAATAATATAACACAACAACAATGAAAAGTTCACTACGAACATTTACTACAAGAGAATAGACCACAATATGTTTCGAACAGTATACCAACTCCAATTAACATACAGGGAGAAAGAGTGGAAATAGATGAAAATACGGTAGGGAACGCTATCTCTTAACGAACAAATAAAAAATCCTGTGGACCAGAAGTAATGTTTGCAAAATTACTACAAAATGGGACAGGAAAAATTGTCAGAATAATGACACGACTAATTAATAACTACCTTAATGGCTAAGAAGTTTCCAAGGAATAAAAGGTCGCCTATATTTCATTAATTCACAAGAAGTGCAATAGAAGCGACTGTGGCAACTACAGGGGAATCTTGGTAACGAGCTCGATAAGTAGACTATATGGACGAATACTTAGAGATTTAATAGAGGTAGAATATTTGGAAGAGGAAGAACAAAGTGGTTTTAGAAGTAGAAGATCCTGCATTGATAAAGTGTTTACCATTTAACGAATAATAGAAAAAAGATCAGCAGTGAATCTAGAAACACACATGCTATTTATCGATCTTACAAAATCATACGACAATATACCCTCGTGCCTACTCTGGGAAAGACTACACCATACTAATATAAATCAGACACTAATAGCAGTGAGAAATATCTATGCTAATTCTGTCTCTGGGTTTAAAATCGGTAAGAAACTATCAGAACCCTTTAATACAACAAAAGGCCTCCGACAAGGGTGTTGTATATCCCTATCATTGTTTAAGACATACATTAAAGAAGCACTCACAAAATAAAATATGTTCAGAAATGGAAGTATTACTAGAAAATTCTACACTATTCTTTACCTAGCCGACATGTGTCTGCGACGCTAGAAATCGGTATGAAACTTTCAGTGGCGGTGTGCACGTCTGACCTATCAGTAAAGAGATGCATACAGAGATCAAACAATTTCTCTGTGTGTTTACCCTCACCAAAAATAAAATACATATTTTTTTAATTAAAAAGATAAAAATAATTCTCCAAACAATAGACCATCATGCATTTAAAATAAAAAAATAAAAATTCTAAAAATCCAACGCAATATATGTGCATACATAACGTTAAAAATGATAAGTTGTCTGTATTTATTATGTTTTGGAAAAAAAAATTTCACTTTATCATGGTTTCACAAAATTCCATTTTTTACAGATTTGGCTATTATTTGGCACAACTAAGTGGTTTATTTGAACCTTTATTACGCTGGATTTCTAATGTAATTTTTTGAGGGTTCAAATTTTTAGTTTATTGTTAATGGATTATACCATATCTATAAATAAATAGGAAAATTTTAGTAAAAGTAATTAAACTGTATTTTGTATTAAACAATAGATTCATCGTTTTGGGTTTGCTCTGTTAAATATTTATTTTTAAACTATCCCAAAACGATTTATCAAATATTTTTTAAATAAAATTTAAATCGCTTTGACCCAATTTAGAAGGTATATATTTGAATAAACATCCCATTTATTGGATGAATCAACGCAAGGACGTTATCTCAAAGTTAAGTGCTCTATATCTGCAAAACATTATTATTCTCCTTTCCAGGCCAGTTCTGATTTTAAGATATTAACTGAGACATCAAAGAATTATTGTGCTGATATTTGATGAGGGTCCAAGGAAAACTCTGGAGCGTAACTTCAGGACGAAGTTATTATCGAGCAAACCTGAATGTCCTGAATGTCCTGGCATAGTTTAATTAGATTATGTAGCGAATAGTGAAACTTTTCCTTGTACCTGCTCGAGTATTAAGGTAATATTAAAAAAAAAACAATTTAAAATTTATTAAAAACTAGATACTAGATTATAAACCAGATATTAATAAAATATTGTTTGCTTAATTTGCTACCGCTACAATATTATATTATATTATAATCTAAAACACCTTTATTTGATTTCTAATTTTATTCTTTTTTTGGTGTTTGTAGATTTATTGCTGCTTTTTCGTGATCTTTGCCTACAACCATAATAGCAGAGTTATCAGCAAAGGTGGCTATTGGGTCAAGTTCTGGAATACTAGTTTATAGTTGGTATAGACTGGACGAGGTGGAGGACGGTCTAAAAGTCAATGGGAAACTCAAAAACAATCTAAGATATGCCAATGATACAGTGATAATCGCAGACAGTCCTGAAGGGGCTGCAACGCCTTATCGACATCACATCGGTTTCCCGGGACGAAATAGGACTAAAGATTAATATCTTAAAAATGAAGATCATGGAAATAAGTTGCAACCCAAATAACCACATCAACATAAATATTATATTAAATATTGGGGCAATTTATTTTCGTACTTCCCAAATGTACAGTTAAATACTGGTTATCGAGTTTTTAACGATAATCAGAAACGACCGTATATTTGTGAAATATGCTATATGGTCTTTATCTACAGCAAAGTAGCTATGTCTAAAGCCTTGTCTGGAATATTTTCTTGTCTTTAATAATTAGCTTTACCCTTTTAAGAAGTATTTTTTAAACAGCATTACAATTACAGAAAGCAATAAGATGGTCCGGTAGTTTTTCGGATTTAGAAATCATTTTTATTTCTACTTTTTTTCATACTTTAGGTATAAGGTATTTTATTGAAAAACGATTGTTTAAAAGATTTAAGAGGGAGTACGTATGGATTAAAAATGAATGATTTGATTGTCAAATGCCTTTTTTACGCCGATGATCAAGTTATATTAGCGTCATCTAAAGAGGAGTTACAGGCGATGGTTAATGTTATGTATGATGCCCTAAAAATCAAAGGGATAAAAATAAATGTTGGCAAAATGAAAGTAACGGTTTTCGAAAGGGAGGAAAACATAAACTGTGAAGTTCTAATTAAGGTAGAAAGAGTGAAACAAGTAAATGAATTTGTGTACTTGGGTTCAAAGTTTACGAGAGAGATGAATAGTATGACAGTGACATTAAGCGAAGGGTGTTGGCAGGAAAACAAATGAATGGGGCACTTCATAGCTTAACAAGCAGCCAAAAAGTGTTAAAAAAGGCACGTCTGGCTGTGCACAGATAAGTGTTGGTTCCTGGTGAAAATAAGAAAAATATAACATATTACAACTAATAATCCAAGGCAAGATAGAAGGAAAAAGAGGACCTGGCAGAAGGCGCACATCTTGGCTCAAGAATCTGAGACAATGGTTTGGCAAAACATCGACTGAACTTTTTCGGGCAGCAGTGAACAGAATAACTATAGTAATGATGATTGCCAACGTTCGCTGAGCGGACAAGGCACCAAGAAGAAGAAGAAGAAGGGGTTATCTTTATTCGATGGCCGTTTATTATGTTCAAGGTGTGTGTAGTGAAAAATCTTTTCGCTTTTATTTTACAATGGACATTGCCGAGACAGGTAAGACATTATAATTCCACACTCGTTATTAAATATACATTGCAATATACCTGTAAAGTTAATTTAGCAATTTGTAAATGTATGCCCCTGTTCAATAACGAAAAACTATACAACCCCCAAGTTACCCCAAGGATTTGTTTGCGGGATTTGTTTCATCAATCCTTCTAGTCTTTAAATGTTGCAAAGAATTATTGCGTTTTGCGTGATACATAATTTTTTTTAGACACAAAACTCGGAATCACTAGGAGATAATTTTTTGAAGAGTGGGTTAAGTTTTCCAAAAAAACCGCCAAGACCACTTGCTGAAATTGATTCTTACTTTCGCTTATATTAATAATGAAGAATATGTGGAGATTGTTAAAAATTAGAATTTCCCGTCATTCCGACAAAATTTCGGCAAGATGGGCTAAGTGTCACAGGAAACTGGAAGATTTCTTCAATAAATACTCTAGTTGGTTTGGTTCAGATGACTTGGATTTTAGTATTAACCTACTTGTCAACCTACTTGTCAACGCTCAGGATGCCCTAAAAAAAATTTTAAACGTTCAAGTAAGAAAACAAAAAAAAAAAAAAATCAGCGAGTCATTAAAGGTAGACTGCGAAAAGTTGACTTTCGCAGCACAGCACGCCCTTTATGTTTCTGGTAAGCATGGTGCTTCCAAAGTTGTGAAAGAGGCATCTACCTTTCAACAACCACATTCTTCTACAAAAAAGTCGACCTCTACCAACATTCGACGTTTTTCCCCTAAAGAAGCTTTGGCTCTCTTTTTCGACTGCAATTTAACAAAGTTTCCTAAAGGATTTTTTTTTACTTAATAAAGTCGCAAAAAGGGTAAAACTATCGTGTGGGCCGCAGACGGCCCGCACTGCGACTATTAGAAGGGGGAGAGATTATAGAAAGGAGATTATTGTGGACCCGCTTTTTGAAAAGTTGTAGGTCATATTTCTCTCTCTGGAAAAACTAATTTTGGAAGCTTGTTTCATTCTATAGCAACCCTGTGAAAGATGGATTCTTGATAAAGATTGGAACTTGTAGTGTCAATCTTGAGAGTAAATGGGTAAGGCTGATCAGCGTGCCGTGTTCTTCGGCCGAATGTGGCCGATAATTAGATTTGTTGTATTATTTTTCCCGTGTTCTGGGACTTTAAACGCTAAATGTAGAAAAGTTTTAAATTTTAGCAAATTAATTTGATTTTTGATCGCTGTGCGCTCGCCAATCGTTTTAAAAAATTAATTAGATTTTTTATTATTTTTTCCGTAATCTGAGACCCCTAAGGTTAAATATGGACAAGTTTCAAAATTTTATCCACCTAAATCGGTCTTATTTTCCACTGTGCGGTATCAACAGTAAGCTAATAACGTGAATTCTGCTTTATAAGGAAAATAAATATAACATAAGTTCCACTCTTTATTGGGTGGCAACTAAATTTTTTTTATATTTGGTCATAAATTCCAAATACATCTTTTTTGCATACAAGTATACCGGTAGGCTATCAGGTTAACTACCTTGTGAAATGTCTCTACCAAATTTGGATCGTGAAAGATTCTCTGGTAATTAAAAACGGGTAATATTAAATAATTTCATAAATTATTTTGCCGACATCCTCGCAAAAAAGGGAGCCAAATCTGCGTTCATAGGGCCAGAACCAGTCTTTAAAGTTACCACAATTGCTGCCAAAAACCATTGTTTCGGACTGGACATAAAGAAAACGACTCACGCACTATTCTCATTTACCAGGGCTGACACATTCGAAGCCGTTTTTACCCAAACCCTCAGAAAAAATAACCAAGCAGATCCTAAAATGTAGTGGGAACGACATGCAAATTCTAACGGGACTGATTCTTCTTCTTCTTGGTGCCATGATCGTTTAACGATCGTTGGCGATCATTCTGGCTATCATGTTTGCAATCATTATTTTGTTGGTAGCCGCTCGGAAAAGTTGTATAGTGGTGAGACCAAACCACTGTCTGAGATTTTTGAGCCAGGAAGTTCTTCGTCTGCCGGGGCGTCTCTTACTATTAATATTACCCTGTATTATAAGATGTAGAATGTTATACATTCTCCTAAGGGACTGCTTACAAAACATTATCGTCTAAGACAGTGGTTCCTAAACTTTTAAGGTAACGAAACACTTAACAAATATATTTTATGCTATGGAAGCCCACATCAAATAATTACTAATTAATAAAAGTTTGGTACTATGGTCGACAGTTGCACATGGTGTTAAAAAATAATTGCGACAAACTTCAGGGGGTGATTATGCATAAAAAAATAATGACAGTTTAATACATAAACGTATGTCCGCAAATAATTCGTCTTCAGAGATAGGGGGTTAAAGTTTTTGCTAAACTGACGACTTATTTATTTTTCCGAAACCGGTCAAGATATGCAAATAAAATTTAGTAAGCTAAAAACCTACAGAATGGTCACAGTACGCGAAGAATACGGACTATCACTAAACATAAGCAAAACAAAATATATGCTGCTAACAAAAATAACTCAAGACAATTGTAAGATATATGTAAGGAACCAGCCTATTAAAAGAGTAAGACAATACAAATACCTAGGCACGATTATTAATAAGAACAATGAGAGCTCCCAAGAAATAGGAGTCAGAATAGAGCAGGCGAGAAGCACCTTTACAAGAATGAAGAGGCTTTTTTGCTACCGAGATTTAAACCTTGATTTAAAAATACAACTGATGAGATGCTATGTGCTGTCTATACTATGCTATGGGATGGAGGCCTAGACACTGAAGGTAACCGACATTAGAAGACTGAAGGCATTTTAGATGTGAATATATCGGAGAATATTGAGGATCTCATGGGTAGAGAGAATAACCAACGTGCAAGTGATGAGACGTATGCATAAGGAGACAAAAGTGATTCCGACAATTAAGAGAAAAAAACTGCTGTACATTGGACATGTCATGAGGGGGGAAAATATTAAATGCTACGAATATTTATGCAGGGAAAAGTCTTAGAGATTGGTTTGAATGCAGTAATAATGAACTATTTAGAGCTGCGGTTTCAAAAATAAGAATTGCTATAATGATTGCCAACCTTCGAAGCGGAGACGGTACCAATAGACCCACCAAGTGTCGCAGTGGAGGGGCGGCCTTACTACGTCCCACTTGTATAATACACAATCTAACTTAACTTATACAATAGTATAAAATATTTTTATTATTGATTTAGCTGTTAAACTTTAGGTTAATTTAAAGTTAATCTCTTGGGTATGATTAATTAGATAAAACAGATGTGGTTCAAGCATACAAAACTGGTTGATGCTATTTATTTACATTCGTATTCATAGATATATGCAAATAAAAGTTTTTGTTTGGATCGTCGATTGTAGCGTGTTATAATAGCAACGAAAAGCATTAATTCACAAATGTTTTGATTAGGTAAACATAATCCCTAATTACAAATGTAACTGGTGAAATAATTGTTTACGGAAAATGATAATGTGCTAACGATAACAGCTTGTAAACGGATACAGCTTTGATTATTTGGTAGATTTTTTAAACTCCACTCTGCTAAAATAATAAATGCAATAAAACGATATTTGCTTTTATAAAAAATTTAAAATGCATATTGAATAGACGAAACTGTAATTTCAATTAGTAATACGTTTTAAATACACAGTAAAATATCAGTGGTCTGGGTGCGATTCGAGAGGTCCACATAACTAACTTCCCAGTAAAAAGAATGAAAAAATACCAAATGTTTTGTTGTTATAATTATTATTATTAAGATTCATATAAAAAACCATTTTAAATTGTTTATAAAAAATTATAATTGTCATTAACAATATTCTGTTTATGTCAACCGTATACTTTTAAATTTTTCTTATCATTTAACAAGCAAGAGCTATTTTTAATTGTTTATAACAATTGAATTGTTTTTTAATTATTATTATTAATAATCATTTGTTAGTAACAATATTTAATTGTTTTAAACAATGCTTGATTATTACTAACAATTATTTTTCACTGCTATTCTCTTAATACTGACAAAAGTTTTAAATTCTCCAATTCCTATTTTTATTTTTTAAAACTGTCTCTTTTTATAAAATATTGTCATCATATTTTTCATATAAATATTCCTAATATGCAATCATTATATTATTCAAAATATTTCAAAATTCTGTATTGAAAATAGCATAATTTATAAATTGCAAAATTCAGATAGTTTATCATTTCTTTCAGTTTTTTGATTTTCCATAAAAAACAGCTTAACCGATTTTGGTAAAAACCTAATCAGTTCTAAGCGGCGTAATTATGCGTCGAATACAATTGGTCATACGTCGATATTATTTTTTGTTCTCGAGACAGCTTGACCGATTTTGCTGAAAATTTAATTATTTTAAGTTGCGTAATTATGCGTCAAATGCAATTGGTCCCACGCCGATATTATTTTTTGTTCTAGAGATAATCGAGACGAAAAATAATTCCGAAAGTTAACAATTTTTTTCAGTTTTTTGATTCTCCATAAAAACAGCCTAAACGATTATGCTAAAAATCTAATCAGTTCTAAGTTGCGTAATTATGCGTCAAATGCAATTAATCCCACGTCGATATCTCTTTTTGTTCTCGAGGTAATCGGGACAAAAAATAATTCCGAAAGTTTACCATTTGTTTCAGTTTTTTTATTCTCCATAAAAAACAGCTCGAATAATTTTGCTAAAAATCTAATTAGTACAAGTTGCGTAATTATGCATCGATTGCAATTGGTCCAACGTCGATATCATTTTTTGTTCTCGAGATAATCGTGACGAAATAATAAAAATAATTTTGAACGCACATACGAACTTACGAATATACGAACATACGTCTTGATCGTAGTTTCCAGATAGGAGACTACGTCTTAGTCATGTTTTCGATAAAGAAAACCAGCGTCTATTATGTAGGAAAAATCGGGGAAATAGAATATATTTCATAAAACTAACAAAAATTAAAAAAACTTTCCGTTACCCTGATATAAAAGGTGTATTATCGGTCACCCGAAATGACATAATCACAAAGTTACCCACCCCCCCTTTTTTGACAATAAAAGGATGCCTAAGTATGTATTTCATAAACCACTATGGGTTATTAATAATTTGAAATAGGTATCTCTTTCACCAAAAATCTAAGTAAGTTGGTTTTATTATATATGTGTGCCGAATAATATCAATAAAAATAATTTGTAAAATGATTTATTTATGTTTGTTATTTCATACGCAAGGCTCCCGACCATAGTGCCCACGGGGAATTTTGGAAGGGATACTTGGGCACTATTGCAAGATTTTAAAAAAATTAAATTTTTTGAAAAAATTTGAAGAATAGAATTTCTAACATAATGCTTGAAGCTGAATTTATTGTACAGGCAATATACTAAAAAAGTGCTTACGGATCCACACCATTCCCTAAGTAAAACAAGTTTTTCAAATTAAAATAGTATTATTGTTAAATGTATATGGTTATAACCATAGTTACATCACTTTAGGTAGGAAATGACTCTTTTGCTGATAAATCCTTTTGTTTGGGACAGGCTTCCAAATAAAAAAAATGGGTGGCTCAGGTAAAATATAATAATCCACACCATAACGACTGTTGCGGACTATTAAAAAATAATAAAACTTTTTTTGGACCACTTTGTTAGCATTTTGCTTTTATAAGAAGGATATATTACTCCGTACTCTTTCAAAATATGGTATAATTAACGAAATTTGCTGCAGCCCACTAAAAACTATTACCAATGCTGTTTCTCCATAATAATAAAGTAAGAAAAAATAATATTTGTTATATTATAAGACGGTATCAATTAAAGTATATAACTAATTGTTGGCAAGGTTAGTTTTATTTTCAAGGCTTTAGCAAATTGTTGTGAGATTATAACAGTAGTTTTCAGTGCTATTGTGGTTTAAATTTTGTTACCTGCAATTTAAATATATCTTTTATATACACTGTATGTTTATTATAAACAATACTTGTCTATGTACCAAAATTTACTTGGTAAATAATGATGCAAAAATAAAATAAGTACTGTACTTTGCTATTACTTCAACACTAGCGCTTTGGATCTAGTTTGTATTAATAAGGAAGTCCTTAACATCAACGTGGGAAAGTTTTTGCTGTTGTTCATGGCTTTTAGCAAATTTGGTTGTGGTCTGATTAACCGTGTCAATATCCAAGTTCCTGTAAAGCTGATTATGTCTGTATGTCTGTATTTCGAGAGATCCGACAGCACGACAGCCGTATCTTCCAAAGAAAAAGGGGATCTGCTGGCCGGAATGTTCAGCTCTAACTCAACCCTCGATACCAATGGTAAACAACCTCCAACGATACCTAGAATAAACGCATCAATGATTAAGGTCGCTATCCACCATCGCACTATCAGGAAAATCCTACGTAATAAGGCAGTAGGACCAGATGGAATTCCGACAATTGTCCTGAAGACCTGTACTCGAGAGCTCACCCCAGTTCTTTGTAGACCTTTCAAATTATCATACAGCAAAGGAGTATTTCCGTCCATGTAGAAAAACGCTATAGTCCAACCAATTTCGAAAAAAAGAAAGAAGACTATTCCTGCGAATTATCGCCCTATTGCATTGCTCTCAGTCATATCCAAAGTAATGAAAAAAGCCACTAACATAGAACTCATCAAATATCTGGAGAAATTTGAAATAATCCATGACAGACAATATGGATTTCGACAACTTTGGTCTACTGAAGATTTGCTGGCTTATGTCACTTAGCTCTGGACAAACACTATTGAGAAGTTTAATGAATCCCGTGCAATAGCCTTCGATATATCTAAAGTCTTTGACCGCGTTTGGCACCAGGCATTGTTAAGTAAATTATCTGCCTATGGTCTTCCAACCAAACTGCGCCAATGGCTCTTGAGCTTCATGCAAGATCGCTCCTTACATGTGGCAGTTGGCGGTATTTCTTTGCGTTTAAAACCAACGCCAGAGTCTCCCAGATTCCATCCTATCACCCACCTTTTTTCTTTTACACATTCTTTCACACTTGTCTCAACTTTCACATCCTATCCATCACTTTCGGTGAATGATACAAATAGACTCAGACAGGAACAGGTTAATTCCATCAATAGAGAGCTTAAAGCAATCGTCGAGTGAGGAACCAACAATCTTGTTCAGTTCAACGCCCAGAAAACACAGAGCGCCACGTTTTCCAACAAAGTGAATTACTCAAATCATTCGATCACAATGTCCGGAAGTACCCTTGAATCAAGTCCCTTCATCTCGATTTTGGGAGTCACGGTGTCCAATAATATGTCTTTGCATGACCACGTTACTAACATCGCAAAGTCAGCAAGCCAGAGGCTAGGTTTTCTGTGAAGAGCTAAAAAGTTTTTTACTCCTGATCAACTGTTGACGACGTACAAGGCTTAAATCCCACCTTTACTGAAGTATTGCTCGCACATTTGGGGTTTTGCACCAAGGCATTCTCTTCGTCTTTTAGATTCCATTCAGAAAAGAGCCCTTCGGTTAATAAACAGCTCGACTTTCACAGATACCCTTCACCCACTAGAACATAAAAGAGGAGTTGCAGACTAGTCATTACTCTACAGATATTTCCATGAAAGATGCTTCAGAGAAATAAAAACTCTTTTACCACCATTGGCCACATTCGGCCGAAGATCGGCACGCTGATCAGTCTCACCTATTTACTTTTAAGATTGACAATACAAGGACCAATCTTCATCAAGAATCCTTTTTTTACAGGGCTGCTATGGAATGAAACAAGCTTCCAAAATCAGTTTTTCCAGAGAACTATGACCTGCAACTTTTTAAAAAGTGGGTCCACAATCATTGTCTTTCTACAATCTCTTCCCCTTCTAATAGTTGCAGTGCAGGCCGTCCACGGCCCACACGATAGGTCTACCCTTTTTGCGACTATTTTCATTAAAAAAAAACAACAATGGGTGCTATTAATGTTTTTTAATAATTTTTTAAACTGTTGCATTATTTATCTATGTTGCTACTTAAACAAAAAAAATTTTAAAAATGTAGTTTAAATGATGTAAATATACAATTTGCATATGTTGTACCAATTTTATAAAAATATGCTTAATGTAATAAAAAAAAATTTACCTTTTTATGTGTTGTTTATTAAATTTTATTACGGATCACTTTTAAATTAGTGGTTTTAACTCATGATGGTTTTAAAAGAGACAGTAACATCAGCACATTGTTGAGTAAACATTTATGAGAGCTATAGTTGAAGTGTTAACCATAAGCGGAAAAATCTTTTTGGTAGTGTAAACAGTCCACGATGGAAAAGCACGTTCGTCAGTTACACATGTACAGAAAAATACGGTCTATCGCATCGGTAGTTTCGTGGTCCAATTTGTGTACAATATTTTTTTAAACGGACCGACCAGATCTACGTGACTGGTTGTTGTCGGAGTTTTCATTTTATCCGCATTTTCAACCCTTCGGCTTGGCTTTCGGCGTTGTATCGCAGGATGCAAGGGTGTTGAAAAATTTACTGCGAGATTGTCGCGAATAAAATCTAATTCACGGTAAATTTGGATCATCGCTTGGTGAATTTATAGTCGAAAAAATACAGAGATGGAATCGGACGAATAAATTATTTTTAAATGAATGTTTTACGAAAGACAAATTGCCATAGCTCTAATACACGAAACAGCAAACTTTATCCTTTTAATTTACATGTTTTTTACAATATTTACTTGTTTACCTACATTTTTTTTAAAATACATTTAAAACGACTGCGGGTTAAAATTTAACGACCATCTCACTTCAAAGAAACATACATACATATATAATATATCAAATTGAAGTACCTAAAGTTTTAAATTAACAAGTTTAGCCAGTGATTTATTATCAATGACAGATAAAGGTTTACACGATGCCTAATACGATGTAGAAATGCTACAGAATCTATCATTAACTTACCTTAAAGTAAAAGATATTATTAACCACAAAAAAACTATCCAGGATGATTTATTAAGAATCAAAGGTATTAAGAATGTGAAAAATTTACTAAGTTCTTATTTACCGATAAACATTTTTTAAGCTTGGGTATGCAAAAAAGGTTATGCGAATCTGGCATCAGTTCTGATTAAATTGTAAATATGTATGTCATATTTATTTAAAGTACAGAAAACTTTGCACTAATATTAACTTTATACAGTGTGGAACAGTTAAATGGAATAAATTCGATAACGAATAAATGAGAGCGTGTTGGGAACAACGCTTGGACACGTCGATTTGTATTTTTAGATGCGCATTTTTTTTTTAAAAAAAAATAATTATATAGAGTGTATTATGTGACACTGGCCGATACCAACTTACTTATTTTAAATACAACCCTATGTATATTATTTTTTTTGGATTCTTTAGAAAATTCTAGACATAATTCATGTACAATGTCCCATACCTATTTTTAACTGTTTCGGAAATATTAAGTGTTTTCAGATGTATTACAAAAATTAACATTAAAAAAAAGAAAAAATTTTTATTTCACAAATATGGTAAAAAAAAACATTAATTTCAATGTAAGAAATGTTTAAAATGTTCGCCGCAAACGTCTTGGCAACATGCTACTCTGGTATAGAAATATCTTCTAACGTTACTCAACATCTCAGGCGTGACTGATCTAATCGCAAGCGTGATTCGTCTTTTTAAGTCATGTAAGTTGAGTGGTTTAGTTTTGTATACAATACTTTTGACATATCCCCACAAAAAGAAGTCTAATGGCGTCAGATCAGGAGATCGTGCTGGCCATTCTATCGATCCGCGCCTCCCTATCCACCGATTTGGAAAATTTTGGTTCAGGTACTGACGGACATTGATTTGGTAATGGGGCGGTGCTCCATCTTGCTGAAACCATAGTATATTGGCAGGAACTTGTGGGTTTGCTGGATCAGGATATAAATTTGTCAAAGTAGGCACGACATTATTTTGGAGCAGTTCTAAATATTTATCTCCATTCAAGTTGCCATCAATGAAAAAGGCCATCAATTCCTGCCCAAACATTAACTTTTTTAGGATATTGCGTATGTTTCTCTTTCATCTAGTGAGGATTCTCATTAGATCAATAGCGGCAATTTTGACGATTAACATGACCGTGAAGTGTAAATGTGCTCTCATCAGAAAACAAAACATCTTCTAATTGGATTACATTGTTATCTAACATTTCCATCATTTGTTCACAAAAATACGTTCTCCTGTCAAAATTGTCTTCCATGAGCTCCTGAGTTGGCATCATTTTATAGGAATGCATTTTACTTTCCTTTAATATTCGAAAAATTGATGTGTGGCTAATGTTGAACAGTGAGGCTGATTTTCGACCAGAATTATGTGGGTTTTCTTGAAACTCAAGCATCCAATTTCGCATCATCGCTTAGTTCATTGGCAACTACTTTTTTTGTCTGTCTTACATGACTAAGCCTGCGAAACTGTTTTTCCATTTTGTTCCTTGGGATATAGGCGGCAAATTTGAAAAATTTTCGTGAAATATGCGAGAAACTTCCATTTGTGTCCTTGTGTTATCTCCATAACCAATCATTTGTAGAATGGTTATTTTGTGCATTTCTGTTGAATAAACCATTTTTCTGATATTATTACGTGCAGTTAACGAAATTTAAACGACAATAGCACTGACACTGATCACTACTGTCATGCAGAAAGACAACAAGTTGCTAAGGCTATGAGTTTGATACGAAAATAAACAAAACTGTTTTTGTATTTTTTTTATTTCATATCAGTTAAAAGGAACGCATTAATGGTTTTTGATTATTTTTTCAATATTAAGAGCTAAATGGAAAATTAGTATTGAGTGTAATGTAGCGAATTTGTGAAATAAAATAATTTTCTTTATTTAATGTTAATTTTTGTAATACATCCGAAAACACTTAATATTTCCGAAACAGTTGAAGATAGGTATGGGACATTGTACATGAATTATGTCTAGAATTTTCTGAAGAATCCAAAAAATAAATAATATACAGAGGGTTGTATTTAAAATAAGAAAGTTGGTATCGGCCACTGTCACATGGCACACCCTATATAATTATTTTTTTTGAAAAAAATGCGCATCTAAAAATACATATCAACGTGTCCAAGCGCTTTTTCCAACACGCTCTCATTTATTCGTTATCGAATTTATTCCATTTGGCTGTTCCACACTGTATATAACATTATATTCTTACTTGTAATACACTATATTTATTAACTAATAAAATAAAATATTTTAAAAACTAGACGGTAAATAAAACTTTTTAAGCACCCAAACTCTTCGTTGTTAAATTTCCTACACATACGTATTTTTTTTTCATCGAATTTTTCATTTTTTTAATGTTTTTGTTTTTTTTAATATCAAGAACTTATGATTTCTCATAACCACCCATGTTAAAGAGGCGAAAATTTTTTAATTTTTCTAATAACTTTTATTAGTAAAAAATTATAATTTAATGTAAAGAACTATAATAACCAAGTTTAAAAATATATATTTTATGTTTTTTAAATACCTGGCTGCATTTTTTCCTTGACCCCTAAACCTCCTTAACGAAGAGTTTCGAGAGGTGACAGAAACTTTTACGTACCAAACGCAATGGTTTTTATTTTCATAAGTTACTTAAGACATGAGTAAAAGTTGCAATGAAAGTGAAATTAGTACGACAGAAATTGTGGAAGCGTTGAACAGTATGAAATTGGGTAAAGCTGCTAGATACGACAGGATAACAGTTAAAATGCTGAAGGCTGAACAAAACGTGGTAGCAAGTCTGCTGTACTGCCTTTTTAACCTTTGTTGGAGGAGTGGTAGCGTACCAGACGACTGGTGCAAGGCCGTTATCGTGCCACTTTACAAGTGAAAAGCTTCGCAGCAGGACTGTAAGAACTACCGAGGTATTAGTTTACTCAGTTTACTCAAAGATATAGATTAAAAGAGTAACGAATAAAACTGAAAGGAGATGTATGGATCAGATCTTTTCATTACGGGGTATAGTCAAAAATTTTTGGCTTGAAGTCAGAAGGTCTTTTGCGCTTTAAAAGACTTGAAAAAGGCCTACGAAAGAGTGGTGAAAAGTGAATCGTAGTCGACATTTTCTATGTATGGGGTGAGCAGTAGTTTAATACTAGCACTGAAATCACTTTACTAGGATTCGACTGCTTGTGTAAGGATAAACGGAGCTTGCACGGACTGGTTTAATATCAAAAAAGGTGTGAGACAGGGATGTCTAGCTTTGCCATGGATGTTTAACTTTTAAATAGACGATTGTTTAAAAGATTTAAAAGAGAATGCGTATGGATTGAAAATAAATGATTTGATCGTCAAATGCCTTCTTTACGCCGATGATCAAGTCATATAAGCGTCATCTAAAGAGGAGTTGCAGGCGATGGTTAATGTTACCTATACATGATGTCCTTAAAATCAAAGGGATGAAAATAAATGTAAGCAAAACGAAAGTTATGGTTTTAAAAAAAAAGCATGACAATCTGTGAAGTTTCGATTGAAAAAGAAAGAGTGGAACAATTAAATGAATTTTTGTATTTAGGTTCAAAGTTTACGAGAGATGGAAAGTATGACAGTGACATTAGGCGAAAGGTGTTGGCAGGAAAACAAATGAATGGGGCACTGCATAGCTTTATGAACATCCAAAAGTGTCAAAAAAGGCACGTCTGGCTGTACATAGAGGTGTGTTGGTTCCTACACTTATGTATGGTAGTGAATGTTGGGTTTGGCAGAAGAAGCATGAAAATGGGATTATTGCTGCGGAGGTGAGTAGTTTAAGAAGTATAGCCGGAGTAACCTGGTTGAATAAAGTAAAGAATAATGAGATAGGAGAACGCTGTGGTGTAAAAGAAGATGTGGTTTATAAGGCAATTGTGAATGGACAAATTAATAGAGGTCGACCTCGGCGATCATATCTCGATCAGATCAACATTGTTTTGAAGAAAGGCCAGGTCAAGAGTACCAACAACCGACGAGCACGTATAAAAGCACTGATGAAAGTAGAGGAAGCAAATAGAGGAAGTAAAAGATGTGTGTAATAACTTAAGCAGGTGGAAGAAAGTGGTCTCTTTCTACCCCCACGGGAAAAAGGCGTGACTATATGTATGTATGTTTGTAAGTTACTTAAATAATGTTAACTTTGGCATATTTATAGTAATAATTTTAAGTAATGACATAAAATAAATAAAACTGTATAAGATATTACTCGACAAGGTTAATTAAGGAGCCACTCGGAAATGCGCGTCTGAAAGAGAGAGGCAAGCTGTCCGACAAAATATAGAAAAAGGATCGATGCCGAAATTTTTTCTTGGCACATCTGGGGTTCAAAAGACTCCTTACGCTTGTCGAGTTAAAGCGGTAACCCATGGTATATTTTTGGAATCAGTAAAAAAGTCATTTAAATTTTATTTAAAATAAACATGTTAATCCATTTTAAATTTTTATTTGTATTTGCTGAAACCTGCACGTTACATTTAAAAAAAAAAACTAGTCACAACATACATTTTATGTAAAACCTCTTTTTTAAAATAATATTTTCCTTTTTTTTTAGATCCGTTAGGCAAACAAACTAATAGGTTTTTTTTTGTAATGTTTGACCCTATCAAATTTGGGCTTGAAAATATTATAGCGTGCTATTATGTGCAGAGTCCGCTTCTATTGTGGAAGCCTAATATTTTGCGTAAACGAAAGTACTAAATTATTCAAAAATACATGTTGGAGTACTAAAGTGCGTGAAGTGGTTAAAATTGAAAAAGAGGGCAAAAACATTTGGAAGCGTTGTAGAAAAAAAAAGGTTTTTATGACGCTCGTAAATACATTGAGAGGATAAACTAAATTGATATTTAAATTTACAGGTTTTTAAACACCGCTTAATCTCCTCCAAAATGGATGTTTTTCCTGAATCTTCATCATCTTAATACTATGGATTCAAGTAAACAAAAACTTTTTTTAATTTTTTTACCATATTTATTTTTACTTTTCGTTATAAATTAATCATCTGGATAAAATCAACAATATAACAATATAAAATTATCCAAAAAAAGTCTGTTTTCGAAGTTTATCGAGTATTTAAATAGTAGGCTATGCATATTTTGTCTCATTGTTAATGACAACTATAAAAAGAATTCGTTTAGATTTAAGGTTTTAAAGTATTTGCTAAAAGATAAACAATTTGGTGCAGTACTTTCGATGGATTTTCGTTTCTTTTTTTAAAAGTAATAAGTTTTTTGTGGTAGTCTGTTTAATTAGAATTGATAAATCAAGCTAGGATTTTAAATGAACATAAGGATCTCAGTATTATTGGATAAACGATATTGTTAAAGTTATATTGCCAATTTTTTTTTATTTATTTAAAAAAAACATAGCAGGCCTTTCTCGAAATTACAATTTAATTGGTAACGATAAATGAGCAATTTAAATCTACCTTATTATACTAATTTCAATCTTAAAACTAAAAGTTTTACTCAATAGAAGTTCCCTGACTCTAATACAGACACTAATACTAGTAGTGTGTAAGCATTGCACTGTACTCTGCTTTACACTGACACTTATCTACTGAACTAACTCAAAGAGCTTTGTCCTTTAGAGTTTTTTCGTCTGGTTGGTGTGGTCAAGAAGCTTGATGGCCTCAACATTCACATGTTCCAGGAGTCGCAGTTTATGACTCTCAGCAAACTTGGTGATCGACTGGTTAACAGTGTCAATCTCCAGGTATCGATGAACTGTTTCGGGAGTACCAAGGAGCATTGGTGATATTCCTAAGTAGTTGCTTTCTTTGGTGCAGCCCCAAAGCTGAATACCATAGGTCCAAACAGGTTTTAAGATTTGCTTATAGGGTATCAATTTATTGTATATAGACAGAGTGAAATTTCGTCCCAGTAACCAATACATTTTTCTAAATTTGAGTCTTAATTATTTTTTTTTTTTAACATGGGGTTTTAAGCGTACCCCTGCATCTAATGTAAGACCCAGGTATTTGGCTGTAATGATACAAGGTACCTGAGCTAAGGTAAGGGGCACGTGTTGACCTCTCTTTATGTGCACTAATTTTGTCTTGTTAAGCTTAATTCTCCATGTTTTGTTCAAAACCATTAAAATTGGTCTATGGATAAATGGAAAAAGGTTTTATTCGTGAACGAGTTTAGCAAAGACCAGAATCGAAGTTTGCTCTTTGCAATATTACTGCAACGATTTCATTCAGCGATGGCTCTGTTATGTTTTGGGGTGGTATATGCTTTGACGTTCACTCAGAATTATTTTTTGTCCATACGAGATTTCAGGAATGCTTATTTCTATCTAAAAGTACTTGATTATTTTAATAAAGTCAGTGTACCAGATATTTAGTGGCCACCAAAAAGTTTGGATCTGAATCTGATCAAGCATTTATGGAATCACCCCAAACAAATGTTAAACGTCAAATACCTGCACCTAGAAACCTGAAAGAACATGAAAATGCAGTTATTACAGCATAGAAACAAATCTTATTGCATAAATGCTGTGATCTTAAGTAGAGGAAGCCACATATGCTATTAGTGTTGCACTTACACCATTAAGTTCGCTATTTACACCACAATATATATTTTTAACAATATTATTTTGTTATTAAGTCTTAAAAATAATTTTAATTTAAATTTTATGAAAAAATATTTAGGCAATTTTACTTTAAAAAAAACCAAATACGTTTTTCCTCACTTTTAATATAACCAATGTTCATAAAAAATTTCTAATTTTTTTTTATTATATCAAGTTGTATGATTTAATATGTTCCTGCGATAATTTTGTTTAATCTAATATATAAAATTCTCGTGTCACAGTTTTCGTTGCCATACTCCTCCGAAACGGCTTGACCGATTTTGATGAAATTTTTTGTGCTTATCCGGTATCTATGAGAATCGGCCAACATCTATTTTTCATCCCTCTAAATGTTAGGGGTAGTCCACCCCTAAATTTTTTTTTTATTTTTTATACAAAATTTTTAATTTCTATTTTTTTATGATACAACATACAAAAATACATACAATCCTCAATTTTCACCCTTCTACGATCAACCCTTATTTTTTAATAGCCATTTTAGTAATTTAATCATTTTTCCTCTCCGGTCGAAAACTGATCAATCGTTATTTAATTAGTTATCCCCGCCAGATGTCTAAAGGTGTCACTTCTGACCCAGTAAACAGCACGAAGTAGGGATGAGAACGAAGCCGGTCTCCTTTCTTTCTCACTCCCTACACAGTTCTCGGCCATCATTATTGTTTATGCATCAAGTGTAGTAGTAACGTTGACAATTATTATTTTGCTATCTCAGTGTAACTCTCATATTAACTTTTAATCATTCCTATTTTATCAATAATAATTAAATTATCAATTTTGAGTGTATTTTGCACGATCAGTTAATCAAGTGATTTTATAACCTCAAAAGTACTTAACACGTGACACGAGCTTCCAATAACAACGGATTTTGTGTTGTAAGTATACTTTTTTTTATTTATATCGAAAATGTTGTTGATCTTATAAAAATGTAATTTTAATTTAATTTTATTAAAAAAATGTAATTGAACAATTAAGATTTTCATAGTTTCCAAAAAATCAATTATTATGAATCTTTATTTTGAAATGTCAATGGAAATATTGGTTGCATGAAAAAATTATAAGAGACAATGTTTTCATAAAATTTAATTTTTTACTTTTGTTTGAAAATTTTTTCCATAAAACTTATATTTTTGTTATAATTTCATAAATTAAAACTAATCATTTCAAAACTGCGGCAAAAATCCTGGCCCTAATTATACTTTTAACATTTTTCATCATTAAATAATTTCATTAATTCTATTTATGTATGTTTTGTACGGGGTGAGCAATGCCAAGAAAACGCAAAGGGGCTGATTTGAGCCGCAGTACAAGTAAAGCTCGAAACTTGCGAAATAGCAGATCCGAAAGAACAGAAGAACAAATCCAGCAACAAAATACTGATGCACGTGTCAGAATGGCGCAATTGCATCAAGAAGAGCCAGAAGATACACGAGCTGAACGCAATGAAGTCAGAAGATTAGAACAACGACAATCACATTCTTACATACAAACAATATACACATTCTAACATACATACATACTTACAATAAGTAATCACAATCACATTCTTACATACAAACAATATACACATTCTAACATACATACATACTTCCAATAAGTAAGCTATTTTTTGTCTACACTAGAAATTACTAGGAAATTATTTATATGGCAAATTGACGTTTGCCGGGTCAGCTAGTAGTTTATAAAAAATATAATCTTCATCAACTTAATGATATTGGTTTAAGTAGCAAAACTTTTTTTAAATGTTTTTATCCTATTTATTTTTACTTTTAAAAATATTTAATATTTTATTTTTAATATTTAAAATATACAAATGTGCCAGTTAAAATTAACCCATTAATAGTAGTCTTTGATTGACCAATAAACCAATTTATATTTCAATTATAAAACCTTTATTAAACAACGCATTTTAAAGATTTATAAAATTGTTTAATTCATAGAAAACTGCTTTCTCAGATTTGGTGTGGCTTATAAACCACCTCGTATTTGCTTTGATTCCTTGTCACGTACATTAAACGAAAAGCGAAAATAAAAAAGGAGTACCAAAAATTTGGCCCGATGCCGATGTCTACTTCATTCCATTTGACATTCGAGTAAATTTCAAGAGAATGTTTCTCTCAGCGAATAAAATATCAGGACACTTTAGCTCTGTGGTTCAATCACTGTCCGCCATAGTTCAGAAATCTAGAGGACTCCAGAACGACAGGACGTGACTTGATTATGCTGTTGGTGGTGTATGTATAAAGGACTAAGGACACCTTGTGTGTAGGTGTGCAAAACGTAATGAATAAAGGCCGAAGATGTTCTGCATGCCCCCAGTTGAACTGCATTACATTTAAAATATTTATTTTAATAAATCTACAGTAAGCTTTATATAATTTTAAAGAAATCACACTTCCTTTGATTAAAAATAGGTTTTTGATTTAAAGTTTCTTTTTTAAAAAAAAAATTATTTTATCTAATATATAAAATTCTCGTGTCACAGTTTTCGTTGCCATACTCCTCCGAAACGGCTTGACCGATTTTGATGAAATTTTTTGTGCTTATCCGGTATCTATGAGAATCGGCCAACATATATTTTTCATCCCCCTTTATGTTAGGGGTAGTCCACCCCTAAATTTTTATTTTTATTTTTTAGACAAAATTTTTAATTTCTATTTTTTTATGATACAACATACAAAAATACATACAATCCTCAATTTTCACTCTTCTACGATCAACCCCTATTTTTTAATAGCCATTTTAGTAATTTAATCATTTTTCCTCTCCGGTCGAAAACTGATCAATCGTCATTTAATTAGTTATCCGCGCCAGATGTCTACAGGTGTCACTTCTGACACAGTAAACAGCACGGAGTAGTGATGAGAACGAAGCCGGTCTCCTTTCTTTCTCACTCACTACACAGTTGTCGGCCATCATTATTGTTTATGCATCAAGTGTAGTAGTAACGTTGACAATTATTATTTTGCTATCTCAGTGTAACTCTCATATTAACTTTTAATCATTCCTATTTTATCAATAATAATAAAATTATCAATTTTGAGTGTATTTTGCACGATCAGTTAATCAAGTGATTTTATAACCTCAAAAGTACTTAACACGTGACACGAGCTTCCAATAACAACGGATTTTGTGTTGTAAGTATACTTTTTTTTATTTATATCGAAAATGTTGTTGATCTTATAAAAATGTAATTTTAATTTAATTTTATTAAAAAAATGTAATTGAACAATTAAGATTTTCATAGTTTCCAAAAAATCAATCATTATGAATCTTTATTTTGAAATGTCAATGGAAATATTGGCTGTATGAAAAAATTATAAGAGACAATGTTTTCATAAAATTTAATTTTTTACTTTTGTTTGAAAATTTTTTCCATAAAACTTATATTTTTGTTATAATTTCATAAATTAAAACTAATCATTTCAAAACTGCGGCAAAAATCCTGGCCCTAATTATACTTTTAACATTTTTCATCATTAAATAATTTCATTAATTCTATTTATGTATGTTTTGTACGGGGTGAGCAATGCCAAGAAAACGCAAAGGGGCTGATTTGAGCCGCAGTACAAGTAAAGCTCGAAACTTGCGAAATAGCAGATCCGAAAGAACAGAAGAAAAAATCCAGCAACAAAATACTGATGCACGTGTCAGAATGGCGCAATTGCATCAAGAAGAGCCAGAAGATACACGAGCTGAACGCAATGAAGTCAGAAGATTAGAACAACGACAATCACATTCTTACATACATACAATATACACATTCTAACATACATACATACTTACAATAAGTAAGCTATTTTTTGTCTACACTAGAAATTACTAGGAAATTATTTATATGGCAAAATAACGTTTGCCGGGTCAGCTAGTATTTTATAAATTAAGATAAAGTCAGAGATAATTTTTTATTATTCAAAACATTCTGTTTTTTTTAATGACTGATGCCGTTTAAAACGAACACTGAAATGGTTTTTGTTACTTTCTCATTATCAAGAAGGTATTGGTAGTAATTTTTGGAGTATTGTAGTGAGTCTTGTCAATTAAATAAATTTATTTATTTATTTAACGGATATACCAATTAAAGTAAAGAGTATCATGAGTGTAAAGCCACAATAGATCTGGAAAATTTATAGAATATCATAATATTATTATAGTAAACTATAAACATTTTTCGACAGCGTGAATGGATGTGAAAAATGTATAACTGATTTTTTAATCTACTACTACTCCTCTGGCTATATGCCGCGACAGGCATTAAATTACATCTGATACATAATCGTGTATAACACCTCATTTCGAGTAACAATATGCAGATGCTTGTTAAGTAAGAGAAGGAACTATTAGATTTATCCATCCGAAGTAACCACCTATGGACCGATTCCGGGGTGTGTTGCCCCTTATCAGCATAGGGCAGGTGTGACCTAGTGTGGTATTTTGTTTAATGTGTAGGATCAGAGAATCCTACATGACGTATCTCTTATGTCTATATTTAAATGTAATAATTTTAATAATAATTTCTGTTACCTGTTCACTGTTACGCCATACAACCTTAATTACAATCAACACTGATGATGATAATAAAAATTATCGAAAGCTTGGAATTTTTTTAAAAAGAGTACACTTATTTGGCCTGCTACATATCTTAAATACATTTTCACTTAATGTATATATATATATATATATATATATATATATATATATATATATATACAACAATTTTTTTTGTAGCTGAATACAATTGTAAATGTAAAAATTTTTTTTGGGAATGCAGCCATTCAGAAAATAAATTTTTTTTTTTGACAGTGGTAAATGAAATTTTTAATTTAAAATTTTTTCATTTTTTTAATAATTATTTATATTTAACTAGTAACTGATATAGAAATAAAAAATAATTTCGAAAGCTTTTACGAAAAAGTAAAAAAAGAGTTTTAATTAAAAATAGCTGCATCCCCAAACATTTTTTACATATATATATATATATATATATATATATATATATATATATATATATATATATATATATATATATATATATATATATTTATATTTATACTTTTACCACTACTTTCAACCCCAAGTGGGGGTAAGAATTACCCCGAAATTTTTAAATGACATTGGGGGTCAAATAAGATGTCTTTGAAATCTCTTACAATTCTCTATACAATAGTTTTTTTTTTTTTTTTAATGAAAATAGTCGCCAAAAGGGTAGACCTATTGTGTTGGCCGCGCACGGCCCGCACTGCGACTGTTAGAAGGGGAAGGGATTATAGAAAGGAAATGATTGTGGACACGCTTTTTAAAAAGTTGCAGGTCATAGTTCTCTGGAAAAACTGATTTTGGAAGCTTATTCCATTCCGTAACAGCCCTTTAAAAGAAGGATTCTTAATAAAGATTGGTCCTTGTACTGTCAATCTTGAGAGTAAATGGGTGAGACTGATCAGCGTGCCGAGTTTTTCGGCCGAATGTGGCCAATGGTGGTACACGAGTTTTTATTTCTCTGGAGCATCTGCCATGGAAATATTTGTAGTAATATCTGTAGTAATAGTTTTTAAATTTTAAAATTCCACTTATAACTTATTAAGAAATTAGATTTTAAATGTGAAACTTATCTGCAAAAAATTACGAACGGTAAAAATGTCATTCATTCAATTTAAGTACGCCAATGGTATAAATTTTGTAAATTTCTTTAAAATATGTTAAACCCATAAACTTAATGAGGATGATTATGACCTCCGTAATTCTAACCCTCGTTTGGGGTTAAAAGTGGTGAAGCTAAAAATACCGGAAAAGAGTGTCCCCTTTTAATCAAAAATTGAGTGTTTTACTAAAATGTTGACGAGGTTCCTGCCTGTATGTATATGTATATATATTTGTAATGTAAAGAATGTAAGTGCATAATGTAAATATTGTGTATATAAGTATATATCTATGTTGTGCAAATATCTAGTGTTAAATATGAATTTTGTATTATTATTATATTTTCTTTAAAAAATTTATTACTTTCTATTTGTAATTTTCACAGTCACACACAAACTGGTTACAGTTTACGTGACTTTATGCTTATTAACCTAACTTATTTTTGTAATTTTTGCTTTGTCTATATTTTATATTATACGTGAAGTTATAAATAATATTATTACCAAGATCATTTTGCACTTATCTAACATCCCCATCATTGGTGGTGATTCTAAAGATTTTAAAATCGTCTGCAAACATAAAAAGTAAGAATTATTTATAATTTGTGCTATATAATTTAAAAAACGATTAAATAATATTGGACACAGATGGAAACCTTGACGTACTCCTGATGATACTAAAATTGAATCCACATATTCTACACATTGAAGCCGATTTTATAGAAAACTCAAAAAAGTCACAATAAAACAGGGCCATAAATGCCAATAGTATTTAATTTTTCCAACAAAAGATTATGGTTTACTCTGTCAAATGTCTTAGTAAAGTTTGTATAAATCTAGTCCAATTTGACAAAAGTTGTATTTTTCAACACTTCGTTTTTCCATTATTATTTTAATATTTAGAACCACTGAACTTTAAATATTTAACGGCACACATTTTTTTAATTAATTATTTCTAATAAAAAGAAAGTTTATGTTTTGGCAAAATAAAGGTTATGTTAATAGAATACAAACCCCTACCACATTGTTGGAAAGTTTCTCAACATTTGTATCGCCATGCAGAATACCGTCTACGTGTATCAAGAATAAATACAGAATACAGACATAACGTAAAGCAACTGTTGCTCGTATAAGAAATTCTCAGACAAATGTAATCCTTTTTAAAAAAACAAGCAGTAAGAGATATCGCACATATAAGCAACATATTTGTGGTTTTATCATTAGCTGAGTAAATGACGCACTCAAATAATAATCATTATTTATTAATAAAATATACACTACTGTTTTTTAAGCAAAGTGATATACTTAGTAATTTATTATTTTATGTTATAGAAGATAGTGTAAGCCCTGTGTATTAAAATGGTTGCTATATAATTTTTAAGGGTTAAAAATCTAAGGATTACATAACCACCGAGATTATTCGTGGACTATATATTTTAAGAGGACACAGTAGACCGTGTATGTAGAATTGAATGCTTAATTCATACTTACTTAATTCGAACTGTGCTCTTTTTCTACGGACTAAAAACCAGTCTCTTATTAAAATTGATAAGAACTGGACAGACATTTAACGTTACATCTATTGAAATCAAAATTTGAGCGTGGTGATGATTAATTCGTAGAGTGACGTAAACAGATGGCTTACATTCAAATAAAGCATCTCGTGTCGTTAATTATTTATACATACAGTGCTTTCAAAACAGGGCTCCAAAGTATCTGGGAATTACTCTTGATAGATCTCTGGCTTTCAAAAGGCATCTCACGAACACCTCGGCAAAAATCAAGACCCGCAACAATATAATCCGTAAGCTGAGTGGAACATCCTGGGGCAACACTAAGGTGTTCAGCTCCAGGCCTTGTATATCCTGCCGTCGAATATGGAGCCTCAGTGTGGATTAACAGCACACACACTTACTTGGTTGACAGGCAGCTCAATAATACCATGTGACTAATATCAGGGGCAATTAGGAGCACCCCAACACAATGGCTTCCCGTGCTAAGCCACATCCTGCCCCCACCCCTAAAAAATCAAACGCCTTATGCAGAGAGTTCAGAATTATCTTGAGAAATACGAAGGCCCCACTGTACCAAGTCGTGCCAAGTCTAATAAATAGATTAAACTCTAGACACCCTACTGTTTTAACTGCTATAGAGCTCTCGGAGAGTAACTTTGACGTCATTCAGGAGTGGAGACAAAAGTGGGAACTGTTTGATGGACAAGAACAACAGGGCCTACCGTACATCGAGAATCAGCCACCTGGACACGATCTCCCTCGCAGAACTTGGGCTGCACTGAATCGCCTATGAATCAATCATGGTAGATGTGCAGACTTTTTTTACAAATCCCAAAAGATCTCCTCCTCACAATGCGACTGTGGACATGCAAGACAAAACATTCGCCGTCTCCGCCAAGAATGCCTACTGAGTGCTTATGAGGGAAGGCATCAAAACTTCTTGACTCCTACTCCTGCGGTGATAGACTGGATCAATAATCTGGACATAAACTTGTGACAGCTGTATGCCGTAAAACAGCTATAAATCTAAACTTTAACAACACTAGTTTATTTTTTAAAAACATTTTATTTTAAAACCAGCCATTCTAAATAATTTTTATTTTGCTTAAATGTAAGAAAAACAAAAAACACGTAAAATTTTTAATAAGGGGAAGGTTAATAAATGTTATTCTGCTCTTTCAAAGTGGCACCCCTTTAACATCCCCCACCCCTTCATCATCATCGTCATAGTCATAACATCTTGTCAGATGTGTTGAACTCATTCTATTGTCAGTTGTTGCTGGTATTGGCCAAGGCATTACTGATATATAATTTGTTGATTGCTCTCTTAACGGTGTTTCGCCATCTCATCCGATTAGAAGTCAGTTCGGAAAAACCAGGGATCGGACCAGAGATATTTTAGTCGTTTTGGTGATGTTAGAGTCATGCCATGTTCAATTGAGTTTTGTTATGGCTAGTCGTGCCAGTTGAATGCGCCGGCGGATTTCTTTTTCGCTTCTGCCTGTGTTTTAATTAACGATCCGAGGCATACAAATTTCTACACCACTTGACAGCTTCCAACTTGGGATTTTTGAAGATGGTTGTTATGTTCTCTGTCTATAATCATCCCTTTGGTCTTGATGTAATTGACTTTAAGGCCGTAAGCCTCGCTAGTTTGTTCTAAGGTATTAAGGAGAGCTAATATTTCAAGCTTCTGTGGTTGCTAGGAGAGCTGTGCCGTCGGCTAATCTCAAGTTAGACATTCTAGTTCGACCAATAGTTATACCTTCCTCCCATGATAAATTCAGAGTAACCGTTGAAGAGCATAGGAGATAGTATACAGCCCTGATGAACACCTTTTTTTCGTTTTTGTTTCGGCTGACAGCATGCTGTCAATTCGCACATGAGCTACGTTGCTTTCGTAAAGTTGTTTGGTAATTAATATTAGATGAGCGGGAATCCCTATGACATGCTGAACATCCATAGTTTAGCCCATTGTACGTTATCAAACGCTTTCGAGTAGTCTACGAGAAGTCTACCGCTACGAGAAAAATAAATACATACATGCATACATATAGTCACGCCTTTTTACCCTACGGGTAGGCAGAGACCACTTCCTTTCACTTGCTACGGTTCTAACACACATCTTTTGCTTCCTCTACTTTCATCAGGGCTCTCAGGCATGCTCGTCGGTTGTTGGTACTCTTGACCTGGCTTTTTTTTAAAATAATAATGGTCTGATCGAAATATGTTCGCCGAGGTCGACTTTTACCGACTTGTCCATTTACACTCGCCTTATATTTGTTTCGTCAATCTTCCTTCATTTATCCTTTCTACGTGTCCAAACCATCTAATAATTCATTTATCTATCTTTGTAACCACATCTTCTTTTACACCACAGCGTTCTTTTATCTCACTATTTTTTACTTTATCCAACCGAGTTACTCCGGCTAAACTTCTTAAACTACTCATCTCCGCAGCAATAATCCCATTTTCATGCTTCTTCTGCTAAACCCAACATCCACTACCATACATAAGTGTAGGAACCAACACACCTCCATGCACAGCCAGACGTGCCTTTCTGACACTTTCTGGCTGTTCATAAAGCTATGCATCAATTATTTGTCTTAGATTTAGAATCTGTTCACGTGTGCTGCGTCCCTTAACAAAACCAGCTTGTTCTGGAGCTATCTGCCAGCTCAGGAAATTTTTTAGGTGGGATTGCAAAATATAAAGCATTACTTTGCTATGGTGCGAGATTAAGGAAAGTGGACGATAGTTTTCTGGATTCGTCAGCGATCCCTTTTTATGTAGCCCCACTTCTTTAATACAATGTCAAATAGCAACCCCTACCTTGTGATACATTTAATGAAAACCCATGAAAAATTCAAATTAGTTCTATAAACAACTTTTCCATCGATTTATTTTGCAGATAACATTAAATATAGCGAAATTACAACAGATACTAAAATAAGGTTATTTACAAACAGCTGCTTAAATGTTAAGTTTTTTATAGCCCGAGAAGTAACAAAGCAAATAATAATTGCTATCGTCAAATAAGTCACAACACCAACAAACAACGTTCTGAAGAAAAAAAAATCCGAAAGAAAAACCCGAAATAAATTCGATTAGATTTTATTTAGTTTTATAGTTTAGTTCCTAAAAAAATTAAAAGCTGGCACTGTTACATTTTATTTTAGTGTTCTTATACTTTTAAAAAAACTTAACACAGGAGCGGCGCTAGTTCTTTATTACTAAAGAGCTCCAAACATCTTGCAGCACAACTTTGATATTTTTGATATTGTCCATTGTGAAAAAAGGTCCTGTACTATCTGGTTCTAATTCAATATTCAGTGTGTCCAGCGATACAAATCCCAATAGAAGAAAAATACGTTTTATCGGCCATACAAACGAACGGCCCTCTTTGAATTAATACCATTGGCTCCTGGCGATTTGAAAGGACGACGACAGATGCGATGACATTTTTCAAAGGAAAATAGCTCTGAAAATACTACGCTATAAAATTTGTGAGCCAATGGACGTGTAACAGCGCCACCATATAATAGATATAAAAGAGGGAGAAAATCAATAAAAAAAAAATTTATACTTTAGGGCCGTCGTTAAATCTAAGCAGTAAACACTTGTTTTAAAGAGATGATTTCGTTTTGGTCACGTAAAAAACTTTATAGGACAACACTCTGTTTTAATAAAAATTTTTACTGAAAGTTTTTAAACTTTTGTATTTAATAAGCAATATTTTTTACGAAGTTACAAAGTTACTAGTAAACTAGTAATTTTTTATAAGATTTATGTGTCTGTCCAAAATTAGTTTTAAATTTTTTTCATAGACGTAGTTTTTTATTTAATTTTAAAATTTTAGTTTTATAATTAGAAAATTTATGCTAGAATAATTTATTTATCAATCTCTCTGATAAACACATGACACATTTATTAGGCGTTTCTTGCTTCCGCTACTTTCATCAGTGCTCTCATACATGCTCGTCGGTTGTTGATACTCTTGACCTGGCCTTTCTTTAAAACAATGTTGATCTATACTTCTCTGACTACTTATCTCCACAGCATTAATCCTATTTTTATGCTTCTCTTTTCTTTTTTGTAACCTTTCACAAAAATTTATTCTATTCAGTATATCTTAAGTTTGCCATGGAGAAATGACATTTATTGATAGTTATGACGATAAGTCAACAATAATTAGATTTTTGAAACCTTGTTATTTGTAAAATTGGATATTGTTAATTAAAAATGTACTCAAATGTGGAATACACAGACATGTTATTAATATTAGGCGAGTGTTCTAGTGCAGCTATTAAGCGTTATGCAGAAAAGTGTCCTAGAAGAAACTTACCAAGTAAAAATACATTTAGAGCTATTAAATGACGTTGTCGAGTAACTGGGAATGTAAATTCTGGTATGCCAAGAACAACAAGAACCATTAATAAAGAAAATATTATTTTAAATGTAGTTGATCAAGATCCAACAGTTAGCGTAAGGAATATGACAAGACACACAAATAAACACTCGCCTAAGGTTAATAACTGTCGGTTAAAGTGCATTTTGATTAACAATATCTAATTTTACAAATAACAAGGTTTTAAAAATCTAATTATTTTATTGACTTATCGTCATAACTATTAAAAAATGTCAGTTTTTCATGGCAAACTTAAAGAAAATAAAAATATACCGATTAGAATGGATTTTTGTAAAAGGTTACAAGAGAGGAAAGCCCTAAATCCCAATTTTTTGACATGTATCCGTTTTATCAATGAGGTCTCATTTACGCGACAAAAAATTTTTAATTTACATAATGCATACTTATTAATAATAATATTAATTAATAACTTTATCATTACTTTATACCAGCATCGGTTATAACTTTATAATTTTCAAATCAAAATATTCCGAAAACGGTACACAGTATCGAGTTTTACCAGGAGTACCTTTTTTATGTAAAATTGAATAATGTTTAAGTTTAATTAAAATTTTAAATAATAAATCTAACGTTGAAAAGGTTATGTTCAATACTACTTGGTACGAACCGTGTAACTAGCGCCCTATATTTTTTTTTCAACGTCCTTATCTTGAATACGGATGGCGTTACGAAATTATTAATTATTTTTCAGTTTTCTACCTATCCTAGAAACAGGGTCTCTTTTTTTTAAAACACCCTGTATATTCTTATAAAATATTGTATTAAAAAGTTGTCAAAGGGGTAATAACGAAAAACTGTGGTATTCTTTAATCTAAGTATAACATACGTGTTTTAATTCGACTGTTTAAATCCAGAAAAAAAACGTGTTAACCTTTTCGTTTTTTATTTCAGCTAGTGAAAATCTACTGGGATCGTCATCAGAATCGGAATTAAGTTCACCGTCAAAAGCCCGTTTCACCGAAAGCATGAAACCCTCGTCTGGGAGTGGCGTACAACGGCCATATTTCGATGACATAGGTCCACGAAATGTGACGGCCGTGGTAGGCCAATCGGCGCTGATGAACTGTCGTGTAAAACATCCCGGTGACAGAACGGTAGGTTGACGTTTGTATTTTATTAGTTTGTTGACTGTCACCAAGTTTATATCAGATTCTAGATTATTGATATGGACGTCTAACATTAATGTATATTACATTGTGCCATATCCTACAATTGAGTATTTATTTGAATATTTTGGGAAAATACCATTTTATTTTTTTGTGCTGTGCGGGGTCTTCATTTTTTGGGTAAAAATTGCATCCACTAAAAATAAAAACCTTTATGTTTTTTCTTATTATATTTCTGAAACCGTGAGTCTGACCAAAAATGTTTTTAACTAATTTTCATAGATGATAAGATAATTTTTTTACTCCTTTAATAAAGGTTTATAGCAGATTTCTACCGTAAAAAGCGGCGTTAGTAAAATATACACTGACTAATTTAGTAGATAGTGTGGTAAATGAATTCTAAATTATAATGCAAGCAAGTAAAACTAATATTAACTGGGTGCCCGAATTTTTTTATTTAAATAGGGATAAAAATTTAAACCTCATTTTAAAATAAAACACCAATAATATCTTTTTATATAAGTACGCACGAGCGGAAAACGATACCAAGTACCAGCAACAACTAAGTGGGCCGGAATTCTTGGAATCGGAGGTCATCTTCTTCTTCTTATGGTGCCGACTCTACACGGAGGTTGGCTATCATTATGGCTATTTTTATTTTCGACGCTGTGACTTTGAAAAGCTGGAGGGATGTGCATCCAAACCACTCTCTTTGATTCTTCAGCCAGGATATACGTCTTCTTCCCACCGATCTCTTTCCTGCAATCTTGCCCACCATGATTAGTCGTAGTATACTGTATCTTTCTCCACGCATATTGTGACCGAGATATTCCAATTTTTTGGTTTTAATTAAGTTCTTCAATTTTTTTTTCTTTCTACTCGGCGTAAAACCTCTTCATTGGTAATATTTTTCATCCACGATATTTTAAGTACACACCGGAAGATCCACATTTCAAATGCCTGGAGCTTTTTCATTGTGGCTTTCTTGATCTGTGTTTACACACTTACTGGTTCGATATACCAGGGCTAAATCACTTGAAGACGTTCTTACCTAAACCCTCAAGAAACAGAACTAAGTAGATCCTAGAATGGAGCAAGACTGACCTACGAATTCTAATGGGACTACTTACAGGACACTATCGTCTAAGATACCACCTCGGAAAGATAGTTCTGAATCAAAAAAATGGATTGTCAGGCCCCGGCCTGGAAAAAATAAGATTCGACATATTTGGTTATGCCAACCTAGAACCTACTGAAAATAAGAAAATAAGAAAATCTTACCCCAAACAACCATGAACTGTAACCTCTAGGGGTAAGCCACAATAGACCCACTAAAGGCCGCAGTGGAGTGGCGACCTACGCCCTAATCACATGATACCTAACCTAACCTAGTCATACTTTCCTTTTTTCGTAAACTTGAACCCATATATACAATCTTATTTACTTGCTCCAAAAAGGGACATTCTTACTATTTTATTTTAAACACGTCCAACATTAAAAGGAAAAATCAAATGTCTTCTACGTACCAGCTTCCTACTGCAGGAATGACAGCGTTAGACAATCCTCATAGAACAACAACTTTATTAAATACGCTAGCCTAATTAACAAATGGGGTCCAAAAATTTTATCAACGGTGTAATACCTGTTTAGATTAAGGTGTAACATTACAATGATATGTTTGGAAAATAAATAGCATATACATATATTGATATCAAACCAACATACACAAATCAATTTGTTTTTAAAAACAACAGAAATAAAAATAAAATTGATCATAAATATTAATTTTAACACTCAATTTTACTTTCAAACAATCACTGTGCAAAAAAATTAAATTTACAGTATTTCAATTGCCTACGGTTAAAACAACAAAAAACCGATTTTAAGTCAATATGAGAGGATAAATACAAATATGTATATCAGTAGCATAGAGGTAAACTGTAAATTTCCAATTCAGGAAATATTGAAAAATTATCGAAAACAGTTTTGTATTAAATGAAATAAAATATTTACAATTACTTAAAGCCAAAAACATATTTTAATTTTGAACTCCAAGTTAATAAATAATGATTGCATAATATTTTTATTTTAGAGATAGAAAAATCCAAACAAACAATATTTAGTAAACAAAAGTTCTTTCGAAATATTCCTCTCCAAATGGTCTACATCAGGGGTCTCCAAACTTTCCAGCTTTAGGGCCATACTGATTACTCCAGTAAGTTCCAAAGGCCAAAACCATATTATCATTGTTGCCGGTGGTAAAAAGTGAAATAGTCCACTGATGAAAAAAAAAGTCCGAAAAAGTACGCAACGTTTAAAAAAGGCTGCAAATCGGACTAAAGTCCGCAAAACGGCAACACTGCATATTATTAATTTTTCTGTCATTATCTGTAATTTCTAATTTATACTGTTTCAATCACAACTACGAAGTGTTTTTCACATTTTAAAACATGTGAAATATTCAGCCACACCACTGAGACTGAGTTTCCTATCGAAACTTTGGGTGCTTTGAAAATAAATTTTGATACTCGTTTCTCGGACTTTGATGCCATTGCGAATCAAATTAAGATTTTTCAGAATCCTTTAGATACTGACATTGAAACCATAGACCCGGAACTTCAAATGGAAATGATTGATCTACAGAGCAGTGATATAATTAAAAACAAATATCAAAACTCATCTTTGTTGGAATTTTATAAGAGTCCTCCACTGACACAATTTGATAATTTGCATAAAATTGCTCGTGGGCTCTTTTCTGTTTTTGGTACTACTTATTTGTGTTAGAAGACCTTCTCCAAAACGAAGTACACAAAAAATGTTTACAGATCTAAATTAACTGATGAGCATCTTAAATCTCTTTTAATAATTGGTACAAGTAAAATTAGTCCACAACTACAAACTATTGTCAGTGGAAAATCTCAATTACATAAATCTCATCAGTATTTCATATGTCATTATGCTTGTTATAAGTTATGTTTTTATTTAAAATGTATAAAATGTTAGTTGGATTCATTTCAATAATTTGTTAGTTATTATATACTGAAGTTAAATTTTCTGCATATTATACATGTCTTTACTCATTACAATTCTGTGTTTCTTTATTTAACTTATCACAAAAACAATAACAGTAAGCCTACAACAATGTTATGAGTAGTTAGCCCATGACCATATCAATGTAAATGTCATATTAATAATTATTCAACATAAAATTAGAATACTTCAGTAAACTAAATTTAATTTGCTATAAAAAATATGTTCTTTAAAAGGAGTTTTCAAGTATGCTAGCTCTCCACGGGCCGGACAAAATCTGTCCGCGGGCCGGATGTGGCCCTCGGGCCGTAGTTTGGAGACCCCTGGTCTACATCATCAAATGACTCCATAAAAAAGTCAAGGGGAGTTAAATCACCGAACCTGGGAGGCCAAACAATGTCTGAATACCTGTAGATCAACTTGCCATTAAACATATTTTTAAAGAGTACTTACTCTAACGTTTACATTACTGTGGATGGAGGCACGGTCTTGTTGAAACCACATTTTCATACATTCTTGTAACGGAAGGTCATGCAAAAAATATATTACCTAATTTTCTAATAATTGTAAGTAATGTGCAGCATATAAGAAATATAAAAAAAGGCATTCTAGATTACATTAAATTGTGTCAAGCCAGAATAATTAATACGGACTGATAAGTAAATAATCACCAAACCTGAATTTTTATGCTAAATGACTAATTCCATATTTGAATATAACTTTTAATTCAAAATAACTTTACTTTTTTACATTATTCTGTATAGTAAAAAATAAAGGTACTTTACTCTAAAGTTAAATTTCTATTTTTTGATAAACCTCGTATATGCCTTGAAAAAATTAATATTTGATGAAGGTATTTTAAATTTTAAACCATAAAAAGCTTTTTATCAAAAATAAATTTTTTCATAAAACCAATAATAATTTTTTTTTCCATATGGGACACACTGTATATTCGCTCCTAAATTATGAAAGCTTTCCAACATCTTTTGAAAAGTTTCTTTATAATTTGGTACTTTATAGTTATTTAAAAAAATTGTATCTTTTATTTAAAGAATTTTCCGTTATTGTCCAACGCTTTGAGAAACTGTTTTATCATACCTAACTTGATATGGAGTGGTGAGTATGATTCTTCCCTACTTAACAAAGGCTGATTTATTACACCAGCATAACCAACAATTAAGGATTCTCTTAAAAGCCACACATATTGTTCCAAGTGTATTTGCTTTGCTCTACTGTCCCATTTACAAATAAAGCAAGTGTATTTCGTGTATCGACTCTGCTGACCAAGTAAGAAGTAACCCATTTTAAAGGGAACACAAGCCGGCCATTAATAATTACAGTAATTTAATTTTTTGCAGAACCAATCTAATATTCTGACATTATTCTTTAAGTTTCGTTAAATGGGCACTCGGAATTAATTCTTCTTCTTAAGTACCATGTCCTTCTAGAACGTTGGTCACTAACAAGGCTATCCTTACTCTGTCGACGGTAAAGTCTAAACAGAGGGCTTGAGTTGAGTTTATACTAGTCACGTAGATTCTTAAACTATGATGATTTTCTCCGGCCCGGCTTTCTTTCACCATAAATTTTTCCCTGCATGATGTTCTGCAGTAATCGGTATTTTTCGAATCTCATAACATGCCCAAAATATTGCAGTTACCTTCTTTTGATGGTGGTAAGAATTTCGGTGGATTTATTCAGACGTTGGAGTATTACCAAGTTGGATACTTTTTCCGTCCACGAAACTTTTAATATTTTTCTGTAAGCCCACATCTCAAAGGCTTCAAGTGGTGTTTATTCGTACTTGTTTATAGTCCAGGCTTCCATACCGTACAGCAGGGTGGAGAAGACATAACATCTGAGAAGTCGGATTCTTGGAGTTAACTTCAGATTTCTACAGCACAAGACCCTATTTATGTTTTTAAATGCTGCTCGATCCTGCTCAATCCTTGATTTCACTTCAGCTTGACTATCAGCGCTGTTAGTTATTACGCTGCCTAAATATTTTATTTGGTTTACTTGCTTCAATAGTTCACCCCCAACTATTATGTTAACTATGATATTAGGTTGCTTGATAATTACTAATATTTTGGTCTTTTTTGCATTTAATCTAAGTCCAGCTATTGCGCATTTTTCAATGACTGCATCCAGTATCCGTTGTAAATCTTCCTGACTGGAGGCCAACAGTACCGTATCGTCTGCGTAGCGAAGGTTGTTGGTGATTTCGCCATTTATAATAATGCCAGCTTGTATATCAGTTAGTGCTTCCCTAAATATTCTTTTAGAGTATACATTAAAGAGCAAGGGCGATAAAATGCAACCTTGACTTACTCCACGTTTGATCTTTATTTTCGGTGTATCATCACCATCTATTCTAATAACTAAAGTTTGGTTCCAATATAGATTTTCAATTATCCTAGTATCCCTTCCGTCCAGTCCTATATGGACTTAAGTCTTTACCAATACATCATGTTTGACCCTGTCGAATGCCTTTTGGAGGTCTATGAAGTATGCTTAGACATCAACTGACATTACGACTTCTTTGAGCCAGGATATTTATCCCAAATAGAGCCTTACTTGTGCCGAAGCCATTGGAATTAATGCTTACTAATTTCCACTGTATTTTTTTCGTAATAAACTTACATTTTTACGAACAAATAACCAAATTTAATAAATATAACCAAGTATTAATCCTCACATTAGCAACTTACCCAAACGCGATTCGTGCGTTCTATAATCTTGTTAAATAACTAAAATCAATGGTAGTTTAACGAAGTAAGGAGTGTGGAGGATCACTTGCACAATCAAGTTGTGCATGCATGCTGAAAACAAATGCACAGAAAGCGAATTTAAAGTAGAAACCAAACACATATTAATAACTTTTTCCACAAATCCAGCGTGGTTTGTTTATTATCTTTAATATTATAAATACACCAAAATCATAAAAACCTGGACAAATTTAGTACTTTTATGAATATATTTGCAAACTGCGTGCTTTTTTTTCTTTCCCCATATTCGAACTTGCAAGAAGAGGTTCGGAAAAACACAAAAACTACTGGAAAAGCATACGGAAAATAATACATGAAAGGACAGTGCCATAAAGGGACGGCAGAACTGTTACCGATGAACAGGAATCAGCTAAGAGACTGTATAATGGAGGCCCGGTCTGCGGGTTGTGTGACGGAGATCCGGGGGCGGTGGAGCGCTTGCTGGGGGAAATGGGCGGTTCTTGGGCGGCTACATTTTTCCCACCCAGTACAGAAATTGTACAAACTTGTATAAGGTACGAAGGTAATGTGGAATTGGTGCAGCGTGGTTCTAGGTCATGGAGATTGCCTGTCCTTTTCAGACCAGTGCCTCGCGGCGACGCAGTGTGTGTTTTGCTGTTTTTGGGATCCTTGCCGGGCGGTCTTCGGCTCGGGTCTCCATTGTACAATGATACAAAAACACATATGTAAAATACAATGGGACAACAGGCCTAACCCTTCCATAAAAGATGTTTTCCACCCTGCAAAAAAAACTGCGTTTTTAAATTATTAATATTTATAATAATTATAAATAAGCTAGTTTTTTATATTTTAACCTATAGTTCTACCTATATTTTTGTTTAGTTTTTTTATTGTTTAGAAGAAATATGGCTTACGATAGAGATAAACCTAATTACTTGTAATCTTTTTAAAATAAATGTCGCTTAAAGTAATTATTTTTCTTGAATGTTTAGCAACTTAAAAGGGCGATAGAGCTTTGAAAAATTGACAATATCGGTATATTTCAGTATCCATACAAACAAAAATATTCGCTGCATTTTAATTTTATTGAAAATGTGTATGGTGAGGATAAAACAAAATGAGCCGGATTGACCGATTTTAATGAACCAGTCGAGGTAGCAGATGCAAATTATAACGAAGCAGATGGATAATGCTCAATCGATACCAAAAATAACGCGGGCTACTACTGGCGTACCACCAAGCAGTATCCGTCGAATTAAAAAGACCAAAAAATTTATTTAAATAAAATGTATGTGATAAAATAAACGGGGAATAATTTGAATCATAAGTTTAACATTGCTAATTAATAATGTTTTTGTAAAAAATAATATTATTTTTTTAATTGTTGTAGTTATCACAGCACATCAAACAATGTGCAGAGATCGAGTCATACGATAAAAATCACGACTCATTGAACCTTCATAAAAACTCAAGAAAATTTCAGGGAAAAAGCAAAACGTTAATGTTGGAAACTTAAAAGATGAAAACGGTAAACTTATAACAGATCAAAACCTGATACTGGAAAGATGGAGACAGTATGTTTTGAAACTATTTGACGGTAACAGAAATCAAGAGCATGAAATAGATGAAGTGATCACTGGTCGACCTATCAGCAAAAAAGAAGTAAAAAAAGCACTAAAAATGGCAAAGAATGGCAAAGCATCGGGCCCTGATGGACTGCGAAGTGAGATAGTAAAATTGCTAGGCGATATGGGAATAACAATGATAACAAAACTCTTCAACACAATATACAATACGGTCATTATTCCAACTGACTGGCTAAGGTCAACTTTTGTTACAATCCCTAAGAAAAATAGAGCTACAAAATGTAGTGACTACCGTACCATCAGCTTCTTAAAATATTCTTGCGTATTATTTATTCGAGAATATATTAAAAATTAGAAGCGAGCATCGGCAGAACTTATTTTGGATTTTGATCAGAATTGGGAAAGCGTGAAGCGCTCTTTGAAGTTCAAGTACTGATACAGCGCTGCCTGGACGTTGACTCTGACGTGTTCGTGTGCCTGGTTGATTTTGAAAAAGCCTTTGACAAAGTGCGACATAACAAACTTATGGAGATACTCAAAACAACTGGTATTTATGACAAAGATATCCGCTTGATAGGTAGTTTATTTTGGCACCAGTCTGCCAAATTTAGAACTAATGGTCACCTGACGAAAGATGTTGAAGTGAAAAAAGGTGTGAGACAGGGATGTATATTGTCACCACTTCTATTTAATTTATACCCACTCTGAAGAGTTATTTGGGCAGGCCATAGGAGACACGGATTTGGGAGTTGTGATAAATGGACAAATTCTCAACAACATAAGATACGCGGATGACACTGTAATACTCGCGCAGTCCATCGATGACCCACAGAAACTTATTAATAGGGTAACTGAAGCTTGCGAAGTATTTGGTTTGAAAATAAACACGGTAAAAACCAAATACATGCTAATAAGCAAAGGAATTCATAATCAAGTTGCTAGTGTTACATCAACGAAACACAATTAGACAAAGTCTCATGTGCGAGCTACCTTGGTTGCAGGATAAACGATGACTGGGATCCATCAGTTGAATACAAAATACGTATTGAGTGTGCCCGGGCAACATTTATTCGCATGAAAAAACTTTTTACCAGTCAAGATCTAACGATTGCCCTGCGAATGAGTATTATTAGAGCATGTCTTTCCAGTTCTTTTGTATGAAGTCAAAAGCTGAACACTAACAGAAGCCACGCTCAAACGTCTACAAGCTTTTGAGATGTGGTTGTACAGGAGAATGCTAAGAGTAAGTTGGGTAAAAAAAATCACAAACGAGAAGGTGCTTAGAAGTATGCATAAAGATACAGAAGTGGTCAATATTGTAAAACAACGGAAATTTGAATATTTCGGACATATTATGAGACACCCAGAAAAGTATGACATTCCACATCTTATAATACAGGGTAAGATTAAAAGTAAGAGACGCCCCGGCAGACGAAGAACTTCCTGGCTCAAAAATCTCAGACAGTGGTTTGGTCTCACCACTATACAACTTTTCCGAGCGGCTACCAACAAAATAATGATTGCAAACATGATAGCCAGAATGAACGCCAACGATCGTTAAACGGTCATGGCACCTAGAAGAGGAAGTTATCTATTGCAGTAAAAATAAACCAGATTTTTTAATTATAGCGTGTTTATTCCGCTCTTAGCGTAACTTGTTGTAGGCTATCTGGTTGGGTAATATTTTGAAATTCTGCCGGCTAATCTAAATCAAAAAATGGGGATGTAATCTTAAAATAATAAAAATTAAAATAAAATTAGGCGCCAGGATTTAATTTTAATCCTTCACCTGGAAGCATTCTTGTGTGGTATTTTTCATACATACAACATATATTCACGCCTTTTTTCTGTAGGGGTAGACAGAAACCACTTCTTTACACTTCCGCTTTGGTTCTAACACACGTATTTTGCTATCTTGCTTTTTTTAATTTTATTAGCGCTTTTATATATGTTCGGTAGATACTGATACTCTTGACCTAATCTTTTCAAACAATTTTGATCTGATCGAAAGATGTTTGGCTAGGTCGACTTTTACCAACTTACCCATTTACACTTGCCCTATAAATCTGTTTCGCCAATCTTTATTTATCCATTCTTTCTATGTATCCAAAACATCTAAGGGGTCCTTTATTCTTCTGGATTACCTTAGCTTCTTTCACACCACAGCGTTCCTTTATCTTACTATGCCTTAGTTTATCCATCAAAGTTATTTCAGCTATACTTTTTAGACTACCAATCTTCACAACAATAATCCTACTTCTATGCTACTTTTGCCAAATCCAATAAATCCAAGGGTAGCTTCCATTTTTTTTTTAACACCCTTTGCTTAATATCACAGTCATACTTTCCGTTTTTTGTAAACTTTGAATCCAGGTATGCAAACTTATTTACTTGTTCTACTATTTTATTTTCAATTAGCTCCTCGTAGTTTGTTATATTCACTTTTATTCTTTGATTTTTAGTGAATTATGTTTAGTATTAACATTTGCCTGCAAGAAAGAGGAAAAAATTTGTATTATCTTTCCAGTGTCAAAATAAAAATTTGTTAATCATTGTAAATGACCAAAATTTTAGCTTTTTGTCTTCAACAAAAAAAAAATTAATTTTAAAAAATAATAGACAAAAAAAATATAAAAATTTCAATATTGTCAAATTAATCAAATTTAATAAATATTTAAAAAAATATATATTTATGTATTTTAAATTATGCACCCATAGTGTAAAGATAATAAGGTTAGAACAATAATAAGATAATTTAAAATAAATAGTAATAATAAGAAATAAATAAATAAATAATTAACAAATAATAATAAGCATTTTTAAACGATCTTTTTATTAACGCAAGCTTTATTTGGACACACAATTTCATAATATATTTTTCATTTCCATGGCAATCTATATTTTTTATTTCGTTGTCATAAACGGCAAAGGTTTATTAGGTAATTATTTAAGTCGTAAATAAAAACACCTAAAAATTCATAAAAAAATATTCATTACCAACAAAGTTATAACAAATTTAATTATGCAAATTAAGTATTTGCATCTATTTTTTAGGTAGATGTGGACAAATAAAAAAACTGCTAACATAACAAATATGATTTTAACAATTATGCAGTTAATTACTAAAAATCCAAAATCAATATCTCATTCTGTTTAACAGTACCAACTGCTGAAGGGCGAGGCAAGACAATGCGCTTTTAGACTAGAACTGTTGGAAACACATGGACATATAACCATAAAAAATATAATCAGACACCCATTTCTAGAAATAGCAACTGATTATATAAGTGCAGAAATATCACGGAGAATGGACTCAAAAATTGTCCGGGAATGTTCCGAAAACCTACGAACCTTGGCTAACCATAACAAATTCACTTTGTTGTGGGTACCCGGCATAAAGGTATTTCTGGTAACGAAAAAGCGGGCTAACTAGCTAGGCGGGAAAAACTCAGAACAGTTGTAGGGCTTTGTACCGGACACTGGTTTTTAAGTAAACATCTGCACAATATAGTCATGTCTGATACAAAGGCCATATGCAGATTATATAATGAACTGGAGGAAACAGCCACTTATATTATCTTCAAATGCGAAGCCACCGCCCGGTGTAGGCACAACCTGGGGTATATACAATACCATAAAAGTAATCCACCTGGAGCAAAAGCAGTACATGAGCTTCTTCCCCCTAACAGAAGAATTAAAAAAATGGAACTAAACTAGCTAAAAAACTATACACAAAACAGACAATGCTGCAGTGTCTTGGGAAAATTAGACCTCTTCCACAACTCCTATTCATTCATCTTCATCTTTACCAATATGGTCTTCTTCTTGAAATTCCGCTCCTATCGGAGATTGTAACTCATCACCACTACTCGGACCTTATCAATCGCCCGCCTGAAGAGTTTTGCGGACGTGCAACCAAACCACTCCCTGAAGTTGCGCAGCCAAGAAATTCTTCTTCTGTCAATCGTTCTCTTGCCTTTTAGTTTGCCTTAAATAATTAGCTTAAATATATTATATCTATCTCTCAGAACATGTCCTAGATCACCTTTCGCCAACGTACTATCAGAAAGATTTTGCTGGGTCTCAACACCAACAAAGCCTGTGGATCTGACGGAATCCCGCCGATTGTTCTCAAGAAATGTGCCCCCGAACTAACACCTGTTCTTTGCAAGTTGTTCAACCACTCTTACAATTTGGGAGTATTTCCGTCCAATTGGAAAATTGCAAGAGTACAGCCAGTCCTTAAAAAAGGCAAAAAGGCCCTGCCTAGAAACTACAGACCTATCGCACTGCTATCTATTATTTCAAAGGTCATGGAAAAAACCATCAACATCGAGCTCATGAAATATCTGGAAGACTCAGGAATTATCAATGATAGGCAATATGGCTTCCGCCATCAGAGATCAACTGGTGACCTGCTCGCATACGTCTCAAATATATGGCAGCTATCTATTGAAAAGTATGGAGAAACTTTAGCTGCGGCATTAGATATCTCCAAGGCGTTCGATCGAGTTTGGCACCAGGGACTCCTCGCCAAGCTTCCATCTTATGGCTTGCCCCCTCAGCTGTGTTCTCTGCTTGCTAGTTTTCTCTCAAACAGGTCTCTCCATGTAGTGGTCGATGGAGTTTCATCTGACACTCTACTCATAAATGCTGGTGTTCCGCAAGGATCCATTCTAGCACCAACACTATTTTTACTTCACATCAACGACCTATTGAAAGCAACTTCATGTCCCGTACACAGCTTTGCCGATGATAGTACCCTCCATACCGCTTTCTATTCCAGGGTCCCTATATCAGCCCGTGAAACCAGAAATGAACGAGGAAGAAATGTTAACAATATAAATATGGACTTAGCAACAATTCTCGAATGGGGATCCAATAACTTGGTAGAATTCAATGCAAACAAAACACAAGCATGTCTTTTCTCTAGAAAAGCCGATCTCACTGTGCCTAACATAACTTTGTCAGGAGTAACCATACCACTGAAGTCATCCATATCGATGCTTGGTATTACTATCAGCAATAACCTTTCCTGGAAAAATCACGTGAGGTCCATTGCCAAAAGTGCATCCCAAAAACTTGGTTTTTTGTTTCGTGCCAAGAGCTATATCACCTCCAGTCAGCTGCTTTTGATCTATAAGGCACAGATCCGACCTGTACTGGAGTACTGTTCCCATATTTGGAGTGCAGCACCTAAACATATCCTGAAGCTACTGGATTCTGTCCAAAAAAGGGCAATTCGTCTCGTCGGTGATGTCTCGCTTACAAACTTGCTCACTTGTCTGGAACACCGTAGAAAAGTTGGTGATTTGTCTCTATTTTATAGATATTTTCATGGGCGATGCTCTTCTGAAATATCAACAATCGTTCCTCCTTTGGCAGTCTCTTCGAGATTAACCCGTCAAGTTCAGTCTTCACTTTGAAGACCTGCAGAACATCACTTTCCAAAGACTCGTTCATCCAACGAATTGCGAGGCTTTGGAACTCATTGCCTAGGGAGGTGTTCCCCGAGGCATACAACCTCCAGAAATTTAAGAAGAACACCAACTCCTACCTTCTTTCCCTTGGTTCCCACGATGTTCTTTGAACATTACAGGATATCCCTTTTCGTGGGAACCAGAACATAAAGAAAAATAAAAAAAAAAAAAAAAAAAAAAAAAAAAAGATATTCTAATTTTCTTTTTTTTTATGGTGTTACTAATTTCTTTGGCTTTATTTATTCGGCGTAGTACTTTCTTATTTAAAACCTTGTCAACCCATGGTATTCTCTGCATCCTCCTATAACACCACATTTCAAATGCTTCTATGTTTTTGATGTTTTCTGATTTAAGTGTCCATGCCTCCATTCCATGCAATAGAATGGAGAATAAATAGCATTTTAGCATTCTGGTTCTTAGTTATAATGTTATATCTCGGCTGCAGAGTATTTTATTCATTTTTATGAAAGCGCTGCGACCTACTTCAATTCGACACTTGATTTCTTTTGTGTGCTCTGCTGTTTTAGTTACCCATGTGCCAAGATATTTGTAAGAGAATACCCATTCCAGGTTGTCGTTATTAATATGGTAAATCGGTGCTAATAAAATTAATTTCTAAATTAACTGAGAAACATTCTGTATACCTTTAATTTTTTTCTGAACTGGCTACAATAAAAACAACACAATTAAATACATTTTAATAATTAATCAATAAATAATCTAATGCTAAATGTATGTAACTTTAACTAATCCTCCATTTATGGAGTAATTTTTGCATAAGCCTGCCGTATTTTATCGCAAAATTCCGCTCTATTTCTTGGCCTCTTTTTGTATACCTTTTGAGTCAAAATGCCCCATAGACAAAAATCTAATATTGAAAAATCAAGCGATCTAAAAGGCCATTCAATTAACTTACTGCATTTACTATTTAACTGTTTCGTTTAGCTACTGCCTAACACTCCTAGCAAAGTGCATCGAACAACCATTAAATTAAAAGATTTAGTTAATTCATTCGGCAAGTGAAAAAATGCTAAAATATTCTGTGTTTTTTTTATTTTTATTGTAGTCACTTAAAAAAAAATAAAAGATATGGAAGGATGTTTCCCAGTTCATTCATAAATTAATTTTAATAACACCGTTTTACCATTTTTTCAGCAGTTGAAACTTTTGAATAAAATAAAATATCTGCGCGTCGGCGCCGACCTGGGAGATAAAGGGCGTTTCAGGTGTAGAAAAATGCTCTGATGTGTGGGCAGCTTTACCACCGGAACCTCTATTGCCTGGTGACTTACTTGCTCTTCGACGGCGTAGTTTCACTGCGTAGCTATTGGATCCTTCGATAACTCAGTAAACGCTGGCTCGATCTTTTTTTTTTTACTGCTATAGGCTAAAGGTTTTACTGCCATTTATTGCCGTGAATTTTCTTTTCACAGTAAATGAAACAACACACTGGTCATCGATAATATATTGTAAACTTTAATACATGGAGCTTACAGTTTAAAGCCTCCTGTATTTTCGGAATAATTTCACTGGTTGTTAGCTTTAATTTGATGTATTGTATTTGATTATTGTGATGTGCATTTTACCACGTGGATTTTAAAGCCGTGCTCTTAGCGGCAGACGTCTGTCTTCGTAGACGGTAGAAATGAAAAAGAGGGCGAGAAGCCGGAAACTGTTTCTAATATTGCCTCTTCTTGCGCTAAATTCAGCGTTTTTAATTGGTCACTTTATGGTCATGTGACCGTATAGCCGCTTGCTAAAAATTGCGCGCGACGATATCGGAATGTTCTCGACTAATAACTGCACGTGTTTTTAAAATGATTTATAAATTGCACGGGATCCTTTGTTTATATCCGAATGCTAATTTCCACGTAATAAATTCGTGACTTTTAGTTGATTTTGGTCGACGTCAGGGCCGTATTGAGTAGTTTTAAAAATCAAGGAATTTTCAAAGAGGAATTGTACAGTTGTAAGTACTGATTTCCAACAATATCGACATTGGATTTTTGGTTTACAACTGCATTATTATTGGACCTTATATTTGCCATGTAGCCAGTTATTAAATTTGTCCTTAATCTACGTAAAAAATGGATTTAAATACTATATTTCCATAATTAAAAGTTCTTATAACGTTGTTGTTAATAAATATTTTATATGAATTTATGAGTTTTTTATTATTTATAACTATTCTGTATCCAGTGGCGAAGTCAAAAAAAAATGCCGCATAAACTTTTACCGTTTTTGACAACGAAATAAAATAAATAAAATTGGAAATGAAAATTAAATTATTAAATTGTGTGCCTAAATACAGTTTATATGCTAAATCTATTAAAAAAATTAAAGATCGGTTTAAAAATGCGCTTTTTACAGTGGTGCTTTCTATTCAAATGGGTCACACTGCTTAACAATATATAAACGTCTTCTACAGAGGAGAAAAAAGTTAATCTACTTTACAAAGTAACAATATAAATATTAAATTAATTTAAAATCCCAAATTAAATATGAATTTATTTCTCTTTCTTTTTATCAATATTAAAAAAATGGCAAACAGATAATTTTTCCTCGCAATCTGGATCCTATAAAAATGGACTGGGATAAAAGAAAACCATGCAAGGATTGTCAGAGATACAATGTATTTGTTTTTTCATTTGATGTATTAAGCATTGTATGTGATATCTACGCCAAAATTGTTTAAAATATTTCACGCTCCAATACAATTCCTCCAATAAATTTAAATCATATTTATATCTTCAAATCAATAAATATGTAAATTTTCTAAACATTTTAATTAGTGAAAATCTGAAAATTAATTATTAAATAAAATATCATTTAATATTTTGTTTTAAATTTACCAGTTGATTTTCATTTAAAATTTAAATTACATAAATCCTTCTAGAATGCTCACAAATACAGTTAAATAAATGCATTTAGTAAAAAATCACATTGTCTTTAAAATTAGGAGTAGCTTAAAAAAGTCCTGCGTTAAAATATTGATCGCGGTTACAGCTTCACAAAAGTCCTTCTATTTTTTAAAAATTTACAATGTCAGTAAAAAATTTGTGGATCTAAAATAAAATTAATAAAAATAATTTTATAATTAGCTGCAGTTTGTTTTAAAATTAAATGGTACACCTACGTCACATCAATGGGTATGCATACGTACATATAAAAGATACATATAGTCACGCTTTTCTCAGGGACCTTTTTCTTTCGTTTGTTACGGTACTTACACACATCTTTCGCTTCTTTTACTACGGTTTAACGTCGGTTGTTGGTTCTCTTGACCTGGCCTTTCTTTAAAACAATGTTTATCTGATCGAGATATTCTCGCCGAGGTCAATCTCTATCTTAACCTCTATCTTAACCTCACACTTGCCTAATAAATCTGTTTCGTTAATATTCTTTTATTCATTTTCTCCACATATCCAAACCATCTTAGCATTCCTTTATCTATCTTTATAATCACATCTTCTGTCACACCACAGCATTTCTTTGTCCCACCATTTTTTACTTTATCCCTTAAAGGGTACCCCGACATAAGCGACTTTAACCAAAATCAAGTAAACTACCTTAGCTTACCTGTTAATGAATAATTAAAGTATACAGAAACTGGTCTCCAAATCCCACTTGAAAAAAGAGGTTCGACGCTGGGAAATAAATGAAATGAAATCTCACTGACATAAAGTGCCAGGACAAAGACAAGCAAAAAGGCTAGTAAGCTGGACAAAATTGAACAGAGTTGGACAAAAAAGACTTCAAACTAGTGAAGTGACTCCTCACTGGACACTGCCTCTAAGTTATTACCTTATAAAGATGGGAAAAACAGAGAGTGATAGTTGCCGCTACTGCGAGAACTTCGCTGAAACTGCAGAACATTTGCTTTGCGAATGCCTAGCACTTTTCTGCAAATGCCTTAAGTTTCTGGAAGGGGCCTTTCTAAAGCTCTCCAATTTTAGGAATTTGGTATCTTTATTTCACTGATCAAGTTTGTACGAAGTATCGGAATCCCGGGCCTTGAATAGATTAAGGGTTATGCACAAAAAATCAGATAAGTCCAAGTGCTAGAGAGGCAGCATAGCCTTCACGACCCTGCCTACAATCCACAATCTACAATATTAATTCTGCGGAGAATGGTAGTCTGGGAGGTAAATATAAAGTGACTGTGTGGGACAAAATGGGAAATGGTGTAATAGAAAAAGGCTATGGCGTAAAAAAAGATAAAGTAACAAGGATAAATAAAGGATTGTTTAGATAGTTCAGACACGTAGAAAGGATGAATAAAAGAAGATTGACGAAGCAGATTTAAAAGCCCAGTGAAAATGAGCAAGTCGGTAAAAGTGGACATTAAACATAATTTTTTTTTTAAATATAGGATTTAAAGACTTGATAATTAATAAGGTTTATAAATTAAAAAAATGATTTTAATACGAATTTAATTTTTTTTTAAAAATTTAATACCTAAAAGTGTAAGTAATAAAAATATTAAACCAAAAGGTAAGTAACTTTTAAACCAAGATCATTATATTGCAATGTCAAATGGATTTTAGTTCGGGATATTTTTAAATTCGTAGACATTGCCATTTATAACAAGATAAGAACAAACAAAAATAAGGACCCGGATACGAGGTGAACTTGAGCTTAATATACGAGGGCAGTTTGATAAGTCAGTGACTTTTTGAATTTCCCGCGCAGTTACTCCAAATGCAACAGTGCTGCCGTCAACGTCATCTATCAGTGGGCAACTTTCTAATTTTGAGCAAGCTACGTCGTGCAGTCGGTGTTTGATAGCCGTTCAAAGCAGACAACCTCGTGAATTTTTACGAAAATGGAAAAAAGTGAATTTCGTGTGCTGATTAAGCATTACTTTTTACGTAAAAAATCCATCACTGAAACTAAGGAAAGACTTGATAAATACTACGGGGACTCGGCACCATCAATTTTAATGGTTAAAAAGTGGTTTACAGAGTTTCGTTGTGGTCGCGTACCAGCACTAGTGACCCCGAACGTCCAGGTCGCCCAAAAGAAGTGATCACGCCGGAAATCGTCGATAAAATCCATGAAATGATATTGGATGATCGGAGAATGAAAGTGCGTGAGTTGGCTCATGCTGTAGGTATCTCAACTGAACGGGTACATCATATTTCACACGAATATTTGGACATGAAAAAACTCTCTGCGAGATGGGTGCCGCGATTGCTCACACTCGACCATAAGCGCAATCGTGTGACCACTTCAAAAGAGTGTTTAGCGATGTTCAGCCGTAATCCGGACGAATTTTTGCGCCGTTTTGTTACTCAGGATGAAACATAAATCCATCACAACACGCCAGAGACCAAGGAACAATTAAAACAGTGGGTTGCTCGGGGTGAACGTGGACCAAAGAAGACGAAACAGAGTCTGTCAGCCAACAAGGTCATGGCCACAGTTTTTTGGGATGTACGCGGTGTCATTCACATCGATTACCTCAAGAAAGGTAAAACAATCACCGGCGAATATTATTCAAAGCTTTTGAATAGATTCGACGTTGATTTGAAGCAAAAACGGCCGCATTTGGCGAAGAAGAAAGTGCTGTTTCATGAAGACAATGCACGTGTGCACACTTGTCTAGTCACGATGGCCAAAATCCACGAATTGGAATACGAACTGCTACCCCATCCAGCATATTCTCCAGATTTAGCCCACTGCGACTATTTTCTGTTTCCAAACCTAAAGAAATGGCTGTGCGGTAAGAGATTTGAGTCGAATGAAGAAGTCATTACCGAAACAAACGCGTATTTTGAGAGCTTTGCAATAACCTATTATTTGGAGGGATTAAAAAATTAGAAAAACGCTGGACTAAATGTATTGAGCTAAAAGGTGATTATGTAGAAAAATAAAATGTTTATTTGCGGAGAAAAATTTGTTTTATTCAAAAAGTCACTGACTTATCAAACCGCCCTCGTACTTTAATTTAAGCACCAACAACTTTCCAAAATATAAATATAAAACATTAAAGTTTTTACGATAATAAAAAGCATAGTTATCGTACTGTTTTTGTAGCAACTAGTAGATTAACTTTTAAAATGTTTTGTTCTATTTTCCTTCAATATTATTAAAAATCTTTGTGAAGACAAATCTATTCGCTTCAAAATAATTTTATTCTATTTTAATCAGGGTGAAATATGAATTCTCATTCCTAAAAATTGACACGTAACGAGAAATCAGATTATGTAATAGCACTTGCAATATTTCTTAAATTTGATTAGGTAGCGACTTAGTCCCGTAGATGTTAATCTTATTACCAAGGATCAGTTTATTAGCTTTTGAGCTATTCGAAATTTACATTTTAAGGCTAATCGGTTTTTAAACGTTTGCAGTGGCGCAGAAATTTTAAAATTTGGTCAATTATTCCCATGAATAGTAACATTTCATGTTTTGTTAAGGACTGTAACTAATAAAGTATTATTTTTTTTAAAACTGTCATCAAATGTTGATATTTTCGTTAAAATCTCAGTTAGCGAAGTGGCATTTTTCTGTCACTTAGCTGATAAATACTTTTATGTTCTAGAACGTAAAAATTTTTTACGTTTTCGGTTGTTAATTAATCAGTGGGGTTTTAGTCAATATTTTTATTTTACAATACTAAATTGAAAAAAAAAGATTTAATATTAAATAAGGTATATGGTGCTAATTTTACTCCCATTACTGTAACAGAAATGTTAAAATAATACCGGTGGTTAGTCCATTGCAAGTGAACGGAAATTACAAAATTTTAAGTTTCTATTCTTACTTAAATTAAAATAAAAATTAAAGCTTAATTTTATTTAACACCTTTTAAGGGTGATATCTCGGAAGGGGGTATAGCTAAAAAAAATTTTTTTATGAAAAAAATCCATTGTAATTTCATACAGGCAATCGCCTCATGAATTCTTTGGCATGAGTTTAGAAACACTCTGTAAGTATGTATGTATTTATTTGTGCAAAGCAATTTTACATTTTAGAAACACCATTTATTAGACAAACATTTTTTGTGAGTACCAAATCTAATTTTTAAAAAACCAGATATATTCACTGAAAGATACCTATACAATATACATAAAGGTATACGGTGGGTCAACTTTTTATCAGAAAACAACTATTTTTCTGGCAATATGCCTCGACGAACATTGAATTATATCTGATAAATAATCGAGCATTATCTCTTTTGAGCACTCTGATAATGCTTGTTAAGTAAAAAAAAAATATTATTTTTTTTAAAAAATCAGACTTTGTGCTTACATTTTTATCCGCTGTCACATTTTAATAGAATAGATTTCTTTAATATTAATATTTTAAAACATTTTTTTTTCTTTTAAATCTTTTGTTTATTTTTTAAAATACTATTGAAAAGTTTGGTGAATCATGTGCAATAGCCTTGGATATATCTAAAGCTTGACCGCGTTGGTCTCCCAACCAAACTGCGCCAATGGCTCTTGAGCTTCATGCAAGATCGCTCCTTACATGTGGCAGTTGACGGAATTTCTTCTGATGCGTTTAGAAACCAATGCCGGGGTCCCTCAGGGTTTCATCCTGTCCCCCACCTTATTTCTTTTACACATTAACGACCTCTTGAAAACCACCACGAACCCCATTTACAGTTTCGCAGACGATAGCACACTTGTCTCAACTTTCACATATCGATCACTTTCGGTGAATGATACAAATAGACTCAGGCAAGAACAGATTGATTCCATCAATCTTAAAGCAATCGTCGAGTGGGGAACCAACAATCTTATTCAGTTCAACGCCCAAAAAACACAAAGTGCCACGTTTTCCAAGAAAGTGAATTCCTCAAATCATCCCATCACAATGTTCGGAAATACGCTTAAACTAAGTCCCTCCATCTCGATTTTGAAAGTCACGGTGTCCAATAATATGTCTTGGCATGACCATGTTGCTAACATCGCAAAGTCGTCAATCCAGAGGCTAGGTTTTCTGTGGAAAGCCAGAAAGTTTTTTACTTCCGATCAACTGTTGATGACGTACAAGGCTTAAATCCGACCTCTACTGGAGTATTGCTCACACATTTGGGGTTCATCACCAAGGCATTCTCTTCGTCTTCTAGATTCCATTCAGAAAAGAGCCATTCGCTTGATAAACAGCTCAATTCTCACAGATACCCTTCACCCTCTAGAACATAAAAGAAGAGTTGCAGACCAGTCATTGCTCTACAGATATTTCCATGACAGACGCTCCAGAGAAATAAAAACTCTTGTACCACCATTGGCCACATTCTGCCGAAGAACTCGGCACGCTGATCAGTCTCACCCATTTACTCTCAAGATTGACACTACAAGGACCAATCTTTATCAAGAATCCTTCTTTTACAGGGCTGCTACGGAATGGAATAAGCTTCCAAAATCAGTTTTTCCAGAGAACTATGACCTGCAACTTTTTAAATAGCGTGTCCACGATCATTTGCTTTTTATAATCCCTTCCCCTTCTAATAGTCGCAGTGCGGACTGTCCGCGGCCCACCCAATAGAATACCCTTTTTGCGACTATTTTTATAAAAAAAAAAATTTACCTTGCATGTTTGGTCATCGTAAAATATTCTTTATGAGAAATATATTATAAATATAATAAATAACACCCTTTTTGCCCTGTTAAAAAATAAATAATAGTTTAATTACACCTGCTATTTTAGCTAATATACACAATATCTTGATTTTTTTAAACCTTTTTGTATTTAAAATTTTATAAAATATATACTTAAATAGTTTTTTGATGAAATTGAGACGCAAATTGTATTGAGTTCTCGGGTATTTTAGACCGGAATTCAATTAAGAAGGGTTGAACTACTGGAAGCTATGCTTTGAATGGTAATTAAGAACTTTGGAAAAGTTTCCCATGACAGTTAAATATGAACGGGAAATTTGATGAAAAGGACCTGTAATTTTCTTGAACGAAATTGCTGGATTCGTATAAACAATTAGGTCGTTAATTAAATTAATTATGTTTACGTCTCTACCAATGTTTGGTATGTTATTTCAATTCATTGTTTAATAACAATATGTCTCTTGAAATTATTTATTAGCTAAAAAGGCAATTATTTTTATTAATATTTAATAATTAAAGCGACAATTTATACAACCAAACATCATTAAACACATAAGTCAAAACCTTTTTAATATACCTGGTCAAATTAGCCACTTAAAATGGTCAAATAATTGGCATAATGAATACAAAGCAAAATTTTACGCCAACTCAACTCTTTTTTGTGCTTTTTTTTTTTTAATGTTTTACAATAAACCTTTATCGCATATTTCACGAATATACGGTGGTAACGGATTATCGTTAGAAACTTGATAACCAGTGTTCAACTGTACATTTAAGAAGTACGAAAGTAAATTCTTCTAATATTTTTAAAAAAATTTCGTGGCTGACGAATTTTATTTTTTAAGTGACTCTAAAAATTGGGAGTCAATATTTTTATTTGTTAGCACGGTAAATTTTGCAAACAAATCTGTTATTAACGACTTTATTTATTATACATAATAAGAGAGGTAGGTTAGTAATGCAAACAAATTTCACTAAATAACTAAGCTATTAAGCTTTAATTTTGCTTGTTGATGCATTTTTGTTAGATTTCCAGAAAAGTAATTATTTATCCTGGGTTATCATTGTAGTGGGTACCTACATTAAAATCGTATAGTACCTATTGTAATCTTAAGTAGTGTATGTATACCCAATAGACCGCGAAAATGCCGCGACGTGTTTTAGATGTAGATGCATTAATATTGAATGGACACGCTTATTTTACTGCGGAAAAATACAATGGAGGTCCATTGCTACCAGTTTTATTTATACGTAAGCGTGTGTTTGATGCGATGGGTATTGGTGAAACAAAACTAACTTTAGTTTTAAAAAGTGTGAAAGATGAAAATAGTAAAAAAAAGTAAAATAATATAAACCCCGCCTCATTAGAAAAAGTAAAAAAAAAGTTTTATTTAAAATTTCTAGAACCAGTCTTTGGAATATTTTAAAATAAAGACAACCGAAAGGTTTTGTGTAAAAAAGCTAGAGTCGTCCACAAAATAATTGAATTTTTAAGAAATTATACTCACTGTAAACAAGAATGCTGTTTATTTGCTAATCTGGACGAAATTTTATTTTTGCTAGAGGTGGAACATAAAAAATTTGGTAGGACGATACTATAAAGTCTATAAAACACACCGACGGTAAAAAAAGACACATTATTGTGCATGCAGGTGAAAAGCATGGTTTTGTTGATGGGGCGGATCTTTTATTTTCGTCTAAATCAAAATCGGCCAATTATCATGACAATATGGATACAGAAATGTTTGTAAATTGGTTTAAAGAAAAACTATTATCATCGTTTCATAAATCATCTGTCATTGAACTAGATAATGCTCCGTACCATTCAGAAATTTTAAATAAGCAACCAACATACTCCTGGACGGTACAAAAAAAATGGTTAACGAACAAAAATATTTCATTTTCATAGTATTGCTTTAAGCCGGAATTATTATCGATAGCTAAAAGGCTCGTTAGCTAAGACATCCGCCTTATCATTGCCAATTTAATCCCATTGGGAATATTTGGGAGATATGAAAATTATTATAACAATCACATTGGATCTAATGGTTACAGTGACGAGGCTGTTCTGGAAACCTGACAACAAGCACTTAATACTGCCACTCGTGAAATTTGGGAAAAATGTGTCACAAAGTGTGAAAATGTAATAGAGGAATGGTGGATTTGTGAGAACCAAATCGAAACAGTTAATCCTGTTATCACTTATAAACCGAATGTGGATAGCGACGAAGGTGATTCCGATTATGATGACTATAAATCTGATGCTTGATAATACCGTAAGTACTACATAATTAAATTAATTTATTAAATTTGTACCGATAAGTTAGTTTTGGTGCATACTCTTTTAACATATTTAAATATGTGCCTATTTCTAACCAAAAAACTTATCGAGAGTTATATCAACGATTTCTGTTCCCAATAAAGTAAAAAATAAAAATAAAATCTACCAATAAAAGCATAATAACAAAAAAACATTTTTGGGTTTAAATCTTAGGGGAATTTACTAATGTATCTCTCAACACAGTGCGCCCGTTAAGTCGATGCCTCGGTGACTAATGCGATATTGGTGAAATGAGCTATGGAAGAGAATTCTACACATTTTGTGTACAAAAAAATTAGTATAAACTAATTCGTCTTAATATGTGCACATCTATATGTTATTTGTCAAATGTCTTTATTTTACACTCAAAACTTTTTTACGATACATTTGATATATTTTTAAAAAAAAATTATAATTACACAAAATGTAATGGCAAATTAAAATAAACTAAGGAATTACCAACATAACATAAGGGAGGATTAATACTTGCAACTACCCTGCTATAATATTTTAATCGTTATCAAAGATTAAGATCATAAAGTGTCAAAGTATAATTACAATTGACACATTTCATGAAGACATACAAGTAGTTACGAGGGCAGTTTGATAAGTCAGTGACTTTTTGAATTTCCCGCGCAGTTACTCCAAATGCAACAGTGCTGCCGTTAACTATAATCTATCAGTGGGCAACTTTCTAATTTTGAGCAAGCTACGTCGTGCAGTTGGTGTTTAATAGCCGTTCAAAGCAGACAACCTCGTGAATTTTTACGAAAATGGAAAAAAGTGAATTTCGTGTGCTGATTAAGCATTACTTTTTACGTAAAAAATCCATCACTGAAACTAAGGAAAGACTTGATAAATACTACGGGGACTCGGCACTATCAATTTCAATGGTTAAGAAATGGTTTACAGAGTTCCGTTGTATTATTCAAAGCTTTTGAATAGATTCGACGTTGATTTGAAGCAAAAACGGCCGCATTTGGCGAAGAAGAAAGTGCTATTCCATTAAGACAATACACGTGTGCACGATGGCCAAAATCCACGAATTGGGATACGAACTGCAACCCCATCCAGCATATTCTCCAGATTTAGCCCCCTGCGACTATTTTCTGTTTCCAAACCTAGAGAAATGGCTGGGCGGTAAGAGATTTGAGTCGAATGAAGAAGTCATTACAGAAACAAACGCGTATTTTGAGAGCTTTGAAAAAACCTATTATTTGGAGGTAATAAAAAATTAGAAAAACGCTGGACTAAATATATCGAGCTAAAAGCTGATTATGTAGAAAAATAAAATGTTTATTTGCGGAAAAAAATTTGTTTTATTTAAAAAGTCACTGACTTATCAAACCGCCCTCGTACCTTCTTCTTCTTTTTCCTTCTTTAATCTCCTGTTTTTTCTCATCGTCCCTCTGCCTATTGCACTGCTAAGTTGTCGCTCCATCGTTTTCGGGGGCGTCCTAAACTTCTGCGACATTGGTTATTTGTCGCGTGCTGTTCTGACTATTCTTTCGTTGTTCATTCTACTGATGTGCACATTTCACTCCTTCTTTTTGCCGAGAACCCACTCATTGATGTTTTCTACCTTGCATGTCCTTCTTATATTCTCGCTTCTTTCTCTGTCCAAGATCGTCTTTCCAGTTATTCTACGAATTACTCTCATTTCGGTTGTCTCTAGAAGTTGTATAGTTAGTCACTGTGTCTGGTCGAGTTTCTGTCGTGTATGTCATAGTTAGTCTTACTATTGCTTTGTAAAAGTAGATACCGCTTAATAAAAAGTTACAATTTTAATGACAGCAAAGGATAAACTAAGAAGATCGCGTTCAAACCAATTATATCCCCTTTGTCCACAAAATCATGTTTTGACGTTTTCCCAATAATATTTGTGAGATTATTTGGACTTTCATGCTTTTAAAAAAATCAATGGTCCTTTTTTTATACTAGTTTAAACTAAATTGCTATCACAGAATCTTTTTTTTTAAGTACATAATATAAAGGTTTTTTTCGTTTCCTGAAAATTTTATAAAAGTAAATATAACTGGTCTTGCACGCAAACTTAACTTTCTCTTGTTTCCATAAAAATATACACGTGAACAACTTAGAACATTATTGCGTCCATACCTGAGAAAATTGCTTTAAAACAAAAAACTAAGTAAGAGCAAGGTAAGTGATTATTTTGCTTTTAAAGAAAGCTCCTGTTTTACGTTTCATAAAATTTTTATTGTCAATTATTTCATTCATTTACACAAGATTACAATCCACTCTCTCTATCTCGCGCAACTTCTCCAGATTATTTGCTATAATTTGTATCTGTTAATAAGGCTATGAAAATTATTAAGTTTTTACTGTATATACTACAGCAACCATAGTTAAAGTTATTTTATTATCAAGCTTTTACTAAAGCCTTAGCAGATTTTAAAAAAGTGAGTCTTTTTTAATCTTTTTTTTCCTAAATTTGATACTGCTTTTTTTAAAATATTTAATGGTATTTTATTTATTTAAATATACTGCTTATGCTTTATCAATAATTTATTGTGCTTTTTAAAGGATGTTTAATAATTCTTTTGAATACATTTTTGATCACCTTCCCTAAATTGCACTGCATCATAATTTTTTTATACGCCACGTCAAATGTTTAAAAATCACCAAACAGTTTTTATTTCAGATGTAAATAAATCAAATGTTTATGTCTACCTGAATACACATAAACAAACAATTTTTCCAGGATTGAAAAAGTCCCGGAACTGTATTAGATTTGTCCCTCAGAACGAGAACCCCGATTTTTAGAGAGCCTAAGGCAATGGTCGATTTTCTTAAGCTTTCACTCTTGAAAAACCTTTTTCTTTCTTTTTATGACTTTCCTCAAAGGAAAAATTCCCTTCGGTGTCGCAATTACCAGTTAGAGAATCTTGAACTTTGAAGGAGGCAGCGCGTTTTCAGACATACTAGCTCTTAACTCTTTTATCAATTATTGTGTGATTGGTCTAGTAAAATGGTGGGGAAATTTTTATTCTTATTTTGTCGTAAGTACCCACATTTTTTTTTGGTAAAAACCCCAGCAAAAGTTTTATGATTGTTGTAATTTAATCAATATAACTATTAAAAGCAAATTAATTTTAGCTTAGAATAAGGTCATATTTTTAAATAGTCATTCATTTAACGACGTTATAGCCCACTGTGGATTTTCGTCCTTTCAGTAATTTTCTTCCATTCGGTCCTGTTTGTACTTAAATCCCTCCAGCCCTTAATTTTTTATTGTTTTAAGGTCGCACATTACTTCATTTATTCATCTTTTCCTCGGTCTTTCTCTGTTTCTTATATCCACTGGTTTCCACTCAAGGATTTTTCTTGGTGTTCTGTTTACATCCATCCTCATTACATTCCCTGCCTATGTCTTCGGCTTTTAATTAATTTTACAATGTCTGCGCTCTCTATCAAGTTGTCTGGTTCAAAATTCGCTCTTGATTGCCATGTTTCATTCTCGTTTTGTATTGGTCTGAACATTTGCCTCAAGATTTTTCCTTCGAAAGTTCTCAAGAGTAGTTTATCTTTCGTGGTTAAGGTCCACGCTTTACATCCGTATGTAACAACAGGCCTGATGATACTTTTATATATTTTAAATTTAAACTTTTTGCTTTCGACTTTATAAGCTCTCCGTAGGCGAAATAACAACGGTTTCCATTAATAATTCTTGCCTTAATTTAGCTATTGATAGAGTTCGACTGATTAATTTGGGACCCCAAATAAGAGAATTTTCCTAAGTGCTTGAATTCATAGCTTTCAAATTTAAGATTTTCTCTATTATTTGCTCTTTTCGTTACTTACATGTATTTTGACTTTTCTTTAGTTAACAGTTCTGTCAAGTTTGTTCTTGCGTCTAATTATTATTACTATATCGTCCGCGTATGCAAATATTTGTAGGTTTTTCGTGCCAGCCAGTCACATCCAATTTCCTAACGACTGCTTCTAAAACTAGATTAAATAGTATTTATTCATTTACACTGTTCTACAGAAAAAAATATTTCCAATTACAGAACAGAAACAAGGTAAATATTTGCACAATAGTACTAACAATAAAAAAGCTTAAGAGTAATACACAATTTACATAATCAGACTAACTGTAGTAGAAAGCTTAAGACTAACAACAATATTACTGCTAATAATAATAGCTCTTAATTTGCCTCACATTACAATAGAATATATCAAGCTGGTTACTTATAAGGTTATAGTTGCTACACATAGTATGAACAGGGGAGTTTTTAAGTATATTTGTTCATGGTGTGGTAGTGTAGAATGAGTCGATGTATCGAGATGCCTGACGGGGAATTTTAAAGTTTATCTGATTTAGTAAGCATTGACATCTCATTTCATTGTTAAATATTTTGTGTAGCATAATGACACTGAAATATTCTCGTCTTCTATCCAGAGTGAAAAAGCTATGTCTTGACAGTAAACTCTCGTGTGCCGTGCCAATTGGTGGATAAGTCCGATCTACTTTAAAACTTAGGTATTTGAGAAATCGTCTTTGGATTGCCTCCAGTTTATTAATATGCACTTGATAATATGGATTCCAGATAACCGATGCCATATTCTAGCTTTCATCTTACAAAAGCATTGTAAAGAGTTTTAAGTGTTAAATGGTTAAAGTTACGGCCTACTGTAACTTTTTTCGATTGCTAAAATTGCTGTTATCTGCAAATACTTGTGATATGTTTTAAAGTTGGAGTAACGCTAGTATGGAGTAGTTATAGTTATAGTATAGAATGCTTTCCTGCTGTATTTAACTTCTTTTAACCCTCCACTGCATGAATTATAAATAAAATGAAAAAAAATTAAAAAAAAAATAACAAAATAGTATATTTCACATGGAGTAAAAAAAATAAACATAATTTATTTTGGGTTTGATTTTGCCAGAAAATGTTTTCAATGCATACGAAGCCAAATTTGGTGCTGGCCAAAAATTAGTAATAAACAATGAAAAAATGTTGAAAATTGGAAAACATATTATGGATTGATAAGGAAGGATGTGCAAATTATAAAAATATATTTTTTTATCTGAAAACCACTTACCTTTTTCATTTATTTTCTTTTTTTAAAGTTGAGGCTTACGCACAGCTGTTGAAGTTTTTTGACTACACACAAAAGTGAGAGAGATAATATTTGGTTTGAGGAGAAAAATGCACCATATTTTTTAGATGCGGTAAAGGGTTAATTCTATAAATACTTACTTATATTTAATTTTAGAACACATATAAGATTTCAGTGGTTAAAAATATTGTTTTAGCGAGTGGAAATATTTACAAATTGTATTAAATTTTTGAACTTAAAAGTATTTAATTGCAACTATCCAAGAGTTAAACAAAAAAGTATTATATTTAATTACTGACAACAATTTACTAGGATTTTGTTTTTACGTAAAAATATGATCCTGGTTTTTATATAAGCTTAAAATGAAAACAGATTTAAAATTGTATTTAATGTAGCAAATTACACGGATGCAAATCGCTACGTGCGTGATAGCAGCGCCATGGTATCTGTAAACTAAAGGACGCATTTACACAGTTTTTAAATGTAAAAATGAATAAAGATTTGCAATAAAATTAATTTTTGTTATTTAAAAAATTTTTTTTGCGAGTCAAACCAAGTGACAATTAATCCCAAATCCTATAAATTTGTTATGCTAAAATTACCGATAAAATGTAAGTTTAATTAATAATTTAAAAACAGTATAAAAGCTGTAGCGTTTACTATAGTAAACTAAATGGGTTATAACCACAGTGGATCGGACTTATAAAGAATTTTGGCAAGCAGAAAAAGTACGATATGACATAGTAATGAAATAAATATGAGGTATATTTTTATTAAACTTTCATATTTAAAGCAAACATGGAAATAAATATGAAGACAGGTTACCAAGCAATTATTAATACCATCGAATTTCAACCTCAGACTATTATCACAGGTAAAAATCTCGTCTTTATAGAACACGTCCGAGATGTTAAAGAACATCGTCTAAATAACAAAAGATATGTGATAAAGTCACGATTATTCGACACCACTTATTTAAATGTAAATAACAATTAGAGGATTTATCCTATTAATAAAATTTTTAAAGATCTACACTCTCTTACGATATGATAAAATCCAGATGAACCATGGAGTGATCAATGCAGAATTTCATCGTCTTCTAGAACACTATGCAGACTTTGACTTTCTCTACACAGATGCATCTAAAACTATAGACGGAGTCGGATCGGCTTTCACTATCGCAGATTTTTAAGCTTCATTAAAACTACCAACAGAGACTACGGTTTTCACTGGGGAAACATACGCTATATGGAAAGTCTTGAAGTACATAAATATTAAAAAAATTTATTAAAACAGATTTCATGAGTGTTCTTCTGGCAATAAATCAATCAAACAACCGAAATCCTATTATACTTTTCATCAAACAAGAGCTCCATGTACTCAAAAAAAACCGAGAAGTGATTAGATTCATGTGGGTCCCATCTCATGTGAGGATCTCAGGCAATGAAAGAGCAGATCAACTGGCGAAAGCAGCCATCTTAAATCTATTAACTGCTACTGAACCCAAAATAAATCACATTGACCTAAAATCTTTTTACAAACAAGAATTAACCAACAAGGGGCAACATCAATGGTATAATTTCACCTCTAAGCTAGCAAAAATAAAAACATCAGTACTCCCATGGAAAAATACCCCCAAAAACAGAAGTCACCAAGTTATTCTGACACGTTTGCGACTGGGACATACCCGCTTAACACATGGGTACCTCATAACAGGTGGTAACAAACCAAGATGTGAAGTGTGTGGAACAGACCTAATTGTTAAACATATTTTAACAGAATGCGTGCTATATTACATCGACAAATTTACTCATCACATCCCACAAACAATGAAAGACATACTTGGTGAAAATTGTGACACCGAACAATTGATAGCATTCCTCAAAGATATACACATTTTTAAACATATATTAACCAATTTTAAATATCATATACTATCCGCCATCGCACTATCAGGAAAATCCTACGAAATCTTGACTCTAAAAAGGCAGTAGGACCAGATGGAATTCCGACAATTGTCCTGAAGACCTGTGCTCAAGAGCTCACCCCAGTTCTCTGTACACTTTTCAAGTTATCATACAGCAAAGGAGTATTTCCGTCCATGTGGAAAAACGCTATAGTCCAACCGATTTCGAAAAAAGGAAAGAAGACTATTCCTGCGAATTATCGTCCAATTGCATTGCTCTCAGTCATATCTAAAGTTATGGAAAAAGCGATTAACACAGAACTTATCAAATATCTGGAGAAATTTGAGATAATCCATGACAGACAATATGGATTTCGACAACTTCGGTCTACTGGAGATTTGCTGGCTTATGTCACTCAGCTCTAGACAAACACTATTGAAAAGTTTGGTGAATCCCGTGCAATAGCCTTGGATATATCTAAAGCCTATAACCGCGTTTGGCACCAGGCATTGTTAAGTAAATTATCTGCCTACGGTCTCCCAACCAAACTGTGCCAATGGCTCTTGAGCTTCATGCAAGATCGCTTCTTACATGTGGCAGTTGACGGTATTTCTTCTGATGCGTTTAAAACTATTGCCGGAGTCCCCCAGGGTTCCATCCTGTCCCCTACCTTATTTCTTTTACACATCAACGACCTCTTAAAAACCACCACGAACCCCATTTACAGTTTCGCAGACGATAGCAAACTTGTCTCAACTTTCACATCCTATCAATCACTTTCGGTGAATGATACAAATAGACTCAGGCAGGAACAGGTTGATTCCATCAATAGAGATCTTAAAGCAATCGTCGAGTGTGGAACCAACAATCTTGTTCAGTTCAACGACCAAAAAACACAAAGTGCCACGTTTTCCAATAAAGTGAATTCCTCAAATCGTCCCATCACAATGTCCGGAAATACCCTTGAACCAAGTCCTTCCATCTCGATTTTGGAAGTCACGGTGTCCAATAATATAACTTGACCATGACCATGTTGCTAACATCGCAAAGTCGGCAAGCCAGAGGCTAGGTTTTCTGTGGAAAGCCAGAAAGTTTTTTACTCCTGATCAACTGTTGACGACGTACAAGGCTCAAATCCGACCTCTACTGGAGTATTGCTCGCACATTTGGGGTTCAGCACCAAGGCATTCTCTTCGTCTTCTAGATTCCATTCAGAAAAGAGCCATTTGCTTGATAAACAGCTCAACTCTCACAGACACCCTTCACCCTCTAGAACATAAAAGAAGAGTTCCCCGCTAATTATTTCATTTTATTCATTATCTTTCTAGTCCCATTTTTTTTATTTGTTCCATTCCTTTTTTTTCTGTGTCTGCCTTTTTGTTTTTTGATTAGTTTTTCTGCTTATCTCTCTCATTATTCTTTTTGTAATTCTCTTAGGTTTTATTCTAACTATGTTTGCAAACCAGTGGCATTCTCTTCGTCTTCTAGATTCCATTCATAAAAGGGCCTTTCGGTTGATAAACAGCCCAATTCTCACAGATACCCTTCACTCACTAGAACATAGAAGAAGAGTTGCAGACCAGACATTGCTCTACAGATATTTCCATGGCAGATGCTCCAGAGAAATAAAAACTATTGTACCACTATTGGCCACATTCGGCCGAAGAACTCGGCACGCTGATCAGTCTCACCCATTTACTCTCAAGATTGACACTACAAGGACCAATCTTCATCAAGAATCCTTCTTTTACAGGGCTGCTACGGAATGGAATAAGCTTCCAAAATCAGTTTTTCCAGAGAACTATGATCTGCAACTTTTTAAAAAGCGTGTCCACAATCATCTCCTTTCTTTAATCCCTTCCCCTTCTAATAGTCGCAGTGGGGGCCGTCCGCCCACACGATAGGTCTACCCTTTTTGCGACTATTTTAATAAAAAAAAAAATTGAACTATCTGTATTATGCCGTTGCTAATAACCCTAGCGGTTGATGCAACTTTCTTTAAATAAAAAAAAATTGTTAATAAAGCTTAATTTTTTTGTTTTAGATAAATTAACCTCGATGTGCATTACTACTGCACACTACTGCATTAATTTACTTCATTAATAATGAAGATAGCGCATATAAAACTAGTATCGAGCAACACTGGGGCAAACGCAGTCCTCGAAAATTTGCAAACAAAATATATTTAAAAGGAGAATATTTTGAAAATATGTTTCCGCATAAAAACAAGCAGCTTCAAGAACTACAGAAAGTCCAGATTTCCGAAGTGATCAAATTTTGACAGCTCAATCTAATAACAATTAAGGTTATGGTACTAATTACTTTTGCCGTCTCACTGCAGCTATCCTCTTATTTCTTTGGTTTTTTTTCCATTTTGCAGTCTGAAATTTATAGAATTTACATTAATTTTTTGCGCTCGTATTTTTGCAATTCACTACACAGCAACTGCGGTTGCTGTATTTACCCATTTTTTAAAAATTATAACAAAACTTATAATCTGACGTGTATTTTGCTTACTCTAACAATAAAAATACCGACCTTTATTGCCTAAATTATCCACTGCGTGCGCTGGTGTCCATTCCGGCTTTCCCTACTATGACTTCGCTCGGAGCGAATATGTAATTAGATACATAGAATGTTACTAAATTACGTGTTGTTATGAGTTTCTCAGACACATAATTGATTTGCCATAAAATGTATGTAGTAACACTTGAATTTTTTCCAATATTTTTTTATGAAATACCTGCAGTAAATTTTTTTTATAAATCCCCCGTAGTGTTTGCAGCTACTTTGACAATACAAAAGTGAGTGCCCTTTTGTTAAAATCTAATTCATTGTGCACAAAATACAGTATATCAAATCCTGTTTGGCAGCTACAACAAATAGATGATACATTTCTTCGGCAGATTTTTAAAATAAGTAATTTCCGGTGTTGTTTGCTTTTGAGTACAAACGATTCTGCATGCGCCAATCGCATATGGCGCGGCGTTTGGAAATTTTCCTGCTACCATAACATCCTCTCTGAAACCGTTATTGATACATCGCTGTGTATTTTAAAAGCTTCGCCCCTCTCCCCACTAATACAGCAGCGCAGATTTATACACGGTGGAACAGCCAAATAAAATTAATCCATTATTTTAATTATTGGGCATATTTATAAAAAACCTCAAAACAAAACACACACACACACACTTCTTTGACAACCGCCTTCCATCTGTCTCTATTTCCAACTGTTACAGCTCTTTCAGGTCTTCTAGTACATTATCTTTTTATCTTGACCGAGGCCGTACTATAAGTCGCCTGCCCTCTGGCGTATTTGTAAACACTGCTCTGGCTGTTCTTGTGTTTGGCATGCTCCAGACGTGGCTCACCCAACTAATACTTTGCCTTTTAATCCAACCAGCAATGTCTTGTTCTTGTAATAATTTCCAACAAACAACAGGTTTTATTACAGTTTTTTATAAGCGAAGCTTGTAGAAACTCAATACTGCTATGATTTGCTGTTTACTTTTGATAGACCAGTCATTATTGTGGTTAATTGTAGTGCCTAAATATTTGAAAGTATTCGTTTTACGTAGTTGGCGATTTTGTATCTCCAAGGTTTCATTATCTCCGTTATTTTTCACATATTCCCAAGTCTAATAGCGTAAGTGCAAAAAAATAAAGATTAAGCTATGTTGGAACACATACATACATACATACACACAACACACATATAATCACGCCTTTTTTCCGTAGGGTTAAACAGAGACCACTTCCTTCCACTTGCTATGGTTCTCACACACATATAGTGCTCTCATGCATGCTCGTCGGTTGAAGGTACTCTTGACCTGGCCGTCCTCCAAAACAATGTTGATATCTGATCGAGATATGTTTGCCAAGGTCGACCTCTACCGACTTGTCCATTTTGCCTTATAAATTTGTTTTGGCAATCTATTTTCATCCATCTTTTATACGTGTCCAAACAATTTAAGCATTTCTTTATTTATCTTTGTAAATACATCTTCTTTTACATCACGGCGTTGCCTTATTTCACTATTCTTCTCTTTATCCAACCGAGTCACTCCGGCTATACTTCTCAGACTACTTATCTCCGCAGCATTAATTCTATTTTCATGCTTTTTTTTTCCAAACTCAACATTCACTACCATACATAAGTGTAGAAACCAACACACCTCTATGCACAGCCAGACGTGCCCTTTTTGACACTTTCTGGCTGTTCATAAAGCTATGCAATGAACAGAACACAGGTGGTCAAAAAAAAGCTTTAAAAGAAGAAACAGCGTAATCCTTAATAATAATTTTTGAATGTCCCAAGACCGTATCCCAAATGCCGGTATCCATATGAATCAAATCGTACGTTCCAAATTGTAGATCTTAAAACTATATATTTGGTACTGGGTATTATATACTGGTTTTCTAAACCATATATTTCTTAATTAGTAGTCTGAACTTGTAGTTTTAACTAAATATTCCATTTCTGGTATTTTCGTAAGTATTTAATATTTCTTAAATAAGTGTCTAAAAACCGACACAACGGCCGTCACGCTCAGTCCTTGGCGATGATGGGCGATTACAAGTGATCATACACAATCGTGATCGCCTGTAATCGTGTGGAGTGCACATAAGAGAAAAAAAAATAATTGTGTTTCCTGCCTTCTTCGTCATTAACGCAAAGTATACCGTGATTTTTGCTATTGTTATTGTCTCAGTATCCAATTAATCTTGAGGTTGAATGCAAGGCACTTTGTGTCAGTTTAAATAATCGCTTCATTACACAAGGAAAAAAAAATGTTAAGTTACCAAAATAAGTTTTCTTTTAACAAAGTTTAAATAAAATATTGCATTGTAATATTACTTTTAAAATTTTTTTGGTTTTCTTATAATTTTCTTAATTTGGTTTAAAAAAATTGCCTACTTAAAGTTTAAAAATTCAATGTTTATTATTTATTTTTTTCATTTTTTAATTACACATTCATCAAATTGTAACTATAACATGTACCGATTCTGCATTCTTTAAACAAGTTTATAATGCTTAAAACGCAATATGACAATCATATTGGATCTAATGGTGAAAGTGATAATATTTTGAAAACCTGGCAACGAGCACTTAATACTGCCACTCGTGAAATTTGGGAAAAATGTTTCACAAAATGTGAAGATGTAATAGAGGAATGGTGGGTTCGTGAAAACCGCATTAAAGCATTTAATCCTGTTATCATTTATAATCCGAATGAGAATAGCGACAACAGTGATTTCGATTATGATGACTGTAAATCTGATGCTTGATAATAACGTAAGTGCTACATGATTAAACATATTTATTAAATTTGTACCGATAATTTATAATTGTTGCATTCCCTTTTAACATAATAAAATATGTGCCTAATTTTAACCAAAAACTCATCGAGAACTACATTTATGATTTCTGTTCACAATAAAGCAAAAAATAAAAATAAAACTTCTTAACAAAAGCATAATAATAAACAAAACATTTTCTGGTTTAAATCCTAGGGGAATTTACTAATGTACCTTTACCAATAAAGTATCGGTAGTAAAGCGGTGTATTATAAGCACGTTACACTCCGACCCGATTCTTGTTTTTGTGCCGTTCAGTGTCATTATAAGGTGTTTAAAGGTAACCGACCACACGTTTCTACAATTCTCGAGTTGATATGCGTAGACTACTTAAGAATGAGTGAAAATAACAGTTTTTTCATTTTTTTTGCAAAATCCCATTCCTCTAATTATTCCCATTTTTTTTCAATAAAAGATAATGTAAAATTAAATTAAAACTGATTATCTTCTGCATAGTAAGACTATTGAATATTAATTTACTTGAGCATAATCCCAGGCTTACTTATTAGCCAGAACTCCTTCCCTAGTTGCGAACTATTTGAAATCTGACCACTAGAGAGAAGTTTATCTGCTACCCTTATCCATTACTTTCCTAAAATATTATGGAGAGAACGTAATTTATTATCTCATTTGGAGTTTGATATGTATATGTATTTTTAAACTGTAAACTCTTAGGTTTGAATCGGACCATTAGCGGCAATTGTGGCGATTTACCGTCCCGTGCAAGAAAAAACTAGGTACTAGGTACTATATTTATACCATTGGCATACTAAACTCGAATAAATGACATTTTTACCGTTCGTGATTGTTTACAGATAAGTTTTACATTTAAAATCTAATTTCTCACTAAGTAACGGGTGAAATTTTAAAATTTTAAAGACTATTTTAAGAGCTTTTGAAAGACATCTTATTCGACACCCAATGCTATTTAAAAATGTTGGGGTAATTCTTACCCTCGCTTTGGGTTAAAGGTAGTGGAGTCAAAAGTACCGAAAAAGAGTGTCCGCCTTTAATCAAAAATCGACGGGTTTTAACCGTTTTTCTAAAATGTTTCGTTTTCGGTTGGCTACCCTATATATAAAATAGTGCTATTTAGAAGTAAGATTTTATGAGATTATTGTTAGTTACTAGTATATAAGTTCTGTAAATTTTATTTTTTGAGTTTAAAAAAAAATTGTTAACTTTGTGTGTGTACCACTTATTTCGGAACTTAAAAGCAACAGTATTATTAACCTAACCTAGTATTTTAAGACGAACATTTCCTGAACATGGTCTCCTTAACGTTGGCATTAAATAAATTTGTAAGTATACCCTGACGTAAATTAAGTGTAAAAGTGAGGGTTTAAATTTTTCGTCCATCCGTATTAGGTGAGATATCTTCCCGTTAATAACCTACGAACACCGCACCTTAATCTCCCGACTAGGGAAAGCGATTCTCCATTAAGATTTAATAGACTGGAAAATGCAAAATGAGAGAATCAGCGCTTCCTAAAAATGAAGATTTAATTGGTTTAAAGACTAAAGTACGCACGAATACTAAATTTAACCTCATGCGCTAATTTCCTTTGCAACGAATATTTAATTACCTCGTGATATATATAAATTTGCGTGAAGTGGGTTCAAAAAAAATTTTAAGCCACTGAAAGACAATATGGAAATAATCTGTGCATATTTTATTTCGGTTTTAATTTAAATATAAACTCGGTAAATTAAAATTTTAGCTGATACATCTAGCAGAAGCATTTTTTGATAATTTTCTAGCTTAATGGAACTTTTACCTTTAGGCAATCGAAAATTCAATATAAGATAGTGTTTTATTTTGCATACACATTCAAATACACTCACAACAGCTTTAAAAGATTGTTTTTATTAAAAAGTATGCTTTACTTGCTGTCCAGAGTAAACTATTAATAACATCACTACCACAAATTGCTTTGGAACTTTATTTAAAAATAACAAACTTATTTTTACATATTATTGTTGGTCGTCCTCAACAGATTATAAATTTACATTGACCTTAAAATAAAAACAAGTGAAACTTACAGTAGTCGCATATGATGTAAAACATTTGACATCTCATTTATACATACATATAGTCACTCCTTTTTCCCGTAGGGGTAGGCACTTCCACTTGCTACGGTTCTTCCACACATCTTTTGCTTCCTCTACTTTTATCAATGCTTTCATGCATGCCGTCAGTTGTTAGTACTCTTGACCTGGCCTTTCTTTAAAACAATGTTGATCTGATCGAGATATGTTCGCCGAGGTCAACCTCTACCGACTTGTGCATTCAAACTTGCCTTATAAACATGTTTCGTCAATCTTCCTTCATTTATTCTTTCTACGTATCTAAATCATCTAAACATTCATTTGTCTATCTTTGTAACCAAATCTTCTTTAACACCACAGCGTTCTCTTATCTCACTATTTTTTATTTTATCCAACCGAGTCACTCCGGCTATACTTCTCAGACTACTCATCTCCACAGCATTAATCCTTATTTCATTGTTCTTCTGCCAAACCCAACATTCTCTACCATACATGAGGAACCTCAATGCACAGCCAGGCGTGCCTTTTTTGACACTTTCTGGCTGTTCATAAAGCTATACAGTGCCCCATTCATTTGTTTTTCTGCCAGCACCCTACGCTCAATGTGTCTGTCATACTTTTCATCTCTCGTAAACTTTGAACTCAAGTACAAACATTCATTTACTTGTTTCACTCTTTCTCCTTTAATCGAAACTTCACAGTTTGTCATGCTTTTTTCTATTTCAAAAACCATTACTTTCGTTTTGCTTACATTTATTTCATTCCTTTGATTTTCGAGGCATCATGCATAACATTAACCATTGCCTGCAACGCCTCTTTAGATGACGCTAATGTGACTTGATCATCGGCGTAAAAAAGGCATGTGACGATCAAATAATTTATTTTTAAACCATACGCACTCTTTTAAATCTCCTTTCTCTTCTAAATCCTGCTTGCCCATCCTATATCATCTTCTCAGTTTCATTCGTTATTTTTTTTATCAATATCTTTGCATACAGTTTGCCGACTATGCTGAGTAAACTAATACCTCGGCAGTTCTTACAGTCCTGCTGCGAACCTTTTCCCTTGTAAAGTGACACAATAACGGCATTGCACCAGTCGTCTGATACGCCACCACTCCTCCAACAAAGGTTAAAAGGGCGGTACAGCAGACTAGTTATCACGTTTTGTCCAGCCTTCAGCATTTCAACTGTTATCCTGCCATACCCAGCATATACAAAGCGAATCAAACATGCGAGATAAACAGAAGAGTTATACTCTCCTGGGCAAACTAAGAGACGTTTTCAAAAGCGACCTTCCAATATGCTTGCAAAGAAAAGTTTTTAACCAATTTGTTCTACCGATTATGACTTACGTCGCCGAAACACTAACCTTTACCAACGCTTCTGCTAAGAAACTAAAAGTAACACAGCGCAAAATCATATTTCTCATAAATGTAAACACGCGAACTCTAAATTATTCCTTATACAAAAAACTTTATCTAAAGCTTCTTTCGAAGCATACTGCAAACTTTACAAGTGCTTTGTCCGACCCATACTTGAATACGCTGGGCCTTCGTGGTATCCAGATTTAGTTCCAGATCGTAAAATGCTGGAAAAAGTACAAAGACGCGCCACCAGATTGTCTTTTGGCCGTGTTAGACCTACGTACAAAGAGAGATTATCCATGGCAAACCTTACAACATTCGAAGAAAGACGTCTCCGAGGTAATCTTATACTTCCCTTTCGAATTTTAAAATTTAACTTCGGCGACCTTTAAGAAGCTTCCTCCCTTCATTTAGACGACCGTCTCCATGGGCAATCATTAAAGCTGAAGAAAGAGCCTTTTAGAACTCGTTACAGGCAAAACTGTAAGTAGCAGAATTTTTGATATTTGGAATGGTCTACCTCAGCAAATAATTAATTCTGAAAATGGTAATAGTTTTAAAAATCAAATAGACTGCTATATTTTTAATTTTTAGTTTTTTAGGCTTAGTGTCAGTTATTGTTTTGTTTATATTCTGTAACTTATTATGATCAAAACAGGACTTGATCCTTTGCCCTTATCATGTAATAATAATAATATTCTCCGGTTTAATTATATGGTTTTTATTTAATTTAAATAAACCTATGAGTGCTGCATAATAAAGTAAATTAATAATCCGTAGTTGTTTTGTTTTTATTTTTCACTGTGGCTTAAACCCCCGTATTCAATTGCCCTAAAAATATGCCATCCTCGTTGCGCTGATTATATATATATATATATAAATATATATATATATATATATATATATATATATATATATATATATATATATACCTACTATAGAAGAAATACCTATAATTGAAATGTTTTATTTATAATGATAAAAAACCAGTGTTGTACCTAACAATTTAAAAAAAAAACATTATGCGTAAATGAAAAAAGTTTTCAATTCACAGACCATAAATGGAAATTAGAGCGCATCAAAGTTAGACAATAAAAAGCTAAAAATATTCTTTGTAGCTCATCTAAATGGGGCCCAAATGTCACATTGATAAATGATCTAACATTTTGCTAGAAGGTAGTCTATTTGTTTAAGGCACATTTTCATTCGCATTCACATAAAAAATCGGTCTGATGTAGTGAAAATGGCTGTGAACATGAGCATTTACATTTTTCATTTTCTGTCATCGCCTTCGGAATCTTTCGCATTATTTTGACTTACATCGAAATGGAAGGTTTTTAGGAGTGTTTATGTATTTAATTTAAAATATAAATTGAAGCGGTAGAATTGACTTAAAAACTTTTTACATCCCTAAATTTAAATTTAAATTTAAAATCAAATATGAATTTATTGGTATAATATGCCTGTGTCAAAGAATTTATCTAAAAATAGCACTAAAAGAATTAAATTTCTTTTTGTTTTTTAATTTGTAAAATATTTATGTTTACAAAAAAAATGTTGAAAAACGTTTTTTTAAATAATTTAGGCTATCTGCATTAGTCGATTAGAAGTAGTGTTGCCCAAATGCAAGAACAAGACGAGACTTAGCCAGTCTTGGTCTTGGTCTTGTAGCAAGAGTCTCGCAAGTCTTGCAATTACCTATTAGCCTATTGCTATTTATTAAACGTTACTTTAGATCTTAGAATAACGTAACAAAGTGGGTACATTTTAAGCTTAAATTAACATAGCCATAGTAAAGACAAACCAAATTAATAAATATCTAAACATTTAATGAGAAATTCGAAAAATCAACCGATACCGGATGGGGTTTGAGAATCCACGACCTAAGCGATCCGTGCAGATGCTCTAACCAATTGAGCTGTCTACTGTGTCCCAAAGAAGTCAGCATGTTTCTTAATAAACGTTTACATTTAATAAGCTAATATGTGCTAAAACATGGTTAAAACGTATAAAAAAACAAATTAATGACATTAACTTGACTGTATTTTAAAGAACATTATCTGTCTAAAAAGAGATTCGCTTAGATAGTGTCGCCTTGTACCGCGCCGACTTGGCACGTGGCGGCTCTCATTAAAGGATGCCGCCGCAAATCAAAGAATGCCGCCTGCAGCGTACAGACGCATGACATTGTTGCGTCCTGCTTTTCGCTTTTCTACCTACATTATTATTAGATTTTAAATTAGTTTGTAAAATCTCTTTTTCGGCCTGTATTTTTTGAAATATTAAGAAAATAAACATTTTCTCTGTAACACACTATATATAATTTTTCATATTTTTATTTATTTTCATACTATTGTAACGTGCCTTTTTTTTCCTTCTACAGTTCCATTATAATTATATCTATGATAATTTTATATTCCTCAAGTACTCGTAAATAGTGTTGCATACCTTATTGTGATAAGATTCATTTATTAATGGCTATGGCATTTTTGTTGATCACTGGAGATTGAGTAAGGTATTTTCATTATTAGATTTTGCTTTCGTTTTTAGCCTCGATTATTGTGTATTATCGATTATATGATTGTTTGGTTTACATTTCTGTGTAGATGAGGCTAGCTATCAACACGGACGAACGCGATTCTTAGTGTGGAACATAGTCTTGCGAATATTCTTGGTTGACGTCAATTCCGTGTCATTTCTTGATATCCGGCTTGGGAAGTAGTCGGAGTCGTGTGGTGAGAGTCTTGGGAGTGGTGTGGTGAGAATTTTTGGGGCGGTGTGATATTAACAAGTGTGCAAAACCTCTACGGTTTTCCTTTCATATCTGGCTGTATTTGAGCCATCTTAATTGGATTTTGAAGGAAAACCATTTAATTTTTAACTTGACCATTCTATCTTACCTCCGTTGTTGATATTTTGGATTTTGGTGTCGAGTTAAAATAACCGCTTGCGGGATTTATTTGAGGGAAGCCATTGTTAATTAGCAGGTGCCGTTCCATAACCAAACCGGCCACAGGAGTAGTGCATTCGTATCATCCATATCGACGATAAATTGCAGTGTTATAAAGACTTGCTTGGTGTTTTTAGCAGGAACTCCGTATTAAGGTTACAAGTGATTTATTTTTGAATATTTAACGACGTGACATATTTTTGACACCACAATTAAGTTTTGTTTTAATTTATTAATGTTATACATTATTAAAAACTATTTATTGCATTAGATAATATGCCAAAACTAAACTTTGATTAAAATAATCTTCTCAATAATTCTTTATGTCCAAGTATAAATATTTTCTTCATACTTATTTGTAAATATCCTACAATATTGATATTTTAAAAGACAACCATTGTAAATGTATTTTTAAATAAACTCGATTTTTTTAACGGTGTAAATCTTTATGTAAATGGTAAAAACATGAGTAAATTAGCAGCCTTATGTGAACGTTTGATTTAGTATTATTACAGAGTTGACTTATATACGTTTTTCTTTTTTTTTGGTAACTTGGTAAAGTCTGTTACTCTTACTTTTGTTTTGGTTATTTTATAAAATTGTAAATTTTAAATTTTTGGTTTGTTTTGGCGAAAAAAAAATTTAACATAGCTGTTGATTTGACTATATTTGTTATAATTTTATTATTGAACTGTGTACTTTGATTTATTGTAGGAGTAAAGTATCTAATATATTTGAGCTATAATTTCATTTATTTAGTTCACCATAATCTCAGTTGTTTATCGTGTGGCTCTGCTAGTGCCTATAAGGCCTAGGGGTTTCCGGCTTAAACCGTCTAAGTCGGTGGCGCGGCTCTCTTTTATTTTTTTTTTCTTCTACCCTCTACGGCTGAGCTCGGGGATAATTTGCCAGTAGAGAGACCGCTGGCAGAGTACTCTATAGAGAACGAAAAAGACGTGGCACTATATTTTATATATAATTTTTTATTTACTTATTCGGACTGCGTAAATCCCCCCTTCAACGAAAATGCACTGAAGGTCATTTATGTCTGTATTTTACGTCTTCCTATTTTCTTCTTCAAAATTTTATGTACTAGCACTTTCTTTTATTTTGTTTCGTTTGCTTTCTATGTGTTAATTTCTTGTATTATAAATTAAGCCTGTCCGCTCGTAACTGCAAGACGCAAGAGTCTCGCAGGCTTAGTCTTGTTCTTGCTTAAACCTTGCACGGTCAGAACAAGACCAAGACTGCAAGACCAAGACGATTTTAGAAGTATGGAGGGTGTACCGTTTATATTAACGGTTTTTCATAATCTATTAAATTACAAATACAACCGTTAAGACCGCACAATTCCAATCTTAATTATTCCACAGTTATTAAGAAAAATAATTTACTTTTTTTTTACCAAAATAATTAACAAGAACTAATAACTTATTAATCTCATTTAATTAGATGTTCAAATTGTCTTTCTACTTCTATTTGACGGTATCCAAGTCTATTATAAACAGCTGATATGGTACTACGCAATTGTTGATTTGTTATTTGACTGGCCTGTTATCAGTATTCTATTTTTTAGTTTATCCCGATTATTAGGTTTTGTCTAGTGCATAATGTTTTTTAGATATCCCCAGAGAAAATAGTCTAAGGGCAAAAAATGAGAAAATCTGGCTGGCCACTCAATTGTGCCCCTGTCTTGGAAAACTTTATGTAAGTAATTTCAATCAGCAACACTTAAGTGTGGTGATGCACCATCCTGCTGAAAGCAAATGTCAATAAAATTGTTACCAACTGCATCTCTATTGTAGGGACTATTTGATTTCTTTACAAATCTAAATACTTCGGTTCGTTCAAATTGCCTTCTTCAAAAATGGTCCAATAACAGTATTGCCGATAATACCTGTCCGAACATTAACTTTTAAAGGCCTTTTTGTTCTATATTCCCACATTTATCTAGGATTGGTATCACTCAAATATCTACAGTTGTGGAGAATAACTGTACCATTTACCATAAACGTGGCTTTTTAGAAAAATGCTATCTTACTTTTAGAATGGGGGTCTGTATCTACCTTTTGCATTATAGTTTTGCAAAATTCGATTCTGCTGTCATAATCTTCTTCTTCTTATCACGCCCTCTGCTGCCGAAGGTTGGCGATCCAAATGGCAATTGTAGCTCTGGAAACTGCAGAAAGAAGGATTTCTGCAGACGAGTGGTCAAACCGTCTCCTCAAATCCTTTAGCCATAAGTTCTGGCGTCTTCCCACTGATCTTTTCAAAATCATTATCATAATTATAATCATCTTTAGATAATTCTTGCAAAAGCGTTACTTTTTAAGCATAAAACTTATTTTTCTTCAAAATATTACGGACGCATCCCACACTAAAATTATGTTCCAGTGTAAAATTTAAAAGGATTTTCTACAAAACATTGCATAACGTCCAAGGATTTCTCATCATTAGTTACGATCTTTCGTTGGCCTATCTAAGGGCGATTTTTAGTTCAACCCACCTCTTTAAAAAGTTTTACAATCCTCCAAACTACAGTTTTGGTAATTTGGTTTCGATTTAAATACGTATCAATAAATAAGTAAGCTACCTCATTATAAGTATTGTAAGTATTATGGAACTGTATGGTGTCCGGAACTAGTGCGGGATAAAGAACTTCTCGAAAAAGTTCAGCGTCGATCAACCAGACTATCCTTCGGGCGTAGAAGGCCTCGTTATACAGAAAGACTAAACATAATGGATTTAGCGACTTTTGAACAACGTCGTCTTTGTGAAGACATGATAATCATCTTCGCAATTTAAAATTTTGATTATGATAACTTAAGAAGCATATTTTTTGTAGGCACTGATAATCGGCTTCGAGAACACAAATGGAAACTGAAAAAAGAAATATTTACTTGTAGGACAAGGCAACATTTTTTATGTACTCGTGTTTTCTCAACATGGAACTGTCTACCTGAGGATATTGTAACGGCACCATCTGTCAATATTTTTAAGAACAGACTGTATGCTTTTCTATTTTATAATTGATCTTTTTTTGTTATTTTTAATTTTCTAATTACTTTAATTTTTATCATTGTATAGTTTAATTTAGGGCTTATGGATCTTAGGGTCCCTGTCCGTACCATATTGTTATAATAATAATAATAATAATAATAATAATAATAATAATAATAATAATAATAATACTAATAATAATAATAATATTAATAATAATAATAATAATAATAATAATAATAATAATAATAATAATAATAATAATAATAATAATAATAATAATAATAATAATAATAATAATAATAATAATAATAATAATAATAATAATAATAATAATAATAATACGAGGGCGGTTTGATAAGTCAGTGACTTTTTGAATAAAACAAATTTTTTTCCGCAAATAAACATTTTATTTTTCTACATAATCACCTTTTAGCTTGATACATTTGGTCCAGCGTTTTTCTAATTTTTTTATTTCCTCCAAATAATAGTTTTTTTCAAAACTCTCAAAATACGCGTTTGTTTCGGTAATGACTTCTTCATTCGACTCAAATCTCTTACCGCACAGCCATTTCTTTAGGTTTGAAAACAGAAAATAGTCGCAGGGGGCTAAATCTGGAGAATATGCTGGATGGGGTAGCAGTTCGTATCCCAATTCGTGGATTTTGGCCATCGTGACTAGACAAGTGTGCACACGTGCATTGTCTTGATGGAACAGCACTTTCTTCTTCGCCAAATGCAGCCGTTTTTGCTTCAAATCAACGTCGAATCTGTTCAAAAGCTTTGAATAATATTCGCCGGTGATCGTTTAACCTTTCTTGAGGTAATCGATGTGAATGACACCGCGTACATCCCAAAAAACTGTGGCCATGACCTTGTTGGCTGACAGACTCTGTTTCGCCTTCTTTGGTCCACGTTCACCCCGAGCAACCCACTGTTTCGATTGTTCCTTGGTCTCTGGCGTGTTGTGATGGATCCATGTTTCATCCACAGTAAGAAAACGGCGCAAAAATTCGTCCGGATTACGGATGAACATCGCTAAACACTCTTTTGAAGTGGTCACACGATTGCGCTTATGGTCGAGTGTGAGCAATCGCGGCACCCATCTCGCAGAGAGTTTTTTCATGTCCAAATATTCGTGTAAAATATGATGTACCCGTTCAGTTGAGATACCTACAGCATGAGCCAACTCACGCACTTTCATTCTCCGATCATCCATCATCATTTCATGGATTTTATCGACGATTTCCGGCGTGATCACTTCTTTGAGGCGACCTGGACGTTTGGCGTCACTAGTGCTGGTACGACCACAACGGAACTCTGTAAATCACTTCTTAACCATTGAAATTGATGGTGCCGAGTCCCCGTAGTATTTAGTCTTTCCTTAGTTTCAGTGATGGATTTTTTACGTAAAAAGTAATGCTTAATCAGCGCACGAAATTCACTTTTTTCCATTTTCGTAAAAATTCACGAGGTTGTCTGCTTTGAACGGCTATCAAACACCAACTGCACGACGTAGCTTGCTCAAAATTAGAAAGTTGCCCACTGATAGATTATAGTTGACGGCAGCATTGTTGCATTTGGAGTAACTGTGCGGGAAATTCAAAAAGTCACTGACTTATCAAACTGCCCTCGTATTAATAATAATAATAATTAGTTCTTTTACGATCAACGTAACCTCGCATCATAAGAATAATTTTTCTTTGCTTTTCGGTAAACATACTTACATTTTTAAAGTAACTAATTACAATAAAGACCTTTCACTAATAGCAATGAGAAATAATTTATGACATTAAAAAACAATTATTGGTAGAAAAACCTACTACTTTTTTGACGTAAACAATTTTTTAATAATTTTAGTTTTAAACCACTGTAACTTTGAGAATATTTAAGGTAGAATTATCCGGTCCTGATTTGTAATTTAATAGATTATAAAAATTTAAAAAAATTGCAGGGTGTACCATTTAAAAAATTATGTTAATCAGTTATTTTGTAGTAACGGTGCACCCTGTATACTTCGACTTATGCAGAGGGCCTGAATTATTTGAAAAAATATTTTGTTCGACATTTTTCTTTTTTACCAAATAAAAATCAAAATATTACGATACTTGATGTACACACTGTATGTTTAGGTACGTCTTATCTATACTTATTTCGTATCTGTTTGGTTTTAAAATTTTGGTGAAATCGTTTACCCTCCTTATCACTGACTGCACCAAAATTTATTGACCAGCAAGATGACTGCGTAAAAAATGCACTTGGATCATCGTGTTGTAACCAATCATTTTATCCCTTTCCGCACCTGTCTACACGATTGTGTGGGTTAGGTTTAAAAATTCTATAATAACTATAAATTCGCGACATCGTTTGTGTAGGTATCCCTTGCGCGTTGGAACCGGTATCAAGTCACGAACGTTTGTATGGGTTGTTTGTTCATTCTGGTATTTGTGTTTTGCAAGATGGAAGGTTGAAATTTTTGCAGGAAATGTAAGTATTATTTTTTAGCAACAAACAATAATTCTAACATTATACTGCATGTTTAGAATTTACAATTAAGGTAGTTATTAATTGTAAAGTAATATTTAAATAAAAATTTTAATTTTATGTGAAAATTGAACGTTTAACATGTACATACACAGTTGTGTAGCTCCGTTTTTAGTACCTAATCTGCTCCTACAAATTTGTGCGTGCTAGTTGTTTGTTTATGTGAGTTTTTCTTTTTTTTTTAGAATACAACCTAAACAAATAGCAAGATATGGATGAGATATTAGAATTATTGGATAATGATTATAAAATAGAAGGAGATGACTTAGATGCTGATCTAACTTGGATCGATGAAAGTGCACTTTCACCATGAAACCTTGGAGATAGCGACTCAGATTTATCAGATGACTGCTAAGTAGAACAATCACAAAATATAATGAGTAAAGTCCATCTGTTGTCGTGGAGCAAAAAACTAAAAAACTAAAAAGTAGTGTACCAAAAAAGGAAAAACCTAAATTCACATAAGGTAAAAATACCTACCTCATCATTCTTCAGCCATTTGCATCTGCTGTCGGACATAGGCCTCCTCAAGTTTCTTCCAATTTTCTCAGTCCTATGCCGCTGCAATCCAGTTGGTGTTGATCTTTTTTAAATCATGTGCCGCTGCAATCCAGTTGGTGCTAATCTTTTTTAAATCATTTGTCCATCTGGTGGGTGGTCTTCCCGGGTTTCGTTTGTCTGACCATGGCCTCCATACCTACCTGGTGAAGACAAAAGACTTGATAGATACGATCATTTTCCCACCGTAGATTCACCAACAACTGCGAGATTTTGGCGGCATGATGGTTGCAAAAGTAGAACCCGTACAAGGTGCCTTAAATGCAATGTTTATTTATGTCTAACAAAGGATTAAAACTGTTTTTTAAGTTTAATACTAAACAATTTTTTTTTAAATTACTATCTTTTAAAAATTGTTTTGTATAAAATATAACCCAGCATAAACAAAAGTGTCGGTACTTTATTTTTCAACCCCCTGTAGTATAATTTTTTTTTTTTAGCATCTACTCTATGATTTTGTAATATTGTCCTCATGCAGAAAAGGGTTTTGGGTGCGCCCAGTCCGCTACGGAATCCGAATAATGAAACACAGCCTAGAATTTGTTAAAAGAAGAAACTTAAAATAGTCTTTTTAGTTGGTAAACATACTGGTTACCTTTGAATCATTTTTTAAGATGTGGTAGTTTGGTTTTTTATGTTAATATTTTATAAAACCTCCAAATTAGATGATCAAGTATTAAAGGATTAAAATTGTCTAAAATTACTGGGCCATTAAAAAATTGTGCTAGTGAAAGCGGAAAAAAATGATGCAGTTATGGATCAACATGGTTTAGCATAAATTTACATCTCTGAAAGTATCCTTTTAGTCCATTGCTCTTCATGTTAACCAAAGTAAAATTTACACTGCGCCCAGTTAACGATATTTCGTATTATGGCAACACTCCGGCTTTTTTACTCCAGCGACCCAATTTATGTCTTCCCAACTTCATAAAGGATCAGTGCCTCCGACGTTATCGGAGTTTAGATTTTCACTTTTAATCATGCATGCAAATGAAGCTCTCTCTATTGCCTTGCTGCGACTTTGACTCGAGTTTGTTTGAAAATTTACCGGTTATGTACAGGTACTACTGAATGTATGCCTTTGATGTTCCGATTGTAAAGAACACCGAAGGCTATTCTGATAAAATGGTTAAGTTGATTTGTGTCAAAGAATAAAACTGTTTAAGCTTTATTTAATTTTTTAAACCATCTCCAAAGATACATTTTAAAATAGCTCGTACTTTTTTTTATTTTAGTACAAGCGGTAAGTCATTAAAACTTTTTTTTTTAAAAAATTACCATTTTAATAATTTAAAACGTCAAAGGATTAATATTAATTTATTGCACATAAAATATACAATTAAAATTAAATACAATATAAAAAGCCAAGTTCAGACTTTTTTTTGCGCATAAGTGTACGACACTTGTATGTGCAAGTGTTCTCTAACCATATTCAATGAAAACTTAAGATCAGTGGAAATAGGAAACAGAGAAGACTCAATTTCACATTAAATGAGTACCTACTAAGTATACATTTACAATTATAAAGATATTAACACATTTCATAACAATGCTTCAATCTTGTACTTAAAATGTTTTTACCATACAAGTTGGAAAGTACTTATTTTTATTAAACATAACTTTTAGCATGTAATTTTGAACTACGTTTATTTGACCTTAGGTGTTATCAGATAATTCACCCCATACTAGTATGCCATATTTTATAAGCGACTTTACAAGTGGTACATTTTGTATATGAGCGTACGGATTTGTTAAACTAGTTCAGTGGCATGCTGATCCCATTTAAGATGTTTATTAATGGTAACACCTAAATACTGTCCAATTCTGTTACATATTCAGTAGAGTTCTCACAATTCAGGTTGTTGGTATAAGGTCTGTTATTATTTGTAATAGAAAATGCTATGTATTTTGTTTTTTTTTTTATATCAAGTGAGAGTTTATAAAATGCATATGAGATTGTGGATTTACTTGTATTCAGATATAATAGTAAATTTATGTATATAATAAAGAGTAAAGGCCCCAAAACAGTGCCCTGGAGGATACCTAGTTGTGTATTCAAGGGTTCACTTAGTAAATCTATAGTTTTTACAAATTGTTTTCTATTGTTAAGATGGTTTTTAAAAATTTCTAACACCATCAAACAATACACTTGTCATCGGTAATATATTGTTAATTTTAATACATGGAGCTTACAGTTTAAAGCCTCCTATATCTTCGGAATAATTTAACTGGTTGAAAACTTTTATTTAATCTATTTTATTTGATTATAGTGATGTGTATTTTACAACGTGGTATTTTAAAGCCGTGCTCTGAGTGGCGGACGTCTGTCTTCTTAGACGTTCGGAAAGGGAAGAGAGGAAACCGTTTCGAATGTGGCTTCTCGTGTTAAATTCAGCGTTTTTAATTGGTCACTGTGACCATATAGTTGCTCTCTAAGAATTGCGCGCGACGATTGGAATGTTCTCGGCTAATAATTTTGTCGGTGTCAAGGCCGTACTAAGTTTTTTTAAAAATCAAGGAATTTCTCAAAGAGGAATTGTACAGTTGGAAGTACCGATTTCCAACACTTTATTATGCTTTTATTTTCCCTAAAGCCAAATTGATTTTTGTGTAATATTTGATGCCTATTCATATGATTAATAAGTCTTTATTTCATGCATTTTTTAAAAATTTTAAAAAAATTACTATGCTTCTGGGTCTTTATATAGGTCATTTTTAAACATTGGGGTTATTATTAAAGTTTTAAATTTGTCTGGGACTATATCTGTTTCGAATATTAAGTTGATTATGTAGAGGAGTGGAGATATAATGTATGGATGTATTAATTTTATAGTTTCAGTTGTTATTCTATCTATGCCTGGAGAAGAGTTATTTTTTAGCGTATAAATATGTTCGATTATTTCGTTTATAGTAGCTGAATATAACAACAGTGATTTAGAAGTAGTTGGGTATTTATTTTTGTGATTATTAGCAGATTTTTTTAATTTGACTAGCCATTTTTATAACAATATTCATTGCAATAGTTAGCCATGTCACCATCTTTGTTAAATCCTACACCTTTTTCATCATGAATATATATTGTATTACTATTTTTGCCGTTATAATTATTGCCTGATTCAGAAACTACTTTAAAAACTTTTCTGATATCATTTTTATTTTATTAATTGATTGTTTATAATAATTATGTTTTGCTGTGTATATTATTTTATTAAGTCGATTTCGATATGATTTGTATTTATTCAATAGATTTTTTTTTTTTATGTTCTGGTTCCCACGAAAAGGGATATCCTGTAATGTTCAAGAACATCGCGGGAACCGAGGGAAAGAAGGTAGGAGTTGGTGTTCTTCTTAAATTTCTGGAGGTTGTATGCCTCGGGGAACACCTCCCTAGGCAATGAGTTCCAAAGCCTCGCAATTCGTTGGATGAATGAGTCTTTGGGAAGTGATGTTCTGCAGGTCTCCAAAGTGACCACGAAGGGGTGTGAAGACTGAACTTGACGGGTTAATCTCGAAGAGACTGCCAAAGGAGGAACGATTGTTGATATTTCAGAAGAGCATCGCCCATGAAAATATCTATAAAATAGAGACAAATCGCCAACTTTTCTACGGTGTGAGCGAGTTTGTAAGCGAGGCATCACCGACGAGACGAATTGCCCTTTTTTGGACAGAATCCAGTAGCTTCAGGATATGTTTAGGTGCTGCACTCCAAATATGGGAACAGTACTCCAGTACAGGTCGGATCTGTGCCTTATAGATCATAAGCAGCTGACTGGAGGTGAAATAGCTCTTGGCACGAAACAAAAAACCAAGTTTTTGGGATGCACTTTTGGCAATGGACCTCACGTGATTTTCTCAGGAAAGGTTATTGCTGATAGTAATACCAAGCATCGATATGGATGACTTCAGTGGTATGGTTACTCCTGACAAAGTTATGTTAGGCACAGTGAGATCGGCTTTTCTAGAGAAAAGACATGCTTGTGTTTTGTTTGCATTGAATTCTACCAAGTTATTGGATCCCCATTCGAGAATTGTTGCTAAGTCCATATTTATATTGTTAACATTTCTTCCTCGTTCATTTCTGGTTTCACGGGCTGATATAGGGGCCCTGGAAGAGAAAGCGGTATGGAGGGTACTATCATCGGCAAAGCTGTGTACGGGACATGAAGTTGCTTTCAATAGGTCGTTGATGTGAAGTAAAAAAAGTGTTGGTGCTAGAATGGATCCTTGCGGAATACCAGCATTTATGAGTAGAGTGTCAGATGAAACTCCATCGACCACTACATGGAGAGTCCTGTTTGAGAGAAAACTAGCAAGCAGAGAACCAACTGAGCGGGCAAGCCATAAGATGGAAGCTTGGCGAGGAGTCCCTGGTGCCAAACTCGATCGAACGCCTTGGAGATATCTAATGCCACAGCTAAAGTTTCTTCATACTTTTCAATAGATAGCTGCCATATATGTGAGACGTAAAGTTATACATTATTATTTCTGATCGCTTTAAACTTCAATTTGTCTCTGTGTTTTATAGAGTTAGTAATGGCCTGTGATATTCACGACTCTGATTATAATAAAATTTGTTAAATCATATTAAAAAATACCCTGTAGATCACAGTTTGTTTTTGAATTTTGAAAAAAGTTAGGATTTCGTTCGCGCTTTTTAAGATATTTAATTCTTTTTGCATGTGTTTAAAATTCTATAAAAGAATTTTTTAATTTGTTAATATTTATAACATGTTTTGTGCCAAAATTTATATTTTAATTAAATATTTGTTTTGTAAAAAAATATATAATTTTTATGAGAGTTTTAATACTTTTTTATTTTCAGTGTTGTTGGTTCTATGTGATGCAAAAAAAAATATTTACCTACTAATTTAACGCAAAAGAACAATGTAAAACCCTAAAAAAACAATTTATAATAAAAAATTTACCAATTATTTTTTATTCTACCATTCAAACCTTTTAACATTTAATTAAATAAACAAAGAGCCATGCACACACCTTGTGTTGGCCCAACTTGTCGTCAGATTCGACGCTAGAGGTCACAAAATCAAATCAAAATATCAGTGGTCTGAGTGCGACTCGAAAGGTCCACAAGACTATAAAAAGAATAAAAAAATACCATTTTTTCTTCCGATCTCCAGTCTCCATTGATCCCTATCCATCCATAAATCCTGTTCTAGGCCTTTTTCTCGAACATGATTATCGATACCCTCTCTCCAACTTTTTCTGGGTCGCCCTCTTTTTCTTCTTCCTTGTGTTGTCCAGTTTAAGATTTGCTTAGGTAATGGAGTGAAGGTATCAAGCGAAAGAAACCTTATTAAAGCAGCACTAACACAAGCCATAAAGGCAACAAGAGTCAGTGGATACCTGAGAGATATTAAATGGCGAAATTAAATGATGAGTACAAAAAGCAAGCTGAGGATTTATGAAAACATGTGTAAGACCTATTTTAACGTACGCCACAGAAACCAGAGCTAAAACATTAACAACGAAAAGAATAATGTGAACGAACGAAATGAAAATAATAAGAACCATCAAGGGTGTTACCTTTAGGAATAGAATAAGAAGCCAGGATATTAGAGAAGAACTAGAAATACAGGATGTAGTAAGATGGGCTAGAACATGCAAGAGGTGCAGGAAAGACCATGTGGAAAGGATGCCAGATGAAAGGTGGGCCATGTCGCAAAAACCAAACTCGCGAAGACCGGTGGGCAGACCACCGAAGAGATGGTACAAAAGCTGGAGCTCAGCGTCACAGCAAGAGCTACGAAGGAGGCTAAACGCAAAAAACTAAACAGGACTAGGTCCTATTATGAGATGAAGAAGAAACATATTAAATATTAATTTTAGTGTTTAATCTCTAACATTATGCAATTAAATTTTTTTATCAAACTTGTCATATCTGAACTTAATTGCACTATATTTTTTTAACCGTTTAAAGCATTACTTATTTGTAAATCTTATTTGGAAAATGATATTGGTAAATATTACAGAATTATTAAATAAATCTTATTCTTTTTTTTTCAGGTTTATAATTTTAATTTAATATTTATTTTTTGGTATGCACCATATTACACACACTTCAGGTTTTTTGGGACAATAAAGATATTAATAATATTAAATATAAAGTGACTAAAACTTTTAGGAATAATTAAGTTTGGTTTATTGTGAAAATAAATTAAATATTTTTATACGTAACTATCATTGTAGGCCTTTACGAAAAATATTACGTAATAATGTCAATAAGTTGATTTTATTTAATCTAACCGATACTCATACAAAATATAAATATTTTTCGATGCTTATAAAAACCACATTTATCCTAATATTTTTTAAACATCTACATTTCTTACAAGCCGGTGAGCAATAATATTATATTTGTAAACGAACTTTGTTTTTCTAGTAAATATATAACAGATAGGTGTACCAGTTTTCTGCATCTTTAACCTTCAGTAATAAACTAAAAATTATCTTACTTAAGCAGCCCGCTGTACCTACAGCCATGATCGTTCAAGCGTGTCGGCCAGCTTTCGTCTCTCTCGGTCGCGCATTTCCGAATGAATCGTTACGCTTGTCAAGTTATACGTTACACTTATAGACCTATTATCAAAAGAGACGAACTATTTACTTTTAAACACGATCATACATCCCCACTTTCTGGTCGACTTTATGCGGCCGACTGAAATGTGTCGTGCTGTGATGTTGCCTGCTCTCCAGTTATGGCAAGAGATTTGTGATTGTTATTGAATCGTCCATAGTATTTGTTGATTATATTTGCAACAATATTGTGACCATAATGCTATCTCTTATTGAATTATAACAACCTGAATTATACAATCCATTTTATGGAATGTTGAACCATTGAACTATTTCATTCCGTTAGATCATAGAAATGTGTTGCTCAATAAGCGACAACGCCGCACGGCTTGTCTGAATCGTTTCACGTGCAAAAATGTGTGTTGACTACAAAATCGGCTATTATTAGTAGCGCTGTTGCCGAAGGTATTGCAACGAGATTTTGGTGTATTATCGGTGATTTTCAGAGTATTATTGGTCAGAGAAATTTAGTGGAAAAATTGATTCTCCAAGTATGTAAAAAACCGGACTATTTAAGCCCCAGTGTTTATTTTCACAAGTAAGTTGGAACATCTCATTGTTTACTATACTTTCATCCAGTGGTGTAGCGATGACGATTTCAATATTAAAATAAACAGGTATTATTTTGAGGCGTAAAACTTGTTTCTGAATACCAAACGATGCGAAAATCAATACTTTTCTCTGTTATTCAGCATCACTTATTCAGTAGTATTATCCTTTTTTCGTTGTTATTTGAAGAACTATATGCCTTTCTGATCCATTTTTAGTAGTATTTTATAAGAAATCACCTCAAATTTAATCCAATCGAGAAATCAAAGAGTCACGGAACCCTGTGTAAAATATTTTTATTTTTTTCTTTAGGTTACTTTGCTGGTAATAAATAGTTTAAACATAAAAATTAACATTTAAAATACATTACATTTTATTTGTACAATTATTATTAATGATAATTTAAGTTATTTTTTATTTCAGAGGGTTAGGTTAAATTTTTAAAAAAAAATTCAGTACTTTAATTTAATAAAATAATTTAGTTTAACGGGTATAAGTGAAACTGTTCGCTACACAATAAGCAGCTCTTAAGTTGAAATATTTTAGTTTTATTAAAGTAAGTTATAACATTGCACACAATTGGCTTTAGAAAGGAAACTTTAACGTAACACAAAATTGTCGCCCAACATTTGGGGAATTATAACTTTGGAAAAACAGTTTAGTCAGGGTAACACAACATGGCTTCCAACTTTTGGGGTTTAGAAAAATACTTTTAGTAGGCTACAACACTTAAATGTAATAAAAAACTGAGTATTACTGATTCATAAATATATTCTTATAAAAAACTAAATATTAACCGATAGATTTATTTTTATTTTAAACAAACAGCACATCACTGATTGCAAGCGTGGCCAGAACGGGACAAAGAGAATCAATTGGTATTCTTTGTCATACTCATGGCCACTGTCGTGTAACTATTGCGACAAAGCAAACAGAGTTTTATGAATAAAATGTTTATCTCCTTTGGATAATAGCTCTATGGTTACACTTTTACCCGATTTCTATTTTTTTTGTCATGCAGTGTATCTATCATAAGGTGTTTAAATGTCACCGAAAAAGCCACAAGTTTTAAACGTTTTAACAGAGCTGTCGCTTCTCGTTGCTTTAATATTCTTGGGTTATATAATTATTTAAATTAACATAAATTAAAATTAAGCTCAACACTTCACTCCAATAAATAGCAAAGAAACGATGATAATAATTTAAACACATTTCCGAAAATAGGTAAATATATGTAGAAGGTAAATATTTTACTGGAATATACGTGTTGTCGTGTAAAACATCTTTCATTGATGATGTGACACAGAAATACACAAAATATTTTCCTTAAAGAAGAAATAAATTTCTCTCGAGATGGTTTTTCTCTTTTTAATTCTCGGGTGGTTGCTCAGGGGTTGTTTTACGTTATAATCTTTGCTGCGGAAACTGAGTTACAAACGTTGAGCCTTCATCTACGTAATTTGTAATTTGGGTTTTGTACAGCTTATAACAACAATTTTAGCTTTCGTTTTGTTCTAATTATTGTCTGTCCCGGTTTTAAGGACTGATACACACGCCATGGGCTTTTATTCCTTTGAAAAAAGTGCCACGAAATATTATTTTCTAACGGTTGTTACGCTTTGCACTTACACTAATAAGATTTTAAATTGTCTTTGTTTGCTTAAATGCTTGGTTATAACGGTTTTTTCAATTTAATTTTAATTATTTAATAAAGATTAAAACTGTTTTTAAACACTTATTTGGAATTGTTGTGTCACGTGCCAATTTTTTTTTCCTTCTACCGTTCCATTAGTAATTGGGTCTCAGATAGTCTGGTGCTCGTAAATAGTTTTGCATACCGTATTTTTTTTTAACTTAAGTATATCATTCGTTGTAAATAGTGTTGCATACCTAGTAGTGATAGGATTTAATTATTAATGGCTGTGACATTTTTGCTAATCAATGGAGATGGAATGGGGGTTTTGTTATTAGATTTTACCTTGATTTTTTGGCCTCGATTGTCGTGTGTTGTCAGCTATATTTTTGTTTTGTTTGCTTTTCTGTGTGGATGGGCTGGCTATCAACACGGACGAGCGCGATTATGAGTTTGGAACATAGATAAGCGAAGATGGTTGGCTGACGCGTGTCCCGTGTCATTTCTGATATCCGGCCTGGGAGTGAGTAGTTGGAGAGGGTCGCTTGGTGTCAGTCTTGTGAGTCGGTAGTGAGGATTTTTGTGGTCGTCGTGTGATATTAACAAGTGTGCAAATCCTCTACGGTTTTCTCTTCATATCTGGCTGTATTTGGGCCATCTTACTTGGATTTTGAAGAAAAATTATTTGATTTTTAACTTGGCCATTCTATCTTACCTTCGTTGTTGATATTTTTGGTGTCGAGTTAAAATAACCGCATGCGGGATCTATTTAAGGGAAGCCATTGTTGGTTAGCACGTGCCGTTCCATAACCATCATCCATATCGACGATAAATTTCAGTGTTATAAAGACTTGCTTGGTGTTTTTAGCAGAAATTATTATGATAATACTACTTGGTGTTTCTGTTTCTTGGATCATTGATGTAACAGTGACGTCTCTATGAAGTTTTCAATTGGTTACATAGTATTGAGTTTAATTTTATCAACTTATCAGTTATTATGTGCTTGATCTAGGTGTTTTCAATAGTTTAAAAGTAACAAATTATTTTCATTAAATTTGTACCTGCTCCAAGTTGAATCTGAACGTATACATTACTGAATATACATTATGTAATTATTGTGATGGTTTTAAAATATTATTCTTGTTGCAAGTCCATTTATTTTGTATTTTTTTTTAATCTTTTGCTATCAAGAATTCTGTATAAAACCAATTATTTTTGAAATTTTAAATATTGTGAACATTTTTTTTTGTTAATTCTCTTTTGTACATCATTAGGTTTTTATTATTGTCTAAAAGATTGTTATAATTAATTTAAATATTATTTTAAGAAAAGTGTATTAAATTCGTTTAATCCACTTTACCAAAAATACAGAATTTGTTGTAAAAAAAAAAAAATCAGAACATCATTTTTACTTAATTAATATATTGCAGAAATTGTAAATATAGTTTTATTTATTTAGTTCACCAAAATTGTTTGTTGTTTATCGTGTGGCTCTGCTAGTGCCTACAAGACCTAGGGGTTTCCGGCTTATACCGTCTAAGTCGGTGGCACTTTTATATATTTTTTTTTTCTTCTACCCTCTACGACTGAGCTCGGGCATAATTTGCCAGTAGAGAGACCGCTGGCAGAGTATTTTTTAGAGAACAAAAAAAAGACGTGGCAGTTGCTCTAAAAAGTTGCTCTTTAAACTCGTAATGAGTTTTGCCGATGACATAAATGCTGTTGTGCATAATATCAGAAATGTTAAGGATGTGTTTTCTTTTTTTAAAAATCAATCTCAAAAAAAAGGATTAAAGATCAACGAGGCCAAAACCAAATACATGGTAACCTCTAAGAATCAGACGATAAGGATAAGACAAGATATAACTATTATTGACTACAATTTTAGTAAAAGACTTTAAATATTTAGGAGCAACAATAACAGACAATAACAGAGCTGGAACAACTATCACCTTCTTTGTGTGCCATGCTTGTTTTTAAACGTTGGCTATCATCAAGCGTTCAGGCGTTGGCTATCATAGAGTTGACAATTTGTTGGAAAGCTTCTCGATCGGTAGCTACATAAAACAATTCTTCGACTGTTCGACCTGTCCAATGTCTAATATTACGAAGCCAAGAAAGCTGTTTTCGGCCAATCCATAGCTTTCCTTTTATTTTACCCTGGATAATTGATTGAAGCATGTGATATTTATGCACCCTCATCATATGTCCAAAGTATTCGACTTTTCTTATTTTGATGGTGTTTGTCAATTCTTGCTCTTTATGTAGGGATTTTAACCCATGTTCGTTAGTTACGTGTGCTGTCCACGAAATCTTTAGCATACGGCGATAGCACCATAACTCAAACGCTTCCAATTTATTTGGATGCTTTACTTTTAGTGTCCAGGTATTACATCCATAAATCAAAACAGATCAAACGTAGCACTTTAATACTCATAGACGAATGTTCATCAAAAGACTTCTATTACATAGTACAGAACGCCAACTAGTGAATATTTTACGTGCCAGTTTTATTCTGATTGAGATTTTTTCATCGCTTTCAACTCTTTAGTCCATCCAGCTACCAAAATACCTAAAGTGTTGTACTTTGTCCAGAATTTTACCAACTAATTTTAATTTTGAATACTCGATATTCATTTTTATGACAACCATCCACTTCGTTTTCTTTGTGTTGACACTTAAACCCTGTTCCTTGCATGCATTGTTTACTGCATTTAGTAGTGTTTGGAGGTCTTCGAGGCTTTTTACCATTATAGCAGTATCATCAGCGAACCTAATGTTGTTAATAAATTCACCAACTTTAAAACCTTCATGGAGATATTTTAGCGCTTCTTCAAAGACAGCTTCCGAGTAGACATTAAATATTATTGGTGACATGACACATCCCTGACTAACACCACGTTTAATAGAAACTTTTTCTGAAACCTCTTGTTCCACTTTTACTTTAGCAGTCTGGTTATAGTAAAGGTTTTTAAGCAGTCTTACATCATATGAGTCAAGACCAATAAGATCTAAGCATTGAAAGGCTTTCTCGAAATCGCTGAAACATACGTAAATGTTTTAACGAAATTCAACACTCTTTTGCAAAAGTGTTTACATGTAGAACAACGCCTCACAGGTACCCATATCGCCTCGAAAACCAAACTGCTTATCACTGATTCTGTCCTCACAAAGTCGATATATACGATGGTGCAGTATCTTCAAATATATTTTAAGTGTGTGACTCATCAAACTGATAAGTCGGTAGTCACCACATTCTTTTGGGTTATTTTTTTTCGGTATAGTAACAAATAAGGATTCTAACCAGTTGTCTGGTATTTCACCTATATATCTTGTTAAATAAGGATGTGATGATCCCAACGCTCTCGTCGTCTTATAATTTTAGCAGTTCTGCAGGTACCTTGTCTGGTCCAGCGGTCTTTCTTTGCTTCGCTTGATCTATTGCTTTTTGTACTTCGAAAACTAGAATCGTTGGGTCTTTGTCCCTGTTTGATGTTGTTTGTTGGTATTCTATTTGGTCGTCTTTGAATAATTTTTTAATATAATTTTTCCATTCGGTACAGCGCTCCTCTACCTCACTTAATATTCTTCCACTAGAGTCTCGGATGATTCTTGTCTTGCAAGATTGACTATACGGCATGGAAAATATAGTAAGGTGGATCAAGTCCAGTAGACTTAGATGGGCAGGATATAATCCTAGAAGTGATGACCAAAGGCGTTTAAACATCATATGCCATGAAAGGCCAGAGGAAAGAAGATTTGTTGGCCGGCCTAGGAGGAGATGGGTATAGCACAATGGGAAATGAAAGCACAAGATAGACAGAGCTGGAGGGCATGAAAAGTTTATGCGGCCAAAACTTACGCAAAATTGTAGTGTCAGCGAGAGAAATAATATTTATTTAAATCATTACATCATTTTTAACTTTAATTATTTTATCAGTAACTTTATCTTCGCTTCGCGTCTCACAGTTTATAAATGTAATTGACATTTTACTAAAATGGGTAAACAATGTTTTACATTCTATTTTTTCAATGTATCTAGAAAGAACCACATCGATTTAGTACCATATTTCGTTGTTGATATATTTCTATCATTTTTCATTTCCCTTATAAGCACGAACTCTCTCAGCATTATGTCTCTTACGGCGTAAAATTAATTCATCGTCGGATATTTTCGCACTATTCTTGGTTTTTCTCGTTGACCGGTTTATTTGACTTACTGGCTGTATCTTTATTTGTCACGATTAAGTGAATAAGAAAATTTACATCAAAACACACAAATACCGCGGAATACGCACGAATAAATACATACATATAGTCACGCTTTTTCCCATAGGAGTAGGCAGAGACCACTTCCTTTCACTTGTACAATTCCTATACACATATTTTGCTTTCTCTACTTTTATCAGTACTCTTAAGTCACTTTAAAAATACTATTTTTTTTGTTTGTAGTAATCACTAACAGTTAGGTATTACTTATACTATTTAATATTAATTTTCTGATTTTGTGTCAATTCTTCATAAAAAGAAAAGAAATTTAATAATTTTACATACACAAAGAAATTTTTTTTTTATTTTTCTTTGTCTTAACTCCGAATTTAAATTAAAAATTTAATTAAGAGATAAGAAATTCATGAAATAGCGCAGGAGACGCTGCCTGACGACATAAATTAAATAAAAATATATTTTTAAATCTTGCTCTCTTAAATTTGATTCTATTTAGTATTTTACAATAAAAGTATTTTTATAAAGTTTTTATACGAATTTAAAATAAAAATATGATTTTGTATTAACAATTTAACAAAATTACCACCTTAAGCGCCATTTGTAAAATTTGCGGCCTTGATCATTTTGGCCACCTGCATCTAAATGGATAGAAATGATTATTTTTACTTTAAAATTGCTGTGCTGAAATGGCTGTAGCACGAGGCGTAAGCCGATTGCGGCAATCACACGATGAATGGGATATTGCAATACAAATTAATTTTTATTTTTTAAACAATTGTTTTTGCGTGTAAAACCGGGTGACAATTTATCTTTAATCCTGAGAATTTAATAAACAAAAATTTACTCATAAAATATACGTATAATTAATAATTAAAAAAAAGTGTAAAAGCTGTACTACAGTAAACAAAATATGTTATAAAGACAGTAAATCAGGCTTTAAATATTATTGGCAATAATTATTAAGACAGGTTTTCAAGCCATTAAATTTTAACCTTAGACTATCATTAAAGGTAAAAATCTCGTCCTTGCAGAACACGTCCGAGATGTTGAAGAACATCGTCGAAATAACAACAGTTATTTGATAAAGTCACGAGTTATTCGACAAGCACCGGTCCATGCAACACCTTACACTAACTACTTTTTTAAATGTAAATACCAATGAAATGATTTATTCTGTTAATATAAGTTTTAAACATCTAATAATATAGCTTTTTTTTTTTTTTCTTCATCTTTGTCTTCGTCCTTGTCCTTGTCCTTGATATGGCCGTATGTTTTTCTTTCCCTTGTTTTTATTGTACCTTTTACTTCTTTTTGTATAACGATCCCAATTTTTGACTTTAGAGGTGACTGCGTTATACTCCCTCCTGAGACCCAGTGGGATGGGAAAACCTGCCTTCCCCTGACATTCTAAAAAGCTTAAGCTAAGCACCAAACACACAAATTGAAAGAAAACTGGGGTACGCCCTCGGTGAAGCTCCCCAGAATATTCAGAAAGGTCCAGGCTGGAGGGTTTTATTATCATTTGTTCTTTATTTTTCTTCTCGTATGAAATTGCTATTTTTAAATTTGTATTACCTATTATTTTGTAAGTTATTCCTGTGACAGCACATGTTTAGCAATATTTTTTATTTTCTCCTTTAAATAATATTTATAACATTTGGCTCAATTTATTCAGGAACAGTTCTTTGGACTGTCTTCCAGTCTTTACTAAATCTAGAATAGAAATATTTTGCCTCTGTAAATACACGGCATCATTTTGTGAATATATTTGAGGTAAATAGGCCGACACTTAAGGGTGTAATTAAATTAATAATAATTATTTAACTTAAATTATTTAATCTATGATACAAAGTATTAGCCGGAGAAGATATAATGTGCACCCGATGGTGTTTGTTAATTGACTAATGTTTTTGTTAGCTAAGCTACGAATACTCTGCTCTGCAAGGTCTGAAACAATATTTCCTGCGTAGGGTTTTCCATTATTTCCGGCTTAGTCGGCCCGTTACAAAGGCTGCATGCTATATATTTTTACAGGGCCTACCGACCGAAGATTAACTTATTCCTATCATAAACCAGCAGACAGTACTTGATCTTAAATGCGAGTGTGTCTGCTTTACAAATAAATTTAAGGTTAGGTTCTTATTGCACCTTCAATTAGGCGGTATGTCTGCCACAATATTAAATAAATAATGGCTAGCATTTCTTGACTATATAACCTCACATACTATTAGGTAAAAATTGGAAATTTCCAGAGGAAGTATGTTAAAGTTTTATTCATTTAGTGCAGCGGTATGTTCTTTTATTAGGGTGGGTTCTGATTTTCACTAGCCTGAAAATCAGTGGCGTACCATAAAATTGTTAAAACAATTCAATAAAAAATTTTACTTTATGTAAACCTTACCCACGCCTTACTGAACAGCTGAAAAAGTTAGTGGCTAGTACCTTTTTATTCAACAGTGCAGAGATGTTAACTGTGATGTAAACATATGCTTTATTGACTATCAAAAAGCATTTGATAAAGTCCATCATCACAAATTGATAGAAATATTAGAACAACTAGGCCTAGATGAGAAGGATTAGAGAATAATCATTAACTTGTATTGGCAACAAACGGCATTTGCTTGGGTGGAAGGAGAACGTACAGATACCATATAAATACAACGGGGTGTTAGACAAGTATGCATTCTTTCGCCGTTACTGTTCAATATATACTCCGAACAAATCTTTAAAGAATCACTGGAGAAGATCGAAGCAGGAATACTCGTTAATGGGGAGAGAGTGAATAACATTATGCCGACGACACTGTAGTTCTCGCAGATAATCTAGAAGACCTTCAGTATCTCATGACCCGAATAACTGAAACTAGCCACCAATATGGGCTTGATTTTAATATCAATAAAACTAAATATATGGTCATAAGCAAATCCCCTATCAATAATTTACAACTGACAGATAATAATGGAAACATCAAAAGAACGCAACAATATGAATACCTAGGGACCATGATAAATGAGCAGTGGAATCACTTACAAGAAATTCACTGCCGTATAGAGAAAGCGAGAACAATATTTCTAAAAATGGCACCACTCTTCAAAAAAAAAATTTACAAATGAACATCAAAATAAGGCTTCTTTGATGTTACGTCTTCTCTGTATGGAGTAGAAACATGGAAGTTGACGAAGGCTAGAAGTTAGAAGTCATGGATATTGTAAAGACCAGAAAACTAAAATATCTTGGTCACATTATGCGTAACGAACGTCGATACAGAATTCTACAACGGATTCTCCAAGGCAAGATATTGGAAAAGAGAGGACTGGGAAGAAGATGTATCTCGTGGTTGAGGGACCTGAGAACGTTGTTCTCTACTACCACGACCGGGCTATTCCGTGCCGCAGCAAACAAGATAATGATAGCCAGAATGATTGACAACATTCGGACTTTAAGAAGACCTTCATTTGCACCCTACCTAATACAAATCTTGCCCCTAACAAAGATTTTTCTAAAAAATTAGTTATGTTAAATGAAAACCAAATGGCATTTTTATTTTTTTAAAACTAATTACGTCTAAGTATAGGACAGAAAAAAAATGATGCAATTTCATCAACATTCACAATCGTATCTCTGGCCCTCTGACTTTTTTATTCGTTAGAGTAATATCAAGTTGTTGTGGTATTTTTCTCATTGAACGTTGCCATTAAGGTTTTAAATGCTTAATGGACTGTAAGAGATAATAAAAAAGTAAATGAAATTCCAGAAAATGACTCGAGGGGTTAATAGTTTTGATACTGTGATAAGGTTATAATGAAATAATTTGTTGTCTTATCTTCTAATTTGTACAAAAGGTAACCGATTTTTAATTTACTGCATCAGCAAATTTTGGTGCAATAAATTATATTTTTAATAACAAAGCAAACTTACCACTCAAAATACGTTAAAATAATGGTAAAATAAAGGATTTATTTTAATACGTCAATTTTTTGTTATTTTAGCATATTATTAATTATTTTTACCAAATAAAAAAGAATAATTTGTTTTAGTTCTTAATTTTAAAACGTAATAAATGTACAGGGTTAGTCATCGTTTGCAAAGAGTAAGTATTAAGATGATATAAAAGGGACATTAAAATTTAAAGAAATAAGATAGTAATCCTTTTCAAAAGATAGTGGCTGAAAGATCTCTCAGAAGCTTTTATAAAAAGTTTTTAATAAAAAAAATAGGATTAAATAAATATAAACCTGTTTAATGTGATGTTTATGTAATATTTTAATATTTTAGTAATGAATTTGTCTGTTGTTAAAAGAATATGGGTTTTGGGAGGATTTTTACAATTTAAGTACACTAAAATGTTGTTTGTCAAGAGTAATTTTGTGTGCAGGATTTCTCTTCTCGCCCGCATTCTACAGAGACACAAAATAAACCAAAATAAGTTTGGTATGTATGAAACAGAAAATATGAATTAATATAGGAAAAATAAAATTGATAGTTTTAAAATACCCTGTTTTATTTATTTGTGTTAAATTATATGCCACTACAGAAAAATATTAATTTTAGTAATTTGTAGCGAATTACCATTGCCAACCCAAAATTAACAATATTTAATTAATAAAATATGTAAAAACTATGATAGAGATTATTATAAATTTATATCAGCATAAATTCTAATTAATTTTGATATATAAGAAAAAATTAAATATTTGATAAACTTACTTTTTTTAAAAAGGCCAAAAGGAGATTGGGACCATTATATTGAAAAAAGGCTGATAAAGTTTGGTTTTTCGCTTTTCTGCTAATGTATTCAGAAGCTATATTAAAAAGCAACAGGCACAGAGCGTCACCTTGTTTAGGCCCATCATTTATACTTAAAATCTGTGAAAATTATGCTCAAATCCCACTAAACTTCGTGCGCCACCAAGACATACCTGAATTAGTTTAATTAATTTCTTTGTAAAGCCCAGTTCCTTTTTTGCTTGCCATAATTCCGCCCTATGATTGGTGTCTTACACCTGTTTTAAATCTTTAAATACGAGGGCAATTTGATAAGTCAGTGACTTTTTGAATTTCCCGCGCAGTTACTCCGAATGCAACAGTGCTGCCGTTAACTATAATCTATCAGTGGGCAACTTTCTAACTTTGAGCAAGCTACGTCGTGCAGTTGGTGTTTGATAGCCGTTCAAAGCAGACAACCTCGTGAATTATTACGAAAATGGAAAAAGGTAAATTTCGTGTGCTGATTAAGCATTACTTTTTACGTAAAAAATCCATCACTGAAACTAAGGAAAGACTTGATAAATACTACGGGGACTCGGCACCATCAATTTCAATGGTTAAGAAGTGGTTTACAGAGTTCCGTTGTGGTCGCGTACCAGCACTAGTGACGCCGAACGTCCAGGTCGCCCAAAAGAAGTGATCACGCCGGAAATCGTCGATAAAATCCATGAAATGATTTTGGATGATCGGAGAATGAAAGTGCGTGAGTAAGCTTATGCTGTAGGTACCTTAACTAAACGGGTACATCATATTTTACACGAATATTTGGACATGAAAAAACTCTCTGCGAGATGGGTGCCGCGATTGCTCACACTCGACCATAAGCGCAATCGTGTGACCACTTCAAAAGAGTGTTTAGCGATGTTCAGCCGTAATCCGGACAAATTTTTGCGCCGTTTTAAAACATGGATCCATCAAAACACGCCAGAGACCAAGGAACAATCAAAACAGTGGGTTGCTCGTGTTGAACGTGGACCAAAAAAGACGAAACAGAGTCTGTCAGCCAACAAGGTCATGGCCACAGTTTTTTGGGATGTACGCGGTGTCATTCACATCGATTACCTCAAGAAAGGTAAAACGATCACCGGCGAATATTATTCAAAGATTTTGAACAGATTCGACGTTGATTTGAAGCAAAAACAGCCGCATTTGGCGAAGAAGAAAGTGCTGTTCCATCAAGACAATGCACGTGTGCACACTTGTCTAGTCACGATGGCCAAAATCCACGAATTGGGATACGAACCCCATCCAGCATATTCTCCAGATTTAGCCCCATGCGACTATTTTCTGTTTTCAAACCTAAAGAAATGGCTGTGCGGTAAGAGATTTGAGTCGAATGAAGAAGTCATTACCGAAATAAACGCGTATTTTGAGAGCTTTGAAAAAACCTATTATTTGGAGGGAATAAAAAAATTAGAAAAACGCTGGACTAAATGTATCGAGCTAAAAGGTGATTATGTAGAAAAATAAAATGTTTATTTGCGGAAAAAAATTTGTTTTATTCAAAAAGTCACTGACTTATCAAACCGCCATCGTAGTTGGTGAAGGTCTTGATTAAATTCCCATCATATTTCTATTAGATTTTTGTTGGTAAAGAGTTAATATATGACAAATAGTCACCTATAATTTACTCTGCGTAAAGTTTAAGTTTTCCTAAAAGTACATTTGCAAGTACTTTATAAGCCGCAATAAGTAGGGTACTTCGCATTTTATCTAGTCTCATTTTTTATGTATGGAAACGATGACTCTTTCTTTTCATTCATTTGGTATTTCTTCTGCTCGCCATATTGCATTTAATAAATGGTGGATAGTTTAATGCATGGTTTCTCCACCAAGTTTTATACATTCAGTTGTCGCTCACGGCATCGAATGGATTTTGGAAGCCCATTGCCATTAGGTGTTTGGCAATATTGTCTCTCTATCGAAATCAAGTGCGGCGTAAGGATCTTTTACCCTCTGGTGTTTCCTTCCATACAAGCTTGACAGTGCGATTATCCAGTAGTCTTCTTACATGTCCCGCCCACTGTAATCGTTTGGATTTTATTTCTCGGACAATGTTAAGCTCTCCGTATAGGTCTTCTAGCTCTCTGTTTGTACGAGTTCTGTATCTTCCTGTTGTTGTATCTACGGTTGGACCATATATTTTCTCCAGTATTCTCCTGTTAAAGACTGGGAGGCGTTTTTCATTAGCCAGGAAAACATGTAAAAAAGGATTAGCTACCCTTACTACTTTTTTTTTTTATGTTCTGGTTTCCACGAAAAGGGATATCCTGTAATGTTCAGAGAACATCGTGGGAACCAAGGGAAAGAAGGTAGGAGTTGGTGTTCTTCTTAAATTTCTGGAGGTTGTATGCCTCGGGGAACACCTCCCTAGGCAATGAGTTCCAAAGCCTCGCAATTCGTTGGATGAATGAGTCTTTGGAAAGTGATGTTCTGCAGGTCTCCAAAGTGACCACGAAGGGGTGTGAAGACTGAACTTGACGGGTTAATCTCGAAGAGACTGCCAAAGGAGGAACGATTGTTGATATTTCAGAAGAGCATCGCCCATGAAAATATCTATAAAATAGAGACAAATCGCCAACTTTTCTACGGTTAGCCAGACAAGTGAGCAAGTTTGTAAGCGAGGCATCACTGACGAGACGAATTGCCCTTTTTTGGACAGAATCCAGTAGCTTCAGGATATGTTTAGGTGCTGCACTCCAAATATGAGAACAGTACTCCAGTACAGGTCAGATCTGTGCCTTATAGATCATAAGCAGCTGACTGGAGGTGAAATAGCTCTTGGCACGAAACAAAAAACCAAGTTTTTGGGATGCACTTTTGGCAATTGACCTCACGTGATTTTCTCAGGAAAGGTTATTGCTGATAGTAATACCAAGCATCGATATGGATGACTTCAGTGGTATGGTTACTCCTGACAAAGTTATGTTAGGCACAGTGAGATCGGCTTTTCTAGAGAAAAGACATGCTTGTGTTTTGTTTGCATTGAATTCTACCAAGTTATTGGATCCCCATTCGAGAATTGTTGCTAAGTCCATATTTATATTGTCAACATTTCTTCCTCGTTCATTTCTGGTTTCACGGGCTGATATAGGGGCCCTGGAAGAGAAAGCGGTATGGAGGGTACTATCATCGGCAAAGCTGTGTACGGGACATGAAGTTGCTTTCAATAGGTCGTTGATGTGAAGTAAAAATAGTGTTGGTGCCAGAATGGATCCTTGCGGAACACCAGCATTTATGAGTAGAATGTCAGATGAAACTCCATCGACCACTACATGGAGAGACATGTTTAAGAGAAAACTAGCAAGCAGAGAACACAGCTGAGGGGGCAAGCCATAAGATGGAAGCTTGGCGAGGAGTCCCTGGTGCCAAACTCGATCGAACTTACATACGTTATACTCACATTTATACTTATAAGTTGAACATATATTAGACTAAGTGAACATTATATTAATAAGGAATATTGTAATTATAATCAACATACACATGTCGCAAAAGAAAAACAAAAACATAAAATTATTCTTCTGGCGCAGGTCTGAATTTTTTTTTCATTTTTTTTTTTTGTAAAAAGGGAAGATGTAGTGCCCTTAGCCAGAGAAACATCTAAAAAAGGTTTTATAAATGAACTCAGTTGACCGTTCACGGGAATTACTTTAAACTCACTTAGAACGTGTCGCCAGATGCACGTAATAATGTTTGTGTTTATTAATCGTTCGTATTTATTTCGCAACCGGATGTCTTGGAATAAATAGTGTGCTATTGTTTTACTTCGATCGGACGTTCGCTGCTTTACTTTGCAGTGACGGTCAACATCACGACATTAAAATGTAGAATTGCTAAATTAAATTAAACATATTTTTAAGTTCAACGTTCTTTTTAATTAACGAGAGTTTTCCCGAAACTTCAACAAACCTACGAACAAGGGACATAACAATACACGGCGATCCTAATACATTACAGTCAGCGTTCACGTTTCACATCCGTACATCACATTTGGTCTAATTATTGTTTTGTATTTTTTTATTTTTTGTAGGTCTCGATGTTTTCTTTAATTTTCGTAGATAATAAGTTGAATAAAGGCATTTGTTTACGGCTTGTATTCTACAGTTAACTTCTTATGTCCCATAAGAGTCTTCTGATAGTATTATTCCAAGATATTTGAATTTTTTGACCCGTTTTGACCTAATTTGTTTTTGATCCAGTTATTTATGGTGGAGTACATATATTTTGTTTTTCTTCATTAATTTTAAGCTTCATACTTTCAGCATGTTCTTTGAAGTTGCTAACTGTATTTTTGACATTAAGTCTGCTTTTTCCAAGGATATACACGTCATCCGCAAATGACAGGAGTAGGTTAGGGCCATTATTTTAAAAGACCATTGCTGGAGGGCAGATTTCAGCCTTTCTGGTGGCATGTTCCAGAGCAATATTAAAAAGCATCGGTGATAGGGCATAGTTGGGTCATTTTTATATAAGTTATTTTTGGGAAGCCTGGTTCTTCCATCGCTTGCTACAATTTTACTTTCCGGACGGTGTCAGAGGCTTGCCTGAAATCGATAAATAGTTGATGGAGGTCTTGATTAAATTCCCAGCATTTATCCATTAGTTGTCGGATGGTAAATATCTGGTCTTTGGTGGAGCGGCCCCACATTTTTGATATAGGGTCTTCCCCCCCCATACATCAAGCATTTCGCAGGAATATTATCGCTTCCTGGTGCTTTGTTATTTACGTTTAAATTTAGCTACCCAAAATTTCATGGCGGTAAATAATGGTGCAAAGTCTCCGTCCAACTCATTTTTAAATCGAGTAGGCGTATTGCCTGTCACAAATATTAAATTATAGCTCGATATTTTTTTTTATTTATTTTCACAAAAACACATACATTGACTTCCTCAAACGATTGTTAAACAATAACTGCGCATCGAAAATGGATGAACTCTTCACGTTAAAATTGAAAACTATTCAGACCAGTTTCTTATAATTATAAGTATACAGGGTGATTCTTTAAGAATGAGCAATCTCTTAACCAGAGATACTACACACCAAAATATGGCGATTGAGCTTAACATGTCTTATACAAATGTTGCAGGTTTTTGAGATACAGAGTATTTTAAGTTGGAATTTTATTTTAAAATTTCTTAATAATTTTGTGATTTTAAGCAGCATCGTATTAAAAATTGGTAACTTTATGTTTTTTGGCATGAAAATTACGAATTTTATGCACTATTCATACAGGGCGTCAGTTACACCCTGTTACTTAGTTAGATGTGGTTTATGCAAGACTTGGCGCCGCTACATTTTTCTTTGCCAGTACGGCAATACCTGAATGAACATTTTCCTCACCAGTAGTTTGGGCGTGGCAGTGAATTTGTTTGGCCACCAAGAAGTGCAGATTTAAACCCGCTAGACTTTTGAATATGGTCACAAATGAAGGACATGGTTTACAAAGATACAATTAACTTCATCGAAGAATTACGAGAAAAATTTCAAAAGCTGCTAATATTATTAAAAATAATCGACAAATGTTATTTAATATTCAAAGATCTTTAAGAGGACGCCTTACAAAGTGTATTAAAGTAGAAGGCGGGCATTTTGAGCATTTACTTTGAATTTTTTTTTTATTACTGTTACTGATTTTTATTTGTTGTCTTTACTGTTGTTACCCCGCATAGTAGTAATTTAAATAAATAAATTTATTTTACAATAAACAAAATTAATTGAATGTTTAAAATGCAAATAACTTAAAAACTGATAGAGTTACATGAAATAAACAAAAGTACCTTTTTTATTTATAATTGAAGTGTCTATTAGATTTTTTAGTCATTTCAGCCATAGCTCATTAGACAAAAAAGATATGTTGTAATTTAGTTAAGTAACAGAGTGTAACTAACGCCCTGTATTAACAGTGCTAAATTTAGCATAAAATACCCTGTATCTCGTAAACCTGCAACATTTGTATAAAACATGTTAAGCTCAATCGCCATATTTTGGTGTGTAGTATCTCCGGTTCGGAAATTGCCCATTCTTAATGAATCACCCTGTATGAATTTTTTAAATTATTTTTATTTACTGAACAATAATTTACTTTATGCAATCGTTGACTTACCGTACACACAAAAGTAAAATTATTCAAAAAAAAAAATTCAAAATTTAAAATATGAAATGATATTGTATAAAGACTGAAAATTATAAATAAAATGTTAAAAGTAATTACAGAATATAGAGAAACAAATAATAAACTCCAATTAAAATTTCGTAATTGGCACAAATAGAAATCAGTGCGTAGACTGATCAAAAAGAGAACAAAATTAATTTTACAAAATTCAGTTCTTCCGTGGGTTCGGTAATTTTAAAACTCTTGTCACGTGCCTATTTTTTCCCTTCTACCGTTCATTATAATTGTCTCAGATGAGTTTCGTATTCCTTGTTGCATAACTTGTAGGGGTAGGATTATCGTTTGGTTTGCAATTTCTGTGTGGATAGGACTGGATATCCACACGAACGAGGCACAGATTTGAGAAGATTGTGGGTTGACGTTTATTCCGCGCCATTTTTCTTGATTTCCGGGATAGGAGCGTCAGTCGTGTTTTGAGAGTCTTGGAGGCCAGGTGTCGGTAAAAGTTGTTGGGGACGGTGTGTTATTAGCACGTGTGCAGAACCTCTATGGGATTTCTTTCATATCTGGCTGTATTTGGGCCATCTTAATTGGATTTTGAAGGAAAACCATTTGATTTTTAAATTGACCATTTTGTCTTGCCTTTGTTGTGGAAATTTTTTTGGATTTCTGGCGTCAAGTTAAAATAACCGTTATCGGGATTTATTTGAGGGAAGCCATTGTTATCTAACCGGTGCCACCCCATAATCTAACCAGCCACAGGAGTAGCCCAGGAGTAGGCCACAGGAGTAGGCCACAGGTGTAGGCCACAGGAGTACATGTGAATTCGCATACCCAAAGGTTATCAGTGATTTATTTTTAAATATATAACGCCGTGTCTCATTCGACACCACGAGTAAGTTTTGCTTTAGTTCATAAATAAATTTTACCATAGCTGTTAATTTCGACTATATTTGTTATGATGTTGCTATTGAACTGTGTACCTTAATTATCTATTGTGTGAGTAAAGTATCCAACATATTTTTGCTATAATTTTATTTATTTGGTTCACCATAATTATAGTTGTTTATCTTGTAGCTCTGCTAGTGCCTATAAGATCTAGGGGTTTCCGGCTTATACCGTTTAAGTCGGTGGCGCAGCTCACTTTTATATTTTTTTCTTCTACCCTCTACGGCTGAGCTCGGGCATAATTTGCCAGTAGAGAAACCGCTAGCAGAGTACTCGTTAGAGAACGAAAAAAGACGTGGCACTCTCGATACAGTAACAAAACAATGTTTATTCCAATACAATAAAATCTACTTGTATAAATCACTTAGATATACAACTTTTTATAACTATTTACATATCATAAATCATAAACATTTTAAAAACTTAACTAAAAACGGTCCGCGGTCGCTGTTTCTTTTATACTTGTAAACAATACTTAGACCTTTCTCGCGAAGCTGACAGACCCCTTTCGAAACGGCGAGAATTTACTAGACACCCAATCGTGGCCGACGCATTGTCGCGACAAAAAGAATCAACAGAGACGGACTTGAAAAATCGTAACATTATCATTGATTTAAATACTTAATCAGACTGCTGGTCAAATAAACACAAACTCTTTCTTATTTTAACTTTTAATTGCTCAAATATAAATAAAAAACAAAATTTATTAAAATAAAAGATCACAGTTAACTTAACCATGGGCACATAAAGACTTTATTTAATACTTCAATCACAATATTTAAATTTTCATCCAAATGAAAGATTACCGTAAACTTTGTTAGCCGCATATTTTTAAAAATATAATTTATAAAGTTTTTTTCACCCTTATCTTTATCTTTCAAATAATAAATAAGATCCCACTTTATAAAAAAAACCGTCTAAAGAACACCAACTGTCTTTTTCTAGTTTTACATGATTTGCTTATACCACAACATTATGCTCAAGAGTGATTTTAACTCAGTGCCATGCAGTTACCCAAAATTGGTTTTGATAAAATATTTTCGTCTTCGGGGCTTTTTTAGTGGGACGTGCAAATTTAAAAAACATATCCCTTAGGATGCGATACGGTTCTAAGGGCTATCAAGGGCCCAACTAATGTAATGCGGGTTGAGTAAAGGTCTGGACGTTGCGGAAAGACGTTCAGCTTGGTGTCGCATATTTTATTAATTTCAACATTACGCCATGATTTCAAGGGTCAACAGGGTGTTTTAAAACTAATATACAGGATGTCCAATATTACCAAACCATCATAGAGAAGCTGGATTATGTTATTTATAGATTTAATTTAAATTATTACGTCCAAAATTGGGACTGCTTAAAAAAAAAAAAGAAAGTAAAGAAGTTATTGAATATATTAGAGGAAGAGCCAGTGACCAATTTTCAGTTGTCTTTTTAAAAGTCTTAAAAATTTACTGACTCAATGTTTAATATCTGCTTGACAATAGTAGCCACTTTTGGCAGCCCCCAATGGCCCGGAGTAAAATACCCTGAAATTTTAAAAAGGGTGTGAAAAAAGAATTATTTTAGTCATAGTATCAGTCATAAAATTCAGGCAGATTATTTCTAAAGGTATACTTAATGTATAAATATTTCGCCAGAACATTTTCGTCCCTCCTAATTGTTAACAGAACGCTATATTAGGCTTTATTGAAGATGAATTGTAAATTATATGAAATGCACCAATTACTTGTTAAAGTTTAACAGTTAAACTTATAAAAAATGTATATTTCGGTAAAATTACCTGTTCGTGTGACAGACGTTTTCTCTTAATAACACCGAAGGTCACTATGAAATATCAACAATGATGATGATAGATGAAGAGGAATACAACGATAAAGATAAATGAAAAATGATAATTATTCATATTGTACATAAATACCTTTTTCTGATGTAAAAAACAAATTATCCCCCAAATTTTTTATATTTACACTTGTATATATTTTACTGTCCATTTGCGCTTTTTTTTCAACTCACAGATATGATGATATGATTTTAACCGTCTCGCTCGCACTCGCACAGGAACGTTTTTTCACTCTGGCAGATAGTAAGTGATGGAATTTATTTTTGGCATTTAAAAATATGTTGTCTGTATACATTTTCTGCATTATGTTAAAATTTGACTAATGAAATAACAAAAATAAGATTATTTTCTTTAAATATTTATAGCGTTCTGTTAAAAATTAGGAGAGACAAAAAAGTTCTGGAAAATTTTTTATACATTTAGTATACTTTTAAAAATAATCTGCATGAATTTTATGACTAATACTTTAAATAAAATAATTCTTTTTTCCTACTCTCTTTAAAATTTTAAAGTAATATACCCCGGTCATTGGGGGCTGCCAAAAGTGGCTTCTATTGTCGAGCAGAGATTAAACATTAAGTCAGTAAATTTTCAAGATTTTTAAAATTACAACTAAAAATTGGTCACTGGCTCTTGGTCTATAGGAAATACGTTTCAAATAAAAGAGATATGTGTACCTGCTCTTAGTAAGTTTAAAATCATCATCATCATCACTCAGCTATAGTAGTCCACTGCTGAACATAAGCCTCTCGTTTATTTTGCCACTCTGCTCTATCTTGAGCCATTTGTATCCAATTACCACAGATTCTTTTGATGTCATCGGTCCATCGTGTGGGGGGGCGCCCTCTACTACGATAAGCTTCGTGCCTCGGACGCCACTCCAATAGTTTTTTAGACCATCTTCCGTCAGTTCTTCTAGCTACGTGGCCAGCCCAGTTCCACTTTAAAGTTGTTATTTTTTCGATTACATCTATAACACCTGTTCTTTGGCGAATAATCTCATTTGGTATTCGGTCTCTGAGGGAGATACTCAGAATAGCCCTCTCCATCGCCCAGTTTAAAATGACAAAGATTAAATAAAATATGCAGTGGATATAAAAATATCTAAAAAAAAAAATGAGTAAATTAAACTAATGATAAATATTGTAAAAAAATTACAAACATTTGCGAAATGTAGATAAGGTTAAATTGGGTATCATGCAAATGGTGCGTAATAGGGCCGCCCCTGCACTACAGCCCTTGGTGGGTCCATTGTAGTTCATCCTTATAGGTCAAAGTTCACCGCATAATTCAGTTCTTCTCGGAAACTTTATTGTTTGTTTGGGGCGAGGTTGGTTTTAAGTTTGTAACACCAAATTTGTTAAAACTTATTCTTTCTAAGCAATAGCATGAACATAGTACTTATTTAACTGTTTCGTCTTTCACGCACCAAAACCGACAGTCCGTTTATTAATTCAGATCTATCCTTCCGAGGTGATATCTGAGACGACAGTGTTTTGTAATCAGTCCCATCAAAATTTGCAGGTTGTTTCTACTACATTCCAGGATCTGATTAGTTGTGTTTTCTAAAGGTTTGAGTACAAATACTTTTAAAATTGTTATCCTTGGTAGATCAGACCGGTGCCTGAGTATTTTTATTTACGCCCAGTCCAAAATAATGGTTTTGGCATTACTTGTGGTAACTCCTAAGACTGGTTCTGGTCTCATAAATGCAAATTCTGCTTCCTTTTTGCAAGGATGTCAGCTTCCTCGTTGCCTTCTATGCAACCTTCTGGCACCCACAACAAAGCTATTTGTTATTTGCACCAAGGCACTTTAGGGATTTGATGTAGTTCCATACAAGCTTAGAGTTTATCTTTTTAAAGCTTAGCCTGACTATTTAAAATGATACTTATGTTTTTGTTTGCTAAAAGTCTGTAAGTCAGCTTTTACACACCATTCAATAGCGAAGACTAAAAGCCTGATAGATTGTAGTTTAACTGCCAAGTCTAAATGATATTTTAGTCTTTGGTTTCCTGCTGAAAACACTGGCACAAACTTTAACTGTGGTTTTTGAGCCATATGTGTATATTACGTATTCAGTCTCTGGGATTGCTCTTCTCATGCACTTAGTCTATTGGAAAAACGACTTTAAAAGACTTTTCTTGCAAGGGTGAATAAAGTTATAAACAATGTAAGAACTTATAACATAGTTAACCTTTACGAGATAAACGAAATACACGGTTATTTATATTTTTTCCTCTCTTAACACTGAAGGTAACCAACATGAGTAGACTGGAGGCATTTGAGATGTGGATAAACCAGAGAATATTGAGGATCTCATGGGTGGAGATAATAACCAACGTGGAAGTGATGAGACGTATGCATAAGGAGAGAGAAGTGATTAAGAGAAGTGATTAAGAGAAGAAAACTGCTATACATGGGACATGTCATGAGGGAAGAAAATGCCAACCTTCGAAGCGGAGACGGCACCTAGAAAAGAAGAATTTGTAAAAGAATCATAAATAGTTACAGTATACTATAATGTACATTAAAAAGTTTTTTAAAAATATATTTTTTTAACAAAAATTGACCGAAAACCTTTTGGATTACCACCAAATAAGTTAACACTTTGTAGTCTTCTTAAGGTTGCGTAGATTAATTAATAAAAAAATTATATAATTATTGTTAAAAACTTTTCTTCGTGAATTTCAGTTCAATAACAAAATAAATATATCCTAAAGGACTTTCTAAGATATTTTTTATTATTTTCGCCAAAATGTCCAATCTGTTCCAAATTGATTTTGAATCGTTTGCATTCTTTTAAAAGTATTCGTTTTTCGTCAGGTTATTATTATGTTTTCGTTTGAAATGCCAAACGATACTGATATTTGATCAATAAAATTTAAGGGGGTGTTGCCCATGTACCGAGTGTGGTAGCGTCAGTAAATAAGAGATAAAAAATATTTACTATTTCTACGTGTTTTCGGAATTTTAAAATTGTATTTAACAAAGGGCGATTTCTAAAAAAGACATTTTTAAGTACCTACAGTATAGTTTTTATTCTTTAATAACAGTTCTTGGGAATGAAATAGAGTTTACCAATTTAAAGAAAGTATTTTCAGCTATGAGAAAATTAACAAAGTTTTAAAAATGTAATGAAATGGACGTAATGCGTGTACCACCTGTTGTTAAAAACTGAAAAAATAAATACCTTTGAATACCTGGCTGGAAAAACGTTGCATGTAACGAAAGTTCAATTTTACAGAAGAGTGAATTATGTTTAAAAAGTAAGTTTAAAACTAATGCCGTGGTTCTCCAGGGTTCCATCCTGTTCCCCACCTTATTTCTTTTACACATCAACGACCTCTTGAAAACCACCACGAACCCCATTTACAGTTTCGCAGACGATAGAAAACTTGTCTCAACATTCACATCCTATCGATCACTTTCGGTGAATGATACAAATAGACTCAGGCAGGAACAGGTTGATTCCATCAATAGAGATCTTGAAGCAATCGTCGAGTGGGGAACCAACAATCTTGTTCAGTTCAACGCCCAAAAAACACAAAGTGCCACGTTTTTCAAGAAAGTGAATTCCTCAAATCATCCCATCACAATGTCCGGAAATACCCTTGAACCAAGTCCCTCCATCTCGATTTTGGGAGTCACGGTATCCAATAATATGTCTTGGCATGACCATGTTGCTAACATCGCAAAGTCGGCAAGCCAGAGGCTAGGTTTTCTGTGGAAAGCTAGAAAGTGTTTCACTCCTGATCAACTGTTGACGACGTACAAGGCTCAAATCCGACCTCTACTGGAGTATTGCTCGCACATTTGAGGTTCAGCACCAAGGCATTCTCTTCGTCTTTTAGATTCCATTCAGAAAAGAGCCATTCGTTTGATAAACAGCTAAACTTTCACAGATACCTTTTACCCTCTAGAACATAGAAGAAGAGTTGCAGACCAGTCATTGCTCTACAGATATTTCCATGGCAGATGCTCCAGAGAAATAAAAACTCTTGTACCACCATTGGTCACATTTGGCCAAAGAACTCGGCACGCTAATCAGTCTCACCCATTTACTCTCAAGATTGACACTACAAGGACCAATCTTCATTAAGAATCCTTCTTTTACAGGGCTGCTACGAAATGGAATAAGCTTCCAAAATCAGTTTTACCAGAGAACTATGACCTACAACTTTTTAAAAAGCGAGTCCACAATCATTTCCTATCTATAATCCCTTCCCCTTCTAATAGTCGCAGTGCTGGCCGTCCGCGGCCCACACGATAGGTCTACCCTTTTTGCGACTATTTTCATAAAAAAAAAGAAAAATAAGTAAAACGGCAGCTGGTAAACTAAAGAGCAACATACAACGTGTTCCGCTAAATAAAACTCAGTTGCAAAAACATACTATTGGGTTTACAAAACCTACCTATTCATTGGTATGTTCATTTACATTTTGGTATTCAACAACAAAAAAATGAAAGACATGGGATATTGGAGGGGGGGATTAGAATAAAATTAAAAAGGTTGAATCAATTTTATTGACAGAAAATGAACAAACACTTATATGAACACTTACACAAACATTTACAATGAACACATGATCATCAAATATATTCTTTGCGACGATGATTAGGTTATAATTAGCATAAACTAAGAAAAAGTTGCAGGCGTTGTTTTATGCATGATGCCCCAAAAAATCAAAGAAATAAAATTAATGATAGGCAAGATAAAAGTTAAGGTTTTTTAAAGAAAAGAAAGCATAATAATCTCCAAGGTGAAAGATGAGAAAGATTAAAACAAGTAAATGAGTTTAAATACTTGGGTTCAAAATTCACAAGAAACGAAAGGATTGACTGTGATATTAAGAAAAGGGTGGTAAAAAAAAACAAATAAATGGCTCTGCATAAGTTAATAAACAGCCAAAACGTGTTAAAAAGGGACGAATAGCTTTGCATAAAGAAGTGCTGTTTCCCACACTGTATGGTAGGGTTTGACAGAAAGAGGATCAGTAGTCTGAGAGGTATAGCTGGAATGACTTAATATATAAAAGAACGCTGTAGTGTAAAAGAAGATGTGGTAACAAAGAAAGATAAAGGAATGCTTGGATGCTTTGGGCACGTAGAGAGGATGGATAAAGGAAGATTAACGAAACAGATTTATAAGGCGAGTGTGAATGGGCAAGTCGGTAGAGTTTGACCTTGGCGAACATATCTCGATCAGATCGACATTTTTTTTAAAAAAAGCCAGGCGAAGAGTACCAACAACTGCCGAGCATGTATTATCGCACTAATAATAGTTAAAAAAGCAAAATACGTGTGTAAGTACCAAAGCAGGTAAAAATATTTGCGTGACTATATGTATGTATTATGTATGTAAGTATGTACATACAGTAGTAAGTTCTGCCAGCCAAGCTTTTCAGAAGCTTTAATAGAGAATGTGGAGCAGCTACGAAATAAACCTGAGAGCCAAAATTCTAATCTATGTAACTGTAGTGATTAGCACCATATTATACTCTACCAAAACAATATAACGATTAGATTTAAAAATAATAGCTTTTACATGAAATGCCTACGGACCATATTTAAAATCCGGTGCAAAGATATGGTTCCAAATGAAAAAGTGCTTAGTACTATAAATAAAAAATATTTTAAAAAACCAAACGATCGAGATAAGTAGGACACCTTAGTAGCCAGGGTAAAACCCCATTGAGTTGCTTTTCATAACTAAAAACTGGAACGAGACCAAGAAAGAAACTAAAAAAAAATGGATAGAAGTTTTAAAATAAGATAAAAATGATTAAAAATAACAAATAACAAAATAACAAGCACCCCTTGACCTTGATTGTGTCAAACTTCCTTCTTAAAAAGCTTAACATGCTTAAGCCATAAGCCATATGCCCTCCTTACTCACCCCACATCCAGGACAATATTCAATCTATAAAGGAAGACAAACAAAGTACAAAAGGCACTTAAAACAGCCAGCTTACTGACTCATCCATCACAGATGATATACAAGATTGTAGAGGATGTGGAAGAGCATACAAAATCTTTGCTGACCTACACTCCCACCAGGGGAACCAAATATACAGACAAATATTGGAGCAATTGAAATCATCGGTCAAGATGCACGCCCAATAACATATATGTATAATCCAGCTTTGCAGCAAACCCTCTAACATCAAGATTTTTCAGAACTTTTCGTTTAAAACCAATCGAATGATAAAAAAAGCTCCGTGGTATGTTTCAAACCTTACCATACACACCGACCTTGAAATTTCATTCGTTAGAGATGTCATTGACTTACACGCTAATAAAACAAAAGAAATAATTTTTGCACACGACAGTTAAATTATAGAAGAACTGTACCAACCGCAACTAAATGTAAGATGCCTTAACAGGACCTGGCTCAAAGATCAAGATGACAAGTAAAGACATAAAGAACTGTCAGTGGACGGTACCCATTGCAAGTCACAGTTCATCCAAAAAATTTATTGAATTTTTTCTTAAAATCAAGTAGATTTTAAATTAACTATTTACGGGGTGTTAGTAAATAAGTGCGACAAACTTCAGGGGGTGATTCTGCATTAAAAAATAATGAAAGTTTGCTATATAAACGTATGTCCGCAAATGCTTCGTTTTCATAGATACGGGTTCTAGTTTAATGTTATTGTATTAGACAGTTCTTGATAAAGTATTGTTACGATATGTACTTCTCGGGTTCGGTAATTCTAAACTCTCAGTACAATAACTAACAACTTTTATACTAGTATTTCTTCACAATAAATTTTATTTTACAAATCACTTAGTTATTCACTTCACAATTACCTTAAAATACTTGACTTTAAACTAACTTTAACTTAAACTTTTAAAACTAAAACTTCTTAGCGACCGCTGTCTTTTATATTTCCAAATCATCGTTCCAAAAGAATCGCCAATATTCGAAACTATTGTATTTTTTTCTAAAAAGTGCCCGAAAAATCCTTTTATTATTTCGGAACTATTAGACGAATTATTCTAGAATTTGCCGGTCTTTTCTTTTGTTCCAATCACCACGCCGGCAGTCTTCCAATTGTGATCGACGCGCTGTCGCGACAGACAACAGGGACGTGTGGTAACAGTGTTAAAGAAATGAAAAATACGCGTTAAGCTGTTTTATTTTTTTGCATAAAAACGGTGCTCTATACGAAAAAAAGGCTGGAAAATTTTTTTTTTACAAATTTACCGAGAATATAAAACATGGTTTTTAACTTAAAATATCTCAATAGCGTACCATTTTTTTCTTTAAAAAAATTGGGATCATTACCCGTATGCGCACCAATGATGAACACAAAATTTTAATTGCATGTCAAAAAATGAGAAAAATTTTAACACTCCGTATCTCTGAGTATTTGCGGACATACGTTTAAATAGTGATTTTTTTATGCAGAATCACTCCCTAAATTTGTCACATTTATTAACTAATACCCTGTATTTATGTTACAAAATTAATTAATTTTTTATATTAATTTCATATTGTGTTACTACAAAACTCCGCAATACCAATGTTTGGTTTCCATTAAAGTAATATCTTAGTTTTTTTTAAATCACGTAATTTTTTGCCGTTATAATAAAATAAATAAAATGTCGATTATCTGTGTCTATATTTTCATTCATGAAAAAAATCAGTTTTTGCAGTAAATTGACGTAAAGTAACGGTTATTTTAACGAAAATCTATAAAGTGGAATTTTTAAGAGTGTTATTTGCAGAAAAGTGTAAAAATACTTTCCGATCTCATGGCCTTTGACAGGTTTAGGGTAATCTTGGGTTTTCTTTATATGTGTTTTCGTTGGGTTTTCTTTCGCCTTTCAATGCGGAATTATTTAAATGTGACTCTCTAGCCAATGTGAAATATATTTTTGTATTCAAAACTACCAGCACTCGTTTGTTTCTATTATTGAGGGATATGTTCTTCGCAACACACTTTTATTTTTATAGATATCACTAACTTTTCGATCCCGTTCGAAAAAAGGCCTTTTAAATTTTCTTTTCGTTATTGACCTTTTAGCGGTATCTGTCGCTTTTATCGGCACTTTAAAATATTACAACGTAATAATAATCGTAACATATTTGTTGTGAAAGAAAACATTGACAAAACCTCCGTTAGTGCCAGTTTTATTTGAATCTTTACACGAAGAAAATAAAAATCTTCCATTAAGCTAAAATTTGGATTTGTTTATTGCGATATTGTGAATGGTCAATATTGCATCATATACGTTCGAATAACGGGTATCATAAAAAAATGAACCATTATTTTGTAAAATAATAATGAAATAAACGAATTTAGTTACAAAAATAGCTAATTTTGAACAGCTGCTGTAATAATACGGACTTACTTGTCACCCTGTGTAACCGTATCTATAAGACTGGTACGATACCTCGCAAATGGCTAGAATCCATCTTCATACCGCTACCAAAGAAAACAAACCCCAAGAATTGTGGAGATTTCCGACTGATAAGCTTGATGAGCCATGCCTTAAAGATAATGTTGAGAATAATCCTCAACCGCATCTCTCGCAAATGCAAAGAGAATATCGGAGACGACCAGTTTAGCTTCAGGGGCGGAATGGGTACGAGAGAAGCCCTGTTTGGCTTGCTGGTATTAGCACAAAAATGCTATGATCAACAAAAAGACCTATTCATCTGCTTTATAGACTTTGAGAAAGCATTTGATAGAGTGAAGCATGACCTGTTGATGGATTGTCTTCGCGACATAGGTCTGGACGAGAAGAACATCACACTGTTACAGAATTTTTACTGGAAATAGAACGCCAGAATCAAAATTAAAGAAATGAATTCTGACAAATCGAGATCCACAGGGGAGTCAGACAGGGTTGTGTTTTGTCACCACTGCTGTTCAATCTTTACTCGGAACTAATATTTGGCAGAGCTCTGGCGGATGGAATTAAGGTTAACGGGGTGAACATCAACAGCATCAGATACGCCGACGATACTGTCTTGATAGCAGACTCGGATCTGGACTTACAGCGACTCCTCAATGGTTTAACGTGGCTTGCGAAGCATCCGGCATGAAAATAAATATAAAGAAATCCAAGGTTATGACCATCAAAAAATCTAAGAATATTTCACTGCCAATACAGTTAAACGGCGAGGTCCTAGAACATGTGGATAGGTTTTAATATTTGAGATGTTGGATGGACTGCAAGTTGGATCCGGACGCGGAAATAAGATGTAGAATAGAATAAGCCAGAAATTGCTTCATGCGACATACAAAGCAGAAACATGGACACTTAAAGCACAAACCATCAATAAATTAGAAGCATTTGAGATGTGGACGTACCGTAGAATGCTCAAAATAACATGGATATCGCACACCACAAATGAAGAGGTTCTTCGCAGGCTGGGGACAGAGCGTGAGCTGTTTAAATTCGTAAAAGATACGAAAAACGGAGTATCTAGGTCACATTCTAAGAAACCCTAAATACCATTACGCTCAGCTTATTGCTGAGGCAAACGTGGCTTCGGAAGAAAGAAAATGTCATGGTTAAGAAACATACGTCAATGGACTGGACTGGACTTAGAAGAACTCATAAGAGCAGCCGAAGACCGAGAAGAATTTGCGACTGTGATATCCAACTTCCACTGATGGAGATGTCACATCAGGAAGAAGAGCTGTAATAATAGTATATTCTTCAACGAGCGTATAATGATGGCTATTATTCTTGGGGATGAAAATTTCAAAACGAGTCGCAGGCGAGTTTTGGAATCATACGAGGGAATAATAGCCAGTATAGGCGAGTAGAAGACTATACTTTTTCTACGACCATCGCAGACCATCATTATCACTCGTTAAATTTTCTATGCATCTGATTGTCGTAATCGAATAGTCGAGATGACAGTTCATCATAAACATTCGTAATATCAAGTTAGAGGAGCAAAGCCCACTTATAAAAAAGCTGTTCTATCGCAGCTTCCTCATTGGTCCTATCCTGTTGGATCCTGAATGTTGAAATTGGTGCTTAAGTGTCAGCTGTTAAAAAATGTATCAGGATATTGGTAATTGGTTGCCAGCTGTTGAATAACGTATCAGGATTCAACATATCTAAGGAATTATATCCATTCATCAATAGATAACGTATATGCAATTGTTATCATTAATAATGTACGATTTGCTGACGATGCGGTGGTACTCGCCGACAACCTACCAGGTCTCCAAAACATGATGAATCTGATCGTTGAGCACAGCGAACAATACAGTCTACAGATGGATGTCACAAATACTAAAATTGTTGTATTCTCAAAAATATCGAGACACGTAGTCCTTAGAATTAAAAACAAAGCCGTGGAACAAGCATCATCCCTTATATATCTGGGAGCTCTTGTTAATAAAACCAACGATCCTAAAAACCAATTTGCGATTATTAGAAGGAGGAGCAATTATAGAAAGGAGATGATTGTGAACTCGCTTTTTAAAAAGTTCTAGGTCATAGTTCTCTGGAAACTGATTTTGGAAGCTTGTTCCATTTTCTAGCAGTTCTGTAACAAAAGGATTGGTCCTTGTAGCGTCAATCTTGAAAGTAAATGGGTGAGACTGATCAGCGTTCAGAGTTCTTCGGCCGAATGTGGTTAGTGGTGGTATAAGAGTTTTTATTTCTCTGGAGCATCTGCCATGGAAATATCTGTAGAGTAATGTCTGGTCTGCAACTTTTTTTCTATGTTCTAGTGAGTGAAGGGTATCTGTGAGAGTTAAGCTGTTTTTCAACCAAATGGCCCTTTTCTGAATGAAATCTAGAAGACAAAGGGAATGCCTTGGTGCTGAACACCATATGTGCGAGCAATACTCCAGTTGAGGTCGAGTTTGAGCCTTGTACGTCGTCAACAGTTGATCAGAAGTAAAAAACTTTCTAGATTTCCACAGAAAACCTAGCCTCTGGCTTGCTGACTTTGCGATGTTAGCAACATGGTCATGCCAAGACATATTATTAGACACCGTGACTCCCAAAATCGAGATGGAGGGACAAGAATCAAACAGGCGTGTCTAGGATCGAACAGGCAAGGAAAATATGTACATTTATGAAAACTCTCCTCACCAGTCGAGACTTAAACCTGCAAATCCGTATGCGCATACTACGCCGCTACATATTTCCAGTCCTTCTCTATGGTTTTGAAAGCTGGACTTATCACCAATCAATGGAGACCCGAATCAACGCCTTTGAGATATACCTGTACCGTCGTATGCTGCGCGTGTCCTGGGTAGAAAGGGTCATTAATGAGGAGATACTCAGACGAATGAATAAAGGCAGAGAGCTTATGTTGGCCATCAAAGAGCTACAATACATGGGACACATAATGAGAGGAGAGCGTTATGGGATCCTTAGACTCATCATTGAGGGAAAAATCAAGGGCAAAAGATCGGTAGAAAGGCGAAAAAATTCATGGTTTAGAGACTTACGCCAATGGTTCGAAAGAACATTAATAGACATATTAAGAGGTATAGTTTCGCACACCATTATTGCCAGTTGGATCGCCAACCTCCGGAGGGAGACGGTGTCCTAAGAAGAAGATGTAATTGTTTAGAATCCATTGGTCGTAGAGAAAGTTGATTTTGTGTGCGTATTTAATGTCAAAAATTTAGTAAAAAAGGATCTATAATTTTTAAATAGATTTTTAGTTTTTTTCTTAAAAAATACTACTAAGAACAATTATTGTGAGATATTAGGTTTTAAAAAATACATGAACTAATTAAAAAGACATTATTTTTAGAAAAAAACAAAATATTCTAGTGTAACAAATCACTCATAAAATTAACTGAATAACCCAAAAACAATTATTTATTAATATTATTAAAATAATACAGAATAACAAACCAATGGTAAATTATACATCGATCATGTATTAATAGCTATTACATGATCGTTGCATATACTATTTTATCTACGACCGATAAAAAAAATAAAAACTAGGATTTAAAATAAACTAACAATACATTTTCCGAAAAGAAGAAAAATATCTTTCGTAATTCTTCAATCCATGATACATTTTTTTTGACCTTTGGCACTTAATTTTCACAGAGTTTTTGTCTTTTAAAAATTTGTGATGGTGTAATTCGTAATCACTACTTGACATGATTACACTTTAATACTTTGACGCGTAAAATTTACAATTTACAATTATTTTAAAAGTAAGAATTCATCTCGACATATGTAATAAAATCTAAAGTTTAATTACTATATTTTATGGTTTTTGTTAATGACTCTGTTAAGAACCATTGTTAACCTATGGTAAGTATTAAAAAACTTTTTTAAAACTTAGTTTCTTAACTCTGTTTACGGGTAGTGCGATTTAGTATAAATCGTCACGAAAGAAAATGCATCGGTGGTTCAGTGGTGAAATGCACGCCTGCCACGCGGACAACCCGGGTTCGATTCAAAAAAGTAAAAATAACTCTTAACATAGGAATAAAATTTGTGACGAGAAAATTAATGTCACTGTCAAAAAAAAAATAAATGTCAATCAATTTCACTGCTTTGTATAACATTTTTAAACTAACTCTGCGTTTCGGAATGAAAGCACCCAACGCTTTTAAAACGGTGACATTAATTTTCTCGTCAGTAATTTTCTTCCTATGTTAAGAATTATTTTTTACTTTTTAGTTTGATAAACTCTAAAAGCGTGTTTTTTAGTTTTTTTAAACTATAATTTATTGTGTTAGATAATACGTGAATATTTTTTTATGATTGCAATTAAGTTTTAAAAATGGAAACTGCAGCAAATGTGTGTAATGCAGATTTAAAAAAGTAAGTTGATAAAATTGTATAACTTGATACAAGTATTTACTGTTTATTGTACATGTGATTTAAGTGCTTACTATTTATTGAACTATTTAAATTATAGGAAGACAATAGTGAAATCATGTGTTTAGAGTCCAAAAGAGTATGGAAAGCGCAAACATCAAAGTGCAAATAAAGTACCGAAAACCAATGCTCAACGGCAACAAAAATTCCGGCAGAATAAAAAAAAGATACCAAACAGTCAAACGTTGAATTCGAATCTTGCCAGATATTATAAATCCTTGATTATAAATACCTTGATTAAAATTTATAAATAGCGTAAGGAACTTCGTCCCTATCGGGTGTCTAATGACACCAAACGGCTTTTTATTTTAAAGAATAAAGGTATCTATTATTTCTTGATATAATCAATTATAGTTTAGTAAAAGCTGAACTGTCGGAAAATTGTGCAAACGCTTCTTCCATCGAAATTCGAAGATAATCTTACAATGACAAGACTTCGACATCGTACCTCACACACTTTCCTTAATAAAGGACAACGCAAAAGAGAATGAGCGAAAAGGAGCGACTAGCAACGCAGATAGCATACGATAAATTAGGATTCAGGTCCACGGAACACAACTAAATCTCGATAATCCTGCAAAAGTTATATTGACCTTAAGTAATCCGTCCTTACTGCCATTTTCCCACTGAGAGGCGGTGCCGAGCACGTTTTCTTAGTTTATGCAACGGCTAAATTGGCGCTGGTGTCGTCTATCAACGACGCCCCCTTCCGATAAATTTCGAGTTTCGACCGGAGAAAGTGCACGGATTAATTCGGGACCGATTCGATCTAATCAAGTTTAACGCAAAGTTAAATTCATTTCGGCGAACTTTTTAAATCTGATTCCTTGATTGTGGCAAGAGTCCCGTCACACATTTCTAATTTAATGTTAGTTTCTTTATTTTTAGTAACTTTTTCAAAATAACTTTCCAAACCAATACCTATTAATTCAATTCAAAATTTAAAATTGATATTTAAAGTATTTTCTTTTCTTTGTAGTCACTCTTTTAAAATAATTTTTTAAAATAATACTTCATTTTTGAAGTGATAACTTCTTATGGCACGCTGTGAACTTTTTTGTAATGGGTAAAAAATGTTAAACTCGCGTCAGGACACGTGGCCTGATCGAAAATTCGTAAGACGGATGTATTTCACTGGAGCAATATAAAATGCGACTTTTCTTGACTGGTAACTTGGCAACCTTATTCAACAAACTGACAAATTAAAGTACATTTTTATGTCATTTTGACAAATTAATTTAGTAGCTAAATTCAAAATTTAAGTGCTTTTCATTAGTTTATTGATTAAGTTCTGCTTTTGCTGCATTAAAATGGTCCAAGGAGAGGTGTCGTTTTTATCAGATGTTATGGACACCATAGCGTGTCTTAATGACTCTAATGGTTCTCCCCCCGACAAAATTTTAGATCAAATAATTTATCAGTGCAAAAAGCCGTTAAAAAAATGCATCAATTTGTGTTAAAAAAGCATTAAAAACTGGACTGAAAGCTGGTTTGATCAAAGAGAACGGGGGAAGGTTTAAATTAGGTTTTGGTTTGCCGATAACGGAGGCTCGAAAACGAAGAAAAAATAGAAGCAGAAGCCGTAGACGACGTAGCCAAAAGCGACAAAACCGAAAACGAGGTAGCCGAAAACGAAAAAGTCGAGGTAGGAAGAAAAGCGCTATATTGAAAGAAGATCAAGCAAAAAGCGGAAGAAAGAAATCGAAATCAAATTTGGTACTGATGTTTAATATATGATTTATAATAAAGCGTTAATAAAAATAATGCATTATTCATAAACTATGAAAATCTGGAGACAATATTTTTCAGATTAAAAGTAATATTTTCACGCGCGTTAATACTTAAGTTTTCACTTCTGCCGGCACTCCCAGAGTGCAACCCGTAAAACTTTTTTAACTTTAAATGTACAACAAACCGAGTTTAGTAAAAGAAATAAAAGCACAAAGGCTCAGATGTGCCAGACATGTACAGAGATCGTCGAATGAACGTCTTATTAAGAGGATATGGGAGGAAAGCCCAGTGGGAAAGAGACCTTTAGGAAAACCAAGGCTCAGATTGAGAGACAATATCAGAGATGTTGTAAAAGTCTTGGGAGTACAGGACTGGAAGGAGGTTATGTTGGACAGGGATAGGTGGAGACGAGTCGTAGATGCAGCTAAGACCCACGAAGGGTTGTGACACTACGAGAAGAAGAAGAAGAAGAAGAAGTACTATAATTTTTAGAAATTCGTACTTTCTAATGGTTTTGTAGTTTTTACACATAATATGTGTAAAAACTACAAAAATATTTGCAATTTTTTTGACATTTGTCCTGCATCTTCTGAACAAATTAAGTGTATTTATTTATGAACCCATATTTAAATTAATCTGGCTTAGCAAAACTTATTCTTCAAAACTTAGTCTTTTGAAAATTTTGACAATTCCAATTAATTTAGTTTCTTATTTCCTACTTAATTGATTAAATGTTCAAACGGTTGACAGCCCGCTTCCATACAATAATAAACATTTTTTTCAAAACGTTCACGCACATTCCCAAGAAATTCCGGAGTTAATCGACGGCCCTCGTTAACGATTCTTTGACGCAAATCTTCCAACGACGCTAATTGTATTTTAAAAAATTTACTTTTTAGATGTCCCCCACAAATCAAAACGGGCCAAATGGCCTAAGTGGGTTCCCTACGAACCACCGTTTTAACCTAATTTCACCTATATGTTTTTTTAAAATTTATAGTTGTAGCGTAAATGGTAATTAATTTTCGGCAGTGCAAATAAACTAGAAAGAGCAATATTTGGACTGTTTATTTAAGAGTCGAACTCAGTTTAACTTTTTACAATGCCGAAATATCTCTTTACTATTTCTGTATACTACCATTAATTAATTTAAATTTTTCTTTTGTGCGACAGCTTTATTTTTTTTAAGTTAAACTTCTTTAAACTCGTGATTTTAAAGTCCATTAAGCGAAAAAGCAACAATTAAAGGAGAAAAACACATAAATCTATAGGACTTAGCCTGCAAGAAAATAAATACATTATACAGCATTTAATTATATATATATATATATATATATATCTAGAAACCAATCAGTTGCGTATCAATTGTATTTTTAAATCAGATATATTTTCAAAAATCATTTATTTAGTTATGGAGCGACATCGTGAGTGTCAAAGCACATTTCATCCTATTAAACTATTTTTCTATTACTTTCTCTATAACAATTTGTTAAATATAATTTCTTATGTTGGGACTTGATTTTCTTTGTACGTTTGTAGAATCACACATCTTTAGATGCATCATCTATCCGACGGCTGACGATACGTTTTCTTTTTTTATCGTGTCTAATCACTATGTCTCGTTTAATTACTAAATAAATTGTGGAATAAGTAATTTTCGTTAAGTTGCATATTGTTTTAATTATTTTATCTTAAGTTGAAATAACCATTTTAGCTTTTAAGCATGAATAAATATTTAACATTACTTGTTGAACTTAATTATGCAAATCTTGATTTTTAAATTCCCAAAATTGTGTCTCATATTTATTATTATTAATTAGGATTGCGTTATTAAGATGTATTTCATTATTAATTTGAATATTATGATTGCTTTTAATTACAATATTATCAGGAATTTCAATATTAATGTGAATATCGTCAATATTAAGCAATTCATTAGATACATCATTTACCTCAAAGGGTCTCCGGAAAGCCATTTAACAAATGTCACAAAAAAAATACCCAAACAATAAAAATCTCCTGAGAAATTATTGCACGCGCTAATGCTTTGAAACGTCTAAAGATTTGATCAACTTCTTTTCAAATGAACACCTGCGAGCTAGATAGTCGACCAATGATATAATAAATGCGTATTAGCGACGTTGATATTCAAAAATAAGCTGTGATACCCTTAGCATATAAATAACAGCGGCGATTGGAAAAACTATACATAGACCTACAATAAATTATATTTATTACACAAATGTTTTTTGTACGTATATTTATAAACATGAAACAGATTAATAAATAAAATTTAACTAGTTTCAAAATAAATGTTGCCGCCATTGCTCTGTTTATTATTTTATTTATACATTTATTGATGTTATAGCCACCCATAAGTAATATTCTTAAAAACTGGCATATTATTAAATGATCTAAAAAAGCGGCAACTTTCTTTTTGGCTTTTTTTTTTATTTTAATCATTTAAGCCGACTAGTTGAGTGATAATAATGATTTTCCGTTTTTGTATTGTTAACGTTTACCATTTATGTAAATATTTTTATTTTTTTAAAAAAAAAATTGAAAGGTTAAATGTAATTTATGTAAAATAACCTTTTAACTTGGTAATATTATTATAATAAACAAACGATAATTTGTATTCATCTCATTCTCTCGAAGTTTAGTTTTCTGAAGTTTCACTTTTACTGCTTGTGAACACACACATTTTTTTTCTTATTGGTGCTATTACACACCCTTAAATAAACCCAACTTCTGAATTTTAATAAAAAAAGTAATTGGTACAACTGAATCTCGTTCGGTATGTGCTATCGGACGAACTTTACAATACTAATACAGTGTGATTCTTTGGGAATTCCAATTAGACGTTTTAGAGAAACTTGACATAGTTTAAATCTGAAAATTTGAGGTGTAAATATTTATAGCCTCCAACTATTTCCAGTTATACAGGAAGTTGACTATAATTTGCTTATTTTAAATAAAACACCCTGTATATTTTAACGTATATTAATAAAGCTATTTTTGGGGATTCTCCCAATACTGGGTTTTGCTACTTTACACTAACTGTTTTACGAGATATGGCCATTTTTATCACGAAAAAGTATCCGATTTTACACCCTGTATCGTTATAATTAATGTAAATTTAAACATTTTTTTTGCATTATGTTTTTCTAGTATTGTGTATTTTTACTAAATTTAAGTTTTGTTAACAACTTCCTTTACCCAAATCAAATCGTTATTGAGATATTAAGCTTTTAAATTATGAATTGTGAGTTAGTATTTTATTTGCGGGTGAAAAAAAAAACCATGAAAAATATTTAATTAAAATTTAATAATTTATTACAAGTTAATGCTTCCTTTTAATGCAACTAAAATTATAGCAATATCTTTGTTTTCCATGGCACTCTATAATAAACATTATACAAACTTATAATCTATAGGTTAAAAGGTAAATATATCAATAATTAAGATATAGGAAGTTGTTGACGAAACTTAAAGAGCAGTAACAGTTCTGTTTAATAACGTTCTAAAATACAGGGTTGTCCATATAAAAAAGAAAAATCTTTAAATATGCGTTTTAAATAACCCTGTACAATAATAATCATTGTATTTACAAAATTACCAAGTTTAAAAAAATACACAATACTACAAAAACGTAATGCAAAAAAATGTTAAAATTTACACTAATTATAATGATACACGGTGTCAGATCGGACACTTTTTCAAGATAAAAATGGTCATATCTCATAAAACACTTAATGTAAGGAAGCACAACCCCATATTGGAAGAATCTCCAAGTGTAGCCTTATCGAAATACGTAATAATATACAGGGTATTCCATTTAACATAAGCAAGTTATATTCAACTTCCGATATAACCGCAAGTAGTTTTAGATCAATTTGGCATTTCCGAAAGCCTTACACCTCAAATTTTTAAATTTTAATTATGTTAAGTTTCTCTAAAACGTCCACTTTGAACTCCCAAAGAATCACCCTGTATTTTCACTGCTTTCTTTCCTAATTTTTTTTTTATGTAAGTGGTGAAATATTACGCAATACCTTATTTAAATTTACACGGGGACTAAACACGAATAAAATCTAATTATAAACATTAATATCAAATACAGATATATATTTACACGTAAATATTTTTAAATAAAACTGAAGCACATTGTAAACATATAATAATTATGTCGAGTGGAAAGTTGAGCTGAAAACGAAATACTACTAACATTACTTGAATCGGTGACCCTTTAAATTAATCAACTTCAGCTCACATGTGTGAACGATTTTAATATTGTTTAAAGCTTCACAGTAAATTATTTCGTAAATCCTTCAGGTCAAATTTTAAACGCAGATATTATGTTGTATAGCACGCGTATTGACCGAGCAAATAATTAAATTTTCATTTTTCTAATAACGTTCATATGCAGGCGAATGCTGTTTAAATTAAAATGGTAAAATGAAAAAAGAAGAATAGCATGGTTGAAAAATTTGCGCACATGGTTTAATACCATTTAATAACAGTAGGTCTTTTATATCCAAAACTGGAACGAAATATTAGCGAGTCACAGTTTGGCTTTAAAAGAGAATTCGGTACAAGAGAAGCTCTGTTTAGCCTAAACGTTTTGATTCAAAGAGCGCGAGATGTCAACATGGACGTCTACGCATGTTTAATAGATTTAATGAAAAGTCCTTTGATAGGGTAAATCATGAAAGCTAATGGAAATTTTAGAGCAATCGGGTTTGGATGATAAAGATATGCGAATCATGGGTAAGCTATACTGGCACCAAAAATCTTGCGTTCGCGTTGTCGATGAAAGATCTGAAGAATTCTCAGTCCTACAAGGAGTACGTTAAGGATGTTTGTTGTCACCGCTATTGTTTAATGTGTACTCAGAAAGCCTGTTTAACGATGCATTAGAAGAAGATCAAGATGGAGTTATGTTACATGGAGAATATATCAATAATTTTAAATATGCCGACGACACCGTCTTGCTGTCAACCAGTGCGGAAGGGCTTTAACGATTAGTGGATAGAGTATCGAATACTTGTAGGAATTACAATATGCGCCTGAATACTGCTAAGACCAAGGTTATGATTATCAGTAAAGCACAACAACCTATAAATCATAAATTCCGAGTTGTCGGAGCATTACTACAGAGAGTTTCAACATTTAACTACCTAGAAACAAATTTAAATGATCAATGGGATCACTCCAAGGAAATCAAAATATGGATTGAGAAGGCTAAGACCAATTTTAATCGTATAAAAAATGTGCTCTGTAATAAAAAGCTTAATCTAAAAACTCGAATTCGAACTCTAAAATGTTATGTGTTCACTGTTCTGCTATATGTAGTTGAGGCTTGGACCAAGAGTGGCAATTGCTTCCAGACGTTTGAAAGCTTTTGAACTTTGGTGCTATCGCCGAATGTTAAAAATCTCTTGGATTTATCATATAACCAATGAAAAAGTGCTGCAACAGATACAAAAGGGAAAAGAAATTCTTAAAACAGTTAAGGAAAGGAAAATGACATATTCCGGACACATCAAGGGAAACAATAAATATAGATTGCTACAACTAATCACTGAAGGTCAAATAGAAGGAAAACGAGGTCCCGGGAGACGCCGCATATCGTAGCTAAAGAACATACGCCTATGGACAGGGAAAACATCTGCTGAATTGTTTAGAGCAGTAGTAAATAGAGTCATTTGAGCCACAATGATCGCCGACGTCCGCTGAGGATATAGCATGATTAAAAAAAAGAAGAAGGTCTTTTTCGTGCGGCCGTCGACAAAATACGCATCGCTATGATGATCGCCAACATCCGGAACGTATAGGCACCACAAGAAGAATCATTTTTAAACTTGTAATACACGATGGCAATGTAAACGATCGACAATGTGGTCTCACTCACTTGGCAGCTATCTATTAAGAAATATAATGAAACTCTAGCAGTGGCACTAGTTATCTCCAAAGCATTTGATCGCGAATGATACAAGGGCCTCCTAGCCAAGATCCCATCTTCTAGTTTGCCTCCCGAGTTGTGTTTTTTGTTATTTAGCTGTCTCCTAGTCAGATCTCTTTAAGTGGTCGATGGAGTGAGTTCTGATACTCTTTCAATAAATTCTGGTTTCCCACAGAGACTCGTTATAGCACCAACATTATTTCTGTTTCATATTAAACCAACGGGTTAGGAATGTGAACGATTCTAGAATGAGAATTCAATAACCTAGTAAAATTCAAAGCAAATAAAACCCAATCATGCCTTTTCCTTAGAATATCCAATCTTACAATGCCAAATTTTATTATGTTGGGCGTAATAAAATCATTAATCTCGATGCTCGGTACTACTTCTGCAGCAACAATTTATATCTTGGTTTTTTCTTTCAAGCTAAGAGCTCGACCTGTTTTGCAATACTGCTTCCATATACAGGGTGATTCTTTTGGAGTTCCAATTAGACGTTTTAGAAAAACTTGACATAATTTAAATCTGAAAATTTGAGGTGTAAGGTTTTTGGATATGCCGAATTGATCTAAAATATAAAGAGCCTCCAATTACTTCCGGTTATACCGGAGGCCTTTGAATGTGGAAAAATGAAGGCTATTAAAAATCCCCTGGGTAAAAAGAGTGCGTAACACCGAGGTACTTCAACGCCTCGATAAGCAGCTGGAAGTTCTGTTTACACTAAAAAATCGCAAAATGGAGTTTTTTGGTCACATCTTAAGGAATGACAAGTATCGACTTTTAAAACTTATTATAAAAGGGAAAATCAAAGGTCTAAGAGGCCCGGGTAGAAGCAAGATAACCTGCCTAAAAAACTTAAGACAATGGTATGGAGTGAGCACTCCCACATTGTTCCGCCGAGCTGTAGACAAGGTTCAGATAGCGATGATGATCGCCAACGTCCGAGGAGGATACCGGAATTTGACTATAACTATATATATATATATATATATTTATATATATATATATATATATATATATATATATATATATATATATATATATATATATATATATATATATATATATATATATATATATATATATATATATATATCTTCTTTTTTAGGTGCCATGTCCTCCTCAACGTCTTCCGATCTCCAGTGTCCATTAATCCCTCTCCATCCATAAATCCTGTTCTAGGCCTTTCTCTCGGACTTGATTTTCAATACCCTCTATCCAGCTTTTTCTGGGTCACCCTCTTTTTCTTCTTCCTTGGGGTGTCCAGTTTAAGATTGCTTAGGTAATCTTTTCTTAGTCATCCTCTGAACGTGTCCATACCATTTAAGTTGTGCAACTTGAATTTCCTCTACTATTGTATGTTTGACCTCCATAATTTCTTAAATCCTTTCATTTCTGATTCTTTCCAATCTTGACTTTTTCGCAGCGCGTCTTCAGAAGTTCATTTTGGTTGCTCTTAACGTTTTTTCCGAGCGCTGTTTCAGTTGCTATACCTTACTACCGTATGTGTCTATGCTTTTAATAATACTCTTGTAGATCCAATGTTTGTTGGCCTTCGATATATTTTTGTCCCTCTGTACACTATTCAACAGGCTGAAGGCTCTGCGTCCCTGGATTATTTGGTCCTTTATTGCTTTATCAGTGTTGCCGTTATACTGTAATATACATTTCCAGATACTTATATTTGCTGGTATGCTTTAATATACATTCCCAGATACTTATATTTGCTGGTATGCTTTATTCTTTGCTGTGTGTCTTCAAGGACTGGGTCCTGTTGTATCCCGCCTATGCACATATATTCAGTTTTGTTTAAATTAACTTCAAGAACCCATTTGGCATATTCTTTCATTAATTTTTGGGTCATATACTTAAGGTCTTCGTAGTCCTAGGCTAAAACCACCGAAAAGAAAAATTTCCATCATTTTGCGAGGTTTGGATAAAAAAATTTTTAAAAAACAAAAAGATTAACAATAATTTTTTATGCTAACCACCCATAAAAAGTAGTAAATATATTAAAGAATTTGTAAAATTAAATAGAATTAAAATTAACATTATTTGAAATTCTGTAACAAACTACTTTTTAAGAAATTAGTCGATACTAAAAATGATTTTTAAAATAAATTAATGTTTAAAAAAAATAAAGACTCTTAATTTTGCAATTAAATTCAATTCAAGGGAGAAGATCGATTAGTTCGTAAATATAACTTTTTTTTTTCTAAACGACAAACTAAAACCACGATAGGCGCCAAGTGATTTTATCTAAAAAATCACCGAAAGAGAATACATGTATCCTCGAACAAATTTAATTTTATCTGTTTAATTTAGTACTTGCTAGCGAGCACCGTGTTTGACCGGCTTCAATGTTGCCAGGTGTCTATCACCTGTGTTTTTTTTTGAAATTATTAAAGCTGCAAAAACAAATTAAAAAGTTTATTACAAAAAATAATAAAAAGCATCAACATATTCCAAAGAATTAGCAAAAAAAAACAAGTGTAGAACTAAAATAGAAAATAATAATAATAAAAAAAATAACATTCTGGAGCTGATTCTCTCCGGTGAGTCAAAATTTAATTTTACAAAATTTGCTATGGATTTTGACTTCTATTTAAAAAACAGACCAACATGCTCTTTTGGCATCAAATTCGTGTTCGGCACCTTAAAAAACTTAAAGAAAAGTGAATTTGGATTCTTGTGCATATTATTTTACCTTTCTCGGTGTGTGTAATTAAAATGTTAAATTTTTTTGCACGGTGATTAAGATATTATGGTTTTAATGTGACATTTTTAAATATTTTAACAAAAATTAGTATTACGTGCCTCCCATTATTTAACCCGTTTAAATCAATTATGTTTAAATTGTTTTTAAAAATATTTATTTTTACGTAAGCAGTAAGAAAATAAGAGCAATTTTGTAAAATTTAATTATACCCAATGTAATTAGTTTTTCCTGGAAACATCTAATCCTGCACCAAATTCCAAAACAGTGTCAAAAGTTTTGCATCAATTATAAACAATCAAAACATTTATTGGTGGCTGTTAACCAATAATTGTGAATGCAAAACCGTCAGCATTTGAACTAATGCGAATTTAAATTTGTTGCTTTCCAATCTCCAATAATGTCCGATGCGCTTGTTTGAGATTAAATACGGCTAGTAATAAAGGAAAATGAAACTGTTCATTGTCCGGAAACAATAGAGCAAGAATCAACAACCCAGAGATGGGCTTAAAACTATAATGTTTCAAAATGATTATCCAGATTTGATAGGATTGCAATTTTTTTTTTAACGCAACATTATAAAAGTTTTATTTTATATTGGAATGATTCTAAAACAACTGGGATCAGCCATTAGGTTTTGACATTTTTTAATAATTTTTTTCATTTAAATATTTCCATATTTATTTTTATATAGTGCCTAAAATAATACCCAAACACCATGATTGCTATACCAAATAATATCAGTGGTTGGGTGCGACCTGAGAGGTCTTATTTTACCTTACCAGTAAGCGCTACAGCCCGATGTGGGCCTCCTCCACAATTCGCCTCCAAGCAATGCGGTCCTTGACTTTGGTTCCCCAGCCGGATATCCACAAAGCCCTCAGGTCACCCAGTACTTGGTCCATCCATCTGAGCCGTGGTCTTTCTCTTTTACTGGTAGCATAGATTTTAATGTTAAGATTTTATAAATTTTACAATGTCTTCACCGTTCAGGATCTCTGTTATTTCTCGATTGTCGCGGATGCTCTATTCTGCTTCGTTGATTCTGACTGCTCCATATATTCTTCTGATTATTTTACGTTCGAACCTACTTATCTTCTCCTGATCTTGTAACGTGAGTGCCCAATTTTCACTCCCATGGGTTATTACTGGTCGAACTAATGTCTTGTAAATTTTAAGCTTTGTCTTTCTTTTAATCGGTTTGCTTTTTAAGAGTTTCAAGTTAGCAAAGTTGGCTCGGTTGCCTCTCTAGAGTATTTATTTAATGGTGGTGCTGGTTTTTTCCTCATTGCTGACTAACTCTCCGAGATACGTGAATTGTGTTACTCCCTTGAATTTTGCGTTTTTTATCTGAAGGTCTTAAACTGTTCTCCAGTCTTCTGAGGCTGACACTTTCATGTAGACTGTTTCCTGTATATTGACACATATTCCCAGTTCTATTCCGTTTTTTCTATTTTCCTGTAAACTTTAATCAGGCGGTCTTTTGTTTTGGCTATTATTGCCACGTCATCCTCATACGCACTTATTTAAGTGGATTTGTTGAGAATGGTTTCTCTCTGGTCAATAGGCAGTATTGCTTTATGCAGTGCTATGATGAATAGTGTTGTAAAGAGTCCATCGCCTTTCTTAACTCCAGTTGATATGTCAAATGGATCGCTCAGAGTGTTATAAATTTTCACCTTTGTTCTTGTGTTGGTCATGGTCATCACAGCTAGGTTGATAAGTTTAGGTGTTATTCCAAGATCTTTGAGTGCGTCTTTTAGTTTTGAGCGTTTTAAACTATCGAAAGCCTGTTTGAAGTCCACACATAGGATGTGCAGGTCGTTCTCATACTCATAGCACTTCTCTAGTACCTGCCTCACGACAAATAATTGGTCTGTAGTGCCCCTAGATTCCCGGAGGTCTACACGACTAAATTCTCAGTGAAAAGGATAAAAAATACTATGTTTTGTTGTTAAAATTATTATTATTATTATTAAAATTATTATAAAAAACAAATTAAAATTGTTTATAACAAATTATAATTGATATTAACAATATTTTGTCTATGTAAACCGTATGCTTTCAAACTTTTTCTTATTATTTTATAAGCGGGAGCTATTTTTAATTTTTCATAACAATTGAAATTTTTTTTTAAATATTATGATCAATAATCATTTGTTACTAACAATATTCAAGTGTTATAAACAATGCTTGATTATTACCAACAATAATTTTTCACTGTAATAGCGTCTTCAATGCTTTTATTTCAATACTGACTCAAGTTTAAAATTCTCCAATTCCTGTTTTTGTTTTTTAACACTATCTTTTTTTATGAAATATTGTCAACATATTTTTTATACAAATATTCCCAACATGCAATAATCATATTATTTTAAAGATCTTAAAATTCTGTATTAAAAATAGTATAATTTATAAATTGCAAAATTCAGGTAGTTTACCATTTTTTTTTTCAGTTTTTTGATTCTTCATAAAAACAGCTTAACCGATTTTGCTAAAAATCCAATTAGTTTTAAGTTACGTAATTATGGGTCGAATCCAATTAGTCCCACGTTGATATCATTTTTTGTTCTCGAGATAATCAAGACGAAAATAATTCCGAACGCACATACGAACATATGAACATACGAGCATACGTACATACACACACAGACGTTCACTTAAAAACTATTGTATTTGACTCTGGGGACTTTGAAATGTGGAGATATGTCAAAATTCTGATTCGCAAAATCGGACCCATTACTATAACTTCCACTGGAAAGTTAAAAAACTTAATTTGCAAACCTAATCATCTAATGTTAGCAATAAAAGTTTAATTGAAGAAACTTCAAGTAAAATCATTAGTTTTGTTTCTTATTGAAAACTCATTTGCTGTGACCTTTACAATTCAATTAAAGTAAATGGTATTTGAAAAGAAGTCTTTTGCTATTTTTGTTGTACAAGTACCTAGTTTAGCAGATTGCAATGTTGGGTAGCTGAATCAGCAGTGGTTACTAATTTTATACTGGCGTTTTTTTTTTATTTGCAAGCTCTATTATTATTTTTCAATAGTGATCCTTATGTGTTGTTCGGCATCAGTAAACCTAAACTAAAATTAAGATCTCCACTTAGTCGATTTTTACCTCTTTTTACTTACAGCTCTTTATGTGTATATATTAAATTAAAATCTCCGTTAACTGAAATTAATAGATATTAGTATTTTAAAAATGGTAACTTTTTGACAAAATAAAGATAAAAACATTCTCCACTAAAGGATGTTTAAAAGGATTTTTTAAATATAAAAAATTATTGCTAGCCAGATTTCCAGCAATAATTGTTGTTTTTTTTATTTAAACGAATCTTATTTACAGCTAATACCCTCCAATGTTTTCGCACGATTAAATTCCTCTGAAGTTACTTTTTAACGGTAAATAAATTTTGCAAATTGTAAAATCAAGTATTTTAAATGAGTAGGTATTGCTAAATGGTTTGTATTTTTTCTTGGTTATATTTGGAAAATAATTTGACAGTTACAAAAATTATTACCAAGACTTTTATGAGGTAAATGTAATTTTGGAATTAAAATCGCATTTCATTTAGATAGTCAATTCAAAGCTGCTTGAAAGCTCCAGGGAAGTTAAACAATCCAACTCCATTTATAAAAACCAAGGTAACAAGATATTTAGATCAACAGCGTAATATAAAGCACTTTTAAATTCGATAAGGGATAAAAAACATATCATAGAGAATAGTTCACGAATTGTTGTCCCTAACATGGAAGCAAACACGTGAGAGGAATGAAACTAATTTATTTTTTAACATAGTCACCCGCAACTTTTATACACTTGGTATATCGGTGTCGAAGTGTTTCAAACCCTTTTAAAAAAAATTTAGAACTTTGAGTCTTCAGCCATTCATCTACCGCCAAAATAACTTCGTTATCATCAGCAAAGCTGATTCCACGAAGATGTTCTTTTAATTTTGGGAATAGATGGTAGTCGCTGCGGGCCAAATCTGGATACTAAGGGGGTTGTTAAAAATTTTAAATACCGCATTGTGAATGGCAGCCATTGTAGCAAAACTTTTGTGGGCCGGAGCGTTGTACTGGAGAAAGAGCACACCTCGACCTAATTATTCTCTTTTCTCTGATCGCTTCGCGTACTTTTGGTTTTAATTTCGCATGATATTTACCTGTTGTGGTGCGCTCACGCGGTAAATAATCCACAAAGATAACACCTGCAAAATACCAAAAAACTGTAGCCATGTTCTTACCAGCTGATGGGACAATACGTAATTATAAAGAGGGAGGGGAACCCCTATGCCGCCATTACATGCTTTGTTTTTGGATTCTGGATCAAAGTGAAAAACCCATGTATCGTTGATCTCCAAATTGGTCTCCGCTGCAACCTGGCGAACACGCTTCTGGTCTTTCGTCAGCATTCGTGGTACCCAACGTGCAGAGAGTTTTTTGTGACCCAATTTTTTTTGCTTCCAACAGAAAAGCTGTAGTCTTGGCTGTAATTCTTCTGTCATTTAATACCATGTCATGGACTAAATTCACATTTTCTTTGGTCACCACAGTTTTGGGGGCATACGCATTTGATGCATGCTAACAGGACTCTCTTTCCAGTTTTAAATCTCGTGACCAGTTCTTGATTACCTGGTCTGAAGAAGCAGGGTCACCCAGTACTTATACCGTGTCCTTATAAATTTGTTGCGGTAATAACCCCTTTTTACAAAGGTACTTTATTGCACCTGTTGCATTAATTTTTTTAAAATCACGCACACCTTAATGAAAAAAAATTAATATTTAACCTACACACACTGATGCGCTAATGCTAATTGGCACACACTTATGTCATACAATAAGCTTTTGCCTGACATTTCATTTGCATTTGTTGTTTAACGCCAACTAGGTTGCGGACAACACTTCGTGAACTATTCTCGTATATCAGTGCCACTCATAAAGAATTTGACAAATTGAGAAGATCATTCCTACAGTGTAACTTTTGGCCAAACACTTACTTTTACAAAAACCTTGTAATCGCTTAAAAAATGTTTATAATTTCAGACAAATTATTTATTTGTAGCTCAATAAAACTTTTGCGAACCAGCATTTGGGACAAACTTATATATACAAAAAAAAATTATGTAGGATGTATATAAAAAATTAAATTTTACCAACAAAATGATCAAAATCACCTATTTCTGGAACCAGTCCTGTATTATACTTGTTCTTGCTTAAATTCTACGTAAATAAAGTATGCAGGGTATGACAGGATTACGGTTAAAATGCTAAAGCTGGAAAGGGCGTGGTACCAGTCTGCTGTACCGCCCTTTTAACCTTTGTTGGAGAAGTGGCAGAGTACCGAAAAACTGGTCGTTTTACAAGAGAAAGGGTTAATAGTAGGACTCCAAAACCTACCAAGGCATCAGTTTAACAGAGTGGTGAGAAAAACATTGTATTTTATATTGTCTATGTATGGGGTGAGCAGTAGTTAAATACAAGCACTAAAATCACTTTACGAGGATTTCACTGCTTGTGTCAGGATAAATAAAGCATATAGGGACTGGTTAAACATTAAAAAATGTGTTAGACAGGGATGTATGGCTTCGCTATATCTGTTAAACTTATACGTACATGTTTGTCTAAAAGATTTAAATGATAGTGCGTACGGACTAAGAAATAATGATTAGTACATTAGTACATTCTTTATGCCAATCAGGTCATGTTAGCATCATCTGAAGAAAAGTTGTAGGCAATGGTTAACATTATGTATGATACCCTAAAAATTAAAGGGATTATAGTAAATGTGTAAAAGACGAAAGTTATGGTTTTATAAAAGAAAAAAGCATGACAAACTTTAAAGTGCTAATTAAAGAAAAAAGAGTGGAATAAGTAAAGGAGTAACAATAAACGGAAAGTCCGAATGTGACATTGATCAGCAGCCTGAACGTTGTCACGTGCCTATTTTTTCCTTCTACAGTTTTATTATTAATTGGGTCTCTGATGGTTTTGTATTCCTTAGGTACTCGTAAGTAGGGTTGCATACCGTACTTTTTTGTAACTTAAATATATCATTCGTTGTAAATAGTGCTGCATACCTTTTAGGGATAGGATTCGATTGTTTGGTTTGCATTTCTGTGTGGATGGGGCTGGCTAACAGCACGGACGAGGCGATTGTGGAGCACGGACTGGAGAAGATTGTGGGTTGACGTTTATTCCGTGTCATTTCTTGATTTCCGGCCTGGGAGTCAGTCACTTGGTGTCAGTCACCACGGGTGGTGGTGAGAGTTTTTAGGAACGATTTGATATTAACACGTGAGCAGAACCTCTACGGTTTTTTCTTTCACATCTGGCTGTATTTGGGCCATCTTAATTGGATTTTGAAGAAAAACCACTTAATATTTAACTTGACCATTCTATCTTACCTTCGTTGTTGATATTTTGGATTTTGGTGTCGAGTTAAAATAGCCGCAAGCGGGATTTATTTGAGGGAAGCTATTGTTAATTAGCAGGTGCCGTCTCATAATCAAGTAGGCCACAGGAGTAGGCCACAGGAGTAGTGAAGTCGTATACCCAAAGGTTATAAGTGATTAATTTTTAAATATATAACACCGTGACTCATTTTGACACCACGATTAAGTTTTGTTTTAGTTTATTAATATAGTACATTGTTGGAAACTATTTATTGCATTAGATAATATGCCAAAACTAAACTTGGATTAAAATAATCTTCTCAATAATTCTTTATGTCCAAGTAAAAATATATTTTCTTCCTAATTATTTGTAAATATCCTACAATTTTGATATTTTAAAGGACAACCATTGTAAAAATATTTTTAAATAAACTTGATTGTTTTGGCAGTGAAAATCTTTATGTAAATGGTAAAAACGTGAGTAAATTAACAGCCTTATGTAAACGTTCGATTTAGTGTTATTAATGAGTTTATTTATATACGTTTCACTTTTTTTTTGGTATCTTGGTAAAGTCTGTTACTCTTACTTCTGTTATGGTTATTTTATAAAGTTGTAAATTTTAAATTTTTGGTTTTTTTTAGCAAGAAAATTTACCATAGCTGTTAATTTTGACTATATTGGTTATAATGTTGCTATTGAGCTGTGTACTTTGATTTATTGTGTGAGTAAAGTATCCAATATATTTTTGCTATAATTTTATTTATTTGGTTCACCATAATCTCAGTTGTTTATCGTGTGGCTCTGCTAGTGCCTATAAGACCTAGGGGTTTTTGGCTTGAACCGTCTAAGTCGGTGGCGCGGCTCACTTTTATATATATTTTTTTCTACCCTCTACGGCTGAGCTCGGGCATAATTTGCCAGTAGAGAGACCACTGGCAGAGTACTCTATAGAGAACAAAAAAAGACGTGGCAACGTATCAAAAAAAGCATAACTAGATGTGCATAGAGGAGTGCTAGTCTCTACAATTATGTATGATAGTCAATGTTAGGTTTGGCAGAAAAAACGGAAAAGTCAAATTAATGCTGCGGAAATCAATAGTCTCAGATGTATAACTGGAGTAACTTTAATGGATAAACTGAGAAATAGTGTGATAAGGGAACACTGTGTTGTAAAATAAGTTGTGGTAAAAGGTAAATAAAGAAATGCTTAAATAGTTCGGATACGTGAAGAAGATAAATAAGAGAAGATTGACGAAACAGATTTATGGCCAAGTCGGTAGATAACGACTTAGGCAAACGTATCTCGATCAGATTAAAATTGTTTTAAAAAAATGCCAGGTTAAGAGTACCAGCAACCGACAAGCATGTATGAAAGCTTCGATAAAAGTAGAAGCAGCAAAAGACGAGTATTAGAACCATAGCAAGTGGAAAAAAGAGATCTCCCCACCCACACAGGAAAAAGGGGTAACTTTGTATATTTTTTTTAGGATTTATACACGTCTTTTTAGAAATGACGAGACTCAATATCAACATACTTGGCTTAAGCGATGTTCAGTGGAAAGGGTCGGGGAAGCATATCACTAAGAATGGCACAATGTACTACCCAGGAAATGATGATGCCTCTTATCGATATGGAGTAGGAAAAATTGTCGACAAGAGAGTGCAGCATACAGTATCCAGTTTCGTCCCATTCTCAGATCGCATAGTTCTACTAAAACTGACTTCAAATAAAGTTTCAGTAAATCTTATTCAAGTATATGCACCTACAGCAGATAAAGACTAGGATGAAATAGAGTCGTTTTACCAAAATCTAGCTGAAGTGATCATACCTATCAAGAAACACAAAATCCTCATTATAATGGGGGATCTAAATACGAAGGTTGGCCAAGGAGAAGTGATTTTTTTTTTTTATGTTTTGGTTCCCACGAAAAGGTATATCCTGTACCAAGGAAACCAAGGGAAAGAAGGTAGGAGTTGGTGTTCTTCTTAAATTTCTGGAGGTTGTATGCCTCGGGGAACACCTCCCTAGGCAATGAGTTCCAAAGCCTCGCAATTCGTTGGATGAACGAGTCTTTGGAAAGTGATGTTCTGCAGACTGATACTACTGGCAAGTTTGGACTAGGTCTTCGCAATGAGCAAGGAGACAGATTGATCGAGTTTTGTCAAAAGGAAGACATAATAATAACCAACACCTTCTATTAGTTCTTTTAAATTTTTTGTTTATTTTTATAAATACATACATACATAAATTCACGCCTTTTTCCCATAGGGGTAGACAGAGACTACTTTTTTCCACTTGCTACGGTTCTTACACACATCTTTTGCTTCCTCTACTTTCATCAGTGCTCTCAGACATGCTCGTCGGTTGTTGGTACTCTTGACCTGGCCTTTCTTCAAAACAATGTTGATCTGTTCGAGATATGTTCTCCGAGGTCTACCTCTACCGACTTGTCCATTCACACTTGCCATATAAATTTGTTTCGTCAATCTTCCTTCATCCATTCTTTCTACATGTCCAAACCATCTTAGCATTCCTTTATCTATCTTGGTAACCACATCTTCTTTTACACCACAGCGTTCTCTTATCTCACTATTCTTTACTTTATCCAACCGAGTCACTCCGGCTATACTTCTTAGACTACTCATCTCCGCAGCATTAATCCTATTTTCATGCTTCTTCTGCCAAATCCAACATTCATTACCATATCTAAGTGTAGGAACCAGCACACCTTTATGTACACCTTTGTGCATTTTTTAACACTCTCTGGCTATTCATAAAGCTATGCAGTGCCCCATTCATTTTTTATAAATCCTTCGGAAAATATAAAAACGAATTTAATACCAAATAATTACCAGTATCCAGTTTTTTCTAAAAATTTAAATTAATCATACTTTTCTTATAAATATTTTCAATTCATCCTATCATGGAAAAGTTACTTTTAAAAAATAAAAATTATGTTTACTTTTACCCTAAAAAAAGATTTTGTTCAAACATATAGTTTTATAAATAACATATCTGGTAAAAAATACTTTAAAACTCAGATTTCTCATCAAATATGATCTTAAATAAAAAAAAAGGTAAAAAGCATCTTTTTAATTTAACTAGTATTTAAAATTCAACCAAAATATTTTCTCCACAACAATCAATAAACACAATTATTATAAATGTATTTTTTAAGTAGCATATTTTGAATTTTTTACAAATTGTTTTTTGAAATATGTTATACTCAATTATTTTAGCTCTATTATCCGCATAACAACGCAACGTGCTAATGAAGAGAAAATGTTAATGTTATTATTGTTTGTTTAATACGTTTGTAACTACAATTTGAGAGCAAACGTATCGAATTTGGATACAAAATGATGCCGATACTCATAAAATGACCCAGCGCGAAAGTAAACAAATCCCACACAAATTAAGGTCCATTTACATTTACTAATGATGGTTGTTGCGAACTTTTATGTTTCAGCTATCATATCAAACAATCAAACATTTATTAGTCTCAGTAGTTGCTAATTTTAATGCATATCCATTGACATTTTAATTAATGAAAATAATAATTTGATGCTATCGTTGTTAAATAAAACTAGAAAATAAATTTTTGCTTGAAATTTATGACTAAAACAAATTTTTTCAAATTATTTTTTTTTTAATCCAAATCTTGTTTTTAAGCTAAAGACACATCATGCAAAAATTCCAAATAAAACATTATTTGCAAAAGACATTGATGGACATTGATGTATTGGTGAAATAATATTCTTATAAACCTTTAATAAATAGGCTTAAATAAACATTAAAGTTATTTTGCGACATTTAACACATATAACCTTTGAATTAAAACATCAGGAAGGAGCATAGTCTCAGATGACCGACTTTTTCTTTCGTTTTGGCAAAGGATATGAATAATAATGAAAAGGACACAAAACTTATAAATGTTAGAAAAAATATAAAAAATGATGGATTTTAGTTCAAAATTCTGCATACATACATACATAAAGTCACGCCTTTTTCCCGTAGGGGTGGGCAAAGACCACTTCCTTTCAATTCCGCTACTGTTCTTACACACATCCTTTGCTTCCTCTACTTTCATCAGTGCTCTCATGCATGCTCGTCGGTTGTTGGTATTCTTAACCTGGCCTTTCTTCAAAACAATGTTGATCTGATCGAGATCGATGTTCGCCGAGGTAAACCTCTACCGACTTTCGTCCATTCACACTCGCCTTATAAATTTGTTTTGTCTATCTTTCTTTATCCATCTTTTCTATGTGTTTAAACCATCTAACCATTCCTTTATCTATATTTTTAACCACATTTTTTTGTATTATTTTTCTTTTAGCAATCTAGTAAACATTTTTCCTTTTAATTTTAATAAACCTGTATGTGTTGTTACTAACCGGCCCTGTTATTTGTCGGAGTCCAAGAATCGACCACAACTAGGGTGAATATTAATGACCGGTATGTCAGCCGCCGCCTCAGTCCATCAAAATCTCGAACACCGCGTGGCGAAGGTAGAAGGATTGTTTCGGACTCTCAAAAAAAGGTGGAATAGTATGAAATTATGATTAAGAAATATAAAAAAAGGACAGCGGTCGTGAAAAAGACAGTTTTTAAAAGTGTTTATAAGTTATGAAATTTAAATAGTTGTAAAAGTTGAATATCTAAGTGATTTATAAAAGTAAAATTTATTTTGTGAAAGTATTGTAATGAAAATTGTTTTGATACTGTATCGAGAGTTTAAAATCACCTGGGTAATAGGAACGAAGTATGTACAGCCTTAAAGTCAAAATACGTCGATTAATTAGCTCGTATTATGGTACTAAATTAAAATAATATGATTTGTTTGGGGTTAATTCATTTTTAGTAATTTTTGTCTATAAAATCATTTGGCGCCCCTACGTAGTAAGAAATTTTAGTTTTTTAGTTAGATATATTCAGAAAAAATACGGTTTTATAGATCCGTGAACTGATCTATACATCCCCTAAAATTTATTCCAATCGAGAAATCAAAAAGTAACGGAACCCTGGGTATAATATTTGGTTCTTTTTTATTCAAGTTTACTTTGTTGATAATTAGTTTAAACATTTAAATTAAAATTTTAATGTACATTTAATTTTAGTGGTTTAATTAATATAAATTATAAGTATTTGATTCTTTTCCATTTCAGACAATTAGTAAAAAAAACTTTTAACATTTTTTTTCGGTATTTTCACCTTTACCTTTTTATTAAATCATCAATTAATTTTTTATTTCATTTCACATTTTTGGTAACATTTAATAAGATAAAATAATTAAGTTTAAACGGACATTAGTACGAAACTATTTGTTACACAATTGACGCCCAACTTTTGGGGTTTTTAGATAAATTCCTTAACATCTACTCCTCTCCAACTTGCTTGCTAAACAAAAAAGTTTTCACTTTAATAAAATACGTAAACTTAAGACGTTAAAACTCTTAGATCTATACACATATTTGATTAAAACATATAGATAGTACCCAAATAATACAATGGTATAAAAACTATAAAGCAATTAATACCGAAGACACTAAAAAACTAACAATGAAATAAAATTTAAAACCCTTAACTTAAATCAAACAATCGAGACGATTAAAGATAACGTTTTATATTTTTATTTGCTTTTAATGAATGAAATCGGTGTATTAAAAATCACAAAACGTATTGTTAATTTTTCTTTACAACGAGCTCAAAAGAACAATGAAGTTAAATATAAAAAGGGGTCGTTTTTTTTATTCTTTGAAAAGCGTTTGTGTTACGGTACATTTTGTGTTGTTATTTTTTATTTATCTAAAGCAGTGGTTGTTGTTAGTTTTTATATTAATTTAATTATATCCTAATTTATTTTTAATAAAAAGGTTTTTACTGACAGACTAAGTGTAGAAAATACCTTGCCCGAGCCTTAATTGGAAACTTTCTTAGAAATAACACAACTACTATAATGCTACACGTCAAAAATGACTGACTTGATTTCACTGTTTTAAGTAGTTATATTTTTGCATTTTCTTAGAAAATCTTCTAAAATGGTAAATCGTCGATTATAAGATACAAATTTTGTATATTTATTAAGAAACGTACTTTGTATGTCAAAATATATATAGCGCTTTTGTAGACTTGAAAAACGCCCATGGTAGAGTCGTGGAAAATGAATTGTAGTCGACATTGTCCATGTATAAGGTAAGCGATAGCTTGATACAAGCGCTAAAGTCACATTTTTGTTAGTATAAACGGACTGGTTTAACATCGAAAAATGTTCGACAGGGATGTGTGGCTTTGCCATAGCTGTTTAACTTAATTACTGACGTTTGTTTCAAAGATTTAGAAGAGTGCGTATGAATTTTATTAAGATGATCAGGTCCTATTAGCATCATCTGATGAGAAGATGTATCCAATATTATGTATAATGTCCTAAAAAGGGATGAAAGTAAAAATAAGTAAAACCAAAAAAATAGTTTAAAGAAAAGCATGACAAACTACGAGGTGTTGATTAAACAAAAAAAAATGGAACAAGTAATAACAAGACTGGAACAAGACTGTTACGATTTTTGACCAATAAAAACGCTCAATTCAACGCGAGAAAGAAGCCACGTTCGAAACGGCTTTCGGCATCTCGTCCTCTTTCCTTTTCAACAGCGGGGCAATGCACAACGCGCGCTTTAAGAGCACTGCTTTTAAACACCACGTGGTAAATGCACATCAATATGATCATTTAAAATAAATAAAATTCAAAGCCAACAACCAGTGAAATTATTTTGAAAATACAGAAGGCTTGAAACTGTAAGCTCCATGTAATAAATTACAAAATATATTCTCGACAACAAGTGTGTTGTTTTATTTAGTGTGATAACAAATTTCACGGCAAAAAAAGGCAGTAAACCCTTTAGCCTAAGTAGGTAAAAAACAGATTAAGCCAGCTTGACTGAATTATCGAAGGAATCCACCAACTATGCTGCGGAAGACGTCGTCGAATAGCAAAAGTGAGTCGAGGCATCAGAGGTTCCGGTGAGGTTCCGGTAGTGAAGCTGCTACCTACACCTCAGAGCATTTCTCCAGCTTGTCGATTTTCAACTGCTTACCTTCTCGTCGTCGTTGCCGACGCGCAGACTTTTTGAAAGCTTTTGACCGACTTGATCATGTCTTGTTATTGTGCATATTATTAAAAATTAGACTGTCTACTAGTTTTACTTATTTTTCTTTTTTTAATTTTTAAGAAAATAGTCGCAAAAGGGTAGACCTATCGTGTGGGCCGCGGACGGCCCGCACTGCGAAAGGGAAAGAGATTATAGAAAGGAAATGATTGTGGACACGCTTTTTGAAAAGTTGCAGGTCATAGTTCTCTGGAAAAACTGATTTTGGAAGCTTATTCCATTCCGTAGCAGCCCTGTAAAAGAAGGATTCTTGATGAAAATTGGTCCTTGTAGTGTCAATCTTGAGAGTAAATGGGTGAGACTGATCAGCGTGCCAACTTCTTCGGCCGAATGTGGCCAATGGTGGTACAAGAGTTTTTATTATTTTAGAGCATCTGCCATGGAAATATCAGTAGAGCAATGACTGGTCTGCAACTCTTCTTATATGTTCTAGAGGGTGAAGGGTATCTGTGAGAGTTGAGCTGTTTATCATCATCATCATCTTTTGCTTCCTCTACTTTCATCAGTGCTCTCATACATGCTCATCGGTTGTTAGTACTCTTGACCTGGCCTTTTTTCAAAACAATGTTGATCTGATCGAGGTATGTTCTCCAAGGTCGACCTCTATCAACTTGTCCATTCACACTCGCCTCATAAATTTTTTTCGTCAATCTTTCTTTATCCATCCTTTCTATGTGTTCAAACCATCTAACCATTCCTTTATCTATCTTTGTAACCACATCTTCTTTTACACCACAGCGTTCTATTATCTCACTATTTTTTACTTTATCCAACCAAATCACTCCGTCTATACTTCTCAGACTACTCATCTTCACAGCATTAATCCTATTTTTATGCTTCTTCTGCCAAATCCAACATTCATTACCATATCTAAGTGTAGGAACCAGCACACCTTTATGTACAGCTTTGTGCCTTTTTTGACACTTTCTGGCTGTTCATAAAGCTACGCAGTGCCCCATTCATTTGTTTTCCTGCCAACACCCTTTGCTCAATGTCAGTGTCATACTTTTTATCTCTTGTAAACTTTGAACCCAAGTACACAAATTTATTTACTTTTTCCACTCTTTCTGCCTTAATCAAAACTTTACAGTTTTTTATAATAGAAGTATATTTTATATTTTTGTACAACAGCTTTTTGACTAAAGTGTCCGCAAAATACAGAGATGTTCAATTAAAACTTTATAGTTTTCAACACAAAAACTAACAAATGCAAACAACAGTCTATGATTTAAAAAAACCATTTATGTTTGTTGGTTAATTAAAAAAGCCAGAAAGTAATTGTTTCGCCAAATCGTATTTGTTTTGTTGTAGGTTTCGTGGATGCGAAAAAGGGACCTTCACATACTCACCTCAGGAATTCACACATATACAGGGGATGCTCGATTCAATGTACGTCATCCAGAACACAGCGATGATTGGGATTTACGTGTTGAATACGTTCAGAAACGTGATGCAGGAGTATACGAATGCCAAGTCAATACGGAGCCGAAAATCAACTTAGCAATCACGCTTAACGTTGATGGTAAGCATTTACTATTTACTAAAATCGTATGATTAAATATGTACATAAACTTTTATGACTATTATCCCTTTAAAAGTCATTAAATAGCTACAGTGATACACGTACTTTAATAAATTAGGTACTCCTATTCAACTTATATTCGGAAGCAATTTTCCAAGAGGCTCTAAAAGACGTAGAAATGGGAGTCAAAGTAAATGGAGTGTGGCTTAATAATATCCGTTATGCCGACGATACGGTCTTAATTGCTGATGATATACACGACCTACAACAACTTGTCAACAAACTAGGAGAACAGAGCAAATCAATGGGTTTAAATATCAACACTAAGTTTATGATTATCTCTAAAAACCTAAATATGTTTAAAAATTTCACCATAACATTTAACGCAAAGCCCATAGAAAGAGTGAACAAATTTAAGTACTTGGGCATTTGGCTTTTCGAAGACTGGACATCGGACAAGGAAATAAAATGTCGCTTTCTTAAGCTTTCGAAGAGTGCTTACCTGTTCCGATTTTAACCTTAACCTAAGACTTAGATTCATGAAGTGCTACGTTTTGACGTTGCTTCTTTACGGTATGAAGGGTTGGACATTGAAGGTGACTGTAATTAAAAAAAAGAGGCTTTTGAAATGTAGCTGTATCGCAGAATCCTCAAGATACCTTGGACGGCCCGACTGACAAACGAAGAAGTTCTAAGACGAGTCAACGAACAACGTGAAACTGTTTAAATTGATTAAGAAAAAAACGGTATATCTGGGACATATCATGCGAAACACGAAATATCAATTCTTGCATCTGTTGATCGAAGGCCAAAGAGGAATCGGAAGGACCAAAATTTCTTAGCTGTAAAATATCAGACATTGGACAGTGCTACACGATCTACAGTCAGTAATACACACCGCAAATAACAGAGAAGCAATGGAAAATGTTATCGTAAACATCCGTTAGTGAATACGCATTAGAAGAAGAAGTAAAAGGTTTATTATTGATTGTTAAATGGGAAGTAGCTCTTAAGCAATTTTGCTTGCTCTATTCTAATAAGAAAATCGAGATAAATAACACTGTTAATAATAATGGATAACTCCAACCTCCTTAGTGTAATACAACGGCTTTGGCACATTCTTACAGACTTAACAAACAACTTTAATAAAAAACATAAACAGATTTGATAACACGATTTTTGTTGTTAATATAATAAACATACAGGGATCATGCAAAATGTAATAAAATATTTTACAGATTGTTTCAAATGTTTCCGAAGTAGTTTCCATTTAATATAAGTTTACAGCAAAATATTTTTATTTCTGTTTTTTCACTGTACTCTTATATGTTATTCCTACTTTATAATATCAAATTAATAAAAAAAACCTCTTATTGATTTTCTTTCTATAAAGCTAGGTTTTTTTTTAAAACTTATAAGCGTTAATTTGCTTGGTTAATTCTGTCTGAAATGAATAAAAAAATCTACTGAAAATCCCGTTTCTCTAATTGGACGTCGATTGCAAAGCACCAAAAAAATGACAAGTTCAACAGTGACTGCCAGCGTATCAACGTAAATCGAATTAACCGACATGATTTGTTTAAGCTGTGTTCATACATTTACTCTTAGCCTAAGATTTTAAAATTTACGCGTAATGGAGGGTAAACAAATTGCCATATTATAATTAATACATAAATGAGGTTTAAAAAATATTTTAAATCTATTTGTCAAGACGGACAAGTATAAGGTAAACATGGGTATCATGCAAGTAGAGCTTAGTAAGGCTGCCACTCCACTGCAACCCTTAATGGGTCTATTGCGGCTTACCCATGGAGGTTACAGTTCCTGGCACAATCCATTTCTTCTCGTGAAGTTTATGGTTATATAAGGTAAGAATATTTAAAATTGGTAAATTTTAATTTCTTCTTCTTAGGCGATTGCTCCATCATCATGAATTCCTGTATTGTTTTCTGTGATGGCTTTTCATTTCTGTCCATCTTTTGTCATCTTGAATGTTTGGGTGAGGTTTTTGCCAATTAGATCGGTTATAAGATCCATATATCTTGTAGGCGACCTTCCTCTTGATCTTTTGCCAGGGACTGTCCCTTCCAACGTAAGTCTCTCAAGACCATTTTTTCTAACCACATGACCAAATATTTTGGCTATTTTCTCCGCTACCACAATGCTCAATCTCTTCTTAATTCTGAGTTGGTCCAGAACGGATTAGTTGGTTAATTTCTTTGTCCAGGACACTCTCAGCATTCTGCGCCAAAAAAACATGTTTATCAGTATTTTTTAAAGTCTAGCATTCTGATCCATATAAAAAGACTAAAAACACCAAGCTCCTGATCAATCTCATTTTGGTATCTTGGGTTATGTGATGGATAAATATTGCCATCGTATGCAGTCAAATGCATAAGAGTAAGCTATGTAGCATAAGTAAGTAGGCAAATAGAATTTCCTCGATTTTTTTATTATTTGTCAGAGCTTTAGTATCTATTCTCTGGTTAGGCTTTATGCGTTCCGATATTATTTTTAATATGACTTTGCTAGCCTTTGCCTTACTGAGGTCCTTTACCTGGATTTTATTAAGATATAGTCTATTTGATTTTTAAATAGGCCTCCAGGTGACGTCAACGTGTCTAGTCGCCTTGCATAATGTTCATATCCTGTGTTCGTAATAAAAAAAAATGTTCCCAGTGCAGAATTGCAGCAATCGTTCTTTTCTGGTATTTCTTTCTCTCAAACCATATTTGCCGATCACTTTGCGTAGATGTTCATCTCCAGGTTCCCTTTCAATTTTGAAAATATAGTCTCTTAAAGGCAAAACAAAATTTGTTAAATCTAATTCTTCCTAAACAAAGTATATGATCAGCTGTTTCGTCTTCCACGCACCAAAACTGACGGTCCGTTGGTTAGTTTAGGCTTAGACTTTTGAGGTGGTATCTTGAACGACATTGTCCTGTAAACAGTCTCTTCAGATTTCGCAGATTTTTTCCACTACATTCCAGGAATTGCTTGGTTGTGTTTTCTAAGGGTTTAGGTAAAAACGCATTTGAATGTGTCAACCCTGGTAGGTCAGATCAGTGCTTGAGTCTTTTTCTCTCCGCCTAGTCCGAAATAATGATTTGGTCAGCACCTGTGGTGACTCCAAAGACTGTTTCTGATCCTGTGAACACATATTTGGCCTCCTGTTTTGTGTGAATGTTGACTTTCTTATTGCCCTTTACCTGCTGGTGACCAGGCACCTACTGTAAAGTTGCTCTGTTGTTTGCACCAAGGAACTACAGGGATTCGTTGCAGTTTCATACAAACTTAAAGTCTATCTCGTTGGAGCTCGGTGCTTTAAGAGCTGCCTGGCTGTCTAAAATAATACTCATGTTTGTGTTCACTAAAAGTCTATTAGTTAGCTTTTTTGCACAAAATTCGATAGCGAAGACCTTAGCCTAAAATATTGTAGCATACCCACCAAAACTAATTAATATTTTTGCAAAATTATTGACCCTTAATAATTCTAAATCGTTTTTTAAAACAAATTGTATTTTAATTTAAAAAAAATTTTTATCTTTCTTTACTTGATCAATTGTAAAGGTATTTTTACATTTTTTTATTAAAAGCTTTCAATATTCGAATAGTGGCAGTCGCGCGGTCGAGTATATTTTGTTATCAGTAAATTCTTGTTAAATCCCTTTGTGTCCTTTTGACAAAGTAAAAGCACTCACTTCAAACTCTCTATCACATTTGCTTGAATTCTGGATTCTTTCTGATTTTTATGTGGATCAAGAAAGGACCAGTTGAAAATCCAAGAATTGTTACTAGAGGCGTACGGTTTATTTTAAAAGGATATTATATATTTTCTTACATCTATCTTTAAATGATGCCATAATTTTATAAAGAAAAAATAAAAATTATTTTTGTTTTAGATACATAGGTACATAATATAGTCACGGCTTTTACACGTAGAGGTAGGCAGAGATCACTTCTTTCCGGTTCACTTTTTCTACTTTTATTAGCGCTTTCATACATGATTGTCGGTTGCTTGTGCTCTTGACCTGACCTTTGTCTAAATTATGTCGCGCTGGTCGGGATAAATTCGTCTAGGTCGACCTCTACTGACTTGCCCATTCACACCTGCCTTATAAATATGTTTTAATCTTCTTTCATCCATCCTTTTTACTTGTTCAAACCATCTAAGCATTTCTTTATCTATCTTTGTTACCACAGTATTCCCTTATCTCACTTTATCCATGAGAGTTAATCCACCTATGATTACTTTTCAGACTATTCATCTTCGCAGCATTGATCTCACTTCCATGCTTGTTATGTCAAATCCAATATTAATTACCGTACATAATTGTAAAAAAAAATATTCTTTATAAATATTTAGAAATTACTGCAGTTTTGCATACCTTTCACTGTTTTATACACCTTTTTTACACGTTTATTTTTGTTTTACCTGTATTTTGTTTGTTTGCTTGTATGTATGTTTGTAACTGACTCTTTGGCCTCGATTTTGTCCTACTTTACGCGATCAGATTTAATTTAAACTTTGCACACTTGTTAAAGACCGACGACAATGTAAGTATTCGATTATCCTGATTAGTTTTGCCAGGATTTATAAATTTCTCTAGGGATCCTTTGCATGAAAATAAGAGAAAGAGAGAACTAGTGCGTGAACTACGCATGCTCGCAGAACAAATATTAACATAGTTCATCGCATCGCTAGTTTAGTGGTAGAATGCTCGCCTGCCACGTGGGCGGCCTGGGTTCGATACCCGGCCGATGCATCATTTTTGTGCTTTTACTATTTATTACATAAAAGCGAAAAATAAATTATAGTTTAAAAAAACTAGAGTTAATCAAACCAAAAACTAAAATATAATTTTTAACACAGGAATAAAATTACTGACGGAAAAATTAATGTCACTGTTTTAAAAGCGTGGGGTTAGTTTAAAAATGTCATACAAAGCACCCCACGTTTTTAGAACTGTGACATTAATTTACTCGTCAGTAATTTTATTCGTGTGTTAAGCATTTTATTTTAGTTTTTAGTATGAATAATTTTAAAAGCTTGTTTTTTAAGTTTTTTGAACTATAGTTTATTTACAAAGTACAACGTAATGTTACCGATCATAGTAACTAAAATAATTTTAAGGAATAAAAATATATTTCATTAACAAATCTTTTCAAATAGCGACTATAATTGCAAACTTATATTTTTGAAGAGACGTTAATTTTTCCTAATTAATACAATACTAAATTCATTCTACCAACTGTATTATTGCTAAGACTACTCGCTGTGGAGTGAAAGGACTGTAGATAGAACTACTAAATCCCTATGCATAATATATTTAACGTTTAATTAATTGTTTGTTACAAAATTATCCAAGAATCTTTTTAATAAACGGTTAAAACAGTAATTAATTTTTATTGTTAATTAATTGAATAATTTTTTTTCCTTTTTTAAAAATATTTATACTTTAAATTTTGCTAAATTATTTATCTCAAACTATTTATAATTTTGATAGACATTCAGTCTATTTTGGGTAACTTTTAAATATATTTATTACAAATTTTTTTAGAAAATACGATTAAATTGTATAATAGGTACATCTAAATATTTGCTAATTTTTCCTGTTTAAAATTGGGGCTATTAAAAAATTATAATCATTAAAACAATCAACCATTTACTTTAGAAAATCACATGAAAAATAAAAAAAATCGATATAAAAATAAAGTAAAGGAAAACATTTATATACATAAGCTATGTTGAAATATAATGAAATACAGGGTGTTCTATTTAAAGTAAGCAACTTATAAATGATTTAAATTGTGCATGTTGGCGGCTAAGTTTAAAACAAACTGTATAAAATATTAGCGGGTTGGACATGTGGAGTTGACGGGCAAGCCCCTTTTATTTATTGGTTACAATTTTACGTAACTAGTATCGTTATTAATGGAGATATCGTTATTCAACGTAGACATGAATTTTTTTAAAATTTAAAAAAAAATCGAAATATCTCGAAAATACTTCATTTTTGGTATAGGACATTGTGCACAAATTTTATCTAAAATTGCATGTAGAATTTAAAAATCTAATAAAAAATATTAGAATCTATTTAAAATAACAAAGTTGACGTCTACTTCCGTCTACTCAGCGTCATTCAAAACCTACAGTTTCGTAAATTCAGATTTTTAACATAACTGTATCCGCCATTACTTTTAATCAAAACTTTTCGCACCACACCCTGTATAATACGTTTATTTTGGTTATTTTGAAAAATTAACAATCCAACAAAAATGTCAGTATGCACGCGAAAAATGCATTTGCAATATTACTCGCGTGTCGCATCAAAGAGTTTCATGTCAGAGAAAAATATCAGTTTGAACAAAAAAGAATTTGGTCATATTTGCAGTAGCACACGATTTTAATATTGGAAGCAGTATTAAACCTTTTTTAAAATGTTTATCGCACGGCACTCTTTGTAGCTATCTTCAAAGACATGGAAAGCTGCTTCAAAGTCGGTCACGTCACAAACGAATAAAACTGAATAAATAAAATAAATACACTTTCATTTCTGATTTTTCTTTGCTTGGTAGTCGTGATGTTGGCTTCTGGGTACAATCAATTGAATGATATTTTCGGAAATAATACCAGCACTGGACTCTTTTGTTAAATTATTTTTAAACTAACATGAATTGAATTAAATTGTTTTTTTGCATTTACTATGCCGCCATATTGAGATTTTATTTGTAACAAAATTAAACTAGTCTACGAAAAACGATCTCTAAATCTCTGTAAAAAATGGTCTGTGATGTTACGATGTACAAATTTAGCCAATTTTATTTCCTTTTGTTTTCGGTTTGCGTTTCTTGTCATATGATGCATTTTTTTTGCCAATTAGTGTCTCTTCAGTCTAAAAAGGTCTTTTATCCTTTAATTGGTAGTTCTTGCCTTTCACTTACTTTTTACTTGTCAAGTACTATCGGTTTTTTGCAAATGCCAATTATTCACTGCCTGTTATTTCCTTGTATTTGTGTTATTTACATTTATTACTACCGGTTTAACATATTTTTTATATATTTGTGTTTGGTTATTAAACACTGCATTTAAAATTTTTAAAACACAAAAATAATCTATAAGAATTTTTTTTTTCATTTCCCCTTTTTATTTGCAATCTATAATAACTAAAATAAGCAAATTGTGTGATAATATACTTCAGTTGACATGCTCCACAAAAATCCAGTGATTACTATATCTTACAGCTATAATTAATAACTAGATTAATTTGTTTTGTCTATGGGGGATATAGTGTATCTAAGAATATTAATTTTCATTTTAATATTGTGATGATCCAGCCCTGTTGTCTGTCGGCGTCAGCGAGTCGATCACAATTAGGGGCCTGCTTTATTATGCCGGCGCGACGATTGGAACAAAAGATGAGACCGGCAAATTATAGAATGGTTCCGAAATGGTAAAAGGATTATTCGGACACTCTTTAGAAAAAGGACCAATAGTTTCAAATGATGGCGATTCTTCTAAAACGATGATTTGGAAATATAAAAAAGACAGCGGTTGAGAGGAAGTCAGTTTTAAGTTTACGTTGAAGTTAATTTAAAGTCAAGTATTTTGAAATAATTAAAGTGTTTGTAAGTTATTGTAAAATAAAATTTATTGTAAAGAAATATTAGAATAAAAGTTGTTGATTATTGTGCAAAGAGTTTAGAATTACCGAACCCAAGGAGAAAATACCGTAGCAATATTATTAAGTTGTTATTTTTAATCTTTTTCATAAAGTGCCTATTCGGTTCGAATGTTGGCAATCATTCTGGCTATCATTATTTTGTTTGCTGAAGCACGGAATAGCCCAGTCGTGGTAGTAGAAAACCACGTTCTTAGGTTCTTTAGCCACGAGAAACGTCTTCTTCCCGGTCCTCTCTTTCCCAATATTACTCCTTGGAGAATCCGTTGTAGAATTCCGTATCGACGTTCGATACGCATAATGTCTCCAAGATATTCTAGTTTTCTGGTCTTTACAATATACATGACTTTTAAATTCTTATTTATTTTTGTTAGCACTGACTGGTTGGTCACATGGTCTGTCCATGGAATCTTTAGAATTCTGCGGTACAGCCACATTTTAAAGGATTGTAGTTTTTTTTGTGGTAGCCTCCTTCAACGTCCATGTTTCTACTTTATACAGCAACACAGAGAAGACGTAGCATCAAAGAAGTCTTATTTTGGTGTTCATTTTTAATCTACAATATATTATTATTTTACTGTATTTTTAATGTTTTTTTTGGAAAAAAAAACTTAAGAAAAACATGTGTTGTTTTTATTTTTACACCAAAAAAAATGTGTTAGTATTGATTTGAGTTCTAAATAAATTAAATTTTTTTAAATTAAACATAAAAAAACACTATTTAAACCACAAACTCATGCCGAGAGTCATTGGCATCCTAGGAAATGACATTCGACGAACAGAAACAACGCGAGCATTTGACGTACCCCGAAGCGTAATTTTCTGCTTAATTGACTATTATGTTAAAACTGGAGATGTTTTTAAAAGACACACGGGACGCACGAAAACGACAAACCATAAAGAAGATAATTTTTGCACGCAAGCTTTTTTCGAAACCATCATAAATCGTTTGCACGAAGCTCACTTAAAATTTGGGAAGACTGCTGAGATGTAAGTCTTTAACGAAAGGCAATCGCGCTGCTCATTTAGCTAGGGCTAAGTAACATGTGTCTGTCCTGTTTGTTATTCAGATTAGTCAAGATTTCTTTTTCTTTCCATGCCGTCCCCATTAGTAGAGGTTGGCGACCACATTTTTTCCCGACGTCAATTGCAGGACATAAGCCTTCTCAGGTGTTTTTCATTATTCTCTATTTTGCGCGGTTTCAATCCAGCTTTATATCATCCATCCATCGGGTTGGTGGTCTCCCTACACTTCTTTTGTCGGCTCGAGGTCCATTCTAGTAATTTTTTTAAACATCTCCCGTCTTTTGTTCTAGAAACATGTCTTTTCCGTCTTCAGCTGCGTGAAATAATTCCTCCACATTCATGTTTGCCCAGTCTCGAATATTTCGTAGCTATGACTTTTTCTTTTCGCCGATTCCCTTTTTTCCTTTTACTCTACCCTGCATTATGACCTGCAATAGCCTGTATTTTTCGTTCCGCTATATGTACCCAAAGTATGCTGTCTTGCGTACTTTGATTGTTTTTAAAAAAAATTTCCCTCGACCCATCCTTCTCAGCACTGTGAGCCGTCCATGAAATTCTTGGCATTCTTCTGTATATCCAAAGTTCAAAGAGTTTAATCTTATTTATTATATGGGCTTTTAACGTCCATGTTTTCACTCCGTCAATTAGTTGGGACCAATCATAACATTCTACAAACCTTAATCTAAACGCAGTATTTAGATTACTGTCACATAATCATAGTCCAAATTTTAAGAATGCTGTCTTTGCTATTTTTATTCTTACCATGATCTCCTGAATTTTATTCAGAGTTGATATAGGCTCCCAGATATTTGTATTTTTTTACTTTTTCTATTTGTTGCCCACCCAGGGTTAGTTTTTTATTATTTGTAGGTTCCTTGGATATTATCATAAGCTTTGTCTTATCGATCATATTGTTAAATCCCATTTGGATGCATTTGCTATTCACTGCATCTAGTAGGGTTTGTAAGCTTTCCATACTTTTAGCCATAATCTCTGTGTCGTCTGCAAATCTTATGGTGTTTATTATTTCGCCGCCAATTTCTATCGCCTCTTTTCGGTCCCATAAGGCTTTCGTGAAAATGACCTTTGCTAGCCTATGTCACTCAGATCTGGACAAACACTATTGAGAAGTTTGGTGAATCCCGTAAAATAGCCCTGGATATAACTAAAGCCTTTGACCGAGTTTGGCACCAGGCATTGTTAAGCAAATTATCTGCCTACGGTCTTCCAACCAAATTGCGCCCATGGCTTATGAGCTTATTGCAAGATCGCTTCTTACATTTGGCAGTTGACGGTATTTCTTCTCATTCGTTGAAAACCAATGCTGGGGTCCCCCAGAGTTTAATCCTATCCCCCCACTATTTTATTTACACATCGACGACCTATTAAAAACCACCACAAACCCCATTTACAGTTTCGCAGACGATAGCACACTTGTCTCAATTTTCACATCCTATCGATCACTTTCGGTGAATGATACAAATGGACTCAGGCAGGAACAGGTTGTCTTCATCAATAAAGATCTTGATGCAATTGTCGAATGAGGAACCAACAATCTTGTTTAGTTCAAAGCCCAAAAAACACAAACCGATACGTTTTCCAAAAAAGTGAATTCCTCAAATCATTCCATTACAATGTCAGAAAATAAACTTAAATTAAGTCCCTCTATCTTGATTTTGCGAGTCGAGTTGTCTAATAATGTGTGTAGAAAGTTTTTTACTCCTGATTAACTATTGACGACGTACAAGGCTCAAATCCGACCTCTACTGGAGTATTGCTCGCACATTTAGAGTTCAACACCAAGGTATTCTTTTCGTCTTCTAGATTTCATTTAAAAAAGGGCCATTTGGTTGATAAACAGATCAACTCTTACAGATACCCTTTACCCTCTAGAACATAGAAGAAGAGTTGCAGACCAGTCATTACTCTACAGATATTTCCATGGCAGATGCTCCAGAGAAATAAAAAAATTTTTACCACTATTGGCCACATTCGGCCGAAGAACTCAGCACGCTGATCAGGCTCACCCATTTACTTTAAAGATTGACACTACAAGAACAAATCTCCACAAAATTCCTTCTTTTACAGGGCTGCTACGAAATGGAACAAGCTTCCAAAATCAGTTTTTCCAGAGAACTATGACCTACAACTTTTCAAAAAGCGGGTTCACAATAATTTCTTTTTTATAATCCCTTCATCTTCTAATAGTCGCAGTGCGGGCCGTCCGCGGCCCACACGATAGGTCTACCCTTTTTGCGACTTTTTCAAAAAAAAAAAAAATTCACCGACCAATCTGGTAAGCAGGGGTACAGTGATTGCTCTTCTACTGTTAAATCTAGCTTTATTTTAGAAGAAATTTTGATATTGCGAACAGATTCGAGTTTGTTTCTCACAGAACTAGTGACAGTCCTGTTTTTAAAAGCGTATTATCTAATAAATTCTATATCTCGGTCGATAGTGCATCGTTTTTGCACTTTCCCCAGCCTTCCAAAATAATTTCCCACCTTATTTAAGCGTGTTACCAAACTACTTAATGTGAAACGAGTTTTAACCAACCAACTGGCAATATGACTTTAACAATAACCATTATTTATTAAAACTGAGACTCGCGCTTCCTCTTGTTATGTTAAATTTCTTGCTTGATTCATTTTCCAATTTTTTGGGGTTAAAAATTAAACAGGCTAAAACAAAAAACGTATAACTTTTAAAAAATTGTTTTTCTTGTAACAAATCCTTAATACTGTAAATCTTAACGAATTTTTTTAATAGCTGTCATTATCAACGAGACAAAATAAGCATAGCATACTATTCAAATACTGGATTAACACCAAAAACGGACATAAGACAAAAAAATAATTTTTTTGGATAATTTCATATTGTCGCTTGAATTTTATTATGAGGTGAAATTATGCTCAAACTAAGTTAAAGTACTTTGACATATATTTGAGTTTTTCACGTTATCAAACTTTTCTATACACCCTCGTTCTAACCCTTTTTTCCACCCTCTTGTTATCTCTCTATTTATCAAGGCTACAATTACATAATCACCCTCATAGCGACGTATTTGGAGAAACTTTCTCTGAACAAACCACTTCCCGTAATGAGGTCAAAACAGGTTATCCGTAGAATTACCGACTATTGTTTCAGGACTTTACTATGAAAAGATGTTTTTTCAGAACTTTATAGTGACGTTGTTGGTTCTCGTTCTTTTTTTTCACAAGGAAGCTGCTAACAAGTATCAGCTAATTTGTATATTTATTTCTTTTTATAATTTACAGCGAGTATATTTATTTTAACGACATTATTTTGGTTATTTTTTTTAAGAAAGTAAAAAATATTTTTTTATGCTCGGTAAAACTCAGAATCTAAATCATAGGATTTAACATCAAAATACAAACTTCCGTAAATATTAACTCTTCTAATTATTATATGTCATACTAGTTCATTATTGTGTTTTTATTACTTAGTTACCAACTATCTAATGTCGTACTTTATGCCCGTGCGGGCATTAAGTTCACTTTATGGCCCGCGCAGGCATAAAGAGAAATACTTTTTTGTTAAACTTATTTAATAACCTATATTAATGAAATTACCATCGGAATATAATATGTTAATATTCGATGAACATTATTTTGACGAATTAACATAAAATTGGCAGTTCTGAAATGATCTAGTGATAGTTAAGTTGCCTAAAGCAAACGATTCATATTTCATAGTTTGAGTTTCAAATTTCTGTACCGAAACGCAAGACCCGGAAGGTACACCTGCCAGCATTCTTGAAACTTCATTTTTTGAAGATAAACTATCCTCTAAATATCCTTCAGCAGCCGACATACTCTTCCATCCACCTGGGCGCTTCAACGTAGTCATACTGGCTCTAGCCTCTACAAGAAGAGTTGCTGACGTTCGACGCATACAATGACCTGTATATTTCTCAGGATCACTCAAACCCAGATATTCCGCTATAATAGACGAGATTTTTCCAAACGTGTTTTTTCCTACTGGCTGTACAGTACATCGACCTTGTCTATAGATCAGAAAAAGCTTTTTTTCTGAGCAACCACGTGGTTGTAGGGACATATAATCTTTTATTAGCTTTAAACTGTTCATTTCACCCTCATCCATAATGGTAAATATGCGTTTTTTATCGGTTTTTGTCTCTGGTACATTTACCACAAAAACCGATTTTCTATCTTCTACATGAGTAACCAACATGTTCACAAGTTCTTGCCATCGACATCCACCAAATATTAATGCAACTTTGTTCATTAAAAACGTCTCGTTCGGTGCCTTATGAATAAATTTCTAGACAGAATTTTAGACTTTTTTGGTTTGCAGCCTTTCGAAGTTTGCTTTAAATATTCCATTAACTTATAGTAATTTGCAATGTTAATATTTTTATTTCCTATTAAAGTCTTCTTTACCATGGAATATTTGGACCACAAGAAACTCGGAGAAAATATTTTAGCGAAATCGCCGAAGTATCCAAGCAACACTGTTTTATTAACATCTTTTACGTAGTTTTCTTGCATCCAATTTAATAATTTTTCATATTCCATCTTCTTTAGACTTTTTTGGCAACAGATTTTCAGTTGTTTTTTTGATTTTTCAATAATTTCGTCAGGAATTCCAAAATCTTCGTACATGTTGACTAAAAAATTATTGTGATTTTATGACATTTACGTTTGTCAATATTCACCTAGCAACGATGGTGTCTACTATGACAAAAAGGGAATGTTATTAATTCAAACCGGATTTTTTAAAATACTAATTTGTTTTGAGATTGGATTGCAATAACGATCTAGTATGACATAAAGTTATGTATGTACCGCGGGTATAAACAGATGTGTATACCCTCGGGGACTTACAAACCCTCAGGCCAGAGGCCCTCGGGTTTATAAAACGTCGCTCTCAGGGCATAAACATCTATTTATAGCCTTGGTACATAAATAACTATTACATCAAAATACCTAATACCAATTTTTAAAGACGATAAATCAACCGTAAAACCTTGGAAAAACTCCCCGAACAAAAAATCTCAGGTAATTTTATGGCTCAGAATTGGTAATACCAGAATTACCTACAGTCATCATTCTGGTCGCAATGATCCACCCAATTACAATAAATGCGGAACAGTCATTACAGTAAAACAAATACTCATCAAGTGCATAAAATTTAACGGAGTTAAACAACTGTGTAACCTTCCTATGAATTTTTAGAAGAAAACCCTACTTTAATCAAGAAGGTTATCGTTGCTATTCATAGCATACACCAGCGATCTTTCCTTTTACGTTTCAAGCAAAATATTTTTCTACGCAGATGACATAAAAATGTATTCAAATCCAATAACGAACCAGTTATCTCTACGTGATGATTTAAACTCTATATCGCTATGGTGTTCCCAATGGTTGCTCCCTTTCAATGCTGCCAAGTGCGTAGTGCTTCGAATCGGTAAAAACAACCCACTTCTGTCGTACTTCATAAACGGTCAAACTTTTAACTCCTTATTCTCTTAAAATGACTTGGAAATTATTATTAACAGTAGTCTTACTTGGTCCGACCATATTTATTCAATAACCAAACGTGCTAACAACTGGCTGTATCTTATACGAAAGTGTTTTTCGAGAGTTACGTTTCAATTGTTTTGTAAACTTTACACCATTCTTGAATATGCGGGGCCCACCTGGTATCCTGACTTGATTCGTCATAGTTTATTAGAAAATGTTCAAAAAAAAGCCACTCGCCTTCCCTTAGGACTGAGAAGACCTTCCTATGAAGACCTTTCTGTAATCTAGAAACGCGGTAGCGTGTCGAGCCAAGTTCAAGATAACAGAATGGCGAGCGGTACCGAGTGTAATATTACACGAACCATTTGAAGCCACTTTTGACCCCCTAATGACTTAAAAACTATTTCACATAAACATGTCAAATTTGGCTCATATATTGAGACCTGCGAGATACATATGTGCTCCAAATTTTATAAACACACCTCAAACAGTTATTTAGATATTAATGTCCAAAAATCGTCATTTTTATCACTGACTGACCTATAGATCAAAATTCTAACCCAAATGGGTAAATACAAAGGAATAAATCAGAAACTAGTAAATTTTTATCATTAAATTATAATTTTTCAATTAGGTAGGTATGGTTTAGGTAATAGTTTAAATTAAAAGTAAATAATATTTTTAGTACATAAAATTACAATACAATTTAAGCATCACTTGATTTACGGCATAAAATAAGTTGAGACCAAGTTTCAGATTTATTTTTTGTTTCTTTTTTTTAATGAAAAAGTCGCAAAAAGAGTAGACCTATCATGTGGGGCGCGGACGGCCCGCACTAGGACTATTAGAAGGAGAAGGGATTATAGAAAGGAAATGATTGTGGACCCGCTTTTTAAAAAGTTGCAGGTCATAGTTCTCTGGAAAAACTGATTTTGGAAGCTCGTTTCATTCCGTAGCAGCCCTGTAAAAGAAGGATTCTTGATGGAGATTAGTCCGTGTAGTGTCAATCTTGAGATTAAATGGGTGAGACTGATCTGCGTGCCGAGTTGTTCGGCCGAATGTGGCCAATGGTGGTACAAGAGTTTTTATTTCTCTGGAGCATCTGCCATAGAAATATCTGTAGAGTAATGACTGGTTTGCAACTCTTCTTTTATGTTTTAGAGGGTGAAGCATATCTGTTAGAGTTAAGCTGTTTATTAATCGAATGACCCTTTTCTAAATACCTTAGTGCTGAACTCTAAATGTACGAGCAATACTCCAGTAGAGGTCGAATTTGAGCCTTGTACGTCGTCAACAGTTGATCAGGAGTAAAAAACTTTCTAGCTTTCCACAGAAAACCTAGCCTCTGGCTTGCTGACTTTGCGATTTTAGCAACATGGTCATGCCAAGACATAGTATTGGACACCGTGACTCCCAAAATCGAGATGAAGGGAATTGATTTAAGGGTATTTCCGGACATTGTGATGGAATAATTTGAGTAATTCACTTTCTTGGAAAACGTGGCGCTTTGTGTTTTCTGGGCGTTAAACTGAACAAGATTGTTGGTTCCCCACTCGACGATTGCTTTAATATCTGTATTGATGAAATCAACCTGTTTACAGTGAAGAATTCCCTATTTGCTTAGCAAAGCTATTACTATCCACAAATCACAAGGCCTTAACCTTGACAGCCCTCTTCTTGACATAGGCTTATCTATATTAAGTAAAGAGCAGGTTAAGTTGAAATTAGAGTTAAAACCTTAAATTAAGTACATCTTATCAATTTAGAACCAGGTCAAAAAAGGCACGAGAGAGCTCTATTGTAGAGTTGTAGAGTAAAACTGCCTGCGCAAGTTATAACGCCCCGACTTTGCCAAATACAGTATAAACAGAAAATGCGTGAAAAACTCCGGATACTGAATGGGCAATTTACTAGAACATTTCAAAGTTGTAAAAAAATATAGAAAATAACATAAAAAAAAATTATACCCCGTAAACGTAGAAAAATGCAGTAGGATAACAAAAACTATTTGGTAATTATTTTATTATAAGTTACTACTAATAATTTTTGTACAAAAAGTAATAATATCTCATCAAAACATAAATGTGAAATGAAAGCCAAGTTCAATATTATGATATTTGCCTTGATTGTTGACTTCAACGACAAAAGAAGTAAAATCTAAATGGTTGCCAAGTTCAATGGTCAGTCCTAAAATTTATTTATAACAATAAACAATATTTTATAACAACTTTAAATATCATTTCTTCAAATAACTTGGGATAATATATTAAAGCCTAAGGTCTTACTTGGCTAGTTCGAATTATAGAAATTTGCAGAAATATCTAGGGCAATAACAATTTTTTGTTGTTGTTGAGCTCTGTTATTTACTGACATAATAAAATAGATAATAAAATGACTTTTAAACTGTAATATTGCGTGATCTACATTTTTTTTATAAAAACCATCGATAAAGTCAACACGCTCGGGCAGATGACGTCATAGTTAAAAAAAAATCTGACCTTATGCGCGTTTGAAAATAAAAATCGACAGCTTCTATTATTTGTTTAAATAAATTTTCTTAGTTGGACCGTAATGTATACCAAGCAGTTAAAAAAAATAGGTACATTTTGAACTAGTGATATTGATTAAATGTCCTGAAATGCGTCACTAGGACGTTATAGGTCACCGAGTCTCAGACAACACCAAAGAATTTTTGTCGTATTTGCATGCCGCTATGAGCTCTTACTAATAGCAAAACCGTTGGGATGATAGAAGCGACTGAAAATTAGAGTTTTTGTTCCTTTGTTCCAGACTTATCCTCCCTTGCTGCCACGCATCCAGGCCCTCGATCTAAAGGTACCTACATAGCCTACTATTTACATAAACATCCTTTTCCAGAGACGGACTCAAGTAGGGAGCTTAAAATTAGTAAGATGGAATGTAGATGCCATTTTTTAAAAATAAATTCTTTCAATCAACATAAATCATTGAAAATCATCAGTTTTATTCATTATGTTTAATCATAAACATGATTTCATATTGTTTCATTTTTATAGTTTATCCCAGATTCACATATTGAAGACAACGTTAACAAAAACAGGGTTGTCCAATGTGTGTATCAATAAATCCAATTAGCTTTAACATTAATACTTATTTTAATAAGGAAAGATATATATATACCTTATTTTATTCCTATTAAGTATAAACATAAACAAAAAAACATATATAATATATTTTTAATGTTATTCAATTAAGACAACTTTTTTAAGAAAATCGATTAAAAAAATCTTTGTATTAACTTTACTATTATTGTTAAATTTCTTCCTAATACATAAACTTGCACTAATATTGGTGTTCATTTTTGCCGATCGTGCAGGTATTCTGACATATAATAGATTTATCAGGGCTCAACTCAGCTCAGATATTTAGAGCGATGTGTTTTATTTTTCATACAAAAAAAAATCTAATCTTAATCCCACCGACGTATTTTAAATGTTGTTGGATTGTTGGGAGGAATTTTTAAATAACGCGCAAAGTATATTATTATATTTTTATTAAGAGGGCGGTTTGATAAGTCAGTGACTTTTTGAATAAAACAAATTTTTTTCCGCAAATAAACATTTTATTTTTCTACATAATCACCTTTTAGCTCGAAACATTTAGTCCAGCGTTTTTCTAATTTTGTTATTTCCTCCAAATAATAGGTTTTTTCAAAGCTCTTACCGCACAGCCATTTCTTTAGGTTTGGAAAGAGAAAATAGTCGCAGGGGGCTAAATCTGGAGAATATGCTAAATGGAGTAGCAGTTCGTATCCCAATTCGTGGATTTTGGCCATCGTGACTAGACAAGTGTGCACACGTGCATTGTCTTGATGGAACAGCACTTTCTTCTTCGCCAAATGCGACCGTTTTTGTTCAAATCAACGTCGAATCTGTTCAAAAGCTTTGAATAATATTTGCCGGTGATCGTTTTACCTTTTTTGAGGTAATCGATGTGAATGACACCGCGTACATCCCAAAAAACTGTGGCCATGACCTTGTTGGCTGACAGACTCTGTTTCGCCTTCTTTGGTCCACGTTCACCCCGAGCAACCCACTGTTTCGATTGTTCCTTGGTCTCTGGCGTGTTGTGATGGATCCATGTTTTATCCACAGTAATAAAACGGCGCAAAAATTCGTCCGGGTTACGTCTGAACATCGCTAAACACTCTTTTGAAGTGGTCACACGATTGCGCTTATGGTCGAGTGTGAGCAATCGCGGCACCCATCTCGCAGAGAGTTTTTTCATGTACAAATATTCATGTAAAATATGATGTACACGTTCAGTTGAGATACCTACAGCATAAGACAACTCACGCACTTTCATTCTCCGATCGTCCAATATCATTTCATGGATTTTATCGACGATTTCCGGCGTGATCACTTCTTTTGGGCGACCTGGACGTTCGGCGTCACTAGTGCTGGTACGACCACAACGGAACTCTGTAAACCACTTCTTAACCATTGAAATTGATGGTGCCGAGTCCCCGTAGTATTTATCAAGTCTTTCCTTTGTTTTAGTGATGGATTTTTTACGTAAAAAGTAATGCTTAATCAGCACACGAAATTCATTTTTTTCCATTTTTGTAAAAATTCACAAGGTTGTCTGCTTTTAACGGCTATCAAATACCAACTGCACGACGTAGCTTGCTCAAAATTAGAAAGTTGCCCACTGATAGATTATAATTGACGGCAGCACTGTTGCATTTGGAGTAACTGCGCGGGAAATTTAAAAATTCACTGACTTATCAAACTGCCCTCGTATTTTAATATAATATTATAATAATTTTAGGTTAGGTTTGGTTGTGCAAGATAAGTAAGTTGGCAACAGTCACCAGGTTTTACGATGAAATTAGTAAGAAACGTTTTTGCAGACATTTTTTTATTTGGTTTCTCATAATATAAGAAAGTTTAAACATTACCTTTACCAACGTTAGTAGGGTAAAGAGTGTGTTTACGTGTAAAACTTTATGCCGATATAGACCAAGAAGTACACATCAAGAAAAATATCTTTTTTAAAAAATTAAAACTTGGCGAGCTAGACAAACCATACATACAATATGTAGCTACGCCTGTTATTACATTATATAAGCGTCATCTGAGGAGAATTTGCAGGCGATGGTTAACATTATGCAAGATGCCCTAAAAATCGAAGTGACGAAAATAATTGTAAGACTCTTGATATGGACTTTCTTTAAAACAGTTTAGAATTCTTTGAGATGCGTTCGCTAGGGTCGAACTATACTGACTTGCCAATTCACACTCGCCTTATAAATCTGTTTTGTCAATCTTACTTCATCCATACTCTCTACGTATCCAAACCATCTAAGTATTCCTTTATTTATCTTTATAACCACATCTTCTTTTACACCACAACATTTCCTTATCTCCACTATTCTTCACTTTATCCAACCGAGTCACTTCAGCTATAGGTACTTTTTAGACTACCTATCCCCACAGCATTAATCTTATTTTTATGCTTTTTCTGGCAAACCCAACATTCACTACCATACATAAGTGTGAGAATCAGCACTTCTCTATGCACAGCCATACGTGCCTTTTTTAACACGTTCTAGTTGTTAATAAAGTTATGCAGTGCCCCTTTTATTTGTTTTTCTGCCTACACTATTCGCTCATTGTCAAAGTCATACTTTCCGTCTCTCGTGAACTTTAAACCCAAGTATATTAACATATTTTCCGTTTCACTCCTTCTCCTTTAATCAGCACCTCGTAGTTTGTCATGCTTAATCCTCTTTCAAAAACCTTTACTTTCGTCTTACTTACATAAACTTTCATAACTTTGATTTTTAGGGTATCTTGCATAATAATATTAACCTTTAACTCCTCCTCAGATAATATTTATATGACCTGATCATCGGCGTAAAAAAGGCATTTGATGAGCAAATTATTTATTTTTAATCTGTACGCACTTTCTTTTAAATCTTTTAATTCGTCTATGAATAAGCTAATCATCCATGGCGAAGCCACACATTCTTGTATACCATATTTTTTTATATTTATACTTTTATAAATGTATTTTTTTAGATATTTTAGACATAGATTTATTTATTATAATTTATTCGTAGCTAATTTTACAAAAACCTGCTGCATACAAGAAATTTTACCAATTCCACGTGTCTTCTTTTTTGTTTTAAATTTCAACCTTTACACAAGATAAATAACGTAGCTAAGTAAATCTATTGAGTCAACCAAAAAAACGTCAGCAATAAACATTTACCTAAAATTCTTTTTGATCACGTATTTTTTTTTTAAATTGTTTACAAAATTTTATAAATCTGTAATAATACATGTTTACTCTTTGGAAAAAGACTTATAAAACCACGTAAATAACAAGCCTGACAAGGCTGTACCCATTTATACATCCATTCTTTACTCCAATCAGAGGTATTTAGGTCCGAATTCTTTTAAACAGCACCGATTTTGATTAAAATTTGTACAAGCTTATTTTACCCTCCTAATCAAAAGTTATATTGTGCCGAGGTGTGCTTTTTTTTTGGGTGTGAATGACACCCCTTCATAGGAGTGGAAATTTTAAGATTAAAAGTAACCCAATAGGATTCAGGAATCAATTCTAAGCATAAAATTACGTTTTTTTGGTGAGTTGATAGTTTTTGAGTCATTCATGATTTAAGATTTGATTTTCGATTTTTGAACTATTTTTCACAAATAACTCGAAAAACAAACTTTTTGTAAAAAAAACCATTCCGAGCAAAAATAAAGGTTATAAATTAACAAAACAATCAGTTTTTTTCATTTTCATTAAATGGGAGTTCTTCGGCTGAATGTGGCCAGTGGTGGTATAAGAGTTTTTATTTTTCTGGAGCATCTGTCATGGAAATGTCTTTTTGGTCTGCAACTCTTCTTCTATGTTCTAGTGGGTAAAGGGTTTCTGTGAGAGTTGAGCTGTTTATCAACCGAATGACCCTTTTCTGAATGGAATCTAGAATACGAAGAAAATGCCTTGCTGCTGAACCCCAAATGAGCGAACAATACTCCAGTAGAGGTCGGATTTGAGCCTTGTTCGTCAACAGTTAATCAGGAGTAAAAAAGTTTCTAGCTTTTCACAAAAAACTCAGCCTCTGGCTTGCTTACTTTGCGATGCAACATGGTCATGCCAAGGCATATTATTAGACACCGTGACTTCCAAAATCAAAATGGAGGGACTTGATTCAAGGGTATTTCCGGACATTGTGAAGGAATGATTTGAGGAATTCACTTTTTTGAAAAACGTGGCACTTTGTGTTTTCTGGGCGTTAAACTGAATAAGATTGTTAGTTCCCCACTCGACGATTACTTTAAGATCTCTATTGATGGAGTCAACCTGTTCCTGCCTGAGTCTTTTTGTATCATTTATCGAAAGTAATCGATAGGATGTGAAAGTTGAGACAAGTGTGCTGTTGTCTGCGAAACTGTAAATGGGGTTCGTGGTGGTTTTCAAAAGGTCGTTGATGTGTAAATGAAATAGAGTGGGGGACAGAATGGAACCCTGGGTGATCCCGGCATTGGTTTTTAGCACATCAAAAGAAATACCGTCTAATACCATCGAATTGTAAAATATATAATTAATTAGGCTTTGTTATTATTACGTTTACGTTTTCAGGAAATAATAGTATTTTATGTATCGTTTATGTATTAATAGCCATTGCATGATCGTTGAATACAGTATTTTTTTTACTTCCAATAAAAAGATAAAATTAAGATAAGAATTTATTTTTAGGGGGTTAATAATGTTCATAAATTTTTTTAAAAATGAAAATAAATCACCAATATCAATTATTTTTATACATATATACATAAATTATTAATAATAATGTAACCTAACTTATTTTAAATTATCAGTTTAATGGTTTTTATTTAACATTAATTTTAATATTAAACGTTTAACCATAAAAAGAGGAAATTTAACTTTATTTAAAAGTTCTTCATTTAAGACATTTTTATTGTCTATAACGTAAAAACTTCTTTAAGCGCGTTGAGCAAAATCTGGTACGGGGCAAACCCATCGTTTCGCATTACCTGACGTCAGCGTAACAAATATGTTACGTCATGGCTTCTTTTTCTTTTATCTGCCTGCAAAAAGTGGCTCCGAGCTCACTTTTATTGGGTAATTAATTATTTAATAATTTTAATATTAACAGTAGAGACAAAAACATGTTTGTCAAGAAGTGCCTTTGAGCTGACAAACTACTTTCATTAGGTTGTTTAATGATTTTAATTAGGTAATTTTAATTTTTAATACTACAATAACTTTGAAAATTTAAAAAAAACCACTGTTAATTTGTGGTTCTAATTTTTTACTTCTGTCAGCAGTCTCAAGGACTTAAGGACTTTTTTTGTTTTATTCGGAATTTTACAGACAATTTTTGCTTTATTAGAAATTTCTGGTATTTTACAAGATAACTCTTTATTAGCTGATATGTTTATAGTTATACTTTTAATGCTTTGTGATTAAATGTTATAGAAATTAAATTTTAAGCAAGTATGTGAAAACAACCCACTCAATAAATTCCAATTACATGTTTCTATAGGCTATAAATTCGTTTCATAATAAATAGCTCTTGTAATTGCAAAATTCTGTTGCATAATAAAAATATCCGTTATGATGGACCACATAAAAAAATCTGTAGCAGATATTTAATCGCTGTTTTATAATACAAAAGCAGACATTTTGTTAAAATGTTTGTTTTAAAGTTGGCAAAATTGCTTTTTAATTTGGTTGAAACGCATGTAAAAGAGAGTTAATAATGAATCTTTTAAAACAAAAAAATAATTTTCTTTTTACTGAACAACTATGTTTTTTTTTGTTATTCTGGAAATATACCTAAATACACCCGGTCCGAAAAATATGTGGACAACAGATAATGGCAGGCAACTGGGTGAAAAATAGATCGATTTAGCTTAAGTTACTTTTATCCAAAAATGCTTCGCTTAGCCGTCAGAGGGTTTGGAAGATTAACAAAAATTATTTTTTTTTTCATTACTCGAAACGTGCTAATATATTGCCACCATTTTTTGTGTGCGGTTTTGTACTACAAAATTACGTTTTTCAGTGCTAATTGAGTTTAAGAATTGTTTAATAAAGACGTCCTATGAAAACAATTGTTCTTAAATTTAACACTATCAGGGTAATCTCGAGTAATAAAAAAAATAATAATTTTCGTCAATCTTCCAAACCCTTTGACGACTAAACGAAGCATCTATGGATAACTTTGGCTAAATCTATCTATTTTTCGCACAGGTGTCTGCTATTACCTGTTGTCCACGTATTTTCCGGACACCCTGTATAAACTTTTTTAACAGAAATGTTAATAGTTACCTTTTTAATAAAAATAGCAATATTTTTTTAACTTATCTTTATATTTAGAAAAAAGCAAAGACAGGATAATGAACTAATTTAACATTATAATTGCTAGATTTATATAAAAATAAAACTAATAGTAAAAGCAACGCATTAAAATATATGTTTCTTATTTTTCCAAAAATTAAAAAAAAAAAAAAATGTGGCAATAAATTTGCAGGTGTATGAGTTAAATGTTCGCAGTACGGTTCTGTTTGTTGTCTGCCACAATTTATGGCACTTCCTGGCTTGTGTTCGTTCATCTTCACCTACGTTTCTGCACGTTACGTACGTACGAGAATAATTATCATGATTTCCTTCCCAGATTTGTTGTTAAAGGATAAATAGAGTCAGAACGAAGAAGAACAAAAACTTGACCTGCATAATGAATACAACAGCAATTAGAAGTTTTGGGTCGTTGCCTATAAATTAGAATTAAGTTAAATTCATTTTTTTTACAAAATTTTGGATAAGGTCTAAAATTTACGACATATATATTTTTTAAACTTTATTTTTATTCCTTTGTAATAAAATTGGTCCCAGAAGTTAAAAAATTTTGGGGTACCTTTTTGAATAACAACCCGATTGACTCTTTAACCGTAAAGTTTTTCAGAAGTTGTTGGTAGTTTAAAGATAAAATATTAATTTTTCCAGTGATGTTACGTCGTTGTTAAAAATATTGATTGAGCCACCTTAAAAGGTAAGCACGTTGAATAAAACATCATTAAAAAAGTTGGGAGCCTTCGAAATATGGTTGCATAAAAGAATATTCATAATATCGTATGTAGACCGAATGATACACCGGAAAAAAGATCAAACGTGGAGTAAGTCAAGGTTGCATTTTATCGCCCTTGCTCTTTAATGTATACTCTAAAAGAATATTTGGGGAAGCACTAACTGATATACAAGCTGGCATTATAAATGGCGAAATCATAAACAACCTTCGCTACGCAGACGATACGGTATTGTTGGCTTCCAGTCAGGAAGATTTACAACGGATACTGGATGAAGTCATCGAAAAATGCGCAATGACCGGACTCAGATTTAATGCAAAAAGACCAAAGTATAAGTAATTAGCAAGCAACCTAATATCATAGCTAACATAAAAGTTGGGGGTGAACTATTAAAGCAAGTAAACCCAATAAAATATCTAGGCAGCATAATAACCAACAGCGCAGATAGTCAAACTGAAGTGAAATCAAGGATTGAGCAGGTTTGAGCAGTATTTAAAAACATAAGTAGGGTCTTGTGCTGTGGAGATCTAAAGTTAACTCTAAGAATCCGACTTCTCAGATGTTATGTCTTTTCCACCCTACTGTACGGTATGAAAGCCTGGACTACAAACAAGTACAAAGAAGCCTTTAAGATGTGGGCTTACAAGAAAATATTAAAAGTTTTATGGACGGAAAAAGTATCCAACTTGGTAATACTCCAACGTCTGAATAAATGCACCGAAATTCTTACCACCATCAAAACAAGAAAACTGTAATATTTCGGGCATGTTATGAGAGGCGAATAATACCGATTACTGCAGAACATCATGCAGGGAAAAATTTATGATAAAAGAAAGCCGGGCTGCAGAAAAGCATCATGGCTCAAGACTTGCCGTCGACAGAGTAAGGTTAGCCTTGTTGGTGACCAACGTTCTAGAAGGACATGGTACTTAAGAAGAAAAAGAAGAAGAAGACAGAATTACTAACGAAGAAGTACTCAAACGACTATAAAAAGAGACAAAGCTTGTGAATGAGACAAAAATCCAAAAAATGGTTCAAATTTTCGTCAGTCCAACTTTTTAGGTCAGTGGTGGATAAAGTTAAAATAGTCATGATGGTAGCCAACCTTCTAAAGAAGACAGCAGAAGAAGAAGGTAAAAAGATGTGAGATAAGTGTGGTCCAATCGCAGTCGTGTTATTACAGTTTGTCCTTTCCTTTTGAAAAAAATTGTTATTGGGGCTACGATTTAATTTTATTGTTTTTTAAAATCTTTTGGTTTTAATTTCCACCCTTAAAAATCAACCAAAATAGAGACAACAATCATAGCAGTAACAGAATAAAGCTTTTCCTTGTGTCACAATAAAATCTTTGAAACATTCGTTATTGTCTCATTCGGTAAAATTCCTATGTTCTAAAGAAAAGACAAAAAATAATAATTTACGTAACAAATTCGAAAAATACTGATTTTCGAAATTTGCATATTTAAGTTCAACAAGTAATTTTAAATATATATAATTATGCTTTAAAGCTGAACATGTCAATTTGTAATAATTAAAACAATATGCAACTAACGAAAAATACTTATTCTACAATTTATTTAGTAATTAAACGAGGCGTTGTGATTGAACACGATAAAAAATGAAAACGTATCGTCAGCCGTCGGATAGATGATGCATCTAAAGATTTAATACGACAAACGGTTTACAATACGTATAACGAAAATTAAGTCCCAGCATTGGAAATTATATTTAACAAATTGCAAGATTTTAACGATTTTAAATATAAATTATTGGAAACTGAGCGCCGGCGCCGACGACGAGTAGTAGATTGGGCGTGGTTCGCTGTAGAAAGCTTTAAGGTGTGGGCAGCTTCACTGCCGGAACCTTTATTGCCTGCTGACTCACTTGCTCTTTGACGACGTCGTTCACTGCATAGATGTTGGATCCGTCGATAACTCAGTAAACGCTGGCTCGATCTCTTTTTTTACTAATATAGGCTAAAGGTTTTACTGCCTTTTATCGCCGTGAATTTTGTTATCACAGTAAATAAAACAACACACTTGTCATCGATAATTTATTGTTAACCTTAATACATGGAGCTTACAGTTTAAAGCCTCCTGTATCTTCGGAATAATTTCGCCGGTTGTTAGCTTTTAATTTGATGTATTTTATTTAATTACATTGATGTGCATTTTACCACGTGGTGTTTTAAAGCATTGCTCTGAACGCTGGAGGTGTTCATGCCTCGGCTGATGATATGCGAAAGAGTACGAGCGACGCTGTGCTCTGCATTGCATGAAGTTGGGATTGCGAAAGAGAACGAGCGACGGAAACTGTTTCGAATGTGGCTTCTTCTCGTGTTCATTTTAGCGTTTTTGGTTGGACACTGACCGTACAGCCGGTTGCTAAAAATTGCGTGCGACGATTTCGGAATGTTCTGGCATAATAAATGCACGTGTTCTTAATTGCACGGGACCCTTTGTTTATATCCGAATGCTAATTTCCACCTAATGAATGCGTGACTTTTAGTTGATTTTTTGCCGTACTGAGTACTTTTGAAAAACAAGGAATTTCTCAAAGAGGAATTTTACAGTTGAAAGTACTGATTTCCAACAGAAACACTTTGACAAATTTTAATAGAATGTGGTTTTAAGTAGGTACCTATAAGAAGTTAGATAGTCGAATTTGTATTTTTGAATCGCCTCGTATTGTGGTACTTTGTCAAAATTATTTAAGACAGATCTTAAGTTATACAGAAAGTAATGAAAATATATTTTATTTAGATGAAACGTGGTTTGACACTTTCGATGTCTTTCAATAAATAATTAAATAATTTTTGAAAGTATATCTGATCTAAAAATAAAATTGATACGCCACTGGTCAGTTTTTTTCGAAGAGTTTATGGCTTTTAATGGGATGTTTTTTATATATTTTTAAACTGACTTTAGAATAATTATACGTACAATGAAGCAGAAGTAGCTTGGCGGGCGACTAGCCTCTAAAATAACAAATATTCGGCTGAATATACTTCACATTCGTAAACTTCTTTCTCCGATTGTACTTACGATTACTGAAAATTTCATCGTCGCCGATCGGATCGTTATTCAAATATTTTCGTTGTGCGCAGATTTTGTGATCTCTCGCCCGCCAAGCTACTTCTGTTGCACTGTACTTATACTCACGCCTTTTCCCGTGGGAGTAGGGCAAATAATAAAACAAATGAATTTTATTAAAAACTTTTAGCAGTTGCTTCCTGATTTTAAAATTCTCTAGTTTTCTTTGATTAATATAAATCTTACACCAAAATTTATTAATAATATATAATAATCTTTATTTTACCATCTAAAAAAATTTGTTAACGCAAAAACTAAGCTTTTTATATATTTAAAAAAATTAATAAAAAAAATAAAGTAAATTTTTTTAATAATCGAAGAAAAAGAAAGAAAAGAGATTTCGTTTTTTTTGTGATAAATAACAATTCTAAACAAGGCTTTAGAATTAATAATTTTTAAAATAGTACAGCTAAGCGAAATAATTTAACAATAAGGAAGGCGGTAGAAGTAATTGAAAGATAAAAGCCCACTTTGGTAAATATTTCATTAGGGGATTCAAAATTAAATCGTTTAACAGCTTGTTAAAAATTTTCAGTAAAAATTGAGCAAACATTTTTGCACAGTCTGCTTAATTCACCAATTACCTGAATATTGATTCATACAAGTTAACTAAAGTAAAGCAAAAAATGCCAAGGTGGTACTTAAACTTAAATGCTTTATCACGTTTTTTCAAATAAACATACCAACCTCTTTAAAGGAAATTTTTGTTAAACAAGAACAAAAAAGACCTGCATTATCAATACAGCGCTTACACAGAGTATTTATTTTCATTAAAATGTACATAATACAAAACATGATTACATACAAGATAAAAAATTCGTCATTAAATTAAAACAACAAAGCTACTACTAGAAATAGGCAAGGATATTTTGGCATGGATTTCATATTTTTAAAAAATTTCATAAATTTTTTTTTTATTTAAAATTTTCAAATAATTTTATATTATCTGGTAGATTGTTAAAAAGTTTTACACACATGTATTTCGTGTTTGTTTGCTGTTATTGATAAAGAAGTTTCGGATAAATAAGAAATTTTTCCTGATTAGAACCGAGGTTTTAAAACAACCTTCAAAGTACTCTTTTTTTTTGAAAGAAAAAGATCAACATTCTAAAATATATAAAGAATACACTGCAAGAATGTTGTGTTCCCTAAAAAGTCCTCTTAGTGGCTGTTTATACTTTATGCCAAGTATAACACGTATAATCTTCTTTTGTATGACAAAAGTCTATCTATTTGACCATTATTTCACCATAAAAAAAAAACAAACTTTGAAATTCTCATATCTCTGTTTCTTAGTCTGTCCACTTTAGTGCAACTTTTCACTCTATTCTACTTTCTTCTTCTTTTTTCTTTGTTGTCCATGTTTCACTACCGTATAAGAGGGTGAGTGGGGTGCAGAAAGCCATACGAAGGTTAAAAAACAACAGCGCTCCAGGGGAAGATAAAATTGTTACGGAGTTAATTAAGTACGGGGAATACTAATTGGAAGAAGCTATAAGAGAAATAATCAAAGACATATGGATGCAGGAAAAAATGCCCGACCGCTGTAGCACCGGTATAATCTGTCCAATTCACAAAAAAGGAGACCAATCTATCTGTGACAACACTGCTGAACACTTCTTATAAATAAAGGTCACAGCAAACAACAAGATTGGTTAATATCAATGTGGGTTCCGGGAAACTAGTGGCACTACATACCAACTCTTTGTCATGAGGCAGGTACTAAAGAATAGCTATGAGTATGAGATCGACCTGCACATCCTATTTGTGGACTTCAAACAGGCTTTCGGGTTTTAAACGCTCTAAACTAAAAGACGCACTTAAAGATCTAGAATAACACCTAAACTTATCAACCCAGCTATGATGACCATGATCAACACAAGAGCAAAGGTAAAAATTAATAACAATCTGAGCGATTTATTTGACATATTATCTGAAGTTAAGCAAGGCGATGGACTCTCTACAACACTATTCATCGTAGCACTGCATAAAGCAATACTACCTATTAACCAGTGAGGAACCATTTTAAACAAATCCACCCAAATATGTGCGTTTGCGGATGACGTGGCAATCATCGCCAGAACAAAAGACCGCCTAATTGAAGTTTACAAGGAAAAAGATAAAAGCAAAATAGAACTGGGACTATGTATCAATATACAGAAAACAGTCTACATGAAAGTGTCAGCATCAGAAGACCGGAGAACAGTTTAAGACCTTCAGATAGAAAACGCAAAATTCAAGGGAGTAACATAATTCACGTATCTCGGGGAGTTATTTAGCAATTGAGGAAAAACCAGCACCTCCATTAAAAAAAGACTCCAAAGAAGCAACCGAGCCTACTTTTCCAACTTGAAACTCTTAAAAAGCAAACTGAAGACAAGAAAGACAAAGCTAAAAATTTACAAGACATTAGTTCGACCAGTAATAACCTATGGGAGTAAAAATTGGACACTTACGGTACAAGATCAGGAGAAGATAAGAAGGTTTGAACGTAAAATAATCAAAAGAATATATGGAGCAGTCAGAATCAACGAAGCAGAATGAAGCATCCGCAACAACCGAGAAATAACAGAGATCCTGAACGGTGAAGAAATAGTAAAATGTATAATATCCCAGAAACTCCGTTGGTTTGGACACGTTCAAAGAATGAAAGACGCCAGGAATCCAAAGAAAATTTTAAACATAAAAATCTATGCTACCAGAAAAATAGGAAGACCACGGCTCATATAGATGGACCAAGCACTGGGTGCCCTGAGGCCAATGTGGATATCCAGCTATGGAACCAAAATCAAGGACCGCATTGCTTGGAGGCGAATTGTGAAGGAGGCCAAGGCCCACATCGGGCTGTAGCGCCTATTGGTAACGTAAGGTTATAAGAGGGTTGGTACAGCTATCGTCTATCTATTGCAATTTTGGTGTCAATGTATAAACTTTGTATTTCTCTCATTTAGTGTTTTGAATAGCCCCGTTACTTCATAATATTCCATAATTTGCATCTCTTACCATTGTTAAAAGCTTTCTTAAAGTCTATAAAGCTTATATGCGTTTCTCTGTTGTACTCTCTGTGTTTTTTTATAATTTTTTGTGTTGTAAATATTCCATTTATTGTTGATCTAACTTTTCTGAAATACATTTGTTCTTCTTCTATAAGTTCTTCTGTTATGATCTTCAGTCTATTTTTTAGTATCCTGGCTTAAATTTTACAAGCGGTGTTGACTAGGCTAATTTTTCGGCTTAATATAATGTAATAATGTAAACCCCCAAACAAAATTAACGCAACAATAAGAAATTATCCAAAAATTAATTTATCCATTTTTAAAGGTAATTAAGTATAAGAATAGTAGGCTAAGCATATTTTGTCTCGTTGTTAATGACAACTATAAAAACAATTCGTTTAGATTTACAGTTTTAAAGAATTTGTTGTAACACAAACAATTGCGTGCACTACTTGCAATATATTTTTGTTAAAAGTACCTAAGCTTAATAATGGTTTCTTTTTTAAAAGTTATACGTTTTTTGTGGTAAAAAATTGTAGTCCAAAATAACAATAATTAAATATATTCTTTTGTCTTTTAAAAAACACCCTGTATTTTCACAACCCGCTTACCTTGAAGAAGAGCAATAAAAGCTGAACCGAACTGTGTTGTTTTGATTATCCCGCATGGTTTTTCTCTTGTAAATTTCTGTGATAAGACCCATAATAACATATGGCTCTATTTTTTGGTGGACCAAAGTACGGCAATCCCAAACCGTAAATACACTCAGTAGTATACAAAGGCTGGATTGCCTATCTATTTAGGGGGCTTTGAGAACAATGCTAAACAATGCTAAACCTCCCACCTCTAGATATTTATAACCGGGGCGAGGTAAAACAATGCGCGCATAGACTAGAACAAGAGAACTGTTGGAAAGGTACTAAAATATATGAGCATACAACCATAAAAAGTATAATCAGACACCTATTTCTGGAAATGGCAACTGATTATATAAGGTTCACGCAAAACTCGTGGATGACCAAGGAAATGATTATCAACCAGGTGAAGTCACCTGGTACACGGATCAAAAACCAGCGAAGGCGAAGGCGTCTACTCTTTAAAACCCAAATATGAGCAAACAAACCCATTGGGGAGACATGCCTTGGTCTTCCAAGCTGAAGTACATGCCATAAACGCTTGTGCTGTTGAAAATCTGAGACGAGGATATAAAAAGAAAACAATCCTTATCAAATTATATAGTCAAGTGGCACTTAAAGCTTTGAAATCACGAAGAATAGACTCAAAAATTGTCCGGGAATGTGCCGAAAACCTACGAACCTTGGCTAACCATAACAAGGTTACCTTGTCAGGGGTGCCAGGGCATAAAGGTATTTCTGGTAACAAAGAAGCAGACAAACTAGCTAGGCAAGGCTCTGAAACACCATTTATTGGGCCAGAACCAATAGGGATACCCAGGGCTCAGCTAAAGTGGACACAGACAGAGGGAGCCAGGCACAGCAAACTAATGCTAAAATAAACCTCACCTAAGCAGGCAGGAAAGCAGCTTTCGCTAAGTAGGGAAAAACTAAGTTGTAGGACTTTGTACCAGACACTGGTCTTTATGGAAACATCTGCACAATATAGGCGTTTTTAACACAGAACCCATATGCAAATAACGTAATGAGGAGGAGAAATCAGCCACTCATATTATCTTCCAATGTGAAGCCACCGCACAATGAAGTTACTACCTGGGTTGTATACAAGACTAAGGGAGTGATCCACTTGGGGAAATAGCAGTACATTCATATTATTATTATTATTATTAAAAATACCGGAAAAAAATTTCCCCCTTTAATCATATAGCGACGGAGCCGAGCGGTTTTCTAAACTGTTGACGAGGTTCCTGCAAACGGATCTGTTTTGTTTCTAGTCGGCCACCCTGTACATTTTCAAAAAACTTACAAAACTGCAAAATTACACCAATTATAAACAAATTAGCTAAACGATATAGATACTATGGTTTTACATTTTATGTTTGTTTTTGTTTTACATCATAAAATTTCAAAACTATTAGCGAAATCGGCAACCCCAACGGACGGAAATGCTTAAATAAAATTTTATACTGGAGTTTGGTAAGTAACTTCGTGTATAATTTTATTTTATAAACATCATAGTTTCAAAGAAGTTTAAAACTGGAGCAATTGAAATACCAACTTTAAAGTAATAAGACATGACCTAAGCGAGTTTTAAATTAAGGTCAACATTTTCATCTAATGCTGCAAACACAGTTCAAAATGTAGATTTGCTCATTTTGATAACTCATATTCGTTTAAGTTCGGTTGCTCGAAGCCCGATTAACTTTCTCGAAACTTTTGAATTAAAAATCAGGACCGGATTAAATTATTTTTGCTTTTACTTACTCACGATTTATAACTGGGTTATTAAATTTGTATGCCCATTGTATAAATATGTTGTTTCATAAATAGAAATTAATTAAATATTTATAACATATGTACTCGAATATTTTGTAAAAAAGTTATTAATATTTTTGTATAATGTACAATATCTATACATATAAAAATGAATTGATGTTCGTTTGTCTCGCTGAAACTCGAGAATGGCTGGACCAATTTGGCTAATTTAGATTTTAAAATATTTGTAGAAGTTTACAAAAGGTTTTGACGATGAGAAAATATGTAAAAATTTCGAGAAAAAAACTAAAAACAATAATTCAATTTTCCCATACAATTTGTTTCTATCTGTCAAATATTTGATGTTCGTCCCTTCAGTACGGTAAACTCGGGTCCCCCCGATAAATAGGGGTTTTAAATCTACAACATATATCCACAACATCAGGATTATCTCTTATTTAGATTTTAAATATGCAAAATAGTGTTAATTGGTTGTCAAATAAGAAATACATTTCCAGACGAAAGGTTGTAAAGTTGATCTGTCATCTGTCACCAATGACAAATATTTATAGGTGCGTTCAGAAATTTATTAAAAAGAGTAACTTAGAAAGAGATATTAAGCTACATAAAAGTCTTTATTGTGCTATTTTACACAAACAATAACTGTTTTGTTCTCGCAATAGTCACTTTGGTTTTTCTACGTAGCTCAGCGTTTGTGATGTGATCTCTGAGGATTAGTCCCAGCATTGAACTTTCCATTGCACGCTGTGCTAATTTGATTTTCTGTATAGCTTTTTGTTGATGTCAAAGTCTCAGCACCATAAGTTAGGACAGGCAGAACACATTGGTTGAAAACCTTTCTCTTCAGAGGAAATGTTTATGGGCAAAACGTAGGTTGAAAGTTAAAATAGTGCTTTTTGGGGTTAAAACTGTTTGAAAGAACTGTGGTTGCAAATCCTAAAGTGAGAAATTCTCTTTTTTGGTGCTGTTTTTTTAATGGTTTTCTATATTTTTGCTATTAGAATGTATACAAATTTAAAAGAACTAAATGAACTCACTTTAAAAAAATGTGTTTACTTTTTTGATACCTAACTGTTGTTTTTAAGGGTTTTGTATACTTTTGAAATCTGGTGGTTTATACTGTTAATAATAGTTTTAAATACTTCTGATGTGTAGTGATTTATGTTATTTTAAAACGTTGAGTGCCAACATCGATAAAAAAAAATTGGCTATTGTGATTTACACCAAATTTGGGACAAACATAAAAAAACTTCGTCTTTAAGAAAAAAAATAAAAAATTGTATCAAATTTGTCTTATGCCACTACGAAGTTTCAATTTGGCATTCACAGGTCATTATGTTCTTGGTAAGCAGCTACAAAAGGTTAGACATGTGTCTACTTGCATTTAGTTCCTATAGATAAATTACTAATGAAGACACATTTACAACTTCTCCTACTACATCATACAACTGAGTGCCGATTTAAACTGAATTGATTACCATTGGCGTATCATAGATACTTTTTTAAAGCCATCAAATATTTTTTAATCTGAAAATGAAAATAAAAAAATATATAAATAAATACTTTTAAGATTATTAATGCTTATTTTTTCGCTAATGTTGAATTAAAATTTTTTAACTATTAATACCAAATATTTTGTTTAGCAATTCTATAAATTCTAGTTTTATTAAACAAAAATTTTTGTTTATATCATCAGGATATTTTGTAAAAATATATTTAATTTTTTAAAATAATTATTACCAAGTAAAGAAAGGGGTAGGAAGCAATTTCAGGGGATAGTGGTAACGAAATTAATTGTCTTAACCCTTACGCCTTTAATTATTATATTACTATTATATATATTATATTATATTATTAGTAGAAAACTGGTATACAAGCACTGTCTTAATGAAGTTGGCTCAGATGATATTGAATTTATTATAGAATAAATTAAAATGTTATTTAAAATATATTATCTTTGGTTTCTTTTAAATGTTTTTAAAAAAAAACTTTACTGACATTGCTATTTTTAAGAGTACCAACAACCGATGGGCATGTATGAGAGCACTGATGAAGGTAAAGGAAGCAAAAAATGTGTGTAAGAACCATAGCGAAAGTGGAAGGAAGTGGTCTTTGCATACCACTACGGAAAAAGGTGTCACTATATGTACGTATGTATGTATGTATGCCAAAATCCTGTTTTATTTAGTGGGTATTCATTGGATGTTTTTTAGGAAACCGCACTTGGGCGGGCGGGGCGGTATTAGTTGTTTGGTTGTTGTTTAGTTTATGTCCTTGACCCGCTAAAAAAAGTGGGAGTTGGAATTGCGACTTTTTTTAGCACTTTTACTGTTTTTGTTTAGAAATCCCTTGTGACAAATAGAAATCGATTTAATCGCAGTGAATAGCTTGGTTTTTTTTTGCTGTGCCTACATAAATAATGGCGCTTTTAAATGTTTTCGCTTGAAATATATTTTCATTTACTTTATTAAGCTTTCCTTGACAATTTTTGTTGCTTTTTTGTCGAGTAATTTAAATTTTCTAGAAATCTAGCCATTATTTTTTTTTGTTATTTTACACTTTATTTAGTGAAAACTAAAATAAAGTAAATTTTTACTTATAACTAGCCGACCGACCATTCTTGCACATTGCTAGATTTGAATAGTATGCTCTGTGGAATAGCTAAATGAAATAAATGTATTATTTCAATAAATTTATGTTAACCGGCAAAAATCCGATATTGGTCGGGTGAAAATTAAAATTGTATGCAAGAATGTTGTAGAAATCGGGTTTTGTAATTCCATTATTTAGGGAAAATTATGCTTAACTTAAATAATAGTGGACTAAAATTAATCATAAATCGCTGGTTTATAAAAGTTTTATTTAAAACAGAAATATTTCTTTATTTAAAATACACAATGTACTTGTACCACTAATTGTTGTTTTTACTTTAATTCACCCTTTTTAATTGGATGAATTTAAAGAAATAACAAACGCAAAAATATTTAAACGTCGTCGTGGAAAAGAAAATATCGACTTCTCTGATTGGAAAAATAAATGAAACGATCGCAACTCGGTCGCTGGACGGATTTTTTTTTTTTGTTCTGGTTCCCACGAAAAGAGATATCCTGTAATGCTCAGAAAACATCGTGATAACTAACGGTAAAAAGGTAGGAATTGGTGTTCTTCTTAAATTTCTGGAGGTTGTATGCCTCGGTGAACACCTCCCTAGGCAATGTGTTCCAAAGCCTCGCTGTTCGTTGGATGAACGAGTCTTTGGAAAGAGATGTTCTGCAGGTCTCCAAAGTGACTACAAAGGGGTGTGAAGTCTGAACGGGTTAATCTCAAAGAAACAACTAAAGGAGGAACGATTGGTGATATTTTAAAGGAGCATCGCCCATGAAAATATTTTTAAAATAGAGACAAATCGCTAACATTTCTACAGTGTTTCAGAGAAGTAAGCGAATTTGTAAGCAAGGCATCACCGACCAGACGATTTGCTTTTTTTTGGACGGAATCCAGTAGTTTCGGGATATGTTTAGATGCCGCACTCCAAATATGGGAACAGTATTCCAGGACAGGTCGGATCTGTACCCTATAGATTCTAAGCAGCTGACTGAAATCGCTCTTGGCACGAAACAGAAAGCCAAGTTTTTGATATGCACATTTGGCAATGGACCTCACGAAATTTTCCCAAGAAAGGTTATTGCCGATAGAAAATACCAAGCATCGAGATGAATGACATCAGTGGTATGGTTACTCCTAACAATATTATGTTGGGCACGGTTAGATCGGCTTTTTTAGAGAAAAGACATGCTTGTGTTTTATTTTCATTAAATTCTACCAAGTTATCGGATACCCATTCGAAAATTATTGCCAAGTTTATATTTTTGTTGTTGACAATTCTTCCTCGTTTATTTCTGGTTTCACGGGCAGATATAGGAGCCCTGGAAAAGAAAGCGGTATGAAGGGTACTATCATCCGCGAAGCTGTGTACTGCACATGAAGTTATTTCCAACAAGTCGTTGATGTGAAGTAAAAATAATGTTGGAGCTAGAATTGATTCCTGCGGAACACCAGCATTTATTAGTACAAAATAAGATGAAACTATATTAACCACCACCTATTTGAGAGAAAACTAGCCAGCAGCTGAGGGAATAAGCCATAAGATGGAAGCTTAGCGAAGATACCCTGGTGCCAAACTTGATCGAAAGCCTTGGAGATATCTAATGCCACTTCGAATTATTAGAAAAAAATCCACATAATATTGGATAAGCTTCAGGCCGCCGTCTTAAGTCCCGAAAGCTTTATCGCTTTAGAACTGGCCACGTCAGATGCATGTCCATGTTGTACAAGTGGGGACTCTCGGACACACAGGAATGCGACTGTGGAGCGCCAGCTCAAACTGTAGCTCATATAGCCTACGAGTGTCTAATAAGAAGATTTGAACGAGAATAGAACGAGATTCTGAATGCCACTCCTGCTGTTGTAAATTGGTTGACCTCCCTGGATATCGATTTATAACCCATAGCCATGTTTCAAATGTATTCGTATAAGATATTTATCTTAATTACTAGTCAATTTGTAGAAGTGATAGTTTTATACATCTATATGTACAGTGCAACAGAAGTAGCTTGGCGGGCGAGAGATCACAAAATCTGCGCACAACGAAAACATTCGAATAACGATCCGATCGGCGACGACGAAATTTTTAGTAATCGTGAGTCTCAAGTACAATCGGAGGAAGAAGTTTACGAATGTGAAGTACAGTCAAACCTCGATAAGCGAGAGTTGAAGTGAGCACGATCTTATTCTCGCTTATAGAGGTTTCTCACTAACCTGGGTTTCTCGCTAATGCAGGTACATGGGTAGCGTTTCTCTCTTTTAGGGGTACGCAGTAGTAATAAGTCACAGCAAGTACGAATGTAGGAAATATGTATGTATGTACATATGTAATATGATAAAATTATGTGCATGATATGCACAACATTATTGTTGTGGTTGCACACACCTTGGTTCACAGATTTACTTTCCCCAGCTGCTTTTTTGAAAGCTATATCATGACGCCTTTTAAAACCCTCTAACCAGCCGTTGCTAGCAGAAAAGTTCTGGATTCCCAGTTTTGTAGCAAACTCTTTTGATTTTTCCTTCAACAGAGGTCAATCTATGGGAATGTTTTTATCGAGAATTTGTTTTATCCATTCCAAAAGGCACATTTCGATATTGGGAAATTCAGAAACTGTAGTCCTCTTAATATTTCCATGTCCATCAGAGCACTCAGACTTTATGGAGTATTTTGATTTTATAATAGGTGGATTCTGGTAAATTAAACTTCCTCTAAATTTCATTACGCGATTTTCCGGATTCGAACGCATTCACTATTTTAAGTTTATCACTTAATGACAGTACTTTAATTTTTCCTTTTGACATGATGCAGAACAGAACTTTCCTTCGCAATTGATAAGTATAAACTGAGTAAGTCCGACAAACAGGACGGTACACAGGCACATTATTAGTTTCACGAAATAGGATAGGTACAAATATTGAAGAGAAAACAATACAAAAACAATGGTAGGAAGTTCCACGACTCTCTCTTACAGAGGTTTTTGCTTCTCGCTAATAGAGGTTTTGGGAGCTTAAAATGACGGGTCCTGGCTATTACTCTCATTTATAGAGTTTTATTACTTATCCAGTTCTCATTTATCCAGGTTTGTATATTCAGCCGAATATTTGTTATTTTATAGGCTAGTCGCCCACCAAGCTAATTCTGTTGCACTGTACATACTCTTTCTATATTTATAAGTGAATTTGTAAATCGCCATGCGATAAATAAATAAATAAATAGGAAAAGTGATTTATCGATTGCTGTGCAAATGTGCAATTGTTAAGGGACTGGTGGATGACATTTTAAACATGTTATTTAAATATTGTATTTTATTGGGTAATAACTTATTTTCTTAATGAAATTTAATATTAATTTTTGTTCTTCCTGTACAAACAAATCAAATTATTTATTATCATTGAATGCAGCATTAAAAGACCCTATCACAAGGCGTCCATTTTAATTAAAAAAATTACCGATTACGTCAACACGTCAAAACTAGTGACATAACCTCTTTAGAATATACATTTAAAAAAAAATTTATCTCTTTCAGGATTTTTGTCAAAAGTACATTGCTTGCGAAATATTAAATTTATTTAATGATGTAGCCGCGCATGGTATGTGAAACATGGTATGATATGAACTCGAAATTTTAAAATGTATGTTGATTTTATGTTTTATTTTTTAAATTTATTTGGTATTTTCGTGAAATATTAACAACATAATTTTTTAATTTTTAAATGGTGTTTGTCATTACAGAAAATTTGTAATAATAATAACTGTAAACATGTTATTTGGTAGTCTAATTTTATAAATTTGCACATTTAAATTCTTCTTAATTAGGTCAACTAAAAATACTCTTTCTTTAGTAAATATTATTATTGTGGTCGACATTGTCTATGTATGGGGTAAGCAGTAGTTCAATACGATTACTTTACGAAGATTCCACTGCTTGTGTCAGGATAAACGGAGCTTGCACGGACTGGTTTAACATTAAAAAAGGTGTGAGACAGGGATGTGTGGCTTCGTCATCGCTGTTTACCTTATTCATAGACGATTGTTTAAAAAATTTTTAAGTGTGTGTGGATTGAAAATAAATGATTTGATCGTCAAATGTCTTCTTTACGCTGATTATCAAGTCATATTAGCGTCATCTAAAGAGAAGTTGCAGACAATGGTTAATATTATGCATGATGCCCTGAAAATCAAAGGGATAAAATTAAAAGAAAACAAAACGAAATTAATGGTTTTTGAAAGAGAAGAAAGCATGACAAACTGTGAAGTTTCGATTAAGGGAGAAAGAGTGGAACAAGTAAATGAATTTGTGTACTTGGGTTTAAAGTTTACGAGAGATGAAAAGTATAACAGTGACATTGAGCGAAGGGTGTTGGCAGGAAAACAGATGAATGGAGCACTGCATAGCTTTATGAATAGCCAGAAAGTGTCAAAAAGGCACGTCTGGCGGTGCATAGAGGTGTGTTGGTTCCTACACTTATGTATGGTAGTGAATGTTGAGTTTGGCAAAAGGAGTATGAAAATTGGATTAATGCTGCGGAGATGAGTAGTCTAAGTAGTATAGCCGGAGTGACTCGGTTGGATAAAGTAAAAAATAGTGAGATAAGAGAACGCTGTGGTGTAAAAGAAGATGTGGTTAAAAAGATAGATAAAGAAATAATTAGATGGTTTGGACACGTAGAAAGAATGGACGAAACAAATTTATAAGGTGAGTGTGAATGGATAAGTCGGTAAAGGTAGACCTCGAAGAACATATCTCGATCAGATCAACATTGGTTTGAAGAAAGGCCAGGTCAAGAGTACCAACAACCGACGAGCATGCATAAGAACACTGATAAATGTAAAGGAAGCAAAAGATATGTGTCAGAACCGTAGCAACTGGAAGGAAGTGATCTCTGCCTACCCCTACGGAAAAAAGGCGTGTATGTATGAATAATATTATTCATGGACTTGCATACTTATCAGTACATTTAACCAAAACCAAACGTTAAAGTTAATGTAAAATAACAGTGATCTTAAAACCTGAGAAAGATCCTACGTTACCTAATAGTAACCGTCCCTTATCTCTTACCAGCTGCCTAAGCAAAATGTTAAAAAAATGGTGAATAACCGTCTCACCTGGTGCTTGGAGAGTAGAAATTTTTTTTTCAGATTCCAAACAGGGTTCCAAAAAGTTTCATTTTATATGAATCATAAAATTTAATCAAGCTTTATCAAACAAGAAGACATAACGGCAATATTCTTTGATAAAAAAAAAGACTCGTTGTACTCAGAAACCTGCATGATTGGGCCTTCAGAGGCTTTTATCCAATCTTTCTCCAACAATTTCCTAAAAGTAGAGAATTCAGGATCAGTATTTAAGAGGCTTTATCTAACTTCCGAGGTATGGAAACGGTATACCGCAAGGTTCTACATTAAGCGTCACTCTCTTTGCAATTGCCATGAATGATATAATAAATGCAGTTAATGGACCAGTGAAAATAAGTGCCTATGTTGATGATCTAGTAATATTCTATTCAACTTTATTCACTTTAATGCTGAGGAAATCCTTTAAAAAACCATAAATCAGCTAAACAGCAAAGCAAATAGATCAGATCTCAAATTTTTTTTAACCAAAACAAAGACTGTGCACTTTTGTAGAAAACGGAGACCCCAAAATTATCCAAACCTGACTTTAAATGGAACTCCCATAAAATTTAATTGCAAAATAAAATCCTTAGTAATAATTTTTGATTCTAAATTAACCTGGGGCTCTCACATAGTAGATCTGGTGAATAGATGTCAAAAACCACTCAATATTATAAAAGCTCTCGCAGCAATCAAATAAGGAGCAGATCGTGAAATCCTAATGAATATATATCTCAGCCTCATTCTCTCCAGAATGGATTACGGTTGTGTAGTCTACTCTTCTGCTAGAAATAGCCGACTTAAAACTTAAGACAAACTTCAAAATAATGCGTTGAGAATAATAACAGGAAGCTTCAAAACGAGTCCAATAATATCTCTCTGTTGTGAATAGGCAACTCCTCCTCTTGTATTCAAAAGAATAAAACTCCTTGCAAACTATGCTGTGAAAATATTCTCTTAACTTACCCACCTCGACCCTGATATTTTCTACGAAGTGTTTTAAAAAAAGGTGACTTCGTCTGTAGGATAGGTAAAAAACTAAAAAATAATTGGGGTTTGCTCAGTAAAAAATTTTCGTAACGTCAACAAGTACTTCTGGGTGAGCAGTAACCCCTTTGTGTAATATGTCAAACTCCCCTTACAGTCCAACACTTACTTATGAAATGTACAAAATACGAGATAAATGGGAGGCACTACAACATAAATGTGGCAATAAAGAAGATCCATGTTTAAAGGATACGATCATTTACCATAAAATGTCGTCGTTTAGATGTCAAAACCTTGTATCTCAAAATTGGCATATTTTGGGAAATCACTTAAAATTTCCCACAGTAGATAATACAACTTTTAAAGTTAGTTTTTTTTTACTGAATATGAGTATTTTAACGAATTGAATTATTTGTGACAATGATAAAATTTAAATAAAATAAGGTTTGATTTCTTTTTTGAAAAAACGTGAGTTCGAGTTTTTGACAGTATATTATAATCAATCCTACGATTGTTTTTTGTTTTTTTTGCACATAACAAACAACATGACAAAAGAAAAATGAAATGTTTATTCTTTTAACAAATAAAACAAACATAAGTATTCTTTAATAAAATAATACATACATTCATACATAAAGTCACGCCTTTTTTCCATAGGGGTAGGCAGAGACCACTTCCTTTCACTTCCGCTACGGTTCTTACACACATATTTTGCTTCCTCTACTTTTATCAGTGCTCTCATACATGCTCCTCGGTTGTTGGTACTCTTGACCTGGCCTTTCTTCAAAACAATGTTGATCTGATCGAAATATGTTCTCCGAGGTCGACCTCTACCGACTTGTCCATTCACACTCGCCTTATAAATTTTTTTCGTCAATTTTTCTTCATCCATCCTTTCTACGTGTCCAAACCATCTTAGCATTCCTTTATCTATCTTTGTAACCACATCTTCTTTTACACCACAGCGTTCTCTTATCTCCCTATTCTTTACTTTATTCAACCGAGTCATTCCGGCTATACTTCTCAGACTACTCATCTCCAAAGCAATAATCCAATTTTCATGCTTTTTTTGCAAACCCAACATTCACTACCATACATAAGTGTAGGACACACCTCTATGCACCGCCAGACGTGCCTTTTTGACACTTTCTGGCTATTCATAAAGCTATGCAGTGCCCCATTCATTTTTTTTCCTGTTTTACTTTTTATCTCTAGTAAACATTGAACCCAAGTACACAAATTCATTTACTTGTTTCACTCTTTCTCCCTCAATCGAAATTCTACAGTTTGTCATGCTTTCTTCTCTTTCAAAAACCATTACTTTCGTTCTGCTCACATTTATTTTTATCCCTATGATTTTCAGGGCATTATGCATAACATTAACCATCACCTGCGACTCCTTTTCAGATAACGCCAATATGACTTGATCATCGGCGTAAAGAAGGCATTTAAAGATCAAATCATTTATTTTTAATCCATACGCATTCTTTTTCAGATCTTTTAAAAAATTGTCTGCGTATAAGTTAAACAGCCATGGCAAAGCCACACATTCCTGTCTTACACCTTTTTCGATGTTAAACCAGTCCGTGCAAGCTCCGTTTATCCTGACACAAGAAGTGGAATCCTCGTTAAGTGATTTTAGTTCTTGTATTAAACTACCACTCACCCCATAGATAGACAAAGTAGACCACAATTTACTTCTCACCACTCTGTCATAGGCCTTTTCCAAGTCTATAAAAGCGCAATAGACCTTCTGATTTCTAGCCAAGAATTTTTCGACTATACCTTGTAATGAAAAGACCTGATCCATACATCTTCTTTCTTTTCTAAATCCTGCTTGCATATCCCTTATCATCTTCTCAGTTTTATTCGTTACTCTTTTAATCAATATCTTTGCATCATACAGTTTGCTGACTATGCTGAGTAAACTAATACCTTGGTAGTTCTTACAGTCCTACTGCAAAACTTTTCCCTTGTAAAGCAGCACGATAACGGCCCTGCACCAGTCGTCTGGTACGCTACCGCAGTTTAACCCAATTTTATACTGTTCAACGCTTTCACAATTTCTGTCGTATTAATTTCACTTTCATTGGAACTTTTACTCATGTCTCCGAATGGGGCCTGTACTTTTTTATTTTTTTTCTTAAATAAACTGTTAAAGTATTTCTTTCATCTCTTTAATACGCATAACTCTCCTTTTACCGTACTACCATCTTGGTTTCTGATTGTTTCCAGTTGCGAGGTAGTATTTTTACCTACGGCTGATATTATGGATATTAAAGCCTAAGGTCACAAACTGTGGCAAAAGGTCGTGAACCAATGCCATCCCCTTCTCCAACAAAAAAAAAATAAGCCCAAGGTCTAACTTGGCTAGTTCAAATATACGAATTATTATTAAGTACCGAAAAAACAGTCATAAAAGAGCCCCATGTGCGATGGCAAGTTTCTACCAGCAAGCCAAATTTCTCGAAGAATAAAATAAGAACTTACAGTTTTAGAACTTGCGAAGGCTATAATATAATTCGTATATTTGAAATAGCCAAGTCAGACCTAAGGACTAGCTACCACAAGTATTTTCCATATTTTGGAAACAAAAAAAATAGTGATTCAAGGAGTCATAAAATCTATAATAGTCTGGGTAAATAACGGTCTTAAGGGACTGCAGGTGATTTAATTTGTGTTCTGTAATGGGCAAATGGTCATTATACATTTTTTTTTATTGTCCTGCATTGTTGTTATTTTTGCGAACTGCTAAAACTCCGGCATTAGTTTTGAGATTGTCAATATCAGAATTCACTTTAAGACTTTCTAGTGCTGATTTAACAATTCTTGCCCGGCTTGCCCAAAAATAATACTATAATTTTTTAAAGAAACCTTGTTACTTACTATCGTGAGTAGTTGATTAAATTTAGGTATATAACAAAACCTCACATCGCATTTTTTTTTCCTAAAAAAATTTACTGAAAATTATTATTTTAAAAATTCTTGTACTAACCGACAAGTTTCTGTTTTTCCTTAATTTATTTATATAATTAGTTTTAGTTGATCAACTAAAATAGATTAATTGGATCATCATAACCTCAAATTTTTTGGAATATTAGTTATGTTTCTGTTTAACGTAAAACAATACAGCTACAAATTATTTAAACAAAGTATTAATAAATGTTTTTACTTACCCTAGCTTCTTTTAAACACTTATAAACCCACAACTTTATAAATTTTGCAGGCACGTGTTGACTTACGAGGTTATGTTTACACAAAACATTCGAAAATTAAGATATGAGGTTTTGACATCTGAGCGACGATATGAAAAATGATTTTACAAGTATGTGGCTAATAACCTCATAGCAAAAAACAGTGATCTAAACACAAGTAGGCCTACCGTTACTGTTAATTAATAGCCATAAAATATATAGTAGTAACTTAAAGAAAATACTACAAATCGTCCAGAAGATTACAAAAGTAAACGTTTTGGTGGTAAATGTAGAATACTAAATAATTGTTAATTTATTTTTTTAAATTTATTATTAATTTAGGGCTTTTACTAACGATGCAGTAAAGTTTTTTATTGACTTTTTAAAAGATGATTAAATTTAAGTCAAGCGGTGAGTTCCTCCCTGATTTTCTGGAGAACTTTTAAACTAGAAATTATCGTGAGACGCTTAAGAAATAGACTTTCCAACTCGGGAAAATATGAGGTAAGCAATTTACCTCATCAAAATACATAATCTCGGAAATGCCTTCGGGGAGGTAAAGGGTGCGGTTAACTGTTACCTCGAGGTGAATATTATTGAACAATAATTACTTTGAAACTTTTCATCGGGGTTCGCAGCCATTGATAAATCTGTTTGGTTTATGTTTTGGGATAAATTTACTGCTTTTTTTTTCAAAAGTTATTAACTTAATTTAATTTTCATTTATTAACTATCTGCGTGAACAGAACTGAAGATGAAACTTAATTTAAAACTTTTGAGAATTTTTATTTTTTTAAAATATTTACCAACAATAAAAAACTTTCCGTTTATTGATAACGAAAGTATACGTATGTCTGGTCTGATTAGGGTCTCCTACGTTTATTATAATGAGATAGGACTTATCATCAAACATTTATTGCGTAGTATTGGCAAGATATTCTACCTTACCATGATGCAAAGCACTTTTTTATTGAATATTTATTGAAGTACTTACTGCGTTTATATGCATATCGTCTTATTGCCATTTAACTGCATTTAGTTCTTTTTTATTCAAGTGTCAAATCAGACCGGAGTGTTTAGAAGCTCCAATATTAACATTGGGAATTGAAATGTACTGATATGTCATTCACCTCTATATTTGAAAAAAATTTCCAATATAATATTTATAAATCATTTACCACCATATTGGGAAGATATGTGGGGAGGAAGCTTCACATAATGCTTCAACACATACCCGAAAAAATACACACGAAAGACCAACTTGAAGTTGCGGCCCAATTAGTGACCTGATAATCACAGAAAACTGGTGCACAAAAGTTAGGCTAACAGCAAACCTGACAAATACCACAGCCATTTACTTTACCAGAAAATTTAAACCTGAACCCATTAGCACTATAAGGCTTTGAAATCAGGAACTAAAATACTCCACTTCAGTAAAGTACCTAGACGTACACCCAAATTTAAAACTAAAGTGAAGCGTTCATCTCGATGCAAAGAAAAGTAAAATGTTTGCCTCACTGTGGGCATGCAAAAAGACATGAAAAAAAACCTAGGGTCTATAACCAAGGATAAGCCTGTGGTTATATCAGGCAATATTACTACCGTCACTAACGTACGCAGCAGTAGTCTGGTGGCCAAGTGTGGAATGAAACGGGGCTGTGAACCTGCTAAGAAGCATGCAAGAAAAATTTTTGCGAGCTGCAACGGAGGCAATGAGAACCGCTTCTACAAAGAGACTACAAATAGCCCTTAACGTACCACCTCTGAATCTTCTGATAAAAAATTGGGCCAGGAACACTGCATACCGACTAAAGTGTCAGGGTGGGTAAAGGAGCAACAGGATTAGTCACCAAGATCAAGGAACTTTACAAACACCCCTTCACAATCGGACACAATTCCGAAAAAAACCCTGATAGAAAGAAACTATAAAACAACAATACCAACCAGAGTAGACTGATTGAAGAAAACACCATTGACCAGCCCGGGAGTGAAACAATGGTACACTGATGGATCAGGGTACCAGGGACGCTACGGGGTAGGTGTGTTTGGAGCATTATGCAACCACAGGGAAAGCATACGATTCGGTCTTCCAGGCTAAGGTCTATGCCATATTCAGGTGTGCTACGCACCTGACAAAAAACAGAGTGACCAACAGTGAGATTAATATTTTTAGTGACAGTCGCGCCACCATTGGGGCCCTCCTGAGTTGCACCACAACATTATCGGTGGTGTGGGACTGCATGCAGACCCTCACTGAGTTAGCGACTGCAAACAAGGTCACTCTTACATGGATTCCTGTGCACACAGGGATAAACCCAGCTTGGTTTTCGAAACGCTCTTGGTACTCGGGAAGCAATGTTTGCCTTAAATATACTTCTTTAAAAGTGTCGCGATCAGCGTAAAGACATTTTCGTATGCTTTATAGACTATAAGAAAGCATTCGACAGGGTACATCATAAAAAACTTTAGGATATATTGAGCAGTACTGGAGTTGCTGACAGAGACATATGCAATATTAAACACCTGTATTGGTGAAAAAAAGCAGCGGTTCGAGTCAATGGAAAACTAATCGACGAATGCCAGATTTGGCGGGCAGTAAGACAGGAATGTATATTGTCTCCACTGTTTTTAACCTATATTCTGATAAAATATTTAAACAGGCGTTGCATGACCAGGATTGCGGAGTTAAGATTAACGGCGAACTGATCAATACCATTCGCTATGCCGATGACATCGCAATCTTATGTGATGATCTCCAGGACCTTCAACGTTTTATAGACTTGGTCAACGTGATGGAATAAGAAATGGGTCTAAACATAAATGTCACTTAAACTAAGTTTATGGTTTTCAGCCGTCAGCCAAATAATGATGCTGCACTGCAAATAAATGGTCAAAACATTGAAAAGGTTCCATGTTTTAAACATCTTGGTTTTAACATTACAGAGCATCTCAACCCGTATAAAGAAGTCAAGTGCAGGATCGAGTCAGCTCGCACAACCTTCCAAAAAATGAGATCGCTCTTCTGCAATAATAATCTAAATTTAAAGTTTCGCCAGAGAATGATTAAGTGCTACATATGGTCTATACTATTGTAAGGGACAGATATTTGGACCTTAAAAGCAGCAACCATTAATCGTCTTGAAGCATTTAAAATGTGGCTACATGGAAGTATGCTCCGAATCCCATGGGCAGACAAATAAAGCGGTTTTAAATAGAACAAACGCCGTACGCGAACTACTAATAACAGTTAAATGCCGAAAGCTTTCCTATCTGGGTCACATACTAAGGGGTGATCGTTACCGTATTCTTTAACTTATAATTAGGGGCAAGATAGAAGGCCGTGTACGAGTCGGTAGAAGACAAGCCTCGTGGTTAAGGAATCTTAGAGATTGGACCGGAACTCGAAGCGCAGAATTTTTTTTATTAGAATCGCCGAAGACAGAGCACAGCTCGCCATTGTGATTGCCAACATTAGGAGGACCTGATATGGCACCAAAAGAAGACCACTGCAAGGAAACATCGTTAAACCGGGTATTGACCAGCTATAAACGATAACCCCGTCGTGAGACTAAAACCGATGGAGTATTGATCAGCTGGTTGCTCGAATCCACGTAGCTAAACTACCCGTAGGAGGCCATGTCCATTCATGATACATTCATGACGTCCATACCGAAGTCGAAGTCTCACACGTAAGCAAGAAACAATCGTCACCAACCGTCAGTACTTATCAAGCCACGGAGATGTACGTTTCGACGGAACGAGATTCACAAATTATTTACGTACGGAAATCACAAACAGAATATTTTTTTATTTATTGTAAAAAGTTAATATTTTTTTGGCAATAATACGTTTAATTTAGCAGCACTTTGTCTCCTTCGGCTCACCTGGGCAATACGCATTACAATTGAACTACTTAATCCATCCAGCAGCTATGCAGGCTAAGTTAAAGAGATAAAGGCAAGACGCTGATGAACAGTATGACGGCTCAGTGAAAAAAAGAATTTTGTTTTATATTTTGGCAACTAAGTGCAACATGATAATGACGATTTTTCAGCCGGCCAAAATAAAATATTTGCTATCTCATGGTACAAAAGTGTTAAAACCTAATTATTATGTATTATGACACTTTTACCGAGGAGCGATGTAGTGTACTTTTTATTTTAGAATAATAGTTTTTAATAAATAAATAACATTCTTACAATAAAAACCAAGTGGACTATAAATAATATGGAACAATTTGTTGTTACAAAGATCCGAAGAAATTTAACCTGGTAAATAAAAATCTTTCTGCAACACCTGCGATTTAAAACTAAAAATTAGTGTAAGAACTTTCTCTCGAGTTTTCTAGAAGTTTAAACAAATATTTGAATTACTACGAAGCCACTTCTATATAGCAAATAGAGAGCACTATCAGGTTTACCATAGCAATCATCAGAAACTTTGACGTTTGCTTTCGCATTCTCTATTTCTCAAATTATACTCTTTTTTAAAGTTTTACTTAGAGATATTGTAAAAGTTGGCGCAAACTTTTCGCGATATTATAAAATTTAGTTTGTATTGGTTTTAGTATGAGATAACTTTGAAGATTATAAATCGTTTATTTTCTATATAATGAGAAAATTAAAATTTTATTAGACAAAATAATTTTTGCTTGTATTGTCCCAATTACCTTTTTTATTAAAATTTATCAGAACGTAAATTAATTCCTTTCCGTCAAATATTTTATAACGGTTGCTATTCTAACCTATGGATCAACCAAGAAAATTACAATCACTTATAATATTAAAAGTGGTTTTATTGTTTTTTATAAAACATTGTTTTATGAATTTAAATAAATTTGAAAATTAATTTTGCTTTCGTGAAAAAGTTTCACGTCTCTTTTTGTGTACAACATAATAAACCAGGCAGTTTGTGCACAAGCGGTAACAAATCAAAAGATTGCAAATAAAAGCTGTAAGGAAGATGACCTATCATTTCAATCATTTGAACTCAAAAAGTCGTAACCCATTTAAATTTTTTTTTTACTTTTTTTTAAATGTACGAATAAACAGGTAACGATTTGCTTTAAAGTACTTTAAATAAAGATAGCAATATTACTTATGAACATACATACATACAAATAGTCACGCCTTTTTCCCGTAGGGGTAGGCAAAGACCACTTCTTTTCACTTGCTACGATTCTTACACACATATTTTGCTTTCTCCACTTTTATCAGTGCTCTCATACATGCTCGTCGGTTGTTGGTGCTCTTGATCTGGCCTTTCTTTAAAACACTATTGATCTGATCGAGTTATGTTCTCTGAGGTCGACCTCTACCAACTTGTCCATTCACACTCACTTTATAAATTTGTTTCGTCAATCTTCCTTTATTCATCCTTTTCACGTGTTTAAACCATCTAAGCATTTCTTTATCTTTTTTTGTAACAACATTTTCTTTTACACCACAGCGTTCTCTTATCTCACTATTTTTTACTTTATCTAACCGAGTCACTCCGGCTATCATCTCCGCAGTATTAATCCCATTTTTATGCTTCATCTGCCAAACCCATTATTTACTACCATACATAAGTATAGGAACCAATACACCTCTATGCACAGCCAGACGTGCCTTTTTTGACACTTTCTTGCTGTTCATAAAGGTATACAGTCACTTATGAAAGAAAAGTTAAATGTAATGTTAGCTAGTAAAGGCAGTTAAAACGGTATCAGAATCTTTTTTTCTTTAAACAGTTCAGGCCATTTTCGTCCCCCTATAACTTCGTTGTGGATAAACCTAAAAGCCTGAATATTCAGTAACCAAGCATACATTGTATAAACACGGTATATTTTAAATTTCATTTTATTTAAACTGGCAGTTTAAAAATTATTACTAGTCAAAATTTCTTAATTTTATCACTCACTGACCGATCATCATAACTCTGCCGCTCCCCCCTCCGAGGGCCGAGCCCTCTTAACTATCAATTTTTATGTAATCATATTAACAATCTTTATCAAATTTAACGATTGTCGTCTATGATTACAAAAAAATTGATAGTAAGGGACTTCTAGCAGTTCAAAGGTAAAATACAATTAGTGTTTAGTGTATAAAACAGGGAAAAACTAAAATATTTTGCAATTTTGGTCCAGTTTTCTGGATACACCAACTGCATAAATAACTTTGTAATCTCATACAAATGTATATATATATATATATATATGAATACTAGGTTTTCTGGATAAACCGCATTAAGAAAATTTGTTTTCTCGACGTTTCGGCTCGCGCTTTGGAGCCATTATCAAGAGTTAGGTTAGGGTTAGGAGGGTAAGGTTCAGTACGTTTTCGTGGTCTCAATCTGCCTACTTCTCAGGGACAACTGACCGGTGCAGTACGACCAGTAGCATTTCTGAACATAATATATATATATATATATATATATATATATATATATATATATATATATATATATATATATATATATATATATATATATATATATATTTGCAGTAAATGAATCAGTGTACCTGTATATGTATAATAAATTAAAAAAAGGACTATCTACAAAAAGAATTGAGATGCCATTAAAAACAACTTGTAAAAAACACCAAGTTTCGCAACTTAGTTCTTCTACCGTAAAAACTTGTGAGATCCATGTAGTACCAGGTCGGTTAATTTATTCAGTCCCTACTTTTGGGTGCTTCTGTCTATGTTATTACATAATTAGCTAACCTAACAACATCTTTTAGTTACCATATCAATATTAAAAATATTTGGTGTGGCCAATCTGGTTGCTCCTCCATCCCCCATGGCACTTTAGTCTGTATGCAGTGTTCCTGGCCCGATCTTTTATCAGGAGATCCAAAGGTGGTATGTATCTTAAAAATAAGTATCCTAACAAAAATTAAAACCAATATTAACAAATTCTTCTGTACCCATATATTAAGTGAATTACTAATTTAATCAACCAATCAACAATCGATGTTTTGTGCAGCCAAATTTTATTGTCACTACAAACTTCCAGATGACTAAAATTACATCCCACGTGGTCATCCTTAATGCTCATAGAGACATTTAAACTATTGATTGCGTCACAAAGTTCCTTAAACTTTGAATTATTGCATTAAGTGTTAATTACAGTTATCAAACTATCTAATAGCCTTTAATGTCTTAAAGTAATACGATGGCGGCCATGTTTGTAGCTATACTTAAAGTTTGGAAGCGGAGAAACCAAACTGTAGTTACGTGTCTTCTTGCCTCAATAATCTTTTTCTTTTGCTTTATTTTTTTTAATGTAGGTACTTATTTAGCAACTGCAAATTAATATCATTTAATTGGGCACTATGATGTATTTACTGTTTATTGTTTAAATTTAAAGAATACCGTTCAATTTTTCTTATTTTTGTAAATATTTATCGACAATATTTGTTCCTACTTTTAAACTTTACATCTACTTTGGCATTGACGTACACAAAAGGGTTCTGGTCTATCAAATATAGTCATTACCTACTCCCTTATCAATAAGTTTAATATACAATGCGTGGCTATATTATGGAAATAATTCCTAAAAGAGGTCGATTTTTGTTTTTAAATCTTGATTTTTAAATTTATTTTCTAAAGAAGTCACTTGCTTTAAAGAGGTGACGTAATCGGTAACTTTTTTTAATTGAAACAGATTTCTTGTGATACTTTATCTGAAAGGTCTTTCTATACTGCATTCAATGATAACACTGGTCAACAGTGGTTTTGTTGCCCTTGATGTAAGAGTGGTTTCGAGTACCTCTATGCTAACAATTTACGAAATCATGGATAGTTTTGGAAGATTGGCTCTGGTTTTTTTTTAAAATCTTCATTTTATATATATATATATATATATATATATATATATATATATATATATATATATATATATATATATTTTTTATTAAAAATAAGAAGGATATAACAAGTATATTCTTAAATATTAACTTACATAAAATTTGAAAAGAGGAAAAAATTATAAAATTTATTTTTAACTTTAGAAAAACGCTTTTTAGCAGCTTTTTTGTTATATTTTTTTTGAAAACAATCTCTTTTTAAAGGCCATCATGTGACGGTCCCATTTACCCTGAGACCTTTCTTCCATCACTTTTAGATCTCGGTGGAATTTTCCTATAATTTGGTGATTTATAGTTTCGTAAAAAATTTTCTACCACCAACACAAAGCTTCACTTTCAGAATCAGTTATAACTTTTATTAAGTTTGAATCTTTAATCAATTTCCAAATTTAAGGGCCATCAAATATTCCAGCTTTTCACTTTTCCATACTCATCTTGCAAGCATTCTCCTTTCTTGCCCAATGCTTTATCATACCTAATTTGACATGTATTGGCATGATCTATTCTCTACCTAACAATGGCTCATTTATTTTATTAGCTTTACCAACAATTAAGGATTCTTATGTTCCCAGTGAACTATCCCATATACAAATAAAGCAAGGGTATTTTGTATATCCACTTTGCTGACCAAGTAAAAAGTTAACCATTTTTAAATCAACACAAACCAGCCGTTGATGTTCATTGCAATTAATATTTTGCAGCAACAATTTAATACTTTGATATTCTTTTTTGAGTTGTGTTAAATGGGGAATTGGTATTAATGCGAATTTATTTTTATTGTGGAGTAAAAAACATTTTAAACTTCTTTTGCCGCCAATTGGTAGATTTAAATTTCTTTAAACCCATGTGTAAAGGTAACTTTGAAATATTAATACAGTAAACAGGTTCTTCATTACTTAAATATGGTAATATCTCACTTTTTCTTGTTGTGTATGCATGAATAACATTTGGCCCCAATAAGTTCTTTCCTTTTAGTCTTGAAGCCAACAGTTCTGATGCTTATTTTGAAAAATTCATATCTCTTATTAAATTGCTAGGATCATTTTGAAAAAACAACTGTGGTGTGAATTTGGCAACATCATAGATTTCGAGGGAAAACAAATTATTATTAAAGCATAAATAGGTCGAGGAAAATCTTCACTATGCAAGACAGGACCTGTTGTAGACTGTTAATTTGGAATTGCTATGTTTTATTTTGATTGAAACCAATAATTTTTACTACGCAAAAGTTATCTTCGAAATGATTCTTGGGCAAATACAAAATTTTCCGGCCCAGAACCCTTCTGTGGACTTTCCAAAGCCCACTTGAAAGAAGAGGTTCGACGCTGGGAAACAGATCAAATGAAATCTCACTGGCATGAAGTGCCAAGACAAAGGCAAGCGAAAAGGCTAGTCTTTCGCCAAGGAAAGCCGTGAACGGCCCGCACTGCAACTATTAGAAGGGGGAGGGATAATAGAAAGGAGATGATTGTGGACCCGCTTTTTGAAAAGTTGCAGGTCATATTTTTCTAAAAAAAAATTATTTTGGAAGTCTGTTTCATTCGGCCCTGTAAAAAAAGGATTATTAATGAAGATTGCTCCTTGTAGTGTCAATATTAAAAGTAAATGGGTAAGACTGATCAGCGTGCCAAGTTCTTTGGCCAAATGTGGCCAGTGGTGGTATAAGAGTTTTTATTTCTCTGGAGCATCTGCCATAGAAATATCTGCAGAGTAATGTCTGGTCTGGTCTCTTTTTCTATATTCTAGTAGGTGAAGGGTATCTGTGAGAGTTGAGTTGTTTATCAACCGAATGGCCCTTTTCTGAATGATCGATAGGATGTGAAAGTTGAGACAAGTTTGCTGTCGTATGCGAAACTGTAAATGGGGCTCGTAATATTTTCAAAAGGTCTTTGATGTGTAAAAGAAATAGGGTTGGGGACAGGATAAAACCCTGGGGGACCTGATAATTGGTTTTTAATGCATCAGAAGAAAAACCGTCAACTGCCACTTGTAAGGAGCGATCTAGCATGAGCCATTGCTTGCAATTTGCAATTTGGTTGGGAGAGCATAGGCAGATAATTTGCTTAACAATGCCTGGTGCTAAATGCGGTCAAAGGCTTTAGATATATCCAAGGCTATTTACCAAACTTTTTAAAAGTATTTTTTCAGAGCTGAGTGACGTAATGCAACAAATATACAGTAGACGAAATTCATATTGTCTGTCATGAATTATCTCAAATTTCTCCAGATATTTAATAAGTTCTATATTAATTGCTTTTACCATAACTTTGGATATGACTGGGAGCAATGCAATAGGGCGATAATTCGCAGGAATGGTCTTCTTTTCTTTTTCGTAATGGGTTGGACTTAAACGTTTTTTCACATTGACGTAAATACTCTTTCGATGTATGGCAGCTTGAAGAGTCTACAGAGAACTGGGGTGGGCTCTTAATAAGCACTGGTCTTTGGGACAATTGTCGGAATTCCATCTGGTCCTACTGCCTTATTAACGTTTGATGAGCCGGCTTAATACCAGGACCGGTATGAAAAATTATTAATAAAAATAGGAGAAAAAATTTTCGTTACATATATATAAACGGTAATGTCTGTTAGAAGCCAAAGAAGTGGAAAATAAAGTTTTTTTGCAGAATCTTAAAATTATCAATAGTTTTAAATTATTGTACCCACTTTGTTATAAGTTAAAAATAAACTAACAAAATTTACATCAAGTTGAAGAAAATTTGTGGCTCTACAACTTTCTTTTTAAAGACTGCGAACAAAAGTGGGGTAAAATTATTTTTTTAAAATTTTTGTGATATTCGCGGGTAAATATCTTTAAAACTATTAAAATAAGAAAAAAAAAATTATAAAAACAAACTTGTAAACAATTTAATCAGTATTAATTTTGCTGGGTATACTCTTCAACCCACCATTTTTAATTCATAAGTAAAAAAACGAAAAAAGTGACCTTAGGCTGGTTCTGGAACTTTTGGTATGCTTACCTCTTAACCATTCCAAACAAAATCATTTGGTCAATTTCGTTTTTAGCCATTTTGCTCCACAAGCCCGTTTTTAATCATTTATTGATTGGAAAAAAGATAAATTTTTATTAAATATGTATTAAGCGAGCTTAAAATATTTACTTTTCAGATGCTCAAGCGTCAATATCAGGTCCTTCAGAAGTCTACGTAAAAAAAGGAAGTACAATATCGTTGACGTGTACAGTCAACGTTCATTCGACTCCACCTTCTTCTATACTGTGGTACCACGGTCACGCTGTAGTAGATTTCGATTCTCCTAGAGGTGGTATTAGTTTGGAAACTGAAAAAACGGAATCAGGCACGACCAGCAAATTGCTAGTTACCAAAGCTCTGTTAAGTGATACGGGAAACTACACGTGTATGCCGTCCAATGCTAGTCCTGCATCGACTGTTGTTCACGTATTAAATGGTAAGATATTGTTTTAACTTAGCAATTTAATATTTAATTAACAAAGATGAAAAGTTTTGATCTTTCGCAAGGTCCCTTCTTACACGTCTTTCACAAGTAAATGAAAAGTATAATATTGTTAAGCCTAAGGGTTGTTAAATAAGTGGTACATACAAAGAAAATTTTTTTTTATTACTCACAAAATACAATTTACAGGATTAGTTAATTCTAGCTTACTATCTATTTTTCACTAATTAAGTATTTTTAACTAATAGATTAAGGCATTCTGGAGATTAAGATTCCTTCTCAAAAAGAGATTCGGACAAGAGTCAAACTTTTACTAATTTAAGTGGTTAAGTGGTTTTAGTTTATGATAATAAATGATAGTTTAGTTGGTTTTGGGTCCCAATTGAAAGTTATTTTTATTTTTAAAGGTAAAAAATAGAGCGGTTTTATTAGTTGATGGAAGTGAATAAGAGACAATAAGATTAATAAACTGTCAGAAAAACATTATTTTATGAGGAAAAAAAAAAGGTGGGTTAAAAGTTGGTTTTTATTATTTTTCGAATGAGACCCTGATGGTCAAACGTCATTTAGACATCAAGCAAAATGGCCAGAGCATGTTCTCTTAGGTTCAGGGATTGGAAACGATCGCAGTCAAGCACAAATTAAGAAAATACGATTGGCCATCTATTGATTTTACACATGACGTAAATATCAAAAATATCAGAAATAAAACCAAGAAACCGCAAAAAATGTCTACGAAGTAAGATTTCCCATCAGTGAACGAGACCAAGTTATCTAATTCAATCTCGTATATACTTTAATCTCAAACTTTAACGCCACTCTACACACGGGGGATGTATCTCAGACGCGTCTTGATATTTATTTCACATTCACTTTTCTCTCCGACCTTATTTCCTATGAGATTTCTTTAATTTAATTAATCCTGGGTGACAGTCTCTCAAGAAATTAGAAACTGTACCATTTCTTTCCTCGAAAGTTTACGGAACAAAATTTATTTTAACCTGACCTCGGCAATGCTTTTTCATACATTCGCGTAATTTTAATTACCCAATATGTTAACCAGTATATTTATTTTTAATTTATTTATTTAGTATATTATTTCATTTAAATTTATTTAGTTATATTATTAAAGTAGTTAACACACAAATATTCTTTATACTGGTGGGTCATTCCATGTGAAATCAACCGATGATTGAGATCGACCAATCTTCATTTGGATCCATTTTGGTCAGAAACCTCCTTTATCTTAAGCCTCTACTTCCACCGTGGGACCGCCGTAAGCCATTACTTCGCAGGTGGAGGATCTAGCTATACAGCTTTTCCCTCAATTGTTTCCTTTTTTTTTCTGCATCGCGAAGTTCTTTCAGTACCTCAGCTCCGAACGTGCTCATTGCTGTCCACGCAGTCTGTGATGAGAGTATAGCTTCCAACATATTGTCAGGCGTGACCCTTTGTAAAATTCTTGTTTTTTAATCTGGTGGTAAGTCATTTGCCTGTTTTTGTCAAGCATTTACCCCACAGCAGTAACGTTTATCTTCGTAATGGACGTTGGTGGCCTTCCCGTCCTCTCAGCGTGCTCCAGACTGAAATTTCTCCTTTGGAATATTTTGTACCACGTGAATATAGTCGTGGGATGTGGACAATTATTATTATTATTATTATCTGGTAAAAGAGTCATTTTTTCTTAGCACTGATCTATGTTTAAACCACAAGCGAAGTTATGGGTACTGCAAAATCATTCGAATATTATTTTGTGACCAAGATGACATAGTACGCACTTTAAACTATCACTGTTGACAAACAACTTAGACTACCGGTTTGGCGCTGCGGATAGTGAGCAAGTATGAGCAAGTCTCAACATTCACCAACACTCGGATTCTTGCGCCACGTAGTTGCGTCATATTGCAAAACTTTCCTAGTTTTTTTTGTTATATGATTAAAATTAAGTTTTTATTTATGTGGTCTTACTTTAAATTCAAACTCATCACGAAGTAGCTTTTTAACTCCTTTTTCTTCGTTAATAACTTTTTTTTTCTAAATCTACCCCTACGGGAAAAAGGCGTGACCATATGTATGTAACTGGAAAACCACAGATACAAGTTTCTATTAAAAAAAAAACTTTAAAATGAGTGTTATTGTTTCGATAAATTAGCTGCAATAATTCATTTAAAGTATTATTTTTAACAGTTACAGCAAAAAAATATTTTTAAGTAACTTAAAATTTCTGAATCTCGAAAACTAAGAATTTTTGAATATTGACTTCCATCCCAAATTTTTTTTATTAAACTCTACCCTTAACGTTTGTTCGCCTTTTTCTAAAACACGCTATATAAAAATACCATCCCAGCAAAAGTAAAGCAATATTACAATAAAATTATTTTTACCCTGCACTGTAAATATTTTAATGTAAAGCTTTTAAAGCACGCTATGTATTCTTGTTAAATGTAAGATAACGCAATTAAAAGCAATCTAAGGTTTTTTTTCAATACGACATTGTTAAAAGGTTTGAATGGCGTTTTATCCGTGTCATCGTCAGTGCTGCGATTAAATCGCTGAAATGGCGCCAGAAGTATCGTAAAACAATGGGTAGCACTGCTCTAAAATGGAGCTGTAGTTATAGCTGACTCAACAAAACACATATTGAGCTTCAGTGTTGTCACTAACCGTTATGGGCGGTTTCTGGTCGCCGGGGGCAGCCAACAAAAGTGTTGTTCGTATAGATCCGACATGGAATGGTTATTGTGACAATACATCAAATAACAAACTGCACCTCCAAAGGAAATGTGTAAATAAAGCCTGTCGGCTGTACAACGAATGCTTTAATCACGCCTTTATTTTGCTTGTGTTTGTGTTTCTTATAAAATTAATATTAGTTATTGTCGCAGGTGCAAAATTATTTAGTAAAAAGTAATTTTTACTTTGGTTTATTTAGATAAATATATTTTACGCCCAATAATAATTATAATAATTATAATAATAATAATAATGTAATTAATAATAAAAAAAAAGTTATGCAGAGACATATACTCAAAAAAGCAAAAAAAAACAATTGAATTCCAATCATGGAGATGGCTACAAGTCAACTTATAATTCGAGACTAAAGCACTCATCACAGCCTGCCAGGAACAAGCGATACCCACAAACTATATGAAAGGATCATGAAATTTGGCAAAGATGTAAACTGCAGACTTTGTTAAACACATCTAGAAACTATTCATCATATTGTTTTAGGCTGTCAGATTTTGGCAAAAAAAGCATATCTGGACCGGCACAATCTTGTAGCTGCACATCTTTACTGGAACATATGTAAAGAACCTAACTTAAAAGTCGTAGACAAATGGTAACAGCATAAACCAGATTCAGTAAAAAATTCTCTTGATATTGCAATTATTTTAGACATGCAGGTGTAAACAGATATGTCCATAAAAACAAATAAATCAGATATACCAAAAAACAAGAAGTAAAAGAAGCCTACTGATAGAAGTAGCTATTTCATCTAACTACAACATCACACAGAAAAAAGCCGACAAATATCTTAAATAATATAAAGAATTACAGATTATGGATTATGAAACAATTATAATTTCTGTAGTGATTAAAACAACAGGATTAATTTTAACAAGAACATATAAAGTTATCAAACAAATCCCAGGAAAACAAAACCTTCTTATAATACAAAAATCAGCAGTTTTAAGCACTGCGCATATAGTGAGCAAAGTACTTAAACGCCATCACGTCATAAAGGATCTTTCTTGGAGGTTCTTTCACGCAACCATAGAGCAACAAAACTATGTGCAAAAGAAAAAACAATAATAATAATAATATTGTTTAATTGATAGGTAGTAAGTTCACAGTACAATAAGTTTAGACAAACTTATACACTTGTACCTATCAAAAGGTTAAATTCATTCCTGAATTGAAGACTTATATTCAGAGCTTGCTCTTTCATTTAACTCTAGGATACTTATATAAAGAAAATACAATCATCTTTGGGAATAATACAATAAATATTGAGAATTATAAATTAGGGTTTATTTAAATTTTAATAAAAGGTAAGTTACAGTAACATTATCTGCAGTATTATAAAATGCCTTTTTTCCGTAAGGATAGGCAGAGACCACTTTCCACTTTCTACTTTCATCAGCATTTTTATACATGTTAGTTGGTTGCTAATGCTCTTGATCTGGCCTTTTTTTAAAACAATTTTGATTTGATAGAGATACGTGCGCCTAGGTCAACCTCTACCAACGTGCCCATTTATACTCGCCTTTTAATTTTGTTTCGTCAATTTTCTTTTATTCTACGTGTCCAAACCATTTAACCAATCCTTTATCTATCTTTGTTTTTATATCTTCTTTCACACTACAGCGTTCACTGTTACGGTTATTTTGATTTTAAAGCCGTCACTGGTTGACGTAGTTGGGTTTTTGCGAATTACCCACAAGCTGATAGCCAATATTTAAATTGTAAAAATTGTAAAGTTTAGTCGCTTCAATTTTGATGTAGGTTTTTAGTCAGTGACTGTTATAATTTTCAGTTAATAAATGGATTGCTAGTTTTAAATGATAATGGGTTATTTTAATTGTAAAGCTTTGCCAAAGTACAGCTACTATATTTAAATTTTTTATTCCTTTTAGATTCTCTGGAAAAGTTATGTAGAATCTTATATATATATATATATATATATATATATATATATATATATATATATATATATATATTCATCGGTTTTACAACGTTATACGTCTTCCGATACCCAATCTTCATTCGTTTCTGTTGGCCCACAAGTTCTTGTCCAGACCTCTTTTTTTAATTTCACTATCGATTTCTTTTTTCCAGCTCTTTCTTGGCCTTCCTTGTTGTCTTTTTCCAGCTGGGTTCCACGTGTCAACACCTGTTTAGGCAATATGTTCTCCTTCATCCTCTGCACATGACCGTACCATACTAGTTGTTACTAGTTGTTTTGTTCAAATGTCATCTACCATGGTATGTTCCACTTCCATTATTTCTCTAATTGTTTGATTGGTGACTCTTTCTCTCCTTGATTTTTCTGCAGCCCTTCTCCAGTTATCCATCTCTGTAGCACACAACATCCTCTCCGTTCTCTCCTTAATTTGCCAAACTTCCGAACTATATGTTATAATACTTTTTACGATAACATTGTAAATAATCCTTTTATTTTTATTTAAGATGTTTCTATACCACAACACCCCATTCATTAGTGATATTGCTCTCCTTCCCAGAGTGTTTTGATCTTTAATGGCAACTGGTATATTTTATTAATACCTTGCAGCAGTTTCCCTAACTTTCCCAGTGCGGGACACTTTATTTATTTTAAAATGTTCTATTGTTCGGTTTTTCGTGAAACTATAATAAAAGCAGTTTTTTTACGGCACATATCACCTGGGTTAGTCCCGGGATAATATAATCGATATTAACTAAAACTAAACATACATACATATAGTCACGCTTTTTTCCCGTAGGTGTAGGAAAAAACCACTTCCACTTGCTACGGTTCTAACACAAATCTTTTTACTTTCATCTCATACATTCTCGTCAGTTGTCAGCTGTAATCTTGACCTGGCCTTGTTTTAAAAAAAATTATATCTGATCGAGATACGTTTGCCAAAGTCGACCTCCACCGATTCATAATTTACACTCGCCTTATTAATCTGTTTCGTTAATCTTCCATTATCCACCCTTTCTACGAGTCGAAACCAACTAAAAATTTTCTTAATTATCTTTGTTATCACATCTTTCATTACAACACAACGTTTCTTTATCTCACTATTATTCACTTTATCCAACCAAGTCAATCCGGCTTTACTTCTGAGACTACTTATCTCCGTACATTAATTTTTTTTATGGTTTTCTGCCAAACCCAAGATTTACTTCCAAACACTCCCATTCATTTGTTATCTTGCTAATACCTTTTGCTCAATGTCACAGTCATACTTTCCGTCTTTCGTAAACTTTGAACTCAAGCATACAAACTCATTTTTTCTTCACATGATGCCAACATAACCTGATAATCCATACGCAATCCTTTTTAAGTATTTTAAATAATCGTCTGTGTATAAGTTAAACAGCCATGGCGAAGCCACACATCCCTGTCTTACACCTTTTTCGATGTTTAATTAGTCCGAAAGCTTTGTTAATCATTACCCAAGCAGTTAAATCCTTATAAAGTAATTTCATCAACAGTATTAAACTAACGCCCACCCCATACACAGACAATGTCGTGTAACGTCAACTTTGCCGTTTTTATTTTTTAACGCCGGCCCTGGTCACCCTTCCATTTATGTTTAAGTAGTGGGAATTAATTTATTATTTAAACTGCGTTTGTAGATTTTTGAAGGCAGTTTCAATACTAAGTTAAAGTAAAAAAGAGTTTCACCTCTAAGTTAAGTTAAGTTGAAGTTAAGTGGAAAGGCCGAAATCATTTCTTTTCCTTGATGGTTTAAAACTTTAAAAGAAAAAAAATTGAATGGTAAGATTTTAATTCTATTTTATATTTCATTTTTAAATAAAATCTTTCATTAATGATTTGTCACATTTATTTATTGATTAAAATATTTTGTACCAATGTCATTAATGGATAGATTTTATACTTAAGGAAAAAACCTTAGTGGGTTTGTTATTTTTAGTGATTGGCCCTTTATGCTTTATGGATTTTATTTCCGGAAGCTTAGAAGCCTTTTATACTTTATGGTCTTTTTTGGAACTTCTTTTTGGAATTTTTTTTCCTGGATTATTTTTGGACATTTTTCGGAAGGTTTTCCAAATATTTTTTTTTATTCTGCCGTTGTCCTCTTTTGCATAATCTGGAGGAGATTTTCTTTTTAATCTGTTAGCCGACTTTGGTTGGTTCATAGATGAGTGGCTAACAACGATGACTCGTTTTTTTTTTGTCACCGACTGCCGCACTACACCCCGTGGAATTTAAAGCTTCAAATTATAAGTTAGTATTTGCTCTTTAAAAAGAAACGATATTATAAGCTTATGGTACAATTTTATCCTACATTCACTGTGGGAAAATATTCGCTACAACTCAACGTTTTTTTGTTTCTTCATTTTTGTTAAATTATTATCATACCTACTTTTAAAAGTACATGTTTACTTTTTTTTGCTTTTCAGCAAATGTAAAAACTATTTTTTGTATTTAATTTTAATAAACCTGCTATACGTTTTAGTTGCTCTCTTTTTATTTATTGTTTCAGCAAGATAAAAGTGTAGTTTGTACGGTTTAGTAAAAATACGTTCATATTTAATGGTACTAAATCGAAATAAGCAATTGGGTTTGTTTGGGGTAATTCTTTTAGTGATTTTTGAATATAAAATCACTTGGTGCCCTCGTAGTAATTTATTATAGTTTTTAGTTAGTCTGGAAAATTTAAAAAAAAAATACGATTGCATAGATACAATCCCCCAAATTGAATTTAATAGAGAAATCAAGTAGCCACGAAAAATTATTGATTGATTTTATTAATAATTAATTTTAGTAAAAATATTTTTAAATATTCTTTCGTTAGTAAATTACTATTTTAATGAGATTATTTAGCATTTAGCAATTCTTAGTATTTTCAGATAAAAAATATATATATATATAATCCAGGATATCTACAGCTGTCGCTGCCTTCCTGCTTTCAGCCCTTGTCTCCAGTTGTCCTTGTCCTGCCAGTCTCCGTCCTGCAGGTTTCTTAATTCCATCGCCTCATCCACTTCGTCTCTCCATGATCGCCTTGGTCGACCTCTCTTTCGTCTGCCTAATGGACTCCACTCAGTTACCCGGTGTATCCAGCGATCCTCCGGAGTTCTTCTAACATGTCCGTACCACGTTAGTTTCTTTTCCTCTATGTGTTCTAGTATGTCTTTTTTTACCTCCATTCTTCTCCTGATCTCCTCATTTCTTATTCGATCTAATCTGTTCACTCCACAACTCCTTCTCCAAAAGTCCATTTCTGTGGCTACAATCTTCCCTTTGTTTTTTTTGTTGATCACCCACATTTCAGCTCCGTAAGTCATTATGCTGCGAACTATTGAATTGAATATTCTTGTTTTATTAGTCTTGGTTATGTGGCGATCCCATAATATTGGGTTTAATTGATTAATACATGCCCTAGTTTGACCTAGTCTATTTTTTATTTCTTCCTCTGTTGTTCCACTTTTTGATATTATAAACCCTAGGTACTTAAATTTGTCTGTTCCTGAGATCTGTCGGTTATCATCTATTTCTAGGTGATATATCCTGTCTTGTGCCGTTGACATATATTGGGTCTTTTCGAGGTTGATTTCCACTCCATTTTTCCCATATTCCTCCTCTAGTTTCCGCATCATAAAACCTAAATCCTCCTCATCTTGAGCTATGATTACTTGATCATCGGCAAAGCTTAGAGTATACAGATGATCATTTCTAATTGGTATTCCCATTCCTGCACATTTTCTCTTCCATGGTCTTAGTGTCTGTTGTAGAAATATTTTGAATAGTGTGGGTGATGTTAAGCATCCTTGGAGGAGACCCTAAAAAATATAAAGACCAGTAAAACTTAACGTAACACATTATTTGGTTAAGACAATTATAACTGGAGGACGTGGTACACCTTCTATACAACAGGCAAATCCCATACAACATCATAAAAACCATCGAAAATATTTACCAAAAAAACAAAATACAAGCCAAAATTAATGGCACAACTACCGAAGAAATTCCTGTAAATAGTGGTATTCGACAAGGAGATTCCCTTAGCCCCTTATTGTTCAACATCGTTATGGACGAAATAATAAAAAGCACTCGTAACCTGAAAGGGTAAAAAATGGGAAACAAAGTCGTTAAAATCCTATGCTATGCCGATGATGCTCTTCTGATTGCAGAAAACGAAGATGACCTACAGAGATTACTATTTAAAATTCAGCACAACGGTAAAAAGTCTAAAAATGAAGATATCTGCAGCAAAAACGAAATGCATGACCACTACAAAAACACCTATAGGATGCAAACTGGTTGTGGATGATAAAATTATCCAACAGGAGATAAAATTTTAATACCTAGGCAAGGAAATATCAGGATACGGTGAAATCGAGGCGGAGGTAAGAAACCAAGCGGCAAAAGCATCACGAACCTCAGCTTACCTAACGATACAATCCTCCGAAACAAATTTATTGGAATCGAAACAAAATCCCAAATCTACAAGGCGGTCATTCGACCTATATTAACATACACAGCGGAAACTAGACCAGATACATCGAACACAAAGAGAATATTAGAAACCACCGAAATAAAAATAGTGCGCAGGTTCGCTGGAAAAACACTTTTTGAAAGGGAAAGAATCGAGGACATTTAAAGAACATGTAAAAAAGACAATGTAAATGAATGGATACTAAGAAGAAAGAGAGAGTGGAACGAACACATAGACCGGATGAATTACGACAGAATGGTCAAAATAACTAGAGACAAGTCGCCCTTAGGACGCCGAAGCATTGGAAGACCCCGCAAGAGATGGAGCGACAACCTTTTTAACAATTTAACGGCAGAGTATACGAAGAAAAACAAGCAAATTGCTTACATTAAAGAAGGAAGAAGAAGACAATTATAAAAAAAAAGAAACGTAACAGTTGACCATAATTCATTGCTCACCACTCTTTCAACGACCTTCTTCAAGTCCACTTCAACAAAATTAAAAAAAAATTCTCAAATACAAATGATTATTTTTTTATTGTTTTTTATTCCAATAATAACAGTAAATAAACCATATTCCCGGGCATTCAACAACTTATAAGAGGGTGCAACTTTTCCTTGGACTTATGAGGTCGTAATAATATGCAAATAAAATTTTTTATTCGGTGAAAAGTTATACGTAAGTTACGATTTCGGTGTGTAACTTTGAGAGGAACTTATTTGTATCCAGCAGTAAATTACGTAGCTTGGAAAGATATAATGCGAGTTATTCTTTGGTACGTTATTTATGACGCCGATGCAAGCTTGGTAGGGGCATGCATCTATTAAATTATAATTTGAAATTTTATAGCGGCTTTTTTAAATTTATTAAGCTGTAAATTGCGTCAACATGCAATAGATTTATGTAATAAAACAGTTTCAAGATTTAATCAACGACATCAGATTATATATCTTATTTGTTAAAAGTATTGATTATTATAAATAATATTATATTATAAATAATAAACAAAAAAATATATGCGAAGTGCGAGACAATAATGGGGGACTCTTAGTTTGGTTTTCGCAAAGGCTTTCGATCAAGGGAGGCATACAGGTTCTTATCCAAAGGTGCCGGGACATATCGATGACCGTTTACGCATGTTTCATTGATTACGAAAAAGCCTTTGATAAAGTTAAGCACGAAAAACTGATCAACCTTCTTAGAGAAATAGGACTGGAACAACGAGACCTCAGAATAATAGCCAACCTTTACTGGAATAAAAGTGCTCACATAAGAATTGATAACAACGCGTCCGACGAGATCAAAATCCTAAAAGGCGTTCGTCAAGGATGCATTTTATCACCACTGTTATTTAATTTGTATTCCGACAGGATATTTCAAGAGGCGTTGGATGAATGTGACGAGGGGATAAATGTCAACGGGATTAATATCAACAATCTGAGGTATGCGGATAACACGGTTCTTGTTGCCGACTCCCTGAAAGGACTGCAAGAACTGGTAAGCCGCGTGACAGCTGCAAGCTCAGAGGCCGGACTTGGCAATTAACGGTCAACGAAGTAAGCGAGTAGGAACTTTTAAATATCTTGGGTGTCAACTAAATAAGAAGTGGGACGGCATGCAGGAGAACAAGCTCGTGCTTAGTTCCGTATGGAGTGAGCACTACCACATTGTTCCGCTGAGCGGTAGATAAGGTTCAGATAGCACTGATGATTGCCAACGTCCGAGGAGGACCGGGCACCTAAAGAAGAAGAAGATTGATTATTAGATTACATCTTTAAAAAAAAAAATCCAGTACTGGAGTCACTAGCGAGTCCCAGTGAGGATGCAGAAATTTTAGATCTTTTTTAAGGAGTCTTTTAACAAGATTACAAAGAAGTTACCAGTTTTTTTACAGGTTAACTGACAGCTCAATTAAAACCTCTATGTAAATGCTTTACATCAAGCATTCTTTTTCTTAAAGTGCCTTATTCATGTACTGAATGTTGGCGACAATGCTGGCTTCGCTTCGATCTTGTGCGGCTCTGCAAAGTTCATGGGAATCAAGGTTTGTCCAGTCTCTTATGTTCTTAAGCCACGAGTATTTATTTCTCCCAATAACTTTTTTTTCCTTGATCTTTCCCTCCATAATTAGTTTGAGAAATGGGAACTTGGAATTCCTGAATATATGACTCAGGTAGGCTGCTTTTCTTCTTTTCGCTATTTGCAGCAGTTCTCTTTTTTTTCCCATTCGGTTTAATACCTCCGCATTGGTTTTATGGTCTGTCCACGAAATTTTAAGGATTCTCCTAAACACTCACATTTCGAAGGCCTAGAGACGGTACATGACGTTAGCTTTTATTGTCCAAGTCTCCACTCTATACAGCAGCACTGACTAAATGTAGCATTTCACAAAACGGTACCGTAACCTTAAATTAAGACTCTTGTTCCTCAGCAGAGCTCTCATATTTGTAAATGCTACCCTGGCCCGTTCTATTCTGCTACCTATCTTCGTGTCTGGGTCGAGTTTCTCAGTTATCCAGCTTCCGAGATATCTGAACTTAGAGACATGGTGGATATTGTAACCGTTTGATACTTTAATGTACATTTGGTGTTCTGCTAATCACCATTACCTTCAAGAAAGAGATTCGCATACCTGATAGCTATTTTTTGCTCTCCGGTAGAAGTTATGGTCAATCCTGTCAAAAGAATACTGGCCTTCTGTAAGGCAGCAGCATTATAAAAGAGTTCGCAGCAGCATGAGTGAAGTATAAAGGTTCTTATTGAATTAATCCAATTAGGAAGTTCGATTGGAATAAAAGTACTAGCAAAACAGAAAAACTTTTATTAACGTATATAACTATAACTGACAGCTTTTGACAATTCATATACACGGCCAAGCTGTTCCATATATGTGTGTGATTGTCACTGACTTGAACTAAACAATTAAAAGCGGAACGCGTCTAAATTCAATAATTCTGCTGACGAACTAGCTGCAAAAGACACCAAGCGTCTTTCTCTAACAAATAAAAAATAATACTACATACATACATAAAGTCACGCCTTTTTCCCATAGGGATAGGCTAGACTTTTTTACATGAATACTGATATCGCCTTTTTCTTAAGCCAAAATGTTGTCACCATTTCCGATCTTCACTTGCTCAGATATTTCAATGAAATTTTTAAACCGTCTGTGACTCATATGATATGTCGCACCCGTATCCAATATTCAAGTGTTTTTGTCCTCACTTGTAACTGTTTGACAATCAAAAGCATTGACTGAGGTTTTCTCATAATTACCCTCAGAACTTTGTTTCTTTTCTGGGCAATCGCGCTTCCAACGACCTCTTTTTCCGCAATTAAAACATTTGTCTTTCGGTTTTTCACTTATATTCGTCGATTTGTTGTTCTATGAATTTTCCTTTTCGTTATAATTTTTCTTCGGAAAAGTTCGCTTGGCCATCAGCGCTTTCACTTCTTCAACTTGTCCCTGCGATTTTAAGCAAAGTTCTTCTGCCATTAATCGCGCTCGCAGATTTGTCAGTGTTTGATTTTCCGGACTTGCAGGTTCTCATGCATTGTGAAAATAATTGAATTCGGCAGGTAACACTATTAAAATCTTCGAAATTACCATAGAGTCGGATATGTACTCCTTTTGATCTCGCAATCGTTGCACAATTTCCACTCATTTCGATAAAAATGTCGCAATATCATCTCCTGCCTCTTTTTCATAACTATAATACTTTTGTTGTAAAAGTAGTGAGTTTACCTTCGATGTACGCTGGTAGGTTCCTCGGAGCATTTCCCACATCTCTTTTGCTGTTGTACATGTCATAATTTGCAAAACCGCCTGTCTTCTGCATGCTGTCGAAATTATTCTTCTCGCTTTAGAATCTATCTTTTTCCAAGTGACGATTTTTGTTAAATAGTCAGCGTCTGCAACAGTTGGTTTTTCTTCGGTTCCATCGACAATATCGAATAATTCGCAGTATTCTAAAATTTGACGCATTTGGAATTTCCATGATTGCCAGTTGTAAGACTCACTGAAACCCTTCAATTTTTCGATACTCTCTCGATTACCTTTTATTTGTTCTGTTCTGAATTGCTGGCTTTAAAATTTTCTAAAATTTCAGCCCAAAATTCTCTTCTAAAAACTGCGCGATGAAAAAACTTTGTTTGCTTTGTACCACGCGATGATGAAATCACGCACAAGAAACATGTATCGACGCACCACAGTTTTTTCTACAGAACTACTGTCTTATCCTTTAGTCTCTCTGCTTACTTTTGTTCACAGTCGTGGTGAACTGGGCCCATAACCTATTGAATTAATCCAATTAGGAAGTTCGACTGAAATAAAAGTATTAGCAAAAACAGAAAAACTTTTATTAACGTATATAACTATAACTGACAGCTTTTGACAATTCATATACACTAAACAATTAAAAGCGGAACGCGTCTTAATTCAATACTTCCACTTTTTGTTGCAAGTCAATGCCAAAATCAATATAAAATTAAGTTTAAATTAACAAAACTAATTCAAATAAAAAAAAACTTAAATATCTAAACTTTTAGTAAAATCAAATTTTAATATTTGAATACTACGTTAATTTCTTTGGCATGACACTCAACATTAAAAAAAAAGATAATGTTTCGGTTTCGACATTGCCTTCGTCATGATATCAGCTGACACTTCCAACTGCGAAGCTAATGTCTGGTCTAGTTGCAACGGCCAAATACATTAAACTTTCGACTGCTTTACGATATGGAAAATTTATCTCGTCATTAGCCTCAAAATCGCCAAGATTTTGTGAATTGTCCAATGGCGTTGATACTACATTGCAATTCGTTATGTTGAAACAATAGTTGACATTTCCAGCGTATCCTTGTTGATTTATGTGAATCGATCCGTCCCAAAAAACATTTCAACTCGAAAACTTTGATCTTAAATTCCCTTTGCAGGTATTTAATAACTCGCTTCTTGTTTCTTGACTGCAATTAGACCGTCATCGACATAAATTGCAAGAATAAACATACCATTTTCGCCGAATACGCATGAATCCGATTCACTCGCCTTAAAACCAAACTCGTTGACAAAATCGGTGACTCTTCCAACAACGTGATGCCTGATTTAATCCATATAAGCTCTTCACTAGCTTAAATATTTGTCTGCTTTTATCGTCGTATCCAATCGGCTGACTCATGTAAACATTTTCTTTTAAATCTCCATTTAGAAATGTTTTTTTGACGTCAAATTGCTTAAACTTAATTTTTTTTGCTGCTGCAAATGCCAAGATAGCTCTAATCGATGTAAATTAGACTACCGGACTAAAAGTTTCTTAATAATCGATTATATACGCGTATAAATTCAAAAGTATTCCTCTAACAAATAAAGAATAATAGTCTAGACTTTTTTACATATTTTAAAATTTTTCTGTAAACAAAAAATCTAATGGATTGAAATATGTCCGAAATAATGCTTTAAAACTTTAAAAAGAAACACAAAGTATGAATAAAATAATAATTAAAGTGGTCTGCATTTTAAATTTTTTTAAGAGCTGTACATACATCACATCACGTAGTGGTCGGCAGAGACCACTTTTTTCCACTACGGTTCTTACCTACGTCTTTTGCTTCTTCTACTTTTATCAGCGCTTTCATACATACTTGTTAGTTGCAGGTACTCTTAACCTGGCTTTTTTAAAACAATTTAAATTTGATCAAAATACGTTCGCCAAAGTAGACATTTACCGACATGCCTATTTACATTTACAAAGTAAAAATTATTTTTTTTTACAAAAAAATTATAAAACAAAAATAAAAATCAACCTCTCCTGACCACTAAAAACAGTCAGTTCGTGAGATAACGGACCGTTTCCACACTTTATGAACGCACTGTATATGTGCCGCCAATGCATCATAAAACAATTTTGTTGTAGTAAGTTATACATTTTTTAAAATATGCAAACGTTGTAGTCAATAAAGTTTTTTCTGGAGACCACAGCTCTTTTCAACAAACCGATGTAGTTCTATACAAAAGTTGTATAAAAGTTTGATCAAAGAGATGTTCTGAATATAAATAAGCAACAAACACAACAAGCATACCGTTTAAGTCTTTCCGAAGAATTACACCAACTATCGCAAACTTTGAATTTGTTGTTAAGTTTAAAGAATGTTCAAGTGGTAGTGAAGTGATGTAATTTAAAAAACATGCAGGCCAGTTTCAAACACAACTTTTATTATTTTTATAGTATTACACCACTGACATTGATTCATAAAATATAAAGTAATGTGAATGTGTAAAGCTGAATACACTTAGTAAAATTAATGAAGAAGTATTTTATATTTAAAGTGTACATTTTAAAAAAAAATTATTGCAAAGCGCTTTCGACGCTTTTTACCAGTCACGATCTATCGATTGCCCTGCGAATGAGGATGATTAAAGCATATGTCTTTCCAGTTCTTTTGTACGGAGTCGAGAGCTGGACACTAACAGAAGCCACGCTCAAACGTCTACAAGCTTTCGAGTACAGAATAATGCTAAGAGTAAGTTGGGTGAAAAATATCACAAACGAGAAGGTGCTTGAAAGAATGCATAAAGATACAGAAGTGGTCAATATTGTAAAACAACGAAAACTTGAATATTTCGGATATATCATGAGACAGCAAGAAAAGTATAACATTTTACATCTTATAATACAGGGTAAGATTAATAGTAAAAGACGCCCTGACAGACACTGAACTTCCTGGCTCAAAAATCTCAGACAGTGGTTTGGTCTTACCACTATACAACTTTTCCGAGCGGCTACCAACAAAATAATGATTGCAAACATGATAGCCAGAATGATCGCTAACGATCGTTAAACGGTCATGGCACACACAAGAAGAAAAAGTATAAATCAAGGAAAAACTAAAATATTTTTTACGTTTGGTCCAGTTTTCTGGATACATCAAATGCATAAATAATTGTAATTCCATATAAATATATAGGATTACAAAGTTGCATTTGCAGTGAATTAATTAGTGTACCTGTGTATGTAAAATAAAGAAAAAAAGAAAAACTATTCATAAAAAGAAATGAGATACACATTACTTGTAAAAACACCAAGTCTCGCAACTCAGTTCTAACGTATAAAGTTGTGAGATCCATGTAATACCAAGTCGGTTAATTTATTCAGTCCCTATTAAAGGGTTCTTCTGTCTTGAGTTATTACGTAATTAGCTAACCTAACAACATCTTAAAGTGACCAAATCAATATTAAAAATCTTTAATGTTTTAAGTAAATAGATTGACTTGGCAATCGCACTAAACAATCTTATTTAATATAATATGTATTACTCGTGAGATACATTGTGTTTTCATGCGATGGCCAAGTCAATCTATTTATTTAAAACATAGAAGCTTTTTATTATTAATATGGTCACTTGTTAGTGTTGTTGTTAGGTTAGCTAATTACGTAATAATTTAAGACCTTCAAGTAGGGACTGAATAAATTAACCGACTTGGTATTATATGGATCTCACAACTTTTTACGGTAAAAGAACTGTCCGGTCTTTCTGCCGTAGTCTAAATTATTTGAGGTGCCAAATTTGTGAAAAAGAAAAAATATTCCCGAATTTAACTATACTTTCTAATTAAATAGCATTTCTCATAGTATGCGTGACATGTTTAAACGACTCATTTTGCCTCTTTATTGTGAATGCACTTCCAGCATATCTATTAAACATTTTTAAAAACCCTCCATAAAATGTCGTATTAAAAAGTTTTCTCCAGGGCTCGTTCCCGGCTTATTAAATGTTTTATTGAATCTGAGAGACAATCAAAAATGTTTTTTATTAGCAGTATAAAATTTAATAAAAGAACTAAAGAAAGTTTCATTTCTTTGTCAATAGAAGACGTGGTATTTAAGAATATATTACTTCAGGGTAGGTACATGAAATTTCTTTTATTGTGCGGAATTTATTACCCTAAAAATCAATTGGTTACAATTAAGTCATTTTTTTTATAAATATTCTATACAATTAATAAATTTTTTACTAAAAAGTTTTTTTCACTAATAAAGTTTACAAATATTAACAAATATTAGTAAAGTACTTCGAATTAAAAGGAATATTAGATCACATTAGCGAAGGGTGTTGGAAGAAAAACAGAGTAAAATTGCCAGTTCTGAATCTCCCTCCACAACTTTTTTTTTCCAAGGTGAATGACACTGACGTCATGTAACCTTGTTTAACTTCGTTGCTTCCTGCCCCCTCAAGGTCGACGCCACTGACGTCACGTATCCTTGTTCTAACATGACCTTGCGGGTTGTTTTATAATTATACAATTTTACATTGGATGACTGCGTCCTTGAAAAAATATTTCTTTAAAAAACTATCTTTGTATGCAACCGTATGGAAAAAAAACTGTGTGACCCCAACTGAATTTAGTCAATCTATTTGGATTCACACTCATAAACACATGTTTACCGACTAAAATACCAAACGTACACCAACATCTCTACTTGTTTTAATATCAAATGCATAAGATAATAAAAATATTTCTTCAGAAAAAAAAATGGGGCGACCCTGATTTATTAAACTTAATCAGACTCGATTCACGACCAAATTACTTTAGGTACATCTGGTATGAAAAAACCACCTCGTACCTAAGCTTAACATTTTTTTCAGTCGACACATTTCTTTAAAACTGTAACGGAAGTCCGATATACAAGAAATCACCCTTTTTAAATCGGGGTGCATCTGTAGTCAATGACATTGAAATCTCGGATTATTATCTTACAACTACGTGGAAAATACGTGAAAAACATCTGGTTTAATGGTTTGGGGATGTTTTAATTCTATCAGTTTGATAGGTACAGATGAGTGTTTTTTGGATATATTTTAAAATACATGGATACGTGGAAATTAATTTTAATGTCTTTAAAAAATGATGGGTTAGACGATATTAGATTTTTTACATAAGTTTTATGACCCTTTAAGTGATTTTAACGATGTTTTTAAAAAATAATGTGAGAAAGTTAATGGATTCGTATTCCCAAACTAACCAAAATAAAAGTTTATTTATGAGGGTAACGTTTTTCACAGAGAAATGTAAAAATCAGAGGTTGAAGTTGAAAGCGATTTTCTTCTTATTTGGTGGGGTAGAATGATTTTATAAAGGAACATATTACAAACACTATCAGTATCACTTTAATATTCATTATTTTAAGATGAGTTCAATTTGTAAAATTTACTTAATGGTATAAACGACAACAATGATGTATCTGCTGTGGTGCTTAAAGATTTCGATTATGAACAGTTTGAATTATTAACTACAATTAATATCCAAGATATGGAAAATTAACAAACATCACAAACCATTCGCGTAACCGAGGATTGCAATCCAACAAGGATAAAACGTCCCAGGAAGACAACTGTAACTTCCAAGGTGAAGAAGACTTAAACAAAACAGTGTAACATTCCAGAGGTTGATGTGACAGCTCCAGAGGTCGACATACAACAATTAAAATTTATGATCTCACAACTTCAAATCTATGGTGATATGAGAAACGCGCCAAACTTGAAATTGTTGACGCTAACAATAAGATTACCAAATGTGAGGAAGCATTACAAAAGGCTAGGGATAATTTATTTATCGCTAAAACAACGCATATGTACTAACAATACGTATTTATTAATGTAGCAGAAACTTAATAATGTAACTTTGTGCTTAAAAAAAATGACATCCAAGTTAAGCGAATCTACAAGTAATTTCGTAGAAAAAATCAGCCAGATGCCATACAGAAATAACATTTTTTTTTAAAGACAAACTGTGACATTTCTACCTGACAACATTGTATTTTTTTTATCAGAAAAAAAAATATTGCTACTTAATTTTAAACGCAGTGGTGTACCATAAAAATTTTACAAAAAAAAAGATTGTACTTCTGAAACGTATTTTTTTATTTTTTGACAAAATTGGAGAAGTTATAAATATTATACGATATGCTGATGACACCGTCTTGTTAACGAGCAATCAAAGAGACATACAACATCTAGAGAAATTAAATGATCGATGTAACGAATGCGGTCCAAAGATAAATCTTAGGAAAACCAAGTAAATGGTAGTTACAAAGTTCCCCCAAAATCACAACCATATAAACGTGTCAGTAGCAGACATCTTAATAGAGAATGTGCAATCATACAAATACCTGGAAGCCTGGATAAAACAATTAGTTGAACAAACAAGAGAAATAAGAACGAGAATAGAGATAGCCAGCTCAACATTTACGAAAATGAAAAAGTTGTTCACCAGTCGAGATATCAAGATTGGTCTTAGGATGAGGATGCTGCGTTATTACGTATTTTCCGCGCTTTTGTATGGAGTGGAGGCATGGACTCTCAAAAATAATCACACAGACAAACTACAAGCCTTCGAGATGTGGTGCTACTGTAAAATGTGGCGTATTCCCTGGACAGACAAGATCTCTAATATGGAAGTTCTAAATCGGATAAATAAGGAATGTGAAGTCATTAACACCATAGAAAAGAGAAAGCTTCAATATATAGTTCAGGGAAAGATTAGTGGAAGGAGGAATATTGGAAGACACCGTGTATCTTGGCTTAAAAACCTAAGGGACTGGTTTAATTGTAGCAATGTTGAACTCTTCCGAGCTGCAGTCAATAAGGTCCGGATAGCTGTGATGATAGCAAACCTCCGATAGAAGATGCACTATAAGAAGAAGAATAGTTTATAAGTTATGGAAGACCGACATAGATGGAGGCAAATTGTTGCCTTAGCCAAGGATCATCAAAATGCTGACAGATCCAGGTGGAGCTTCAATCGCAATCTTGAAGAACAGTTTTTGGCCGATATCTCGGAAACTATGCAATTAAGGGCAAAATTTATTTTATTCATTATTATAGAGAATAAAATTTCGCATATTTTATTTTTTATAAATTTTTTTTTATTATGTTTTATGCCCCATTTAATGAACTGGTTTTTCTGTTTCGGCCAATAACTTTTAAAATATTGCATAAATCAATAAAATGCATTCATTTATTTTTAAAGATCAGTTTAATATTTACAACTTTTGTTTAAAATTTTTTTTTAATGTCCATACTTTTTAAGTTATAGGACTTTTAATGTTGGACTACCGGGCATAAAATCGAATATAATGGTACAAATTTAACAAAAAATATCCCGGTTGTTTATGTACTTAAAAATTAATAGTTCATTTCTTTACCTGCAATAGTAACGAACTTTTTTATATTTTATTATATTTCGAACAACTAAAAAATATTAAGTAATTATTATTAATTATGTTATGTTAACATGCTAGCATAAAATGAAAGAAAACAAAAGGGAAATATTTTTTAAAAATGTATCGAACATTTATTTTTAGAAGAAATTTTATAAAATTGCTGACCGTTTTGGAGGCGGCGAAAATCCAATTATTATGGATGTTTTCTCTTCATCTTCGTTACCTTTTTCGAAAGAATACAAAGAGGACTGTAAAGCTTTAATTAATTCTTCGTTCTCATGGTCAAACTCGTCAATATCAACCGATTCCTAGTTGAAGACGAGGTTCACTGCCGGCTGATTCGTACATGTTTTCGCCGTGCAATTCTAACAAATTACAGTGCACTTCAAACCCGCTTTTCTTTCTTTAACAATGGAAAGATGCATTTTATTGATTAATCCAATATTATAAGAGTTACGGTTAGGTTTCCAAAAAAGTTTACGGGAAATAAAAGATGCAAAATTTTATTTCCTAAAATAATAGTTTTAATAACTTTTGTTCTAAAGTGCATAGTTTCCGAGATATCGGCCAAAAATTTTTTTCAAGATTGCGAAAAATTAAGATCGGAAATTTAGTACGAGGTTAAATTATATTTTTACCGGCCTAAAACAATGTTTTAACGAAGCAATTAGCTGCCGATATATTATTAAACAAATTTATGATTGTTTTTTTTAAATAGTTCTAAATGATTAAAAGAATTTTTACAATTTGGAGGCCACATTAATTAAAAATATTTTATATTTTATAAAAGTTGTTTAAGCGTTGAACAATATTTTTTAGGTTGCTGATAAAAATATAGAGACATTGACTCATTAAGTATGATTTGTATTTGTGTTTAAAACAAGTTTATTTATTGTAAAAATTGCTAGCTCCTTTTAGCTCCCTCTTTGAAACCAGTTTTAAAAATCATGAATTGTTGGCTGCCACAGGAACCCTCAAAGTAATTAATATGTAATTTAAGAGCAGGTTTTATATTTTTACAAATGTATTAAATAAAAAGTCTTCAAGTGTAATTTTTAATAGCAATAAAGAACAAAAAAGGTCAAAATAAGAAATTTGTCTTCCAAATTATAGTTAGATTAGGTATCATGTGAGTGGGGCGTAGTAAATTCGCCCCTACACAGTGACCCTTGATGGGTTGATTTAATTATTGTTTGATAAATCCAGTAAATCTGTTTGAGGTTTATACTCCCATGACTTGATTTTTACTCTTCTCAGGTTAAATTTCAAGTGATTATTATTGCTAGAGTGGTATAGTTATTTATTTAATTATTTATCGTACAAAAAAAGAGTATTTCCGTTTTTGTGGAAAAACGCTGAAGTCTAACTATTTTGAAAAAAGGAAAGAGGACTATTCCTGCGAATTATAGCCCTATTGCACTGCTCTCAGTCACATCTTAAGTTATGAAAAAATCGATCAACATAGAACTCATTCAATATCTGGAGAAATTTAAGATAATTCATGACAGACAATATGGATTTTAACAACTTCGGTCTACTGGAGATTTGCTGGCTTATGTCACTCAGCTCTGGACAAACACTTTTAAGAAGTTTGGTGAATCCCGTGCAATAGCCTTGGATATATCTAAATCGTTCTACCGCGTTTGGCACCAGGCTATCTGCCTACGGTCTCCCAACTAAATTGCGCCAACGGCTGATGAGCTTTAAGCAAGATCGCTCTTTACACGTGGCACTTGACGGTATTTCTTCTGATGCCTTGAAAACTAATGCCGGGTTTCTCCAGGGTTTCATCCGGACCCCTTTCATTTTTTTACACATCAACGACCTTTTGAAAACCACCACGAACCCCATTTACAGTTTCGTAGATGACCGCAAACTTGTCTTAACTTTCACATCTTATCGATCACTTTCGGTGAATGATACAAATAGACTCGGGCAGGAACAGGTTGACTCCATCAATAGAGATCTTAAACCAATCGCTAAATGAAGAACCAACAATCTTGTTTAGTTTAACGCCCAGAAAACACAAAGTGCAACGTTTTCCAAGAAATTGAATTTCTCCAATCATTCCATCACAATGTCCAAAAATATCCTTGAATCAAGTTTTTCCATTTCGATTTTGTGAGTCACGGTGTCTAATAATATGTCTTGGCATGACCTTGTTGCTAACATCGATAACTAAGCAAGCCAGAGGGTGGATTTTTCGTGAAAAGCTAAAAAGTTGTTTACTTCTGATAAACTGTTGACGACGAACAATGCTTAAATCCGAACTCTACTGGAGTATTGCTCGCACATTTGGGGTTCAGCACCAAAGCATTCTCTTCGTCTTCTAGATTTTATTTAGAAAAGGGCCATTCGGTTGATAAACAGCTTAACTCTCACAAATACCCGCAGACCACACATTACTCTACAGATATATTCATGGCAGATGCTCCTAGAAATAAAAACTCTTATACCACCATTGGCCACATTTGGCCGAAGAACTTGGCACGGTCTCACCCATTTACTCTTAAGACTGACACTACAAGGACTAATCTTTATCAGGAAACCTTCCTTTACAGTGCTGCTACGGAATAAAACAAGCTTCCAAAACCAGTTTTTCCAGAACTGCAACTTTTTAAAAAGCGGGTCCACAATCAACTCCTTTCTACAATCCTCCCCCCTTTAAAAGTCGCAGTGTGGGCCGTACGCCGCTAAAGAAGTTTTCACTTCAAAAAATATTATTTTTAATCTGAAAAATATTGTCTCCTGATTTCCATAGTTTATGAATAATGCATTATTTTTATTAACGCTTTATTATAAATCATATATTAAACATCAGTACCAGATTTAAATGTTTTCGATTTCTTTCTTCCGCTTTTTGCTTGATCTTCTTTCAATATGGCCCTTTTCTTCCTACCTCGACTTTTTCGTTTTCGGCTACCTCGTTTTCGGTTTTGTCGCTTTTGGCTACGTCGTCTACGGCTTGTGCTTCTATTTTTTCTTCGTCTTCGAGCCTCCGTTATCGGCAAACCAAAACCTAATTTAAACCTTCCCCCTGTTCTCCTTGATCAAACCAGCTTTCAGTCCAGTTTTTAATGCTTTTTTAACACAAATTGATGCATTTTTTAACGGCTTCTTGCACTGATAAATTATTTGGTCTAAAATTTTGTCGGGGGGAGAACCATTAGAGTCATTAAGACACGCTATGGTGTCCATAACATCTGCTAAAAACGACACCTCTCCTTGGACCATTTTAATGCAGCAAAAGCAGAACTTAATCAATAAACTAATGAAAATCACTTAAATTTTGAATTTAGCTACTAAATTAATTTGTCAAAATGACATAAAAAATGTACTTGAATTTGTCAGTTTGTTGAATAAGGTTGCCAAGTTACCAGTCAAGAAAAGTCGCAATTTATATTGCTCCAGTGAAAAACATCCGTCTTACGAATTTTCGATCAGGTCACGTGTCCTGACGCGAGTTTAACATTTTTTACCCATTACAAAAAAAGTGTACAACGCCGCTAAAGAAGTTTTCACTTCAAAAAAAATTTTCGTTAAAGTTATAATATGTAGATTTATTTTGACAACGGTTAGTTTGATAAACAGTAATTTATTTGATATTTACAACTGTTTAGGTAAAAGTAATTATTTAGATAAAAACAATTGAAGACGCGAGTGGATGAAGGTGTTATTTTACAAATCTAAAGTTTTGAGAAAATTAGGGTTAAAGTTTTTGTTATGTTACTTTTTTTGTGTTAAGCTTATTATAGTTATAATGTTTACGTATAAATAAAAAGTAATATAATTTTAGTCACATCAGTTTAATTAAAAAATGATTTTGAAAAAAATATTATTTTTAAATTTGTATACAAAATGCGAAACAAAACGGTAGTAATATAATAATAGGTACTTATTAACGTAAATAACAAAAAATGTTAGTTTTTCAAGATAGGTTTATAGAAATATCGATATTCTTCTTTAACAAACTTATTTAAGTCCCGAAGGCTCTTCTTTTTTTCATCGGAGATTGTTTCGTATTTCTCACGAATTCTCTTAATTTCAATGTCATTTGGTGAAGCAGTTTTTTTTTATTTTTAAGAATATTTACTTTTTGGAAGGGCACCGTGTCGTCTTATGATTTATGATCTGACAGTACATGACATGGAAGAAGGCGTTATGTTTATCACATGACGCCTTCTTTCATTCAACAAAGTTCTTAAATTATAAGTTTTCTGTGAATAAATGTGTTAACTTCCCATAACACCTACTTTCATAAGGTTTTTAACAAAAACTGTAACATAACTCCTTTATTCATTCATAAATCAAGGCTGTTATCAATATATTGGTTTTCCAATGGTGCCATATGAAATATGGGTACATAACACCTTAATTCGTACAAAACACAACAATTTTTAAAAAATGTAACATAACACTTTCATCCACACGTGTCTTCAATTGTAAGAGTTTATTCGTACACTGTAGGTTTAACACTAAATGATGCCGCTTCGTTTCTTTGTCATGATGTGGTGTTATGCCGGTGCAGGTGTATGAGAAGGACAGAATCGTATACTTAGGATTTATTAAAACCTGTTAAAAGAAATACAATAAATTTGTCAGTAGCGATAAAAAATGTATTACATACATATTTGTAAATAAGGTGCAATATATAGGAAGAAGCGCTAGGCCATATGAGTGTGTTATGTCGGAACCGGTCAAAACTATTTTAATTTTTATTATTTTTTTTAATGTCAGTTATTGACGCTCTCGTAAGGGGAACTCAAAAATGGAAAATAAATTTTTTTTTGGTTTCCCATATTCCTGTGGACAAAAAATTAAACGAAAAATCAAACTTTTATTTTGATCATTCACCAAAATAGAGGAAACAAGTCTCATGGTTAACAAAAATCAACGAAAAGTAAAATATATTAAGGTCCAGCGGACCCGGTAGACGTTGTTCTGCCCGAACATTGGCTTGCCTAAATTGGGAATATTATCTCACTATTTTTTACTTTATCCAACCGAGTCACTCCGGCTATACTTATCAAACTACTGATCTCCGCAGCATTAATCCTATTTTTATGCTTCTTCTGCCAAACCCAACATTTAATACCATACATAAGTGTAGAAACCAACACTCCTTTATGCAAAGCCAGACGTGCCTTTTTTGACACTTTCTGGCTGTTCATAAAGCTATGCAGTGCCCCATTCATCTGTTTTCCTGCTAACACTCTTCGTTCAATGTCACTGTCTCATGGTTAACAAAAAGTTAAATATATTTAGATTTAGTGGACCCGGCAGACTTTGTCCTGCACGAACATTGGCTTGCCTGTTTTGGGAATATTACTTTTAAACTCGATACTAATATTTACGTTTTTAATAATTTTTATCACATTTCCCCCCCTTTTGCTAACAAAATTGGGAATGTCACTATCAAACTCAGCGATTCTAAAAACTATAAATTTAACAGTTATATCGGCTATTTTTAATGGTTTTTCTATTTCAGCCCTTATCGGTATAAAAACTATCCTACCTCCCAAGTTGGAGCATAACATAATACAACACCTTCATCCACTCGTGTTTTCAATTGTTTATTTGAACACTGTAGGTTTAATACTAAATGATGCCGCTTCGTTCATTTGTCATGATGTAGCGTTGGGCCAGTGCAGGTTGTCACGTGCCTATTTTTTCCCTTCTACAGTTCCATTATTAATTGGGTCCCTGATAGTTTTGTATTCCTCAGGAACTCGTAAATAGGGTTGCATACCTTGTAGTGATAGGATTCGATTGTTAATGGCTGTGACATTTTTGTTAATCGATGGAGATTGAGTGGGGGTTTTGTTATTAGATTTTGCCTTGGTTTTTGGCCTCGATTGTTGTGCGTTGTCGGTTATATTATTGTTTGGTTTGCATTTCTGTGTGGATGGGGCTGGATATCCACACGGACGAGTGCGATTCTTGGTTTACGTGAATTCCGTGTCATTTCTTGATATCCGGCTTGGGAAGGGGTGTCAGTCGTTTTGGTGTCAGTCTTGGGAGTCGTGTGGTGGTGAGAATTTTTGGGACGATTTGCTAATTAACAATGGCTTCCCTCCATCAAATCCCGCATGCGGATATTTTAACTCGACACCAAAATCCAAAATATCAACAACAAAGGTAAGATAGAATGGTCAAGTTAAAAATTAAATGGTTTTTCTTCAAAATCCAATTAAGATGGCCCAAATACAGCCAGATATGAAAGAAAAAACCGTAGAGGTTTTGCACACGTGTTAATATCAAAGGTGTTTAAAAAGGTTAGAATCGTACATTCCCTTAAAAAAGCACGAATAATTTGTGCATCAGTGCATGCTAACAATAGTTCTATTTTCTATCACCAAATGCCATAACCTTATTTGTCAATTTTTAACAAAAATGTTATAAATAGTTATTAATTATCAGTGTTTTTTGGTTATTTCTAAAAGAAAGAGTCGTTAGTCAGATAAATAAGTATTAATTAACCACTGTGGATGTAAAGATAATGTAACATTTCTTCTTAATAGCCATAATATTTACGAAATAAATCCTCCCCAACTTGCAACACTTCATCAAAGTTATACTCCTTAATATTAACAATTTAATGTTCTCTTCCACTTAAATTAAACCCTTTATATACATTTATATCGTTCCTAACAAATCGTTTTCAATTTGTTTCAGGGGAGCACCCGGCGGCGATGCAGACTAGCAGAGCAGCTCCGCATCACCAGATGGCACTACTGGCTTCATCACTGTGTACTCTCATGGCTGCCGCCCTAACAAGATGATTATCTCTCCTTTAAATATCAATTAACTTCCTGCTCATCTCGAACTAGGCGGTATAAAGAACATAAACTTTAAGGAAAAATTCCATGGGTTTATTTAATTTGGTAGTTCTTGTTTCCATAGGTCATATTTTTTAAAATTTAATTTAAATATAGTATCGTTAAGTAAATTTAATAATAATTAAAAGTTTCGAAATATTTTTGTATTATTTTAAAAGATCATCAATAAATTGACTTATGGGTAAACTTCGTGGTAAACTCTTAAACTACAGAAAGTCATTTTATACAAGGTGATTTTTCTCGATGGCACATGAGAAGTTATGGCAAAACTATTCGGAATAAAAATCTGAAAATTTGTAGTATAGTGTTTTCAGCATTGGTCTATCGAATGAATATATGCTCGACTCTCGACGACTTTTGGTTGTACCGGGAGTAGACGTCAACTTTGTTATTTTAAATGGAATCTAATATTCTATATTTTATTTTCGAATTTTACATGAAATTTTATATAAAATTTTTGAAAAATGTCCCATACCAAAAATACAGTATTTTCGAAATATTTAGATTTTGAAAAAATCCTTGTTCACATTAGATACCGATATCTCCACTTATAACAAGGCTAGTGACGAGAAATTAAAACCTATAAACAACAAGTGTTTGCTAGATGGATTTCCAATAAGGGTCCGTTTCGTTGGCCAGATCGCTTTCCTGACTTGGCTCCTTTAGATTTTGTTATTTGGTGTTACATTGAAAATCAGGTTTTATCCAAACTTGTTACGACAAAGGAAGATATGATGCAGAGAGTCTTCTTTTTTTTAAAAGGCCATGCAGATTCCCGTGTAGGCGTCCATCGTTTCTCTTATTATATGATTCTATTAATTGCAGCATTTTGCAGTGCCTGGAAGTCCCGTATTCCTGTCCATTGTCGTATGTTTCGTAGCCAGGATAATTTTCTTTTACCTACTCCTCTTTTTCCTTCTTCTATTTTACCCTGGAGAATAAGACGTTGAAAATTAATACGTTATCCACGTAGTATGTGTCCAAGATAGCCAGTTTTTCTTCTTTTGATGTTTCCGAAAAGTTCACGGTCTACTAAACTAGCTCTTCTCAGTATGTCCTCGTTCGTCACATGGTCAACCCATGATACTCTCAGCATTCGTCGCAGGGTCCACATCTCAAAGGCCTTAAGTATGTTGATAGTTGCTGTTTTCAACGTCCATGCCTCGACTCCGTACCAGACGGATCAGACTTAGCACTTTACCATCCTATATCTGAGACTGAGATTTAAGTTTATATCTGTCAAAAAATATTTAAGTCTTAAGAACGTAATTCGAGCTTGCTGGATTTTGCATTTTATATCCTTATCTGGGTCCCATTTTTGGTTGATCATGCATCCCAAGTATTTAAATTGAGTGACTTATTCAATGCTCTCTCCATTTATGAATATTGTGGTGTTTAAAGTATCGTTTCTACGAATGGCTATACATTTGGTTTTACGGATATAAATTTTCAGACCCAATCTTTGACTTTCTTTATTGACCTTATCTAGTAGAGTTTGTAGATCATTTGCACTATCCGCCAATATCACGGTATCATCCGCATATCGAATATTGTTTATGGGAATTTCGTTTAATTTAATGCCTATGGGACTGTCGGAGATTGACTCAGTGAATGCTCTTTCCACATACAACAACATCGGAGACAAGATGCGCCCTTGGCGGACGCCCTTTTTTATTTACAAATAATTAGTTGTTCCTGCATTCTGAATTCGGATTTCCGCTCTTTGGTTTCAGTACAAATTACCTATAAGTCTGATATCGTTTTCATCCAGTCCCAATTTCTCAAGATATGATATGAGGAGATCGTGTTTTACATTGTCAAATACTTTTTCGTAGTTAATAAAACACAAAAATACGTCCTTTCTTTGATCCTGGCAATTCTGAACTAATGTTTGGAGACTGAATATGGCTTCTCTTGTTTTAAAACTGCTCTTAAATCCAAATTGACTAGCACCACTTACTTCCTCACACCTCCTATACAGTCTCGTGTGTACAACTTAAAGAAAGAGTTTAAGGAAATCTTTACATACGGTTGCGTTGTTTGATTTCGGAAGTATGACAAATGCAGAGCGGAGCCAGTCCTCGGGAATATGTCAGGTGTCATAAATATTGTTAGAGTCTTACTTGCTTTTCATTCTCTAATATCCGACCATATTTCCAAAATTACAAGACATAACTTAATAAAAATAATTTCGAAATATTCCGAAAATACTGTATTTTTGGTAAGGGGCATTGTTCACAAATTTTATCAAAAAATTCATGTTAAATTCAAAAATAAAATATAAAATATTAGATTATATTTAAAATAACATAGTTGACGTCTACTTCCGGTACAACCGAGTCGTCCAATGTGCCATCGAGAAAAATCACCCTGCATATACCTGCTTAAAACGTTTTTAACAAGAAATTAAAAAATAAGCATACAATTATTTTTTTATTGACATAAAGGGTAAATGCAATCCGTCTTTTTTAAGACAATAAGAATTTGATACAGCTGTTTAAAAAATGACAGAAAATTATAATCCACTGAAACCACTTTTAGATATTTTATCACAGAAGTATAATTGACATTTAACCTACACAAGCACTTTATTGACAAATAAATGAGGAGATTTGCAACACTAAACCGGCTCTAATAACTATTGGCCAATTTGGCACCTTCTTTATTAACTATTGGAACTGAAAAGTCTCTGTGAAGAGTATATAGTTAGAAATAGACCAGTAAGCATAATAGATCGGCAGCCGGTGACACTAAAAGTGCACTTACATGGATTCTAAAATTTAGCGTAGGAATTAATAGTATTTAATCATAGGGACAACATAGCTCTGGTGTTTTAGAGTTTATCCTAACAAAAACATTTTTAATAAATTTTTATTGTTCTAATAATCTTAAGTTATTTGCACTTTTATGGAAATTAATTTCTTTTAGACCATTCTGTAGCAAATTTTATGTATTTTTAAAAAGTTTGGTGTACAACTTTTATCGTGGCAGAAAAGTCTGTCACACCGACTTTTAATATCTAAAGTTCATAAAATGCTTTCCTTATCGCGGAATTACTTTTTTTATTAATACAGTAGAACGCCGATTATCCGAATCGGTCCTAAGCGTACTATAAAAAATTAAAACCAAGTAATTTTTGGAAAAAAATTTTTTTTGCCAATTATTGACAATGCACCAACGCATCCATCACTTAAGCTTCTCGTGAGAGAAGGGGAATTTAGTCTCTATTTTTACCACCTAACGTCACAAGTCTACTGCAGCCCATGAACCAGTTGTTATTAAGTGCACGAAACAACTTAACAGTCAACAGTTGCTTCGTAAATTGCTTCTAGCTGAAAAGAACGACGAAGAACGGGTTTTGGATTCGTACAAAAAAATCAACTTAAACGAATGTTGCTACATGATTGCAGATTCCATGAACATGGTTAAAAGTGTTTCACTGAAACAAGCTTGGAATAAAATAAATGGCACATCGATAAAAGAGCAACTCGAGTTAGAAAAGCAAGCAAAAGAACAAGAACAAGAACAAGAAGAAAAGAAGTTAATGAAGACGAACAGAAATTACCGTCAGTGGAAGAGTTTGTAAACATGAAATCGAGGGATGTTCGGAATGTGATGTCGCTGATATGTAAGAGTGGTTGCACTGTGATAAGAACGACCAAGGGTTCCAGATACAGTGCTTCGATAACGCCCTCAAGTGGATGGAGCAGCAACCCGAATGCGACGGTGTAAAACTTCTTGCCGTCCGGCGCCTGCGTGATATTGCTGCTTCAACGTCGAAGCAACTTAATCTGATCGAGATGTTCAAGTGAGCGTTATTGTAGAACTGTGTTAGTTAAACTTAATAAACTTTATTCTATGTGTGACAGTTTGTTTTTCTTTATTACCAGTCTATGTCCGATTATCCGAATCGACCCCGGTCCCAATTAATTCGGATAACCGGCGTTCTACTGTATCTTCCTTTTCAGTTCTTTTTTTTTAAATATCTTGGTGTAACAGCTTCAAACTTGACCAAAATATCTGTCACATCACTTTATATTAAAGTTTTAACCCTTCAAAATCATGAAAATGAAGCACATTGAAATTCTTTTTTGTTTTGTTTTTAATTTTCGACACAAAATACAGTCTATATCATCTATAAAAGTCTTTTTTTTACTTTTAACTTTTGAATTGAGCTTCCTCTTCTATGTATAATATATTATACCTGAGTTACCCCAAAAGCTTTGAACATGTTTAGCTCATCACTTTAGTCAGTTGTTTTGAAGCCCGGTTGGACGTAAAAACATATCGATCAGTGTGCTTGTTCATTTATTATTTTAAAAATATGTCACACCAGTTAGATTTAGATGACTTCAGAAACATAATATTTTTTTTATATTTAAAATTTATTTGGTAAAAAAATTTATATACTAATACTAGGAAGGAAAGTAAAGGTCATTTAATTGATACAAATGTATTGCTGGAAAACATTATTTATTTATAAAATTCAGCATTTTATTTATTCATAATTCTGAAAATTTCTATACATTAGTTATTTAATAAATGCAGTAACAAGAAAAATGAGAGATGAAGGTTATACGATTAAGCTATACACAAACATTATATATTATTATAATTAGACAAAAATTTACTAAGAATCATCTATATCATCACATCCATAACATCTATTTCTTTCAGATTTTGTATCCTTATCCTGATTTTCATGATTTTAAAGGGTTGAAGCTATATAATATAAAGTGGTGTGACAGATATTTTGGGCAAGTTTTGAGGTGTCACACCGATATATTTAAAAAGAAGAACTGAAAAGGAAGATTATTAGATAAATAAAAATTTATAAAAAATATTTTTGCCTGGATAAACTCTGGCACACCAGGCCTATGTTGTACTTATGATTAAATTTCCATGCTAAATTTCAGAATCCATATAAGTGCACTTTTAGTGTCACTGGCTCCCCGCCTATAAGCAGCTGATCTGTATAGTTTGGATTAAAAACGCTGTATCTTCATAATATTGAAGTTGCTTATCTTTAGATTTGCATTTCATGTTACCATAAATAAAGGCTTTATTATGGTTTTATGTACCTGCACTTTGTAATAGTTGTGATGATTGGCATATTAACCAGTACATTTTTTTGCAAATCAGGCTAAGTTCTGATCTCTTTTTTCATACTTGTTAAACCCAGGTCTAAATGGATACCAAGGTATTGCAAATCTTATTTTTGAGGTAGTAGACAATTGTTAAACGTAACTGGATTACAAGTATCTTGAATAAGAGTGAATGTCACATGATCAGTTTTGGAGGTATTAGCTTTGATGCGCCGGATGATCACCCATTTATTCACTTTTTCAAGGTAGCATTGTAGTCATCTAAAAGCAGTGGTAGCATTTTTATGCGAGACAAGGATCACGGTGTCGTCTGCATCAGGATTTAGACCGGTAAGGCCTGGTCGGTTATGTTAACCAGGCCCATTATTTTTTAAACTTAATCAAAAGTTGGTTGACTTTTAATTATTTTTCTAATAATATTTTAACGAAAAACGGTGGCAGCAAACGTGTTTAAAAAGCAGAATTTTTTTAACCTAAAAACGAGATTGATCGTTTAATGGAATTGTATTTTTTTATGTTCAATTCAACATTGATTTTTTTTAAGGGTCACAGAAATTGCTTTTGATCACGCAGCATTTTTAATAGAAAATTTACGTCTTTTGGAGCATGCAAACCAATTTGCTGGTGTGATATACGGAATACATTGATAATAAGGGTATTAGGAATATCCTATTTCGTGTGCTTATAAACGGTTTCAACGTTTTATTTGTAAATAACGTGCAATATATGGTGAATGAATACAAGGCCATATAAGTGCGTTATGTCGAAAACGGTCAAAACTATTTCAGTTTGGATGGTTTTTTTTAATGTCAGTTATTGACGCTCTCGAAAAATCAAACACTTATTTTGAACATTCACCAAAATAGAGGAAACAAGTCTCATGGTTAACAAAAATCAACGAACTTTTACTTTTAAACTTAAATTTTTTTAAAACTTTCTACTTAAACTCGTTACCTATATTTACGTTTTTATTAATTTTCATCACCTTCCCACCCCTTTTGCTTACAAAATTGGGAATGTCACTATCAAACTTAGCGATCCCAAAAACTATAAATGTTTTTATATTTCAGCTCTTACCGGTATAAAAACTAAGCTACCTCTAAATTTAGAGCAATCAATAAGTACATATTTACAACAATTAATTAAAATCGTATCATGAATTTGATACCAATATCAACCGTTTTTCATAGTTTTTATATTTCATCTCCTTCCCACCACTTTCGATCCGCCAGGCTAATCTTAAGATTGCCTAAAAATTTTATTAAAATCAGTCCAGCCGTTTAAGAGTCCATAAAGGACAAACAAAATCACCTACCTACATTGATTTTTATATGTAGGTATACTCCTAACCATGTTTACCTAGTCTATTTAAACAGTCTATTAAAACTTACCAAAACTCCATATTAAATTAAACTTTTAATATTAGGTGTAATTGCTTTGAACTAACCATGATGATCAAACACTTCTCAAAAAACTCACTGTTTAATTGAATTGACTGTGGAAGGTGCACTAAAAAATGTTAAATTAATTATTTTATCAATGTTATTACGAACGATGCATCTGTTTTAAACGGTTTTAAACGCCATAAGGTTACATTAAAAAAGTTTATATTGTCAAAAGCACTAAGAAGATTAAATTTAAAAATTTGATATGGTCGTTAAGTTTTCTTAAATTTTCTGTTATGCGCAACTTTCCTAATTTTTTCAAAAATAGATAAAAACCAATGTTACTTCTTCTTTTTCTTCCTTCTTTAATGTAAACAATTTGCTTGTTTTTCTTCGAATCTTCTGCCGTTCAATTATTGAAAGGTTGTCGCTTCATTTCTAGCGGGGTCTTTCAACGCTTCGGCGCCCTAAGGTCTCTAGTTATTTTGACCATTCAATCGTCATTCATCCGGTCTATGTGTTCGTTTCACTCTCTCTTTCTTCCCAGTATCCATTCATTTACATTGTATATTTTATATGTTCTTCTAATGTCCTCGCTTCTCTCCCTGTCAAAAAGTGTTTTTCCAGCAATCCTGCGCACTATTTATATTTCGGTAGTTTCTAATATTATCTTTGTGTGCGATGTATCTGTTCTAGTTTCCGCTGTGTATATTAACATAGGTCGGATGACCGCCTTGTAGATTCGGGATTTGGTCTAGATTCCGATATATTTGTTTCGGAGGATTGTATCGTTCAGGGTTAAGCTGAGGTTCGTGATGCTTTTGCCGCTTGGTTTCTTATCTCCGCCTCGATGTCACCGTATCCTGATATTTCTATGCCTGGGTATTTAAATTTCATCTCCTCTTGTATAATTTTATTATCCACAACCAGCTTGCATCTGATAGGTGTTTTTGAAGTGGTCATGCATTTCGTCTTTGCTGCAGATATCTTCATTTTTAGACTTTTTACCGTTGAGCTAAATTTGAATAGTAATATCTGTAGGTAATCTTCGTTTTCTGCAATCAGAACAGCATTATCGGCAAAACATAGGATTTTGATGTCTTTATTCCCCATTTTATACTTTTTCAGGTTACGAGTGCTTTTTATTATTTCGTCCATAACGATGTCGAATACCACTATTTACAGGAATTTCTTCGGTAATTGTGCCATTAATTTTGGCTGATATTTTGTTTTTCTGGTAAATATTTTCGATGGCTTGTATGATGTTGTATGGGATTTGCCTGTCGTATAGAAGGAGTACCACGTTCTCCAGTTGTATTTGGTCAAACGCCTTTTCCAGGTCTATAAAACACATGAAGACTGGTTTGTTATACTCGATGGATTTTTAAGTTATTTGTCGCAGGACAAATATCGCATCAGTACAAGATCTGATCTGAATCCTTGTTGTTCAACGCCCAATGTGGTGAGTTCATTTTTTTAATTGTTATAATCTTTGTTACTAGCTTTAAGGTTGTCTTTAGAAGGTTTATGCCTCGGTAATTTGCGGGTATCTTTTTGTCTCCTTTTTTAAACAGTAAGATTGTGGTACTTAGGCGCCATTCGTCTGGAATTTTTTTATGTAAAAGGATTTTGCGAACTATGGCTGTTAGCTGCTGTTTCGTGCTTCTTCCACCGTATTTACGAAGTTCATTTGGAATACCGTCTGGGCCTGGGCTTTTTCTGTTCTTAATTTTTATTAATGCCGTTTCTATATTACGCATATATAAATTCTTTTTTTTATTATTTTTTAATTATCATTCAACATAAATACTGATGGAAAATTCATGCAAGTATTGCATTTGCATTCCATGCATGCTTTCGTGCAGAAGAGTCCTTTTTTTTTCACCCACAATTTTCTCAGCAGCCAGATTTGCATCTGCAGAATGTTATTTTTAATATTTGCTACGAAGCAGGTGCCCGGTTTATGGGATTGGGTTTTAAGCCATCCTTAAATGTCCATTCCCATTCGATTGCTGGCAAATATTGACCTAGCCATGATTCTAGCTGCATACATGCTTTTTTTAGATGTTCCAGTGCTGCATCTGCTGTATACGGTAAACCGGTTAATTGAATACGGTCATCTTATACTATTTTTTTTTGTAAAATACTGATGTTAAACCAAAAAAATATAAAACAAAAACAAAGGCATGTTTAAGTTCAGTTTTTTTGTGCCAAAGTAAAAACATCATACAATTTGGGGATGAAAATACATAACATATTTATTGAACTAATATAATTATAATTAAATTAATATCCTTTAATTATTTATGAATAGGCACTAGATGCAAAGCATACGAAGCATATTATAAAACTTTTTTAAAGTGAAACCTTTAATACTGCGGGTGAGAGTTAAAGCAACTGTTGGCGTGGCGACCGTCAGCCTTCCGTCCGACCCAAAATACATTGGCTGTAATAACTGAAAAATGAGATTTTAATGAAAAATAAAAAAAAAATACCGATGAAAAAAAAATTATATTAAAATTTTATGGTTTTTGTTTAAAATTGTTAGTCACAATAGTAATTTTCCTAACAAGTGCGGAAAGTGATGCTTTCCCGCACGCGACTGCCGTTAACCCGAATGACGCGGAGCGGAGTTCGGGTAAGCAGTCGAGTGCGGGAAAGACACTTTCCGCATGAGTTAAGAACAATACTTTTTCTACAAGCGTAGGAAACAAATTCATTTTTTCAATTATTTATTCATGCAAATGGAAACAACTAACAAGAGTAACATTTTCTATCCACTAATTATTCGTAATATTTATTGTAAATGTACAATTTGATGCATTATGTAAATTTATAGCGGAAGCCAGCATATTTTTTAAAGATGGCTGATTTCCTAAAGAAGAAGGTAACCCGGGCAATACATTATCGAAAGAAATCGAATGTGCAGGCACAGGCATCAAATCGTCGCCGATCGATATAGACGTGGATGGTTCTAAAATGCACCCGGAAGACGATGTAGTGTTCAAATTGAGAATTTTGTTGGACATTTCTTTTTTTCGATTGGTGGAGTCTTCTAAATACCCCTCTGCAACTGAAGTCGATTTCCATCCTCCTAGGCGTTTGATATTAGTTATACCCACACCACAGTCAGCAAGTAAAGTGGCTGAGGAACGCCTGAAGCGTTCACGACGGTGAGGAGTCTCTTTTGGACGTAAATGTACATACTTTCTGTATACGTTCAAAAAATAACCATCATTTGCTTCTTCAGATATCACGAAGGATCTAGAGGAATGATTTTTGGAATCCTTGATATTAACAATTATCAGGTTTTCTTTGTCGTCTATGTCGTCAATGGTGAGTTTTGTCAGCTCTTCTCGTCTGCAAGCACCAGCTAATCCAATAATTGCTACTAACTTAATCATGAGGTATATGTCATCGGGTGCTTCAGTCATAAATTTTGAAACGTCTTCTTGAGTGAAGATTTTGGCCTTTTTTGGTCGAAAACCGACATTCTGTCTTTTAATGAATGCAGTTGTTTTGTAAAATTTGCTAATATCCAAATTTTGCTTTACTTTGAATATACTCTTCAACATTGAATATCCTGCCCATAAAGTGTTCGGCTTCCATGTTTTAGACATTTCTAGAAAATAAGCCAAGAATACTTCTTCTTTATTTGGTGTTTTCACTTTTTTATTGTTGCACCATTCAATAAAACTCGTGTATTGCTTCTCATACCTTTGTTCAGATTTCGTTGGCAATAACTCTAAGTTCGCATCTGTAGCTGCTTGCACGATTTCTTGTGGAAGTTCTTCATCAGATGAATAATCCATTGTGGCAATTTCACTGAATCGAAAATTTTATATAAGTAACGGTTTGTCTGTCACTCTGACAATTACAAACAAATTTGTGTATTGATCGGCATGACAACATCAATTGTTACCTACTCGTTATCAGATCAATCAAAGCCTATATATAGGGTGATTTTCATAACAATACATTTTTATTTATCAATATTTGTTCATTTTTTCAATAAATAGTGCAAAATGATGGATGATTTTGAACAAACTCACTTATTATTGCAACAAAAAAGCTTGAACTTTCATATTTTGTCACCCACCACTTATATTTTACGAGGATATCATATAAATGTTTTTCCCGCACTAGTGTGGGAAAAAATTTCCCGCACTAGTGTGGGAAAACTTTTCCCGCACAACTGTGGGAAAATGAAACTTTCCAAACTGAATTGCGTGCGGGTAGAGGGTGAATCACGCACGCTTGTAGAAAAATATATTAAGTGATATTAAGCAGTAGTATTTAGTAAACCATACATGTTTTGTACATCAAATAGTTTCGATGTTTTACATCTTATGGCGGTTAATTTTTTTATGTATTTTTTAAATTGCGTGCTAAATCTCACAACTAAATATCAGCAGGTTACAAATATACTTCTGCGGATTAGGAGTTTATTGCATAAGTTTTAATATATTAACAATAAGCTAATTAAATTAATTAGCAACTAATTTGTAATAAAATATGTATAACCTTTATAACCCACCCCATTTCATTTTTATCTGATTTTTTTAAAGTTAAATTTGAGATAATACAGTGGTTTTATAGTTACGAAAAACAAATAAAGTTAAGATATTAATTCAAGTCAGTATCAATGTTAATTGTTACTAATTTTATATGACCTATCAGAAACAAGTCAGAGAAACTAAAAAGTGTTTATTGCATTTGGGCGTAAGAAGGTTGGGATGAAATAAATATTTAAAAACAAGATTTATTTCTGCAAATTAATGCGTCGGTAGTTATAAACTTGTATGTTTGATTACTGGTGAGAATGAGAAGATTTTAAAAATTGTAAACAGTTTGCCATGCTCATCGCAATTTGAAGAAATGAAGTTATAAAGTAAAATATTAAAAATATCATACCTGTATAATTAAAACCTTTCAGCTATATCTTTTATAAATCTCTTACTTACTTACTCCGTGGCTTACAACCCAGGGTGGGTTTTTGCCGACTTCACAATAGTCCTCCAATGTTGTCTGTCGCTCATGGAATTGAGTGTATTTTGAATGCCCATTGTCCTTAGGTGTTTTGCAATATTGTCTCTTCATCGAATTCGTGGGAGATCCAGGGGTTTGGATTTCATATCTCGGACAATGTTAGGCTCTCCGTATAGGTCTTCTAGCTCTCTGTTTGTACGAGTTCTGTATCTTCCTGTTGTTGCATCTACGGTTGGACCATATATTTTCTTCAGTACTCTCCGGTTAAAGACTCGGAGGAGTTCTTCATTTGCCACGGTCAGCGTCCACCTTTCATATCCGTACATCACAACTGGTCTAATTATTGCGTACATGTTTAATTTTGTACGTCTTGATTAAAGGCATTTGTTTCCGGCTTGTATTGTACAGTTGACTTCTTCTGTCCCATCGTGTGTCTTCTGATAGTGTTGTTCCAAGATATTTGAATTTTTTGACCCACTCGAAGTTGTAGTCACCCATTGTAATGTTTTGGCCTACTTTGTCTTTGATCCGGTTATTTCTGATGGAGTACATATATTTTGTTTTTTCTTCATTATTCTTAAGCCCCATATTTCCAGCATGTTCTTCGAAAAGGCTGAATGTATTTTTGACATTTAGTCTGCTGTTTCCAATGATATCCCCGTCATCCCCAAAAGCCAGGAGAAGGTAAGGGCCATTATTTTGAAAGACCGTCGCTGAGGGGCAGATTTTAGCTTTTCTGGTGGCTTGTTTTAGAACAACATTAAAAAGCAGCGGTGATAGGGCATCACCCTGTTTAAGGCCGTTGTTTATATCAAACACCTCCGAGAAGTTTTTTTGAGAATTCCAGTTTTGTCATTATAAATCTCTGTACACAGAATAAAAATTATACTAGTCTAAAATTTTTAAAAACTTAATTAAAATAAACCTTGGTTTTTGGTATTATTTACTAAAAAAAAATTCATCGGGTCCTTTTAATATTTACAAATATAAATTAAAAGAATTGTTACAGATTAATATAAAAAAATGTCGTTTTATGTTTACTTGTCAACCTTGTTCTTTTCTTGTTAGTATTCATACATACATACACACATAAATTTACGTCATTTTCCCGTAGGGGTAGGTAGAAACCATTTCTTTCCACTTGCTACGGTTCTTACACACGTCTTTTGGTTCTTCTACTTTCACCAGCGCTTTCATACATGCTTGCCGGTTGCTGGTACTCTTGATCTGGCCATTCTTCAAAATAATTTTGATCTGATCAAGATATGTTCACCGAGGTCGATCTTTTATCCTTTTTTGTTTGTTACTTAATAATTTATGTTAAATTTTAAACATTTGTAATTATTTTATTTTATTAATTTTGTTTAAAAGATATGACTATTTTTTCCTATATTGCCTTAACTTTATTTTAATTTTTTTTTATATTTTTGAATATGCCTATGGATGGACAAATGCTTTTACTGCACAACGTTTTGAGCCCTGCACATGGGCGCTGTAAGAAAAATTTTTAGGTTAAGCAAGCAGGCCCTCACTGAATTGGCGACTGCAAACAAGGTCACTCTTACATGGGTTCCTGGGCATACAGGGATAAATGGAAAAGAGGTAGCCGATGAACTAGCAACAAGTGGGACTTTGGTGGAACCAAGAAGCCAGTTGGTCGGATTGCCAACTGCCGAAGCGAAACATGAATTATATCTATTCCTTAAGCAAGAGCATATCGCTCAGTGGAATGCAAATACTGGCTACAGAACATCAAGACAACCTCCAGAAGACACAGCGGTAGTCACAGAGGATCAAAGATCTAGGTGACATAGGTGCCTATACCGATGACCCAACCGTAAAAATGTAATATAATGTAAGCAGGCAAATCTACGCTGATAAAAGTAATCTTTTTATTTAAAATGGAGGCTACAGAGTGTGACACCTAATTCAAATGATACTTCTACCAACTCAACTTTTAAATAAAAAACAACCACACAACGGCAATAATTTCTAACCTATGTATTATAGCCCGCTTAAATTTGGAAGCAGCAACTTTGCATAGCAAAAGTATGCATAACTCTGTGCAAAAGAAGTATATGCAACTTTGTGCACTAAAATTTTGAACTCGATATCAAAGCAGAAAAGTAGTTGATAAGTATTCTTTCAGCATTCTGTTCTTCTGAGGAAGGCTAACATTTTATTTTTTCATTTATGTTACGGTCTCATTCCGAAACACTTTAAAAAAAAGTTAATCATTTTAAAAAATTACATGAGAACAAACAGTAAAATTAATTAATTAATAGTATTTTACTCGTATATTTATAATTAAAAATAAAATGTTTCATGTGAAAATTACTGTATCAAACGTATTATTTTAATAAATATTAGCGTGGACTAATAATATTTATTTTTCATAATATTTCCGTTAATGAAATAAAATATTTATACTCCATATAGAACAACAAACATTTTTGGTGATCGGTGATAAATTAACAAATGTTTAATGCAAGATTTTGAAATTTTTTACAATTTTAATTATATTTATTGAATAACATAATTTCCAGTTGAACAATAGTTTTAAATTTTAAATAATACACAATTGGGTCAAGAATTTTCGTCTTTTTTTTGTACAAAGCTATAAAAATAATTTTTTTATATCGATAGAAGACAAAGTATTAAGGAATTTATCTGATGGCTCAATGTACCAAATATTATTGTGCAAGTACATAAATCATATTTTTAAATCAGATGCATTTACTGAATGGTACCTATACAATATACATATAGGTATACGGTGGGTGGATTATTTATCAAAAAACAACTTTTTTTCTGACAACATGCCTCGACGAACATTGAATTATATCTGATAGATAATCGTGCATACCTAGTCTCTTTTTAGGAGCACAATGCTAAAGCTTGTTACGGAAACGAGAGAATTGATTTATATCTTCGAAGTGACCACCAATGGACCGGTTGTTGGGTATTGCCCCTTAGCATAGGGTAGGTCCTGCAAACTATTATCGCGTTTGCAGCTCAAAAAAAACAATAATTATCCTTAGTTTTACCAGATATATATGAAATGCCAAACGCAGAGCGCTATTCACGACATCTATCCTTCAGTAGAGGCATGTGATTTAAAAATCAGATTTATCTACTCGCGTTTTAATTCACTGAGACAAATATTATACATTTTTAAAATATTAATATTTTAAATATTTTTGTCTCCAAATAAAGATTGTACATGTTTAATTCTATGGAGGTGGTAAAAGCATTAATAATTATTCTTTATAAAGATTTAATAATTGCAGTGTTCATATTATAAAGGGTGTTTCAAAAAAAGGTGACCCCGTCTCTGGGATAGGTAGAAAACTAAAAAATAATGGGGTTTGTTAAGTAAAAATTTTTCGCATTCAAGATAAAGAGCGTTAAAGAAAAAAAATGTATACACATTTATTAAATTTTTGCCAAAACTACTAAAAACATTGTAATAAAATTTTATACGAATATGTTTTAAGAAGCTAATACATCCCATGAATTTGTTTTTATATCTGAGTCTCATAGAGGCGCTAGTTACACAGTTCATACCAAGTAGTATTGAACATAACTCTTTTAAGGTTAAATTTATTAATCAAAATTTAAATTAAACTTATATAACATTCAATTTTACACCAAAAAGGTACTTTTGGTAAAACTCGAGACTGTGTAACGTTTTCGGAATATTTTGATTTGAAAATTATGAAGTAATAGATGATGCTGGTATAAAGTAATGATATTTTAAAAAAAGGTGACCCCGTCTCTAGGATAGAAAGAAAACCGAAAAAAATTTGGGTTTGCTCGGTAAAAAATTTCGTTACGTAATCCGTATTCAAGATAAAGGTCGTTGTAAAAAAAAAATTTGGCTATTACTTCATAATTTTCAAATCAAAATATTCCGAAAACGGTACACAGTATCGAGTTTTATCAAGAGTACCTTTTTGGTGTTAAATTAAATGGTGTTTAAATTTACTTAAAATTTTTATTAATAAATCTTACCTTAAAAAAGTTATGTTCAATACTACTGTGTACGAACTGTGTAACTAGCGCCCTCTATGAGAGTCAGATATAAAAACAAATTTATAGGATGTATCAGCTTCTTAAACATATTCGTATTAAATTTTACTGTAATGCTTTTGGTAGTTTCGGCAAAATCGCATAAATGTGTATATATTTTTTTCTTTAACGCCCTTAATCTTGAATAAAGATGGCGTTATCCTAGAGACGGGGTCACCTTTTTTTAAAACACCCTGTATTAAGGTTGCTTTTTATTTGTTTATTTGAATTATTTCTGAGTACACTTTAATTTTTTGTATGTTATTGATAAAATTAATGCAAATTTGTTCTAACAGGATTGTAAAATATTAAATGATATTGTTTTTTTTTTTGTAGATAAAAATAATAAGTGTAAAGTGTAAAAGAATAGTGAGATTTTATTTTCTTTTTTCTTCTCTTAGTTTGCTTGATCTACTAAATTTTTTTAAAAAGTTAATATCTATATGGATGAGCATTTTTTTATTTTCAAAAAAAAATTTTTGTGATCATAAGGAAAACATTCGAAAAATGCTAAATGCAATATTTGTTATTGCAACGCTTTATTATTTCAAGTTGCGATGAGGTGAATACATTTGGATGGTTGGTGCGTTTTGTCTTCTGAATAGAAATATTGACCATAGAACAATAGCAGAAAAAAATCTTAAAGATAAATTTTTTTAATTTTAAAACCGCTTAGGAGAACTTTTTTAGTGTAAATAAATCGAAAACCACTGGATCTTGATGAAATAAAAAAGCATTCTATTCCTGTTTAATTTCTGGTGCTAAACTTCAAAAGTGGATAAAAACAGAATGTATAAGAACTCTAATAAATAAATCTAATTAAAAAAAAAATATTTAAGTGTACTAAAAAGTGTGTGATGAAAACTTATGTTTAAACAGACTGTACATAGTCATCCGTTTTATATTTTTAGGTGCGCATTAGATGCAATTTTAGGAAATTCATTGTATTATTATTACATGTTGACTATATGTAGATATATTGTTATCAACCCTAAGAAACATGTTTGTGTATTTTGCAAGTTTAAGTTTTATCTTTTCTTCTAATTTTCATATAACTCTCTTAACTGCGGACAATCAAAAATTTATTAATTTTCCAATGTCAATATAATATTAATTATATATTTTGGAAGTTAATAAGCAAATTAAAATGGTGAATAATTTTAAAGTTATTAAATTATTTAGAAATTATAAAAAAATGTAAACTTGAACTGTAAAGATAATTATAGTATTTATGCTTTTAACAAATTTTTAATTTTTTCATTTAAACATTATTTGTATGAAAATTGGTAAGAAATAAATATTACAATATAACAAACAATATTTTCAATAGTGTTTCATGTTTTAAATATTTTTTTCCTGCGTGTCTTCATCAATAAAACCAGCAAATAAGTTACAATTTTCAAACACTTGACACAAAAAATCAGTGGTCTAGGTGCGACCCGAGAGGTCCACACGACTAACTTCCCAGTGGAAACAATGAAAAAATACCATATGTTTTGTTGTTATAATTATTATCATTAAAATTATTATAAAAACGATTTCAAGTTGTTCATAACAAATTATAATTGTCATTAACAATATTTTGTTTATGTCAACCGCATTCTTTCAAACTTTTTTTATCATTTCATAAGCAGGAACTATTTTCAATTTATAAAAATTAAATTTTTTTTTTAATTATTATGATCAAGAATCATTTGTTAGTAACAACATTCAATTGTTATAAACAATGCTTGATTATAACTTACAATAATTTTTTACTGTTATAGCGTTTTCAATGCTATTCTCTGAATACTGACACAATTTTAAAATGATTAAATTTCCATTTTTGATTTCTAAAACTATCTTTTTTTATAGCAATTGAAATTTTTTTTAATTTTTATGATTAATAATTATTTGTTAGTAACAATATTTGTTATAAATAATGCTTGATTCTAACTAACAATAATTTTTTTATATTATAGCTTCTTCAATGCTATTCTCTCAATACTGACACAAGTTTAGAATTTTCCAATTCCCATTTTTGTCTTTTAAATTTCTTTTTATGAAATATTGTCATCATGTTTTTCTTACAAATAATCCTTATATGCAATAATTATATTATTTAAAAGATTTTAAAATTCTGTATTAAAAGTAGTATTCGGAGTAAATTCATTTGAGTATTCTCAAACGATGATGGCAAAATAGGTAGGCGTTTAAACAGAACAATTTCATTTCTATTACTTCGACTGTAACAATTTTTGTGTGTACCAAATGGAGATAAAACAAGTAATTGTTTCAGTAGTCAAAGAAGAAAAGATGCCTCCAGCATTTAATTCAAAGGGGCAGAAGTCTGCGCATTTTTATCTCCTAAAACAGTCGACAATAAAGCCATTTACTGTGTATTTCACTTCTCAGCTAGCCGAAAAAGAGTTTTTTCTCCCAAACACGTGTTGCTTCCGTACCAGTAAATATTAATGTTATTTGAGTAAATTAAATTGTAATTGTATTTCATAAACAATAATTAAAAAATAAAAACTAATATTTATTTAGTACAATAGACAAAGCGTTTTTGCTTTTTGCTTACTTCCGAATTAAATTTTTAGTAATTTATTATGCAGCATATATATAGCAATTTAGTTTATAGTATATACCTTGCAAAATCTACATTGAACAAACGAGTCAAACTTTGAAATTTCGAATCACTGGTCATAAAATTGACTGTAGACTCCAGAAACTTTCTTGCAGTTAACCAAGATCACATATAATGAATTATGATCATTCAATAATTTTATATCAAAAACAAAATTTGACAAAAAGAATTTTTTTAGAAATGGTTACAATTAATAGTGATAACAACAATATTAATAAGAGATCTGACATTGACCACCTCAGCTAAATTTATTTGTATCTACTTACAAATTAAATTTATATGCTAAATAAATATAAATATCAAAATTGTTTTTCCTGCACATCCTAATAAAAAAACATCATTATACCCATGAAATGTCTATCAGTGTGACAAAAAAAAATTATTTTTAAAGTTATGTCAATGTATGTTATATACTCATATTCGTTAATTTAACTCATTTTACATGCAAGATGCATTGGACAAGATTAGCAAAGAACAAAAAGAAGATGAAAATTATAATAATAGACCGCAACCCTGCCAATGTTAGACAGATCGATGGTTTTGAAGTGATTAAGAAATTTAACTATTTAGGATCACTTATCACAAACAAAGGCGGCTGTGATGGAGAAATCAAACGTAGACTGGCCATAGCACGTAACTCAACAATAAAACTAACTCGAATATGGAAAGACTGCAATATCTTAAAGCAACAAACTGAAATTATTAAACTCCTTGATCTTTCCTATTGCCACATATGTCTCTGAGACCTGGACTTTAAAAATGGCCAATCGAAGAATAATAGATGCTTTTGAAATGTGGGCCTACAGAAGAATACTGCGAATATCATACACGGAACACCGTTCTAACGTGTCAATTCTTAAAAAACTAAAAATCACCACCAGGCTATCAACCAGGATAAACCAATCATACCTACAATATTTTGGACACATTTCAAGAAGAACGAATGGGCTGGAAAAACTTATTGTAGAGGAAAAAATCAATGGTAAACAACCAAGAGGAAGGTCTCCGACGCGCTGGGTGGACCAAACCAAAGAAATCATAGGTCTGCAAGAAGCTTCTCTTGCAGCTTAAGACAGAGAAAGATGGAGAACTACGATCCGAGCAATTGAGACATGATGTCACCATACTCTCTCGAAAGTAAAACGACAAGAGAGAGAGAGAGAGAGATATACAACCAGAATACAAGGGTAATTCATAAGTTTTAAAACTATGTGTACCTTATTACTACTTTCGTTTGTAGGATAGCGAGCTACACTTTTAACACCTTTGATACATGTATTAAAAAAATTTAGAAGCATTCTAACTCTGGGTAACTTTTTAATCTGGAGCTGTATTAATAAGTCATCTAATCACTCGCATAATCTTAGCTGCCACCCTTGCGCAGGCGTGGTAAGCTCCATTACTATGGACTACCAAGGTACTGACATTAATCGATGCGCGATTTTTAAAACCTTGGTTGCACCTCTATAAACAATAAATAAGGACCTGTATTATTTTTATTATTTATAATAATCGCTACACTTTTTCAGCGATAGGTAAAGGTAAGTGTTTTGTAAAAAAATGTGGACACCATTTAAGAAGAAGACGACAAGGAAGGCCAAGAAAGAGCTGGAGAAAAGGAACCTAGTGAAATCAGAGGTAGAGACCTGGACAAGAACTTGTGGGCTAACAGAGACTAATAGAGATTGGAAATCAGAAGACGTAGAACGTTGTAAAACCGATGACTATAATTTATATGGTGGTAACATTTTACAAGTCACTGCCGGCACTGACGACACTACCTGTCGCAGTAAAAGTGGAGAAATTATTATTATTACTAATAATAATACCATGTTTATAAACGTGCAAACAAGCTTTTACAAAATCTCTCATGGGATATTCAATACAATTTATTTTTTTTTCAAATCTTTTTAAAAACTTAGCAGAAGTCTGTCCATTATTGGAACCAATGTGGAGGAAAAAGAGTTCCTTAGTCCAGTCATAACGTGATTTTAACTTCTTGGAAATATACCGTAACAAGTGTTATTTTCTTTCTTTTTTTTTGTAAATTAAATCTTAATGCAATAAGTTGTGATTTTATTGATTTTAATATAAATTTTAAATACGAAACCGTTTTTAATTGATCCTGATCCTAATTTTTAATGAAAAAAAGGAACGACGAAATATTACAGCAGTTTAACGTAAGAAAATATGTTGATTTAAAATAAATATGCAATAAATATTGATGAAGACACAACCAAGTTAACTAATTACTGATATTTTAAAAAATGTAGTTATTTTATTTCTTTAAGAAACTTGTAATTATCATTGTAAATATTAACATAAGGAAATAAATAGTTCATACATTTTTTTTTGTTTTTTTTAACCAATTTATAAAAAAAAATATGCATTATGCTTTAAACATTTGGGTGACTTTACTGAAATCAAAAATAAAAAAAACAGATGTTTTCTTCACGTTGATTTTTTTTAAATTTAATTTTTTATAATTATTTTAGTTTAACGATACTCAAGACAAACAAACAAAATACTAAAAACAAATGGATTTTATGAGCCTAATTTAAATGCCAAAGTATTTTTATTAAAATATTTAAAATATAAATTGTGTGTTTTAATTTTTTTTCTGTTAATTGCAATATTGTAAAAAATATTGCTCCTTATTTAATTTCAGAACGAAGTTAGTAAGGAAGGAGTTTTACAGACTAGATTCTTTTAAATTTTAATGAAGAAGGTTAATTAAACGCAAACAAGCAACCTAGATTATTGTACGAATACAATATTTGTCTTTAGACTCTTTAATATGTATTTAATTAAGTTTGAGTAAATTTTATTTAAGCATTGCAAAATTGTACCAAATTCAAAATGGTGATATGTTTTCGCAACAAGATATACGCATCGTTGTTAACTTACAAGTTATAACATATTAGGTTATGTTTACTACAAGTCTGACCTGTAAAACAATATAAAACATTTTTTGTAGTCTTTTAAATAATGTAACATAGGTAAAGGGTTGGGCTTAAAATGTTATAGCTGGGGTAAAGAAAACGTAGATTATTGATTTATTTTTAAATTATGTTAGATTTTCCTGCAGCAACCAATTAATGTTAATGATTTCCAATGAATATGATTTTTATAAAGACTTTTAGAGAAAAGAAGCAAATAAATAATTTAATTAACTGAAGTGTCATAGATACAACAAACTAGGTACTTGACAACTACAAACTTCAAAAATATCAACAATATTGTTGGAAATCAGTACTTCCAACTGTACAATTCCTCTTTGAGAAATTCCTTGATTTTTAAAACTACTTAGTACGGCCCTGACGCCGACAAAAATTAACTAAAGATCACGCATTTATTACGCGAAAATTAGCATTCTGGTATAAACAAAGGGTCCCGTGCAATTTAGAAATCAGCTTAAGAACACGTGCAGTTATTATTCGAGAACATTTCGAAATCGTCGCGCGCAATTTTTAGCAACCGGCTGTACGGTCACGTGACCATACAGTGACCAATCAAAAACGCTGAATTTAACGCGAAAAAAGCCACATTTAAAACAGTTTCCGGCTTCTCGCCCTCTTTCCCATTCTGACCGTATAAAAATACACACGCCCGCCGCTAAGAGCACGGCTTTCAAACAACACGTGGTAAAATGCACATCAATATAATTAAATAAAATACATGAAATTCAAGCTAACAACCAGTGAAATTATTCCGAGGAGGCTTTAAACTGTAAGCTCCATGTATTAAAGGTATACAATATATTCTCAATGACAAGTGTGTTGTTTCATTTACTGTAATAACAAAATTCACGGCGATAAAAGGCAGTAAACCCTGCTGCCTATAGTAGTAAAAAATGGATCGAGCCAGCTTTATTAAGTTATCGAAGGATTCAACAACTACGCAGTGAACGACGTCGTCGAAGAGCAAGATAGTTAGGGCAACAGAGGTTCCGGCGATGAAGCTGCCCACACCTCAGAGCATTCTACAGCTTACCACGCCCAACTACTCCTCGTCGATGTCGCCGGCGCGCAAATATAGATATACCTAATAATTATTATCAGTAATAATAAAACAAGAGAGTGAGAATAAATTGAAAATAATTTGACAGATTTTTTGAAAACTTGTTGCCAGGCAATAGTCACGAGAACCCACAGGGCTCAAGTGGCTATTTACAAATGACCATCCTGACCATCAGCTCGGTTTAAGACAGAACCACTCAACCATTGATCGGGTGCATCGCATTACTGATGTAATTGAGCGAGCTCTTGAAGAAAAACAGGTCTGTTCAGCAGTCTTCCCAGATGTTTCGTAGGCCTTCGACAAGGTGTGGCATGCAGGTCTAGTGCATAAACTTTATAGAATACTACCGAAACAATACGTAAAGCTTTTGACATCATTATCACAGACAGATTCTTCAGAATTAAACAGGAAAATGCGTATTCCAGCTTAAAAGAAATAAATGCGGGTGTACTCCAAGGTAGTGTGGAAGGCTCTATTCTCTATTTATTGTACACTAGCAACATTCCACGACTGAAAGATGTAAAAATTGCCACATTTGCAGACGATACAGCACTCCTTGCAGTAGATCATGTATAAAATTGCAGTCAGCTACTAATGCAATACATAAATGGACTAAACAATGGAAAGTCAAGCTTAACGAAAATAAATCGATGCATGTTAAATTTACCAACAAAAGACTAGTCAATCCACCACCCCTTTATATTGGTGACAACTTAGTACCATATAGTAACAATGCTAAGTATCCTGGCATGACTCTTGACGCTAAGCTCAGACGGAAAGCGCATGTAAAAAAGAAAAAAACCGAACTTGGACTAAAGTATAGCCAACATTATTGGCTTATTGGAAGGAATTCCAAGTTGTCATTTCACAATAAGAAACTTATCACAATTAAATTCCGAAACCACTTACTTAACGTGGCCAAACAACACTTCAAGCGTTTTAGCCTCCTCGACCACCACTCTCCATCTAGCCCTATATCTTGCTACTATATCCCAATTTCGTATTTCCATCATATTGGCGTCTCTCTTAACATTATCTTTTCAACTTTGACTGGGTCGTCCTGGTGGCCTTCTTGCATTTGATCTACCACCATAAACGATACCGATATCCCTATTTTCCGCTCTGACTACGTGACCTGCCCATGCAAGCCTTCTGGATCTTATTGTGCTAGTAATCCATGGCTGTTTAGTCATTTCCCTTATTTTACCACATGTACGTTTCCTCCACTGGGTTGTTACTGGATCTTGTACGGGTCCACATATTTTTTTTAAAACTTTATTCTCAAAGGAGAGTAACCCTCTTGTTCTCCAATAGTGATGGTTTACGCCTCGCATCGTTACAGGACCACAGAAATCACTATTGTATTGTATATCTTCAGTTGTACTTTTCTTGGTAGATTGCGTGGTCGAAGCAAATTGCTCAGGGCAGCAACGACTCTGTTTCTGCTATGTATACGACACTGTATTTTAATTTTAACATTATTTGTTTACTTTTATTTGTGGGCCCAGGTAGGTTCTGTTGGAAGTACAATCTTCAAGACTTATAATTTATTATTACTTTATTGTTTGATTCATACTGTATATGAATAGTTTGAGTTGTCATGTAGTCTTGTCAAAAAGAAAAAAAGTTTGATAACGTCAAATTCCGAGATTCATTCCTGTTCTTTATCTCAAAAACAAGTTTCAGAGCAAAGTTTTTCCAACAGGTTCTTGAAATGTTTCACTCTTTCGAAAGACCCATTATCTGTTGTTAGTTTTATGTCTCTGTGTGTTTATCTTTGATCTAATTTTATGTATTTAGCTTTCTCTTTACTTACCCTAAGCCCTATTCTCTTTCTTTTTTCCTCTGACGTATAGAGTCTTTTAAGCCCTTCCTTTGTGTCGCACATGATCCCCGGTGTATGCTAACGCCTTGAATTTCTTGCCCATTTCTACACCTTCATCTATATCATCAAGTTCTCTTATCACATATTCTAGAGCTACGTTAAAAAGTAATGGTGAAAGCGCTTTCTTTGTACACAGTGTTTTAATTCTTAATCTTAGGTACTATAACCGCTTTTATCAATCGTTCTTAAGAGGCACCTGTTTTACAAATGTTTCTTACTTTATACTGAGTTTTGTTATAAAATGTATATTTTTATAAATATTTTAAAAATTGATATGTCTAGAAATAATTAACAAACAAAGGCAATTGAGACATTTTTTAACTTCAATATTTGGCCAATTGCAGTGTAAGTTGTATATAGTTAAACTAGTGAAACATGGAAATATATTTTCCATAAAAAGAAATAATGGGCACTTTTGTTGAGCTCAGGACTTCATGAATAAATATTATGAAATATCATTAATCTGCGATTTGCATGCACGATAAGAAAAAATAAGAATGTCCTCGGTCACGAAATTTACATTTGCATTTTAATGCTTTCTTATAGGTGACGATTTTTTAAATGTAAATATTTAAAAGTGTTTGTATTGCATGCATCAATAATATAGCTAATATATTTTCATTTCCTACAAATAATGCTTGTAAATAGGTAAATAGGTATATTGCAAATACTACATACATAAATAAAGTCACGCCTTTTTCCCATAGGGGTAGGCAGAGACCACTTCCTTCCACTTGCTACGGTTCGTACACACATCTTTTGCTTCCTTTACTTTCATCAGTGCTCTCATACATGCTCTTCGGTTGTTGGTACTTTTGACCTGGCCTTTCTACAAAACAATGTTGATCTGATCGAGATATGTTCTCCGAGGTCGACATCTACCGATTTGCCCATTCACACTCGCCTTATAAATTTGTTTCGTCAATCTTCCTTCATCCATCCTTTCTACGTTTCCAAACCATCTAAGCATTCCTTTATCTATCTTTGTGACCACATCTTTTACACCACAGCGTTTTCTTATCTCACTATTCTTAACTTTATCCAACCGAGTCACTCCGGCTATACTTCTCAGACTACTCATCTCCGCAGCATTAATCCTATTTTTATGCTTCTTCTGCCAAACCCAACATTCACTACCATACATAAGTGTAGGAACCAACACACCTCTATGCACCGCCAGACGTGCCTTTTTTGACACTTTCTGGCTATTCATAAAGCTATGCAGTGCCCCATTCATTTGTTTTCCTACTATATCTATTAAAAAAACGAGCGAGCGTTATAGTAGTCGCATATGACGTGTATGATTTTATATAACAAATAATAATTCTTTTTAATTTTTTTTTAACTCTTCAAGGAAATGCAATCTGCCAAAGGCAATAAGCGTTTAATATGGATGGGTGGATGTCCTGTAGAGACTTACTCCAGCGAGTAACCTCTTTTACATAAATACATACATATAGTCACGCCTTTTTCCCGTACGGTTGTCACCTGCCTATTTTTTCCCTTTTACAGTTCCATTATTAATTGTGTCTCTGATAGTTTTGTATTCCTCAGGTACCGTATTTTGTTGTAACTTAAATATATCATTCGTTGTAAATAGTGTTGCATACCTTGTAGTGATAGGATTCGATTGTTAATGGCTGTGGCATTTTTCGTTAATCAATGGAGATTGAGTGGGGGTTTTGTTATTAGATTTTGCTTTGGTTTTTGGCCTCGATTGTTGTGTGTTGTCGGTTATATTATTGTTTGGTTTGCATTTCTGTGTGGATGGGGCTGGCTATCAACACGGACGAGTGCGATTATTGGTGTGGAACATGGATTTGCGAATATTGTTGGTTGACGTTTATTCCGTGTCATATTTCTTGATATCCGGCTTGGGAAGCAGAAAGTCGTTTGGTGGCAGTCTTGGGAGTGGTGTGGTGAGAATTTTTGCGACGGTGTAATTAACACGTGTGTAAAACCTCTACGGTTTATCTTTCATATCTGGCTGTATTTGGGCCATCTTAATTGGATTTTGAAGAAAAACCATTTAATTTTTAACTTGACCATTCTATCTTACCTTCGTTGTTGATATTTTGGATTTTGGTGTCGAGTTAAAATAACCGCATGCGGGATTTATTTGAGGGAAGCCATTGTTAATTAGCAGGTGCCGTTCCATAATCAAACCGGCCACAGGAGTAGAGCATTCGTATCATCCATATCGACGATAAATTGCAGTGTTATAAAGACTTGCTTGGTGTTTTTAGCAGGAACTCCGTATTAAGGTAATCAAGATTAAAGTTATTCTTTTTTTTTATTTGATCTACAATATACGTTTACCCAAAGGTTACAAGTGAATTATTTTTGAATATTTAACGACGTGACTTATTTTTGACACTACAATTAAGTTTGGTTTTAATTTATTAATATGGTACATTGTTAAAAACTATTTATTGCATTAGATAATATGCCAAAACTAAACTTGGATTAAAATAATCTTCTTAATAATTCTTTATGTAAAAATATATTTTCTTCATACTTATTTGTAAATATCCTACAATTTTGATATTTTAAAGGACAACCATTGTAAAAAATATATTTTTAAATAAACTCGATTGTTTTGGCAGTGTAAATCTTTATGTAAATGGTAAAAACATGAGTAAATTAGCAGCCTTATGTAAACGTTTGATTAAGTATTATTTAGAAATTGACTTGTATACGTTTTTTTTTTGGTAACTTGGTAAAATTTGTTACTCTTACTTTTGTTTTGATTATTTTGTGGAAACGTAAACTTTGGATTTTTGATTTATTGTTGGCTGCTAATTTTGACTATATTTGTTATAAGTTTATTATTGAACTGTGTACCTTGATTTATTGTTAGCTGCTAATTTTGGCTATATTTGTTATAAGTTTATTATTGAACTGTGTACCTTAATTTATTGTTAGCTGTTAATTTTGACTATATTTGTTATCATTTTGCTATTGAGCTGTGTACTGTGATTTATTGTAGGAGTAAAGTATCCAATATATTTTTGCTATAATTTCATTTATTTGGTTCACCATAATCTTAGTTGTTTATCATGTGGCTCTGCTAGTGCCTATAAGACCTAGGGGTTTCCGGCTTGAACCGTCCAAGTCGGTGGCGCGGCTCACTTTTATATATTTTTTTCTTCTACCCTCTACGGCTGAGCTCGGGCATAATTTGCCAGTTGAGAGACCGCTGGCAGAGTACTCTATAGAGAACGAATAAGACGTGGCACGGTTCTTACACACATCTTTTCCTTCCTCTACTTTCATCAGGGCTCTCATGCATGCTCGTCGTGAAGCGCAACTGTTTCTTGGCGATTTTTATTTTTGGGAGTAAACCAATACCTTTCCTTTGGTATTTGGAAAAGTAAAAATACAGATAAACTCCAAATAAACTAAGCTTGTCGTATTGTTCTTACATTAAAGGCGCTGCGTCTACATCATTTTTAAGTTGCTGGATTTTATTTAAAATGGAGCTGTTCGCTTCATCAGCGACATATTAAATGACAAGCATGACAGTTACTCCCAGCGCTCCGTATATCGACTTGACAATTTAAAAATTAAAATTCCACATAAATTAACATAAATACCTTTTCTTTTTTTTAATATATTTAATTAATAGTAAATAATGTTACAAAATAAAGTACATATTATATTCTATTCATTCGTTCATATAGAATTATATATATATTTTTAATATATTTAATTAAAAATAAATAATGTTTTAAAATAAAGTACATATTATATTTTATTCATACTTTGTTAAAACTGAAATGTACTAAACCATCACATTTTCATTTATTTCTGCTTTATAACGGCATTCTTATTATGTAACGTTTGATAAAAACGCTCTTGTACTTTCGAGTCTACTTTTATGTATATAAATGAGAGTGATAAATGTAAACGTTTTTTAAACTTTGTTACGGATCTATTTTGCACAATGTCACCGTTATTTAGAATGCAGTGATACTCATTATAGCTGTTTTAGAAGCTTAAGCACTGATCTCTTCCTATGACGGATTTGTTTTGTATACCTCGCACCTTTTTTTATGGATTTTATTTTTGTTGCATAATTTTATGGCAATAGGTTTAAATTTTTTTAAAACTATATTTCTCTTGGTTAAGAAATCAAAATTTCAACTGGATTAGGTCGACTTATAGCAGTTACAATTCAGTGGGAATTTTAGATTTCGTTACTCGTGCTTGCGTTACTAATTTTTCTTGATCGTTATTAAAATTCACGAAACTTTATTGTCTCCTCAAGCGAAGGAAGGATCTTTTAGAGTTCCGTTTTGCTTAATGTCACCGTTATATAGAATGCCAAAATATAAGTCTTTTTAGCTGAAGGATCAATAAATTTGTAACGACACAAGTACGTTACTATTAATTTCCACCCATGAAACCAGTTGTCCCCACTGCCACGATGACGATATCCACCACCAGACTTGTTGAACTCCCACTTCGGATGGATTGATGGAAGAAGGAGACCACCGCAGCGGATATAAAAGACCATGCACCGAGCAGTAGAAGTATCTTGTTATGCGAGGCGTAGACCAGAGGTATTGACTCTGGTCTTGAACGCTTTACACAGTTACTACCGGGTGTTGGACGAGGTCGGAATATTGATCTGATTTGGCACACACCCACCAGGACCACCGTCGGATTTCGGTATCGACAAAAGTTTGTAAACGACCGGGTAAGAATGCCAGGATAATTTCAGACGCGGTACTGACGCTCTGAAATACCCCTACAATTCCACGACACGGAATCACAGTTAGGCCTTGTATTGACCGGCCACAACTAGTCGCATATACCGTCCCCGTCGAAGTCAAGCCACCCTCGTCGTGTAAAGTATGTCGAGTTACCATATTATTTTTACCTAATAAGCACTTATTAATTAATATGTAGTGTATTCGTACAATTATATTCTTTAAACTAAGACAACAGAAATCAAGTAGCCGATTAACGTTACTAGTTACATGTTAATTTAATTCTATCTATGCATTGGTAACCAACATATACATTTTTTTTTTTTTTATGTTCTGGTTCCCACGAAAAGGGATATCCTGTAATGTTCAGAGAACATCGCGGGAACCAAGGGAAAGAAGGTAGGAGTTGGTGTTCTTCTTAAATTTCTGGAGGTTGTATGCCTCGGGGAACACCTCCCTAGGCAATGAGTTCCAAAGCCTCGCAATTCGTTGGATGAATGAGTCTTTGGAAAGTGATGTTCTGCAGGTCTCCAAAGTGACCACGAAGGGGTGTGAAGACTGAACTTGACGGGTTAATCTCGAAGAGACTGCCAAAGGAGGAACGATTGTTGATATTTCAGAAGAGCATCGCCCATGAAAATATATATAAAATAGAGACAAATCGCCAACTTTTCTACGGTGTTCCAGACAAGTGAGCGAGTTTGTAAGCCAGGCATCACCGACGAGACGAATTGCCCTTTTTTGGACAGAATCCAGTAGCTTCAGGATATGTTTATATACATATAGTAGATATACATATAGTGAAGCAATAAAAACAATCAAAATTCATAAGGAAAAAAGATCAATACACACAAGAAAAGGTGTCAGAAAGGGCGACACAATATCACCCAAACTCTTTAAACAGGCCCCAGAGAATGTTTTTAAAAAATTAGATTGGGAAGAAAAAGGTATAAAAATATGTGGACAACACCTGAACAACCTAAGATACGCAGGCGATATCGCCTTGATAACAGATAAGAAAGAAGAACTAACGTAAATGCTGAAAGAACTGGACACATCAGCTAAAAATATAGGTCTTAATATGAACTATGCCAAAACCAAAACCATGACTAACACTGATGAAGATATCAAAATCAGAATAGAACAAGCAAAAATAGATAAATACATATATCTGGGACAAATTATTAAACTTAACAAAAAAAACCAAACAGCAGAAATCAAGAGACGAGTTAGATTGGGTTGGGCAGCATTTGGCAAAACCAAAGAATATAATGAATGTGTACTCCCTGTCCTCGTCTATGGATCCCAAACATTGACACTTACACAAAAAAACATGAATAAAATAAAAAAAGTACAAAAATCAATAAAAAGACAAATATTACATGTCAAACTGGCAGATAGAAAGAGAAACGAGTGGATAAGAAATAAAACGAGAGTAAAAGATGTTAGAAAAGAAGTAGCAACACTAAAATTGAAATTCGCCGGTCACAATATCAGAAAAAAGACGACCGATGAAAAAATGTATTCTAAACTGGAAAACCTGGGAAAATAAAAGAGGATGATGAACATTAAAAAATTCTACTTCTTAGATTTTTGTGTCTGCCACTTTGATGACCTGGTATATAGTCGAAGTTCGATTTTATAAGCGCGTTTGGTGTAGAGATGACTCGTGCTATATTTCGGAGATTTTTTGTACTAGTGTATTTGTGAATTAATAAGCACTTCTTTAGATGGTGTTTGCTTTTGTGTATGTGACATAATATTTTCAATAGGTAAATACATACAAATATTACTTAAAGGAATATTTGTTTAACATATTCAGCGTGTTTAAACACGAAATTAAATAAATAAAAATATCATCTTTTAGCGACTGCATCCGCACATTTCTAAATCCTAGTGTCGTTTGATCATCCAGTAGCAGATTTCCATTAGTGGAAAGGTGCTTAAAACGCGCGCTTATATAAATGGAAGGTAGTAAATTCGGCGTATAACATCGAACCACACTTTGTCGTACCATTTACATTTCATATATATTTCTGGCAAAACATGTAAGTAACTAAGCGAGCAGAAAGCTTCTTTAGCTTCCATTTGTAGTGAGAATCTTAGCGGAACTTAATTGAAATGAACGTTAAATAGGAAATGGTGATACTTTGCTATTTCGGTTAAATTTTCACGCAGTCACTAAAACGTTCTTCTCTTTCTGCCGTGGTGAATGATTTATTAAAACAGCCAGAACCTCAGTGTAGATGTACTCCGCATTAATATTTAAATATTCACTAAATTAAATTATTTACTTTTTCTACGCCCATGTCGGTAAACGTCAAAAATCGCACTGTCCATATTCATTGTAAGTGACATTTAACAATAACATACACGTAATGAGATCTCATAACATACACGTTCATATTGATAAGAAAACCTAAATTTCTTGGTTTTATTAATTTGCAATCAATTTTTTATCTACGTACGACTTTATTTGGTCCATTAACATACATTTAGTCAATCGAAAAACATAAAAACTTTTTTCTACTCCCCCTACAGAAAATGACGAAATTTGTACAACTCGCCAACTATGTAACTGTCTATTTAAGCACTGGGCGATGTAAAACTGTACGATTTAACTTTACCGTAAACAAAAAGCACGATCAACAACCAATACAGTAGCATCTGTTAAGTAAATCGCATGACATATAACCAATAAGATAGAGCCTTTAGTTGTTGCCATGAAAACGAATAACAGGCCGCGTCGCCGATAACATTTTGACGTTTCATAATTGTGTCGCGATTTGTTACCAGTTTTTGGATTTGCCGAGTTCATTTGTAAATAAATCCCGAATAACAAATTAAATATGGTAGCTTATACATAATATTAACACTACAACGCTATAATTTATAAAGATATTGTGTAAACCTACTACTATTATAAACGCCAAAGTTTGTAAGTATGTCTGTATGGATGTAAGGATGTTTGTTACTCTCACGCAAAAACTGCTGAATGGATTTTAACAAAACTTTACAATATGGTAGCTTATACATAATATTAACACTATAACGCTATAATTTATAAAGATATTGTGTGAACCTACTACTATTATAAACGCCAAAGTTTGTAAGTATGTCTGTATGGATGTAAGGATGTTTGTTACTCTCACGCAAAAACTACTGAATGGATTTTAACAAAACTTTACAATATGGTAGCTTATACATAATATTACCACTATAACGCTATAATTTATAAAAATATTGCATGAACCTACCACTATTATAAACGTGAAAGTTTGTGAGTATGTATGTATAAATGTTGGCAGCAATCAGAATTAAAATGACATTAGTTGAAATCAAATAAGCAACATAAATTTCTAACTGGCATTAGTCAATTTTAAATTGGCAATTAACTAAATTAAATTGACACCTGTCAGTTTAAAGTTTTTTTGTCAATGTCAAGTTTGTATTACGTTATTTTAAAAAAAAATTTAGTTATTTTCTATATAAATGGGATAAAGGCATCATTAATACAGAGTGGGCCAAAACGGACAATTATCTCGTAAATTGTTAGTCCGAGTTGTACAAAATTTGGGAAAAGCCTATTTTGAGATACGGAAATTCCAGAAATGACATTTACATTGTTGTCAGATTTGCCGTTTCTCTGATATTTTTAGTCACTTTGGTTTTTTAAATACATCACCCTGTATATGTAACACTTATAATTCTATGTAGTCTAAAAGGTCTACTCAAGGTCTAAACAATCATGGAGAAATGTGGTAGACGCATTCTACTATCGATTAGGGTACTGTCAACTTACAAATTTAGCTCATTTTGAACACTAGATTAAGTAATAATTGTGTTAAAAATGTTGTAATTTTTTAATTGTTACGTTTTAATTTAGTTAAAAATTGTTTGTATTATTAATACAATTAGGTATTGCCACACTAATGTTTTATTTATGTAAGACCTTTAAGATTAAATAAAATCATGAGTGACATATGTGGCTTAACTTGTATTGAAGAGGTGATTCTAATAATGACTGAATATACAGGGTGATGTATTTAAAAAACCAAAGTGACTAATAATATCAGAGAAACGCAAATCTGACAATATTGCAAATGTTAAATATGGAATTTCCGTATCTCAAAATAGGTTAACCTCATATTTTGTAAAATTTGGACCCACAATTTACGAAATAATTGTCCGTTTCCAGACTTTTGGTCCACTCTGTATATATAAGTGTGTAAGTTATAAAAGAGTGCGTACGACGAGTTATGTAAGCATACAAATAAGTATTAAATTTTAATATAAGGATGCATGAATTCCTTGAAAAAGAAAATGAGCTACACGAAGTACTAATCTTACGCAGACTAAGTCGCGGGTACCATCTAGGATAATGATGTTAATATATATAATAGACTGATTTCGTTTCTATTTTGTAAATAAAAATATTTAAAATTAATAAATATTTACATTTCTTGATGTGTAACATCTTTACTCTCACTTTCTAGCATGTGTAACATCTTTCCTCTCGCTTACTCGCAATTTGTGGGGTCATTTCGTGAAATGTGTAACAGTAACATTTAATTTAACGAATGAGCGCGTGGTTAGAGTTTACCGTCAGATAAACGTCAACAATAGACGTCAACCATTTTTCCGAGAGTTGATTTGACGAATGAACGTACGGTTAGAGTCGGCCATCATTTGGCCATTTTGAGGTTGATTTATGTCACTGTCAGTGTCAAATAAAACAAAATACAATTTTCATTAAAAAGAATTATTGTTTGTTATGAAAAGACATTTTAAATAATACCTGACCCATTTTTTTCAGAAAATAATTTTAAAATTGCTTATTACTGAGGTGAGATGTCAAATGTTACACATCATATGCGACTACTGTAAGGGTCGCTCAAGGCTCGCTCGTTTTTAATTTTACTTTATTATATTACCTAACAGACCGCTATCGGTGCGAAATATTCGCAAAGGTCACCTCTAGTGTAATACGAGGGTAGTTTGATAAGTCAGTGCCTTTTTAAATTTTCCGCGCAGTTACTCCAAATGCAACAGTGCTGCCGTCAACTATAATCTATCAGCGGGCAACTTTTTAATTTTGAGCAAGCTACGTCGTGCAGTTGGTGTTTAATAGCCGTTCAAAGCAGACAACCTGGTGAATTTTTACGAAAATGGAAAAAAGTGAATTTCGTGTGCTGATTTAGCATTACTTTTTACGTAAAAAATCCATTACTGAAACTAAGGAAAGACTTGATAAATACTACGGGGACTCGGCACCATCAATTTCAATGGTTAGTAAGTGGTTTACAGAGTTCCGTTGTGGTCGTACCAGCACTAGTGACGCCGAACGTCCAGGTCGCCCAAAAGAAGTGATCACGCCGGATGCGTCGATAAAATCCATGAAATGATATTTGATGATAGGAGAATAAAAAAGCGTCAGTTGGCTCATGCTGTAGGTATCTCAACTGAACGGGTACATCATATTTTACACGAATATTTGGACATGAAAAAACTCTCTGCGAGATGGATGCTGCGATTGCTCACACTCGAACATAAGCGCAATCGTGTGACCACTTCAAAAGAGTAGTTAAACAACAGGAATTCAAGCCCACTTGGAGTGGGGGGAGGAGTGGGGGTAGGAGTGGGGGAAGTGGAGGGGGTAGGAGTGGTGGAGTGGGGGTAGAAGTGGTGGAGTGGGGGTAGGAGTGGGGGTCAGAGTGGTGGAGTGGGGGAAGTGGTGGGGGTAGGAGTGGGGGTGAGAGTGGGGGCAGTGGTGGAGTGGGGAGGAGTGGGGGGGAAGTGACAGGTGAAGGAGTGGGGAAATGACATTGTTGACATATGACATTGTTGACATATGACATTGTTGACATATGACATTGTTGACATATGACATTGTTGACATATGACATTGTTGACATGTGACATTGTTGACATGTGACATTGTTGACATGTGACATTGTTGCCATTGTTTACATACGGCATTGTTGACATACGGCATGTTGCCATTGTTGACATATAACATCATTGTTTACATTGTCCCCATCGACTCGATTAAGAGGGTTACGTAAGCACGTTGAAAAGTGGTGTGACGTAAGCGTTGAAAAAAACTTGGTTTCTCGGGGGTTTGAACCTTAATCCTTTGACTTACTAAACAGTTAGCTATACCATTCAGATAACTCGCATATTAATTTTATCGTGCAAGATTGGATATACAAATATATATTTGTGACATCATTTTTGATAAAAATAACCTTGAACTGCGCTACCAGATAACTTTGTTATCGTATACTTAAATGAGGTGTAATATTGATTGCGACAGAGATAATAATTACACACGCACATAGTCCCAGTTTAAATGTGTGCGATATTGTTGTACATGTACAGGGTATGTCACAAATTAAGAAGTCAAAAGAACCTTAACGAATGTTGGCATGGGAAAAATTGTTTTTATGAAAATTCCCCATACGCTAATCTTAAGATACGCCGTTCTAAATATAAAGGGGTGCATTCACTGTTGCAAGAGATCTAATTCGAAAAATCAAAGCACTGAGTTATCGTATACTTAAATGAGGTGTAATATTGATTGCGACAGAGATAATAATTACGCACGCACATAGTCACAGTTTAAATGTGTAAGATATTGTTGTACAAGTACAGGGTATGTCACAAATTAAGAAGTCAAAAGAACCTTAACGAATGTTGGCATGGGAAAAATTGTTTTTATGAAAATTCCCAAACGCTAATCTTAAGATACGCCGTTCTAAATATAAAGGAGTTGGAAATTCCGATTAAATTAAATCAAATTTCAAAGTTCGAGAAACTAAACGAAATTTCAGTTAACATCTATGCTTTAGAATTGATCGAAACAGAGAAGAGATCATTTTACATGGTTATACCTGCGTTTTTAACCAAAAATAAAATGAAACGTCACGTCAATTTGTTACTAATACAAGATCAGTATTTTCGGAAATTAAATGATTATAAAGCGCCACCTATCGACAATGAAAATGTTGAAATCAAATATGTTTGGATAAGTACGAGGTATGTCGTAAATTAGGAAGTCAAAAGGACCTTAACGAATGTTGGTATGCGACCCATCAAACGATTCAGCGCTGCTTAAAGTACGTCAAGTGTCACGAGAGTACGTTAAATGTCACGTGAGTACGTCAAGCGTCACGTAAAAAGTCACGTGTCACGTTATACGTAACGTGTCACATTAAAAACACACACACACACATGTTGAATATTTTTCTTCATGTACAGGGAATGTCACAAATCAAGAAGTCAAAAGGTCCTTAACGAATGTTGGCATGTGACCCATCAAACGATTCAACGTTACGCTCGTCACGTGTCACGTTATACGTAACGTGTCACATTAAAAACACACACACACACACACAAGTCGGTCGACCTCGGAGAACAGATCAGATCAACATTGTTTTGAGGAAAGGCCAGGTCAAGAGTACCAACAACCGACGAGCATGTATGAGAGCACTGATAAAAGTAGAGGAAGCAAAAGATGTGTGTAAGAACCGTAGCGAAAGTAAAAGGAAGTGGTCTCTGCCTACCCCTATGGAAAAAAGGTGTGACTTTATGTATGTAATAAAATCTCAAGAGTACCAACGACCAAGAACACTAATGCAAGTAGTTCATTGTATTTAAAACAATTTCCGGTAATAATGTATTATCGTACCGATCGTCGGTAAAACATCGAAACCATGACAATAAAAACCCCAATAATCTTTATTAAAAATCATGAATCAAACAAACAAAAATTAGCTTAAGTCCTCATGATGACATTTATTGCCTGGGATTATCGATACTCTTGCTTTGGGTCATTATAGTTTAAATAAATATTTTTTTTCACCCTAGCGCATATCTATAGTTAAAAAAATGAATAGTTTGTTCCTTATTCAGCATTTAGACGATGCATATCTCTAAAGGTAGTGTCAAGGCCGGGATGCGTACGCGCTCGCTGGCCGCTGCAAAAATAATATAGATAGGTATATATACAGGGGGGTGCATGAACTGGCAAAACTTTTGGAACTATTGGAAAAAATATCTTTTTAACAAAAAAAAAAAACCTTGGTTAAAAGAACTATTTAAGCTCTCTTTTTTCATGTATCACGCAATAAAGTGTCTTGCTGCGTCATCAAAAGATTCAGCATTACGCAAAGTGCGTCGACCGTCATGTGAGTACGCCAAGCGTCACGTTAAACGTCAGGTGAGTACGTCAAGCATCACCTTAAACGTCACGTGTGTATGTCAAACGTAAACGTCACGTGTCATATTAAAACACACACACACACACACATACCAGTTTGATTTAAACAATCTGCATGGTTGAAGCCCTATATCGAGCTGAACACTCGTTTAAGGACTACAGTTCATGCATCACCTTAAACGTCACGTGTGTATGTCAAACGTAAACGTCACGTGTCATATTAAAACACACACACACACATACCAGTTTGATTTAAACAATCTGCATGGTTGAAGCCCTATATCGAGCTGACTACTCGTTTAAGGACTACAGTTCATTTGCAAAGAAGCTCCCCTTTTTCATGTATTACGCAATAAAGTGTCTTGCAGCGTCATCAAAAGATTCAGCATTACGCAAAGTACGTCGACCGTCACGTAAGTACGCCAAGCGTCGCGAACAACGCGGTGTTCGGCAAAACAATGGAAAATAAACGCTTCCGCAGTTAGTAAGTTCATACGATTGTCGTTACAGGACAAAAAATTTAATTTCTAGAGCCAGATTTCACAATAGATCAATTTTTGATGATAATCTAATGTGCAAAGTACGTCGACCGTCACGTTAAACGTCACGTGAGTACGCCAAGCGTCACATTAAACGTCATGTAAGTACGTCAAGCGTCAACTTAAACGTCACGTGTGTACGTCAAACGTAAACACAGCGTCACGTTCAACGTCACGTGTTTATGTCAAACGTAAACGTCACGTTAAAAGTCACGTGTTACATTAAAAAACACACACATACCAGTTTGATTTAAACAATCTGCATGGTTGAAGCCCTATATGGAGCTAAACACTCGTTTAAGGACTACAGCTACCAGTTCATTTGCAAAGAAGCTCCCTTTTTTCATGTATTACGCAATAAAGTGTCTTGCAGCGTCATCAAAATATTCAGCATTACGCAAAGTACGTCGACCGTCACGTGAGTACGCCAAGCGTCACATTAAATGTCATGTAAGTACTTCAAGCGTCACCTTAAACGTCACGTGTGTACGTCAAACGTAAACACAGCGTCACGTTCAACGTCACGTGTTTATGTCAAACGTAAACGTCACGTTAAACGTCACGTGTTACATTAAAAAACACACACATACCAGTTTGATTTAAACAATCTGCATGGTTGAAGCCCTATATCGAGCTAAACACTCGTTTAAGGACTACAGCTACCAGTTCATTTGCAAGGAAGCTCCCTTTTTTCATGTATTACGCAATAAAGTGTCTTGAAGCGTCATCAAAAGATTCAGCATTACGCAAAGTACGTCGACCGTCACGTGAGTACGCCAAGCGTCACGTTAACCGTCATGTATGTACGTCAAGCGTCACCTTAAACGTCACGTGTGTACGTCAAACGTAAACACAGCGTCACGTTAAACGTCACGTGTGTATGTCAAACGTAAACGTCACGTTAAACGTCACGTGTCACATTAAAAAACACACACACCAGTTTGATTTAAACAATCTGCATGGTTGAAGCCCTATATCGTGCTGAACACTCGTTTAAGGACTACAGCTACCAGTTCATTTGCAAAGAGTCAGTTTAAACTCGCGAACAACGCGGTGTTCGACAAAAGAATAGAAAATAAACGCTTCCGCAGTTAGTAAGTTCATACGAGGGTCGTTACAGGACAAAAAGTTTAATTTCTAGCGGCAGATTTCACAATAGATCAATTTTTGAAAGCGAACGAGCAAGATATTTTAAAACATTTTAGTCATTTGAAAATTGCAGGACCTCGAAAATTTAAAGTTGGCGCCATTGTACGCCAAACACGTTTTTAAGAAAGGTTATACACCCAATTGGTCAACGGAATTATTTAAAATCACAAAATGTAAGATAACCAATCCTGCAACGTATCTTCTGGAAGATATGATGGAGGCACAAATCAAAGGAGCCTTCTACGCGGAAGAATTACAGAAAACTGCTAATCTTGATATCTACTTAGTAGAAAAGGAACTTGGACGCAAAGGAAATAAAATGTACGTCAAATGGTTAGGCATAAAAGGCAACAGTTGTTTAATTATGAACAAAAATCGACTTTTAAGTGGAGGGGAGGAAGGTTACAAATATGCGCGAGTTATATGCGTCATTTCCGCTGACTTCTATTAGAACCATTTTTGCGACGCAGCAGTTCTAGAAGCTTCCAGAAATTGCTTATCTAAAAAAAATGTCACGCTCGCATTTTCCTTTGTTTAACTTTATTATAAAATAAGCATTATGTATTAAAATTAATCAATTTTGACTTTATTTCTAAATTTTTTTTATAAACATCCTTGAAGATATAAAAAGAAAAAAGCCATACGGTTTAGTACCATTTGACTATTCACATTAAACGTTGATAGATTTTTGCGTGCAAGGGCTCCAAGAAGAAAAAAGTAAGTTTAAATTATTGTTGTGTGTGTTTTGTCTCACAAAATATTCTTATTTTTGATTTTAGATGAATTTGGAAAAATTAAACGAAGTTTCCTCCATTACAGCACGGAAACCTATAGTAAAGCTGCAGGAGCTACCAATAGGAGTTTCTCAAGCAATTTATGCTGCGAAAATAACCAAAACACCATATGGTACAAGCGTTCTTCTTAAAACATTCCTACCCAACAGAGTGACTGCTACCTATGAGCCGTATAAAAGCCATTTCGAGAAAGGGAAATACAGCTTAACATACCAAGGATCTTACGATTGTGGCCGCCCCCATTTGGCTGCAGCATTTGAAATTAAAGAAATTTAGTCCGATATTCCAACAAATGAGAGCATGAAAAATAAAGTCGATAATGTTTTTGCAATGACTTGTGTAATATTGGCATCTATTTTTGTTTTAATTTTAAAATTTATTTTAAAAATTGTAAAACGAAAATTTAAATCTACATGTAATATAAAAGTTGATGATGAATACACATAGTGTTTTAATAAAACATCCAATTTTTCTTAAACATTTATTTAAAATAATTATAATGGTAATACAACATTAGAAAACCAGTGACGGAGACGTTGTACATTTCGTTCGGTACACGAATATGGTCCAGAGGCGTGGCAGGGGTTTGGATCCTGGGCAATGTTAATATTGTTGACATATGACTTGTTGCCATTGTTTACATATGACATTGTTAACATATGAAATTGTAGCCATTTTTGACATTGTTTACATACGACGTTGTTGACTGCCATTGTTTACATACGACATTGTTGACATATGTCATCAAATTTCCCTTATACTTGAATACTATGGGACTACATATGTTTTTATCTAATGTCATTACGGAATTTTGGCAAATATGGAAAGCAAGATTTTCGATCCAAATTTTTTATTTTATTCACATATTCATTGTATTTAAATTAATTTTCTTTTGTTTAACTTTTTAAATTTATTTTTAACACTTATATTTTAAAACTAAAAATTAATTTTATAAACATTTTTATTTGTATGATACTGTTAAAATGATTTTTTCGAGTACTTTTTTAGTTTTAAATCCAATTTTAGATATTTACTTAAATTTTGAACATTTTAACATTTTCTACGTTAATTAACTGAAATAAATGTCAAATGTTTGAGACGTGTGTCGAACGTTACTTCCAAAAATAATTGAAACGAAACAATATTCATCCATTTCCTTTATTTAACTCAAAAATAAAAAAAATTTTAATTAGTTTACACAATTATTTGGAAAATTTGGGAAGCAAGATTTTTGATACATAATCTTTATTTCATTCACATATTCATTGTATTTAAATTAATTTTCTTTTGTTTAACTTTTTAAATTTATTTTTAACACTTATATTTTAAAACCAAAAATTAATTTTATAAACATTTTTATTTGTATGATACTGTTAAAATGATTTTTTCGAGTACTTTTTTAGTTTTAAATCCAATTTTAGATATTTACTTAAATTTTAAACATTTTAACATTTTCTACGTTAATTAACTGAAATAATTGTCAAATGTTTGAGGCATGTGTCGAACGTTACTTTCAAAAATAATTGAAACGAAACAATATTCATTCATTTCCTTTATTTAACTCAAAGTTTTTTTTTTAATTACTTTACATAATTAAAGTAGAATAGGCCCATTATCTGCAACATAAAAAAAAAACATTTGTAAAATATAAATATAAAATCATAGATAAATTTATACCTTAATGCCCAAACCCATATCTCGCTCTCTAGTACCTCCATATATATACTGTAGGGGCCCACATCCCCTACGCATATCATTGATGGAGGTGGTTTGCCTCCACGAGAACCCATCATAATTATAATGGATTTAGCCTGTAAAAAAAAAAGTTTTAATTAAAATTTAATTTACTAAAATTGACACAAAGAATTTTTAATTTAGTAAAAAAATATCTAAAATGATTAAAACCTTATGTTAATACAAAAATTAGCATAAAAAAAGTTAGCCTAAGAAATTTTAGTTGGAAATTAAATTTATTGTTAAAACTACCAACACCAAAGTAAGATTGGTAGAAATAATTAGCAAATGGTTTTGTTTACTTACTCTTTGATGCGGGGGTAATGCTCCTCTTACTCTACTATATATGTAGTATTCTAATCTGTCTGTAAAACAATTTTAAATTGAAAACTAGTGTGTAAAAAATAACAAATTTGATTAAAAATCAGTATTATCAAAAATTAAATAATTATGAAGCTCAAATGATGAGAATTGTAAAATTAAATATAACTATTGCTGCATCAAAGATTTGTCTAGATTAATAAATAGTCGAGTAACTAAGAATAGACAAAAAATTTATTTGTGAGTGGTGTTTAAATTATTTTTTAAATGACGAAAAATAACTTAAAATAAATAAAAAAGTATTTTGAAAATTTGCTAAAATTTTGTAAAGGGTAAAAATTTAAAATAAAAACACAATTAAAAAAGTTTTAGTTACTTATCCATCTCGTTTTAAATTCTAGTAAAAATGCACTTTTTGTTTTTCCCTTTTATAGATTTTAAACCGTAGGTAAAATATATTTAAGGTAAGCGGTCACTGTATGCGCTTTTTTTGTTTTTCTTTTAGATTTAGTGCAAAAACAATAAATTTGCTAAGTTTAAAGAAATCTGTAAAAATACAAATTTGTAATTTCTGTTACAAACCGTTTAAAAAGATAAGTTGTCGTCATATCATTACGCATTTAAGATGTCCTCTGTGTAATTTAAGATTTAAAACAGAAACACAATATTTTAATTGTAAATGCTTATTGAAGGTGTTACAAGATTTGATTTCTTTACTTTAAAACTTAAAATCACTTAATATTTTTATATTTTAAAAAACCATTGCTTAATAAAGTTAAAAAAAAAGTCGATAGAAAAATTGATCGTCCGTTAAAAACACCGACAAAATTTCTTTATTTATAATAAAATAGTTACAATTATTTTTTTCTAACATAGAAATTAAATAAATAAAAATTAACAAAAATGTTTCTTACCCATAATAAGCGTGACACTTGAAAACACAACAGAGCAACAACTATGCAAATATATTTATAATACATATTCTATAGAAACGTAGATTCAAGCATTCCTGAATTACCAGGTCAAACTTATATCAATGTCAGCAATAGCATCAGTTATTAAAAGCCCAATTGTAATTTTTACATTCAATTATTTTTTCAAGAAACAATATCATATTATAATCATTTCATGTACACATCATATTTGCTTCCACGAAGATCACCTCTAACCCACGTGCCTTGGCCACAACAGTACATCCATTCATTTTCGCGTTATGGTTTCCCAGTAGTATTAACACGCATAAAAAATTAAAATATTTATTTTACAATTAAAATTCTTACACTCTTATATTATATGAAGAAATGTTATAGAATGCATTTAATATCTGAAATTTAAACAATTGTTTTCATATTGGCTAGTCAAATAAGCCTTAATGGTTTATGAACGTTAAATGAAGAAAAGATCGATATTAAAAAAATACATGCACAAATCAACAATTTAAAAAAAAATTACATGTTATTCGTAAAATGAAATTAGCTTTAATAGTAGATATTTCAATTGTTTCTTCAAACTTTAAGTAGGGCACAGCATCTTAAATGATTAACAAATATTATTTACAGTATATTTATAGAAACTTAAAATTTCGGGGAACAAATAAAACAAAACTTTTTAAAAAAATTATTTATTTAAATCATTAATTGTGGTAATTCTATAAAAGTAGATAAACTCTCTCAATGCACTATTTAACAAATCATTTGGAAGTATTTCCGACAATAATGATAACGATAATTCACCATGCAGTTTACAAAAACCAATAATATTGTGATAATATGAACAGAAACTAAGTTTGTTTAATAAATTTACTCGATGCGTCAGCAAATGCGCGTGGATTTTAAGAATTTCTTGAACATCTTCTTCGCACAAATAGTACTCAACGTCGTGTTTTCTTAAAACCAGGAACTTGGTATCATCATAAACTTGTTGCATGATAGTACAATAATCGCCACAGTGAAACGTTATAGGGGTGTTATCATCGTCTTCATCGGGATACGTAGGCGACATCTCATGAAAAAAATCTTCCATCCTTTTCTCCAAAATACTGATGAGGGTACCCCATTCAAAAACGTCAAAAGATATTTTAGTAGGCCCAAAATGTTTAGCCAAAATGATTGCCGGAGAAAACGTCCGAGCAGGACTAAGGCCACATCGAACTTCATATTCTGACAACATATATGTCGTTAGCAGTAAGTAATGCACTTCACGTTTGGCAGCATCTTCGTAGGATTGAACAATTGTTTCTATGGAAGTTGCCCCCGGCAATACGAATTCGGACATTTCAAAGTCACTACTCACGCTATCATCACTACTCGACGTCATACTAAAATGATTACTGTCTTGACTGCTGCACATGATGACTGACATCCACCTGCCAATGACGCGAATTTTATAATTCGTTTTAAATTTTATTTTTTTATTTTTTTTAATTATAAAAGTGGAACAGAATGAAATTATAAAATTAATGATATCAGGAATGAGGAATATGTAAAGTTATTATTTTTTATATCTCTACGCAAACGGTTCTAATTCTAATTATTCTATACTGTAATGACCCCATGGTAGCGTGTTAAATGATCCCGAAATTAAATATCTTTTATCATCCTCAGGGCTTAAAGCAATTTTCGATTGTTCTATGCTAAATACGTCATGTTTATAGGATCGAATTGTGCACTGTGTAATATTTTTATGTTTAAATGTTTTAAGACAATCTACGTAATCTTCAAACGTCAATTTATTTTTGACAACATTATATTTTACCCCCTTAGACTTTTTAGGGACGTTTTTATCTCCCTGAATTTTAAACGCGTACATTTTTGATCGTAACCCAACAAAATGCGTAATGATTTTGCCGTTGGCTTCATCTTTCATAAGACCCGGTATTTTTTTGTTAAGTAACGGGATATTGTATATGTTATTTCCACTATAATCGGAGGTATCAAATTTTTCGATATACCTACCGATTATGTCTTTGTAAACATTGATATTCATTATTTTGTAGAAGAAACTATCGGTGTCGGTGTAGTTTATGATACAATTGTTCACCCCTAGGGTGGGGAGCATAAAATTATAGTGGAAATCATACATACACGTTTTCGAAATATCGAGAATGGATATTCCAATATAAAGGGGTTTATCGAAAAGTAATTCAGACTTTTTTAGTTCGATAGCCATTAGATTTTCATCAAAAATTGATCTATTGTGAAATCTCGCGCTAGAAATTAAATTTTTTGCCCCGTAACGACCCTCGTATGAACTTACTAACTTTACTACCCTATGTAAGCGTTTATTTTCCATTGTTTTGCCAAACACCGCGTTGTTCGCGAGTTTAAACTGACTCTTTGCAAATGAACTGGTAGCTGTAGTCCTTAAACGAGTGTTCAGCACGATATAGGGCTTCAACCATGCAGATTGTTTAAATCAAACTGGTGTGAGTGTTTTTTAATGTGACACGTGACGTTTAACGTGACGTTTACGTTTGACATACACACGTGACGTTTAACGTGACGCTGTGTTTACGTTTGACGTACACACGTGACGTTTAAGGTGACGCTTGACGTACATACATGACGGTTAACGTGACGCTTGGCGTACTCACGTGACGGTCGACGTACTTTGCGTAATGCTGAATCTTTTGATGACGCTTCAAGACACTTTATTGCGTAATACATGAAAAAAGGGAGCTTCCTTGCAAATGAACTGGTAGCTGTAGTCCTTAAACGAGTGTTTAGCTCGATATAGGGCTTCAACCATGCAGATTGTTTAAATCAAACTGGTATGTGTGTGTTTTTTAATGTAACACGTGACGTTTAACGTGACGTTTACGTTTGACATAAACACGTGACGTTGAACGTGACGCTGTGTTTACGTTTGACGTACACACGTGACGTTTAAGGTGACGCTTGAAGTACTTACATGACATTTAATGTGACGCTTGGCGTACTCACGTGACGGTCGACGTACTTTGCGTAATGCTGAATATTTTGATGACGCTGCAAGACACTTTATTGCGTAATACATGAAAAAAGGGAGCTTCTTTGCAAATGAACTGGTAGCTGTAGTCCTTAAACGAGTGTTTAGCTCCATATAGGGCTTCAACCATGCAGATTGTTTAAATCAAACTGGTATGTGTGTGTTTTTTAATGTAACACGTGACTTTTAACGTGACGTTTACGTTTGACATAAACACGTGACGTTGAACGTGACGCTGTGTTTACGTTTGACGTACACACGTGACGTTTAAGTTGACGCTTGACGTACTTACATGACGTTTAATGTGACGCTTGGCGTACTCACGTGACGTTTAACGTGACGGTCGACGTACTTTGCACATTAGATTATCATCAAAAATTGATCTATTGTGAAATCTGGCTCTAGAAATTAAATTTTTTGTCCTGTAACGACAATCGTATGAACTTACTAACTGCGGAAGCGTTTATTTTCCATTGTTTTGCCGAACACCGCGTTGTTCGCGACGCTTGGCGTACTTACGTGACGGTCGACGTACTTTGCGTAATGCTGAATCTTTTGATGACGCTGCAAGACACTTTATTGCGTAATACATGAAAAAGGGGAGCTTCTTTGCAAATGAACTGTAGTCCTTAAACGAGTAGTCAGCTCGATATAGGGCTTCAACCATGCAGATTGTTTAAATCAAACTGGTATGTGTGTTTTAATATGACACGTGACGTTTACGTTTGACATACACACGTGACGTTTAAGGTGATGCATGAACTGTAGTCCTTAAACGAGTGTTCAGCTCGATATAGGGCTTCAACCATGCAGATTGTTTAAATCAAACTGGTATGTGTGTGTGTGTGTGTGTTTTAATATGACACGTGACGTTTACGTTTGACATACACACGTGACGTTTAAGGTGATGCTTGACGTACTCACCTGACGTTTAACGTGACGCTTGGCGTACTCACATGACGGTCGACGCACTTTGCGTAATGCTGAATCTTTTGATGACGCAGCAAGACACTTTATTGCGTGATACATGAAAAAAGAGAGCTTAAATAGTTCTTTTAACCAAGGTTTTTTTTTTTTGTTAAAAAGATATTTTTTCCAATAGTTCCAAAAGTTTTGCCAGTTCATGCACCCCCCTGTATATATACCTATCTATATTATTTTTGCAGCGGCCAGCGAGCGCGTACGCATCCCGGCCTTGACACTACCTTTAGAGATATGCATCGTCTAAATGCTGAATAAGGAACAAACTATTCATTTTTTTAACTATAGATATGCGCTAGGGTGAAAAAAAATATTTATTTAAACTATAATGACCCAAAGCAAGAGTATCGATAATCCCAGGCAATAAATGTCATCATGAGGACTTAAGCTAATTTTTGTTTGTTTGATTCATGATTTTTAATAAAGATTATTGGGGTTTTTATTGTCATGGTTTCGATGTTTTACCGACGATCGGTACGATAATACATTATTACCGGAAATTGTTTTAAATACAATGAACTACTTGCATTAGTGTTCTTGGTCGTTGGTACTCTTGAGATTTTATTACATACATAAAGTCACACCTTTTTTCCATAGGGGTAGGCAGAGACCACTTCCTTTTACTTTCGCTACGGTTCTTACACACATCTTTTGCTTCCTCTACTTTTATCAGTGCTCTCATACATGCTCGTCGGTTGTTGGTACTCTTGACCTGGCCTTTCCTCAAAACAATGTTGATCTGATCTGTTCTCCGAGGTCGACCGACTTGTGTGTGTGTGTGTGTGTTTTTAATGTGACACGTTACGTATAACGTGACACGTGACGAGCGTAACGTTGAATCGTTTGATGGGTCACATGCCAACATTCGTTAAGGACCTTTTGACTTCTTGATTTGTGACATTCCCTGTACATGAACAAAAATATTCAACATGTGTGTGTGTGTGTTTTTAATGTGACACGTTACGTATAACGTGACACGTGACTTTTTACGTGACGCTTGACGTACTCACGTGACATTTAACGTACTCTCGTGACACTTGACGTACTTTAAGCAGCGCTGAATCGTTTGATGGGTCGCATACCAACATTCGTTAAGGTCCTTTTGACTTCCTAATTTACGACATACCTCGTACTTATCCAAACATATTTGATTTCAACATTTTCATTGTCGATAGGTGGCGCTTTATAATCATTTAATTTCCGAAAATACTGATCTTGTATTAGTAACAAATTGACGTGACGTTTCATTTTATTTTTGGTTAAAAACGCAGGTATAACCATGTAAAATGATCTCTTCTCTGTTTCGATCAATTCTAAAGCATATATGTTAACTGAAATTTCGTTTAGTTTCTCGAACTTTGAAATTTGATTTAATTTAATCGGAATTTCCAACCCCTTTATATTTAGAACGGCGTATCTTAAGATTAGCGTATGGGAATTTTCATAAAAACAATTTTTCCCATGCCAACATTCATTAAGGTTGTTTGACTTCTTAATTTGTGACATACCCTGTACTTGTACAACAATATCTTACACATTTAAACTGTGACTATGTGCGTGTGTAATTATTATCTCTGTCGCAATCAATATTACACCTCCTTTAAGTATACGATAACTCAGTGCTTTGATTTTTCGAATTAGATCTCTTGCAACAGTGAATGCACCCCTTTATATTTAGAACGGCGTATCTTAAGATTAGCGTATGGGGAATTTTCATAAAAACAATTTTTCCCATGCCAACATTCGTTAAGGTTCTTTTGACTTCTTAATTTGTGACATACCCTGTACATGTACAACAATATCGCACACATTTAAACTGGGACTATGTGCGTGTGTAATTATTATCTCTGTCGCAATCAATATTACACCTCATTTAAGTATACGATAACAAAGTTATCTGGTAGCGCAGTTCAAGGTTATTTTTATCAAAAATGATGTCACAAATATATATTTGTATATCCAATCTTGCACGATAAAATTAATATGCGTAGTAGCTACATGGTATAGCTACCCGTTTAGTAAGGCAAAGGATTAAGGTTCGAACCTCCGAGAAGCCAAGTTTTTTTCAACGCTTACGTCACACCACTTTTCAACGTGCTTACGTAACCCTCTTAATCGAGTCGATGGGGACAATGTAAACAATGATGTTATATGTCAACAATGGCAACAATGGCAACATGCCGTATGTAAACAATGGCAACAATGTCACATGTCAACAATGTCATATGTCAACAATGTCATATGTCAACAATGTCATATGTCAACAATGTCATATGTCAACAATGTCATATGTCAACAATGTCATATGTCAACAATGTCATATGTCAACAATGTCATTTCCCCACTCCTTCACCTGTCACTTCCCCCCACTTCACCCCCCCACTCCTCCCCACTCCACCACTGCCCCCACTCTCACCCCCACTCCTACCCCCACCACTTCCCCCACTCCACCACTCTGACCCCCACTCCTACCCCCACTCCACCACTTCTACCCCCACTCCACCACTCCTACCCCCTCCACTTCCCCCACTCCTACCCCCACTCCTCCCCCCACTCCAAGTGGGCTTGAATTCCTGTTGTTTAACTACTCAAAAGAGTGTTTAGCGATGCTCAGCCGTAATCCGGACGAATTTTTGAGCCGTTTTGTTACTGTGGATGAAACATGGATCCATCACAACACGCAGAGACCAGGAAACAATCGAAACAGTGGGTTGCTCGGGGTGAACGTGGACCAAAGAAGACGAAACAGAGTCTGTCAGCCAACAAGGTCATGGCCACAGTTTTTGGGATGTACGCGGTGTCATTCAGATCGATTACCTCAAGAAAGGTAAAACGATCACTGGCGAATATTATTCAAAGCTTTTGAACAGATTCGAAGTTAATTTAAAGCAAAAACGGCCGCATTTGGCGAAGAAGAAAGTGCTGTTCCATCAAGACAATGCACGTGTGCACACTTGTCTAGTCACGATGGCCAAAATCCACGAATTGGGATACGAACTGCTACCCTATCCAGCATATTCTCCAGATTTAGCCCCCTCGACTATTTTCTGTTTCCAAACCTAAAGAAATGGCTGGGCGGTAAGACTTTGGTTTTTTGTCGAATGGTCTCATTACGTACTCTGTCCCTCAGACTTATCCCAAGCATTCTTCTTTCTTTTGCTTGTTGCGTCGTTCTAAGTCTTTTTACGCTTTTTTCAGTTAATGTGGAGGTTTCTAGACCGTAAGTTGAGACTGGCAGTATGCAAGTTTCATATAACTTCCGTTTCAAGCTTATGGGCATATTGGCATCTTTAAATATATATTGGAGCTTTCTAAAAGCCGACCATGTCAAAGCTACTCTTCTGCCGATCTTCGCCGCTTGATTTTCCTTTCCAAGCTTTACTGCATGTCCTGTGCTTGTGTACTTATACTTATGTTTATTTTCAAAAAAACACGTGCTGCGTAACCTTTTTGCGAATTGTTAGTAAACACTTTTGTTAGTTAATGATAGGTTAGGTTAGGTTAGGTATCATGTGAGAAGGGCGTGGTCGCCCCTCCACCGCGACCCTTAGTTAGCTAATGATAACTCTTGTTATTGGTTAATATACATTAATAAGCATTGTGATAGTGGTTTAGTAGATAAAAACAATGACGCTAGGTAAGTGTCAGAGTTAAACTGCAACAATATGTAAATAATTTATTTTACACCTAAAATTTTTATATTACGACTCTCTTATTTTTTTATAGCCAATTAGTAAACAAATTGTCTAAAAAAACATTAAAAAAAGCAACAATGCCGAAAAATGCAAAAACTAGCTCGAGAGAAAATATAATACTTTTATCAATTATAATAATATACTACAAAAGACCTTTGTTCCAACCGAGTTCCAACCGAATTTTTTAAGTTTTGAGTTTACTATTTTTAGCTCAAAAAATAATATCCTCTGGTAATTTTAATGCGTGTTTTTAAATAACAGCCATGAATAAATGATTTTACATAGTACATATTTTATGACAAACGTGTATTCAATTTGCTTATAGTGCTAAAACTGCTATTTAAGTTTATTACTTTATTATGTTACACCAACACAGTCATTAACTCGCTTAGTAATTTCTACAAGCTCCGTCTAATAACCAAAACCGTTTCATAAATCTGTAGAGTCTCAAGGACTATACTTTGGTGGTCAATAGTGATAAAGTGTGGTTAATGCACCTAATAGCGCAATGGCAAGTTTATAAAATCAGTTATTTTCATTAACATTATACCCTGAATTATGGAATGTATTGATTACATTTTTAAAGATGTTTTTAGTTTACGAAGGAATCGCTTGCATTACTTTAATTTTTAAGTCTTTCTGCGTAAAAAAATAAGCCTAATTAAATAAATGATTATACATACATTAAGGGGTGAATAATTTTCATTCTTCTACATGGAAGAAATTAATCAACTTCGATAAGAGCAAACTGAAAAATAATCACAAACTCGGCTGGTTTTTAAACGGTTTTAATTTACACAATATATAAACAATATTTTTATTTTCAAAGAACACAATGCACTTGTCCGGACTAGTAAACTACTGCAAGAAATGAAATTAATATAGAGCCGTGGAAAAACGGGAATTAAACTAACAAAATAAAAGGAAAAAATAAACTAAATGATTCGTCACTATTGACGGTCGGAGAAATACTACTTATTACAAATAACAAGCAATGTTTAATCTCTGTGAAAAAAGAAACTGTACGATAGTCGCTCACTACGACTATCGAAACAATACTATTGTTGATAACAAGCGATCTTAAATTGCTGTGAAAAAAGGACTAAACGACCGTCGACCTCGATGTTCAAAGGAATACTTTTGTTGCGTCAAATCGAGACAGCGCATTCAGCGAGGAAACTGCGCCGACTCGAGACTGCGCCGACACGAGGCTGCGCATTGCAAACAAAGAAGGAAAGAAGAAGGGGAACGGGTTTTGCCTGGGGAAAAACGGTTTTAAGACGTTAGAGAGCAGGGACAGATCGTAAAGGATTTAAACGAAGTGTTGCGATCTGTGATCACAACACATTGTAAGCGTTGTGGCTAAAAGGGTTGTAAAATAATTCTTAAGGGATGTAAATCCAAGAATAACGTAACCACCGAGATGGAGTGTGGACTGTATATTTCGAATAGATCGATACATTTAGTATTTTCTGGTAACTAGTCGGATTTCGTTTGTTTTAGAAGATCCAAGCAATTAAGTTTTGTTCAGTATCCGGCTCGAAAGTAACCAAATTTTTGTTACCATGTGTATGGATTTTAAAATGTTTCGGTATTATTTTTTTGTATTTGCAAACAAATTGTATTGCACCACCACGTACAGTTTTATTTTTTTATCACAAAATTAATAAGTCTCTGCCTGCAAAAAAACCAATTTTTTTTAAAAATAAATATAAAATCTTAATTGCGTCATTTTTTTAAAATTAACTTACGCGCTCACATTCCTTTAAAAATAACTTTGCAATTTTATAAAATATTATTTAAGTTGAATATAATTGTAACCAGAACAGTAATTAAAATGGTATAAATTTACTTATTATTTTGTAATAACCACCAACGAATGAAATTATTTAAGCTACATTTAAAAAGCTCTGCTTTACAAAAAAAAAGGATTTACGTTTTGATAATAATAAAAGGCGTAAAAGTTAAACCATTTTTAAACACGTCATTGCCATTAGCGACGTTTCTGGAATATTTGTGGGAAGAATTTATGAATGCAAAAGTAAAAACTTCTATTTAAAACAAAAATAAAAGCAAACGCAATGTTGAATGTTAAAAACAAGAGAACAACACAAAAACAACGATAAAAAGTACTTGACACTTTGTTTTTAAATTAAATCTAAAGTATTTACAAAAATTGGTTTTTAAAAAAAAATTTAAATTTAAAAATAAAGTAAATCTTTCATTAGGGCGTTGTGTTACCTGCTTGTGTTAACTACACAGAGGCCAAGGCGTATAGACCTATTAGTTTTTTTGCCAAAGACAACGGAAAGATTAGTCGATAGGCACATAAGAAAGGGGCCGCTAAACGTTAAACCCCTTTATAACAATTGCCTACCAGAAAGAAAATTCTCGCGAGTCTGTATTGCACCAATTAGTTGGGAAAATAGAAGACTCGCTTAACAATCAAGAGGTTTCATTAGGTACTATCATGGACATAAAAGGGGCCTTTGACAACACCCCCTTTGAAAATATGGTGACATCCTTGCGGCAGCTGGGGACCGATGTAACCATCTGCAGATGGATAGGAGCCATGTTACAAAAGAGAAAGGCATATTTAACCATGTTCTGTAATAGAGTGAAGACGAGGGTACCCGGGGATGTCCCCAGGTAGGAGTACTTTCTCCCCTATTAAGGACTGTAATGGTTGATGATCTCATACTCCAACTAAACGACAGTGGAATTTTTGCTCAGGGCTAAGAAGATGATTTTAACCCAGGACAAATTTTCAAGTACACTAAAAGAACTAACTCAAGGAGCTCTAAACCAGGTGAAACAATGGTGTCAGGATAGTGGACTTAAGGTCAATCCCGAAAAGACTGCGCTAATAGCCTTCGCCAAAAACTAAACGTGGGAAAACATTGGAATATATACAAGTAACATAATTTTGTAACAATTAAAGCATACTGAGCTTAATAATTGGGGATTGTAAGACAAACAAGTTTTTTAGTACAAACGATAAAGAAAAATAGTATACATAGGTACCGTTAAAAAAATTAAAACAAAATTACACAATTTTAAAAGCTTTCACACATGGCTTTGTATACCGGTAAAGTGATTGCTACTGCGTTATTGGCAGTGTCTGGTACAGACATCTCTAAATTAACACAGCATGGTATCGAATACTGTACAGAAGCGTTAACTAGAAAACTCAAATGTAAACAAAAAGTATGAGTTATATACTTTCTTGAGAAATCCCATTTGAGAGTACAAAATATAATATAAAACGTGGGGCATATTTAAAGCGCAATTAATCATTTTTAATATTATTTTTATTTTTTATGGTGATAGCCGTGTAAGTAAAACCTATTAGGACATTGGGACTAAAATATAAGGACTGGATCTTATATTCATCGGTAAAATTTTGATGTAGAAAAAGATACAGGGTGTAAAAATTTAACTTTTGTTTTTGGTAATTATTTTGTAACTTTTTAGAAATTTTTATTAAAAAAAAAGACTAACATATCATTTGTATGTAACATTGTTATAAGTATTTTATTATAATTTAAACCGTTTAAAAAAAACAATAAAACATTTTACAGACTCGGAAAGGGATTTAAATTGGAATACACTAGGCAAACTTGTAAAGAATCATTCCCGGCACTAAAATTTCTTTCTGGTCGTGCAACAAACTTTGCAGTTTTTTGGTTAACTCCAAAATAAAGTCAACAAGTTGAAAAGAAGCGGTGTTTATAAGCTTCACTGCTCTGATTACGATGCCTCTTACATTGGTAAAACCAGTAGGCAGAGACCACTTCCTTTCACTTTCTACGTTTGTTACACAGATCTTTTTCTTCCTCTACTTTCATCAGTGCTCCCATACATGCCTGTCGGTTGTTGGTACTCTTGACCTGGCCTTTTTTTTAAACAATGTTGTTTTGATCAAGATATGTTCCGAGGTCAACCTTTAGCGACTTGTCCATTCACACTTGCCTTATAAATTTGTTTCTTCAATCTTCCTTTAACCATCCTTTCTATGTTTTTAAATCATCTAAGCATTTCTTTATCCATCTTTGTACCCACATATTCTTTTACATCACAGTGTTCTCTAATCTTACTATTCTTTACTTTATCCAACACAGTCACTCCGGCTATACTTTTCAGACTACTTATCTTCGCAGCATTAATCCTCTTTTAATGCTGCTTCTGCCAAACCCGACATTTACTACCATACATAAGTGTAGGAACCAACACTTCTCTATGCACAGCCAGACGTGCTTTTGTTGACACTTTCTGGCTGCTTATTCCCCATTCATTTCTTTTTCTGCCAACATCCCTCGGTCAATGTCACTGTCACACTTTTCATCTCTAGTAAATTTTGAACCCAAGTACACAAATTCATTAACTTGTTCCACTCTTTCTCCCTCAATCGAAACCCCACAGTTTGTCATGCTTTCTTCTCTTTTAAAAACCATTTCTTGGGTTTTGCTTACATTTATTTTCATCCCTTTAATTTTTAGAGCATCATGCATAACATTAACCATTCCCTGCAACTTCTCTTCAGATGACGCTAATATGACTTGATTATCGGCGTAAGGAAGGCATTTGACGATCAAATCATTCATTTTAAATTCATACGCACTCTATTTCAGATCTTTTAAACAATCGTCTATGTATATTTTAAACAGCTTCACATATTTTTGATGTTAAACCAGTCCGTGCAAGCTTCGTTTATCCTGAAACAAGCAGTGGAATCCTCGTTAATTGATTTCAGTGCTCGTATTAAACTATGGCTCACCCCATACATAGAAAACGTCTATCACAATTCACTCCTCACCACTCTGTCATAGGCCTTTTCCAAGTCTATAAAAGCGCGATAAACCTTCTAAGAATTTTTCGACTATAACATGTATTGAAAAGACCTGATCCATACATCTCATTCCCCTTCTAAATCCTGCTTGCACATACCATATCATCTTTTTAGTTTCATTCGTCACTCTTTTAATTAATATCTTTGCATACAGTTTGCCGACTGAGCTAAGTTAACTAATACCTCGGTAGTTCTTACAGTCCTGCTGCGAACCTTTTTCTTTGTAAAGCGGCACGATACCTTTTTTTGACAACATTTATAATGTAACAACCACAACTTTAGCCCCCACAGAAACTCATTAATATTACACACCATAGACAATAAGAATTACCTGAGACTGGATTAGTTTAAAGAACTAGAAATTTTAAAACAAAACTTGATCAAAGGATTTTTACTAAAATTATATTTTGTTAGATTACCCTTTTTCGTCCCCTTGATTAGGCTAAAACATCACATTTCATAATTACAATTTTGCAGACGTGAAAGACTTTACCTACCTCAGCTCAAACATATCACATTACAATGACGAAACCAAAGAAATTTAAAAACGAACCAACGCAGCAAATAGAGCATACCACCCAATACTACCCATCTTAAAATCAAGAAATGTACTCAGGAAGACCAAAATTAAAGTTTACAAAACAATGATCCGCACAGTTTTGACATACGGAGCTGAAACGTGGAAACTTTTAGCCAAAAACGCGAAGCTTTTAGACCGATTTAAACAAAAAATCTAAAAAAGGATTCTTGGTCCAGTATACGAAGGAAATTTCTGGAGGGCACGTATAAATCATGAAATATACCGGTTGTATGGGGAACCCAAAGTTTCAATGAATATAAAACTGAGATAAGCAGGATGTGCCCAAAGAATGCCGGACGACAGGGCCCCAAAGGTGCTCACAGAAAAACCTGAAGGAAAGAGGCCGGTAGGAAAGTCAAAGCTGCGCTGGGAAGATAGGGTATGGAAGAATGCTGAAGAAATACTGGGTAAAGGAAATTGGAGACATGCAGCGGTGGATCGGGATGTATAGGAAAGAAGGATTAAGGAGGTCAAGGTTCGATATGGGCTGTAGCGCCATCGTAGTAGTAGTAGTATGGGGGGTAATTTAGTTTTGTCCAAGTTGAGTTATTAAATTGTCCATTGTCATAACCGCTGCGTCTTATTCTTTTCAGAAATGGCAACTTTAATGTTTTTATAGATTTCGCAAAGGTTGTAGCGTAATAAAAAAAAAATTTGCAACATTACTTATTAAAACAGTTAGTTCGTGAATTATCTGTCCAATTTAAACAAAGGACTTGTAGTTTAATACGAGTATAATTTGACATAATAGCAAAGATTTTTTAAAAAATATATATGATTTAAAACAAAGTTTATGTTAATAAAAAAGGTTGTAGTGTAATAAAAAAAAATTGCAACATTACTTATTAAAACAGTTAGTTTGTGAATTATCTGTCCAATGTTAACAATGAACTTGTAGTTTAATACGAGTATAATTTGACATAGCAAAGATTTTTAAAAAATATATATGATTTAAAACGAAGTTTATGTAAATAAAAAACAAAATATATTGGAATAATATATCTCAATATGTAAAATAACTTTAAATTTATATTTAACCAATACAATATAACATTACACGTCAAGTATAAGTTTAAAGTTCTGCCAACATTCAAATGCTTGCGCTGTTGTTACGTTTACAACGTCATATACGAGTTTAAAAATATAAATATTTTATTAAAATGATAGTTAAAGGCATTTTAATTATTCAAAAAATGATAACACGAATAAGTTTGTATACATTTTTTTAAAGTGTTTTTATTTAAAACGGTCTTATTTTCAATTAATGTTTGCAACCCTGGTGATGGTCTATGTTAAATAGATTACCCCCTTTACCCTTTACCCTTCTTAAAGTACCGGAACATCCTTAATAATGGACTTTTCTTCTTCTTGTTGTGCCATACCCCCTGGGGGCGTCGGCGACCTCTCTGCAACTATTCATGTGCACGCTCAATCAGTGTTGCATGAATAGAAGGGACCTACAGTTTAATGCCGGTTCCGAACGGCTAGTTTAGAGAGGCTGTACTATGCAGAATACATTCGGTGGTTTGCCATTGCCTTCCGAACGGCAGCGGTCGCCTATAATTTGTTGGTTTGACCTGGGAATCGAACCCGGGTCTCTTGGTACAGAGGCTGGCGCGCTAGCAACTACACCACGGCCACCTGCACCTGGACTTTTAAGGCACCTTAAATATTTAGTTCTCAGTTGTCGAAAGTAATAAACTCGTAGGAGTCAACTTCTAGAATTTTTGGCATGTGTCAATAGTGAAACGACAAAGATCTTAAGTAAACAGATCAGAACCATTTTACAAAATATAAACGAAATGGAAAATAATTTAATTTAATTATCCATAACAAATAAATAAGTACATAATATGTTTAAAATGTTACTGTCAAAAGTTTTACAAGAATAAAAAAATCAAAAAATTGGAATATCTCAAAATTTGTTAAAGATAGACAGGACACCTCTTACAGAGGAATAAAATTTCTTGATTCGCTGAAAATACAAAAATATATAGAGGTTTCATTTAAAAAGGGGAGTTTTTATCATTTTAAGTTTTTTAGGTTTATATACAGAACAAGGTGACACTGTACGGTAAACTATGATCCAAAATACATTACCAGCCGACGATATCTGTTTTCTTATTTTTAAATGTGCGAAATGTGCACAATTGTAACACGGCGTAAACAACTTAAATTAAAATGGGTTTATTTTTTTGTTTCGACTGACAAATCCCCGCAGCGTTTTAAAAAAATATTATTCAAAAATTTCAAACCCGAAAGAGGATTTGCCGATGTTCGAAGTTAATCTCTGCAAGCGTCATTAATCAGAAAACTCTGAAGCAGAAACAGACCGAGCGGAATGCCTTTTAGGATTAGACTTCACCGGACACAATCGAGAGATTTTATTACATTCCAATGACAACGGACAAATTATTTTACTCTTCAACATTTTTATTCGTTTTTGAAAAGAAAAAAGAAGCGTTTTTAATGTTTTTTGCGGACGGAATTCAAAGAAAATAGGGTTCCGACCGATCTTTTCTGTCGGTTAATATATTGACTCGTTTTTGAGATCATTTTTTATTTTGCCATTGATTTTCGAAAGGTAAGGAGCTGTGAAGTTGCAAACATCCAATGTTTTGTAACGATACCAATAGTTCAATGGGTAGTTCGTATTAGGCGGGGAGCCGATGACACTAAAAGTACACTTATATGGATTCTGAAATTTAGCACAGAAATTAATAGTATTTAATCATAGGTATAACAAAATAAACCGAATATTCTTTTGAGTGTCGCAGCAATCAGAGCACTTAAGAAAGAAAGGTCCACCGGAATAGATTCGATCCCTGTGGAGGTCTGAAAGGCCCTTAAGGAGAGGAACATTAACGATGGACTGTAACAATTATCGTCTGATTTTCCTGATCTCACATGCGAGCAAAATAATGCTGTATGTTCTTCGATCTCGGTTGGTCCACTTCCTCGATTACCAAATAGCACCTGAACAGTCAGGATTTGTCAAAGGGCGAGGTACACGAGAACAAATACTAAACGTCCGAATACTTATGAAAAAGGCCAGGGAATACTATGCACCCATGTATATGTGTTTTGTCGACTACTAAAAAGCGTTCGACAATGTAAAATGGTTAAAGTTGTGGGAGATCTTGTGCGTGGCGGGAGTAACTCATCTGGTAAATCTCATAAAAAATTTATATGAACAAAGTAAAGCAGTCGTCAAAATTGACAATCGTATTTCCAGAACAGTAGATATCAAAAAAAGTGTTAGACAAGGGTGTATTTTATCACCTCTCTTGTTTAATATATATACAGAATGTTTAATGAGAGAGATACTTGATGAGTGGGAAGGAGGCTTTGCCATAAATGGACAAAAAAATTTAATTATTAGATATGCTGACGATACTCTTCTGATCGCTAACTCAGCAGAAGAACTTACGGAATTATTATAACGACTCGAGAGAACATCAAAAGAGTATGGTCTAAAAAGTATTGATAGTTGATAGATTGGATAAGACAGTAAACAGACCACATCACATTGCCAACTGTGAAGTGGTAAATCAGTTTGTTTATCTGGGTGCCCTTATCCATTCCTCCGGCAACTGCGAGATGGAGATCCGCCATCGTATTCAACTTGGCAAAACAGCAATGAGCCAATTACATAAAATTTGGAAAGATCGATATATATCCATCAATACCAAAAAATCACTGGTCCCTGCCCTAGTTTTCTCCATTTTCTGGTACGCTTGCGAGACAGGTGTCGGGTCAACGCCTTTAAAATGTGGGTATGGCGAAGAATGCTAAGAATACCGTGGACGGCACATCGCACACATCTTGTTCGGATAATCTGATACTAGCCGTGGCATTTTGGTAGATATGTTTAATTAAGTTGATGTAGCGATGGTCTGTTCGACACTCAATGCTGCTATAGTATCAAAGGCTTTTTCATAATCTACGAATATCAGTGCCAAGGGTTTGTTATACTCTGCGGATTTTTCTACCAAATTCTTTATCAATAGTAGATGGTCGTTGGTTCTGAATCCAGCTTGTTCTCTGGGCTAATAAAAGTCGAACCTTGCCTTCAGTCTCTTTGTAATAATTTTTGTGAAGAGCTTGTATGTGTGACAGTAAACTAATAGGGCGGTAGTTTGCCAGGTCTGTTATATCCCTCTTCTTGTGTAATAAAACAATTACTGCATTGTTCCAATGCGATGAGGTGGTTCCTTGGTAAATACACTCGGTGAAAAGTCTGGCCAAAGTCTGGATGATTTTATTTCCGCCCAGTTTGATTGCCTCTATCACCACTTCATCGTTACCGGGTGATTTGCTATTTTTATTTCTGAAAGTGCCGTCTTTACTTATTTCTGGCATTTCCTCTGATCCCTGGTTTATGATCTTGGGTTTGGGTTGATTTTGGCTTTCATCGTTCCTTCTATACAATTCGCGATAAAAGGACTCAACAACTTCGAGGATTTCAATTCTATCTGTAGTAATGTTTTCTTCTTTGCTTTTTATCCTGTACATGTTTTTACTGCCTGTGTTATTTGTAGTTCGTCTTAGAAATTTCATGCTTTTGTTTTCTTCTATTGCTCTTATCTCACTTGTATTAGTTTCTCTTATGTCTCCTTGAAACGATCGGTGGATGTCTTTATTTAATTTCTTTAGTGTTGTGTAGTTGGAGTCGTATTTTTTAGTCAGCTGTCTTCTTTTATTTAGGAGCCTTTTGGTATTTTAGCTTAGTTTTTCTTTGTGAGTTGTACCTGCCGGGCAGCATTTCTTTTCTGTTTCTTTTAGTGCATTTATTATTTCACTGTTCGGTTAATATCCCCCAGATTGCCCTCTAAATTTTGCAGATGTCTGGTTAGTGTATCTTTATATTTTTCATTGTTCACTGGGGAAAATCCATTTCTTCTTACGTGATTTTAGGATCATCTTGGTTTTTTCCATTTTTACATTTAATCGTACCTTTGTTAGGATCAATCTGTGGTCGCTACCTATCGAAAATCTGTTGAGCACTTTGATGTCTTTGATTATTTCTTTTCTGGGCTTATCCATGTCCACTTACGTTGGGTTTTTTTTATCAAAAAAAGAGTTTATCATGTATAGATTCTCTTGATACAAGAAGTTAAGTAGTGTTTGGCCTCGCTCATTTCTCTTCCTATATCCACATTTACCCATTGCTACCTTTGCATGATCTTGTCTGAAACCCATTTCCGCATTAAAATCGCCTGTGAGTATTGTGTAGTACGTTGGCGTATCATGTAATGCCGTTTCTAGGTCCTCATAAAAATTTTCATTTTCTTCGTCCGAGTGAGTAGTAGTTGGGGCGTACGTCTGTATTATTTTGAGGCTGTACCTTGTATTTAGTTTAAAGATAATGTATATAATCCTCGGGCTTATGCTGTCTTTTTTGGGTGTGTTTTCTGTGTATGATGAATCCCACTCCACCATTTGAGATGTCTTATTTTCCTCTAAAATGAAATAAATGTCCTGATTTAAGGGAGATCTGGTCCTCTTCTTTTCTTCTTACCTCACTGAGGCCAATAATGTCCCACTTTATTGTTTCCAGTTCCTCCTTCAGGTCCACCATCTTCTGGTCTGATATAAGAGTTCTCACGTTATATGAAGCAATGTGCATTTGTCGTTTCTTGTGGTAGCCTGATCTTTTTCGGGGATTTTTAGCACCCTCTGCTCCAACCCTTTTTCGACCGCTACCTTGGTTGGGGGTGTTGGAGCCGCCGGA